>CM053792.1:962085775-964485775 GCA_028749045.1 Cupressus sempervirens | reverse complement strand
ATTATTGTGATATTTGTTGATGACATAATATTTGGAGGTAATGATGAGGCAAGTGATAAGTTTTTTGAAAAGATGAAGAATGAATGTGAGATGAATTTTTTCCTAGGTTTATAAATTATGCAAAACAATGATGGTATTTTCATTTCACAAGCTAAGTATCTAAAAGACTTGTTGAAATGATTTGGCTTGGAAATTGTAAGCATGTTGGTATACCTATGATAGTTGGTCACAAGTTATCTAAAAAAGATTAGACACCTACAGTTAGGCAAAAGAAATGCAAACTGATGATTGCAGGCTTGAAAAATTTGACTCACATTAGACTAGATATAGAAAATGTAGTTGTGATTGTAGCTAGATTTTAAGTTGATCCTAAGGAGTATCATTATGTAGTAGTAAAGATGTTATTCAAATATTTGAAGGGAACATCTAATTATGGAATATGGTATGAAAGACCAAGTAACCTTACTTTATGTGCTTATGCTAATATGAATTGAACAAGTAGTATGGATGAGAGAGAAAGCACCAGTGGTGGAGAATTTTTCTTGGACAAAGATTGGTTTCTTGGCTAAGCATGAAAGAAGATTGTATTTCACAAAGTATAGCTAAAGAAAAGTTTGTGGTTTTAGCATGAATGTTGATGGTATTCCTTTGGGGGAGTTTCCTAACAATTACTACAAAACTTGGGGAGATTGTTAGAATGATTGACATGTTGCATTCATGATTATGTTTATAGTCATTGATGTCAACATAACAGTAATTATGTGAAGACTAGTAGAATAGTAGATAAGGATCATGGTCATATAGATAGTGTTTTGATTATTTGGAGATGCATGGTTAACACGTTCTACACTATTTCCTAATAGAGAAGTCAAGTGTGTGTAATCTAAGTCAAAGATATATGGAACTTATATGTTATTTACAGAGAGTAGTATAGAGACAAAGTGCTTGGAAAGTAGTTCTTGATGATCCTATTATATGTTCTAATAGAGATATAATCTAGATATGCATAGTTATATATTGATAAAGGACATCTTGATGATCACATCAGAAAGTGCACAAGCCCTAAGGTTGCACATGTGAGAATTTGTATAGACTGTGAGCTAGAATTATGATATGGTTAAAAAATAATTAATTATCTTATTGTGGTCCTACTATAAATAATTGCTAAAGCCTCAAGGATGACTCAAGGAATTTTTTTAAGGACTTGTTATAGAGGAAATTATTTTCTTTTTTTATAAGTGTATGGAATATGAAATGTAATCAAAGAAGTGTGAATAAGAGGAACATATTTTAAAATGTGAGTAAGCAATCCATGAGATTATTGGATGCAAAGTTTACAATTTAGTATTGAGATTAGAAGGAGAAGAGGGTTGGTTAGTAGGATAGAGAAAGATGAAGGATCAGTATAGTACAATTCTATTATTCTACAAGGAATAATATAGAGATTATTTGGATTGTGGGTTCATTGGTCTTTTTCTTGAAGCTATTTGGAGAAGTGTGACCATCTTCCTTCCACATTTCCTAACAGGGTTGGAATATCCTAATAGGGCTTCAAAGACTCCTAACTAGGACTGATATGTACTGAATGTACTTCACAGACTCCTAATAGGGTCCATCCTTTAACAAGGAATATTTATATTAGTACATCATCTTGTGGGTACCATCACCATCAGGGTTTTCCCTTAGATCAAGGGTTTCCCTAGTTAACATATCTGGTGTTATTGTGCATGAATATCTTGTTGTGGTTTCTGATTATATTTCTCATATGGTTAAGATAAGGTTGATAATTGTGATAATAGTTAGATAATTAATTCACTACCACCTCTTAGTTATATTGGTGGACTATGTATTCTAACAATTGATATTAGAGCTTCAGGTCCTTAAAGGGAAAGCTTAACAACTTTGGGAGATCAATGACTCAAGTCTATTAAAAAAGGATAGTCCTAATTTTGATGGGATCAACTATGACAGTTGGAGGGATATGATGAAGACTCATCTGTTGTGTATGGGTCCAAGATATTGGCTATTGATAAAAATTAGCAAAACAATTATGGAATAAAAAAAGCTTGAACAATGTAGTAAAGTAGAAAGAGGTATGTTTATGTGTAACATGCGAGCTAGAGAAGCCTTACTATTGGCTCTTCCAAAGAATGAATATAGTCAAGTAAAGACTCTATTAACATCTTATGAGATTTCAAAAAATTTTGAGTCTCCTTGCAAAATTTGATATGTGCATTTCAAAATGCTAAAATGATGGAAGATGAATCTATAATAAGCTATGTTGGTAGGATATCTGATATTGTTATAGGAATCAAATCATATGTTGCAACCAAAGAAGAACATGATATTACGTGGAAGATCTTGAAAACTCTAACACCACCATTCAAGCAAGTAGCATAGATAATTGAAATTTTGATACCCTATACTAAGAAGTTCTCTAGGGAAACTTTTTTTTGGAAGATTGGAAGCAACATAAGCATGAATGAGACAATTAGGAGAATTGACAAAAGTGGAGATAGCTTCCTATGTCTTGAGTGTTTCTTCATCCCTAACTAGAAGTGTAAGAACTCATGGAGATTTTGCTAGTAGCAGTAGAACCATATCTAATGAAGATAAGAAGATTGAAGAAGGTATATCCCTTCTTGTAAGGAGAGAACCATATCATAAGAATATTTTCAAATGTTGGACTTGTAATGAATTTGGTCACTATGAATCTAAGTGCCCTAAAAGAGAGAAAAAAATATAAGGGAATGTTTAAGCCTAGAAGACCTAGAAATCTTTTATATGCTAATGAAGATGAGGAATCTGATGAAAAAGTTAAGAGTGAATGTGATGATGAGCTAGGATTTGTAGCTATAAAGGAAGATGATCATCACATAAAAATTAGAGAAGAGAAAGCTCTAGTTTCCCAAATTGAAAAGAACAAGGTAGTGGATGTTCACATCATATGACGCATGATATAAACAAGTTTGTTACTTTTGGAAATCATGATGGAGGTATTGTTAGAGTAGGTAACAACACATCCTATCACATTATAGGGATAGGATCTATTACCCTTGATGGAAAGACTAATACTGATGATGTTTACTTTGTTGATGGTTTAAAGCATAACTTGTTGAGAGTTGGACAATTGGTGGATAAAGGTAATTAGTTGCAATTCACTAAAAAGACTAGCATTATCAAAGACAAATATGGGAAGGTGATTGGAATAGGTACAAGATCTAGAGGTAATATATATCAGTTGAATCCCACTAAGATGACATGTTTAGTTACTAAAGTGCATAATAGTTGGTTATGGCATAGGAGATTTTGTCATACAAACTTTCATAACATTGTGAAGGTTAGTAGCACATTTATAGTTAGAGATTTACCTAAGATAATAAAGCCTACTAATATTATCTACAAAGAATCTATCATGGCTAAGAAGAAAAAGGTATCATTTCCCAGTATGAAGTTCATTACTACAAAGAAGCTAAAGATTCTTTGTAGAAAGAGGATTCTATGGACAAAGGTATTTTATGACTTTTTTTTGATGATATTGCTAGAATGATGTGGGTAGCATTTCTTAAAAATAAACATGAAGCATTTTAGAAGTTTAAGATATTTAATAATAGAGTTGAGAATGAATTTGGTGTTAAGATAAGATGTTTGAGATTAGATAGAGGAGGAGAATTCACCTATAGAGAGTTTAACATGTTTTGTGAAAAGAATGGAATTAAGAGACATTTATCTTCACCTAAGACTCATGAGCAGAATGGAATAGAAGAAAGAAGAAACATATTAGTATCAGAGGTAGAAGAGTAATGTTCTTTTAGAATGATGTATCCAAGACATTTTGGAGAGAAGTGGTCAATATAGAACTATACACCATGAATAGAGTACATATTAGAAAAGGTATAAACGAGACACCTTATGAATTATGATTTGGTCATACACCTTTAGTAAAGTATTTCAAAATATTTTGAAGTAAATGTTACATAAAGAGAGGTGACGATGTTAGTAAGTTTGATCCAAGAAGTGATGAAGGTATATTTCTTGGTTATTCATTGAAAAGTAAAGCTTAAAAAAATTTTAACCATAGAACCAAAACAATAGTTGAATGCACAAATGTAAAAGTTGATGAAGTTTTCAAAATTAAGGAAAAGATGGATTACAATTATGATGATGAAGAAGAGATTGTTAGAGAAAATGTTGAACTTTTCTTTGAGACTAAAAATGATCTACAAAATGATTTACAAATTGTTGAGGAAAGAGAAGAATAGAGATTTGAACCAAGAGAATAGATAAAAATCGAGTTAGCATGGTGTAGAAGCACCTAAAGTAAAAGAACATGAGAAAGTTAAGATTCCTTATTTGAGATATTTATATCTATTTGAGTCATTTATATTGTATTTGGGTCAAGCTATAAAGGCTATGAAGCTATTTTTTCAAAAATGTAAAAGTTGCATAAAAAGTTGTAAAATGCAACATTGAGAAAGTTGCTAACATTACAAACATGATGTAAAAAGTTATATGATTGGTCTTGGGTGTAGCTAGGAAGGTTTCTAACCATACCATTGTATTATTGAACCAAGTCAATATTGGAGAAGAGGAAATACTTTGATACATCATTGGTGCATTTTATTGTTTTTGTTTTGATTGGTATGGATAAAAATACCATTGTATTATTGAACCAAGTCAATATTGGAGAAGAGGAAATACTTTGATACATCATTGGTGCATTTTATTATTGTTGTTTTGATTGGTGTTTTAGTTTTAGGGTTATTTCTAGGACTTGTACGGACCTTTACAACTTAGAAACCATGTAATATAGTAATGGATAGATAGAATGATGAATCCTCCTTCTCATGCTTTTTTTTTGGTTAAATTTTATAAAGAAATGAATAAGTAATGATCATTTTGGTGAAAGTGGGTATTTGCAGATTTGAGATTCCCTAAATACAGTCATGTTGCAGCATGTGATATAGATACATTTTGGAGACTCAGGACCTATAATAATATTAATTAGAAACATATGTGAACAATTATTCATTTAAAATTGTTTTGAATAATTTTCATTTAAATTTGTGAAAGTTATGAAGATTTGAGTGAAAACTGGTTTTTATATACCTTCAATGGTGTTGTGGGCAAAGATTTGATCTTATAAAATGATTTATGTATTGGATAAATTAATGGATTATAGATTTAGAAACTAGACTCATATAAGATATATTTAAAATTGGTTTGGTTTTATTTGGAGTCATTTTGGGGAATTTATTAGATGCCCTAGGTAGGGTTACTAGTTTTACTTTTGATATATGATAGAGAAAATGGGTCTGCATGTAGAGACTATAAGTTGTAATTGATTTATTATTTTTTTGGCACATCTTTCGATTTTTTTTAGTATTTATAATTTATAAAACTTTATGATTAGAAGTTATAAACAATGTAATTAGACATAGAAATCTGATTATGTGAATGAAGATGTTATCTTTATTGGTGTATAATGTCAGGGTTCTTTGAGGGTGTACCAAACTATTGTGAATCCCTTGAGTTGAAATAAGATTCCTTGAAGGTAAATATAGAGGTCTCTACATAAAATTGGTATTAGAGCTTGAAGATACTGAGTTTGTGGGTAGAGCATTGAGGGAGGCAATCTACACCAGGACCTTGGAGATTTGGTATTTGTTTTGTTGATGAGTTTTGGTTGAAGTGCTCACCTATCTTGCTGCATGTGAAGGTTGGGTTGTGTTTATAGACACCAAAACTCTTTCAAGGGCCTAGGGAAGGTCTAGGGCCAAGGAGTGGTCCATTTGATTGCCAAGAGACTAGGGAGAGAGGCTTATCTAGAAAAGATGAGACACGTATAGTTGAGCAGAAGAAGTACATATCCATGATTGGAGGCTTGCAATATCTGACTCACACTATACTAGATATAACAAATGTTTTTGGGATTGTAGCTAGATTTCAAGATGATCCTAATGAGTATAATTATGTAGTAGTAAAGAGAATATTCAAATATATAAAAGGAACATATAATTATGGGATATGGTATGAAAAATCAATTGATTTCACTCTATGTGCTTATACTAATACAGATTGGGCAGGTAGTATGGATGACAGAAAAAGCACCAATGGTAGAGCATTCTTTCTTAGGGGTAGATTAGTTTCTTTGTTAAGTAAGAAACAAGATTGTGTTTTCTAAATTACAACTAGGTAGAGTATGTAGTAGGAACAAATGATTGCAATCAAGTCATATGGATGAAGCAGATGCTTAAGGATATTGGGATAGAATTCTCAAAATGTGTTGTCATATATTGTGATAACACAAGTATAGTAAGTATGTCTAAGAATCTTGTATTGCACCTAAAACTAAGAATATGTTGGTCATTTTTTTACCTTGTGTTTTACTAAGAATGTTCCTAGTTTCTATGTGCAAATTAGGCTCTAATTTTTTCTAAACTAATTAACCCTAAGAAAAACCCTAATTAAGAAAAATTTGTGCCCTAAGAAAAGCCCTTTAGGTCTTATGTTTCCACCTTATAAATTGAGTGGAAAAATCATTTTGAAATAATATACATTTTTAGGAACCTTTGAAATACTTTTTACTTTATTTCATGAATTCCTTGAAATAATCTTTATTGTTAGATCTTTTAAGATCTATTATATTCACCTTGTTGCTATAGAAACTTGCATTCATTTTAATTCATACGACATGATGACCAAGCAAGTACTACACCTATGTCCTAGTTAATGAAAGCATGGTTATGAAGTTCTTTTCTTGCACCGTTAGATCTATTCAGATCAATAATGGTTGCTATGTCTCCATTGGGAATTGCAAGGTTTTTACTGGTCATGACTTGGTGACCCCTTGCAAAAGAGAAACACTGTGGGGCCAAATTTAAAGATGGGCACCTTAAAGTTTTTTTTCATTAATGAGCTTCGTTAGCATGATGGAATGTTAGAAGTGTTAGGTGTAGTAAATAAATTATGAGAATGTGCTTATTTCATGATACTAGATTTCTTTGAAGTATATAGTGGTCGCTATGTCACCACCAGAAATTGTGAGAACTTTGCCAATAGTGACATGGTGACCTCCTATGAAATAAGAAGGTGATGGGACCTATATTTTAAAATATGGTATTGTGTGAATCACTTGTTATAAAGACCCTAGCCAGCCAGACAATAATGAAATTTTGAACCAAAATACGCATGCCAAAGAGATTACATCACCATGTTTTGGACCTACTAGATAAATCACAAACTGACACATGAAGCTAGTTGGATCGAGATAGATCAAACACACCATATCATCCCACTTGATAGATTAGATGGTTGTCACTATGTTGCAAGAACAAAGATGCTCGAACAATAACCATGTGACATGGTGACTAGCTGATGTGGCAGTGATGTGGCAAGCTAAGGTGGCATGATGACAGGATAGTAACATGGCATGATGACTGGATGCTAACTCATCATACAACATAGCAACTAATGATGTGGTAATCTAAGGTGGTATGATGATAGGGTGATGATGTGGCAATGCCAACAGGGTGTTGACATGTCCAAAAATGTCACATGTCATGATGACATGGCAAGATGCTAACTAGGATAGTGACATGGCAAGATGCTAACTAGGATAGTGACATGGCAACCAATGACATAGCACAATGATGTGATTGCCACATGCTAGAATAGAGGACCAATGAGGCATTGGAACATGGTGCCCAAGTGGAGGTTGTCAAATGACTATGTAGGAATCACTGATTCAGGGTATGACACATGGCAGGTTGGTCAACCAAGTTTGACCCAAATGGAAATTTTGGAGGGAAAATTTCAAAAATTGAAAAGTGAATATTTTATTATTTTTCTTTAGAATTATGTTAGAGCCTTTTAAATCAAAATGGACTATAAGATAAAGTTTTAAACTTTAGAAAAGGTTAAATATTTGCAACCAAATGTAGTTTGAAGCCATAGAAGGAGCCTAATTTTTAGAGCAAGATTCTAGGAGTTTTCGATAAGCCCATATGGGAGTATTAGATATCACTAGAATTGGGAGAAAATGAACTTTCCATTTCTGAAGTTTGTTTGTGCACAGGATGTCACTGATTCAAATTATGCAAGGATTTGTCTTAGGTACCCACTTTTCAGTTTAATTCAATTGATGTAGTTCAGATTTTATTCCTAGTGAAATGGTGAACTAAGTGAATGTAAAAGGTAGTAAAATATAGTTATGGGTGAGTTTTGTCATCTCCAAATTAGTGGAACTGAGCTATCATTTGCATTTCATGATGCTTTTCAAATATTTTAGTAACATAAGGGTTTTCATCATTAAGGAAGAGATATTTTAGGTTCGTTACAAAACAATGATGAAAATCAAATCAAATCTCATGGGTAGAAATATGAGAGAGGTTTTACAATAGTAAGGAATAGAGATTCAAGTGGACACATGTCACTTCTAGATCAGATCTGGGATTCCAATCTTTTTGTATATCTTTCTCTTTCTCATCCATTGTAAGGGTTTCAATTTTGAGATTTTCTCACTATTGTGAGACCAGAAGGTTAGCAATTTTCAGTGTGATACCACATTGTTGGTTCTAGTTTTGTCTATGAGACCACATAGTTGGATCTAGAACTATGATTCTGCCATATTTCTTCATCATATTTCTCTATTATGAGTAGCAGTTGTAATTTCTTATAAGAAAATAGATTATTCAATCATTTGTTGTGTATATTCTGATTTTTGGCATATACCATGATGTATTGGTTTCAAGGAGATTAATACAAAGCTTCATTTTCTTAGTTTCATTATGATTCTTATCTCCTTCCTCTGTTGTTTGCAATGTTTGTGTTTAAGAACAAAGAGCTTAAACTCATTTGCAATCCCTTAAGGTTGTATGTTTTGATAGGTTTTCTATTGGAACAAAGAGCCAAGTAAATGCTTATTTACCTTGGCAGGGTTGTAAGTTTCACCAAGAGAATATTACAGTAAGAATGAGAGTTTTTATGAAGATAGGTGTCTATTTACAAGGTGAATGGATAGATCAGATAATTGAATATATGAGTATATCTTAGGTATCCATGTGTATATTTTGACTTAGCTTATACACAATGGATAAAGGACTAGTCAACTAGGAGATTGCATGTGTTTGCTCTTGTATACTTGGGTTGTGTTGATATTCAACATCATTAATCAAAATATTTTCCCTTTCATGTTGAAGAGCTAAAAAGGATGCTCTCACTCAACTTGTGGATTTCATAGAGTTTCAATTTTCTATTGCATATCTTTGTCATTGCATGAGTATAGGAGAAATAAGGGTTTTATCTTTTTTTTATATATTCAATGTATGCTTTGACAACTAGTATCATATGAAGAATCTAATAGGTGAACCCACCTAGGTTTTGCATAGCCTAAAGTAGAAGAAGGGTCTAGCCTTATAGTTGGTCTAATGTCTGAAGGGTATGTTAAAGACGGGATGTATCTTGTTCTGATCAGGGTAATCTGGAACCATGTTGTTTCAAAACACCAAAAACATATATCTATTAAGTATCATATTTTGAGAGAGAAAGTAGTAGAAAAAAAAATCAGATTGGGGTATGTCAGTACTAAAGATAAGATTGTAGATATCTTTACAAGCCCTTACCTAAAGATACATCTAAGAACTTGAGAGGTATGCTTAGGGTTATGCCCATACCTACTTCAGAATAGATGATGGAAAGATTGCATCAATCTAGTGGTACAAAGCATTATTGTTTGATTGGAATAAATGTTGATGCTTCATGTATGGGTGAGTACTTGTAATGAGCAGAGTCATCAAGAACTCTTGGTATTTGGTCTTGTAATAATGTCTTTGGACACTTGAGATGGTCAAAAACTTAGAGTAGAGAATTGATATAATGAGGCCTTTGTGATTGATGTCAATGGGGGAGATATGTGAATGAAAACCATCTCTATTTTAAGAGGGTTATTTAGAAAGATTCATGTAAGGATACAAAATATCTCTATGGGGGAGATGTATAGTATGAAGATTCTTGATGTATAGGGCAGAAGCTAAGAGTTATTTAATGTATGAACAAATGATGCTAATCCTTGAAGAGAAGAACATAACAGTATTCTAGAGGATCTTAGATTTGATTGATGAAGAGGATTTGGAAAGATGAGAATAGAAACAATAGAGTATTGTTTGGTATTCTTGAAATCTAGATGTTTTTCATCTATGTTGTCATCAATACCAAAGGGGGGTATTGTTAGCTAAATGGTGATGGTATTCCTTTGGGGGAGTATCCTAAGAATAGTTAGAAAAATTAGGAAGATTATTATGTTGAATACAATTATTTAATTAAGTAATTAATGTCATCCAAGCTCACTTAGGTGTTGAAAGAAATTTAATGTGTATGCCAAACATTCTAGGAAAGACAACACATAACTAGTGTTAACCAAGCTCACTCAATTACCAAAGGAAGTCTAAAGGAAAGTATTTTTTGAGTTAGTTTTGACCAAGTTGGGTTAGCTAACGAAGGATTTTCTTGTATCAACATATTGAATTTGATAGTTTTGTTGGTTAGTTCTAGCTGACTCATGGGATCAATACTATTTTTTTAAAAGTGTATCCAAGTTGACTAAGCTACAAAGAACACTATTATCAAGGAGGATCATGTATTAAAGATAGAATAGAGATCTAAAATTAGAAAAGATAGTTGCATCAGCAATCAGGTCAAGTTATTGTTACTCTCTAATAATTGTAGCAGTGAATCAAATTTCTTAATAGAGTTAGCCTAACAACTATTTGTCAAATCCTCTAACAAGGTGGCATTTCTAGATTGAAGTGTCTGAAGGCATCTAACAAGGAAACTCCTAATAGGATGAGATAAATCCTTTAATAGAGTCACACTTAATAATGTGTTGTTTAACCTTTAACAGGGTTGGCTTCTAATAGGTCACACTTCAGAAGAGTGAAAAATGGTAACTAGTTGCAATTGGTGGTTTTTCCAAATTGGGTTCCACGTTAAATCTTGGTGTCTTTTGTGTTTATGTTATTTGATTTATATTTCTAAAACTAAGTTAATTAATATTAAACACACTAAATATCCTAAGAAGTGATTATTTCAATGTTTATTCAGTGATAGTAATTCTTAGTATAAACTGAGTGTTCTTGTGCTAACTGAGTTAGAACAACATTTTAGTTTCAATAAAGTTTTGGTTTTGTATTGTACTTAGATCTTAAAGGATCTTGGATTTTTTTTGTGGTAACTAATTCACCTTTCCCCTCTTAGTTATTGCTCTTATATTTCTAACAATTGGTATTAGATCTTTTAGTGCTTATAGAGAATGTTTCAAGGACCCAAGCTAAAGATTGAGATGTCTTATAGAAGGGAGATTCCTAAGCTAAATAGAGATAACTTCCAAGCATGGTAGGAACTCATGAAGCTTCATTTGGAAACCATTGGCAGCACAGGCCTAAAATATCTAGAGAAAAAATATGTGGCACCTACTACAACTTTGACTATGGATTGGATTGTGGAAAATAAGAACCATAACATAATGATAATTGACATTTCTTCTACTCTCAATTATGCTAAATTTGATGAAGTCAAAGACTATGATACTGCTCATGAAATGTGGAACAAGTTGAAAGATATCTATGGAGATGATGAAAATGTGAGGAGAGCTAAGGCTGAAAGTCTTAGAGGTTAGTTTGATCAGATGAAGATGAAAGAAGATGAGAACAATGTACAATATAGTGAAAGAATCAAAACTAGTGTGAGTGCAATCAGAGCCTTAGGTGGGAAAATTGATGATGTAACTATGATCAGAAAGGTACTTAGAATTCTTCTTCCTATTTACAAAATTAGAGTATTAGCTATTCAAGAAATGAGATGTGATCCTAAGGATGATATAACTTTGGATGCACTAGTGGGAAGGTTGACAGCCTTTGACTTAGATAACTTTGATAATTATGTTCCTAACTCTAGTAACATGGAGTCTACATTTCAAGCCAAGCTATCACTCAAAAAGAAAGCAACACAATCTTAAAGTATAAATTATAGTAGTGAAGATCAAGATGGTTCTAATGATGATCTCAAAGTCATTGAAGCACTACTTGCAAGAATATTTCCCAAAGGCAAAGGAAAGTACAAAGGTAAAATTCCTTTGATCTATTTTTCTTGTGAACAAGTCGGTCACATTGATGCAAGGTGTCAAAAAAAAGAAGGCAAAGAAGAAAATAAGCATGTAAAGTACAAAGGCAAGAAAGATTTCAAAAGCTACAGAGACAACAAGGATAAAGGTAAGAAATCTTGTTACATGGCTAAAGATTTTGACAATAGTAATGAAGATGAAATGATTTACATTGCTATTAAGGATGAATCATATGATGAGAATGATAAGATGACCCTCATTTCTCATGTTAGTAAGAATGATACATGGATCATAAATAGTGGTTTTTCTCACCACATGAATAGTGTTAAATCTAAATTTGAGCACTTACAAAACTATGATGGTGGGAGTGTCAGATTTTGAAATGATGAACCTTGTTATGTGAAAGGAAAAGGTTGTATTTCGCTACCAATGAACTCAGATGTGATAATGCTTATTGGGTTGAAGGACTGAAACATAATATACTCAGTATGGAACAATTGAATAATATTGAATTCAAGGTAGAATTCCTGAATAGGAAAGTGAAGCTTCTGGATGGAAAAGGAAGTCTAGTTGGGACTAGTAATCAATTAAAAGGTAATCAATTCTACCTAGATCTAATTGAAAATTCATGTTTCATAGCTCATGTAGAAGAAACTTTGTTATGGCATGAAAGGTTGTGTCATGTGACTTTTGATATCCTAGTCAACATAAACAAGAATAAAAGGGTTAGAGGCATTCCAAGATTAAAGAAACTTGATATGGGCATTGTTAAAAAATCAACCACATAGCTCCGAAGAATCAATTGCATGCAAACACCTATCACAAAAAGAGAAGATAAAGCTATGGAGGCTAGAATTTCTAGATCCACAGATGAGACATTCGTCATAAGAAAAAAGAGGGATTGCTATTATCAAAAGTGAATGAATAAAATTACAAATAGATCAATCCTTATAAAAGGAGATCGAAACACTAACTGGGTAAAACCCAAGTTGCATGCTAATAATTAATAAAAGAATTAATTATTATATGCCTAAAGTTTAGCTTAAGTAAACTAGAGATAATAAATAAATTAATAATTAAATCAAAATGATTTAATAAATAAGACAATATCTTATTACTCTAACCGCCCCCCCCCCCCCACAAGATAAACTTAGGGAGTAGCTAAAAACCTAGAAACTATTGTTGAAAGCAAATTGGGTCTTGGAAACAAGGCTTGATGAGGTACCCAAGCACAACCAAATCTCTATAAAGAGCAGAAATAGAGAAAACCACATGGGAAAAACCCTACTCCAAATGGAGATGGAAAGAATGTTCCAAAAGATAGGTATAAAAGGATGATCATGAAGAACACCACTAAAGCATGATGCTACAAACATTGCCAAACTGCTAATCTAAATAACCTCCACTATATAGAATATGACCAGATAGAGAAGCTAAGTTTGAAGAGATGATCAATAAAAGATGAAAGGTATCTTCTTGGCCTCCAAAAATAGGAAAGAAAGAATGTCTATATGGTAAATGATACATCTCACTAAAATGGATAGGCATCCAACCACTACAATTGCCTAGTACATAGGATCAAATACTAAATATATAGTTCACTCCATTAAACCAAGAAAGCAATAGACCCAACATAACCCCCTCTAATGCTAAGAGGTAAGACATGAAAAATGAAATTGAATGTAATATCTCATCCAAAAAGAACTAGGAACATCAAGAGTGTGAAAGAAGTGCAAACCCTTATACTAGCACATGTCATCGACACACCATGAGGCTAATGTCATCAAAGAAACACTTACTTGAAAAAGGAAGATGGTGACTATGGAAAATATAAAACCCCCAAGGCACTTTATAATGTAGTGTGAGTACAACAAAGTACAAAAATGTCCAAGATCTTAGAGTGCAATAGAGTGTCACTTTATCTCAGTGCATTTGCAACAATACAACAAAAGGATATCAACAAAGATCAAAAGAAACATAAGGCTAATCTAATAGATATTACAACCCATGAAAAACCATCTGAAAAAAAAAATTGATCCGTAGACCTAAAATAACCAAGATATCAATTAGAATGTAGAAAATCAGAAAAACTAAATGGGATATGCTTGGAATAGAATCTAGAAAATAGAATGTCTCAAAATATGTCTCTCAGAGTGCAAAATAGAACTTTTAACTTTGATAGCCAAAATAGGCCACCAAACAACATCAGAAATCCAAATAAACTACAACATTACAATGATCTTGGAATCATCTTTTTGATGCTTCTTTCAGATCAAAAAACAAAGTCCGGATGAGCAAGTTATGGCCAAAAAACCACATGTAGCTCAAAAAGTGCTAAAAAAGAAAAAAAAATCACCATCTCTAGATTTGTGCCAAAACACCTCAAAAGGTGTGCCCAACTAGTACTAGTTATTACCTTAGGAAGTGCATTAGTTTTGTACCAAAATTGTCTTGATTTTTGTGACTAAAAATTTTGATTTGCATACCAAAAAATTCTCATTTTTTGTGCCAAAAATCACAAAATCATAGGCTCGAGAAATGTGCCAAAATTTGCAATTTTTCATAAAATCTTGATTTGCATGCCAAAATTTTGAAAATTGTCAACCTAGAAAATGTAGAAAATTAGAAAATTGTCACCTTAGGAAATGTGCCCAATATAGGAATAATTTTTTTGCCTCAGATTCCAACTATGTCCAAATTTGACAAGTTTTATATGAAAATAGGGGTTTTTGGGCACTCTAAGCTCAATGATGATGTCCATTTGGGCTCAAAGTGCACCAAAAATTAGTGACCTCTTAGATTTAATACAAAATAACTCTAAAAAATAAAACCCTTTGAAAGAAAAGACACACATCTGAAAGCCAAGCTAGACCTCTCATAAATAGAATAGGGGCATGATGATCTGGAGCTCTAATACCATATTGAAGTTGAAGGAAAATCAACCCCACAGCTCCCAAGAATCACCTACATGAAAAAAATTGTCACAGAAAGAGAGAAGAAAAAGCTATGGAGGTTGGAATTCTAAGATCTATAGATGAGACATTCTTAATGAGAAAAAAGAGAGATTACTATTATCAAAAAGTGAATGAATAAAATTACAAAGAAATCAATCCTTATAAAGGGAGATTAAAACCCTAACAAGGTAAAAGCTAAGTTGCATGCTAATAATTAATAAGAGAATTAATTATTATATACCTAAAGTTTTTGATAAGGTAAACAGGTTTTAAGGGGTCCTGAAACCCATAAGTTTAACAACAAGAAAGGCTGAAAATAAGCAAAAAAACGCCCAGCCAAAACATAAGCCTTACGGCTGAAAATAAGCCCAAAGACCTAGCCTGAAACAACTGCCCACTAAAAAGGCCAGAGAACCAACCAGAAAAATAGAGACCAGACAAAAAGCCAAAGCCAGGAGAAACAAAAACCAAAGGATAGAGACCCAACCTAGCAGACTACTTCTCCATCTCGAGCATGGTCTGGGCAGCTTCGGCGCACTCTTGTTGCTCTTCTGCCTTATGATCCTGGGCATTCGTCAAATCCTGCTCCATAGTGCTATCCTTGGCTTTATCCACATCCAGCCTATCTTTGTCTCTATTCTGTTTATCATCTTCCTCCATCTGGTTCCTGTCTTTGAGATTTTCCAAGAGAGAGAGGATGTTGTCGTTGATCGAAGCGAGGAGGGAGATCATTTGACTTGCCAGGTTGTGATTGTAGTTCTCAATATTTTTTACTCTCCTCTCCATCAGAGTCTCCCAGCTGTTTCGGTCGCCTTGGCTTTCTGTACCTGTCTTGCTCTTGATTTTTTCCATTTGGGAAACCCTATCTCTAACATCCTCAAGCTCATGGAAAAGCCATTTAATTGATCTGAAGTTGTCGATCATGCTATTGCGGGCATTGTTCAACAGATTCATGCCCATTTCTCTTGCATTATCAGAAATAGCCACCATAGCTGGGTTAATTAGCTCATTGAGTCTAGGCTTCTCGAGGTCGTCCACCAGGAGTTGGGGGTTCATCGCCTCTCTGTAGATTCCCATAGTGGCCGTTCTCACATTGAAGTTCTTCGAAGCCTTCCTTCTGTTATTAACTTGCACTTCCCCCTCAATCTGTCCAGAGTTGTCATTTTCCTCCAAAGGAGGCTGAGGATGTATAGGGGAGAGGGGAATGGGCAGAGAATCCTTTCCCTGACTACTGGAGCACTCCATGCTCTCTCCCTCCCTCTTCTGTCTTTTTCTCAGTTTCTCCTCATCCAGCTCCTCCTTCGAAACCTTGTCAGAATCATCAGTATCCATTTCCTCCTCCACCTCAGTAGAGCCAGTTTTAGCTGGGGTATGACCTCTAGGGCTCTTTCTGCTGGGTAATTTGATAGAGGGTTAATCCTTCTTATGGCTTTTAGTCTTCTTACCTGAATGCTCAAAAACCTCATTAGAGCTGATGCTCTCGACATCGTCAGAATCTGAGGAAAAACTGGAGCTACTCTTGTCAACATCCGCCCCCTGGATAGGGTTTTTGCTAATGGTTTGAGCATGGAAATGCTCATGAATCAGAAGCAGAAGACCCTCATGTAGGGCTGGGTTGACAGTAGCTTTCTTTTTAAAACTAGAAATGGCCTTGTTCATCGAGTTAAAAAGATAATATGGGAAGGAGATCTTACTACCATGGCGAAAATGATTTAGAATCACAAAATGGTGAGTCCTAACCCTATCAAACTTGGGGTCTAGGGTAATATATTCAATGACAGCATAGAGAACATACCTCCAAAGCTTCTTTATAGTATCCGTTACAAAAAAATATCTCTTTCTTGCCCAGCTTGTTCAGCTCTTCAGTGTTTTTCACAAAATCCTTGATTGCATTAGAAGACATCTTCTTGTCTCTGAAGAATTTATGCCCCTCCATCGGAATCCCCGTGACTTCAGCAACCACATCCTCAGTAATTTGAAATTAGACCCCGTTCACCTTAACCTTACCATTATTCCACGAATTCACCATGCTGTTAGTGATCTCAGGATCCGAGCCATGAAGTTTCTCGAAGAAATTAGTAACCCCACCCTTTTCCAGCTCTCTCCAAACTTTGGCCTTGTTCTTCCACTTATAAACTTCCCCCACCGGCTCCTTTCTGCTCCTCTCACCCGTCATGTTTACCTAATCAACTTCCACAATTCTCATGAACTCTAAACTGTGCAAGTTATTTGTATTCAAAAAAATGGTGATGTTTCTTTTATGATACCTATGAATATACCCCTTTCTGAAAATAATGGTATCGTCCTTTCGAACGTGTCAAAATGTCAGAGGAAACCCCTTTTGCTGGTGAAAATCACGATGCCAATAATGGCACTTACCATTTATTAAGCAATCTTTATTATCCATAATTGCATTGGATTTGAGCTGTCCTTCCCAAGATTTTATCTTGGTCGATAAGCAACTTTGCCTCCGCCGGAAAATCTTTTCCGGCATGCCAGGTCAAATTATTGGTGGCGTTAACCCCTTTATTAGAAAACCAATCAGCGACTGGGTTTGCCTCTCTGTAAACATGAGTGACGTGGACCTTATCGAACTTTGTGAGAGTGGCGCAAGTCTTAGAAATTATGTTCGCAATCATCCACGAGGGAGGGAAAATACCATTAATGGTATTAATAATGTTTTTGGAGTCCCCCTCAAGCCAAAGTTTAGTAATCCTGGCTTCAAAAGCCAACTTGACCACCTTACTCATAGCTCTTGCTTCAGCCAGATGAATAGTTTGGATTCCCAGCGGGGAAGCAAAGGCAGTTATTCCCTCCCCATAGCTATTTCTTATGATTCCACCACAACCTGAAGGGCCTAGGTTACCCTTAGAAGCCCCATCAAAGTTGGCTTTTGACCAACCATCTGGGAGGAGAAGCCAGCTAGCATCCTGCCTTTTGAGGTTCCTGTCTTTTTCTTTAGCTATCTTTTTGTCCCCTTCTTCTTCTTCTTCCTCCTTCAGCACTTGGAGATTTTCCTTTATACTCTTCGAGACCTTCCTGCCAAGGATTATAGCTAGCTCCTCTCTATCTCTAAATATTCTATTATTCCTTTCCTTCCAAATTCCCCAGCAAAAATGGGGTAAAATCCAGTCCAAGTGATCCTGCCGACCAGCAATCTTACAAAGACCTTTCCACTGATGGAAAAAATCCATGAGATTATCCGGTTTGCACCAGAGGGTTTCATTATCATGTGTGATGACATTCCACACCTCCCTGGCATAGTCACATAAGATGAAAATGTGATTTTCGGTCTCAGCCTGATTCTTACACAAGGGACATCTACTGGGCATAACATGTCCTCGCTTCATGAGATTGTCATGAGTAAGGATTTTGTTCTGAAGAGCCAGCCAGTAAAAAATGTTGATCTTTGGAGTGAGACCCAGAATCCAAGCCTCCGCCCAAGGGGCCTTCTCTTTTAAGCTCCAAAGGGAATTATAGCTTGAGGCAACAGAGTATCTTCCATTGGGATTATCCCTCCAGACCAGCTCATCCCCCAAATTGATAGGAATCATGGAATTGAGCATAAGCATTATAGGAGTCAAGTCCTCAGAGATGAGGGATAGGTCACTCCATTCCTGGCCATTCCAATAATCACAAAATTTGGACCCAATTTGATCAATACAAGCTTGCATCCATCTCTCAAAAATAGGGTTATTGATAAGTGGATCTTGGGAAAGCCATCTATCCGACCAGAACTGGATGTCCTTCCCATTTCCCAATTTCCATGATATCCTGGCCTTAGCCAAGTCCTTGGCTTTCATGATCCCATTCCAAATGTTCGATCCTTTTGGGATATCTTCATTAAAAAAGGTGAAAAGAAGAGTGGGTCTTCTAAGGTACTTGTTTACCAGGGTGTCCCTCCATTCACCGGTGCTACTGAAGATCCGCCATATTTGTTTAGCTAGGAGAGCCTTATTGAGGTGGGTGATCTTTCTAATGCCCAGACCTCCGTACCTCTTAGGGAGGAAAACCTTCTCCCAAGCAACAAGAGGGTATCTTTTCTTCCCTTCATTACCATTCCAAAGGAAGTCTCTCTGGATTTTCTCCATTCTTTCAGCTATTTTCCCCAGAATTCCAAAGAGGCTCAGGGCGTAGATTGGCAGATTTTGAAGAGAAGATTTGACTAAGAGGCATTTCCCTGCTTGACTAAGAGAGACCCCTTTCCAACCAGCCATCTTCCTATTGAATCTGTCCAAAATACCATTCCAAAAAGACTCCGGGGGTGAGGATCCCAAAGGGAGACCAAGATAGGTAGAGGGGAAAGAGCCTACCCCACAACCCAGAATCCTGGCGATTTTACTTTGTCTAAACTCAGAGGTGTTGATGAAAAAGAGCGAGCTTTTGTTCCAATTAATCAGCTGATCCATCCCACTGGAGTAAGTATCAAGAATCTTCTTCAGGGCTCTGGCCTCTTTGACAGAAGCTTCCCCCCCCAAGATAGTATCGTCAACAAATTGCTGATGAGTGAAGGGAACACAATTAGAGGAGGGAAGGATCCCTTTGATACAAGCCTCACACTTTCTACAGTCTATAATCCTTCCTAAGCATTCAGCTAAAATGATGAACAAAATGGGCGAAAGGGGGTCTCCTTGTCTGAGGCCTCTGGAAGGTTTGAAAAAATTAGAAGGGACTCTATTAACCAGAACAGCCAAGGAGGAGGTGGACACCAATTGAGAGATAATTTTGCAAACTTTACTGTCAAAGCCAAAAGTCGAGAGGACCTTCCCAAGGAGAGACCAGTCCACCCTGTCATAAGCTTTAGAAAGATCCAGTTTGAGAAACATACCTTCCCGTTTTGATGCCTCAAGAGAGTGGACGACTTCATGCACCATCTGGACAAAATCCAAAATTTGTCTCCTTGGAACAAAACCTGATTGATGCTGTGAGATTATCATGGGCAAGATCTTGAGCATTCTTAAAGTGAGAACTTTAGAGATGATCTTTTAGAGTGAGTTGCACAGACTAATAGGTCTAAAGTTGTCTAATGAGTCTGCCCCAGGGGATTTAGGAATGAGAACCACAAAAGTTGAGTTTAGCTCCTTGAGAATAGATTTGGCTCCAAAGAATTCCTAGACAGCCTGAACAACCTCTCCCATGATCACCGGCCAGAACCTTTGGAAGAAAAAAGTGGGAAAATCGTCCGGGCCTGGAGCCTTGTCAGCAGGCAGAGAAAAGAGAGCCTCTCTAACTTCCGAAGCATTAGGAATAGCACAGAGCTGTTTATTATGGATAGGTTGAATGAGCTGAGGGATACAGTGTAACAAATCCTCCTGGTCCAAATTGGAAAGCATTGGGTCCTCAGAGATAAGGCTAGAGAAAAAGGAAACAACTTCTTCCGAGATGGCAGATTCTTCAGTTAACAGCTCCTGCCCCTTTCTGATACCATAGATCCTATTACTAGCACGGTGCTTGAGGGTGGTTAGGTGAAAAAACTTAGTGTTCCGATCTCCTTCCTTTAGCTAGGTGATCCTCGATCTTTGCCTCCAAAATTTTTCTTCCTTATTAATAATGTTATGAATTTCAGACAGGGTCTTGAGCTCTGAAACCCTGTTGGTCTCAGTGTAACCTTCCTTCTGAATGCAATCTTGGATAATAGTTAGATTATCAAATAACTCTTTCTTTTCATGGAAGATATGACCAAAATTAGACTTGTTCCAAATTTTAATCATCCTCTTCACATTGCTAAGTTTTCTGGTGACTCTGAACATGGCTGAGCCCTCCACCTCTATCCCCCACCATTTCTTGATATTATCCAGTAGGTCAGGGTGAGAGGTCCACATTTTCTCAAACCTGAAAGGATGGTATCTCCTGTGTACCAGAGGGGAAACTAAAAGAGAAATGGAAGAGTGGTTCGAACCAATTCTAGGAAGCAGAGATAGTCTGCAGCTGAAGGATTGAAGCCAGTCCGAAGATATAAGAGCTCTATCCAGCCTAACCTGAATGCAATCATGGCCTTTTCTCTTGTTTGACTAGGTAAAGGATCCGCCCTTAAGCTCTACGTCCATAAGGGCCAGATTATTTATGAAGTTAGAAAGATCTTGTTTACTTTCCCAATCCGGGGGCATACCTCCCTTTTTCTCTTTATCTTCTAGCGGTGTGTTAAAGTCTCCCATGATTATACCTTTCTTAATGTCACAATCTTGCACCATATTACCAACTTTGGTCCAGAAGTTTTTTCTATCTCTCTTATTATTGGGGGCATAAATATTCACTAAAAACCAGGAATCATTGGTGTGCAAATGTTGAACTCTGCAGAAAAGAATGTTATCTTCATCATACTCAGCTACTATATTGAAATACTTATCATTGAAAAGTAACAGCAGTCCTCCAGATGCTCCTTCAGAGTTAGAGGCTATGCCCTTCATGCTATTGTTGAACTTAATATTTTCCATCCTTTCCTTCTTCATTTTAGTTTCTTGGATTAGAAACACATTAGGCCTTTGGTCCCTTATCATATTTCTAATAACTTCTTGCTTGTGGATTCCATTGAGTCCACGAATATTCCAAGATAAGATCTTCATGATTTAACTACTGAACATGCTTCCTGGATGGTGTGCTGCGTACCATCCTTAATGTTTCTTTTGGCTTCCTCTTTCCTAATTTCATTCTTGTTTTTCCTTCCCACTAGGTTAGATTTGTGGCTGAGATCAGCCTTGGCCATGCTTCTAGTAGAAGGGGGAGATACCGGAGAAGGGTCCTTGCTATTCTTCTTCTTTCTACTCCTGACTTCTGTCCAGGGATTCTCTTCTCCCTCTAGTCCTTTGTCCAGCCAAGCATCAATTCTCACCAAATCTTCCATTGTCGATGCAGATAGCCTCTCTATGATTCTGTTTACTGTTGAAGGGGGGGACAACACACCGGGTTAGGGTCCTGGGACATGGGTTCCCCCTCCTTTAGTTCTTCCATGGAGTTCGGGACAAAGGATAGTTTCAAGTCATCCTCCTGAGAATCCAGAGGGGGAAGAGTCATATTTTCACCTATCTCCTCAGGTTTCTTCTCAGATTCCTTCGCATTGGGGAGAGGTGTTGAATCATCTTTCACTCCTTTCTCTTCTCCCCCTCCTACATTTCCAGTCGCTCGAGGAGGCCCTGATTCCTCTTGGGGTGCATTAGGAGCAGTATTTGTTTTTCCTTTTGCCTCTCCATTTGCCTTGACTTGCGATGCTTTTTTCCTCCATTCTTTTTTGGGATCTAGAGAATCTTTTATCCCCCCTTGTGGATGAGCCTTTCCCATCGTACTCTTCCCTTTGAAAAGTGGGCATGATCCAGCCTTGTGGCCAGCCTTCTTACAATGGAAACAAGCAAAAGGCACACTTTCATAGTCAATCTTTTGAGATCTGTTTACCAGACGAGATTTTAGTTCTAAAACTTGAGGCATGTCCTGGCCTTCGATGACTCCTACACAGATTCTTGCGTAGTTCAATCTTTTCTTAGCTGCTGTGACATGGTCAATGGAGAGGAGCTCTCCAAAGGTCTTGGCTATGCCATCAAAGACATCCTCATGCCAATATTCCAAAGGAAGTTTTGGAAGTCTTAACCAAACTAGAACCTGAGATTGGAAATCATTGTTCAAATCCAAGTTGGATGTCCATTTTTGCAATATTAGGTTGGATCTGCCCAAAGACCAGTTCCCAGCACATAGTATACGAGAAAAATCTTTCGAGCAAGAGAACTCGAAAGACATGAAGCCTTTGGCCATAGCAGTCACTTCTACATGCCCTTTAAGGTCCCATTTTCTCCTGGTAAATGTCCTCACTACATCAATATTAGGTCTTGGCCCTACAAATTTTCCTACCAGAGTGTTCGCCATGCTTAGGATATTGTGGTCAATAATTTCCCTAGGGATTTCCAGAGCAAAAATACCTTTCTCCTTATCAGATTTGTCAATGACTTTTGGGAAAGATGATTTACCTGATGGTTTTATCCCGAATAGATTCGACTAGCGTCCCCATGCCCCAGACGGCCCACTGCCCACATGGGGGGGAGGGGGAATCTTCTCACCTGGATGGGGCATCATAACCCGTGGGTCCCCATCCTTTGAGGCATCCTCATCTTTCCCCTCCATTTCCTGCCCTGCGCTTGCTGCATGCCTTGTTGCATGCCCTCCTGTAGACGTGCTCTCCTGTCTCCCGCCTTTCTCCAGATTTGAAACAACGTGATTCGAATTGTAGTTCCCGCCCGCTCCATCCCTCTCTCTCACCGTGCCCATCCCTCAACAGTTATTATATACCTAAAGTTTAGCTTAAGTTAACTAGAGATAATAAGTGACTTAATGATTAAATCAAAATGATTTAATAAATAAGACAATATCTTATTACTCTATCAGGCATGCACAAAAATTGTTAAATTGGAAATATGGGAAAGACAAGTTTCAAAAGAAAGAATTTTCATTCTAAAGAAGTTTTGGAGTTAGTTCACACATACCTTTGTGAACCTATTGGAATACAAAGATACTATGGAGATAAGTACTTTATTTTGTTTGTTGTTGATTATTCTAGGATGATAAAAATTACATATTTAAAGGATACGTTAGAAGCTTTTCAAGAGTTCAAATGGTATTTGGCTAGAGTTGAGAAAGAAATAGTAAAGAAACTAAAATGTTTAAGGCCAAATAGAAGAGGTGAGTTCATCTCAAATGAATTCAATGAATTTTGCAATGAAAGAGGAATCAAAATTTAGGTATCTGCACCTGGTATACCTCAGTAGAATGGCATAGCAGAGAGAAGGAATAGATCAATTATGGATTGTGCAAGGAAACTGGTGATAGAGAAGAATATTTCTATAAAATACTGGAAGGAAGCAATCAGCATAGTAGCTCATAACTTGAACTGAGTTCAACTAAAGAAGTACTCAGATCAAATACCATATGAATTATGGTATGGATATAAACCTAATGTTTAATATTTCAAATTTCATGCAATAGTTCACAATGGAAGCCTTCAACAGGAAACTAGGTGACTGGATAAGGTTAGAATCCTTCAATACTCCAAAGAGAGGGTTCAACAATTAGACACTTATCACAAGTATCAAAAATTGGACTCAAATAGGTTATCACAACTCCAAAGAGACAAAGAACCTAATCACTAGGTTTTCCAAAGTCCACAACATCGGTATGCAAAGATTCCCCAAAATGCCTATTAGAGAACAAACACCCAACTTCAATAAAATGAATGCAAAGATCATGAATTGAACTATGAACACTTATCTAACCTATTTAGGTCTGATGACATCAAATTCAATGATTAATTTGGTTCCAAACAACCCAAACATGATAATTCAACATAATGCCATACATTGGCTAGTAGCCCTTCAACTTGAAAACTAGACATAACAAGGAATAATTACACATGAAGACCAAGTTTAGATTGATATTTTGACACCCTTTGTGGACATACAAAACATATCCAAACCACACAAATTGATCTTTAATAAAAACCCCTATTGTAACCACATTTTGGTTGTGCTAATAGGACTAATTAGGCTACTGTTACACTATGAGTGCCTCTTCCTATGTGCTAAATCACCAAATGGCTATTGGAACATTTTGGGGCATGAAAACATGGTCTAATTCCAAATCTTCAAGCTTTGTATCACTCCCAAACTCAAGTTATGATGACTATTGCAAATTGGTGTATGGCGTATGTATGGTGCCATACACCTAGGGTATGGTGGAAAACCCAAACCACTACTTCTCCATCTTTGAAACCTACAAAATATGAAATTAAACTGAAAAATCTTTAATTCTACCAAGGGGCATGAAAATCCCATGGTGGAAATTACCAAAACAACAAGGCCCTAGGTGAAACCCTTGCTAAATGCTACATTCTAGACACCTTTCAATAATATGTGAATAACTTGCAAACTATAAAGGATCAAAGCATGAGACCATTTCATATTAAATATAATTCAACCCTCTACCTTTTAGAGTCATTGGAACATTCTCATATGTCTATATAGCACTCGAAAACTCATGAAATTGTAGGAAAAACAATTTATTTTATTAATTTCTTTGCCAAAACAAGTACATCTCCCTATCACCCACCTATAAGGGCTATTTATAGGTTTCTCCAATGGTTACATTGTTGGTTTAAACCAACTAGCTATTTGGAGGAAAGTTTTACAAGTTTTTAACAAGTTTTTGAAAAGTTGCTCAAAGTTGCATAGCAACTTTTTGCGCACTTTTGACAATTTTTACAATAATGCGTATTTATCAACCAAATTTTGTCCTAGGCCTAATTTTAAGATCCTTAATGAATCCACACATGAAAAAAATGAAAAAAAAAACATGAAAATACCTATTCCTAGATACTATGATAAAATGACCAATAGTTACACAAGCGCTTATAAAATGCCAATCTTGCAACTATGGTCTTACAATAAGATCTAGTATGAAATTTATTATTCTTCAGCATGGTTAGAGGTCCTAATGACCTTATTGAACTCCTTGATTATATGATGGTGGAGTGGGTGCTCCTGCATCATACTCTCGTAGATGATTAAAACTCAAGTTCCTACTTGATAGTAGATGTTCTAATGAAGTGTGATGCTACTATATTTGATCCTCATTAAGCCATGCATCAATGTCTAGGAGGCCCTGCCATTTGACTAAGTACTGCATGTACTTCCTTGATTTGGTTTGCTTGAATACCTTGGAATCTAGAATGGCTTCAATCTCCACTAATTTTCTTTTTAGAAGTTTTGTGACATAGTCCTCATCTTCTTACTCATTGTTTAAATTTTCTATAACCTTGTATGGTGTAAGGTCTGCAATGTTAAAAATTGGAGAGATTTGCAAATTTGGAGAAAGGGATATCTCATAAAAATTATCACCAATTTTATTCAATATGCTGCAAGGTCCTACCTTTTTCATTTGCAACTTGGAATACTTACTCTTAGGTAGTCTTTCCTTAAGAATTCCCAAACTTAAAATGTACCTATTTCCTTTTCTTATTAGCATTTTCTTTATACTTCAAGGAAGATTTTTGTAATGTATCCTTTACTTTCTGCTGCACTTTAATGATTAGCTTTGCTAATTCTTGGCCTTGTGCACTAATTTTGAAATTAGTTAGAAGTTCCCTTAGATCCAATGGTACCTTGGGATGCAAACCATACACTTCTTGGAAAGGAGTTGTACCAGTAGATCTATTGATGGAATCATTGAAAGAAAACTCTACTTGGGGTAGTATGGTATCCCATCTTTTTGAATATTGCTTGGTTAGACATCTTAAAAGATTTCCTAGAGACCTATTTACCACCTTAGTATGCTCATCTATTTGAAGGTGATAGGCTGAACTATAGGTGAGATTTGTGCATAACTTCTTGAAAAGTACTCTATCCAAGACTATTGTTTGAGGTAAGTAGTGAATTCTTACTACTTATTTGAAGAAGAGATGGGCTATATGGGATGCATCATAGCTACTCTTGCATGGCACAAAATGAGCCATTTTGCTAAACTTGTCCACTATGATAAACACACTATCAAATCCTTGCTTTGTTTTTGGCAATCCCATGACAAAATCCATTGGAATAGATTCCCAAGGTCTTGAAGGAATTGGTAGAGGTTGGTAGAGTCCTTGATTTGTTGTCATCCCTTTTTCTTGTTGGAAAATAATACAAGACTCTATAAACTTCCTAACATAATTATTCAACTTAGGCCAAAAATAACTTCTTCTTACCATCTCTATTATTTTGTCAATGCCAAAATGTCCACCTAGGCTACCACAATGCTTTTCTTTGAATATATTTTCTCTCATTGAGAACTTTGGTATGCATAGTTGTGCTCCCTTGAATAGTAGACCATTCTGGATCAGATATTCAAAGAAATTAGTATCATATCTGCCTTTCATATTTGTACAAATCTGATATATCTCAAAAAAATTAGAATCATCTAGGTATAGGTGCTTAAGGGACTCAATTTCCACACTTTTTAGTTTCACCTCTTCATCTAGACCTATCCTCCCACTAAGAGCATCAGTAACTTCATTTGCTACACCCTTTTTATGTTGAATGTTGAAGCTATAGGCCTGTAATTGCTCTACCCATTTGAGATGCCTGACTGAAAGTTTTTCTTGTGAATTTAGGAACCTTAGTGCATGATTATTTGTGTAGACTACAAACTCCTTTGGAATCAAGTATTTCTTCCATTTCTTGAGGGCTTGGACCATGGCATTAAGCTCTAGGTCATATGTGGAATACTTCCTCTTGGCTTCATTCAATGTCTCTGGAAAGAAAGCAACCAGCTTGCCTTCTTGGCTTAGGATTGCTCCTATGGCCACATTACTTGCATCTATTTCCATTGTGAAAACCTTGTTGAAATTAGGGAGAACCAAGATAGGATATTGAGAGATTATATTCTTTAGGTACTAGAATGCATCATTTGCTTCCTTTTTTCGTGCAAACTTAGTTTTATTTTCACCTTTGACTATTTCAAGCATTGGTGAACACACGTGACTGAAATTTTTTATGAACTTCCTCTAAAATGTTGCAAGTCCATGGAAAATTATTACATCGCTCTAGTTCTTAGGTGGAGGCTAGTTAATGATTGCATTTACCTTCTCAAGATCCAACTTGAGGGTACCTTGTGAAATGACAAAACCTAGGAATACAAGTTCCTTTTTCATAAACATGCACTTTTCCAAGTTGATCACCAGCTTGTGTTGATGGAGTCTTCTTAGTACCTATTCTATATGATCAAGACTTTCCTCCTTGCTATGACTGAATATTAGTATGTCATCAAGGTAAATAACAACAAATTTTCCAATAAAATCTATGAATATTTCATTCATAAGCCTCATAAAAGTGTTAGGAGCATTTCTCAAACTAAAAGGCATTACTAACCATTCAAACAAACCTTTAGTAGTCTTGAATGTTGTTTTCCATTAATCTCTAGGCTTGATCCTAATTTGATGGTAGCTAGATTTTAAGTCTATCTTAGTGAAGTGGTAAGAACCTCCTAGTTGATCCAACAAGTCTTCAATTCTTTGCATGGAAAACCTATACCTTATTGTTATTTTATGTTGAGCCCTACTATCAATACATAATCTCCATTTGTCATCCTTTTTAGGGGGGAAAACTGTAGGTATTGCACAACTCTTTTGAATGAGTCCTCTTTCCAACAATTGAGTGACCTATTTTGCAATCTCTACATGTTGCAATGGTGTCATCTTATATGGGGCTTTATTAGGTAGGGATGAACCTAGTATGAGGTCTATTTGATGGCTTATGTCCCTAATGGAAGGGAGGCTAGTGGGTAGATCACTAGTAGTGACATATTTGTATTTTTGCAGCAATTTTTGGACTTCATTTGGTATGGCCTACTTTTGATCAGTTTTGGTGTTATCTTTGGGCTTTGGAATCAAGATAAATGGTTCATTATCAGTTTCATTCAAATTTTTTGACATCTCCTTTTCCCCTATGATAATTATAGTGTGTTATTTTTTGGCCTTTCTATCCAGTAAGGACTTCATGGTATAGGTTTTTCCATCTTTAGTAATGGACTAGGTGTTCTTCCTACAATGTTGGGTGGCATCAATATCAAATCTCCAAGGCCTACCTAGAAGAATATATGTTGCATCCATCTCAACAACATCACAAAGTACTTTATCCTTGAAATAAAAAATAGAGAATTCTACCCAAGCTTGCTCTATAACTAGAGTTTGTTGGCCTTTTGTTAACCATGAAACATGATATGGGTAAGGGTGTGGCTACTTAGGCAAGTTTAATTTCTAAACCATTTCACAAGATACAAGATTTTAGTTGAACCTGAATCAATAAGGAGATTGCCTACCTTTTCATGGAATATGATCTTTGTCCTGAAGAGATTCTTCCTTTGTGGAGGTTCTTGGATTTGTGGCACTTGAAGGAAGACTTGCCTCATCATTAGACATGCTCCTTCTTCTGGTTCCAATTCCCTAGCAACATTATTTTCTTCTTGTTTATCCTCTTGGACAAGTTATACTCTCCTCTCACCTTGGTTATTGTTCCTCTTCTCAGGGCATCTTCCTACATGATGTCCAAGTTGATTGCAATAGTAACATCTCAATTTTCCATTACCTCTTCCCAAGTTTGTCCTTACTCTATTGAAAGGCCTTCTTCCTCTATAGTTTCCTTTTGAATTAGAGTCACTATTCTCCTTATCTCTTTGATCATGGTTCTTGATGCTACTACTACTACTTTTTCCCTTGTTCCAAATTTTTTTTTTTCTCTATCACTCCTCCCACTTTCATTGTTCTTATCTTTTCTATATTCTTTCTTCATCTTCCACTTTTCTTCTACCTTGAGTGCCATTTGATAGTGCCTGCTAACTATGGTAGGGTAGTGTAGACTTAATTCTTCTTGGATGGGTATTTTCAGCCCATTCATGTACCTTACTAAATTCTCTTCTTTATCTTCAACAGTATTGGTCTTCATACATAGTTTCAAGAACTCCTCAGTGTATGAGGCCACATCCCTATCATTTTCTTTCAAACTTTGCTTCTTCCTATGGAGTTGTACCCCATAGTCCTCTAGTACATATGTTTCCTTGACCAATGCTATCATTCTATTCCAAGAAATAATCATGCTCTTTCCATTCTTCACCCTCTTTATCTAGACGAAGTTCCACCAAGTTAGGGATGCTCCCTTCAACTTGGATCTTGCAATATTTACCCTTTTCTTCTTAGAGATGTCTTCACATTCAAAGAATGTAGTTAATGCCTCTATCTAATCCAAGGCTAAATCAACATTCATCTTGCCATTGAAAATTTGCAAATCCATCTTCTCCTCCATGGTCCTCCTTCCCATAGATTTTAAAGCATCTATGAAAGGTCTCTCATTTGTAGGGATGTTTTGAGTAGCATCATCCTCCTCTTCTTCACTCCCTTCCTCTATTTTTGACTCTTCTTTGTGTTTTCCTTCAAGATTTTTCTCAAGATCTTGAAGCCTTTGAGTCAAGGCCTTATTTTCAGCCTTCTAATTCCAAAGTTTCAAGCTTTAGATTGCTCCTAGACTCAAGTTATGATGATTGTTGCAAATTGTTGTATGGTGTATGTATGGTGCCATACACCTAGGGCATGGTGGCAAACTGAAACCATTGCTTCTCCATATTTGAAACCTTAAAAATATGGAAGTAAATTGACAAATATTTTATTCCACCAAGGGACATCAAAATACCATGGTGGAAAGTGCCAAAACAACAAGGCCCTAGGTGAAACCCTTGCTAAATGTTGATTTCTAGACACCTTTCATCAAAACATGAATAACATGCAAACTATAAAGGATCAAAGCATGAGACCACTTGCATATGAAACCTGATTCAACCCTCTACTTTTTGGATTCATTAACACACACTCATACATCTATATAGGTTCATACAATGCTCTAAAATGCATGAAAATGTAGGAAAAATAATTTATTTTATTAATTTCTTTGCCAAAAAAAGTACATCTCCTTGTCACCCACCTATAAGGGCTATTTATAGGGTGCTCCAATTGTTACATGGTTGGTTTAAACCAACTATCCATTTGGAGGAAGGTTTTACAAGTTTTAAACAAGTTTTTGAAATGTTTCTAAAAGTTGCATAGCAACTTTTTGAGCACTTTTGACAATTTTTACAATAATACATGTTTATCAACCAAATTTTGTCCTAGGCCTAATTTTGAGATACTTAATGTATCTAAACATGAAAAACATGAAAATACCTATGCCTAGGGATTAGGATAAAAATGACCAATAGTTAGACAAGGGCTTATAAAATGCCAATCTTGCAATTATGGTCTTACAATAAGATCTAGTATGAAATTTATTATTCCTAAGCATGGTTAGAGATTCTAATGACCTTGGTGAACTCCTTGATTGTATGATGGTGGAGTGGGTGCTCCTACACTAAAATTATGTTGAAGAGAATGTTATATCTTGGAGGAGTCAAGAAAAGGAAAATTTGATGTGAAAAGTGATGAAAGCATATTCCTAGGGTACTCCAATAAGAGAAAAGCATGCAAATGTTTGAATCTATGTGCTCACAAAATTATAAAAAATTGCACATGTAAATATTGATGAATTTGTAGAAAAGTGTGGAGTAAAAAGTAGAAACGAACCTGAAAACTAAAAAAACTTTGTTTACTATGAACCAAATAATTTACTTGAAGTTCAAACAAATCAATAGTCTTTACCATTTGAGTCCCCAAAATCCCTAGTGCAACTTGAGTCATTGTCTAAAGGACTTGAGTCTTAGTTAGAAGGACCTAATTTTTAGCTAGTACAAATTGAGTCATTCAATGGACCTGAGTCATAGACAGTGCGAGTAGAGCATGATTCAGAAGATCATGGCGAATAGAGAAAATTGTGAAAGAAGGAGCCTAGACTTGCTAGATATATTAGAAGGCATCATGCACTTGAGAAAATCATCAAAGATTAGTCAAAAGGCACAATGAAAAGGAAAAAATTAAAAAGTACATGCTTTCTTACTTAGTTTGAACTAGAACTGTTAAATATGGATTAGAAAATGAAAGCTAGATTGAGGCAATGAATGAAGAGATTGATCAGGTTGAAAGCCAAAAAACTTGGAATCTTTTTCCTAGACCCAAGGAAAAAAATGTAATTGGCACAAAATGGGTATTCAAAAATAATTTAAATGAGAATGGAGAAGTTTCAAGAAACAAAGAAAGGTTAGTATGCAAGGGTTATGCTCAAGAAAAAGGCATTGATTATAGAGATACTTTTGCTCTTATTGATAGACTATAAGGTGTTAGAAAAATACTTGAATTTACAACATACAAAGGATTCAAAGTATATCAGATGGATGTGAAATCAGCATTCTTGAATGGAATCTTAGAAGAGGAAGTCTACATTGAGGAACCATAAGGTTTCATTGATCCTAGAAAAAGGAACATGGTATGTAGACTACATAAAGCCTTGTATGGTCTCAAACAAGCCCTAGGAGCCTAGTATGAAAGCTTACATAATTATCTCATAAAGACTAGTTTTCAAAGAACTAATGATAACAACAACCTACACATCAAAGAAGGACTAGATACAAATATAGTGTTGGCGGAAATCTTTGTGGATGATAGATTGTTTACAAGAAATGATTACTTGTGTAAATATTTTTCTATAGAGATGAGCAAAAAAATTGAAATGTCAATGTTTGGAGAGATTAAATTCTTTGTTGGCTTTCAAATTTAATAGATGAAGGGTGGTATCTACTTTACTCAATCAAAATACATCAAGGAGATATTGAAGAAATTTGGAATGGACAATATGATGACAATAAAATGAATCATGAGACATCTAAAATTACTAAAGATTATGGTTTGTGGTATAAGAAAGGAGGCAACTTTGGATTGAAAGCACTCACTAATATCAATTTGGAAGAAAGTATTGATGATAAGAAGAGCACTAGTGGTGGAGAATTATTTCTTGGATTAAGGCTAGTATCTTGGAAAAGGAAGAAGCATAATTGTATCTCTCAATTTACAATAGAAGCAAAATATGTTGTTGAAACATTCAATTGTTCCAACATTGTGTGGTTCAAACAACTATTTTCAAGTATGAAGGAGGAGATCAAGGACCCAGTTGTTATCTTCTATGATAACACTAGTGCAATCAACATATCCAAGAATCTAGTGATACATACCAAGACCAAGCATATTACAATAAAATATCATTTCTTGAGAGAATTGGTGCAAGACATGTAGGTGAGATTGGAATATGTGAATACAAAAGAATAGATTGTAGACATATTCACAAAGCCATTACCTAAGGATGCATTTTTGTATTTAAGAGGTAATAGGGGCAAATCACCTATTTGAAGCTCACTAATCAAATTTTGGTGATTTATCGATCAAGCACTTTGAAGATTAGATAAGTTTATGTAGTATTGATAGAGAAAATTGCATATGAATTAGTACACTGGGTACATGGAAAATACATTAATTGTTTTTTTTGGCATGAGATGTCAAAGAGGGAGATTTTGTCATATAAGAAAAAAAAATGTATCAATAAAGAGGGAGAGTTTTTCATATCAAAATTCAAAATTTTTGTGTCAAATGTCAAATAGGAGAGTTTTCTATCAAAGGGAGAAATTAGAGAAATTAGACAGATTGATGTCAGAGAGAGTTTACACTAATAGTGGGAATTCTCATGGATGAGAATTAGAAGGAAACTAAGGATATTATCCTTCTATTTTTCTCTAAAATTTCATTGTATCATGACATCTTGTATTTCCATCAATGCCAAAGAGGGAGATAGTTGAATACAATTATTTAATTATATGTTGTCTTTGATGTTACACATATGTCAAGTCTTTTACCAAGTAATCAGTGTTATCCAATTTCACTCATGCATTGAAGGAAGTTTCTTGTGTATGTCAAGTGTTCCAGGAAAGATAGAACAAAACCAGTGTTAACTGAGTTCACTCAGTTACCAAAGGAAGTTGGTTTGGAACCAGTGTTAACCAAGGTCACTTGATTACCAAAGGAAGTCTAAAGGAAATTGTTTTCTGAGTTAGCATTGACCAAGTTGGGTCAACTAACAAAGGATTTTCCTATATTAGCATATTGAATCTAACAATTTTGTTGGTTAGTTCTAGCCAACTCATGGGATGAATGTTATTTTTTTGAAAGTGTATTCAAGTTGACTTGACTAGGTAAATCATATAGATATAAGGTCAAGTTGAGGATTGAATTTTAAGAAGCATGGGATTAAAAAGATAAATCAAGGAAGTGAATTGGAAGGATATCAAAGTATTTGGGTTGACTGAGCTACAAATAACATTCTAATCAAGGAGGATGAAGTATTCAAGCTAGAAAAAATATTTGAAATTAGAAAATATAGTTGCATCATTAATCAAGTCAAGTCATTGTTACTCTCTAATAATTGTTGTAGTGAATCAAATCTCCTATCAAAGTTAGCCTAACAACTATTTTTCAAATCCTCTAACAAGGTGGAATTTATAGATTGAAGTGTTTGAAGACCTCTAACAAGGCCACTCCTAATAAGGTAAGCTAAATCCTTTAATAGGGTCACACCTAACAATGTGTTTGTAAGCTTTAACAAGGTTGGCTCCTAATAGGGCTCACTTTAGAAGAGTGAAAAATAGTGACTAGTTGCAATTGGTGGTTTTTCCAAATTAGGTTTCCATGTTAAATCTTGTTGGTTCTTGTGTTCATGTTATTTTCTTTATGTTTCTACAACTAAGTTAATTAAGGTTTAAAAAACTAAACATCTTAAGAAGTGATTATTTCAATGTTTATCGAGTGACAATGATTCTTAGTATAAAATGAGTGTTCCCATGCTAATCAAGTTACAACAACATTTTAGTTTTAGCAAAGGTTTTATTTTGTATTGTACTAACATCTTAATGAATCTTTGATTTGTTTTTGTGGTAACAGATTCACCCCTCCCCTCTTAGTTACTCCTTTTATTTTTCCAACATTTTAGCATGATTGACATGTTGCATTCATGATTGTGTTTGTCATTAATGTCAACATAGTATTAATCATGTGAATACTAGTAGGGTAGTAGATAGAGATTATGGTTGTGGTAATGGTCATGGTCATGGTCATATAGATAGTGTTTTGATTATCTAGAGATGTGCAGTTAAGGACATGTTCCACATTGTTTCCTGATAGATAGGCCAAGTGCACATAATCTAAGTGAAATACATATAGAAGCTATATGTTATTCTAAGAGAGCAATACAGAGATAGAGTGCCAGTATAGAATTTTATGATTATCTTATTATATTCTTTTAATAGATATATAATCTAGAGATACGTAGTTATATAGTGATAAAGGATAGCCTAATAATGATGTCAGGAAGTGCATAAACCCTAAAGTTGCAAGTGTGAGAAGTTGTACAAATTGTAAGCCAACAATGCTATATGGTTTTGAAATAATTATTTATCTTATTGTGGTCCTATTATAATTAATTTGGAAAGGCTCAAGGCCAACAAAAATAATTTTTTGAGGAATTAGTATAAAAAGGAAAGTAATCTCTTCGTTTTTAAGTGTGTGGAGCATGTGAAGTAATCAAAGAAGTGTGAATAAGAGAAGAGTATTTTAAAATGCAAGTAAAAAATTTAAGGGATTATTGGATGTGAAGTTTGTGATTTTTTATTGAGATCAAAATGAGTAGAGGTCCAATTGATATGAAAAAGAGAGAGGAATGATTAGTACATTAAAATTCTATTATTATTCTAAGAATACTATAGAGATCATTTAGTAAGTAGTTTCATTGATCTTTTCATTAAAGTTGTTTGGACAGTGGGTCCATCTACCTTCCACAACTTACAGCAAGGTTGGAATGACTCCTAATAGGGATTCAAAGTCTCCTAATAGGGATTGATATGTATTTAATGTATTTCATAGACTCCTAATAGGTTCCATCCTCTAACAAGGAATATTTATATTAGTACATCATCTTGTGGGTACCATCCCCACTAGGGTTTTTCCTAATTAACATATATGATGTTATTATGCATGAGTATCTTGTTGTGGTTTATGATTATATTGATCATATAGTTAAGATTTAATAAGGATTTTTATTGTGATAATAGTTGGATAATTGATTCACCCCCTTCCCCTCTCAGTTATATTGGTGGACTATATATTCTAACAAGTAGTAGCAACAAATAATTGTATTCAAGTCATGTGGATAAAGAAAATGTTGAAGGATATTAGGATAGAATTTTTAGAGCATGTTATCATATACTATGCTAACACAAGTATAGTAAGTATGTCTAAGAATATTTTATTGCATTCTAAGATTAAGCATGAATCTATTAAGTATGATGTTTTGAGAGAGAAAGTTGTAGAGAAAGAAATCTAATTGGAGTATGTCAATACAAAAGGTTAGATTGTAGATATCTTTATGAAGCCCTTTCCTAAAGATACATTTGTACTTGAGAGGTATGCTTGGGGTTATGCCCCTACCTACTTTAGAGAAGATGATGTAGAGATTGCATCAATATAGTGGTACATAGCACTTGTTTGATTGGACTGAATGTTGATGCTTCTTATGTGAGGGGGTATCTAAGATGAGCAGATTCATCTAGGACTCTTGGTAATTGGTTTTGAATAGTTTCTTTAGAATCTTGAGCCAGTTGAAGACTTGGAGCAGATGATTAACATAATGAATTCTTTTTCATTGATGTCAATAGGAGAGAGAAGTATCATGAAAGTATATCTCCTAAGTATGAATGGGGGAGAGTAGAAGTGTGCATGGAAAGACATCTCCTAAGTATATATGGGGGAGAGACAAAGATCTCCTATGTATAAGATTAAAATTGTTGTATGGGAGAGAAATTGATATTTGTTTAGTGTGAACAACTGATACCAATCAATCGTAAAGAAAGAATTGTAGAATATAGCAATGTTGCAAAGGTTTTTGGAATTGATTGATGAAGAGGATTTGAAGATATGAGAGAAGCAACAAAAATAGTATTTTGTTTTGGTATTCTTGGAACTTAGATTTTTTTCATCTATGTTTCTATTAATTACAAAGGGGGAGATTGTTAGAATGAATTATAATGGTATTCCTTTAGGTGAAGTAACCTAAGCATTAGATAGCATGTAGCACGATTGATATGTTGCATTCATGACTGTGTTTGTCATTGATGACAATATAGTATGGTTTCTATAAAAATTGGAAAAGTAGAAAATAGAGATCGAGGTCGTATAGACAAGGGTTTGATGTTTAGGTTAAGCATGGTTAAGGATATGTTCTATACTATGTCCTAATAATGATGTTAAGTCTACATCAAGTAAGTCAAAGACATATAGAAGACATGCATGATTTATAGAGATTCGTATAGAGATAGAGTACATGATAAGAAGTTTAGGATAAATGAATTATGTCTCCTGATAGAGATAGAGTTAGGATATGTAAAGTTATACAATGATGAAGGAAAGTGTGATGATGATTTCAGTGAGTACACAAGTCAAGGAGTCATGCATGTGAGAAGTTGTAAAGACTTTGAGCCAAAAGTTATGTGTGATTGAAAAATAATTAATTATCTTATTGTGGTCATATTATAATTAATTGGGAAAATCTCAAGGCCAACTCAATGAATTGTTTTGAGAGCATGGTACAAAGGAAAGTATTTTCCTTGATTTTAAAGCATGAATTATATGTGAATTGTGATTGGACAAGTGTGAACAAGAGCAGAGTATTTGGTAAATGCAAGTGATCCAAGGAATTATTGGATGTAAAGTTAGTGATTTGATAGAAATATTAGAAGGAGAAGCAATCTGGTGGAAAGGAGAAAGGAAAAGGAAGAAAAGTATAGTTCATTTCTATCATTCTATAAGGAATAATATAGAGATCATTTGGACAATGGGTTCATTAGTCTTTCCCCTGAAGCTATTTGGACAATAGGTCCACCTATTTTCTACAACTCCTAATAGGGATTAAAAGTCTCCAAATAGGGACTGGTATGTACTGAATGTATTTTAGAGGCCCCTAATAGGGTCCATCCTCTAAAAAATAAAATTAATATTAGTACATCATCTTGTGGGTACCATCCCCATTGGGGTTTTCCTAGTTAACATATCTGGTGTTATTGTGTATGAGTATCTTGTTATGGATTTTGATTATATTGCTCATATGGTTAAGGATTAATAAGGATGATAATTTTAATAATAGTTGGATAAATGATTCACCTCCCACACCCCCCCTCTCACTTATATTGGTGGAATTTATATTATAACAAAAAAAATGGGTGGTGATGGTACCCACAAAATGATCCTCTAATCAAAAGTATCTTGTGAAATATATTGACCCTATTAGGAGTCTGTTACATCCATATAGTATATCACTCCTTGTTAGAAGTTGCAACCCTGTTATGAGTTATTATTCCAAATATAAAAAGTATGCAAGATGATATTACTACCTAAAAATGCAATATAAAATTAAATTCAATATATAAAGATTAGATACTAAAAACTTCTTCATAACCAACTAATATATTCATATTTTGATATTTTTCTTTGCTACTCTTCACAAAACTTGATCACAATTCATACTGATCTAATCATACATCAGAAATTGTATCACAAAGATAATATTTTATTCACTTCAAAGTTCACACAACTTCATATTCGAAGTCTTTTTCATTATACCTTATTTCTTCTCCTAAAATTTTATGGGAAATAATACTTTTAGGGATCAACCTTCATCTCTTTACACACTTGCCAAAATACAAAATTAGATATTTCCCTCTTAGGGTTAACATCTAGGATATCATCCCTATTAGCTAAGTAATTATTTTGATAAACAAAATAATTCCTTAATACAAAATATTTGATTTCATATCTTTATCCTTGTTTTGTTTTCCAAACATTATCACTGTTAAACAAAAATATCTATGTTTGTAGTAACTGTACAAAGTTGTGCTCAAGAATACATCTTCCTTACATGTTGTAAAACCTCCATGTTAGAGTGCACATGGTGATATTCTCTTAGTTAAGCTTTCCAATCAAATGTGAACCTCTGCTAATAGGAGAACCGAATAACACTTAAACAATTTTCTAAGTTTCCATCCCAAAACTTTATCCTCACATGTTGCTCACTTTATACCCAATATATGTTTCCATAAATGACAACATCACACTTTTTAACTTAGAAAAATTTCCAACAAATCAAATCATGTGAAACAATCTAACTGACATTATGCTATAAGATTCTAACTAATTCAAGTGCCTATGAATACCATACGCTTATCAACACTTATATCATTGTACTTTATTTGAATCCTCTTCATTAATCATATGATATGCAACTCTTCTAAATTAGCAGAGTGTCTAAAAAATTATGGCTTCACATCAATGACAATATTAAAATTGATATGACTCTTTCAAATACATTAACAACATTATTAGTTGGGGCAGACGATAGAATCCTATTGAGAAGCTATCCCATACTTATCCATTGACTCAAACATTCTTCCCCTTACTCAACCATATGACTTTGTAAGGATGAGTGTGAGGCTTTATAATTAGTATCAACTTATTAAACATACCCTCTAATATTATATTGTTAGTAGACCCTGATTCTATTATCACCCTACACACTTTACCAATAATATCATATTTTGCCCTAAATAATGCTCTCCTTTTCTTAGGTTCCTCCTTAACTAGTTACTTAATCAGTTTTCTTCTAAACATCAAGTTCTCACCACTCTCTAAATCAAGGTTTACTTTAGGAGGCCTAACATTGCTTGAATCTTCTTGGACATAGTTAACCATTTTCTCTAATTACGAAGATGGTGCCTTCTCAGGGAACTTCTGGGATGGATGACCTAATTGATCATAGTTGTATCATTTCATGTTTATAAAGTGTGACCTTCTACTAGAGCCTCCAAATCTATCTCTATTAGAATTTATTCCTTGGCTTGGAAGACCTCTACCACTTGACTAATTAGTATGCTCTCTCAATATTAACTCTCCTTGAGATTTTATTTCACCTCCTCTACCACTATATCTTCATCTATGACCTCTTGAGTCTCTCCCTTTGCCTCTACCCCTATTGCTTGAATCTGGTTTCTTTCATTCTTCTCCTCCACTTTAAGAGTTGGTTGATAGAATTCATGAACATTAGTGAGTCTCAAAATTCTTAGTTCTTGTAGTATGTACCATCCTAAACCATTAAAGTATCTAGCCACTATGATGCCAAATCATCTTCTCACACCTTAGATCTTAGGTACAATTTTTGAAACTCCTTTGTGTATGCATTAACATCCAACTCTTTTTGTCTAAGGTTATGCCTCTTCTTTTGCAGTTGTATCTCATAGTCTTCTAGAAAATATGTTTCTTTTACCTTAGCTAGCATTCCCTTCCATGTGGCTATGGGTTCTTTCTCTCATTTTTCCTCCCTATTTGCCAAAAAAATTACCATCTTAATGTTGGTCCCTTATCCTAGAATTTTCTACCTTTACGAGCCTCACCTATGCATGCACACTCAAAGTGATTTTCCATACCCTCAATCCATTCCATCACCACTTCTAGGTCTACTTTCCAACTAAATATCAGTATTACTTTAAGAGTTTTCTCTCTGAAGGCCTGGATTTCCTTGAGGAATGATTCTTTGTGTAATAGTGGATTAGGTCAAGGACTTCATCCCCAATGAATATTTCTTTCCCTTTTTATCCTATGTCTTTCACCTTCTCACTAAATTCCCTAGCCTTTATCTCAACTTCTCCTAGCTTGATATTAATAGTCACCAACTTCTCTAAGGAGCCTATTTCCCAACTTTCATTCTTGAACCATCTTGGCCAATTCTTCATTGGTTACCATGGTTGATTCTTTGACTTATTTTGACATATAATTTTTCCTTGTTGAAGTCTTTTGTGGGCTTTGATATCAATTTGATAAGGGGATCCCTCACTTGAGTCACTTGAACTCCTTCATAAGCATGTTCTTCTATATTTCTAGGGTTCTCTCTTCAACACTTACTCCTTGTATAATTCCTACAATCTTCCTCACTTCCTAAATATCTCCCTACCAATTTAAAACTCAACCAAACACCTAAGACTCGCAACTAAAAGTTATCTTCACTACTCACCATCACAATACCAATGACTATGCAAAAATGTTGAACTCCTATATTGACTATTTCACCCATTCTTTTCATCATTATGAACATTCTTGTATTACTTTTCTTACTAATCTCATGAAACTATATATTTAAGGGCTAGTATCCTTTTAGGCCTAATTAGGCCTCCAAATTTAGTTTTTGGCTAATAATTCAAAACTTTAAAAGAATATGTAAAAATAACTCTTGATCAAGATACCCTTTGGGATTCTTTGTAACATTTTTAGACTCTTTCATATCCAAGGTGTCCATACACCTCCTTCCTCAATATGGGCCTATTTACTAAGGGTTTAAACCAACAACTGGTTTCCTGAGGAAATATTGCACAAATGGATTAAAAACTCCTTATCATTCACTCTAGTGATTCGTTGGACTCTAATCCACACTATTATCACACTCAAACACTTGTTCCATTTGGTCCCTACATGACAATTTAGTCTATCATTGTATTTCTCCATGTTAGACTACCATAGGATTGCCTAAGGTAAGACATTAAAAATAGAAAAATATATTCCTTCACCCTAAGTTTGATATAAATTTTTTTATAATGATGATGATTTCATATCCAAAATATTTGTGAAGTTCCCATAGCGAGACTTCAAGAAAAAGCCATTTTATTAACCAAACCCTGGTTCTGGCAGTGCATAGGCTAATGGGTTTGTATTTTTACTAGACTAAACAAGAACTTAACAAAAAATAAAAAACATTGTACACAAAGAAATGAATCAAAGAGTAATAACTATGTACTATGAGAAAAAGTTAAATTCAATCCATTTAAGTGAACTTTCTCAAAATACAAGGCAAAGTGCAATTAACTATTATGAAATCGCACTTTATTTTCTATTGAACTTCAACTAAACTCCCACAAACCATTATCCAAGGTTGTGGATGGTATTATATATCATTACATGAATTTTTCCATCTATTGGAACTAACTCACAACTAACTTTATGTGTTTTTCAAAATCTTGCTCAAACGTGTTTCAATCATTTTTTTGTCACTGATTTCAAACCTGCTACTTTCTGGTAAGAAAATTTCTTAGATGATTTGAGTAATATCATTTTTTTAATTGATGATTTGAGTACTATCATTTTTTTCATTGATGAAGAGGATTTGATTAGATTAGGTAACACTAGTACCTAGAGGAAAGGTTGAGTTATGATATGGAAAAGAAGTACAAGGACTAGTTAAGATAATGATATTATGGTGCATTGATAATCTACTTAAGGTTGCAAAGGATGGATACAGTGATTAAGTTTAGAAGAACAAGTTAAACGTAGTTTTTATACCAATCTTAACAATCTACACAATAGGAGATAAGAAAAGTTAGTGTAAGCCAAGTAGAAGATTTATTGGAGCCAAGCAAATTCAATTTCAATGTAAGCCAAGTGATACAATGTAAGTCGAGTAAAGTTTAGTTGATGTTAAGTACCAATAAACTTTAGTTCATGTTGACTATTTTGATAGTGGATGCCAAGCAACATATTATGTGTCGAGCATCATAAGAAAGTTAATGCCAAGTTTCAGCATTATGTGAAAGATCAAGAATTTGATGAATCTGATCTGACAAGTTTGATTTCTTGAATTGTGTGAACCATGTGGAAGATAAACTTGATGAGTTGGTGGCACAAAATTCTCGATGAACCATTTTGAGGCAAATTTAAAGAAGATAGAAGGAGATGTCTCTAGAAGGGAATTAAATGAAATGATAGGTAGATTCATTGAATCCTACCTAATCTAACCTAACCCTAAAATGGACAATGGAGGATGAACAAAAAAATATCTTGATTTTCTATTTATAGAGATGGCTGGTCAAAAACAAAGGTTTTCATGTGTGAGAACCTAAGGAAGACAAGGAGTCTAGGGTATTACTCCAATTAGTGACCTAAGAGAAGAGACTTCATTGGAAAGCAAAGAAAGAAGGCTTAAGGGTATGGATTCTTGAAGGATAAACAAACTATCAGAGCTAAAGTATGTGAAAGCTAAGCAAAATGGAGGACTAAAAACAATGATATGTATTCTACAAGTGTGTTGTAAGTTGTTATCAGATCAAAGCCTTATTGTTACTTTCTAATCACTATACCAGTCTAGGGTAAATCCTTTGGATTAAGGTTGAACCAATAGTCATTTGTAAATCCTTTAACTGGTTGAAATTCCAAGTGGATGATCTAAACTCCTCTAACAAGTCTCACTCCTTACAAGGTGATTGAAATCCTTTAACCAGGTCAATTTAATAGTGTGAATTGTAACCTTTAACAGGGTTGGCCTTTCATAGGGCATCACTTCAGAAGAGTGAGAATGAGTAGCATGTTACTAGTGGTTTTTCCCAAATTGGGTTTCTACATTAAATCATTGTGTCAAATGTGTTATTGAATCTGTTATGTTTCATGTTTACATTTCTGTAAAGTTAATTTGATAGTAACCTACATGTTTTAGTGATTATATGATCTAATGGATGCATGCATGATAAAAATATTTTATGGATATGGGTTCACTAAATTGTGAAAGGTTTTAATTATACATCTAGACCTTAGATAATTGATTCATCTCCCCTCTCAGTTATTCTAAAGAATTCCAACAATTGGTATCAGAGCCATCTTCTAAGAGGACTAGTTTGAAGATATTAGAAGCAAAAAGATCAAGATATCAAAAAGGGAGGCACCCAAGCTTAATAGAGATAACTTCCCACATGGAAAAGTCTGACGAAGCTACACCTAGGAGGTCTTTTAGATCATGCACAATCTACCATCACTAGAGAGCATGTTGATCCTACTAGGCCCTAACTTTTAAAGATGTGAAGAAGAAGAAAGAACACATGTAATGCTTGCTCGAAGATCCTTGGAACAAGGATGAAATACAAGACAAGATAAAATAAAATTTACAAGTATAAGTGTCCACAACAATGTCATATAGAGATCACAAATATTGCAATGGAAGACTTAACCATAATCCTAGTGACCAATGGATCTCCACTACCTGAACTGAAACACACACAAAAATAAAGAAAAAAAACCAAGACAACAACAAGAATAAAAGATTTGTCAAAGCATGAAAAATTAAGAAAACCCAAAGGGTACTTAAAACACCAAAATCAATCCCTAAAAACTAGTGGAGATGCCCCTTGTTTTTCATGCGAGGACCAACAATAGGCATAAATACCATGCAGGAAAGTACAACATGCCACATAAGAAACTATTTGTCATGTGAGGAAGTGCACCAAACAACATGAGGAAGTACTTGATCCAATAGCCAAAATAACCAAAATTGGTGTGGGATTTTGTGCAAGAAAGTGCCAAAAGCCATGCAAGAAAAATTAGTACACCACGTGAGATTTTGTATTCTCACATGAAAATGTATAATTTAATGCAAGAATACAAAACAACATGCCATAAAACAAAAAGGTAAAAAACTAAGAAATAAATTCTTCCCACATTGGGGAGTTTTAGATCCACATTTCAAGGCAAGGACACTGAACCAATAAATAAAAGATGGAAAGCTAGAATTTGAATCTAAACATATAAACATAGTAGTGAAGGGAAATAACTAAAAGTAACATCGCAGTGAATTGAAACAAAAAACTAAGTGCACAGTTCCTCCCAATGATAATAGCATCATGAGACCTTGAAGGTCCTAGCCATTCCCTGCATGTAACATCCCAAACTACCATCTAGATAGTTAGAGTTGTCTTTTAAAGATGTCACTACTAAAGTGTAATAACATCATAAGAACAAGAAATCTAACATGCTAAACCAAAAGCAATAGATACTCTAAGTAGATAACATCATCTATAATAAGTTAAAGATCATAATAAGGGAATGTGTCAATAACTAAAATTATCTAAACATGATATACATGCATTCCAATGACAACATAAATCATAAGAAAGCATACTCTGGAACCCAAAGTACCAAGTTAAATATCTAGCAATAGATGCATTGGGATAATAAACCATCTCTATACACTAGTCCCCAATAGTGGTGAAGGTAGATACATCTCCCAACCATGTGGAAATTGTACACCCACTCCTAGCATGCTAATGGAGATAATGATCCAACCACAAACTAATGCAAGGAGGATAAGAAAGAAACTAGGGCCAAGGGCACACCCAGCTATCCAAACCACCTTGCAGAGTAAACACAATGGAAGAAAATAGTAGAGAACAACATCAAGGAGAGAGAAAGAGTAAAATACTTTATTGATTCATCAAGTAATCAACATACATTCCTAGCTATAAGGTAATCTAGGTTACGACCAAATACAAAACAATACAACTCCCAGACTCATGATCTAGCATTAAATTCACACTTCCAGACACATATGCAATACCTTTCAAAATATTCTAATTCCTTTTTCTCCCTTTTCCTTAGATAATCCTAAGTACTCTATTTATACTTGCCAAAATGTCTTACAAAAGATTCTAGAATAATCCAAATTAAATATTAAAGTTGGCTCCAACTAAGAACCCAAAACACAAACAACTTGGCCAATGAAGGAACATTCAGCCAATACAAGATAACTCAACACACACTGGATAACTCAACATATGAAGGATAACTCAGCACACATTAGATAACTTGGTAGCAACTAGAAACTTAGTAGCAATTGGAAATTGGAAATCAACAACAACTAGCACTTAGTAGCAACTGGCACTTAGTAGCAACTAGGAACTAGAACTCAGTAGTAATTGGCCCTCAGTAGTAACTAGCACTCGATAGCAACTAAAAACTAGAACTCAGTAGCAACTGGCACTCAGTAAAAATTGGAACTCAGTAGCAACTGGTAGGATGAAGAAAAGTGCAGGATTAGAAGGCAACCCAAGATGCTCCTACATCAAACAACTAGGGTTGAAAGAAATGATTCCCCTGAATCATGCAAGTGTCACAACTTGAGCTAAGTCAAACTTAGATTGGGAAATCCATATAGCATCTTCAACTAGTCTATTCTTCCACTTCACCAAATACTCATAGTAATCTTTTCCTCATATACTTTTACCAACTCTCTGATCCAATACCTGTTCAACTTCTTCAATCAGATTTTTAGTATAATCATCTCATACAAAAACCTCATCATCTGACTCATGATACTTATACTAATCAGCAACATTAAATATAGGAGATATATCCATGTCATCGGGTAACTCAACTTCATAAGCATTTCCATTGTTAAACTTCTTCAAGATTATACAAAGTCCAAACTTCTTCATTTTCAGCTTAGTGTATGTTCCAAAATGAAATTTCCCTTTCTTCAAATGAACCATCACCAACTTCAAAAACATGATGTCTTCTATACTTATCAGCATTCTCCTTATACTTCTGATTACTTTGTTCCAACCTCATCTTTACTTCCTTATGCAAAGACTCCATGAAATTAGAAATTTTTTCCCTTGCAATACTTCTCTTTTCTTCACCAATAACATCCCTCAAATCTGATACTCCTCTAGGTTGCATTCTTGTAACAATCTCAAAAGGTATTTTTCCTATACTCCTATTCATAGAATTATTATATGCAAACTTAGCTTGTGCCAAAACCATCTCCCAATTACTTGGCTTATCTCCAACTAAACATCTTAGTAAATTACCCAAGCTCCTATTCACAACCTTTGTTTGTCCATCTATTTGTGGATGGAATGTAGAATTAAAATTCAACTTAGTACCCATATTCTTCAACAAAGTCTTCCAAATGTAACCAACAAACTTACTATCTCTATCAAAAATAATATTTCTTGGTAATCCATGGAATGTCACAATCTCTTTGAAGAAAAGTTTAGCAACATGTTCAGCATTGATGTCTTCTTACATGGTATGAAATACACCATTTTAGAAAATCTATCCACAACAACAAATATAAAATCATACCCTTCCACAACAATAAATAATAGTTCTCCTTCAGAAAACTCAATGTCTTTTTTTATTCCAAAACGTCCAGCCAATCCACCACTAAACTTTTCCTTGATCAAATTAACTCTAATAGAACTTCTAGGGATACACAACTGAGTTCCTTTGAACAACATACCTTCTTGAATGAAATATTCACCATACTTATGTATGCGATCTATTATATTTAATGCTCTACACTTCTCCATGCATTAGAAAAATTAGCATCAGTATCATAGAGCTCTTTCATTTTATCAAAACCAAGAGCTTCAACCTTCATTTTGGTCAATAAAGAATGTCTTCTACTCAATGTAGCAACAACTCTATTAGTAACTCCACTCTTATGATTAATCAAAAATGTGAAACTCTACAAATACTCAACCCACTTCATATGTCTCTGACTAATTTATGTTCACTTCCCAAGTACTACAAAGCTTTATGATCAGTATACAACACAAATTCCTTAGGAATCAAATAATGTCTCCACTTCTTCAAGGCTTGAACAATAGAATAAAACTCTTGATCATATACATAATACTTCCTTTTAGCATCATTCAACATCTCACTAAAGAAAGAAATAGGTTTACTTACTTGACTAAATATCACTCCTATTGCACTACCACTAGCATCACATTCAACTTGAAATACCTTACTAAAATCAAGTAAAGCCAATACATGTAACTCAGAAACCTTTTGTTTCAAAGTCTCAAAATTTTTATCAACTCCATGTGTCCACTTGAATTTCTTTTTATCTCCTCTCATTGTCTCAGTCATAGCACTAGAAACAAAATTAAAATTCCTTATGAAATTCTTGTAAAAACTAGCCAAACTATGAAATGATCTTACCTCACCCATATTCTCAGGTGTATTCCACTCCAAAATTGCTTTAACCTTCTCAAGATCCATTCTCAAACCATCAGCTAAAATCAAAAATCCCAAATATACAATCTCTTCTTGCATAAAAGAACACTTTTTCAGATTAATCATCAACTTCTCCTCTTTCAATCTCTACAATACTTTTCTAAAATGCTCAAGATGTTCTTCCTTAGTCTTACTAAATATCAAAATGTCATCCAAATAAACAATCACAAACTTACCCAAGAATCTTTTCAAAACTTCATTAATTAACCTTATGAATGTACTAGGTGCATTAGTCAAACCAAAAGGCATAACCAACCATTCATACAAACCATCTTTTGTCTTGAAATAAGTTTTTAATTCATCACCTTCTCTGATTCTGATATGATGATAGCCACTCTTTAAATCAATCTTGGTAAAATACTTTGCTCCACTTAAACAATCCATTATGTCATCCATCCTTGGCATAGGAAACCTATATTTCATTGTGATCTTGTTAATAGATTTGGAATTAGTACACATTCTTCATTCTCCATTCTTCTTAGGTTCTAATATAGTAGGTACAACACATTGACTCAAACTTTCTTTGATCAAACCTTTCTGCAATAACTCATGCACTTGTCTGTTAAGTTCTTCATTCTATGTAGGTGTCTATCTATATGGTGCTTTGATCAGAAAATTAGCTCCAAGAATTAGATCCATACATTGACTTATACTCCTTGCTAGTGGTAAACCATCATGAATACCTTCTATAACAATAGCCTTTTATTCATTCAACAAAGTTTCAATTTTTCCTGGTACTTAGCTTCTACCATTTTCTACTGTCACCCAATTATTACTAGCTTTTGTTGTCATTTGGTCATTACTAGCTTCTACTGTCACTCAATCATTACTACCAAGAACTAGTCCTCTAGGAATTATATTAAAACAAACTTTGTTCATTTTCATTTCTTTTTCAAATTATTTTCTATTGACCATGAAAATTTTCACAGGAGTACAATTAACCTCATTTGGAGTTTCAATCAAAGGTAGCAATATTTTCTTTTTCCCATTCACCCAAAGAGTATATTGATTAAATCTTCCATCATGTATAGCATATCTATCATATTTCTAAGGTCTATCTAATAAAATATGACAACAATCCATAGGCATAATATCGCATAGAACTTTATCAAAGTAATGTCCAATCTTGAACTTCACAATACATTGCTCACTTACCAATATCTTATGCTCATCTTTGATCCATTAAACATCATAGGGTTTAGGATACTTTAGCCTCTACAACTACAACCTTGTAACTAGTTCTTCAAATGCAAAGTTTGTAGAACTTCCATTTTCAATGCTTACCTTGCAATATTTTCTAGCCATCTTACATTTGGTTTTGAAAAAACTTCTCCTTAAGATAATGTGTTGCATTAAAATGTAACTAAGGAAATAACATTAAGCAACTAATTCACATTCCTACATTATCATGCAAAACCTCAAAATATGAAAATTAAACATGTAACATAAAGACAACATGAAATTACAATGACTCAAACTACTAATACAAACCTCATGAACTCATCAAGTGTAGATGATTTCATTGTTGTGGGATGTGGTTGCTCACAAATCCAGCAGCATAACAATGAGGTAGATAGTAGATTGTTGAAAATGAGGAGAGGGCTCTCCTTTTATAGGATAATGGATGGCTAAGATTGAATGCAAGATGGAGGGCTAGGATCTCTCAGGATCGATGAGGTGTCAATGAGGTGGAGGACAAGTAGACTCCACATGGATTAGGGTTTTGACCATTCAAAGGGGGCAATATGCTCACACATGTGTGAGAAACCTTTGATTGTGACATGATCAATGAGGTGTGAGAAGCATGGCTTCTCACACATGTGTGAGACAACTTGATTCTCATGCAAGAGGACAAGTGTGCAAGAGGTGTGAGAAAGCACTCATGCAAGAGGACAAGTGTGCAAGAGACATGCAAGATATGAGGGATGAAGGAAAGTGTGAACATCTCTCACACATGTGTGAGAACACACTTAGGATTAAGAGGTGATTAGATAGGATGATTAGGAAAAGAAAGCATGATTAAGGAAGTGGGTAGGTTTAGCATGATGGGTTAGGTAGGCTAGTGAGGTTAGGTGAGGGTTAAATGTAGGAGCCATGTGCTCAAATAGGATTAAATGCAATATTTAATTCCTAGAGGGATTAGGAGGGAATTAATTAAGTAAATGACATAATTAAAGTGAAAGGGGTTAGATTTAAATAAACTTGAGCTTATTTAAATCAAGGAAAGGCAAAGGAATTAGATAAACCTTAGTTTATTTAAATCAAGGTTATGCAAATGCAAATTTATTTAATTAAGGTAGGGGAATTAAATAAATAATGAATATTTATTTAATTGGCTAGGAATGGATTTTGGACAAATTTTGGTGTCTACATTTTTCCCCTCTTTGATATAGCATTAGTAATGTTATATCAAAGAAGAATAAAATATAGTGGCTAGGAGGATAAGACTAGTAGTGTGATGCCCCAATCATGGAAGGATGAGGAAGGATGACGAGGGTGGAAAGGTATGCCCCCTCGAGAAGACATGCGGGTTAGGAGAACATGGATGTTCTCTTGAAATGAAAAGGAAGAGAGAAAAAGTTATGCTGCAATGGTGTGAACAACCTAAGTTGATATTGTATTTAACACTATGCACCAAGGTATGAGGAACCAAGATGACAATGTGTCAAGTACATGATAAAGGGGTCTAATACAACCATATGCCTTATGAAACCATTATATGGAAGACCATGATTCCTGGGACAATAGGATGCAAAGACCATGATAAATGCAAAAAATGCTAATGCATACAAGTAATCAAGAAATCATGCACAAAAGACCAAAAGAAAACCACCATTTTTCCCCTAATCAAGTTGAAAACCCATTAATGGATTGATTGGTGATGATTGATTAAGGATGGCAAAGCTAATGCTAAGCGTAATGCACATCCAAAGATTGGGAAGGATTCATCCCATGATAATGATGTTTGAATATAATAAATGGATTATCAGCTGATTGGGTCAAAGTTATGAATTGATTAAAGATTGATGTACAAGATTGCAAGATTAGATTGATTGGGTTAGTATTGATTGCATAGGTGATTTTGATTTTTTGATTTTTGATTTTATGGTGGATAGAAGAATGAACGTGGATGAGATTGGAAGAATCATGTTTATAGGATGAATAATGATGATAGTAGAATTGAGTTGATTGGAAAGGATTAGAAGAATTGAAAATTGATTGAATTAGAGGATGAATGAATTTGATTGAAGTGGAAGAATTAGAAATGAATGTGATATGAATGCATGCATATAATGGATAGAAATGAATTGATTAGATGAATGTGTGAGAGAATGAATAAAATGAATGGACTAAATGAATGTGAGATAGAATGAATAGAATGGAACCAATGACAAGGGAGATTCAAGGTAGGGTAAATGAAGGAGAAGCAACGTGAGGTGGTGGATGACAAGAATGGTGAAAGGATATGAGGGGCCAAATGATATGGTGGCAAAAAAAAAAAAAATGTGGGGCCAAGGATCATGTTTCGAAGGAGTCCAAATGCCCCAAAGCAAGGATATGAAAATGGAGGGAAATATGGTGGGAAAGGATGCGTGAAAATGGTAGCAGATATGGTGGGAAAGGCTTGGCATGAAAATGGGAAAATGGCGCAAAGGATTAGCATATGGAGGAAGAGAAGGCATGTACTCTTCCAAAGCATGTATGAATGTTTATGGTATTGTGCCTCTAGTATGGATCGCGAGCATGGACATGAAAGTGCAATGAATAAGGAAAATGTGAGGGAGGGTATGAAAAAGGGATAATGATATGGATGAAAAGTTTGATATGAAGTGGATGAAATGGAGGGGATAACCAAGATCAAGGACATATGAAATGGGGATGGAAATACGTAGGAGTATGGATGGAAAATGGATGAATATGAGAAGGACTATGTAATGCAAGATATGGAAAGCATGTCAAGATCAACAATGTGGATGTGAAAGTGAATGGAAGTGCATAGGATGATGTATGGATAATGTGCAAGGGATATGGAAAGTAAGCATGGATGGATGAAAGGAAAGTGAAAGTCAAGATCAAAGATGGAAATGGATGAACAGTAGATGGAATGATGGAAGATATGCATGGAAGAGTGGTATGGATGGTGCTTGCCCCCAGTGTAGAGTGCAAGTGGAAAAGGAAAAGTGAATGGAGGGATACATGATAGGAGAATGAAGGGAGGACTCAAGCATCTATATACGTGGATGGTATCCCTTGATATATTTTTCCTTTTTTCTTTTTTCTTTTTATTTTCAAGGAATTTTGATTATTTTCTCATAGATGTTGATAGGATGGTGAATGGAGGAAAATGAATTATGAATGGGTGGGAGGAAGACATGGTTGATGAATGCTAGGTTGGAAGACTTGTGGATGAATGGATGAAGGAGGCAAAAATATTTCCATTGGCACACACCTTGAAGGGTGATGGAAAGGAGGAAATTGTGGAGGATAGGTAGGAGAAAGTTTGAATTTTGGGATATAGGGACCCAAAATGGAGGAAGGTGGAAATGGATTTGGAATGGTGGATTTGGGTGTATAAGGACCCAAAATGGATGTGGAAGACTTTGGATCAGCAGAATTGGATGTCAATGTGAATCTTTCTTTGAGATTCATTGCTACATTAAGTAGCTTTGGTATCCACAAAATTTTTGCATTTTTTATTTTTAGCCTTTGTGGCTTTTTGATTTTGCTTTGGATCATATTTTTCTTTTCTTGAACATGTCATTTAGAGGGGACATGTTGATCCTTGAATTTTTGTGGATTTTTGGCCTTATTTTCTTTTTCTTTGGCATCAAATTTGCTTCCATTGGCCATGGAATGGGTGCATGAAGATAAATGGGGTGGAGAGCTTATGGATGGTGAATGAGCGAAGGAATTCAAGGATGTGTGCCTTTGTTGATCTTTATTAGGAACATGAGGAGATGATGTGGTAGACATGGATATGGTGGATGAATGTATGTAAGGGCCCAAAATGGAAGGAAGGGATGAAGGGTTGGATAATGGAACATAGGGACCTAGAATGGATGGAAGATAAGGACCTAGAATGGACTTGGAATATGGAGGATGGGCACATTTGGATTTGTATGGAGGAATTTTGGAAGGTGTACCAACATCTTGAGATATTATTTCGTCAACGGGATGCTTATCATTTTCAATACAAGATGTGAGTCCAGGAAGATGGGGTTCATGAGTGGTAGGATCATGTGGAGGATGAGGATCATGAAAGGAAAATGAAGGGGTTCTTTGATCTTGACTTAGAAGAGGTTCATGGAGTGGAATGTGTGGATCATGAGATGGAATAGGATCATTGAATGGAGTGGAGGGAATAGAACCATGAGATAGGGTGATTTGATCTTGACATGGAGGAAGATCAGTGGATGGAGCGGAAGGAGAATCTACATGAAGTGGAGGATTGATGGAGGCTAACTCATGAGATGGAATGGAATTGGTGGTACATGTAATGTCTTGATCTTGGTTAGGAAGGGAATCATGAGATGGACTAGGATGGATAAATGGATCTTGAGGGATAGGGGAAGGATGGGATGGAGAAATACTCAGATCTAGAGGAGAAGAGGCATCTATAGTATCATGCTTTGTAGGAAGAACATTGGGTGATTGGCTCTCTTTCTTTTGTATTTTACACTTAGCCAAGAAAAATGAGAAGTACCTCTTATGAGGTGGGATGATGTGGATTTTGGAGGACTAGAATTGTGTGAAGGTGTAACTATGGGTGGGAGATTACATGGAGGGTTGTTGTTGGATGGGACATGAGGACTAGGATCTTTGAAACATGGAAGAAGAGGCCACATGGCATGGAAGGCAGCCTCTTGCTATTGAATTGCTAAAAGATAATTCTTTAATTGTTCCATTTCCTTAGCAAGGGCATTTGTGTTGGAGGAAGTGTGTGGATTATGAATAGAAGCATATGTAGGTGAAGGATAATGAGGTGGATTTCCCTTGTCAAAGGTAGAAGAATAATGAACATGAGATGGATTAGATTTGGATATTAAGTGTGAAGGATGGATTTGATATGTAGGTTGAACGGGAAGTATAACTCCATATTATCGTTGAAGATTGTCAACCATGTGATTAAGCAAATTCAAATCCATGGATGCTAAAAGAAGAGTGATGAAAGTTTTGATGATGAAGGAAATATGAACTTAGGACTAGGAGCTTGTTGGACTTTGCGTTGATTCAAATTGGATTTGATATTGATATTGATTTGATTGAATTTGACTTGATTTGATTTGATATTGATTGGATTAGATGAGGGTTTGATTTGATTTGATAAAAAAACCCTAACCAAGTGAATGTGAGATTTGAATGAAAGTCCAATGTTTATGAAAATGCTCCTATGACCAAAGTAGAATATTTGATGAAAAGTTGAATTAGAGAAAGACGAATGAAATTAGGAAGATTGATTGTGGAGGAATATGTAAATGGATTAAATTAGAAATTGATTAGAAATGAATGAATTTGAAAATGGATTGGATTAGAAGAATGATGATGTGGAGGAGTGAATTATGAATGCATAATGAGATTAGCGGAGGAAATTGAAGCTGGATGATGAAGCATGACTAGGATGAAGATAAGGAATGAGATTGAATGATGCAGAAATGATGTGGACGAATAGAGATGATGAAGATGTCAAGGAATGCTATGGATGATGAAGACAAGAGATGTATGAAGGTGATGAATGTGATGGAGAGAAGATGTGACGTGGAAGTGATGTGGACAAATTGACTAAGAGGACCTAGACCAAGACGTGTTTTTGTTGTTTTTGAAATTTGTTTTCGATTTTTTTGGATTTTTGAAGTTTTATGATTTTTTGGATTTTATGTTTTATGATTTTTTTGGGTTTTTATGTTTTAAGATGTTTTTTGGTTTCTTATGTTTTATGATGTTTTTGAATTTTTATGTTTTAAGATGCAAAATATATACAATGAAATATGTACAAGGCAAGTGTGTTTTAAACACTCAATAATGTCAAACACACCAAAAAATCTATAAGGTTGCAACTAGGCTGTACAAGGACCAACTAGAGGGTGTCCTCGATATAGACAAGGTACATGAGGCCCAAATCTGTAGATGAAAGAAAATACTGCCACATAGTCGAGGAGAGATGGTAACCCAAATCTCCTCCTTCACTTCCCAAAGGTATAAAGTTCTTTGAGGCTTAGCCAAGAGTGACAATATTTTACTTTCAAGAGAGGTGTCTTTCGATTCACCTCCCAATTTTTATACTCCACCAGAACACTGGAGTTGAGGTCATCCCAAAGGGTGATGAAATCCCCAAGTAGGCCTCCTAAAAAGAAAAACAAGACCACTTATTTCTTGTGCACCCAAGATCACCCGAAGGAATGAGGGGAGAGAATACATAAGTGGCCTTGGGGTTCAAAAAGACACGCGTTCATTCCCAATGAAACTTTACGTTATGTAATCTATCTAAAGACACACGTGTTTAAAGCATACAATGTTCTTTCCAATTTGAAATCATGGTCGACATAAATGAAAAGCGGATTCGTCAACAAGAAAGTAAATTGAGCATGTGCATAAGCAAAATGTTGAAAATGAAATCAATTTCCCTTAAGGCATTCAAGATTGTGTGAGTTTGTTTTAAGCACCAATTCCAAATGTTTGCTAACCTAAGCATACATGTCCATTCCCTTAAGGCATTCAAGATTGAATTTGATTGTTTTAGTGTTTAACCATGCATTCAAAGACGAATTTTTATGCATACAAGTTCATTCCCAAAACAAAATTAAGGCAAAATCTACAAGAAATACGATTAGTGATAAGATATCCTGGCAAAAACATAAGTTAGTGCATCAAAAATGTGAAACAACCCTGCAATGAAAAGGTTAGCACAAAGTTTTGTCTTTGATAGAAAAAAATAAAGATATAAACAACATCAAAATCTCATGAAACCAACACCAATGTGACGGGCTCAGAATCAGCTTTTTGGTGATATTTCATTTTTCAAAAACGGAACTCGTATGCTCAAGTTATGAGTAAAAATGTGAAGGTTGCTCCTTATGGCTTAGAAAGACATGCAGACTGCTGATGTAATGCTGACGTTAGTGACCTGGGAGCAAAAATTTGACACTTGGGAGAAAGTCAAGCAAATTTTTTTTTGTTTTTTGAACTTTTTTCGCTAAAAGTAAAAATAAAATATGTATATATACATATAAAGTCAAATCTAATTGATTAAAAAGATTAACTTGGTTCTTAAAATTTTTTAAAAAGATTAACAAAAGTTTTAACATTAACATAAAAAAAATTTGTTTAAAACGAGGTGGGGGAGGGAACAGTGGTTAGCCGTGCAGCGAGTGGTGATAACTGGTTAGCCGCAGGTTGAGTGGGGCATGGGTTTCATGTGGACGGCAGCGAACTTCGCTGTGGGTGGAGCGGCGAGTTTCGTCACGGTCAGGGTAGAGTCAGGTGGCGGCCGAGGGTGTAGGGTTCACCGCGTCCAGGGGAGTAGGGTTCACCGCGGAGCGGAGGTGCTCGGTTGTAGGTTGCAGGGAGGAGCGACAAAGTGGTGGGTTGAGGAAGTGCAAAGCCGTGAGCGAAGGGAAGAGTGTCGGTAGCGGCGGGATTATGATAGGGATGGGTGGCAATGGCGGAGGAAGGGGGAGCCGAAGGGAGAAGAGGGAGCGGGGGCCGCGGGCCACACGGCGGCGAGGGCAGAGGCAGTGAGTGCAGGGGAAGGCAGAAGATGAGAGGGCCACTAGAGGACAGGAGTTTCAGGGAGCCGGTGGTCACGAGGAGCTGAGCGGGGAAATAGGTCGCGGTTCAGTCGGGGGTAGGCCGCGGCGGCGGTTGCGGGTTGCAGGTTATGGCTGTGGATGTAGCGGGGGAGCGGCTGTAGGCAGCAGTGCCGCGAAAGTTGGTGGGCAGACGGGAGAAGGCAGAGGGGAGCCACTGGGAAAGACTGGCGGGGCAGGGGCGGCGCTCGCGGGCATCGCCAATGGTGGCGCCTGTGGGTGCCAAACTTGCAAAAAAAAAAAAAAGGGTTTAAATTTTTTTTTTTTTTTTTAAATAACAATAAAAGAAAACAAAATTTGTTTTTATTTTTTATTTTTTTATTTTTTTGAATTCTTTTCCTACTTAGACTAGTATGCCCCTCCTCCACCCTTTTTTTTTTCAAACGATATATATATATATATGTTATATAAACATATATGATAATATATATGTTTATATTGTTAACCTATATATATATATATATATATATATATATATATATATATATATATATATATATATATATATATATATATATATATATATATATATATATATATAAATGATTTTTTTAAAACAAAAAAGGAATAAAGAAGATAAAATAAGAGAAAATGAACCCTCTTTTCTTTTTCTTTTAAAAAAAATTTATATATTAACAAAAGGGGATTTTTTTTTTTTAAAATAATTTTCCTAATAACGAAGAGGATATTCAATGCATATGTACCCTAAAACTTGAAAACAAAGCAATAAACAAGATATAAAGTGTTTTATGTCAAAAAACTTCCCTTGGGTCCTCCAAATGCAATGATGGGCTTTATGGCTTGATTAGAGGCTCCCCATGAAATTTGATTTCCAAATGCAAGCCTTCAACCTATGATCTTGAAAACTCACAAAACACTCAAAAACACATTAGATGGTTAATTCGTACCCGTGAAGTGGGTCCCACCGGGCGTGCCAAAATGTGTTGCATAAAAATGTAACTAAGGAAATAACATTAAGCAACTAATGCACATTCCTACATTATCATGCAAAACCTCAAAATATGAAAGATAAACATGTAACATAAAGACAACATGAAATTACGGTGACTCAAACTACTAATACAAACCTCATGAAATCATCAAGTGTAGATGATTTCATTGTTGTGGGATGTGGTTGCTCACAAATCTATCAGCATAACAATGAGGTAGATAGTAGATTGTTTAAAATGAGGAGAGGTCTCCTTTTATAGAAAAATGGATGCAATGGACAGCTAAGATTGAATGCAAGATGGAGGGCTAGGATCTCTCAGAATCGATGAGGTGTCAATGAGGTGGAGGATAAGTAGACTCCACATGAATTAGGGTTTTGACCATTCAAAGAGGGAAATATGCTCACACATGTGTGAGAAACCTTTGATGGTGACATGATCAATGAGGTTTGAGAAGCATGGCTTCTCACACATGTGTGAGACAACTTGATTCTCATCCAAGAGGACAAGTGTGCAAGAGGTGTGAGAAGGCACTCATGCAAGAGGACAAGTGTGCAAGGGACATGCAAGATATGAGGGATGAATGAAAGTGTGAACATCTCTCACACATGTGTGAGAACACACTTAGGATTAAGAGGTGATTAGCTAGGATGATTAGGAAAAGAAAGCATGATTAAGGAAGTGGGTAGGTTTAGCATGATGAGTTAGGTAGGCTAGTGAGGTTAGGTGAGGGTTAAATGTAGGATCCATGTGCTCAAATAGGATTAAATGCAATATTTAATTCCTAGAGGGATTAGGAGGGAATTAGTTAAGTAAATGACATACTTAATTAAAGTGAAAGGGGTTAAATTTAAATAAACCTTAGCTTATTTAAATCAAGGAAAGGCAAAGGATTTAGATAAACCTTAGTTTATTTAAATCAAGGTTATGCAAATGCAAATTTATTTAATTAAGGTAGGGGAATTAAATAAATAATGAATATTTATTTAATTGGCTAGGAATGGATTTTGGACAAATTTTGGTGTCTACAGATAAGGTCCTCATTGCTTCCCTTATTACATAAGGTTCTTCTTACCATCAGATTTTTTCCAGCTTTAGGTCACCCTTATTGTCTCCTTGAATCACAACATTTATGTTACCTTGCCCACTTTTAGAAGATCTACATTCAAAGGATCTATGAACTTCTTTACCACATCTAAAACAATTACCATGAATTCCACCTCTAGAATAAGAATTATCTCTTCCTCGGTAAGAACTAGTACCTCCTTCGTAAGAATCACCACCTTTTCACTTGGTCTTGCCTTTGTCATAATTCTTCCATTTATATTTGCCCTTATTTTTCAATAGAATTTTCAAATTTTCTAGCTTTTCCATAAGATCTACCTCTACCTTTCTAGAATCTACCACCTCTACCCTCTTTGTCTTTGTTCATGCTTCTTTGTCAAGATATCCTCAACTTTCAAGGCATATTGGTATGTTTCTTCCACGCTTTCCAATTTCACAAAAAATATTTCATCTTGAATTCTAGATCTCAACCCATTTATGTACCTTACAATTTTCTTAACATCATCGTCCACATGTCCAAATCTGATGTCCAATCTATATGATTCTTTAGTATAGTCCTTCATAATCATGTCTCTTTGTCTCATCTTTCTCAACAAGCTAACTTGGTAATCAATAGGAAGAAATTTTTTCTTTACCTTGTTCATCATCTTCTCCCAAGTTCTGATCTTTTCCTTTCCTCTCCTTTGACTATCAAGTTTCAAATGCTTCCACCATAGTGAAGCATGACCTTTCAACCCAGTGACTACAATTTTCACATTCCTATTATTAGGAGTTTTTTCATACTCAAAGAAATTCTCCATTTGAAAGATCCAATCCAATACAACATTGGTATCCAATTTTTCATCATAAGGAACAACTTCTATAGTAGGCTTTGAATTCTACCTAGACAACACTCTCAACAACCTTGCTTCATCTTGATCTTCTTCAAGTTCTAGATAAGGGTTTGGTGCTACTACTTCATCATCACTTACATCACCAAGATGTACTCCTCTCCTCTGGGTTGTCTCTATGTCATCAAATCTAGCTGCGATTTGTATTGATGTATATCCAATATTTTAGTATCAGTATTTTCTCTACCTCAAACCATCTTTACAAATCAGGTTCCTACAAGATTGTAACCCTCAACAAGTTTTAGGTCAAATCCTTAGATATGCTACCCCACAACCAAATTCACTTAGGGTTCTACACAATCCAATCTCCATAAGCATGAGCCTCAACCTCTAATACCACTTGACACAAGGAGGGTAAGAAAAAAACTAGGGCCAAGGGCACAACCAACTATCCAAACCACCTTGTAGAGTAAACAATAGAGAACAACACCAAGGAGAGAGAAAGAGAAAAATTAATTTATTGATTCATCAAGTAATCAACATACATGCCCATCTATCAAGCCTTCTAGATTATGGCCAAATACAAAACAATACAACACCCAGATTCATGATCCAACATTAAATTTGCACTTCTAGACACATATGCATTCCCTTTCAAAATCCTCTAAGTCCTACTTCTCCCTTTTCCTAACCTAAGCCTAAGTACTCTATTTATACTTCTTAGAATGGCTTAGAGAAGATTCTAGAATAATCCAAATTCAATAAAATTTTTGGCTCCAACCAAGAACCCAAAAGATAGACAACTCAGTCAATGAACCTGAACATTCAACCTATACTATATAGCTCGGCACACAATAGATAACTCAACATATGAAGGATAACTTAGCACACATTGGATAACTTAGTAGTAGCTAGAAACAAGAATTCAATAGCAATTACACTTAGTAGCAATTGGGAATTGGAACTTGGTAGCAACTAGGACTCAGTAGTGACTGACACTCGATAGCAATTGAAAATTGGAACTAGGTAGCAACTAGAACTTGATAGCAACTGGTAGGATGAACAAAAGTGCAAGATTATAAGGCAACCAAGAATTCTCTTGCATCACAAACTCGCATAAAGAAAATGTCCATGGCTAACACTCATGCCAAATAATATGATGACTAAAACCAAGAACAAAGACAATGCATAAACTCTAGGTCCTAGTCAAAAACTCAATGGGCTATTAAGTAGGGGCTGACATCATGGAGAGTTGCTTGGCATTGGAAATCCCATGCTTGGAGCTATGTAGACTCAAATTCCCAATGGAAGGATCTTACACTTAAACATTTTATTATCTTAAGTTTTATTAACACCCAATGTTTTATTTAGTTATCATTTACTTAAAACTTCCTCTACCAACCCTCTAGGAAATGGTCACTAAGCTAGAAGATAGAAGCCCCCTCCATATGATACCCTACCCTACCCATGATCATCCAAAAATGAGAGCCTATAGGCATGCATATTTCCAACCCAATAGAAAATGCTTTGGTATGTTTATCATTGCACCAAAAGGTCAAGCTATCAATGAATGTCACAAATATTAGACGTACCTAGATCCATGAGGGGCAGTTAAGCCATGTCGTGAACCTTGAAATAGGTGTTGACAACCAAGTCAATAATCTCCCCCTCAAAACTAATTGAGGGCTCCACACAGTAGAATTAAGGAGACTTGTGACCCAAGGCTCTAATATCAATTCCTATTAGATCACTAGTACTTCTTTATTTTCTTAACATATCATCTAAAGTAGTGTTCTCATATTTTTCTAACTTTATTTTATGTGATACTACTTCATTGATTAACCTTGTACATTCCTAATCTTAGGAACTTAACTCTTCCTTAGTGACAAAGAAAATTCTCTTGTGTTCCTCAACTTTTAATTTCAATTCTATAACTTGTTGATTTAAGTCCTTAGTTTCTTTTTCAAAGTTTTCTTTTTCTTTTAAGAATTGATTTTCTTTAACACTTAAATTCCTTGATCTTTTTAAGTGCATAAAGAAATTTGCATTCTAAGTCAACCTTAACAAGTTCAACATCATTAGCACTATCTAATTCCTGACAAGTAGTTTCTATAGCCATGAATGGAACTTCATTTTTATCATATTCAAAACTACTAGATTCACTATTCGATACACCAACAATCAAACTCTTCTTCTTCTTAAAGAACTTCTTTTTGTTATAGAATTTCTTTTTACTTAATTTCTCTTTCTTCTCATCTACTTCATCATGACTATTATAAGATTATTTAGATGCAAAGTGTCCTATTTTATCACAATTAAAGCATTTGAAAGGAATTTTACCTACTCCTTTGTTTAATTTCCTTGATAAATGTGCTTCAAGAACATCAAGATCTTTTGATTCTAAAGAGACTTGCTTTACTTTCTTTTCTACCTTGAATGTTTCTTCTTTGCTTGTGGATTCCTACTTGCCAAACTTTCTCATTTCATAAGCTACAAGTGCTCCATGAATATCTTCCATTGTATACTTGTTAAAATATCTAGTTTCTTCTATAGAACATATCTTAGAATCAAATTTATTCGAAAGAGATCTCAAAGTTTTCTTTTCAACATCAATATCATCAATTTTCTCACCAAGTCCTCTTATGCCATTTATAGTTTCATCTATCTTAAGGAGATAGTCTTATACCTTTTCATCATTACCCATCTTAAGGTCTTCAAATCTTGATTTCAAATGTTGTATCTTGGCTTCTTCAGCTCTATCATTACCATGATATGTGTTTCTCAATTTTACCCATACTTCTTTAGAAGAACTGAAATGCATTACCTTAACAATAACATCTTTACATAGACTATTAAGTATAGAAAATTTAGCTTTCATATCAGTTTCATACTTCCTCTTTTCATCAAGATCTATTGGTAAAGTATTAGGAACTTTATAGCCATTAACAACTAAAGCCCAAACATCAACATTAATAGATAACAAATATGCTTGCATCATTACTTCCCAAAAAGCATCATCTGATCCATCAAAAATAGGAACTTTTGAAGAACTATCTTAAGCCATAAAAGATAAGTATTCCACTCAACCAAAATCTACCCAAAGTTGTTAAACTTGATATAGAGAAACTTTCTCTGATACCACTTCTCACAAGTTAGAGCTAGCATTGTACCAAAAGATCAACCTATCAATACCTGATACAACCACTACACTTATAGAACATAGGAAGGGGTTAAGAAATGTCACAAATATCAAAGGGGAATTTTGGTAATTAGTCCAATAGGGTACCCTGATGTTAACTATTGGCATAAAATCTTGTACCCTAGTCTAAGGGAATACTTCTCAGATAACCTCGTGTAACATGGAAACAATCTAGAAAATGTGGGACTTTACAACTTGGGATTGAGTCTCTAGAGAAGGCCAACTTCCTTTACTATTAGGATGCACATAACTGATCTTTGAGAGGAAAAGGGAGAAGGAATGCATGTAAGAAAAATTACCTAATCTGATCTAGAGGGAAATGCACCAAATTTTATGTGGATCTACTTCTTTTCCAATGAATGCACTAAAAGTGAATAGATTTCTCAAAATATGCCATTATCTACACCTTTTCAATCTGTATATCATAAATAAGCCAAAAATAACACAATCAGAGAAGGAATACAATGGATTTACTTGATCTAATCAGTCACCAAGTATGAACATGATCATATGATATTTTTTATTAACTAATACATTCAGCAAGCGAGGCCACAAGAATGTGCACACACTTGGTTGACAGAGAATGGATACAATGGAGAAGATCTCTATTGAGCATAGGTAAATTTATAGAGGGGTTCCAAAAATTAGAAAAGGGAGAACCCTTAAGAAAACAACAAAATTTTCTTTTATAGTTCAAGCATAACTCCTAATTGCTTCATAATTTCATTCATGCATTTAAGACTATAAGATGATGATTAAATGAAATATGGGTGATAGATTGGATCTAGTATGCCTTCAAAGTCATGGATATCATCAACCCTAACTAGAAAAACCCTAATCTTGACATGAAATGATGCCATAAATTCAAAACTCGCCTTAAAATAGATAACTAGGAGGTAGGCAACATGTCTTTTACATCTTTTTAGCATGACCATAACTCTAGAGTGGTTGGGATTGATCATAGAGATTAGATCATGTAGAAAAACCATTACTTCTTCCTCATTACCCTGACAAATCACCAAAATTAGCAGGTCAATTGAGTCATACAACCAAGATGAGCCATGTATACCAATGGTTTTATATCTTTTTTCTACCTCATGAAATCTTTGAGTGTTGACCTCTATAATCTTACAATCATTCATATATAATAAGATCACAACCCTTCTTATCATCCTCCAACATAATTTTCTAAACCTTTATGATTTTATGATCACCAATTATGTCATAGTATTTTTTTTTGGAATTCCAACCCTTATGATGTCATTGTACCTAGTTAATGGACTATCTTGTAACCTTGGCAGTTACCCTAGTAGCTATCGTTGATTTATGGCTACATGACAGTGGTTATCTTTCCTTATCGTAGTCTTAGAAGCATCAAAATCTACCTTCACAATCTCTCAATGACCATCATTTCATAAAATTAGGTAGGTATCATTTTTGGTTCATGATCTTACAAGTCCCCTTGGTGTTGCAACCATATGATGCTACGAACCTACAATAGGTAAATATCATAACATTGATAGCTCCCAGAATTAGCTTCATGATCTCACTCCAGATCATAAAATTGTATCACAGAAAGTTATTTGTGGCATCGTAGCTTTGAATTTTCACCCTTGTGATCTCATGATAAATAGGAGCTAAAGAAAAAAGGCCCACCTAGACATGTAGGGGAACCTCACTATGCCACTATAACTAAAGATTGATCATTTTTCCATAGTGACATAATGAGAGACATTGATCTTCTTTTATCTGATGGCTTGGAAACATGCAACCAACTTACTGACTATGCCAGAACCTAAATGAATAAGAACTTGTCCATATGCTAACCTTTCTAACATTGATCCACCTCATACCCACAATCCATGTGGAAAGTTCTCACTATGTCATGTAAATTAAAGTACTCATACCTTTCCATAACAACATAGCGAGGACCATCGATCCTAGGAAGATCAATGGCTAGGAAGATGTACACTACACTCTACCAAAACTAAGGAAAGAGGGTCCACCATGCTACATATCATTTTTTTGTTTTGTAGCATAACTTAAAATCCTTGTATCTTGAGAAGGAAAGAAAGTGACAACCCTTGATCCTTTTCAATTTGATGGTGGATAAAACACAGGCCTGCAAAGGAATATTTAAATACAAAAAAATTAGGAAAATATATAACCTAAGGTATTGAAAGATTTATTTGCATGCCTTGATATTTTAATTTTTAATATTTGAATGAATATTACATATTTTTCCAAATATGAAATATAAATTTTGGTGGGAGGGTAAAATAGCTAACAATCTTGGTGACTTAGAGGGGATGTTAGCCTACTATGCATTGATCGGTGACCTAAAGTATCCATTGGGCTCTAGAGTCAAAAAACATGAAAAAAACCACCAAGTAAAACCCTAAAATTATAGAAGGACATGCCTAGTGAACCTAAAAACTACCCTCTATACTACAAAACTTAGGAAAAAGAAAAAAATCCTCTGTAACTTTAGCAAGACTTCAAAATTATGAAACCCGACTATCTGAAAAATAAACAACTTGTGCCCAACACTTCTTAAAAAATATGAAAGAATTGAAACAAAAGTAACTCTAACTATATACATGAAAAATCCTAACCCTCTTTAGATGCAAGGCTTGAGATAGATCCCATTAACTGGTATTGGTATGACATCACTATTGGGTCTAGATAAATAAAAGGAATTTGTTTGTTTGCAACTAGTGATTACATAGGGTCCAGTCCATAAAGCATCAAATTTTGAGCACCTCCTAGCTTTACCCTAACTACATCCCACTTGAGAACAAGATCCCCTTCCTTGAAAACCCTAGCCTTGGCCTTCTTGTCAAAATACCTTTTCATCTACTTCTAATGTGTTTCCAAGGTTTGCATAGCTTGTTGCCTCTTTTCTTCTAACTCGATCAATTCTACCAACCTGATTATCATGGGTTCATATTCTTCTAGCTCTAATTAATGAGCTAACTCAAGAGAGGGGAACTCTAATGAGATAGGAATCTTGTCTTCCTTTCCATATATGAACATAAATGGAGCGTTCCTGATGGCCCTCTTGGCTGTAATTTTGTTAGCCCAAAGGGCTGTCTTTAACTTGGCATGCCAACACCTTTGATTATCTTTGATCTGATTAATATCAAGAAGTATTACAGTGGAATGCTAATTAATTACATAAAGTTAATTTTAAAACTTTAAATGAAGCAATTAATGTAATTAAAATAAGGGAACAACACAAATTAAACTAACAGAAGGGAAATTGAGAGATAGAAGACACAAAACAATTTGATCTCAAAGTTCATCCATATGGACTACACCTCCAGGTCTTGCTCCAATAGGGGGGTCGATCCAATTAACTCAAAAATTAGGTGCAAGTGTTTACAAAATCACTCCCTTCTAGTACAATAGCATCACATTGTTCCAAAGTACAAGATTTATCACACCTTCATAATTTCTCTCTCCTTCTCAACACTCGGACATTCTCTCCATTTTAGAATGAATCACATATAGCCTCCTAACCCCCTTTTTTATACACCAAATTAGCCAAAATAAGGCTATAACCAAAATTTACAAAAATAACCCTCGAATTAATTCCCCACTCAAATTAACCCTTTAGCCATTTTTGAAAGATTTGGCTTATGTCAATTTTGGGGTAACAAATTAACAAATAACCTTAAAATACCTAAGGTTGGCGGGTTTTGATGTGGTTAAATACACTATCGACATATTACTTTTTAGATTGTGCAAATGGTGTTGGTAGTTAAAAAATTTATCAGGTAGCTAATTAGGGGTTCCAACCCTACCGACGACCTCCTCTATATCCAAACTTAGTCTTGGTACACTTTAAATAACATGTCACACAAAGTAGTCTTAAATGTGATGCATGGTGTAGTGGTAACTAATTACCATTAATAACAAGGTTGTGGGTTTGAATTCCACTAGAATATTTTGGCACCTGCTGCCCAAGCTATCTTGTCGGGATGATGATGTCATCCAAATTCATATTTTTTACGTAAATTTTAAACTACCATATCTTTCACATACGAAGTCTATTTTTGACAAAACAAACACCATTGGAAAGCTTTTGATGAGATCTTCAATTTGAAATCCATTGTTGACCACTTTTGAAATGTTTATTTTTTATCATTTCTAACACCCTCTAAACTAGGGTTTGACCAAAATTTGACTTGCCATAACTCGAGCATACATCGAGCATATAGAGTCCATTTTTGTCTATTCAAGTTGTGTTGGATTCAAAATTTTGAGAACTTTAACATGGTGTTGATTTTTGGAGTTTTTGAGATACTTCAATTTTTGAGTGAAAATATCCTTCAGATCAATCCTCCCCATTGAAGAGCTTTCAAACCTTTAAAAGTTTGGATTACTCAAAAATTAGGTGAGGGTATAGTTCCCTCACTTTTCCAATCTCCATCCATCTTTCCTTGCTTGGATGCATCCCACTCGAAGGTATTCAACCGGTCTTCTCTAGGAAGTTCTGACTTTCCTGTCTAGGATAACATCTTCTGGAAATTCTAACATATACTCTAGTGAAACATCATCAACTGATGGAATTTGAACACTGATGTCTTCATCCAAGATGATTGGAGGCTCATACAACTTCAAATTCTCTACATCGACAACTGAGTAAATTTGCATGTATGGAGGAAGATTAAGGTAGAAAGCATTGGTACCAATTTTTTCCAAGATCTCAAAAGAACCATACCTAATAGGCTTGAGCTTCCTTCCTTCACCTTACATTCTTTCCTTGCTAATATTTAACCAAAATCTATCACCAACTTGGAAATGGTGATCGATGTGATGCTTATCATGGCAAGCCTTGTATTTTGCTTAGCTCTACTCCAACTATGCTTCTACTACCTAATGGATTTTTTGAACCTTTCGAATGAAATTTAAAGCCCTTTCTACATCATGGCATCCATCAATATTGTCATCCTTCCTAAAAAAAAAATCCATTGGTGTCTTAGGAAAATAACCAAAGCAAGTCTCAAAAGGAGACCTCTTTGTAGAAGAATGTGTTGCATGGTTGTATGCATGTTGCACATAATGAAGAATTTCATCCCACAACTTAGGATGCTTGCTGCAGTAACCTCTAAGTAGATGCACAACTATCCTATTCACTATCTTTGTTTGTCAATTAGTTTGTGGATGGAAGGCTGTACTTTTCTTTAACTCGATGTCCATGATGCCCCACAATTCTAACCAAAATTCTCCTAAGAATTGAGAATCTTGATCTGATACATTAGAAGTGGGTAACCCAAAATGAACCCATACATTTTGAAAGTAAAAATGAGTTATCATTTCAATAGTGACTTGCTTTTTAAAAGGCATTAAAATACACATTTTTTCGAACTGATCAACTACTACATACAAACAATTATGAGCTTTCCTAGACATAGGTAAACCTCCCAAAAATTCCATAGATACACTTTCCCATGGATGGGATGGTATAGGAAATGGTGTGTACAAACCCAATTTCCTATTGTAGACACCTAAAAAACCTATAGAAAATAAAGTATTTTTATTTTCTAAAAAATACCTGATGACATCATCATTTATTAATTAATTAATTTTTATGCCATTAAATCCCTTTATCTTAATTAAAAATATTTAATTAAGGAATCCCTCCCAAAAATGTTTAAGTCTTATTTAAACATTATTTCCTTATTTATTAATTATTTAATTAATAAATTGACCAAAACTCCTAAAATAAATTAAAAATTTATTTTTTGCTCAAAACTTGGCCAATTTCCTTATGACCAATAACCTATTCCAAAATCTTCTAATCCTTCTTTAATTTTGATTAAAGGCTAATCCCATCATTTCCTACCCCTAATCCCAACTCAAAATATTTAATTAAGATTAAATATTAATCCTCATGTTTATTAAAAAAGTTTTAATAAATATCTCCTCAACCCAAACCCTTGAAATAAATAAAACTTTATTTATTTTCTAAAAATCTAATTTATCCTCATCCTAAGAAGTTCTAGACTCTTCTAGAAAGTCTTCATCCTCATCCTAGGAAATTCTAGACTATTCTAGAAAGTCTTTATCCTCATCCAAAGTCTAGACTCTTCTAGAAGATGTCTTTAAACCTAATCCTAATCCCCTCCTAACCTTGTCACATTCCCTAAACATGGGTTAAAACTTACTAACCCAAGCCAAAGTTAACAAATATCTCCTCCTTCACCCACCCTCATTAAATGCCATCCACTTTCCTATCCCTAAGCTAATCCTAAACCATCCTAATCCATCTTCTAATCATTTGCACAAGCCTAAACAAGCTTAAAACCTTCCTAATCAAGTCCAAGTCGAAATTGCTCTCATCACCATCAAAATATCTCAACCATAAAACTTTATGAAGTCCACTATGTCATAAATGACTCTTACAAGCCCTTTTATTGCTCTTACAAGTCATTATGAGGGTCTTTATGAAGATTTTTATCCCTTGAGCCTCCTTTGTTGACTCATCCTTCCCCTTTCCTCCATCCTCTCATCATGTGACATGTGTCACTCCTTGATTGGTTGTAAGGAAGCACAATCCATGTGCTCTCCTCTCATGCAATCTAAGCCCTCCATGAGCTTTTTCCCATCCTTGCGTCCTAGCCCTTGATCCCTCAAGCCCTTTGCCTATTTAAGGAATCCTCCCCCAAGACAAAATAACACAATCCATGAAGTAAAGTTATAATGCTATTTTGAGAGCCAAATCCATACTAAAGCCATCTATCCACACCAAAAATCCACAATCATCCATTGAAGCCTTTGGAAGCATATTGAGCATACATCCTATCCATTTAGATAAAGCCACTCAACAAGAGAGCTTCTCATTGAGAGAGCCCATTAATGGCTCATATTTTCAATTGAGAGCTCATCTTAGTCTATCTTGAAGTTTATGAATTTTGTTTAGTTTGTAGAAGTTTTATTTAAATTTGGTTTCTATTAGCATACTAACATTGCTCATATACATTTTGGCACGCCCGGTGGGACCCCGCATGGGTCATCTTCATTAGCTTTTTTAGTCAAGTTTTGTATGTTATTTTCTGATTTTGGCTAATTTTTCTTGTTTTTGTGATTGGTAGGATTGTATAAATTGGTTTTGTAGGTCCACATGAGCATGAAGAAGACAAAGGAACTCATAATCTATCTCATAGTGTTTGCAGATTTTTCAAGCTTATAGGTGGACAAAGAACTTGAAATTCTTCTTCCTCTTCTTGTCTATATTCTTCTTATTCCATCTACTTCTTCTTCTTCTTCTTGTGGGAGATCTTGGCCATTTTTTTTAAGGAAGCAAAATCATACACACTTCTTTTTAGTGCTTAAAATGAACCCCAAAATCATACTTAAATCCATTGAAAAATTTAAAATTTGCAAGAAAGAAAAAATCTTTTAACAAGTGAAACTAAACCAATCTAATCATTTGGATCCTTGCAACATCAAGGTTTTAGATGCATTCATGCAAAATTAGGAACACTTCATTTTTGGGAATTTAAAAAGAACTTCAAGTTTCCATTTCAATAGGTTCAAAATCAACACTAAGTGCACACTAAAGTTCTTTTAAAAAATCTCATGAAAACTAAAAGTCCTAAATGGTTGCCAAAAAATTGTCCTAAAAGATTTGTTATTTGTTCCAAACAAATGTCTTATTGCAAAATCTTGAATGTTTCTTAGGATTTTCATGCATCAAAACAATCTAGGAATATCATTTTTGGGCTTAAAATATGAAAATTAGAACACAAAATCTTGAATGAAAACCAAATTCCAAAGAGTCATTTTCACTTTTGAGTCCAAAACAATCTTGAATGATCTAAGGTTAAAACAAAGCACTTCAAAGTTCTTAAAACAACACACAAAATCTCAATCTTGAATGCTCAAAAGAAAACACTTGAATGTTTAACCACTTTTCTTTGAATGCATGTTGCTAAAATCACTCTTGAATGCCATGGATTAAAATCAAATTTTCCTTGAATGCATGATTAAAACAACAAATCCAATCTTTAATTCTAAGGATCAATTAACCATTGCAATATCAAACACTTCATTTGGAGCTTCTAAAAATTGAACAAAACAAATCTCTTTTCCACATGCAATCTAGGTAAAGTTTGATTTTTGGACATTTAAGAAACCTTGTTAAGTTAAAATACAAATTTGCAAAAATCAATTTGAGTAGTTCCTTGGACTCACCTCTTTTCTAATCACCCATCAAATATTAACCATTGGTTGCAATCTCAGTGCCATTTATGGGGATGGGTCTACTTGAAAAAGGTGTTAAATGTTCCACAATCTAACTCACTCACTTGGTCTTTAAACGTTTGCTTTAACTTTATCAAAATTCTTAAATGACCAAAAATCTAGATTAAATCGATCACACTACATTTGGGTACTAAAATTGAACAACTATTGATGTGGAGGGCCTCCGGGCGCGCGCTTGAAATCGAATCTCACACACCTTTGTTTTGGACTTAAAATAAACTCACACTCAATCTTGAATGCCTTAAAGAAAAATCAATCGATACTTGACGTGGAGGGCCTCTGGGCGCGCGGGTTTCCTTTCTTGTTGACCCTAACTCTTCTTCTTGTTCGCATTCTTCGATCGATTTTATTTTTGTTGATGCTTCAAAGTTGGAATAAACATTGTATCTTAAACATGAGTGCTTGCAAAGTCTAGATCAGAAAACTTAAGCGTCAGTTGGAAAAGAATTCTGTGTTTTAGCCCAAGATCATCCAAGTCTTCTCTCCCCTTGTCGTCTTTCGAGGCCATCTTGGGTGCATAAGATTAGGATCTAAAATCTTGTCTTAGCTTTTTAGGAGGCCTGCTTGGGAATTTCATCACCCCTTGGGACGACCTCAACTCCAGCGTTCCGGCGGAGTATAAAGATCAGGAGGTGAATCCAAAGACACCTCTCTTGGGATCAAAATTTTGTCACTCAGGCTAAGCCTCAAGGAACTTTGTACCCTTGAGAAGTGAAAGAGGAGAAGTGGGTTACCGCTCCTCTCAGCTGTGTGACATCTTTTTGGTTTCATCTACGGATTTGGGCCTCATGTACCTTGCGTATATCAAGGACTACCTAGCTATAACAAATTTCATCCTTGTAGAAAGCTTCCTAGGATGTTGGTGTGTTTGACGTACTTGCTCAAAAATTTGGTTTGCTTATTTGTTCATAGCTTTTGAATGAATGTTTGCCAACTTTGGTCAAAATCCCAAAAAAGAAAAAATCTCCCAGCTCAAGGCATACTTAGCATAGTCACTGCCTCATCAGAAAATCATCCAAGCTCCCCTGCTGCAACCAAATCTATCTAGTTCCTTTCTTTAGAACAATCCCAAATCCAAAGTCTCTCCAAATCATCCCCCCCTAGCCAGCTAGAAACCCAATCCAAAATCACACCCAAGCCTTTAGAGAGTTGTTGTCATTCTGCTAGAATTTGTTATCCAATCAATCTAACCAATCCACTAGCCTCACCACGGTTATCCTTTTGACAGAGCTTTGTCTAGGGTAATCTAGCTTTGTCACCTGTTATCCCTCATCACCTTGAGCTAAAGGTTGGGATCCACAAGTGATCAATCTCGTGTCATGCCCATAGGATCATTAGTCTATTCTTAGGTTGACACAATCTCCACCAATCCAGCACATAGGAAAGCAAAACTCTCACTTTTTGAAAACATGCCCTTGAAGTCTTCCATCCACAGGAAAGCCAAAAATCTCCAGCCAATCCTCCTTAGGTCTGCCATGCAACTTTGACTCTCCCTAGGAAATCTTTCATTAGCCAATCCAAAATCTGTGCTTAACCCAAATCCAACCATGAGCTTTCGTGTTCATCCATACGCAAGACCCCATCCCCATCAAACTCATCATCAAAGCATGAAGTACCAATCCTATCATGATTTGTTTGGTCGCATTGTCCTTGCTCCCGCCACCTCCTATTCCAATGATGATGAAAATCTTGTTGACTATGAAGGGTATATTGAAAGCATTAGAAACATTCCCCCAAGCATCCCCCAAAATCCAAGAGTTATTCCAAACTATCTAGTCATGCCATCCGATATTCCAGCTTCCCCTCCATCACCCCATCAACCAAGCTTCCAATCTTCCACCCCCATCACACTAGCTATTCCTATCAATCCACCTCCACCTTCAACACACGAGTCTCCAAGGAATCTCCTAGAGGCAATACAAGAAAATTTGCCTCCAACAGTCGATAAGCCATGTCATCTAATCCAACCATGTGAAGTAGTCAGTGATGAAGCTTCCCCATCTATAATATCACCTCCATCTCCCGTAGCTATCATCCCCATACCATCCATCAAATTTCTTAAAATCCTTCCACTTCCCGCAAGCATCAAAATCCCACCACCTATCAAATCCCTCCAAATCCTATCCACATCGCCTCCAAGCATTTCCCAAATCTCTCGTAATGACCCTTATGCATCCATCTTCTACTCACCCATCTCCACTACTGAATCTTCCATCTATCCATCTGCTACCTTTGAAGAATCCATCCCTTCACCTCCTATCGCACCATCCACTCCAAACCAATCCTATCAAGATCCTGCCCAAAAGCATGTTGACATCCCCCAAAGCATAAATGAAGATATCATCGTACCATGTCTTCCATCCATAGTGCAGTCACCATCTCCTCCATCTCCAAAACCTCAAGCCATATCTCCTCCACTACAAGATATCTTGTCATCCCACCAGCTACATCAAGATCCTATCCTTCCATCTCCCCCGCTCCATGCTTCCATCTTACCACCTATCCAAGCTATTCCACCATCTATAATCTACCCTCTTGGTTCACTTACATTCATCCACGGTGGCCCTCTCTCAGTAGAAGAATTAAGAATAGTATCTCCCCATTGCAATACACCTAATAAATCACTTCTACCATTTTTTGCAAGCAAAAAGTTTCCTCAGCTTGTTCAAATGCTCAATCGATGGCATTATCAAGGTCAAGGTTTAGGACCACAAGAGCAAGGAATCAGAGAGCCTATTATTGTACAAAAAAATCTAGGATTTCATGGTCTTGGATATGTATCCAAAGGCTCACCATCTAAAGGTGTTGGTACACCACACCCCCAAACCAAGCCTATCTCCAAGCCCACCATGCCAGCCTCCCATCACTCCTTCAAGAAATCTTATGTCATCCCCCCTCCACCATCTTTGCAACCCAAAACAACCTACCATATCCCCCCTTCATCTGCTAAATCCATTTTGGGTCCCTATGTCCCAAAATCTACCATCCTCCATCCTCCTATTAGCCATCATAAAAATCCTATTCCATCCATTCCTATGCAAGATCAACAAAGGCACATATCAGGGCACATCATCCATCATCATCCCCCTACATGCTCTTTCATATCCTCTCCATCTCACAAAGCTTCTCCTAACCATCTTCCCAAAGCTTACCATAGCAATGTGAATGCCAACTTCAAAATGCATAAAGCTAAAAATCCAAATCCTAGGCAATCATATGTCTATTCTAAAAGACATACTCCAAAAAGGCAAAATCCAATCAAAGAATGCAAAACAATGCAAAAGCCTATGAAAAGAAAATCCAAAACCATGTGGATCCCCAAGAAAAAAGTTGAAACCCAATGCATAATGGCATCCACCATTGCTAATCCCCCATCTAGTGACTCATGTCCGCCATCTCCTAACTCCATCTTGGGTGCCTATATCCCCAAGCACGCTTCCACAAATCCTCCATCATGCCCGCATCTACCATCTATCCCCCATATGCTCTTTTCACACCCGTTCCAACATGTGCCAATGTTGCTCTTGCAAGCATCCGCATCTCATGCTCCTTTCTAGCATTTTCATCCCTCCATCTCCTACCATCAATCCCATCTAATACGATCTATTGCATAAATCACACATCCGGTGTACCAACAGCTAGCAACAAAATTGAACATTCCAATAGCCAGTGAAAAATCCCAAAAAAGCCAAAATAGCTGAAGAAAGCCAAAATCATTCCAGCTAAGTCCAAAGTCAAAAAGTCAAAAAAGTAATGAAAAATAAAGCGTCCACTGGTGAAAACTTGGCAATTCAAGCACCTTGGACAAGTACCATGATGAAAACTTGGCAAACAAGCGTCATGTGTAATCTCGCCATCCCCAGCTTAGCCTATCACCCTCATGCTTTTGGTCATCTCTTGACATCCACCTCCATCTTCCAATCTATCCACCTATCCTCCATCCTCCAGCTTCCATCTCACACCATCCACTAATCTTATGCAGCTTCAGCCAATCATCTCAGCTATTATCCATCTCCCTAGCCCCTTCAACTTTTTCCATCCTAGCTTCAATCCTATCACATCCATCATAAGACCTCCTTCCACATGTTATCTTCTGATTGGGGGCACTATATTCCTTGGAGATCTTGTCTTTTTCATCCTCCCTTGTCATTGGTATCTAGCTCTAGGCTATCCTCATGCAAACCCAATGTCATCTCTTTATATCCATCATAATCCTAGCTATCTACCATCCTATCCAGCCATCTCATCCTGCTCCTCTAGCTATCCTTGGTCACAAAATCTCTCATCATCATTGGATGCATCCTACCAAATCTGTATCTTTCGCTATCACCTCATCCTTAGTTTTTGCATCTTACACAAAATCAAGCTATCCCACCATCCTCTCATCTTGAGCTTTTATCCATCTGTATCATACATATCATTGGTCTGTTAGCTTGTACCATATCTTGATTAGCCCACTTGTAAATATCTTGTCCTGTCAGCTTGTACATCCTCTTTAGCTTAGTACCATTATATCTATCCAGTGTTTGTGTCAGTTCATCCTTGATCAGCATCTTGTACCCATCGCACATCTTGGTTAGCTATTCCAATACATCCTTTAGCTAGATTTCTTGTCACCAAAGTGTTATCTTTCTTAGTTCAGCTTGCCAGACGCATCACTCATCCAAATCTACCAGCTTAGGTGCTCTCTGATAGGTCCTTGCAGGATATAGCTTTCCTCATGTCTGATCTTGGTCCGTTAGTACCTCGTCCTACCCATCTCATTGGCAAATGGTTCTCTTTTGGATTTTCACTTTCTTTTGATTTGGGATATTCCCTTTTGGGTCTTGAAGTATCTTTTCCAAGCAATCTCCTTGTTCCCTCCTCAAGGTTGCCACGATCTTCCATATCATGGTATGCTGCGAATGGGGAAATTAGAGCGTAAGATCTTGATCAGGTCTTTTGTTTGTTTTTCTTTTCTGCTTGTGGGTTCTCCAGTGTCGTTTCCACACTGTTTCCTCTAGGATTCATGTGTGATACTGGGGCAATCCTTGCGTGTTTGTTTTGAGTTAGTTCGTCAGTCCTCTGGATAGTTGGTGAAAAGGCCTTGATTTTCTTGGTAACCTTGGCAATTAACCAACAGTCCTATAGCAAATCTAGTGCTCAACTACATGGTGGTACTTCTCTTTGAAGTATCCCCCGCTCAAAAAGCTTCAATGGTTTTCCTTCATCTCCATTATCCCCCATCCATATCCAGCATCCGTCTCTCCTACCCCAGCTGATGCATCAATATCTCTTTAAATCACTCATCACTCTTAGCTTTAGGGATCCACAATCCTAGTCTTAGGGATCCACCAATCCAAATCAACCCACCAAGCCTCATCTTTCGAGATCCACAATCCTAGTCCTAGGGATCTCCGAAACCCATCTTCCGCCAATCTAACTCTTTGAAATCTTGTTGCATCAGCTTTATAATCCCCTCATCCATCTCCCTATCCTGGATTCCTTTCTATAGCGCTCTGCTCCTTCATCCTCCACCTTCCCTAAGGTCTTAAGCTTGCTCCCTCTTGTGCATCTGATTCTCCTTTATCATTCTCCCATAGTGAGAGTTTGAGCTAATTCAGCCCCTTCTCTTTTCCAATCCGAGTCTCCTTGCTCATCTCAGATTCTTGTACTTTTCAAGAAGCCATCGAGCCTCGCTTTCTCTCCCCGCTGCCTTCTTGAGGGGGCATCTCACAGCCCATTCTCTCCTCTTATGCTCTAGCCTTGGGAATCTTATTTTCTTATCTTTGATGCCATGCCACTTGCGGCATCACATCAAAGAGGGGCAAAATGTAGAGACCTAAAAAACCTATAGAAAATAAAGTATTTTTATTTTCTAAAAAATACCTGATGACATCATCATTTATTAATTAATTTTTATGCCATTAAATCCCTTTATCTTAATTAAAAATATTTAATTAAGGAATCCCTCCCAAAAATGTTTAAATCTTATTTAAACATTATTTCCTTATTTATTAATTATTTAATTAATAAATTGACCAAAAATCCTAAAATAAATTAAAAATTTATTTTTTGCTCAAAACTTGGCCAATTTCCTTATGACCAATAACCTCTTCCAAAATCTTCTAATCCTTCTTTAATTTTTATTAAAGGCTAATCCCATCAGTTCCTACCCCTAATCCCAACTCAAAATATTTAATTAAGATTAAATATTAATCCTCATGTTTATTAAAAAAGTTTTAATAAATATCTCCTCAACCCAAACCCTTGAAATAAATAAAACTTTATTTATTTCCTAAAAATCTAATTTATCCTCATCCTAAGAAGTTCTAGACTCTTCTAGAAAGTCTTCATCCTCATCCTAGGAAATTCTAGACTATTCTAGAAAGTCTTTATCCTCATCCAAAGTCTAGACTCTTCTAGAAGATGTCTTTAAACCTAATCCTAATCCCCTCCTAACCTTGTCACATTCCCTAAACATGGGTTGAAACTTACTAACCCAAGCCAAAGTTAACAAATATCTCCTCCTTCACCCACCCTCATTAAATGCCATCCACTTGCCTATCCCTAAGCTAATCCTAAACCATCCTAATCCATCCTCTAATCATTTGCACAAGCCTAAACAAGCTTAAAACCTTCCTAATCAAGTCCAAGTCGAAATTGCTCTCATCACCCTCAAAATATCTCAACCATAAAACTTTATGAAGTCCACTATGTCATAAATGACTCTTACAAGCCCTTTTATTGCTCTTACAAGTCATTATGAGGGTCTTTATGAAGATTTTTATCCCTTGAGCCTCCTTTGTTGACTCATCCTTCCCCTTTCCTCCATCCTCTCACCATGTGACATGTGTCACTCCTTGATTGGTTGTAAGGAAGCACAATCCATGTGCTCTCCTCTCATGCAATCTAAGCCCTCCATGAGCTTTTTCCCATCCTTGCATCCTAGCCCTTGATCCCTCAAGCCCTTTGCCTATTTAAGGAATCCTCCCCCAAGCCAAAATAACACAATCCATGAAGTAAAGTTATAATGCTATTTTGAGAGCCAAATCCATACTAAAGCCATCTATCCACACCAAAAATCCACAATCATCCATTGAAGCCTTTGGAAGCATATTGAGCATACATCCTATCCATTTAGATAAAGCCACTCAACAAGAGAGCTTCTCATTGAGAGAGCCCATTAATGGCTCATATTTTCAATTGAGAGCTCATCTTATTCTATCTTGAATTTTATGAATTTTGTTTAGTTTGTAGAAGCTTTATTTAAATTTGGTTTCTATTAGCATACTAACATTGCTCATATACATTTTGGCACGCCCGGTGGGACCCCGCATGGGTCATCTTCATTAGCTTTTTTAGTCAAGTTTTGTATGTTATTTGCTGAATTTGGCTAATTTTTCTTGTTTTTGTGATTGGTAGGATTGTATAAATTGGTTTTGTAGGTCCACATGAGCATGAAGAAGACAAAGGAACTCATAATCTATCTCATAGTGTTTGCAGATTTTTCAAGCTTATAGGTGGACAAAGAACTTGAAATTTTTCTTCCTCTTCTTGTCTATATTCTTCTTATTCCATCTACTTCTTCTTCTTCTTCTTGTGGGAGATCTTGGCCATTTTTTTTAAGGAAGCAAAATCATACACACTTCTTTTTAGTGCTTAAAATGAACCCCCAAATCATACTTAAATCCATTGAAAAATTTAAAATTTGCAAGAAAGAAAAAATATTTTAACAAGTGAAACTAAACCAATCTAATCATTTGCATCCTTGCAACATCAAGGTTTTAGATGCATTCATGCAAAATTAGGAACACTTCATTTTTGGGAATTTAAAAAGAACTTCAAGTTTCCATTTCAAAAGGTTCAAAATCAACACTAAGTGCACACTAAAGTTCTTTAAAAAAATCTCATGAAAACTAAGAGTCCTAAATGGTTGCCAAAAAATTGTCCTAAAAGATTTGTTATTTGTTCCAAACAAATGTCTTATTGCAAAATCTTGAATGTTTCTTAGAATTTTCATGCATCAAAACAATCTAGGAATATCATTTTTGGGCTTAAAATATGAAAATTAGAACACAAAATCTTGAATTAAAACCAAAGTCCAAAGAGTCATTTTCACTTTTGAGTCCAAAACAATCTTGAATGATCTAAGGTTAAAACAAAGCACTTCAAAGTTCTTAAAAGAACACACAAAATCTCAATCTTGAATGCTCAAAAGAAAACACTTGAATGTTTAACCACTTTTCTTTGAATGCATGTTGCTAAAATCACTCTTGAATGCCATGGATTAAAATCAAATTTTCCTTGAATGCATGATTAAAACAACAAATCCAATCTTTAATTCTAAGGATCAATTAACCATTGCAATATCAAACACTTCATTTGGAGCTTCTAAAAATTGAACAAAACAAATCTCTTTTCCACATGCAATCTAGGTAAAGTTTGATTTTTGGACATTTAAGAAACCTTGTTAAGTTAAAATACAAATTTGAAAAAATCAATTTGAGTAGTTCCTTGGACTCACCTCTTTTCTAATCACCCATCAAATATTAACCATTGGTTGCAATCTCAGCGCCATTTATGGGGATGGGTCTACTTGAAAAAGGTGTTAAATGTTCCACAATCTAACTCACTCACTTGGTCTTTGAACGTTTGCTTTAACTTTATCAAAATTCTTAAATGACCAAAAATCTAGATTAAATCGATCACACTTTCTTTACATTAGTTGTATGATCATTCCAAGACTTACTGAATATAAGAATATCATCTAAATAGGCTATGACAACATCATGAATAAATGGATGAAAGACATCATTCATGACTCTCATGAATGTAGCTAGTGTATTACAAAGCCTGAATAACATAACCAACCACTCATAAAGTCCTTGTTTTGTTTTAAAAGCAATTTTCCAAATATCATTTTCTGCAATTCTAATCTAGTGATATCTACTATGTAATTCTAGCTTAGTGAAATAAATTGCATTTTTCAACTAATCAAGTAAATCATCAATTCTAGGAGGATGGTACCTATTCTTTACCATTATCTTGTTTAGAGCCCTGTAGTCAATGCACATTCTCTAAGTCCCATCTTTCTTTGGAACCAACACAATAAGAGAACCTCAAAGAGAAGTACTAGGATGGATAACTCCTTTCTCAACTAGCTCCTAAAGTTTCTTCTTGATTTCTTCATTTTGCAAGATTGATAAGTGGTACATGCCAATATTAGGAAGTGGCACATCTTGCTACAATTGAATCTCATGTTGTATCTCTCTCTTAGGAGGCAATCCTTTTAGTTCCTAAAACAAGTCATCATAAGTGGAAACAACTTTGACCAATTCAGTTTTATGTTTTGGATCACATCATTTAAATGCCTTAGATATTTCATCTTCTTTGGGTTTTACAATCATTAACACAAAATTCTTACTAGAGTTGACTAACATTTTCATTTGACTAGCATTAACTAATGCTAGATTAGTCTTAATCTTATGTGCCCGTACAATGTATTCAATCTTATCTTTAAAAAGATGATACTTAGTTTCCCCTCTATAGAATATAGCTTGTTGGTCATACAAATAGGGACTCCCAAGTACAAGATAACAAATATCTAAAGGGACTACATTAGCTTCTACCTCATCCACAAAGTTTTTAGTGATAGCAAATCTTAACTTGCATTGCTTAGTTACCTATAACTGTGCATCATCGCAAACCCATCCAAGAAGATATGATCTTGGATGAGGTGTTGTAGTAAAATTAAGGTTTTTAAAAACTTCCTTAGATATCAAATTAACTTGAGAACCTGTATCAAATAATCTATCAACCTTAGTATGCTTGATAACAACTCAGATGTAAAATAATTCATTCCTTTGCTTATCATTCTTAGGAAAAAATTCTTTACCTATATTTGCACTTAATATAGAAGAACTTGTAGCTGATGAGAGAGATATACCTTTTCCCTTACCTTGGATCCTGGTGGCAATGATCCTTGTTTAATCTTTGGAGTCAAATCCAAGATTCTATTGAATTACAACTACAATTTTCTATTTACCTTTGTTTCCATCATATTGCTTTGGCCTCTTTTCTAGGTGTAGCTTCCAGCACTTAGAATCATCATGCCCTTCTTTCTTGCAATGTGAGCATGTAGGTTTTTCACCCTCTTTCTTTGTTGTAGCTATCTTTTTCCCCTTCACTTTTTCTTTGTATTTTCCTTCAAGCTTAGATGGCTTTTTATCAAACTTATTAATGAAAGTACCCTTACCTCTTGACTCTAAATGTGGTTCCTCGACACATACTTCATTGAAATAACAAGAATTCAGAATGAGAATGGAATGCCTTAGGTAAGAATGAAGACCACCTATATACTTGAGTAAAGTATCCTGGGTATACAATGGGACATTTAATGAAATACCCTTTTTATGAAATTCAAGGGTGTACTCCTAAATATTTTGACATTTCCCTTGCCTAAAATGTTGTCAATTCATCATTAACTATTACATATGGCCTAAGGGGTAGAATTGTTTCTTTAAAGCACTAAAAAATTTTGACCAAGACAATTTGAACTTACCATGCCACGAAGTTTCATATCGAGTCCTACTCTCCCACTAGGTTAGAGCTACACCACCTAATCAAAGAGTGGCTAACTAAGTTCTATCAACATCATCTATAAATTTTTGAACTCTATAGTAGACTTCTACTTGTTGAATCCAGTCATCCAATTTCTCAGCATTTAACTCCCTACAATACTTTGGCAAGTCAAACTTTACATCCAACTTGATTCAAGGCTTATATCCACCCTTAAAAAATATTAGAAGATTTAGAAGGGGTAGAAGAAGGAGAAGAGGGGGAAGAAGGAGAAGTGGGAGAAGAGGGAGAAGAGGGAGGTGTGTTTGGAGGATCATGATCATCTCCTTTCTTTTTCTATTTGCAAAGTCTGAAGAGTCTTATGGATACTTTAGTCTTCTAGACCTTGTCTACCACCTTTATCTTCCATCTATGATGGTAGATTAGATTCATTTTCTGATCTCAGGATTATATTCCTCAAGGTCTCCTTGACCTTGATTTAACCTGGATCTTGTTAGCATTCAAATCTACAACACTAGTCACACAAGAGCTCTGATACTAAATTTGATCTGATTAGGATATAGGACTATTATAGCATAATGCTAACTAATTACATCAAGTTAATTTTAAATCTTTAAATGAAGCAATAGATGTAATTGAAATAAAAGGAACAACAAAAATTAAATTGATAGAAGGGAAATTGAGATAGAAGACGCAAAACAATTTGATCTTGGAGTTCATCCATATGGTCATCCATATGGACTATGTCTCTGGGTCCTGCTCCAATAGGGGGACTAATCCAATTAACTCCAAAATTAGGTACAAGTGTTTATAAAATCACTCCCTTCAAGTACAATAACATCACACTATTCCAAAGTATAGGATTGATCACACCTTCATAATTTCTCTCTCCTTCTTAGCACTTGGATGTTCTCTCCATTTTAGAATGAATCCCATATAGTCTCCTAACCCCCCTTTTTATACACAAAATTACCCAAAACAAGGCTATAACCAAAATTTACAAAAATAACCCTCTAATTAATTCTCCTCTCCAATTAATCCTTTAGCCATTTTAAAAAGATTTGGCTTATGTCAATTTTGGGGTAACAAATTAACAAATAATCTTAAAATAACTAAGGCTGGTAGGTTTTGATATGGTTAAATACAATATCAGCATATTACCCCTTAAATTGTGCAAATGGTGCATTGGTAGTTAAAAAATTTATTAGGCAATCGGTCAAGGGTTCCAACCCCATTGATGGCCTCCTCTATATCCAAACTTAGTGTCGTTACACTTTAAATAACATGTTATGCAAAGTAGTCTTAAATGTAATGCATGGTGTAGTGGTAACTAATTGCAATTACTGACAAGGTTGTTGTGGGTTCAAATTCCACTAAAATGTTTTACCATTCATTGCCCAAGCTATCCTGTCAGCATGATGATGTCATACAAATTCATATTATTTGCCTAAATTTTAAACTACCATTTCTTTCACATACAGAGTTAGTTTTTGATGAAACAAACGTTGTTGCAAAACTCTTGATGAGATCTTCAATTTGAAATCCATTGTTGATCACTTTTGAAGTGTTTATTTTTTCATCTTTTCTAACACCCTCTGAACCTCCATTTTTTGTCTATTTGAGTTGTGTTGGATTTAGAATTTTGAGAACTTTAAAATGGTGTTGATTTTTGGAGTTTTTGAGATACTTCAAATTTGAGTGAAAATATCCTTTGGATCAATCTTTAAGTGTCCTCTTCATGATTCTGATATGGTTCTTGTTAGAGGATTTGGCCAAGCCATTACCTTGGGGGTAATAATTTGAGGTGGTGCTTAGATATATCCCATATTCTAAAGCCCAAGTATAGATATGAGCTCCAATAATAGATTTAGCATTGTCAAGTGAGTAAAAGCACAAACCTGTGTCACCCTTTTGTAAAGGAAAAGGCTAACAAAAGTATATAACTGTTCACCTTCAATGACATAAAATTGGTATTATTATTTTGAATTTGAAAAGGAATTAAACTATTAAATGTGTATAAATAGAATAAGAATTAATAAATTTTCAAAAAAATTATAGATAATATTTTTGCTGCTAAAAAATACTTAAAATTAAGGGTCTAGTTCCCACTACAAAACTATATTTTATTTAACTTATTTTCATTTGATCTCAAACTGTGTTATAGATAACATATATAGCTAGAACAATAAAAAATAAAAATCAACTTTAGACCTATATTTTCTCTTTTATAATGATTCAAATTTCAACTCACATGAAATCGATAGTTTTCATCTCCTACCACATTTTTCAAAACAAACATATTCTAACTAGGAGAAAATATATTCATTCTAGAAGAGGAATCTCTCCTCTAAAATGCTATATAATCTTTCTTCTTTTTTGGTATGATTTAATATTTTTTTTCTTTCTCAAAACTGACATCTTTCCAAATATTAAAATAAGTGCTTGTAGAATATTTTAATTACAATATACTATATCTAATTAAAACACTATAACCTCTATATGAGAGTATTTTGGAATCTGATCTCTATAAAATTGTGTTTATATTTTATTGTAAGAATTTTTCTTAGGGAAAAATTCACCCAAGAACTAAGAACTCAAACACAAGCACAATTGTAGACCAGAAAGAGTATGATCAAAATATCGATATGTATTTTATTCAATATGATTGAAAGTACACTAGGAGTTCCTATATATAAATGCCTCTAAGATGCATCTAGAATGCCTAAGGATCAACATCATGATAAGTCATACGACTAGACACATGTCCACCAGATATGGGTTATCCTCCATTAAGCATGGAAGTAAGTGCGATGATGGGAGGATAAGCCTACTATGGTGTAGTATGCAAATTTATGTTGTAGACACCATGAGCTGAATTAGAGTTGTTTACTACTATGTTGTCAACATGACAACTCATTAAGGTGCACAAAATCCTAAGTGTCTCACAAAATAAATAATAAAATAATGCATTAACCTAAGTAAACTTAAGTAACTGTAAATAGTAAATACATATTTATACCAACACCCCCCCTTAAGTGCAACTTAGGGGAATTCCCTTAAGATTACGAAAACTAGGATGAAAATGCATAATGGGTCCCAGCTACTAGGTCATGTTAGGTACCCATGTACATAATGAAATACAATCTCTCATAAAGTAAAAAAAGAGAAAAAATCTCATGGGAAAAACCCTCCCCCAGAAAGAGAGATGAAGAGACAAGATGCACGGATGGATGGAGTAATCAAGACCCCCCAATTATGACATACATCGAGTATATACAAAAGTGAAGAATGAGAAGAACAAGACCTCATAAGAGGAAAAAGTCACACCGCCCCCTCCCCCCCCCCGCCCCCGTGTGCCCCCCCCCCCCCCCCCCCCCCCCAAGAAAGAAGAGGAAGAGAGACAAGGTAGTCCCCCCTCCAAATGAAGAATGCCAACTAGTGATTGTTGCTCCAAGGAAGAAGTTGGTCCATGAATGTTGTGTTGGTGTTTGAAAATGCTAGAGGGTTCTCAATTATCCCACTGAGAAACTAACATATCTAAGGGCAGCTAACTCCCATTTTCAACATGACATTTTGAGAATAGGCCAACTATAAGGCATGACCTTTCTTCTACTTTAGGCTCTGCTAAACCTAAGCAGGTGGACCTCAGATTCAATTGATACCGTACTAGTGCAAAAAATATATCCCTGAATCTATTAAGCATATGAGAACCCTTATATCTCCTAGTAACTCATGAAATAACATCAACCTATAGTAGCTAGATGCATATCTATGAAATTCATAAGTTGAGTGAGGGTATTACATTTAGGTCCTTCAACATGAAAGGGTAAAACATGTTTGATTAATAATGTTGTATTCAACAAACTCTCAGATATGCAACAATAAGACCTAATGATTCTATAACTGATTAGTGTCTTAACCACTGGGCAAATCCATGAATCAAAAATATACATATGGATATTTGAGACATATGTGTATCTTCATATATGTGATCTATCTATTTAACTTGTAAATAGACACCAATGCTCAATTTAAATCCCATTCTTACATGATATCCCCATCAGTAAACTTGTAACCCTATTGATTCCCTGAAGCATTTACATAGCCTCTGGGGTTATAAGCAATAATGAAATAACATAAAACCTTAAGGGACTGCAACTACAACCTAAGCTCTATGTCAAAGATTGTAAAACATTAAAACTCACTGATAAAGGAGACAAGATTCAACTGAAACTCAACCATCTGCTACTCTTTGTATTATTTCCTTGAAATTATACAGCCATATGCATGAAATGAAAAATATGAAACAACTTAATAGATCTGAATTATCTATAATAACCTTCTTAACACTGTTCATAAGAGAGAAAATGCTGAAAGAAATGGTATCTTAGTATTGGGAATGCATCAAGAACTGGATCCAAAATCTAGTATCTTAGTAATGATCAAATTTTCTCCAAACAACTAGAACCAACTGGTTTCTCAGTGACCAATATTGGAACCCTTAAAATAGATGAGAAAAAGAAAGATATAGGAGAAGAGTTCATTCCCAGATCTAATCTAAACATGACATCTATCCACTTGGAAAACCTTCTCAACAGGTTAAAAACAACTTTCTAATCTCTCCCCTCAATTGGTGAATCAAATATTTAATCATTTGGCCTCCACCAACACAAAATATCTGAGATATTTTTAAGGAAGAATAATTGATTTTGATTCCTGAACTTTACTCAAGGTAAAAGTGAAAATCAGTTTTAAAATGACTTCTAAAAGCCAAGGAAACCCTCTAAAATGACTTCTAATGCTTTTTGCTAAATTATGCTCATTCCACTAAGAATGCCCCAAAAATTTCAAATCTTCTTATAGCTCAAACCGGTGGATTGTTGTGCATAATCTGATCCCAATTCTAGAAAATTCAACTTCTCCCGGTTCCAACGATATACTACACTACCTAGTTTGGACAAAAAATGCCCCCCTAGTAACATTTTGAAAAATAGGCTCCCAAGCCATGAACAAGCATTAAAAATGAAATTTTTAAAAAATTATATAGTCAGAATATATAAAACTATGAAATTCATTCAAATTTTTCAATTTGAAAACTCATGCGTTGAATCACTTTGAATTTCAATTTTATAATCCATTTTTCTTTTTCCGCCAATCCTATGATGCCACATGGCGAAACCTGATTTGCTTTGTACTGCTTGAGATATTTTAAATTAATTAATATTTTAATATTAACTAATATCCTTAATTCCATCCCTGTAGCACCAAAGACTTTCAAATCTTGCTTTACGCTTCTATGCATAATGAGAATATTAATATTTTATTTATATCTCTCATATCCCATAGCCTCAGAACCTTTAAATTTTTCATTTACGCTCATACGGGGCGAGTCTACTTTACGCTCATATGGGGCGAGTCTTCTTTACACTCTTAAGAGCAAGGGCGTATCCTTGGGACCCTTCAAAATTTCCTTTACGCTTTACATTTGAGGTTTGACCATCCTTTTACGTTCATACGGGGCCTTTGATTTGCATATGGTCAGATCGTTCATATGGGGCCTTTGATTTGCATTTGGTTGGACCCCTTTCAAAATTGTTCTACGCCCTTACGGGGCACTTCATTTTTGACCCACCATAATGCTTTAAGATTTCTCTCATGCTCATATGTGAGCGTAACATTGGAGAACTTTGAAACTTAACTCCTGCTTATACGCTTGGCTTGGTCCTCACCATTCACCAAATTGCAAATTGCAAATTTTGACACTAGCTCAAAATGGGACTTCACCAAATGATTCGGGATGAAAAAAAAAAACATTATGGATCACATGCATATGTCAAATGAAAGGTGTTAAGCCACTCAAACACCATCTAAGCCTCAAACTGACAACTGACTACATATGCATAAAAAGCATTTAGAGGGCTTAAATTTCTCAATGGTGCTCAAAATTAGGGCTACAATTTTGAGCACCAACATGTTGAATGATGTTCCTCTCCTTTGGAAGAAACAATGGCAAAGGTACAATCCCAAAGATGTATGGTGGACCTGAAACCTGCTCAAGTGTCCTTGTGTCGATACTGATGGTCGCCCCTTCCAACAATGCTAAAAAGAATGAATGCAGATCTTGCAAGGATTTCTATTGAACTTGTCCCATAGAGCCATCTATCCCCTCAACTAATTAAGAGACCTCCAACAACTATTGTTCATAAGGATCCACAATCATGTCAACCTGTGAAGATCAATCATGTAGAGAATGAACATGAGGGTTAGAGTGAGCCCTCACAACAACTGTAGAAGGATCATCTTCATCAAAGAGAAGATTTAAATCATCAAGGATGTCTCCCAAGTCTGCTATGTGTGACTCCACGAACAAACTTGCAATGTCAGCCATGTAGTCATCAACTCCTACTAGAGCTAGAAGACAAAGTGTACCTTGCTATGCTGGACCTATTACTGTGGCAATGTAAGCATGTGGACTATACTAATGTCATGACCTCTCATTGCAACTATTGATAGAACCCCATGTGTCTAAATTTGTTGAAGCACTATTTCTGGTGTCACTATTAATTTCCATAGTGTATGAAGTGCGAAGAGGATTAGAGGATAAGCTAGGTGAACTTTCCTCAAAGTGAACATCCTTCTCCACTAAGATCTCATGTGTCTCTGGATCCATAAGTCTGTAAGCCTTAACACCATCTTCATAACTGATAAAAGTACAAGGCTTTGGTGATCCTTTACATCCTATAATGTCCCATTTTTGGGGCATCTTCAAATTTGATATTTCATTTATATAATTTGATAATATTTCCTATGATACCTTCTCAAAATTGATAATCAATATATATACATTGTATTTCATGGAGACATGCCCTTTCAATAAAGTCAATTATATTATATTAATAATAATTATTATATTAATTATATATTTATATTTATATATTTATATTTATATATTTATATAATAATAAACTTTGATTATATTAATTAATATCATAAGATATATTATATTATATTATATTATATTACTTCATTAATATAGTATCACTATATTGTCATATATCTCTATTATTTATTATTTCATTCATATTTTTATATTACTGTTATAACAACATATATAATATGATTATAACTTGTAATGTAATATTAATATTTAATATTACTTTTAAAAATATTTATTTATTATTTAAATTAATGGCCAAAATGGGGACATCACAGTCCTCCCCTCTCAAATTTGCTTGTCCTCAAGCAAAATAATTCATATGCAAGCTTTTTCATAGACATAAAACATATTCACATTCAAAAGACTAGAAAGATTTATGAATGAAAACACGAAGCATACACGATGTAGACAGATCATGAAAACACGAAGTAGACACAATGCAAAAAAATGAAGACATGAAGCAAACACGATACAAACACATAAGACACCCATTATGCATTTCCTTAATTGTGAACCTACAACCAAAAAATCATTAGTACACATTATATATAAATCAATCCCCTAACAGGGTGTTTATAGTCTCAATCCATTTATTAACTCATCATTTTCTAAATATGGGAGGAGGAACCATAATAGGGTGCCCTGTTACCCAACCAGTGGGCCTCATCGTTCACCCTCATTATTGTTACCTCTCTCCGATCATTATTTCCAAGAAGGTGCCCTTGTATGATGTACCCTGGGATATGCCATCACTGTAGGCCTTACACAGTACTTGTAGGCTTTATCCGGTACCCCAAGTGATGTCACCCAGCCCATTCCACCACAGGCCTTATCTCAACTTGGAGAATCATGATCTTAAGGTGATTCTATCAACTATTTTCCAATAAGAAGTCTTTTAAAGCATAATCTTTGAAATATCATATAGTTAATCATATCATTCAATTATAGGAAGAGAAACCATAATGGGGTGCCCTGTTACCCAATCAATGGTCCTCACCATTCACCCTCATTATCATTACCTCTCTCTAATCATTATTTCCAAGAAAGTGCCCTTGTATGATGTACCCTAGGATATCCCATCACCGTAGGCCTTACCCGGTACTTGTAGGCTTTATCTGATACCCTGAGTGATGTCACCCAACCAATTCCACCATAGGCCTTACCTTATCTTGGAAGATGATGACCTTTTAATTAGTTTAACAAAATTATTTGTGATAACATTTGAAACCTAATCTCATTTAGAATTTTGAAAACTTAATAATATCTTATTCCTTAATTGTTTGATTATGACCTATTAACTTGGCCAAATAATCACACTCCCTTATAACTATTCAATTCTAAGAATGAATAATAGATATTTGAATGTTCAATATTCATCAAAATTACTAATAATAATATTTCATGAAAATATACAAAGACAATAAATAACTTACCTCATTACCTTTTATGTGTCATCTTTTTCTTTTTATCTTCCTTTATTAAATCTTAAAGTGTTAACATGATCCTCATAGCTTGTTTTACCCTTCTTCTTTTTTGTCATAACCTTTCTATCTATTCCATGCCACTTCTTTTTCTTTTGACTACCCATGCTGACTATACCACTCAACATTGTGCTTATTGGTGTAATGGATATCATTTTAATTGGGTCTATTTTTTAGATCACTTCCTGTTTGTTTGAATTTCCAAACTCTATATTCTTCCTTCCTCTTCCACTGAATTGGATTCTTCCAATCTTAATTCTTTCTTGGACTTCATTCTATGTCTTCGTATTGGGAAAGAGATATTCATGTTACTGCTACAAATTCCTCTATTGATTTCTACCTCGCTTCTCCAACATTGGATACAGTTTTTGCTTCCATGGAGATTAGGTTATATTCACAAATAGTGATAATAACTTATCATGCTCCATCAAAAAAGCTACTGCACCAAGATAAGTTTATGGGGTCTGAAATGACAATATTAGCTATCTTTCTAGGCTTTATTTGTGCAACCCTAAAATGGAAAATTAGACAATGATGAAATGTGCACCATAACACAAGTTTATTAGATAGGGTTCAAATGACACAATTTTGGAAAGACTAGGATCATCATTCAAGAGGCTATGAATCTGGTTGCACATCAGTCATCTCTGTATGCATAAAAGTGCACACTCCCCACCATGGTTGCACTAATTTGTAATACATATCCCTTTGTTGGTACCAAATTACACACCATTATTATCTTTGATTTTTTTGTAGCTAGGGTTTATAATATTGTCGCATGACTAAAAGGAAGTATTTGATATGGAATCAGTAGCATTTTTTATAATATTCAACCTTCAACATGACTTGGAATGTCGATGATTATGACTTCAATATTGGATTGGTGAGATGATTGACCTCCATATTTTCTGATGACATATATCAAATGTTCTTACTCACTTTGATCACACCGATGCATGGCATGATCTGATCATATGTAGCCTTGATTGCCTCTTATATTGTTATGCAAACTCTCAATTTGCAAGAGTAACCACTACTTCTCCTCCTCCTTTGGCTTCAAATCATTTTCGCAAATGAGGTAACTTACTACCCTTTCATTGAAAAGACACCATGTTCAGACTGAGAGGACACCTTTGGTTATTGTGGATCATGTAGATGGACGGAGGTCTCTTTTGCATTTTGTTGTATCTCCTTTTGGTTAATAACTTCCTTTCTTTTAGTAAGAGTTCAAATGACTATCTCCCATTGGTTTATTTCTTCCATCATAGTGTTTGCATCATTTCACATTAGATCTATGGTTGAATTTCAAAAAATTCTAACAACCTTTGATGTCTGATGTGTGTAACATTGCGATACAAGATTTTTACACTAAATATAATAGTCAAAGTGTCATTTACACAAAACTATGGAATTATGCAAACAAGTTCCTTCAACTATTTCAAAATATAAATCTTATAAAATAAAATATTAGCTCTGCAATTAATATATTTCCTTAGCAACTTTATATCATCTCTTTCCCTAGGCTATTTTTCCAATGCCTAGTTTGAAATTCAAAGAGACGAGCCCACAAATAACCCTCAGACCACTATAAAAGGGTCAATAATATTTCTATATTTACTAGCCAAGAATATTATTCACAATGACCATAATTTCAACAATATTTTTGCAATGTTCAAATGAAGTTGCAGAGTAATATCTTGTCCATATTCTCCAAAGTTTTTCCAATTTTGATTTAAGAAAAATTAAGAACTGTCTGCTAATATCTATATGTCTGCTAATATGTTGCCATAAACCTTTTATTATTCCTAACAGGATGGCAGGTTTGAAGCTCTGATACCACTTGTAATGTCCCATTTTTGGGGCATCTTCAAATTTGATATTTCATTTATATAATTTGATAATATTTCCTATGATACCTTCTCAAAATTGATAATCGATATATATACATCATATTTCATGGAGACATGCCCTTTCAATAAAGTCAATTATGTTATATTAATAATTATTATATTATTAATTATATATTTATATTTATATATTTATATATTAATAAAGTTTGATTATATTAATTAATATCGTAAGATATATTATATTATATTATAATACTTCATTAATATAGTATTACTATATTAAAATATATCTCTATTATTTATTATTTCATCCATATTTTTATATTACTATTATAACAACATATATAATATGATTATTACTTGTAATGTAATATTAATATTTTAATATTACTTTATAAAATATTTATTTATTATTTAAATTAATGGCCAAAATGGGGACATCACACATCCCCTTGAAGATAGGTTTGCCCATGCTAGAACCTTGAAGACTCTAAAGTGACTCAAAACTAGTTTTCTACCGATGCCTCAAAAGGAGTCTTCCCATCTAGGGCATTATGAGGAGACCTGTTAAGTATGTGAATGGCATTGCTAATGGCTTCGACTTCAATTATAGGATCAAGAGACTTGGCTTTAATCATGCAACTTTCCATGGACTTTAGAGTCCTAATCCTCAGTGTTGCAACATCTATCTTGTGTGGACTGAATGCTGGTGGATTCTGAAGATCAATTCCCTCAAGTTTCCAAAAGTCTTTAAGTCTTTTGTCCACATATCTACTTTCATTGTCCATCCTTAAAACTTTGATGGCTTTCCTTGATTTTCGTTCAACATGACTCTTGAAGGCTTGAAACTTATCAACCACTTCATTCTTGTGATGAAGAAAGTAGACCCATGTGAAGTGTGAAAAGTCATCAACGAAAGTAAGGATGTAGCAGCCTTGGCTGACTGATGTCACTGTATAAGGTCTTGCTAAAACCATGTGAACCAACTGAAGAACAACTAGGGGTTTAGAAGACTTCCCTTTATCATACTTCTCCTTGAGATTCATATCCATCAAACATGATGAACACTCACCCTTAGAAAATTTGATGTTAGGTAGACCTTTGACCATGTGTTTTGAGCAAAGTTGTTGAAGATAGCACAAGGCAAGATGACCAAACTGCTCATGCCATAGTTTGATTTGTGAATTAGATTGAGATAACAAGGTATGTGAAGGAGACTTAGGCATAAAGTGGGAGAAGGAATAAAGCCTCTTGTCATCATTGACTTTCCCCACTACAACAACTAAATCATCTTTTAGACTTTGTACCATTACTGAATCTGGAAGGAACTCAACTTTGTTGCCATCTCCAAGGTGAGTGATTTGGTAAATTGATAGGAGATTAGAGATTAGGTTTGGAACATAGATAATGTCTTCGAATCCTCCATTTTCCATCTCCACATGTCCTTTCCATTCAACTTCCATTTTGGTATCATCTCCCACAAAGATGTGTGGTACCTGTGACTACTTCAATGAATAAAAGTCTTCCTTTGAAGAACCCATATGGTAGGAAGCACCTGAGTCAAGTATCCATTTTGAAGAAGAACCTAAATTTTCCATAAGTGCTTTCCCTTTTCCCTTTGAAGAGGTTGGAGTTGAATCCTTGGAAGTACTTGACACTTGAATTTTGTTCTTCTTAAGTAGGTTTTCCAACTCATTGATTCTTTTAGTCTTGCAATGGTTCTCATCATGATTTGGCTTCTTGCAATATGCACAAATTTTTTTATCCTTCTTTTCATTACTTCCCTTCTTGTTGGAAGAAGAATTGTCTTGTTGTGAGGAGGTTTGTTGTGTCTCAGATTGTGATTTATACTTCCACTACTTCTTCTTGATATTGTTAGAACTTCCTCCTCCTTGACTTGATTGGTTCTTATCACTAGCCACCAATGCTTTGGTCTTTGATGTTGTGAGAAGTCCCAAATCTATCAAGTGAGATTGTTCAACAATCAACATCTGTACAAATACATTAAATGTAGGTTTCTAGAAAGCACTTCCCATGGTCAACCTATGAGTATTATAACTCGAAACAAAGGAGGCACACTCTAAAGGTAGCCACTTCAGGATATGATGAATCAACTTTTCATCCTTCATGGCATTTCCACAATCTTTAAGTACTGCCCTATACTCATTGGCTTTGTTGATGTAATCATGTCAAAGTTCTTTGGATCTAAGAGAAGTAGATTGTCCTCAATCTAAAAACCCTTTTCCTCATCCACCTTAGCATACAATGATTCAAGTTTGTCCCATGTAGGTTTGGATTCCTTGAAATTGGAAATGTGGAAGAAGAGATCTCTATGTACACAATTCCTAATTATTCCTAAAGACTGTTGGTCTTGTTGTTGCCAATTAATGAGTTCTTTAGCATTAGTGGGTTTGGTAATTGTACCATCAACATAAAGAATTCCATGCAATATCTTTCCAAGTAGAATAATAAAGTAAAGTTAGAAGTGGACATTTAGGTGAACCCATGATGTAGAAAATGAAAAGAGCACACAAGAGAGACACAAAACACAGTACACACCCCCCTTTTTCACTCAATCAAAAGATCTCCCCCCCCCCCCCCCCCCCTCCCAACAAAAAAAAAGATGCTTTTGGCACTTTATGTGCAGTGCATGTATAATAGGCCACTTGTCAAAATGTACAAAGTGGACTTCTGATTTTGTTTTTTACAACTACCTTTGAGGCCCAAATCTGTCACTAAGTATTGTAGCTTAGATGTGCAACACTTTTAAAAATAAATGAAAGAAATATAATGCAAAAAAGGCCCTAAACTAAAATTTGACTGCAAATATGGAAAGTACACAAAAAATAACACACTTTCAAAAAAATGGAACCTAAAAAACTGTCTAGATGAGCTCGTATAGAGCATTTGAAGTTGTAAAATGCAAGATTGAATAGGTATAGTAACTGAAAATGCAATTTATGAAAAATCATTGCACCAAAACCAAAAAAGAACACCACCACTAAAAATTCCAAGACATTTTACCCAAAAAAAAAGAAAAATTGCACCTGATTTAGAGTCTGGATGACTGAGTTATGGCCTCACAAATTTAGGCTGCCAAATCAAAAATGCATTTGAAGAGGGGTCTGGGAAGGAAAATTCTAGCTTAAATTTGATGGTCAAATGATAGTCATAGCAATTATAAAAGGCCTAGAAATGATGGTCAAAAACTGTCGAATTTAATCTAGTGTTTGGCTGACATTAGCAAAAAAAGTCCCCTCTACTGATGTGGCAATACAAAAATTTTGACTTGGTGTACTGTCATACAGTGGATGATGTCACAAGGTATGGTCTTGCTAACGTGTTTTACAACACCTATGTATGCACTAACTAGGGGCTTTTGGCTAGCCAAGGTGACACATGGTAGGTGCAGAGCTATCTACATGGCTGCAGGTACTATTGTTGCAGGCAGAACACATGGTTGGCAATGTAGAGGGTCTTTAGGATGGGTTGTGATGTGGCTATGTCACTAGGCATCATGTGGTATAGTAGTTGGCAAGGTCCTTGATTGATGGGTGGTTGTTGACAAGGTGTTTATGGATGACGTGGTTGTCACTAGTAGTAAGTAGGAGGGGTTCCACGTGTCTATCTAGGGTTTGTTGCCAGAACTATGCATGGGCCACCAAAAAATAAACCACAGGTTGAAAGTCCTTTTGCATCATCACAAGAATTTTTTCTGAGATCAGAGACTGGGTCATCATCGATCATAACTTCATGCGGTGATTGGACTTTTGTTAATTATCCCACATCGATCAAAATGTAGGTGCAGGTAATGTATAATAGACAAGGGCTATGAATGTTTAATAAACAAGTTGCCCAGCTTGGATTGTAGTGTTGTTGTGGGTTGGTCGGATCTACCAAAGAACAAAGTTGATTTCCAATTTCTAGATGCAGTTGCCAAAAATTTGAAGTGTTGACCACCGATTAATAAATAAGAATATTCCAAATGAATATTCCTTGCAAGGTTGGCGTGTCACTGCCCAATTTTGCAAAAATAATTCTCTATAGGAGCAACTAAAGGAAAAAAAATTCCAAAAATCTCTAGGAAAATAAAACAAATACCAATCTGAATTAAATTAAATTGAAAATTGAAAGATCATACTCGAACTTGCAAATTGGGGCCTCTGGTGCTGATTTGCAAAAAAAAATTGCCTCATGATAAACTTTGGCCTAGGGTAGGCAAATTTATAGCTAATTTGCATCAAATCAACATTTCAGATGCAATGGTGAGGTTTATTCTAGCTCTCGATCTAGGCCGAGGTGCTAAAGCAACAATGGTCTCAAATGGCTATGCAAAGAGAAAATCTCCAAGCTCTTGTACCATGTAAGAATTTTTCTTAGGGAAATATTCACCCAAGAACTAAGAGCTCAAACAGAAGCACAACTATAGGCCAAAAAGAGTATGATCAGAATATTGATATGTATTCAATTCAATATGAATGAAAGTACACTAGGAGTGTCTATATATAAAGGCCTCTAAGATGCACCTAGAATTCCTAAGGATCAACATCATGATAAGTCGTACAACTAGGCACATGTCCACCAGATATGGGTTATCCTCTATTAAGCACAAAAGTAAGTGCAATGAAGAGAGGATAAGCTTACAATGGTGTAGTACACAAAATTATGTGGTAGACACCATGTGCTAAATTAAGAGTGTGGATAACTATGTTGTCTACATGAAAACTCAGTGAATGATGCAAAATCTAGCATTGTAGACACTATGTAGTGAATTAGAGTTGTGTACTTTTGTGTTGTCAACATTGCAACTCATTAAGGTGTGGAAACTCCTAAGTGTCTCACAAAATAAATAACAAAATAATGCATTAACCTGAGTAAACTTAAGTAAGTGTAAATAGTAAATACGTATTTACACCAATAGTTATTAAAAAAAAATCATAAAAAATAGTAAGAGTCATTGAAACACCACTTTTCTAAAATAATTTAATTTATTTAGTAATTGGATACAAACTAGTATAAATCATGCATTTAACAGTCATTTCCAATTGGAAAAGTGTGAGACCATATGTAACTTCACTGGGATAAATTTATGTAGATAATATGTTTGAAAAAAATAGATTTTTAGATAGAAATACTCAAATTCTATCATTCTGATAAGTTGGCCTGAAAAGTGACACAACTTTGTACTTTTACCTAGATATAATTATGGAAGGGACACCAAATCTGGTTACAATACCATTAAGTAAATCAACCACAGAAGCCTTTGTTGCATCCTTAAGAGTCACTACTTCTATCCATCTTGTGAAATAATCTATGGTTACCAAGATAGACTTGTAACCAACACTAGAGAGTGGGTTTATTTGATCAATAAAATCCAAAGCCCACTAAGTAAAAGGTTGATCAACCTGAATGGGATGAGGGGGAAGGGCAGCCAATCTTTTCTTCCCAAAAAAGAAAGCACATTTCTCACATTTCCTTACTCACTTATGATAGTCATTAAACAAAGTTGGCAAATATTAGCCAGCTCTCATCATCTTCATAGCATTAACTCTAGTTGAGAAATGGCCACTAGTAGGACCATAATGAAAATATTTCAGCAACCTGTTGAATTGATTAGTCTAGATGCATCTTAATAGGACTCCATCAAATATTTCCTGAATAATATTCCATCCACCAAGACATAGGGAATAGCTTGCAATCTAAATTGTCTCCTCTTTATTGTCTCTAAGCCTTGGGGATATCTTCCTTCTAGCAAGAAGGTTGTCATGTCCTATGACCAATCAAACTAACCCTCATTAGCTACTAGTTTCTCACGTTGAATCAAGAGGGAAACTTCCTCAAGTATCTCAAAAGATGAAGCAATCTACTTGCAAATTCCTCTACCTCTTATCAGATTGGTGATCTTGATATCAATGTCACATTCCATGACCTTAGTAATCCATCCAACCCTTTTCTCATTAATATCTTTGTTCAAGAGGAAGTCCTTCACACCTACATGTGGAAATAAAAGTTGGATTTTTTTATGATGCAAGAGATGCCTAAAATTTTTGAGATCCCTTACAATGGCAAGGACCTACTTCTCTACATAACTATATCTATCCTCATAATCATTGAGACCCATACTGAAAAAAGCAATGGGCTGTTCCAAATTCTCATCATTCAGCTATGTCAAAACCATAGATATAATTAATTCTCCTCCAAAGGAGTAAAGAATGAAATCTCTGTAAAACTTGGGGTAACAAGAGTGGGGGATGAGACAATTGATTTCTTCATTTCTTCAAGACTATATTTCCCCTCCTTAGTCTAGGTGAGGTTCAAATTCTTTTTTAACATGGTTGTAAGGGTTTTGACCATAGCAGCAAGGTTTGGAATAAATATTCTCACAAAATTAATCCTACCAAAGAAACATTGTAATTGTTTCTTATGAGTAGGAAGTGGGAGAGCAAGAATTTCTTCTACCCTCTCTAGATATATTCTCAATCCATCTCTTGACACAAAATGTCATAGGAGCTTTCCCTACTTAGTGGCAAACACACACTTCTTGGGATTCAGGGAAATGCCATATTCTCTGTATCTAACAAATACCTTCCTCAAATGATCAAAGTGATCTATTGCATATTTGGAAAAGATAGTTTTATCATCAAGATAGACTAACACAAAATTCTCCATTAATCCTTTGAAAGCCATCTCCATTTCCTTCTAAAATGGGGAACCTACATTAGTTAGTCCAAATGGAATCTTACAATAGGCATAGGTACCCAATTTAGTGGTAAAGGATCTCTTATGTCAGTCTGATTCCTAGATAAGTACTTGATTGTAGCCTAAAAACCATCCAAGAAAGAAAATCTTTCTGAACCACTAACCTTGGATACACTAGTACATTTGCAGTAAAATTTTGACTAAGATTTTTAACCAAGCCCTAAATGGGATTCTTGAATACTTTTTTATTTTTATTTTTTGCCTATGTTGGTCAAAATTTCAACCAAATCAGGCCCATAATATTTTTTTTTTTAAAATTATTATTTTATAATTTGCCATTTTTAGGTATGCAAGATAATTGCATATGAAAGATAATTGATGCATGTTTGAAACTCCATGTTTCTTGTTCAATTTTTTAAAAAATCTATAACTTTGAAACTCCACATTTCAACATTCAAATTTGTTTTAAATCTCTAGCTTTCCATTGATGACTAATATGAATCTTTAGATTATTGCTTGTTCCTAGTATATTTAATAATCCTTATTTCATATCAAATAAATTAGCACATTAACCTATCAATCATACTGAAAACCCATAAGAAACACCCTAAGAAAGATTCAAAAGATTTCACAAAGTATCATGTTGGTGCACAATAGCTAGGGTTTGAGAACCCACAAATAAATGATACCAAATTGATTTTGAAAGCATTTTACAAAAGATTTTAACAGAGTTAAGAAAACTTTCAAATCCACCATACAAGTATGATCCTCCACAAAATAGCTAATGCATTATTATACTTATTGATTTCTTCTATCAATTCTTATATAAGTTTTTCATGTTATATTAGACATTTTCCCTACCACTCAACTACTCCCAATAGAGGCTTTATCTTTCATGCTAACTATATATTATCTTTGTCTATCTTGTTTGTCTTTGTTATTTTGTATGCTTGGGATATTTTACAAGAATAAGGATGGTGACTTTACATTTTGAAGAACTAAAATATATACGTTAATTTAAAATTTATATCAAATTAAAAGAATTGTGTACAAAGCTATATAAGAAGAATAAGTCTGTTAGAGTTCGAATCATAAAAATAAGACAAAACCCTAAGCAATCTCACAAGAGGATGTCACATAGCCAAAGTTTAGAGGGCCCAAAGCTATATAAGAAAGTACCTTGGAAAAGAGGAGATGAATCTATGCATCCATGATCAAGAATCATCTTGGGGATATCAAATCTTATCCATGTGCAAATATAATCAAGATTCTACCAAAGTCACATGGGAGTGTTAGTCTTGTCAATAATATGAAGAAACAGTGATATGCTTTTTTAATTCCAAAATGCTTTCTAGAATGTCTAGCTAGGGTAGAAGATTATAGGTGGATAATTTGGATGATTGTAATCTTGACAATCATCTATAAGTTGTTATCTGATTACTAAAGTATGAATACATTATGAAGAAACTTGTTGATATCCTTCATTCCAAGTTATGAGTATCTTGTCTATATTTTGTTAATTATTGGGCCTTGCTAATTGGTTTCTTGCATGTTCAAGCTAGTTTGGTTGAATTCTTGGCATTTTGACACCTTTCTTTCCCATTAGATTATGTCTCTGTGCTAACACATATAAAAAAGGTACCCTTCTTGGAAATTATTACATCTCAAGTGAGCTACTGGATCCTATTGGTTTAGGTGATAAGCTAGAGTAGAAAATCTTTACTGTTGGAAAGTAATGATCTACATAGGACCTAAAGATGAGAAGAAACAAGTCCCAAGGATCAAATATCCTACCAAAAGATCTATGGAATTCTATATGTAGGAATCTATCCATTGGAAGTTGGTTATACAAGTATCCTATGGAATCTAGATATTTGCAAGTGTATATCAATAAAGATGTCTTTTTTCTCTCCAAAATGTGCGTATCTATGCAATGAATACCTATCCTATTCTCTGGGATATTGAAAGTAATCCTCATAACAACTGTTGTAAGTAGAACTCCAATGCTTACCTTTGGTGTGACAACTTGTCTAGTAGTTAGATTATAGTTTCTTGCCTTTTCCAAGACTAATTCTTTTCATTGATGTGTAGGTGGGAAGACCATTGCTCACACAATACCATTCTTAATTATCTTCTTGATTTTTTTGGATTTGAGGACTCCATAAATTCCATCCCTAGTGTAGGGGCCCTAGGTCTTGATTAAGGTAGTCAAACACTGAGGAGAAGAGTGTGAAGGTCAATAGGTGTCCAAGTTGACACAAGTTAGTTTAGATTTTCTTTTTGTTCATTTTGTACATCTAGATTGCATGATTACTAAGGTTACAAGAAAAGTCAAAGTGTGGTCAACAAGTGGTCAAACATGTGATTTGACCAAAAAAATCATCAATATTATTTTTTTTAAACCTATTTCATATTTTGGTATAGTTAGCTGACCTTGGTGAAATTCTTATGTTTTGTTTTTGGAAAAAAACTAAAATTTGTGAGAATTGCAAAAAAAGTTATCATGCAACTTTTCTTGCAAAATGTGGAAGCTCAACAATCAACTTTATTTTGGTTTGATTTAGTTAGTTGAAGTTGTAAGGTCTTGATAGGGGAAATATATATATTTTTACCTTACTCTTTATAAGTAGAAAAGATACCATGTACAGATTGGGAATGAATAAATAAACTTATCTTTCATAGCAGTTTTTTCCCTTATTTGACCACTTGTGCGAAAGTAAGTGTTCAAGTTATTTTGGAAAGTTTTTATCCTTTTTTTTTTTAAATGAAAGGATGAAAAAATTGATTCAAACCTAATAAAGAAATTTTTAATTATGATTTTTTCATTGGTTGTTGTTTACCCTAGACTGTGATGGGATTTGAATGCTAAATATTATATTTATCTCAACTCTAACAGTGAGAACTCCTAGTGTTCAATGAAAAGAAAGGTTTTGGTGCTTGGAAAACTCCCATGGTACTATTTTTGGTAGTTTTTTATTGTGTTGGGTCCAAAAAAAACTTTTGGTGTATATATTCCCTGTTGTTATGTGCTGACAAACTATGAAATCAAGTTTGGAGACTGCATTTTAGGTGCTAGAAGATTGGGATTCAATGGAAAGTGAAGTATAATGTTTTCAATAGATCATGTAAAGGAAAATTTGAATGGTGTTATAAGTGAAGCAACCAAAATGACCAAATAGTGCTACTAAGCAAGAGAAGCCTAGAAACTAGGGCTTGGTAGGATAGGCCTATAAGCTTGTGATCTTAACCCAATATTGGAGATTTAGGTTTTATACATGCTAAGAGGTTCTATAATTATTTTTTGTGGTTTTTTGAATGTTTATGAAGTTTAGTGTAAACTTGGAAAAATAGGGCTACTAGGAATGAGCCCCTTTTAGGCCTCATAGTGCAACTTTTGAATTTGGGATATTGGGAAGTGCTAAACCTATTAGTTGGCCAATAAACCTTGTAGAAGGTTGGAGAATGATATGTTAGGGTATATGGTAGCTCAACATCCTAGAAGATGTAGGTGAAGAGAGGTGTAAGGGTGATTGTTATTGGGTGTATGTTCTAGACCACTTGGAAGATAGGGTGAGTTGAGGTTGTGAAGTTGGTAAGGGAAAAAAAGGACCATTTCACATCCACCCTAAGCTTGAATAGGTATTAGGAAGGATAGTTGGTTATCCTTCAGGAGATTTTTATTACTCTTACTTGCATCAGTCCCTTATTGGATTCATGTAAAATGGGACAATATTGGTATTTCCACTGTGATCACATTTAGAGGTGAAGGTGGATTTAGGAGTCATATATTTTTTTTCAAATTTCATTTGTGCCAACCTTTCTGCTTCAAAAGTTTCAACATTTTTGGCTCCTTAACCCTTTCTCTATTTTCTCATTTCCTTCCTTCTCTCTTATTGATGGGTATTTCTTTAACTTGGCTATGGCTTTGGATTTCTGCTACCTATTTCCATGATTTCTCTTTGTTTTTATTAGACATAAATTATATTCTAAAGATAACAGTTACTAGAGTTCTAAAATTAGGCTTTAAAACTTTAACAACAGACTTTGAAATTAGCAAATGCAGTACTTTAATGACATGGAAAACTTATAAGTTTGATCATTTTCAAATCCTAGGCCTCATACCATTTCTCTCTATTCAATTTTACTATGTTGGTAGCAAAAAATTTGAGTGATCTCTGAGAAACATAGGTTGTTGTAGAACTATATTATTTTGAAAATGGTTGTAGATCTCTATCCATAATACCAACATTTTTGTGAGAAGCAAAAAATTTGAAGAATGGGACTAGTTTTAAGTAAACTTAGGCCTTATATATGTTTAAGATGAATGAAATCATATCATAATTGGCTGGTAAATGCTTTTAATCATAGTCCTCTTGCTAGTAAATGTTGATAGGGATTGAAATTAGAGTTTAATTTGTTGATAAGTGGTTAAAATTAGACCCAATTCCTAGTAAATGTCTAAGATTTGTCCAACTTTAGCATGAAATCTTGGGGAAAAAACTATGTAGGTTGAATTGCATCATATCCTTTATGTATCTATGTAATAAAATAGTTAATGAAATGAAAAATCTCTGCACTACTAGTTTGAACTTTAGATGTGCCCACAATCAACTTGAACAAAACTTATTTTGAAGTGTAAAAGTGGTCTTGTTTATATAGAAATGGCATCTTGGATCAATTGCTTTCCTTATGGGGCTACTAATTTTAATATTTACCATCATATATTTAATGGCAACCTCATTTCTATTGAACCTGTAGCCTCCTTATTAATTTTTTTTCCTTTTTTCTAGTTCAAATCTTGGATTTTGAAGACCTCCATATTGGATCAGTTTTCTCCATGTCGGTATTCCCTCATTAAATTTGGGCCTATAGTGGTTAAACTTGAGGCTATGGGGAATTGGCTTGGATGTTTTACAACATTGCATTTAAAATTGTGAGTTCTTGAATTAAATAAAAATCTACACACCTAATTTGGCCCATTTGTCATAGTAGAGGCTAGCTTTAGTGCCTCATGATTCATTGTTCCCAGATGTAGGGCCCGTGTCTAGAGTTTTAAGGTCTATATCTTGAGTTTGTGACCAAATTCAAGGCTAAGGAGTCTAATTTAAATTGAACTAGGCTAGGTGAATGGATGAAAGACCACATACTACTTTGTAGGGACTAATTAAAGTCTTATTTATTTGAATTTAAAGTCTAATTTGTAATTGAACATTACATGCCTCATTATGGGGACATACTAAATAAAAAATTTTGCCCATATTTTGATCTTCATTAAAAGAAATCCTACACATTATGTATTTAGGTTAGACTTAAAATTTCAAGGTCATATGTAGAATTATAGGCCTATGTTTTCCTAGATTGAGGCTCTTACCATCAAACTTTGTGCTAAACTTTAGGTCCCATTCCATGGGGCCCACGTTCAAAGGTTTGAACTTGAATTTAGGCCTAAACTTGCATTGATTTGAGTTACATAAAATCCATATATTTGATGATATAGAGCCTGGTGTATGCTTTTGGGTCCAGATTTTTTCCATTATAGATCTTATCTAATTCATATTTAGGTCGGATCTAACAAATTTGAGCCCACATGCCTCATTTAGAGCATGACCTTTGGCATATATGGTCATATTTAGGGTTGAATTCATCAATTTTTGGCCTATTGTATGGATTTAAGCCCTCACAATACCTTATCTAAGCTCATGAGTAGAGATTTGAACAAAAAATGTTTGGCTTTAAAGGCTTGATATAGGCATTTTCCTCACATGTTTAGCTATGAAGGTCGCCTTGTTGTATCTAAACTTGGATTTTTGAGCCTACATTTTATTTAAGGCCTTCTTATGGATTAGTCTTAGACATTATCCATTTAGGCCTAGGCATTTACATTTAGGGTACAAGGTTAGGCATTTCACATTAGGGAGCCAGATTTATGTCAAAATTAGTGTCTTATTTCATGGAATCTTGGCCTGAACTATATCAGATCAAATCAGAAAATAGGACTATTACTATAGCAAAAAAAGGAAATAATAATATAAAGAGTTCGCATTATGCCTTTAAAGAGAAATACAGGATGAAGAGTATAATCCAAAAAAAAGCCCAAGAAGGGAATGCGGCTATTGTAATATCAGTTACATCAGTTTTACAACTGCATATTACATCATTTATGTTTGAGCTAAATTTCAGGGGAATTAAATTCATAGTTAATAAATATTCTAAACTAGCGAAGCCATTTAATGGTTTCCCAAGAGTTCTAGTGGTGGCCACACTAATACATTAAAAAATCATATAATAAAATGATTTCAACCATATTCATTGCACATTTCTAGAGGTTCCCTAAATGATAATAAAGAATGTCTTACTATTACATTACCATGAACAAAACAATGGTGGAATAAACAAGAAAAACTAAGAATATAAATGGAACTCTGAATGTAGTCATATAAAGGGATAGATGGAACATAGGGGACAAGCACAATGAGAACAATAATGTCAAGATGGCATCACAAAAACACCTAATAGCAAACCTAGGCATGTATCAAATATTTCTTCAACTCATTTTATCCATTTAGTTACACATAGTCAACTACTGGAGATCTCAAATGGACCCCTACTATTTCAACATTACTTTTTCTATTTTCTAATTCAAGTTTCTACATACACAGATGGATTTAGTCTACACTGAATTGATAATGGAGTTGAAGGTGATGAATTTGATCATGAGTTGTTACACAACTAATATTCCAAACAATATCTAAATCTAATTCTACTTAACCACTTGCATTATCCACTTTCATGAATGTATTAATGCATCACAATTTCAAGAATACATGGTAAAGAAAAGGATACATGGGATCATAAAGTAATGCATTCAATTGATGTATACAAGTGTCACATTAGGTGATGAAGAAAAATATTCCATAGGTAAGTCATGCAAGGGAAGTCTATTTAAAATCATTGATCATGAAAGGAAGTTTGAGATGAACTAAATTACAAAATAAGTAAATACCAACAAGCTAATTTGAAGAAAGAAGTCACCTCATAATGTTCCCAAAATTTATAAAATACATGTGCAAGAAAGCTTGTGTGCATGTTTTTATTAAATATAAGAAGATTCACACTACTCTATAATAAAGCAACCTTTTGCACAATCATCTTATAAATATAAGATTCATTATTTAATTATCAATTATTATTCTTAAATCCTATGAAAAGTGTTGAGATCTGATTGAAAGAGATCATTAGAAGAGGGAGATTGTTAAATAAGACTATTTGTTTCAATCATTGTTTTGTCACTAATGTCAAACCAACTATTTATTGGTAAGACAACTACTTATAAGATTCAAGTACTATCACTTAGTTGATTGATGAAGATGATTTGATCAATAAGATGTAACAAAAGCACCTAGAGGAAAGGATGAGTTATGATCATGTAATGGAGTACAAGGATCAGTTAAGAAAGTGATGACATGATGTATTGATAATGTACTTAAGGTTACAAATGTTAGCTACACTTAGAAATTTTAGAAGAAAAAATTACATAAAGTTTGTCTAGCTTGAACAAGTGGATAGAAGGTGTTGAGCAAGGATAATGCAAGCCAAGTAGAAAGTTAGTTGGAGCTAAGTGAAAAAAAATTCTAGGGGATGTCGAGCAAGATAGTTGATGTCAAGTAAAGTTTAATTGATGTTGAGCATTAGTAAACTTTAGTTGATGATGAGTAAATTCACAATAGATATCAAGCAACATAGTATATACCAAGCATCATAAGGTTAATAGATGCCAAGAAAAGTAGTATGTGTTGAGCATCGAAAGGTTGATTATGCCAAGCTATTGCATTATTTTAAAGATCAAATAATTGTTGAACCTGAGTTGACAAGTTTGTTTTCTTGAATTTTGTGAACCAGGTAGAAGATAAGGTTGATGAGCTATGGCATATAATTTGAGGTAAATCATTTTTAGGTGAATTTAAATGGATTCTAGGAGAATTTTCTAGAAGAGATATGAGATATGGGGTAGATACAATGTATCCTACCTAATCCATCCAAACCCTAAATTTTTGTGATGGAAAATAAGCGAGAAAATATCCTAATTTCTTACTTATAGGAATGTCTAGTCATGAAGCAAAGTTTTCATGCATGAGAACCTAAGGAAGAGAAGGAGTTAAGGGTTTTGCTTCATCAAGTGACCCAAGAGAAGAGTTTGCAATGGAATTTTAAGCAAGAAGGCTTAAGGAGATGAATGCTTGAAGGGTGAACAAGCTATTAGAGCTGCAAAGTATGAAGGACAATTAGAATTGAGAACTGAATAGAGATTTGTAAGCTATAAGAGAAGTTGCAAGTTGTATCAGATCAAAGCTCTACTATTACTCTCTAACAATTGTATCAGTCTAGGGTAAATATTTTGGAGTAAGGTTGACTTAATAGTCATTTGAAAATATTTTAATAGGGTGGCATTCCAAGTGAATGGCCTAAAGTCCTCTAACAAGGCCCACTTCTAACAAGATGATTGAAATCCCTTAACTAGATCACATTTAACAGTGTGTATTGTAACCTTTAACAAGCTTGGCCTTTCATAGGGCATCACTTCAAAAGAGTGAAAAGGAGTAGCATGTTACTAGTGGTTTTCCCAAATTGGATTTCCACATAAATCATTGTTTCAAGTGTGTTAATGAATCCGTTATGTTTCATGCTTTACATTTCTACAAGTTGATTTGATAATAACCTACAAGTTTCAATGATTGCATAATCTTATGGATGCATGCATGGATATGAATGGGTGCTCTAAGCTATGAAAATTTTGATTTATACATCTGGACCTTGGATAACTAATTCACCTCCCATCCTCTCAGTTATTCTAAAGTATTCCAATAGAAAAGATGTTTCTTCTAAATAGTACATCCTCCTATCATAGAAAATGTGTTCTATCCTTAGAATACTCTGTAATGCCAAATCCACATGAGAAGATCTTATCATCAAGCATAGACCTCAATTTTCATGCAATTTTTTATCTTGCATGTAGTCTAAACCATAGTTATGGGACTCAGACTCAGCTCTGACTCAGAAATTCAATATCTGACTCAAACTCAGCAAGACTCAGAAAGGACTCAAAAAATTAGAAAACCCATGAAATCCAAAGATCATTTCATGCATCATTTATTCAATTAACATCAAATAAACAATAATTTAGATAAATAGAAGCTACTTAACACTCATACACAATTATGCATAGATCACATAAGTATAACAGCAAATTTCTGAAGGAAAAAAACTAAATAACATAATATAAACTTAAACATAGTGTCACTATCAAATGTCTACAATATATGAAATCCATGGAATCAAAATTTGAAAACATATATCAAAATATCAGCTAGAGTGTAGAAGACTAAGGTTCATAGTAGCCTATGCCCTCTTACGAATACACCTAAGATAAGTTATGGAAGACTCATATATTGAGAAATATGTTTGTTATAGCTTATGTGTACATTGTAGACAACAATAGAGCTCTCAAGTATGTTTATGCACTTGCATCAAATGTGGATTATAGCTTTCATTAAAATATTTTTTTTCAACAAATTCATGTATCACATCTCCATTCACCCACTTGTTGACTTGCCCAATTCAATATCATTTTCATACTTATATCATTTTCACACTATTTATATATCTTATAATTTGGTTTTATAATGTGGGTAAGTACAAATTTTGAACAATACTTTATCCTTTGCTCTATTCTAAGTTATACAAGATTAAAAAAACCCTTAATTTAATTTTTTCTCTCACTGCTTATGATTTCTTTCTATTTCTATAGAATCCCTCTTTGGTCTTTAGGGTCTATTTGTCCTGGTTTGTGTTGCATTGGATTGTGTTGTATTGGATCTCTGCTGGGTAAGTATAAATTTTTGATAATCCTTTATCCTTTACTCTATTTTATTAGTTAGGTTATGCAAGATAACAAAATTTATATTCAATTTATGCATGAAGTTTGTGAGTTGGCACTTTTCATCATCCTTTTACTTTAGTTACATCAATGTGATTAATTTCAGATTTTGAAGCCTTGATATTGCTTTTTGTAATTCAAATGGAGTATTTAAATTATGCTTAAATTTTCATCTAAGTTGCCAATTTGGGTTCTAGTTTTGGTACATGGGTTTAATAATTTTTTCCCCTTTGGTATAGGTTACTATAAAAGATATACTTGTTCAAATCTTGAGGAATCAATTTGAGTACCTGTAGATTTTTCTTATATTATCTCCTATGAGCAATTTCATAACTTCCTTTCTTATCAAACTATGAATCCTCTCTCAACAATAGTGTTCTCTTTGTAATTGATTAAAGGTCTAATGCTTTTTCACACATAAACTTTAGAATCATGCCAATTTTTTAATCCTTATACACAATAACAATTTTCTTTAAATAAATGAAGAATAATAAATAGCCCATGGCTATTAGAAATTCATGAAATAGAATTGGTTTAAATTGAAATCATGTTTACCTCAAAATTCTTTTGTTTTTTATTCAAACTGACATAATTCTTCCCAGACCAATAGTTTTCCATAGAAAAATTTGGATTCCCTTTCTAGACCATGCTCTTGCTGAGTGCCCTTGTAGTAAAGCTAGTGATATGTTTCTATGCACCAAGTTTCATCAATTGGAACTTTACCCACATATTATATTACTTTTTGATATATTCCCATTCTCTATAATATCTTGTCTAACATTATCCCATCCTTTTGATAAGGATTTATAACATTAGATCTAGAAACAAATCATGGAAAAGGATCCAATAACGAGGTCACAAAAGTGTGAATCCTTCCATGAGGAACCTTTAAATGGGATTTCCCTACTAAATGTGTATCTAACTAAGAGTTTTCAAGGTTCCATTACTTTTAGTGCCTTTAATCAAATCTTCTTCTCAATCTTCTCTTCAATCAATTGCTAGAATGAATTAATTATATCGAGATACTGAAATAAATAGTCACATCTTTGATATGTGCGTACTCAAAACTAAATACAAACTTTCCCTATTAAACAACCCCAACTCATGACAAACAAGGAGTAATGGAAAAGCTCAACTAAGTCGTTGAATTTATGTCAATGAAAGTTGTTGATATTATAATATGGGTGATTTTGAGCAAGGTGACCAAATTTTTCTTTCAAAACCATATGTGCAGATATAAATGTTAAGTAAAACATGTCCAATATCTTTGTAGATATACATATTAGTTACACCAAATTTTTCTTTCAAAACCATATGTGCAGATATAAATGTTAAGTACAACATGTCCAATATTTTTGCAAATATACACATTAGTTACACCAAATTTTTCTTTCAAAAGCATATGTGTAGATATAAACATTAAGTACAACATGTCTAATATTTTTTGCACATATACACATTAGTTACACCAAATTTTTCTTTCAAAACCATATGTGTAGATATAAACATTAAGTACAAAATGTCCAATATTTTTTGTAGATATACACATTAGTTACACCAAATTTTTCTTTCAAAACTATACGTTCAGATATAAACATTAAGTACATCATGTCCATTATTTTTGCAAATATACACATTAGTTACACCAATTTTTTCTTTCAAAACCATATGTACAGATATAAACATTAAGAACATGTCCAATACTTTTACAAATATATTTTCCTATGAAGAAAGACCATGCCTGACAATATGAACCCAGAAAAAAATAATGAGACAGTGGCTACATTGTGGTCTTTGTTCTGAAGAAAAGCTGATAAATGTAATTGTCCTTGCAAAAAGTGTAAAGGCTTAAAGAATAGAAGAATTCTAATTACAACAACCCAGAGTCATTGTAGACAACATGGTCACATTGAAGGGGGCCATGATTTTCATCCATTTCTGAATGTGGATTTCCTGCTAGAGGAACATGGAGGTGTGAATATCCAAGCTAAGGACAACACTCCCATGGAAGAAGATGCTAATGTTCCAGAGTACGTGATTGAAGAAGATGGTATTGGCACAGGTGATGAAGATGCTCATGATGATAGTACTAGCACATCTAATAATGATGATGATGAAGATGGTCTTGATATACCTATACTTGAGAAGGCACATGATCCCCTATATGAAGACTCCCAAACAACTATTCTCTCAGGTATAGTGTTGTTGGTGAACTTGAAGGTTGTGAATGGTTTATCCAATGTAGAAATGTCACATATGCTAAGGTATGACATTAGTGTCCTCTTTAATGTTAGCATACCATTACTATTCATCATATTAACAATGCATATTTGTTTTTGTAGGTTGATAGGTGAGTTTTTGTTACCATCATCAAACATTCTACCTTGTTCATATTGAAAATTATCTACCATTATGAATCAAATTGGAATAAAGTATCAAACAATACATGCATGTCCCAATTATCACATTCTATATCATAAGCAATATGAATTTGCAACAAAATGCCCTGATTGTCATATTAGTAAATATTAGTTAGATCAAATAACAAAAAAGGTGTCTCACAAGGTTCTTTGGTACATTTCCATTATTCCATGTCTTCAATGATTATTCAGGTGCACTACCTTGGAACAATTTATGGATTACCATGCACACAATAAAATTCAAGATGACATTATGTGAATGCCTATAGATGGTTCTAAATTTAAAGAGATAGAAGAAACATGGTCACAATTTAAAGAAGAACCTTGTAATCTCAATCTTTTATTGGCAGCAAATAGTGTCAATCCATTAGGAGATATGAAATCTATTTACTTAGTGTAGTCTATTTTTATTATTAACAATAACATTCCTCCATGGATGTCCATAAAGAGGGAGCACACAATGTTTTCAATGATTTTGCTAGGTATTTTTTCATTTAATATTTATCTAAATTAATTTATAAATAGTGCATGAAAATGGTCATAATAATTATGTAATGTTTATGTTCATTCAATTACTAGGTAAGTACCAAGTTAAAGATATATTGACAATTTTTTGAAGTTATGGAATGGAATCACTATGTATGACATCTCTAGACCAATAGGACAAAGAAAATTTTAATTCCATGTAATGCTTGTATGGACAATACATGATGCCCCTAGGCTAACACATTTTTACAGTATGTTATATTGTTAAGGCCACATGTTTTTGGTATGTTATAGTGCTTTCACATTATTGTTGTATTCTTAATTTGTGCATGATAATTGTACATGATCCAATTGTACATGATCTTAGGTCTTTAGACAAAAGAAAAATTTGCATGTCTAGTTTGTGGTCTAAAGATGAAATCTCATCATTCAAAAAGTTTAGGAAAGTAGGTGTTCAATGAGTTTAGGCACTTTCTCCACAATAATCATCAGTATTGTTGGTCTGACTTTTTGTGTAGTAGAAGTTTTCTGTTAAATCATAGAAAAGTCAAATGTTCTATTCCTAAGTGAAGCATAGGGTTTTGGATAATCCATCCATAAGAAATAATCATCATGTAAACCCTATATCATCTCTATTCATAAATTGTCGGGCGTGAAATTTTGAATTTTCAAAAGAGACGAATATGCTATCATATTCCTTTTCCTTTCTCCCGGGTTACCTTTCTTCCTATTTGTCCCAACCGTCAGATCCGACTAGATCTACCATTGTTATTACCTCACTATGACAAGTTGCATGCTTATTAAGTATGGTGAGGTAATGAGTGTTGAGTATTTTAAGAGGCGAGACCGTAAAGTGAAGATACGGCGATCGAAGATTTGTTTATTAAATGATTTATTCTGTAGGTACACTTTGCAAGTTACCATCCAAAAAGGATAGGGACCTACTAGAATATCTGACATCAGAGCCAGAATGATGGTTTTTCCAGACATTTTGCCACCTTGCTATGAGAAAAATTAGGTACTTCACCGTTAGCGAAGTAGCGAGGCCACGTGAAAATCTGAAGATGATGACATTGCATCTTGCTTGTATCATAATTACACCAGGTGGCATGACCAGTCATAAATACCATTGTCAGAATCAGTTTTAATTGATAGAAGTGATTACTGGGTAACCCTTGCATTTTCTAGTACGGAATCCTTTTAAGTGCCGGAGCTTGCTACCTCGCTATCGGACAATTCATGTGCTTCACCGCTAGCGAGTTAGTGAGGCCCCGTAAAATGGTAAAAGATCGGCAAGATCTTTAGTGACGTGGAATGATAAATGAAAATGGAAAATTTTGACATGTGCCAACTATGCAGAGATCCGATTCTCATTAATGCCTATCTGACTGAATGTACAAAAAATCTTGAACGTCAGCTCGAAGTGGATCAACGGAGCTCGCTACCTCGCTATGACAAGTTGCATGCTTGTTAAGCCATGCGACATAGCAAATATAAATGGATCCTGTGCTTTTTCCTCACCTTTGATTTGGTAAGTGATCAACGGCTGTCATCTCCTCGCTATGAAGAGTTGCAAGGGAGATAATTATAGCGACATAGCGAGTTGGGCCTGCCGCCTTCCTTCTTAAGTATTCCTGTAGCATATCTTTCAATCATTTCCGGATCAGATCAATGATTGTCACTACTTCGCGATGGCAAGGTGCTCATTCTTGATGCATAATGAAGTAGCGATATACTGACACGTGTTCTCAGTCGTCAGTGGGTCCAAATATAAGCACCATCAAAGAAAGAATTTTGTACATGGCAAGTTCTCATTGGGTAAAATAATTGACATGGCAAATACAACTCCTAGTTGTTCTCTCTGCACCACATGATCGTAGGATCTTTGAAGATTGACGACGCAATTTTAAATAAAAAATGTAGTGCCACTCTCTGTATTAATTAGACAAGAAAGCTTTGTCCATGAGGAAAAACAGAGTATAATACAGAGAGATTTCATCAGTTTCATCTCACGCGAGCAAAGATTTGGAGACATTCTTGTGCAGAAGCCATTACTGAAAGAAAAGCATGCCAAGGTCTGATAAAAATTGTCAAGTTGTTTGTTCGTGGAAAATTTGTAGGAATACAGAGGAAAACAGAGACAGAATTCAAGTAAGTAATACTACCATAATCTTCATAAGCTTTTAAGTTCTAAAAAGATAGCCCAAGATGCCTTCGAAGAAGGGGTTTTCAGGTGCAATAAACTACTTGGATAGAAATGTCCATGATGATTTGCTTGAGTTGCTTCCTGAGTCTACTGTAGAAACAGTGCAAGTTAAGAGGTTAACCTCATTGAACCCTAGGCTAAAGATAGCTAATGGATTGTATGATAAGGGTAATTGGGTTCAGGATGCTCAAACTTCTCAAACTGGTTTGAGTTTATTCAAAAAATGGTTTGCAGAAAGGAAGTTATATGCCCCTCATGCCAATATATGGAATTTTAATCTTGGAAAGCTTGTTGTACCCAGTGTGTTTATGGATTTTGACCTGCTTGAAGCTATAGAAAAAAATTATGACCAAGCCACTAAAGTAGTGAGAAGAATGGATGGTGAGGCTTTAGTTACCATCAGTCTCGAGGAGATTAGGAAGTTTTTCAGTCTGGGACCTCTCACTATGTATCATGTGCCCATTAATTTGATAGAGTTAGAAAAAGAATATATGTCCAAAAGGGATGTAGTTAGACAAGGTGCACTGAAAGCCCACATAGGCTGGATTGGAGGCCTCCCAACCATAAAATCATCTTCTAAAGAACCATTCAAGAAATCATGCTTTAATGCCAGGGCAGTAGAAATATATAGGACCCTGTGTAGAGTCTTCAGAGAGGGCGAAGAAGATTTTATTCCGGTGAGCTTCATGTATATGATCACCCAAATCTCCTCTTTTGGTGTGGAAATAATTTTTGATTTTGCATCTTACTTGGCTAATGAGATTCACCAGGGATTGGTGGGGATTGCAAAGGGTAAGGTGGAAAAGGTTTGGGGTCAGTACTCCCTATTGATGCATATGTTTCTTTTTAAAGGGGGCACTTATTTTGGTAAAGAAATGGTTTTAAATAGGTAACAAGAGGGGGAGGCACTACCAGTCCAATTATGGAGTGCAGACATGACATGGGAAGCAGAAAATTCTAGCTTTATTAGATTTGATAGGCACTTTGCCTCCAAACTAAGATGCCTCATATTGAGTGATAATCCCAGAATTCCTAAGGCACTAATGCATCTTGTTAGGCCTATGGACAAACCCCATAGTCTAAAAGTTTCACATAATTGGGGAGATATTATCCCATATTTAGTCTCAACTGTCATTAGGGTCTATGGATTCAAAGGAACACCCCATGTACTATCCTATCAGGTACCTTTAAAGGTAGGGATAGCTGAATTTTTGTAGTAGTTGGGAGGAGTGGAGGAGGCCTTTTTGCACAAAAGGGGAACAGGATCAATTTTTCCTACTTGCACTATAGCCCACCAATTTGTGATAACTAAAGAAGGGTGGATCTTTCTCCACAAAATTTTATTTCAATATAAGATGGTAGTGTCTCATGCTCGTTTTTGTGATACAGAAGGTTTCTTTAACTTTTCTCTTAGACTAAGAATCAAGCTTCGTCCAGTTCAGCATGAATTCTATTTTTCTGAAGATATAATAAGAAATGAATATTCTCTCCATGAGAAAGAAATAAAGAAAGAAAAATGGAAAGTCTATTCAAAAGTTTTGAAGTTTATTAATTGTTTTGACAAAGATTATAGTCCTCTTAGTAATGCTACAACCAATGCAGATAAGATAAATAAGCTCATGAGTACTTTCTCTGAGATAATGGAAGTAATGAATGAGAAGAAACAACATTTTATTGATTCTTTTTTAAATAAAGCCAGAGATGTTATGAGAAAATTGGGTTTCACCCCCAACATTGGAATGGGTCCACTGGTGGTACGAAAGAAGACAGGATATACTATTGTTCAGCAGTAGATGCCCATTGTACACAAAGAAAAACAGGTAGTTGAATCTACCAGTACTGTCCTGGAAGAAAGACCCCCTGAACCTTCTCCCAAAAGAAGAAAAATAATAATGGAAGAAGAATCCCCTGATGAAGGTTACTCACCTTCTCAAACTCCAATGAGAATTGAGGAAGAGCATCTCACCAATGAGCAATTTGAACAAATGGGGTCACAAGGAGAAATTTTTGTTACACAAGCAGAAATTGATGAAGGGAACCCCCAGGAACCTCCTATGCCAAGTTTTGAATTAACTATATCAGATTTCAAAGGAAGGGAATTGGACCCTATTTTGGAACAAGCCAGTCAGCATTTTTTGTCTGATAACAGTTTTGTAAGATCTAGGGCTTTCCATCAGTTTGCATGGAGGGTAAACATGCACATTTTTGAGCAAAGGTGTAAGAATATGAAAATAGAGCATCTAGAAATGGATGAGGCCTCCATTCAAAATCAAATAAAGGAAAAAATGATGCAAGAGTTCTAGAATATAACCCCTGATGAGGGTAGACAGATGGTAAAAAATGCAAATATTTTATTATTGCCCAATTGGGATATTGCTGATGCATTAATTTTTAATTCTATATCAAATAATTTAGGACTACAAGACCCAAATAAAGAGGAATTCTTGGGTACAACATTTAGCAATGATCAAGCTGCCCTTGTTATGTGGTCCCTGAGAAGAGGATCTAGGACTACTTCATCACAGCTTGATGATTCAGGACTAACAGGGAGTATCATTGTAAGGAGAGTTGCTGATACTTCAAATATATAGGCAGCCCACATGAATGTGGATTATTCTAAATTTTCCTTGGCCACTACAGAAAGAGAAGAGAAGGAAATGATTGATATGCATAGTAAATATGAAATAGTGGTGGATGCTTATAATCAAGAGGTAAAAAGGAGAATTGAGTTGGAAAATAGGGTATGTCAATTGGAGAAGATACTTGGAAAAAGGAAAGTAGGAGAATCCAGTACACTGAGAATTGCATATCCTTCAAAGTCATCTATTGGATTAATCCCTATCATTGAAATACCTGACACCCCTGAAATACCCCAATTCTATACTACAGAGAAATTTGAAGCAGAAAAAACCAAATTACATGAGTGGCAGATAGAATTTAGAAATCAGCAGGAAGAAAAATGGAAGCAGGGTGTGACATATTTGAGGGATAAAATACAATGGTCAACTTTTTATGATCAGTTGACAAGGATTGTAACCCTCATGGATGAGTTGAATAAAGAAAAGGATGGACTAAATTCTCTTGCACAGAAATGGAGACAGAGAAATAATGATATTACAATTATATGTATATCTGCAGTCGAAATGCCTTATCATCAAGTTGAAAAGATTTTTGATTTATTGAATAAGTTAGAAAATTTTGAGAATGAAAGAGATTCTTTACAGAGAATATTGATACTCTATTTTTCAAAATATCTTGCTGAAAAATTCACCCTATTTCCTTGTGCTTTAGAATCTATTGATACAGTAAAGGAAAAAGAAAAATGGAAAAAGGAAATGGATAAATTATTCGATAACAGAATAATAAACATCATCAGTGAGACTGGCCATTGGTTTTGGGCAAAGACAAACGAGGAGCTGGTTAAAGTACAATTGTATTATACTGCTATGAGAAAAGAATTTGATGATTTAGAGGAAAATGCAAATTCTTTAATATAGATACAAAGAGAAACTCTAAGTTTTGATTGGCCAGATGATGATACTTTTAATAAGTGAAAAAATGAGTTTAGTGAACAGATGTCAGGAGACAATGAGGAAGAAGATGCAAAAGTAATAGTTACCCTTGTAATCAGCAATGATGACATGGAAAATCCCTAGGTTAAATTGAGTTTACAGGTAACAGAAGATGATACATCACTTATAGACCTCATGGGTATGTACTCCGAAAGTGAAGAATGATTGTAAGGTCAGATCATGCTCTTGTCTGAAAAATTCAGAAGCATAACAGAAAGGGACCCGCCAAGAAATGTTTTTAATCTTTCTGTTATTTTTTTTTTGTCTTTCTTTTGAAAGGACACCTATCACCTTCTTTAGCCTGAAGCTTGTTGCATCTCACACTATTTAAGTGAGATCCCAAGGCTAAAGAATGGTCCGAATTCTGTTTTTACTAAGTATTGTGCTTAGTCCTATTTTTGGTCCAAACATTTGGAAAGCAAGTTTGTAGTATACTTTTCTGTCAAAATTTTTGAGAATACATGAATGTAGAAAGAACTGTGCTTCTTTTCTGAAGGTCTTTCTGGGTCTATTGTAAAGGATATACCATTTTCAAAGGAAATGAATACAAATTATGAACTGTCCCCATATCAATTCTTTCTGAATTTTGTCTCCTTTTAAATACTTAGCTACCTTGATGTTGTGTGAGTAAAAGCTTATGCAATTGATTGCAATCTAGTAGGGTTGTACATCCATTTGTTATTGTTGCTAATTCAATAGATTAAATAAGGGCTCTGATGAATGTGATGAGATTGCTTAGGTATTGAAAAGGATTTTTGAATGATAAATTCTGATAAGAATTGCTGATAAGAATTTGTTGCAAAGCAACAAATTAGATCTAAGAATTTACTATAGACTCTGAAGCCCAATGGATTAGGCATTGATCGAAAGTATTTCAGCCAAAAGAGAAGTATATTATGATTGGTTTTATCAAATACATCATAAAATCAAATTTTACTTTTATTTCCTGTAAGATATTCAAAGTTGGCCAGCACTTGCCTGCATGGAATGTTTTAGCTTCATTTAGCCATTGCTGTTGAAAACATCTGCAGATCTATAGAAGATTTCTTGGCCATATCTGTTCAAGGGATGTGTTTACCAATTTGGTAAGAGTTATGTAAATGTTTGAGGATTTAAAAATGAGAATCAAAATGAAACTAAGAATAATTCTCATATAATTGTTCCATTTTTGAACCATCGCCAGGTACACCCGCCCTGGTTTTTATAGAGCAAAAAGAGTAGAAAACCGTCTGAAGTTTTGTTAAAGTTGGGTCCTAGTACTTTGCATATGCAAGTGACAATGAGAATTGGCTATTCTTTAGGTTGTGTATGTACTGATATCTAGGTATTAAGCCTTTTTTCGCTTAGTAGTTTTAGCACTGTTTTAACATCTAAAAAAAACACCAACAAAATGGCGACTCCGCTGGGGACTTGTCTAACACATCTGTAAAAAGTACTGTAGTTGTCTTTGGTCTTATTGTGTACGTGTTGTCATATGATCTTTGTTTTTCCCATGGCTATAAGGGAATCTTTTAGTGTCAAACCTTGAGGATTTAAAGAAGATAGAACCCAAGTACCATTGCTACACACTGATGCATCCAACTTATCCAAGTGTCTTATCTAACAAGCAAGAGTTGCAGTCTTACAACATCAGTGATTGGTCTATCTGTGCCGTATTCTTTGTCCCTACTTGTGTATTGTTTTCCTTCAGTCAGTAAAAGTGTTATTATATTTTTCTCGAAAGAGGGTGGCGACTCAGTCAAGGTTTTGAAGCTAGTGCTTATTGTAACAAAAGAAGAATATGGCTAACAAGAGAAAAAACAAAAGGGCTTACATGAGAGCCAATCCCGATGTATCAATGTACACTGATCTATCCCAAGGTGGTAGGAAGAACCAAAATAAGAAAAGACCAGATCCAAATCCTACTTGGAAGCCTAGAGGTAATGCCTCTGTAAATTCCCATTATCAACCAATAATAGGAAGAGAGTCATCTTCGCTTAGCTCTGAATCCGAAACTACAAGACTCTTAGGAGGTATTTTCAGTACCCCATTACCAGATGAGAGAGTTTTTCAAGACAAGGACATATCTACTATGGGAATTGCTTAATTAAGACCAGAGCCTGTAGCAGATATAAATTGTAGGCTAGGATTTAGGAGTTCATCTGATAATCCTTTTAATCCCAGAGTAGCCCCTTATATGGAACCAAACCTTATAGATCTGGATGACCCTGTTGATTCTGAGGCAACCTCTGCAGACTCTAAAGAAGTGCAATCTGAAATAGGATTTTTGAAGAAATGGATTGCTGAGGAAGAAGCTAAATGCATTCATCTTGAAAAGGAGAGGGAGCGAGCCACTTTGGATGCAATAATAGAAAGAGATACTCTGCTAAGAAGGATGGCTGCTTTGAAAGAGCAAAATAAAAAATTAGAAGAGAATACCACAACTCTCCATAAGGATGTGTTTGGAGATGTTGATAATCTAAGAGCTAAAGTTCAACAATAGGAGAAATGCCTAAATCAAAGGCAAGAACCAATTATTGCTCAAGTTCAAGCTTATAAACCCATTCAAGTTGATCCGGTAGAGCCCACTGGAACAGTTCCAGATAAAGGGAAAGGCAAGGCTATAGGAATCCAAATAAATGAGCCTCAAGCTATACCGAGAAAACCTATACAACCCTCCATATCTAAATTAGATCCAGATCTAGAGAAGGCTTGAAAAGAGAGGGAAGACCTTGCAAAAGAACTTGAGAAGGTTGAGAATGAAGCTCAGGCTGCAGAAACTAGAAGAAAAATCCAATTCATAAAATCTAATTTTGCATTGAATTCATGGCCTAGTTTGTCTATCCCACCTACAAATCTTGCACCAGTTAGTGGTCCCATAATCCCAACTCAGAAAGTACCCCAATCTACTCCTACCTCATCTTCCAATATTGGCACTCAAGTCCCATTTGTCCCGCCACAACTGTCCCAAGCTGCTCCCCTGAGTCAAGCTAATACAACTAGTACTTCTAATGTTCCTAGTTTCTAGAAGAAACCTATATACCTCGAAAAATATAGAAAAATATCATTTGCCAATATTCCTGGTGCCCCCCATCCCATATCTTTTTATTTAAGGGATAAAGTGGTTAAGTTTTTTGGAAATAATGTTGTTACTGGTGAAGAACATTTGAGGATTTTAATTGACATGTTGAATGATTATGAAGTTGAACATGAGGACATGGTGATGAAATTATTTGTGCATTCACTAACAGAGGATGCAAGGGATTGGTTCAGGAGGTTGCCTGATGATAGTATTACTTCATGGAGTGATTTGGAGAAATTGTTCAAAGAGCAATATGGGGACAATACTAATGCAGGATTCATGTTGAATGAGTTCAACAATATCAAGAAGAATTCAAATGAATCCACATTTGATTTAAATGTGAGATTTCAAAAGGGGATGTACAAACTTTTTTAGTTTATGAGGTTAAATGAAGACGTCTGTCCCAAAACCTATTTCAATGCTTTTGATAGCAAAATGGCCTATCAACTGAGAGATAATGATCCTAAAACTTTAAGAGATGCCTATAGAGTTGCAATGAATATAGAAAATAATAGAAAGGCATCTAGCAAACTAGGGAGGAGGGATGATCCTAAGCTTTTTAATCCTAAGAATAATAATAAAAGGGAGGGTGACAAAACTCCCATAGGAAAAAAGCCTGAAGAACCTACTATAGGCCAAGTTTTAAAAATGCTCAAGAAGATGAATCCCACTATTTTCAATAAGCCAAATGTTGCTAAGAGAACCCCTGTGAATAACAACAATTTCAATAGACAGCCTAGGATGCAGAATTACCCTTACACCACTCAATGGAAAGATGGTAAACTAGTTCCCAACCAGACCCAAAATATGAAAGATAAGGGTACTCCAGACCCCCTACAAAGGAACACTATAAATATGAATGATGATGTACCATGGTGCATTATATGCCAATCACCTCATTCTTCTAATTATTGTATTGTTGCCCAGTCATTCGCCCAAGCTCAGGAGTGCAAGCAAAAGAAGAAACTGAAGAGAAAAACCATGATGATATAAGCTGCAATATGGTGAACACATGTGATGATTTGATAGATTTTGATTCAGAAGAACCTGAGAATGATGTTACTAGCCAGAGAATTGCTTACCAGTTACATCATTAGCAAATATTTTTCAGATGATGAAGAGAATGATACAGATAAGGTATGCAATACATTTTCTGACATAGGTCTCACAAATTTAAGAATCCCCTCCAAGGAGGAAATTGATAGAATTACAGCCGAAATGATTTCACAAGTCCATAGTAATTATAATTTGAGAAATAGAGCAATAAATAATGATGCAGGAAGGCCATCTAGTGTGTTCATCAAAGACACCACTCATAAGATAAATGATCAACACAAGAAAGTCAGTATAGATGTGCCTAAGATCAAGGAGAATAAGGGTTAGAAATGGGAACCAAAGAAGAAGGTTCAATTTTAGATAGGTGAAGCAACAAAAATAGTAGTGCAACCAAAGAAATTAGAACTGGATGTTGTCAAGTAAAAAGTGGTTCTTACTACTCAAAAGATTTTGATTCCAGGTACTATTGTAAAACCTACTGTGGTTGAACTTGTTGATATGATTTCCATGTTATCTCAAATTACTATAAAAGTGCCCTTGTCTGAGCTTTTTAGAATTGAAGAGCATAAGAATAAGACTTTGTCATGGTTGGGTGGAATAGCAAACAACAATATTATTGATGATCAAGCTATAGCCCAACAGACCCCATTAATAATAGAGGACAGTGGTATTATATCCCAGATTCCTCAGATGTTTTTAGATGATTCATTAGTTGCGTTCATAGAAGATATTGATCCTTTTTTCCTTACTCTAATCATAAAAGGGAAAACCTTAAAAAATTGTATGATAGACTCTGGAGCTTCCAACACTATAATGCCTTTCAAAGTAATGGAAGCCCTAGGATTGAAGGTGGATACTAAGCAAGGCAGATGCCGAGGGATGGATGCTAGAGAGGTTCTAGTAATAGGTACTATAAATGCCTTACCATTCAAACTGGCTGCATTTCCTAAGGTAGAATTAACCATGTTTGTCCTTGTGGTAGATATACCTCCACACTGCGGGATGCTACTTTCCATAAAATGGAGTGCTGCCATGGGGGGGAGCCTACAATGTGACCTTACTTATGCCGCCTTCCATATAGGGGACAAAGCTGTCAGGGTAAATAGGGAACCAAGGGTTAACCACATCTTAGGTGAAGAAATTGACAAAGATACCACTTTTTTCCTAGACATTGGGATTAATGCTTTCAGGGCTGAATTAATTATTCAGGAAGTGGAAAACTTGCCTGCTATCATTGAAAATGAGGTTGAATGTTGCATGAATTCACCAAAATTATGGACAATGTTCTTTGATGGGGCTAGTTCTAAAGAGGGTGTAGGGGCAAGTGTAGTCTTTGTGTCCCCTGAAAATAACACCTTCAGGTATTCATTCACCTTGAAGTTTGCCTGCACTAATAACATCGCTGAATATGAAGCATTGCTGCTAGGACTCAAAGTAGCCACACACCACAAAATTAAGAAATTGTGTGTCATAGGGGATTCTGAATTGATCATCTCTCAGATCAAAGGAACCTACTCCTCAAAAAATAGGAGATTAAAACAATATACAAATGCAGTTTGGGATCAAATAGAATTCTTTGATGCATTTGGGATCTCATGGAGAGATTGGACCCAGAATAAGATGGCTAATCTTCTGGCAAATGTAGCCATCAAACCAAAAGAAATATCATTTGCAGGAATCTCCCAGATTGAGGTCCAAAATAGACCTTCTATGCCTGACAACATTGAAAATTGGCAGGTGTTTGAAGATGACAAAGATATTACAAATTTTTTGCTAAATGAAGACAAGTACCATGGTCAGGAGATGGACTGCAATGGACTGATTGAAACCATAAATGGGAAAGAAACCATTTTTGGTCAAGAAATAATGCAATTAAAAACAAATAAGATGCCGAAGGGGTTGGTAGTCTTGGAAAATATTTTTGATAGCCAAGATAGAGTAAAATCGGGAGTAAATGACCCCAAACCCCAAGAGCTAAAAGAAATAAATTTGGGTACGAATGAAGTTCCTAAAAGGGTTTACATTGGCCAAGGTTTGCCTGTTGAAATCAGAAAAGCATTGATTGACCTACTTAGAAAGTACATGCATGTTTTTGCTTGGTCATATGATGACCTTAAGGTTTATAGGGAGGATCTTTTCCAGCATGTCATACCGTTGAAGGAAAATGTAAGACCTTTTAGGAAAAAACAAAGGCCAATCAATCCTACCCTTGCCCCAAAAATGCAGGAAGAACTGACAAAACTGAGAGATGGTGGAATAATCAAACCAATTAGGCATTCCACTTGGGTTTCAAACCTGGTTCCTGTGAGAAAAAAGAATGGAGATATTAGGCTTTGTGTTGATTTTAGAAATGTAAACATTGCATCTCTAAAAGATAATTATGGCTTACCTAATATGGAAGCCATGTTACAACAAGTGACTGGCTCTGAATTGATGTCAATGATGGGTGGCTTTTCTGGATATAATCAAGTTTTGGTAAAAGAAAGTGAACAGTTCAAAATAGCCTTCACAACCCCTTGGGGAACATATGTGTATGTGAGGATGCCTTTTGGCTTGATTAATGCAGGAGCTACTTTCCAAAGAGCCATGGGTGTAGCATTTCATGAGTATAATGACAAATTTATGGTTGTGTACCAGGATGATCTTATAGCATATTCTAACAAGGCTGAAGATCATTGCAAACACTTGGAAATTTTTTTTATAAAAGCCCTGGAATATGGGGTATCTTTAAACCCAAATAAATGCTCATTTGGGGTCATAGAAGGAAAGTTATTAGGACACATAGTGTCTAAGGATGGGGTAAAAATAGACCCAGAAAGGGTAATAGCTATTGATAAAATCCCCAAACCTAAAAATGTGAAAGGTATACAGTCCTTTTTTGGCCAGGTTAATTTTCTGAGGAGGTTTGTTACCAATTTCGCTGAAATTAGTAGACCCATTTCAAAAATGCTCAAGAAAGGAGCTGTCATAGATTGGAATGGTGAACCTTCATAGGCATTCCAGGATATAAAAACTGCAATAAAGAATGCTCCAGTGGTGAGGACCCCAGATTATGCAAAACCCATGCATATTTTTTCTTTTGCATCATTCCATACTGTAGCTGCAGTTTTATTACAGAAAAATCAAGAAGGATATGAGCAGCCTATTGCCTTTTTCAGCAAATCCCTACAGCATGCTGAGCTGAAGTATGAAATAAATGAAAAACAAGCATATGCTTTGGTAAAGGCTGTAAAAGCATTCAGAAGTTATTTGGTAGGTGCTACTATTATTGCTTTTGTACCTAGTGCTGCAGTTAAGGATATATTCTCTCAGCAGGAAGTGTTAGGAAGGAGATGTAGATGGATCAATAGAATCCAAGAATTTAACATTGATATGTAGATAACTAAGTTAGTAAGAGGTCAAGGTTTGGCCAAACTCATGGGCGAAACTAACCTAGAAGCTAATCAGATGAACCTAGTAAATGATGATCTCAGAGCTGACTTCTACGACATGGACCATTGTGACTGGTACACCAATGTTATACATTACTTGCAACATATGGAAGTTCCTCCCCATCTGCCTGACAATGAAAAAAGGAATACTAAATTGCAAGTCATTAGGTATGTAATTTTTCAAAATAACTTATGGTGGAGAAACTTTGAGGGAGTTCTGTTGAAATGTGTTGACAAAGAAAGGGAAAAAGAGATTTTGAAAGAAATGCATGCTGGAGTATGTGGAGGACATTACATGGCCAAAACTACTGCGCATAAGATAATGAGGGCTGGATTCTGGTGGCCTTCTTTGTTCAAAGATGCTTAAGTTATGGTTAAGAAATGTGATCCTTGTCAAAGGTTTGCTGAAAAGCTGAAATTCTCAAGAAATACTCCACTGAAGCCAGTTGAAACTCAAGCACCTTTTCAACAATGGGGTCTGGACTTCATAGGAGAAATTTTCCCCAAGTCTAGCATTGGCTATTCTTGGATTTTGGTTGCTACTGACTACTTTACAAAATGGGTAGAGGCTATCCCTACCAGAAATGCAACAAGTAAAGTGGTAAATAATTTCCTATTGAATAATATTATTTCTAGATTTGGATGTCCACAGAGAATTGTCACAGATAATGCTATGTGTTTTAGGTCTGAGGAGTTCATCAAGTTTTGTGATAAATATGGAATGACAAGATCATCATCTGCTCCATATCATCCACAAGGGAATGGACAAGCTGAGTCCACAAATAAAAGCCTGTTGAAAATCATTAAGAGAACCTTGGATGATAATAAAAGGGCATGGGATTCTAGGTTACAGTTGGCAATATGGGCTGACAGAGTAACTATAAAGAAGGAAATTGGGGTAGCTCCATTTGATTTAGTGTATGGAATTCAAGCTAGAATGCCCCAGAACAACTTGATGGGACTATACAATTACATCCAGTCATATGATGAAGATACTACTGATGAAATGAAAGAAAGAATGGATGAATTGGTAGGATTGACCAAAGCCAAAAGAGAAGCATCTCTGAGGAACCAAAAGTTGTAGTTGCAAGTCAAAACACTCTATGATAAAAGAACTGTAAACAAGAAATTTGAAAATGGAGACCTAGTCTTAATGTGGAATGCCAGAATTGAAGATAAAAGAAAACATGGCAAATTTGATCCCATTTGGTTAGGCCCATATCTCATTGAGAATTCTTGGGGTGAAGATTCTTACATAATAAAAGATATATTTGATAATATTCTTGAATTGCCAGTTCATGGACAGTTCTTGAAGAGGTATTTTTCTTGAAAAAATACTTATTTTCTTCCATGAACAGTAGTTTTAGGGTTTCCTGTTGTCTTGTTTTCTCTAAATCCTTGTACAGTCTGGGTCTTTGTTTTTGTGTGTTGCCTTGTGCTCTCTGAAGAAGTTGTCACCTTACCGGATGTGTGGTCTGCTCTCCCATAGATTCTGAATTCTTGCATAGACTCAAGTAGTCTATCATCCCCAGACAGAGCCACTATTGGTCTGACTTTTTGTGTAGTAGAAGTTTTCTGTTAAATCATAGAAAAGTCAAATGTTCTATTCCTAAGTGAAGCATAGGGTTTTGGATAATCCATCCATAAGAAATAATCATCATGTAAACCCTATATCATCTCTATTCATAAATTAGCGGGTGCGAAATTTTGAATTTTCAAAAGAGACGAATATGTTGTCATATTCCTTTTCCTTTCTCCTGGGTTACCTTTCTTCCTATTTGTCCCAACCGTCAGATCCGACTAGATCTACCATTGTCGTTACCTTGCTATGACAAGTTGCATGCTTATTAAGTATGGTGAGGTAACGAGTGTTGAGTATTTTAAGAGGCGGGACCGTAAAGTGAAGATATGGCAATCAGAGATTTTCTTATTAAATGATTTATTGTGCAGGTACACTTTGCAAGTTACCGTCCAAAAAGGATAGGGACCCACTAGAATATCTGACATCAGAGCCAGAATGATGGTTTTTCCGGATGTTCTGCCACCTCGCTATCAAAAAAATTAGGCACTTCGCTGTTAGCAAATTAGCGAGGCCACGTGAAAATCTGAAGATGATGACATTGCATCTTGCTTGTATCATAATTACACCAGGTGGCATGACCAGTCATAAATACTGTTGTCAGAATCAATTTTAATTAACAGAAGTGATTACTGGGTAACCCTTGCATTTTCTGGCACGAAATCCTTTTAAGTGCCAGAGCTTGCTACCTCGCTATCGAAAAATTCAGGTGCTTCACCGTTAGCAAGTTAGCGAGGCCCCGTAAAATGGTAAAAGATTGGCAAGATCTTTGGTGACGTGGAATGATAAATGACTATGGTAAATTTTGACATGTGCCAACTATGTAGAGATCCGATTCTCATTAATGCCTATCTGACTAAATGTACAAAAAATCCTGAACATCAGCTTGAAGTGGATCAACGGAGCTCGCTACCTCGCTATGACAAGTTGCATGCTTGTTAAGCCATGCGACATAGCAAATATAAATGGATCCTATGCTTTTTCCTCAACTTTGATTTGGTAAGTGATCAACGGCTATCATCTCCTTGCTATGAAGCGTTGCAAGGGAGATAATTATAGCGACATAGCAATTTGGGCCCGCCGCCTTCCTTCTTAAGAAGCCCTGTAGCATATCTTTCGATCATTTCTGGATCAAATCAACGATTGTCACCACTTCGCTATGGCAAGGTGCTTGTTCTTTGTGCATAACGAAGTAGCGATATGCTGACACGTGTTCTCAGTCATCAGTGGGTCCAAATATAAGAGCCATCAAAGAAAGAATTCTGTACATGGCAAGTTCTCATTGGGTAAAATAACTGACATGGCAAATACAACTCCTAGTTGTTCTCTCTACACCACATGATTGTAGGATCTTTGAAGATCGATGACGCAGTTTTAAATGAAAAATGTAGTGCCACTCTCTGTATTAATTAGACAAGAAAGCTTTGTCCATGAGGAAAAACAGAGTATAATACAGAGAGATTTCATCAGTTTCATCTCACGCGAGCAAAGATTTGGAGCCATTCTTGTGCAGAAGCCATTATTGAAAGAAAAGCGTGCCAAGGTCTGATAAAAATTGTCAAGTTGTCTGTTCGCAGAAAATTTGCAGGAATACAGAGGAAAACAGAGACAAAATTCAAGTAAGTAATACTACCATAATCTTCGTAAGCTTTTAAGTATTAAAAAGATAGCCCAAGATGCCTCCGAAGAAGGGATTTCCAGGTGCAATAAACTACTTGGATAGAAATGTCCATGATGATTTGCTTGAGTTGCTTCCTGAGTCTACTGTAGAAACAGTGCAAGTTAAGAGGTTAACCTCACTGAACCCTAGGCTAAGGATAGCTGATGGATTGTATGATAAGGTTAATTGGGTTCAGGATGCTCAAACTTCTCAAACTAGTTTGAGTTTATTCAAAAAATGGTTTGCAGAAAGGAAGTTATATGCCCCTCATGCCAATATATGGAATTTTGATCTTGGAAAGCTTGTTGTCCCCAGTGTGTTTATGGATTTTGACCTGCTTGAAGCTATAGCAAAAAATTATGACCAAGCCACTAAGGTAGTGAGAAGAATGGATGGTGAGGCTTTAGTTACCATCAGTCCCGAGGAGATTAGCAAGGTTTTCAGTCTGGGACCTCTCACTATGTATCATGTGCCCATTAATTTGATAGAGTTAGAAAAAGAATATATGTCCAAAAGGGATGTAGTTAGACAAGGTGCACTAAAAGCCCACATAGGCCTGATTGGAGGCCTCCCAACCATAACATCATCTTCTAAATAACCATTCAAGAAATCATGCTTTAATGCCAGGGCAGTAGAAATATATAGGACCCTGTGCAGAGTCTTCGGAGAGGGCGAAGAAGATTTTATTCCGGTGAGCTTTATGTATATGATCACCCAAATCTCCTCTTTTGGTGTGAAAATAATTTTTGATTTTGCATCTTACTTGGCTAATGAGATTCACCAGGGATTGGTGGGGATTGCAAAGGTCAAGGTGGAAAAGGTTTGGGGTCAGTACTCCCTATTGATGCATATGTTTCTTTTTAAAGGGGCCACTTATTTTGGTAAAGAAATGGTTTTAAATAGGGAACAAGAGGGGGAGGCACTGCCAGTCCAATTATTGAGTGCAAACATGACATGGGAAGCAGAAAATGCTAGCTTTGTTAGATTTGATAGGCACTTTGCCTCCAAACTAAGATGCCTCATATTGAGTGATAATCCCAGAATTCCTAAGGCACTAATGCATCTTGTTAGGCCTATGGACAAACCCCATAGTCTAAAAATTTCACATAATTGGGGAGATATTATCCCATATTCAGTCTCAATTGTCATTAGGGTCTATGGATTCAAAGGAACACCCCATGTACTACCCTATCAGGTACCTTTAAAGGTAGGGATAGCTAAATTTTTGTGGCAGTTGGGAGGAGTGGAGGAGGCCTTTTTGCACAAAAGGGGAACATGATCAATTTTTCCTACTTGCACTATAGCCCACCAATTTGTGATAACTAAACAAGGGTGGATCTTTCTCCACAAAATTTTGGATCAATATAAGATGGCAGTGTCTCATGCTCATTTTTGTGATATAGAAGGTTTCTTTAACTCTGCTCTTAGACTAAGAATCAAGCTTCATCCAGTTCAACATGAATTCTATTTTCCTGAAGATATAATAAGAAATTAATATTCTCTCCATGAGCAAGAAATAAAGAAAGAAAAATGGAGAGTCTATTCAAAAGTTTTGGAGTTTATTAATTGTTTTGACAAAGATTACAGTCCTCTTAGTAATGCTGCAACCAATGCAGATAAGATAAATAAGCTCATGAGTACTCTCTCTGAGATAATGGAAGTAATGAATGAGAAGAAACAGCATTTTATTGATCCTTTTCCAGATAAAGCCATAGAGGTTATGAGAAAATTGGATTTCACCCCCAACATTGGAATGGGTCCACTGGTGGTACGAAAGAAGACAGGATATACTATTGTTCAGCAGTAGATGCCCATTGTACACAAAGAAAAACAGGTAGTTGAATCTACCAGTACTGTCCTGGAAGAAAGACCCCCTGAACCTTCTCCCAAAAAAAGAAAAATAATAAGGGAAGAAGAATCCACTGATGAAGGTTACTCACCTTCTCAAACACCAATGAGAATTGAGGAAGAGCAGCTCAACAATGAGCAATTTGAACAAATGGGGTCACAAGGAGAAATTTTTGTTACACAAGCAGAAATTGATGAAGGGAACCCCTAGGAACCTCCTGTGCCAAGTTTTGAATTAACTGTAGTAGATTTCAAAGGAAGGGAATTGGACCCTATTTTGGAACAAGCCAGTCAGCATTTTTTGTCTGATAACAGTTTTGTAAGATCTAGGGCTTTCCATCAGTTTGCATGGAGGGTAAACATGCACATTTTTGAGCAAAGGTGTAAGAATATGAAAATAGAGCATCTAGAAATGGATGAGGCCTCCATTCAAAATCAAATAAAGGAACAAATGATGTAAGAGTTCCAGAATATAACCCCTGATGAGGGTAGACATATGGTAAAAAATGCAAATATTTTATTATTTCCCAATTGGGATATTGCTGATGCATTAATTTTTAATTCTGTATCAAATAATTTAGGACTACATGACCCAAATAAAGAGGAATTCTTGGGTACAACATTCAATAATGATCAAGCTGCCCTTGTTATGTGGTCCCTGAGAAGAGGATCCAGGACTACTTCATCACATCCTGATGATTCAGGACTAACAGGGAGTATCATTGTAAGCAGAGTTGCTGATACTTCAAATGTACAGGCAGCCCACATGAATGTGGATTATTCTAAATTTGCCTTGGCCACTGCAGAAAGAGAAGAGAAGGAAATGATTGATATGCATAGTAAATATGAAATAGTGGTGGATGCTTATAATCAAGAGGTAAAAAGGAGAATTGAGCTAGAAAACAGGGTATCTCAATTGGAGAAGATACTTGGAAAAAGGAAAGTGGGAGAATCCAGTACACTGAGAATTGCATATCCTCCACAGTCATCTGTTGGATTAACCCCTATCATTGAAATACCTGACACCCCTGAAAGACCCCAATTCTATACTACAGAGGAATTTGAAGCAGAAAAAACCAAATTACATGAGTGGCAGATAGAATTTAGAAATCAGTAGGAAGAAAAATGGAAGCAGGGTGTGACATATTTGAGGGATAAAATACAATGGTCAACTTTTTATGATTAGTTGACAAGGATTGTAACCCTCATGGATGAGTTGAATAAAGAAAAGGATGGAATAAATTCTCTTGCACAGAAATGGAGACAGAGAAATAATGATATTACAATTATATGTATATCTGTAGTCCAAATGCCTTATCATCAAGTTGAAAAGATTTTTGATTTATTGAATAAGTTAGAAAATTTTGAGAATGAAAGAGATTCTTTACAGAGAAGATTGATACTCTATTTTTCAAAATATCTTGCTGAAAAATTCACCCTATTTCCTTGTGCTTTAGAATCTATTGATACAGTAAAGGAAAAAAAAAATGGAAAAAGGAAATGGATAAATTATTCGATAACAGAATAATAAACATCATCAGTGAGATTGGCCATTGGTTTTGGGCAAAGACAAACGAGGAGCTGGTAAAAGTACAATTGTATTATACTGCTATGAGAAAAGAATTTGATGATTTAGAGGAAAATGCAAATTCTTTAATAAAGATACAAAGAGAAACTCTAAGTTTTGATTGGCTAGATGATGATACTTTTAATAAGTGGAAAAATCAGTTTAGTGAACAGATGTCAGGAGACAATGAGGAAGAAGATGCAAAAGTAATAGTTACCCTTGTAATCAGCAATGATGACATGGAAAATCCCCAGGTTAAAGTGAGTTTGCAGGTAACAGAAGATGATACATCACTTACAGACCTCATGGGTATGTGCTCCGAAAGTGAAGAATGATTGTAAGGTCAGATCGTGCTCTTGTCTCAACAATTCAGAAGCATAACAGAAAGGGACCCGCCAAGAAATGTTGTTAATCTTTCTGTTATTTTGTTTTTTTCTTTCTTTTGAAAGGACACCTATCACCTTCTTTAGCCTGAAGCTTGTTGCATCTCACATTATTTAACTGAGATCCCAAGGCTAAAGAATGGTCTGAATTCTGTTTACTAAGTATTGTGCTTAGTCCTGTTTTTGGTCCAAACATTTGGAAAGCAAGTTTGTAGTATACTTTTCTGTCAAAATTTCTGAGAATACATGAATGTAGAAAGAACTGTGCTTCTTTTCTGAAGGTCTTTCTGGGTCTATTGTAAAGGATATACCATTTTCAAAGGAAATGAATACAAATTATGAACTGTCCCCATATCAGTTCTTTCTAAATTTTGTCTCCTTTTAAATACTTAGCTACCTTGATGTTGTGTGAGTAAAAGCTTATGCAATTGATTGCAATCTAGTAGGGTTGTACATCCATTTGTTATTGCTGTTAATTCAATCGATTAAATAAGGGCTCTGATGAATGTGATGAGATTGCTTAGGTATTGAAAAGGATTTTTGAATGATAAATTCTGATAAGAATTGCTGATAAGAATTTGTTGCAAAGCAACAAATTAGATCTTAGAATTTACTATAGACTCTAAAGCCCAATATATTAGGCACTAATTGAAAGTATTTCAACCAAAAGAGAAGTATATTATGACTAGTTTTTTCAAATACATCATAAAATCAAATTTTACTTTTATTTCCTGTAAGATATTCAAAGTTGGCCAGCACTTGCCTGCATGGAATGTTTTAGCTTCATTTAGCCATTGCTGTTGAAAACATATGGAGATCTATAGAAGATTTCTTGGCCATATCTGTTCAAGGGATGTGTTTACCAATTTGGTAAGAGTTATGTAAATGTTTGAGGATTTAGAAATGAGAATCAAAATGAAACTAAGAATAATTCTCATACAATTGTTCCATTTTTGAACCATCCCTAGGTACACCCGCCCTGGTTTTTATAGAGCCAAAAGAGTAGAAAACCGTCTGAGGTTTTGTTGAAGTTGGGTCCTAGTACTTTGCATATGCAAGTGACAATGAGAATTGGCTATTCTGTAGGTTGTGTATGTACTGATATCTAGGTATTAAGCCTTTTGTCGCTTAGTACTTTTAGCACTGTTTTAACATCTAAAAAAACACCAACAAGTATCAAATTATTGAAAAATATTTTCTTAATGGGAAAGAAGAGACCACATCAAGGCCATGAAGAATGACACCTCATCTTTGGAAGTTGGAATACAATTGACTAAATTGTAGAGGTAATGTCCAATTTATGGTCCAAAGTTTGAAATTTATATTTTGATATTATCTTATACTTAGTAATGATGTAATTGATGCTCATGAAGGTCATTAAGGCATCAATGACCAACTTCCTAGAGGAATGAAAAGTTATCCAATATTTTTCATGGAAGGTGTGATAGAGGAAAAATTGCCAAATTTTGTACTAACATTCATAAATCCAATCATGCACTAAAAGGTCTCATTGAATCAAATAGCAATGTAGACCACATAAATATGAGTGCTCTTCCTTAGTTATTAATGGAGCAACAAAGTGATGCATTAAAAGAAGTCATAAAAAAACAAAATTTTCCAAAGGATTTGTTGCAAATACAAGCACTCTTGTATCAAAGAAAGGTGATTTTGGGATAGGGTTGAAAACACATGATTGGCATACCTTTGTCAAGGTAATTCATGTTCTCTATTTGCAATATATTTGTAAAATTGAATGTTATACCTATTGCATTAAAAAAAATTCTACATTATCATCATTGAAAATGCATGTCAAATCATTGTCAAACTTGAGTTTTATTTTTTCTACAATGTTTACCATACTTAGTTTCTTATCAACCATCCATACCATCCTCGCCATACAAGAACTAGATGATATCACTAAGTAAATTCCTAACAGTCCCATCATATTTAACAATGATGTCTTCCATAGCTTTCACAACATGACACTATATATACCATGTTTCTGATGTTTTCACTGTAGTATCTATCAAAATTTCACATCCTCCCATTGCATGGAAAAAGAGCTCCTGAGGAGTCAAACCATGCAAATAGGAATTCTCCACAAATCCTCAACTTTGTAGGCCTTTATTATCCTTTGTAAAATGTGGTAGAGTTCTTTCATCAAATCCATAAGGAATTCGCTTCTGTTCTAAATTTTGTTGTCCCACACAAGCAGTCATTTGAGATATGTTAATGAAACTTCCTTTAGACCCAACAATAACCATAGCCTTCAAATTGTTACTCTCAGATAAACATTTTTGTGCACTGCTTCCTACATCATCATGAGCCTTATTTAGCACCTATAAAGGAAAATAGAAGACACATAGGTACAAGGTAGGGAATTGAGTAAAAATTCATATACTATATATATACATTTAATAAAAATGTTATGATTCTTTAAATTGCTTCAATTTTAATGTTGAATATGTTATAAGTTCTCAAGTTGCTACTATTTTTAAAATGAGTTAAATGTTCAACATTTATCAAAAGTTTGTAAATTGATTCAATTTTAAATGTTTAAAAAAATGTATTTGAAACATTGTAACTTCATGGGAGGCCTCACCCCGACCTATCATAGCATAGACATTTTTATTTACATTTTGATATTCGAGACTTTGATATTTTGACAGTTATTCGAGACTTTGATGGATAGTGGATTGTTTTATCTATTGATTTGATACTTTAGTAGTGTTTTACTTTATGATATGCATTAATAACCTAATTTTGTGTATGAAATGATCGAGCACATATGGATGCAGTGTTATGACATAATAATATTAGATTAAAAGGCAATGCAAAATGTTAAATTGAATATGATCATTTATGATATGCAGATGGATGTTAAATTTATTATGATGGTATATGATGTACAGAATTGAGATTCTAACACCTTGAATAATTTAATTGAAATGACTAGGAAAGGAAATTTAATTTGAATTATGTTAATATGGATGTTGTTATATGCATTTATGATATATGTTTTATATGAACCCCTTGGACTACCAATGCTCTAGTTTGATGTGCATGAAGTCGAACTAGGGAAATTCTTGGGGGAAACAAGTTCCAAACCTTGTGAACATAGTTTAACCAAGGCAAATCTTTGGAAGATTCATAAGCCTCGTTGTGAAAGTATTTTGTTTTGTAATGTAAGTTTTCTTGTATGAAGAAATGTTTAATCATAACTTAGATGCATTAAGGACATGTCATGGTGTAGTGTAAGGTATTTTAATGTGTCACTTGACACTTGTAATGGTCTATGTGTTGAATGACATGTCACCTAGAGTGTTGGTCACAAGGTCACTTAATCTTAGTCCTTTCTTTTTCTTACAATTAATGTTTAAGTACACACACTTGAGAGAGAGTGTTAGGATGGGTCACCATCATGTTGATTTTCGAATTCAAGCTTGTTAGGGATTTTAGGGGGCCTAAATGGGATCCTAAAGTGTCATTTTATTGAAAATAAGCCTCCCAAATGTTAGTATAACATGTTAGGGGCCTAAATTCAACCATTTTAGTGATTAGCTAACTCAGCAGACCCTTTAAACAATGCCCTCTTGAACCAATTCAAAATTTGGGGCTTCCCCATGAGTGTACCTCACCATCCCACTTGGTCAACTTTCTTATTTTGAAGGGGCAACAATGTAAGAAAGAGAACACTTGATGTTCCTATTAAAAAAGGTTAGTAGAGAGTCTTTTAGAGGCGAGGTGAAAAATTAGTGGTTTTTTCACGCACACTCTAAGTTTAGAGACAGTTAGCTTTTGGAGGAAGTTTAAGGGAGCTCTACTACAACTATCATTACCCTAGTTTGGACCAAGGTTGGTGTTTTCCAAACTATGCTTCACTTTCTTCTTTCTTGTGTATTACAAAATAGGTCTACAAGTATGGAGAATTTTCAATGGAGTATGTTTTTTATTGTGAAACTTGTCATTGTGGATTTTGGTATTTTGTAGTGGCAATGTGAATGGATATGGTGTTCTTGAAAGTTTTCATGGTTTTTTTCCTTCTTGTTCTTTCTTGTTTGGATTTGAATGTTCAATGTGATCATGGGTGTAAAGTCTTCACTCACCCTTGGGAGGGAAGAGAAGCCTTGGGTGAAGGGCTTAGTTGGGCTCAACATTCTAGTTAAGTAGATTTTCCTCATGATGAGGAGTTGTTTTCTTTCATGGAGTATGGCTCCATTGAAGCCATATACCTTTTTTTTTTGAGAGATACAAGGTATTTGTGTATATGAAGGAGGAGATGTTATGATGGCCTTGAGAGGCATATGTGATTGCAATATGATTTTTTTATGTTGGTTATGTCATCTCCTCTTTGAAGAGCCCACCTTCACCTAATGTGAAATGGTTCCAATGGAGAATCAATGAACAAGCCATGGGAGGGGTTGTTTTGTGTTATGTGTTGTGTTTCATGAAATGGAAAGTGATGTATTTGTGTAACCCATTTGGTTCTTGTTTCCCCTACTCGGTGGGAGGCTTCATAGAAGCCTAGGATGGGAGTTGAATCTCCATGGTTCATAGTTTGTGTGTCTATGAAGGTTTTATGAAGATGGGCTTCCTAGAGAAATTAGGGTTCCCACCCTTGACAAAGTTGAAAAAGAAAATTCAAGTATGTAAAGAGGGACAAATGTATAATGTCCTCTCAATGTATTATGTTATCAAGCTCCCATTGTGAGTTCATTTTGATGTAAAAGAGAATTGTTATCATTATGTATTGCTGGAGATTGTGTAAGAAAAAGGTTGAGAGATGTTTATATATTTTTCTTGTAAGAAAATATCCATTATGAGATTTTATGTTTTATGATGAAATTATGTAATATGATTCTCCTTCTTATGTTATTTGCAAAATTATTTGGTAGAAAAATTTCATAAAGTTTGTATGGAAGAATATCATAGATATTGATGATCAATTTGTAACATAGATGTTGCAATGTAGTTTTCATAGGATATGTAATGAAAAAAAAAGTTGCTATACTTTATAGATCATTTTGTAGGTATGAAAGTTTGATCTATTGGTTTTCCATGTTTTAATCAATACTTAGGTTGGATAACATCAGGTCATCATCAAAAACACATTCACTAGAAATACCATGATGGGATTAAGAGGAAATAGCTTGAAAAAAAAGAAGAGTACATAGTCTATGCCTGAGTAAGCAATCTATAGGTGGCATTTAATCCTCTAGAATTTGTATGAGGAATGACAAGAAAATTCACTTCCATTACAGTCTAATATTTTATTCAAGAGGAATATTCTTAGAATCTTGAGCTTAAAATAATAATAGATAAATATCTTGCCATTGGAGAAAATAAAAGGACTTAAACAAAATAAACCATCTTGTCATAAATTATTTGCAAGGAAAGTCTCACATAAATACTGTGACTTTTGTATAGAACAAAAAAAAATACAATAATGGGCTTTATGTTAATAATTAAGGTCATGTCAAGCCTAGGATGCAAGGACCTAGGCACCTTTCTCCTAGGTAGTTTTCCCATTTACACCCAATTAGAAGAAAAAGGGAAAAAATTATAACAAAAAAAAAAAAAAAAACAAATTTAAAATCACAAAGAAACTTCATGTTGAGCACCTTAGAGAGAAAGGTATATGTTGTAGGTTAGAAGGACAGTGGTCCCCACATGCTTCCTAGGTGTACTTAGCCCAAGGTAGCACTTTTAAGTTTTAAAAAGTGGAGGGAGATCTGACATGGGTCAGACTCCCCTTTCTCAGGTGTCTCATCCTTGGGATAAACAAGTATGCCAACCTAGGAGAGATAGATGCCTTGGGGAGAGCATAACCCCATGTTACGATGTGGGAGGAGTTGGGGAAAAAATTGGGGAGTAGTAATGTGCTTATTTATTATTAAAAAAAATTGGGGGCCTTTGTTAGTAAGTAGTGTTGGTGAGGAGAGTTAGGATGGGATGGCTAGTTATTAGGTAGTTAGGATTATTTGGGTAGTTTAGTATTTTTTAAATGATTATGGGAATGTTAGTTATGAGACATGATTTTGGTTAGACTTATGATTAAGATTTAGTTATCTAATAATGTATATGACTAGAGAATAATTAGAAATGCATTTAAGCATTTGTGAATTATTAAAATTTAAAATTATAACGTAGGTTCTTTTAGCAAATTAATGAGGCAAACAATAATGTATGGGATCACGATTTAATAGTGGAATGAGTACTTTAGATGATTCACATATGGAATGGAATGGTAGTCTAGTGTATTGATTAACAAGAATTTAATCCATGGATAAACTTAGTATTAACAAAAACAAAAAAGAGAGAAAAGCATGGATAGAATTAGTAATATTAAATTATGAAGGTTGACAATGTTAGACATTTAATTTTATGTTTTTGTGACATGTCATATTAATAAAAATGCGTTAATTTACTCTCTTATTTGGGGATATTGGTACTACAGAATAAATAATAAATAAGTAAAGAATTAACTGAAATAAAATCAAATAAATGTTCAATACTTAATTTTAAAACAAAATCACATAAATAGATAAATATCTAACCTCAAATTTTAACTGATAAATAATTAAAAATACCTAATTAGTAATGTATCAAATTGAACAAGGTCAAAAGAGGAGTAAGATGCAATAAGTCCTTTAAGGGGATATTTATATGCAATAAATTGGGAATGGACATTAAATGGAAAGGTATGTGTGTGATAAGGTAACTTGCATCCAAACACATTTAAGACATTTATCAAAGATCTCCATGTTCACAAAACCTAGGACCATTGCAACTACATTCATACAAAAATAGAACCTTGCATGTATTGTAGAGTGTCTTAATTGGAGTATGGAAGGTGAAAGGTGTATAACATTAACATGTAATGATGTTTCTATAACCTAGTATTGCTATTAATGCTAGGCAACGAGGAGACCACTCATGGAAGGCTTGAAATCTTGGGTTTGAATGGGGCCAATTCTATTCCATCCACTAACCTTAGTATCTCCTAAATCTCAATGAAAGAATTAATAAACTTCCAACACCCTCAAGGAAACACAAAATGTTATTTTGGACTATTCCTCCTTTAATAGAATGTCTACAACAAGTATAGATCTACACATAATATCTTTAGTATTCTTTTTTTAAAAAAAATTTGGTTGTGTTTTTGCTTCGTAAATTTAGAGCATGACACTTCAATGAACTTTGACTCAAGTTATGATTTTTAATAGAAATTATTTATATCTAATAGATTCAAGATACCTAATTTACTCTATTTTCAAAGGACTCCATCATTGTTTGGCTAGGTTCTACCTCTAATTGCTAGTCTTCAGCAACCTTAATAAGTTGCTCGACTTCATTCTTTTCTTTTGAAATCATTTCATTGATGACTTCCATGGTTCTAGAATCAACAATTGTGTCTCCTATACCAACACTAAAACCCTATTGTAGCAACCAATAGTTTACAAAGCATTATGTGTGACCTAAAATATTTAGAGGATGAATCAACATTATGATGAAGTCTGCCTCTTGAATGTTTAAGATGTTTGACAAATAAATATAGGATTTTTATTTTTAATGTTCACTTAGAGAAATAAGGATCAATAAAATAATTTTAATATTATTTTATGGTAGTTTACAATGTAATATGCATGAGTTTAATGTAATCATGTTGTTTACAATGTGTTATAGATTGGAACACATAACAAGAGGGGACATTGTGGTGGCATGCACATATTACGTACTTTAGAGCCATAGTGCATGGTGCTTTGGTCATTAAACCTCGGCTTGGAAAGGCTTACCTTTTTCCTAAACTAGCTATTGAGTTTCCCATTATGTTGGGTAGGTGTTTCTTTTCATATTGTTTATATAGAGATCAAAATGTAGACTACCCCCTTTTATTGTATTCTCATTTAGATAATGTATTTTCATTTAGTTGATGAATACACAATAAGAAAATTTCATCTCTACATATGCATTCCCCCTTTCTTCAATGTAAACCTCTTTTACATTTTATGTTCTTTGTCTGAAAGCTTTACTTTGTTAAAAGTCATATATTTTTGTTATTCATTTATTTTGTTGGCATAATAAATGATATAAGAGATATCATATAATATAACAATCCCAATCATTTTAGACTATAGCTTTCAACAAAGTCTCCTATGAATATTGTCTTATGCAATAAATTTGGTTGATTGTTATTAAAGTCCTTATCAATGTTGAATTATGAAGTAAAATTGGTTTATTGTCAAAGTCTCTTATTGAATGTTGAAGTATGAGCTAATTAAAATGGTTTATCTATGGTGTGTATAGGGGACTAGTGGAATTCAAATGTGGAAGATGTGATAGCAAATGCATTGGCAAGAGGAACCATTGCAAATGACTCTAACATATACACCATCAACAGCCAGCCATGAGATTTCTTCCCTTTCTTTGCTAATGGTTTGTAACTAATTAGACCACCTCTAAACTATCATGATAGTCTGTATTTAAAAATGATATCTACTAATGAATGGATGAATTTGATGGGTCCAAATATAACCAGTATATTGGTCTAGAAGGGAAAAAGCTATCTGCATATTTTATAATAGGATCTTTTCTATTATTTGTGAAAATAGATTAATATGACATAGATAAAATACTCTACTTTTTTAATGTGGGTTATTTAGGGTTATAAAGTAAGTAAGAGATTACTCAATGGACTTTTTTTCATTGGCTTTACTTTTTAGACTACTATTTGGTGGGGGGGGGGGGGGGGGGGAGAGCCTTGTTTTCTGAGGCATTATCACATTGGTCAAACTCATTATCACAACAATCAAGTAAACACCTATAGTATGCAAACAAGACAAGTATATGAAGGCACACATCTTGCAAAAATATTAGTTGAAAAGAGATGTCATTACCTATAGGATAATAATCTGATGAAGCTTTGAATTTTGATGACTTTTAAATTTTTTCATGCGATCAAATTTTAAGGGTAGTTATAAACAATTTAATCCATAAAAAAATTTTATCTATAGTACGCATTTGGGCACCTTATTTCCCATGATATTATTACCTTAGGCCTACAACCTATGAGCATTTTTTCATTTCCCATGATATGTATGTTCTTTTTCTCCTAATTTTTTTAGGTTGGTAAGATTTCTAAACCTTTGGAAGCGAGCAAGGAGATGGAATCCCATCATACAAGACACAATAAGAAAAAATTTTCAATGTTGATTAATGGTTATGTATAGTTAGATGATTGTGAAAATGCATTTTCTATCTTTGAGGATATTCTAAGAGCGAGTTTTCAACCTAATGTTGTGACTTGTAATATCATTATCAATGCATTTTGTAAGCTTGGTAATCTTGACCATGCTGTTAGAATTCTTGAACGAATGTGCAAGGAAAGGAAAAAGCCATCAGCTCAAACATTTACCACCATAATTAATGGGTATGTAAATTTTGGAGATATGAAGATGGCTTTAAAAATAGCTAAACAAATGAGGGGATGTAGGTGCATTCCTACTGTACAAATGTTTAATGTTCTTCTCTTTGGTTTACTTCAAAAGAAGCAGGTAAGTTCCCATTCACCTTCGATTATTTGGGACACATTGGTGTTAGAGTGTAATATATATAGTCAACCCTCAATTCAAGGTTATAGCAAACAAGTACTAGATATTTGCATCCTTGACTATTAATATATCATTGAAATTCAAATAGGAAAGTAATTAAATTGCCTTTGATAGATCATTGAAATTTTATTTCAAAGCAAATGGATAATGCTCTCAAGATAATTGATGACATGTCATTGGCTAAGGTACCTCCGAATGAGCATACATACACAACTATAATGCAAGGTTATGCATCTGTTAGTGAGATTGGTAGAGCTTTTGAGTATTTTACAAAAATGAAGAGTGAGGGTTTGAAGCTTGATGAAATATCATATTGAACCTTGCTTAAGGTAGGCTGCAAGGCAAGAAGGATGCAAAGTGCTCTAGCAGTCACAAAGGAAATGAATGTGGTTGGAATCAAGAAAAATGCCTATATTTACAACGTTATGATTGATGGGTACTTAATATTTATTCCTTGTAGTCCTTATTATTATGAATTTGATTTTGTTAGGTTACTAGAAAGACAATGACATTCAGTTTGCATTGTTCTAGATAGTACTTTATAAACTTCTTAGAATATGATCAGATTTTGTTGTATATAATTTTGTGAGGAGGATATTTTAATGTCAGTTGGGACTCATTCTTTTGAAGAAGATTTTCTTGGTGAAAAAATCATTTGGACTATGACAGTATGGGAAAATAATGAATGTTGATAGTATCATTATTTTTATACTATATTTGTTGGATTTCATTGGTAGCATTCACTTGATATTAGTTAGGCATATCTAGTTTAGGAAAGTTTCATTTAGTCTTGTTCTAATTTTTGTGGATGTGATTTCATACCAGTTGTTTCCATGCTTTTTTAGTAGGAAAGAGTTAAGGTTCTTTTCGGGCCATTTGCAATGCCTTAGGAAAAATAATTAGGAAGCATCTATGAATAGGAAGAAAATGCTTTATCAGAAATCCTTTTAATGAACTTCTTAAAAATGTTCACATGATAAATTATTACCATTGTAATGCACCTTTGTCAACAAGATGAGCTCTTATCACAATGAAGTGAAAGCCTACAACCTATGAGCACAATAGTCCCATGACGACAGATGTCTTGCAGATACATCAGCCCAATGAAAACACCTGACCTATGGATGTAGTGATCCAATGAGAGTTTGAATTTTTGTGATTGTCACAACAATGATTCCATGAAGATGCATATCTAGGAAAAAAATTAGCACAATGGAGAAATGTGACATCTAAATGTAGTGGTCTAGCATGAATTTGAATTGATGAAAGACAAAACAATATTGAAAAATTGGTCAAAGGGAAGTTGTTGACAATTTGATTTTTTTTAATCAAAGGCAAATCATTGGCAAATTGATATATTATTTATAACTGACTACATCTATCAAATGTATATAGATGTTTGTTGTAGTTGGTCAAAGAGAATTTTTGGTTTATACTATTGACTGGAGAAAAATGCTTTTATGAAAAAAAAATTTATTAAGATTTGGTAGGAAATTATAGAAGATCTCTATCTTAATTGCTAAAATATGATACTACACATTAAGATAGCCAAAATGAACCTCAAGAATGCTCAAATTTTTTCTAGGCCTATGAAATTTGGAGGAAATAGTTTTATGCTAAAGGAGGGTGTTTGGAAATTATTGATAGGAATAAAGAGGAGAAACAAGAAATTGCTTGTGATATTCACATAATTTGAGATTTCTCCATATGGATGTAGATGGCTGTCCTAGAATTAAACATTGTTGGACATATGAACGAGTAACATGTGTGTATGTATTCATGTGTTTCTCTACATACATGCAATAAATACTTGGGTTAATGATTTTTTTAAGAAGTATTATATTCAGTACAAATATATATGATGTCTCTTGAGTCAAATTTAGTCCAAGAAGCTTTTAACTCTAATTTATCTAACATCTATGGAAAGTGTTGCTGAATTCAATTATATAAAATCCTTTGAGCCTTTTGAGAATGTCATGCTATCTTTAGTACGTGCCAGGTTATTGCATTTATACTAAAACCTTGATTTCATGGAAGATCTTCATGTGCATCCTTGTGGTTGTTGATTCTTTGAAGGGCCTCCCTAAGAATATCAAACTTGACACCCCTAATGGTTTGTGGATTTAGACTCTACTCTTAATGATTTGTCTGTGGCTGTTGATGGTGCCAATAGCTCTACTCCGTCTAACCAGACTTGCACAGTAGAATCTCTACTACTTGCTTGCACAAACATTCCAAGTGCTAGACACAAGCTCTTCCCTTAGCATCATTTTTCATATCACCACAATGACACACTAGAACAAAAACCACTATCAAACCACACTCCCAAATTTGTGCCAATGAAGTGAGAAAGAAAAGCATCTTTAGGAAGTCGTCCATAGAAAATGGGCTACTACTTCATTCTACTCTTATAGATCTAATGTCATTGATTTTATTTGGAATCTAGGACTGCATTCATCCTTGCTCATACAATAAATGGCTCTATTCAATGGCCACAAGGATATTCTAATAAAAAAATCTCCCTCGTCACTCATGATAAGTAGCCCAATTGCTAGACAATAGCTCACCCTTTAGATCACTTTCCAAGCAACCACAATGACATGTTGGAACAAAAATTGTTGTTGAACCATTCCACAAATTGTGCCAATGAAGTTTCATAGAGACAACTTTGGAGATCCCTCACATAGAAATTGGGATACTTCATGGCCCTCCAATAGAAAGGATGTGAATTTCAATATTCAAAATCCAAAAAATGTGTCTTTCTTTAACACCAACTTTGATTCTATTGGAGGGTCACTGGGAGCTTTTGTTATCAAATCTCCCATTAGCCATGATATGTTCATAACAAATTGCTAGAGCATCAAGTAGCACCTAATGCTATATGAGGGCTCACCATTAGATCAACTGCAAAATCATTGAATAGACATGCTATAGAATGGCAATCACTGCAAGCCTCTTCCAAAATTATGTTGGTCAAGTTATCAAAGAAGATTATCTAAGAGAGAGTCCATGGGTAGGTATTCATTGAGGGATTCACACACAGCAAATTTCTATAGTAGCTACATAGCATATTGATGGTAATCAATATCTACTGCAACCCACTGTATTTTTTTTGAAACAAATTAGTTTGGTCAAAATTTAGACCAAATCTTCAAGGTTTTCCACCAATAATTGGTCAAAATATTTATTGGTGTAAATTAGTATTTACTATTTACACTTACTTAAGTTTACTTAGGTTAATGAATTATTTTATTATTTTGCATTATTTTATTATTTTTATTTGTGAGACACTTAGGAGTTTGCACACCTCTTTGAGTTGTCATGTTGATAACATAAGAGTACACAACTCTATTTTAGCACATTGTGTCTACAACACTGATTTGTATGTCACACCCTTGTAGGCTTATCCTCTCATCACCGCACTTACTTCTATGCTTAATAGAGGATAACCCATATCTAGTGGACATGTGCCTAGTTGTATGACTTATCATGTAGCTAATTACGAGGCATTCTAGATGTATCTTAGAGGGCTTTACATACAGGCACTCCTAGTGTACTCTTAACATGGCATATTGAATATATCATCATTCTGATCATACTCTCTCTCTCTTGGTCTACAGTTGTGCTTGTGTTTGAGTTCTTAGTTCATGGATAAATTTTTTCCTTAGGAAAATTGTTACATTGTATCAGAGCTTGGAGATTTTCTCATCACATAGCCATTCAAGACCATGCTTGCTTCAGCACCTTAGCCCGAATCTAGAGTATTGCAAAATTTGGGAGCATCTAGAGCTAGATCTGACCTCACCATTGCATCTAGAATGTTGAATCAGTAAAGATTGACTATAAACTCAACTACCTTAGCACAAAGTCAACCATGAGGCAAAAAAATTTTGCAAATCAAACCTAGAGGCCCTGATTTGCATTTCGGGTATGGTCATTTGCAGATCTCATTAATTCATTTTTGGATTTATATTTTTTTCCTCTGCTTTTTTTACTACAAATTTTTGAAATTCTTTTTTCCCTATGGGCACCTAGCAGAGAATTTTTTTTGCAAAACTAGGCTGTCAGCTCCCAGCTCTATAGTGTGGAGTATTTTATTTGTCGTAGGAGGTTATTATTTTATGCACTAGGTCATACTGCACAAGGTACACATAGACTGGCCTCTGCAAATTTCAGCACTATACCTCTACACATTTTCTAGTGACAGTGAAATTAATCCTAGCTAGACCACACTATACTACAGTGACAAGCCCCACTAGTCACTCCACATTTCCAACAGACTTCATGTTTGTTTAGCATTATGGGCTGCATTTTTTTAAAAAAACATTGCATCCCACTCCCACAGTGATGTGGGGTAAATATTTCTAAATTTGACGCTACTTTTTTGAAACTCTGATAGATTATTAGTTTTTCCAGCCACAGAAGAGAATTTTGGCCTTGGCGCTACATTTCCCAGCATCGCAAACTCCTCCAATGTTAGATGCATATTCCATCATAGATTTTGTGGTCATTCAATCCTTGTGCCCATGCTCAGATTTTGAGAACATCATAAATTTTGGTGTTCATTTGTATCTTCGGCAACATTTTTTAAATTTCATTAACTGTACATGTCCACAATGCAATAGTGCCTCCGTGGACCTCTATGACACTACCACATGACAATTTTTAAGTGGATTAGCCCTGCAACCATGTGTCCACTCTATCTACCATGTGTTAGTAGGTGCACATTAGCAGGAAAAACCTACTAAGCAGTCTATATATCAGCCGAGTGCCATGTGTACATTTTGACATATCAACCACAAAGTATTTTGCCACGTCAACAAGTGATAGCACTGTGATAGGTCATTTTTTGTTGGGCCCATCCATACAATTCTATACAAAGCTATGTGTCATCTGTATGCCCAGTCACCCTTCCACATCAGCATTGGCAAACTTTTCCTGTTGACATCATCTTTCATAAGGTTAAATTTGACAGTCATCTGACCATCATTTCCAAGAAATTTACAATTACAATGACGACTATGTGACTATCAAATTTAGGCTCACAATTTTTTCTCCAGACCCCTCTCCAGATTGCTTTTCAATTTGGTAGCCTGAATTTATGAGCCCATAACTTGGACATCTGGACTCTGATTCAGATGCATTTTTTTTGAAATTGGGTAGAATTTCTTATATTTTCCAGTGGTGCTATTATTTTTTGGTTTTGGTGCAAGTATTTTGTAGAAATTGTATTTTTTGGTGATTGTACTTGCATAATCCTACATTTTTCAACTTCAAACACTCCGTACAAGCACATCTGGTCACTTTTTTAGGTTTTTTTTTTTGAAAGTGCATATTTTTTCATCTACTTTTTAGATCTGAAGTCAAATTCTAGGGTGTGCAAACCAAAACCTCACTTTCAAAATTAGGCCTTTTTTAGCATTGTAAAGCCTTGATTCTTTTTTAGAATTGTTATAAATCTAAGCTATAGTACTTACTGATAGATTTTAGCCTCATAAGGCAGTTGTAAAAGAAAAATTAGAAATTCCACTTTGTTCATTTTGACAAGTGGCCCATTGTACATGCACTACTTATAAAGTGCCAAAAGCATCTTCTTTGGGGGGATCTTTTGATTGAGTAAAAAAGGGGGGGGGGGGGGGGGTTGGCTGTACTATGTTTTTGTGTCTCTTTGTTGTGCTCTTTTCATTTCTACATCATGGGTTTTAAATGTCCTCCTCTAACTTCACAGAACTATTCTACATGGAAAGATATTGCATGGAGTAGATTAATGGAAAAAGGATATAGTCTTTATGTTGATGGTAAAAATCCTAAACCTACTGATGCTAAAGAGCTCATTGATTGGAAAATTCAAGACCAATAGGCTTTAGGAGTTATCAGGAGTTTTGTACATGGGGATCTTCTCTTTTAAATAAAAAATTGTTTAAAATCTAAAGAAGCTTGGGATAAACTTGAATAGTTGTATGGTAAGGTGGATGAAGAAAAGGTATTTCAAATTGAGGATGATCTACTTCTCTTGGATCCCAAGAATTTTGACACAATTCAATATTACATCATCAAAGCCAATGAGTATAGGACACTTCTTAAAGATTGTGGAAATCCCATGAAGGATGACGGATTGATTCATCACATCCTAAAGAAGCTACCTTCTGAGTATGCTTCCTTTGTTTTGAGTCTTAATACTCATAGGTTGACCATGGGATCTACTTACCAGAAGCCTAAATTTGATGCATTTGCAAAGATTTTGATTATTGAACAATCTCACTTGATGGATTTAGGACTTCTCAAGTCATCAAAGACCAAAGCCTTGGTGGCTAGTGATGAGCACAAATCAAGTCAAGGAGGGAAAATCAACAACAAGAAGAAGCAGTAGAAGTAGAAAACACAATTTGAGACAAAAAAATCCTCCTCACAACAAGGCAGTTCTTCTTCCAAAAAGAAGGGAAGTAATGAAAATAAGGAAAAACTCTTTTGTGCATATTGCAAAAAGCCAAATCATGACAAGCATCATTGCAAAACTAAAAGAATCAATGAGTTGGAAAATCTACTTAGGAAGAACAAGATTCAAGTGTCAGGTACTTCCAAGGATTCAACTCCAACATCTTCAAAGGGTAAAGGGAAAGCACATATAGAAAACACAAGTTCTTCTTTGAAATGGATGCTTGACTCCTGTGCCTCTTACCACATGGGTTCTTCAAAGGAAGATTTTTCTTCATTGAAGCAGTCAAAGGTACCACACATCTTTGTGGGAGATGATACTAAAATGGAAGTTGAAGGTAAAGGACATGTGGAAATGGAAAATGGGGAATTTAAATATGTTCTCTACATTCCAAACCTTAGCTCCAATCTCCTATCAATTTACCAAATCACTCACCTTGGAGATGGTCATAAAGTTGAGTTCCTTCCAAATTCAGTGATGGTGCAAAGTCTAAGAGATGATTCATTGGTTGAAGTGGGGAAAGTCAAGGATGAAAATAGGCTTTATTCCTTCTCCCACTTTGTGCCTAAGTCTCCTTATCAAGCCTTGTTGACTCACTTTACTTCACACATCAACTTATGGCATGAGTGGTTTGGTCACCTTGACTTCTGCTCTCTTTAGCAACTTTGCTCAAAACATATGGTCAAAGGTGTACCAGATATCAACTTTTCTAATTGAGAATTTTCATCTTGTTCAATGGATATGAAACTCAAGGAGAATTTTGATAAAGGGAAATCTTCTAGAGCTCTAGTTGTTCTTCCATTAGTTCACATGCTTTTAGTAGGACCCTTCACAATGACTTCAATCAGCCAAAGACACTACATCCTCATATTTGTTGATGACTTTTTGAGATTCACTTGGGTCTACTTCCTTCATCACAAGAGTGAAGTGGTTCATAAGCTTCAAGACTTAAAGACTCATGTTGAACACAAGTCAAGGAAAGCCATTAAGGTACTAAGGGTGGACAATGAGAATAGATATGTAAAAAAAAGGCTTAAGGACTTTTTTAGACTTGGGGATTGATCTTTAGAATCCACCAGCATTCATTCCACACAAAATAGATGTTGTAGCTATGAGGATTAGGACTCTCAAAATCATGGCAAGTTGCATGATAAAGGCCAAGTCTCTCGATCCTACACTTGAAGTTGAAGCCATTAGCAGTGCTACTCACATACTTAATAGGTCTCCTCATAATGCCTTAGATGGGAAGATTCCTTTTGAGGCATGGTGCTACAGAAAATGAGTTGTGAGTCACCTTAGAGTCTTCAGCTATCCAAAATTGGCAAACCTTTCTTCTATGAGTTGCAAGGCATAACACCTAGGCCTTGAATCTTCATCAGATATGAAGACAAAGAAAAGGCTTATAGACTTATGGATCCAAAGACTCATGAGATTTTTTTGGAGAAGGATGTTCACTTTGAGGAAAGTTCTCTAAGCTTATCCTCTACTCCTCTCCATACATCATATATAGTGGAAATTGATAGTGACACCAGCAATAGTGCATCAATAGGTTTAGACACGTGGGGTTCCATCGACAATTATAGTGACAGGTCACATCAATCTAGTCTACATGCTTACATTGCCATAGTGAAAGGTCCATCATAGCATGGTACATCTCATCTTTTAGCTCTAGCTTTAGTTGACTTGGGAGATAGACTTGAGGACTTACATCTCCTCATTGATGAAGGTGATCCTTCTACAGTTGTTATGAGGGCTCACTCTGACCCTCATATCCATTCTCTACATGATCACTCTTTTTAGGGTGGCATGATTGTGGATACTTATGAACAAAAATTGGTGAAGCTCTCTTTGTCAATTGAGGAGATAGATGGTTCAGTGGAATAGATTCAATAGACTTCCTTGCCAGATCTACATCAATTCTTTTCAGCATAGTTGGAAGGGGTGAACATCAAAATCAGCATAGGGATACTTGAGTAGGTTTTAGGGCCAACACACATCTTCTAGATTGTACCTTTGCCTTTGTTTCTTCCTAAGGGGAGGAACGTCATTCTACATTCTTGGACCAGCTTCTTCCTTGGAGCCGCTTTCACTTGTTAGCATTCTTCTTGGGGAGGAGCCTCTTTTGTCTCTCTTCCTTCCATCATTCTCTTATGTATATAATAGATGTATTTCGTACTAGGGGGGTCTTGATTACTCCATCCATTGATGCATCCTTATTTATCTCTCTTTTTGGGGGAGGGTTTTTCCCATTAGGTTTTCCCTCTTTCTCCAATTTAGAAGAGATTGCATTTGCATTATGTATATGGGTACCTAACATGGCCTAATAGTTAGGACCCATCTCGCACTTCATCCTAATTTTCATAAGCTTAAGGGCCTTCCCCTAAGTTGCACTTAAGGGGGAGTGTTGGTGTAAATTAGTATTTACTATTTACACTTACTTAATTTTACTTAGGTTAATGCATTATTTTATTATTTTGTATTATTTTATTATTTTGATTTGTGAGACACTTAGGAGTTTGTGCATCTCTTTGAGTTGTCATGTTGACAACATAGGAGTACACAACTCTATTTTAGCACATGGTGTCTACAACACTAATTTGTGTGTCACACCCTTGTAGGCTTATCCTCTTATCACCACACTTACTTCTATGCTTAATGGAGGATAACCCATATCTGGTGGACATGTGCCTAGTTGTATGACTTATAATGTAGTTGATTATGAGGCATTCTAGATGTATCTTAGAGGCCTTTATATATAGGCACTCCTAGTGTACTCTGAACATGGCATATTGAATATATCATCATTCTGATCATACTCTCTCTCTCTCTCCTGGTCTACAGTTGTGCTTGTATTTGAGTTCTTAGTTCTTGGGTGAATTTTTCCCTTAGTAAAATTCTTACAATATTGGCTAACCCTTTGGTTGTGACCATGGCATCCTGGTCATGGGATAGACTAGAATTGGTCAAAATTTTCACCAATTCTTGAAAGTTTTCCACCAAGATTTGGTCAAAATGTCGACCAACCTTTTGGTCATGACCATGGCATCTTGGTCATGGGATAGACCAAATTTGGTCAAAATTTCAACCAACCCTTTGGTCATGACCATGACATCTTGGTCATGGGATGGACTAGAATTGGTCAAAATTTTGACCAATACTTGAAAATTTTCCACCAAGATTTGGTCAAAATTTTGACCAATAATGACAAATTAGGCTCAACAGAAATACAATATTTTTTACCAAAGCATCGGTCAAAATTTTGACCAATTTGAGGTTTGGTCAAATTTTTTATGAGAAAAATTGTGATGTACTGCTTGGTCAAACTTTCGACCAACATGGGTCAAAATTTTGACAAAAATTCATCAAAAATTGGGTTAAAATTTACTAATGAGAGGATTTGTTCCATAGAAGGAAGAGGGTGATGGTCTTTATGAGAAGCACTATTAAGAACTCTTAAGCCTACACAAAGCCTGATTTCTCCACTCCTCTTCCTAACAGGGACAAGATTAGCTACCCATGAGGAATGTTTAATAGGAAAAATTATATTAGCCTTTATGAGTTTTGACAACTCTTTTTTCATTGATGGCCTAATCTTAGGATTAACTAGCCTTTATTTCTACCTAATAGGCTTGGCATCTTGGTTCAAATTTATGGTATGCTAAAATAAGCTTGGGTCAAAACCCTTTAAGTATTCATATGTCCATGTAATGACATCATTAAATTCTTGACATAACTTAATGAAAACTTCTTGTTTAACTTCAGTACACACCTTTCCTATGTTGAGACTCTTTCCATTAGCAATAGTGATGGGTGTGTAGTCATCTTTACTTGTAGATATATTTGAACCCTTGATCCTTACTTGATCATCAAAATCAAAAATCCCTTATGTTGGGACTCAAAATTGAAGCCCTAATTATGAGTACCATCTAAAAATTAAGTCCTATAAGCACTTTTTAATGCATGTGTACCTAGCTATCCTTTTGAGGCCTAAGAGGCATTTAATGTTTCTAAAACCTTGCATTAAACATATCCACTCATCCCAAGAAGACAAATTACCATTCTGATTTGTTCTGTGAAGTTCTATTTTGAGTAATGTCCAAATCCACATTTTTGCCTGAGTGTCAAATAGTGATAGGAGGCCTTGTTTGCAATTGAATGTCTTGCACTTGGTTATGTTTCATGATTTTCCACTTTGGGAGTATTTATTATCTATATAAAAGAACATATATTTTATATTTCAAGTCATTTTGATATGTTTTGATTAGGTTTTGAATTCCTCAAAGTTAGTTATTTATTGTTTTCTTGCTGATGTAAATTGTTCAAAATTCTGGGAGGCCCTGTTTGACTTGTCATAGCTTTGAATTAGTTGACCAAAATTATAAAATTCCTTTTGCATTGCATTTTGGAGGTTAGATAATTTTTATATTTCAATTTTGAGCTTATTATGAATCTGTTTGATCAGTTTTTGAATACGATTTCAAATGCAATTTATGATTTTTTATTGGTTTCAAGAAGTGTAGATTGATTAGTACTCCTATTTAAGATGTCATAACTCTGAATCTATGATAGATGAGATTGAATAGATTGCACCAGTATGTTCTACTTTGAAATTTTTTTAAGGGTGCTAGTTTGTAAGTCTTGAAGAATCTGTTTGCATAGTTTCTCGAGTCCATTTTGTTTGCAAAAACTGCTTTTCTGCTAGTGTTTCTAGCTCTGAAATTCAAGTAGCCCACTTTGATTGCTTGTCAAATGCATCCTATTATTCTTAATGAGCCCTAATAATAGATTCATATTCTCCTCATGACAATGAATCAATGCCCCAATTTTTGTGCCTCAAGTGCTAGTTTTCCCTATTTTTAAAGCCAAATCTAAATGCATTTTGTGGTCTTCTAACATGTTTTCTTGTAGGCACTTCTGAGAAGGCAATTTTGACAGTCAATATCTTTTGACTAAGAAATCTTCATGAGATGATATTTGATAGGGTAAGAGAATGTGGAACAAAGAATCAAGGTGTTTGATTTCAGAGCTCGGTCAGGTGTTTTGTCAAATTTTAAAGAAATTCAAAACACCTCTTGGCATGAAATTGGAAGTTTGTAGGAAAGGTTGAAAGTAATTTTTAAATGACACAATAGTGATTGAATTTTGATCAAATTAGAATTAGATGATTAATAGATCAAATTGATAGTTCAGTTGTTTAGAAATGATCTTTTTTTAGGTGGACCCACTTTGGGGCCTGACTGATGTTATCAGATTGATAGGGTATTATGAGAAGTAAAGATGTTAAAAGGAGGGTTTAATGGCTTTCATAATTATATAATTCTGTGAATGCACATATGTCATTTTAGGGTCAAATAGGAGAAAGTAAATAGCGTAGATACACAAGGAATAGTAAAAAAGAGGAAGTCAACTTTATCACACACTCTCATTCATGAGACCATTGCCAAGACCAAGTAGAGGACCTTTATGGATCATTGCCCCAGTTTTACCACAAAGTTACGAATCCATATGGCATATGAATGAACTTTGTGGTTAGATCAGAGATTTTCCATGAAATTCCAAAGTCTATAATTATTAAAGCACATCCCAACAATGATTTAAACTAATTGTACAAAGGCTTTTCTCAATAAGACAATGCTTTGTTAATATTTCATCAAATGGAATGAGGCCTAAATCCATGGAAACTATGTAAAAGAAAAGAAAGTGTTCAAGGTCAATTCTTGTGATCCATTTCTCAGCTTTTCCAATGTGCAGCTTTTCTTGTGGTTTTTATACCCATGAATCAGTATGTGGAGTTACGCCTGGGTAAGGAGGTAGAGAAACAAGGGAGATGAAATTGTTAATGTGATATGTTGGAATCCATGGTAGAAGAAGGTGGGATGTTATAGTAATGTAGAGAGCATACATAAAATTTATGAATTTTCATGATAAGGAAATTTTAAAAGCTCTACACAAATCCTAACTTAATCATGATCTTGCGGTCCTCCTCTAATAAAATCATTCTCATATAGGAGGGGTCCTCCAGCATCAACTTTCACAACCACTACTCCAACAAATCTATTGCCTTCCTTGCTATCTGCAAATTTACTGACTTTATGCATACCATGTCAACTATTATTGAGGTTGTGTTGTATATCCCTAGATTCTTCCTTCTATCAAGTGTCATTTCCATGCAAAAAATGAATGTCTTCCTTTCCCTTTCATCTAGCATGGCTTTCTTCTCATAAGCATATGACACACATGATTGGTCAATAAAGATCAAATAAAAAAATTTAAAAGATGACTATAGTTCACTATAGAGCCTGTAATTTTCCTTTGTAGATTTGTTTTATAACAATGGATTTGGAGAAGCCTATGGTGTTAATGGAGGGATAAGGAAATTTGAATCAAGGGAGAGTTATTGACTTTTAAATTGAATACAACCTTACAATGAGTTGCTTCTTGAATGCAAAGAAAAAATAGAGCTTCATGGTGTAAAATGGCATGGATAAGCAGTCAAAGACATTTGTGCGACCAAATATTTTCTACAACATCTAGAGGAGATTTCATTTGAAGAATTGTTAGAATATGTCTATGGGTGGAGAAGAAATGAAATATATTGGAGTGTGAATAGAAAGGGAGTTGCAGAGTTATGTAAGGATTGCTAAGTTTCTTTAATCCCATATTCATGCCACGGGAGGATTTTTAGCTTTTTAAATATCCCAAGATAACTTTAATAGGTGTCTTAAAGGTGAGCGCATTTTGACAAGCACCTCAAGTGCATGGTGGGCCCAAGATCTTTCAAGTGCACATAAACAAAATTTTGAACCAATACACAGATTGAAAAGATGATGTCATCATGACTTGGACTATCAAGACAAATCAAAGACTAAAAAATAGCACCAACTAAACTGAGATGGACCGATTGCAAGATGACATGTGGTGAGGACTCCCCACCTTACCATAGATTTTGAGGTCCCAACCTAGTGCAATGTACCACATGTTGCAAAGGTGCATTCTCACATGTGACATGGAAATTATTGACTATGTATGTAGGGATGCACCTATCCAATATGTGGCAGCAAGGACCGGTCAGTGGTGACATGGCAAGTATAGACAAAGGATGATGTGAAGTGATTAGGCATTCAAGAGGCCTAATGAGATATCAACATGTGATAGTGCTTCAAGTACCAATCAGAGGGTGCCATGTGGCACCCAGTGGTAGGTGGCATGGCAAAAGCCAATCAATGTCATGATGCCACATGACATAGAAAGTCAAAGCTTGTTGATCCAGATGGAAATTTTTGAGGGAAAAATCAAATTTAAAAAATTAATATCTTATTATTTCTCCTTTGAAATTACATGCAAAGAAGTTTTAAATAAAATTTGTCTTAAACCTATATTTCTAACTTTAGGTAAAAATTTAATAGTTGCTCAAATGCAAACCAGGGAGCTTGTATAGGAGCTAGATTTTTAAAATGGGATTCTGGATATTTCTGATAAGAAAATATGACAATATTATATATGACTAGAATCAGGAGAGAACAAACTTTCCATTTTTGGAGTTTTTTTTCACACAGGAAGAAATTGGTTCAAGTTATTCAAGGATTAGTCATAGGAATCCATTTGTCAGTTTCATTAAGTTGGGATAGTTCATATTTGATTTCTAGATAAATGGTGAACTTGATGAACATAAAAGGCAATATGAATGTAGTTAGGGGAAAATTCTATAACTTCCAAGTTAGTTGAATCAAGGTATTATCAACATTTCAGATGCATTTCAGATATTTTGGCAAAACAAGGGTTTTCATCATTGAGGAAGAGATATTTCATGTTTGTTGCAAACAATTATGAGAATCATATCAGATTTCAATTTTAGAAAGAGAAGAGATGTTTTAAAATAGTAGCGAATGAAGATTCAAGTGGACACATATCACTTCTAGATTGGATCTTGGATTTCATTAATCTCCTATATCTCTCTCTTTCTGATTCATTGTAGGGATTCCAATCTTGAGTTTTCCAAGATTTTTGAGACCAAGGTTCTAGTTTTGAGGTGTTTTCATTGCTGTGATACCATTTTATTCAGCATATTTTTCTTGTATGATCAGCAGTAGTTTTAAGCTAATATAGCTAGTTCTAATCAATTTAGTGGTTTTATGAATTGTTTTACATGCATCTGAATGTATAGTCTCAAAGAAATGAATACAATGAGAAAGAATCTCCTTAGTTTCATTCTAATTCTTGTATCCTATCTCTGTAATCAGAAATGTTATGTGGTTTAGGGACAAGAACTTAGACCCATTTGCATCGCCTTAAGGTTGTATGTCTGATTTTGTTTTTTTTTTTTAACAAAGAGCCAAGTAAATACTTGATGTATTTGATAGGGTTGTTGGTAATTTGAGAAGGATACTTCATGAGAATGAGGTCTTTATGAGTACTGATGTTTGATTCACAAAGTGATAAGATGGATCTAACATCTTGATGTATGGAATATGTTAGAAATAGATAATACTAAGAGGAGGGGTGAATTAGTATTTTCAATCTTTTTACCCACAACTAAATATTATTAATTACATTTCCATAAGCATAAGAAAGATAACTAATAGTGCTAAAAAATAAGAACAACCATACATGAAGAGAACTCATAACACCATATTGTGTTAACTAGGGAAACCCTAGCCAAGGGAAAACCCCAGTGGGGATGGAACCCACAAGATGATTCACTATATAAAGAATCCAGTTAAGGATATTGACCCTGTTAGGAGTCTATGAAGAACATATAGTCTCTGGAGTCCCTATTAGGAGACTAGGCCTTGTTAGAAGCATCAACCCTATTAGGAGTTGGTAGATCATATGCAAATGTCTACAAGAAGAGCCCATTGCCCTAACTTGCAATTATACAAATAAGTTCTTCAAGAGAATAGATATACATACAAAAATAGATAACTTGCTATACTTTGCAAATATTCTGAATGTTAGTAACTACACATAACTTGATTACTTGCTACACTTTGTAGTTCTTCTTATTGTTAGTTCTTCACACAAAGAGTAACTTCCCATGTCAAATTGCATTATATCTCACATCACATATCATTACTTCACATGGCATTTTTCATCATTCATATTACACATTGACTTCACAAATGAAGTTCTTTATTTATACCAACCTTATCAATAATTCTTTCTTAGTTGGCTCACATATCATCCTTAGAGTTGGCTCATCAAGAATTAATAATTAAAACAATTATTCAAGTTCTTTAACCCATTCTACTGTCATGCTCTATTCTACATTGTAACATTACTGCATCACTAATTCCTTCATAACATGAACCTGGTTGATCGTACGGACATGCACATAGGTATGCATCATCAAGATGACATCATGCATCTCTAGTTAACTATAAAATATAATAATCCAAGGGAATATTCTACTATCATTAAATCTTGTCATGCTGCTATAACATTGTCTAATACTTAGACAATTTTTTTCACAAGTAACCATAACTAAACTGTAAAAAAAATGTTGCCATAAATGACAACCACATAAGTCACCTTATTCGATTAATTGGTCATATTGCCAACAATCTCCCCCTTTGGCATTGATGGCAAAATTTTGGGAAATTGGATAAGTCCCAAACATGTTGTCATATCAATCAAAGTAAATAACCATAAGATGGTAAAAAAATTGTATTTATGTTTTGAAAGGATTACATCCCTCATAACTCTGATTACAAAGTTTTCTTGAAGCAAAACTTACTACTATACTTTAAAATATAACTATTAATTAAACTTTTCCTTATTTATCCCCCTTACAACTACAATTTTCCATATTTCTCCTCCTTTGACATCAATGAAAAAGGTGCCAATAAAAGGAAAAGAGAAAGAAATGTCAAAAACTTGTATCTACATCAAAATTTGGAGAAAAAATCACTGAAATCATTCTTCAACTGTGCAAGATGTTTCTTCCAACTATCTTTCAATGCATCAGACAAACTGATTAGTGCAAATAGAGCATATATAGCTGACTCTACTACATTCAAATTTGTATCCACAAATTTTTGATATGAGGACTTTGCTTCCAAGCATTCCTCCAACTGATTTTCTAGCAATGTAATATGTGGGAATAAGTGATCTCTAAAAAGAGTGAATCTTTTCAAAATTTTCTCTTTTTCTGCTTGAGTATCCCTAGTACTATTATGAAGTGCTTGCATTGTATTCTCAATGGTTTCTAACTTCTGATTCTATTTCAGAAAGTTATCAATGAACATCTGAAGCTCGGTTACCTTTTCTTTGATTTACTCATCAAAACTTTGAAGATGGATGGATGCCAAAGTGCACTTAGCATAAGTCTATTTCCCTTCTTCTATACTTTGTCTCAATTCCTTAATCCATACATTCAAAGTTTCTATATCATTCCTTATATTTGTACACATGGTATTAAGAAGTTTACCATCATGCTTCATTTGCACTTGAATTGTAACCACATTGGTGAGTGTTGTAAACTCATTATCAAAATCTTTACATGAAATTGTTGCTCTTTTTTGGATATATGTAGGTGTGCCAACATGGCTTATAGTCATCTCCAATCTATACAAAACTGAAGTTAAAGACTTTTCAATGGATTTGACTGATTTCTTCTTTTCAAGAAATTTAGTCAAAGAAGATATCAAATTTTGTACCTCATATTCTTCATCTGACTATACTAATACCATTGTTGCTTGTGAAGCATGTGTAGTGGGTTTTGTAATTTCTATTGCTAAGGGCACATTTGAAGTAGCTACTTCAATGCTACATTCAATTTTCTTTCTAGAAGGTGCATCTTCTTCCTTTGGTTCTTGATCTTCTTCTTCATCAGATGAGCTATTGTAATCCAAAATATTGCCAACAATGCTAGCACCAAAATATTTAAAGGGGTCCTCAATTATATCAACTATCACATTGGTGTTATCCACTTGCATAGATTTATTGGCAATGATAATGTGTGGCGAATCACTTGGAACAAGAGATTCAGATGGTTACTCAAAATTGTGAGGTGGACTAACTACAATAGGACTTGTTTCCTCTATCTGTGCACACTCCTTAGATTCCTTAGGCATAAGGCTTGCCTTCTCTGGTTGCACATTATTTTTTGACATAGGGCTTGCCTTTTCTAGCTGTGCACTCTTTTTTGTAAGGAAACTCAGGTGCGGAAATAGCTTCCTACACTAATCTCATAAGGAAAGTATGATGCAAATCCTATTAAAATCTTCTACACTTACAGATTCAATATCATATAACCAACAATATTGCAGCCAACCATGCATACAGAAAATAGACAAAGAAAGAAACACATAACACAATGATTTTCTAGTGGGGAAAAACCTTTCGGTAAAACAACCCCACCCCTTCAGAACCTGCACAATGTATTATCTTCAACACAAGGTTACAATACACTTGCAATGCAAGTTCAACATCAACAACAAAAGACTCTAGTAGCTACTCACAGTACCAATAATACACCTTTTTTGCATCGCATCTCTTTGCAACCCTAAAAATGCTTATAACATGCGCTTCACTTTAGGGCTACTCCCAAAGGTAAACCATATTAGGGTTTTACCATTCTCTGAGAAAATAGGAACCCCAAAAAAAAATTTAGGGTGATGCCTTGAACCCCACTATTGGGGTAGAGTGTACAGTACTCAAATATCTTAGTTGCCACATGCCTTCACCTGTCATTGAATCTTCCTAACATAACTCTTATGTGTCATAGGAATCCGTAATAGACATTTTAGCCATGATCTCCTTACATACAATTCAAGATGTCGACACATCAACATTATTTGCAAGAAATACAATTTTACAAAACAAATAATAAGAATAAGAATTATACAAGGTTGAGACACCTTATTCCTAACATTCTTTAGCATAGCAAACATGTATGTAACTATAGCCTTTTGATTTTCTACATTTACTTCTTCATAATTTCCTCCCATTAGGAGAATGGATCTCTTTTTATTTCTTAACAATTTCCTTTCAGAATTTCTATTAACTCTTCCTCATTATTTACACTACATAACTTTTTCACCATATTAATTCTTACTTGCTTGTCTTCCTCTATCACTCTACATTTTCTATTTATCAGTCTATTATACAAATTTTTAGGTATCTGACCTCTTATGCTATCAAATCTTTTATCTTTTAGGATCATATTTCTAACTACAACATTCTTTAGCTATCTCCTATCCATATTACTATACAAATCATAGTATTTACTTAATTGTACACAATTATTGTCATTAATGATTTGCATGTTAAGATTCTCTACCTTGGGTTTCCATGCATTTCTTCCTACTGAGCTCTTTGCTTCCTAATCAACTGGCTCTACTAGTCTGTCACCAATTTCTTCTTTAAATTTAGAAGAACTAATCTACAAGTTTCTTCTTTTCTTGCTTGGACCACTTGTAGCCTTCTTGACTCTCTTCTTAGGAGGGGTTTCGATCCTTTCAAGCCTTGTAGACTTCCTAGGTTTTGGAACTTCCTCTATTTTCTTTGGATTTCTTAAAGGTTGCTAGTGCACAATTGCTACATATGGCACTATAGGTGCTTGCACACTTGTTTGGGAAACTATGACCTCCTTAGTAGGTTTGGCCATTACAATAGGTGTAGGGGTCAATAGTTCAGATTAACCATTAGCCTTCATTTCCATGGCTATCCCTTTTACCTCATCAAATTCCTTTTTAGACATTCCTAATTCCTTCAAAATAGAATCAATCACCTTTTCCACCTTCTTCTTTGAGTCCTTGATTATCTGAATTATCTTAACTTCTCTCATCTTCTCAATATATGTCCCCCATCTAGGACATTCTGAATCAACTTCTAAGTGAAGGATTATCGATGCATACCCCTCAATCAATTCCTCACTCATTTTATAACTCATAGGTTCAATGAACTTAACTCAAGGAACTTCTGCCTCCATACATGTGAAATCTATATCTACCATGAAGCATAGTTCATCCTTATATTTTTCTACTAGCACAAGAGGTATCTTGTACATTTGCTTCATTTAAACTTGGAAGTATTTTGAAATCCTTCCAATATCATTCAATCAATATCATTGTCTCTGATTATTTCTAGTTTGCTTCTATATGCGCGAGTGATAATCTACTTTGAGCTCTCACTTTCATCCCAATTCATGATAACAGGAAACTTCTTTGTTGTGTAGAAGAATATATGAGTCATTAAGGATTCAAACCTAAAGACTGCACTACTAGACTTCTTGATTCTTGATATATTATCCAACATCTATGTTTGGATAATGGCACATAGGTTAACCTCTTCACCCTTAACTGCTAGGTAAGCTACATGAAGAAATCTTGCAGGGAGTAAATCTATCCTAGATCCATGGTTAAACTTGTATCCCAATTTTTTTCTAATCAATCTCACTCCATCATCTTGAGTGTTGTTAACTTTCATGTTTCTACCATCAAAACATGTGTTGAGATTTGTTTCAACTATCTTATGCACATTCTTTATGTTCACTGGATTACATCCTTCATTGTTTAAACCTGTGACCTTGTGAATTCAGTCATGATTAATGTATTGATAGAGTCTCCTAGCCATAGAAGATCATCATGTACTCTACTTATAATTATCCTTGTCCATTCATGATTGTAGAAGTCTGTGTAGAACATATGCTTAACTAGGTTAACTTGTTCTAGGTATCCATGTCCTAGTTTTAGTGACAAATAATTTTTGCACATTTTCTCCAATTCCTTATGAATCTATGTATCACCTATGCTTTCAATTTTTCAATGAATATAACCTCTTATATATTCAGCATGAAGAACATTTTCTGGAACTTGTCAAAATGCTCCAATAGGGTCATCAAGCAAAGAGACAAATGGGTGTTTCTTGAAATTATATCTAGGTCTATTACTGACATTAAAAACTTCTTGTCTTACCATTTCTAAAAGATATGCTCAACAAAATTAGAAAATATCTTAACTTCATGTATTAGTGTTTTTGACAAATTCGTGTGTATGAAGACCTCTTTAACACTTCAAATCTTGCTTTGATCTGTCATTCAAGATTTTGTACCAACAAATGATGTTTGCAAATCAATTTGTGTCCTTTAAATCTTTTGCAATCTGTACTTTGCATTAAATTCATATATGCAACTAGTTTTGTATACTATCTTTGTATAATAGAGAATTTGTTCTTCTTATATATCCTTATCCTGATCATATTAACCAATGCACACTTAACTATAGACTCCTCTCAATGTGTAGTGTATACTAGTAACTACAAAACTTGTGATATTCCTTCCAACATTAGTTACTAATAACTGATATGTTGTTTCACTAAGAATAATAAAATTTTAGTAGGATGATTCACAAGCAATAAGTGATTTTACTATCTTGTCAGATACATTAGGATGAGCTTCTTCCTAAACTATGTGAGAGCTTCTAGCTTCTCTTTCTTTTACAAATATTTCCTTAATTCTTTTGTCAGCTCTTTCATTTCTTCCTTCAGACTGTCATCATTTCTTCTATTGTTCCTTCTATAATTTTGATTCCTATTTAGGTTTCTTCTATCCATTCTGCAAAACTTTGTTGTGTGTTCAAAATTATTACATAACTGACATATAGGTACATTTCTTCTTTTTTCATTACATTGGTCATCAGGTGCTCTACAATTCCTTGCAATGTGTCCAAGATTTTTGCATCTATAACAAACAATTTTTCTTCTTTCTCCACTCTCATTGTTGTGAGATCTTCTTCTATTGCCTGCATGATTAGTGTTTCTAGACATTCTACTATTTGCATTATCACTATCAATTTTAGGTTTCTTACAATCTACTACATAATTTCCATATCCATGACAATTATGAGAATAAAACTTTGAAATAGGTTTTAAAAACTTACCTTTGCAATCGTCTCCAGTATTTTTATTCTCATCTTGATTAGATTCTTTAGATTTCTCAAAGTGACCAACATTTTCCTTGTCCTTGGATGTATCATCTATTTTGCATATTCTTAGATCCCTTTTCACTTTAGGGGTATCAGGTTCTTTTCTCTTAATAGATTTCTTGGTCAATTATCCAAGGAAGAATCCAAGTCCAATCTTGTCATAACTGGGTCTCTGTACAGATCACATTTGTTCTTCAATCTTTTCACTACTAGTATTTAATTTCTCAAGTTGTTGTTTGGTTTACACCAACTCACCTTTCACAATAGTGTTGATTTTTCTAATTTTGCATGTTTTAACTTGATAGATTCCAATTTATATGCTACCTTTCTTAACTAAGATCTTAGATTTTCATTTTCAGCTTTTATGGCAGAGTCATTCTTTCCTCCATTTTTCTTAAGAAGTAACTTGAGTTCAACTACTTTTAACTCATGTTTTAGGATCTCATTTTCTTTCTTTAGATCTTCAATATCATCATTACTACTTTTCTCACTACGCCCTTTTTTTCTTTAGGTCATTTATCTTGTCCTTTAGTTGACCAATGTAAGCTTTTGCATCTTTGTGTCTGTCTTTTAGGCCATCTCTTTCATCAATGAGAAGATCAATTTTTTCAAGAGCTTCTTCAAGATTCTTCTTCAATTGTTCCATATCCATAGGGATCTTATTCAAGTTATTAAGCCTCATCTAAATAAGTAGGCTCTGATACCAATTGTTAGAAATAGATAATACTAAGAGGGGGGTGAATCAGTATTTTCAATCTTTTTACCCACAACTAAATATTATTAATTAATTTTCCATAAGCATAAGAAATATAACCAATAGTGCTAAATAATAAGAACAACCATACATGAAGAGATTTCATAACACCATATTTTGTTAACTAGTGAAGCCCTAGCCAAGGAAAACCCCTAGAGGGGATTGAACCCACAAGATGATTCACTATATAAAGAATTTGATTAAGGATACTAGCCCTATTAGTAGTCTATGAAGAATGTATAGTGTCTTGAGTCTATGTTAGGAGACTAGGCCTTGTTAGAAGCCTCAACCCTATTAGGAGTTAGAAGATCATATACAAATGTGTGCAAGAAGAGCCCACTACCCTAACATGCAACTATGAAAATAAGTCCTTCAAGAGAATAGATATAAATATAAAACTAGATCACTTGATGTACTTCACAAATATTTTGAATGTTAGTAATTGCACATAACTAGATAACTTTATATAATTTATAGTTCCTCTAATTTTTAGTTCTTCACACAAGGGGTAACTATGCATATATCAAATTGCATCATATCTTGCATCACATATCATTACTTTGCATGACATTTTTCATCATTCATATTACACACTGACTTCACAAATGAAGTTCTTTATTTATATCAAGCATATCAATAATTCTTCCTTAGTTGGCTTACATATCATCCTTAGAGTTGGCTCATCAAGAATTAATAATTAAAACAATTATTCAAGTCATTTAACTCATTTTTCTGTCATGCTCTATTCTGCATTGTAACATCATTACATAAAAAATTCCTTCATAACTTGAACTCGGTTGATCGTACAAACATGCACACCGGTATGCATCATCAGGATGATTTCATGCATATTTGGTTAACTATGCAAGAGAATATTTCAAGGGAATATTCTACTATCACCAAACCTTTTCATGCTACTATAACATTGTCTAATACTTAGACAATTTTCTTTCACAAGCAAACATAACTAAATAGTAAAACAAATGTTGCGATAAATAACAATCACATAACTCACCTTACCTAATTGATTGGTCATATTGCCAATAGAATATGTCATTGGTATCATAGATATATGTTTGTAATTTGTGGAATTTCCCAATGGATAAGGCACTGATCAACAAGAAGATTAACTTGTTCTTACTGCTGCATATTTGTGGATTTTCTGAAATCAACATTTTAATCATTCATTTCCTTTTCAATTTAAGAACTAAAAGGATGAGCCCACTTAGCTTATCAATTTCTCAAGCCATGTTATTAGCTATTTCATGTCTAGGATCTTTGCTAAGTGTTAGAAGATTAAGGGTTTTATCCGCTTTGTTAGATTCAAGTGTATGTTTTAACATTGGTACTATATCAATAAATTTGAGGTTCACCCTCCTAGATTTTCTAGAGCTTGAAGTAGAAGAAATGTCTATCCTTATAATTGGCCTAGTGTCTGAAAGAATATGTTGTAGATGGGAAGTAGTTTCCCCTAGATGTATCTTGTTCTCATTAGGGTAATTATAAACCATGATGTTTCAAAACACCAACACCTTCTAAGGTAATGAAACCCTTAGATTACTTGTTAGAGTTTAAATTCATGATTTGGTCCCCATATTTTCTTTGGAGCTTGGATTGATTTTTAGTAGAGAATTCTACCTCATTCTACAAGAAATTTACAATTTGCGCATCAAAATCAAACACCTTCCAATTTTTGCAATTATTAGGAACAATAGGTCTTACAATAATTCTAATTTGTTGCTCCTTATCATCAGCAACATGCTCTAGTATGTCATAGTGGGCACCAATGGTTGCAAGCTTGTTAGCATGTTTGTTCTTGTTCCTTGAAACACTCTGAATATTGAATGCCTAAAATTCTTCAAGAAAATCCCATACTCTATGTTTATATGACTTGATGAGCTTGTTCTTCATAACATTATGGTTCCTAACTTGATTTACAATTAGCTCACTGTATCCATATAACTTTAAGAGTTTAACACTTCCCTTTTGTGCCAGTTGGAGACCTTGGATTAGGGCTTCATATTCTACTACATTATTTGTACAACTAAATTAGAGACTATAAGAAAAATAATAATTCTCCAATTGAGGAGAGATCGACATAACACTGGCCCCTGAACCATTTTTGTTTCTTGAACCATCAAAGAACAACTCCCACAATCTATTTGTATCCTCTCTTTTTTTCGTTAGTTGGGGATATAAACACCTTCTTCAAATATACAATAGGTCCCAATCCCTATCTCTTTTGCTTCTCATATTGGATCAAACTAATAGGTAGTGAACCACTCATCCAAAATAAAATTAGGGACCTCTTCTAATGAAGTAGTAGGCTCATGGAATGGGTACACCTCTTCCTCCTCCCTGATTATACAATTTATGTTTATAGGGCTTGGAGTATAAGTCTTTATGTGGTTAAAGGCTAAAGGCTCTACCCTTAGGGAATCTCTTGCCCCATATCTTGTCCTAAAGAACATACATGACCAATCTACTACAATATGACCCCATATCTGAGTAGTAAAGTATCTAGAAATACATATAGCAAAATAAGGTTCTACCTCTTCTATTGATATATCTTGGGTTACTTTGCAACTAGGAAAAGAATTTAATGTCATATTCACATTCTTTAGGACCCCTAAAGTCTTGACAAAGCTACCATCCAACCAAAGGACATTCCTAGTCATGGGCTCATAGTTGATACCTAGGAGATTAGCCACACTTTTAGGCATTATAAAACTACTAGCCCCTAAATCTATCATAAAACTGTGGACTAGTTTGTCTCCTATGATCAAGGAAACATAAAAGTGGGGAGGCCTAATTTTCTTACTTGTTTCTCCTCCCTTTATTGGTTGCACCAAGCTTGTTGCATTCTCTTCTCTAGGTAGTTGATCCTTGGCCCCTATGTCCTCCAATTCCTTCTGTAGTAGTTTCTTATGCAATGATATGGTGGAAACACCATCCCACATGGAGATATTTACATTACCTTTTAATTTGATCTACTACATTAAAATGAGTGTTGATTTTATTGGTTAAAGCTTTAGGAATTGCATGGTTAGGTGGCTAAGGTTGAGTAACCTGAGGTTCAACAATGTTTTATTTACTTGTGTTCTATTTCTACTGAGGAGTAGTATTCGATTGGGCATTCATTACTAGTGTTGGTGTAAATAAGTATTCACTATTTACACTTACTTAAGTTTACTTAGGTTAATACATTATTTTATTATTTATTAGGTTGACACTTAGGAGTTTGTGCCCTCTTATGAGTTTTCATGTTGACAACACTAGAGTAAGAAACTTTAATTCAGCACATGGTGTCTAGAACACTAGAGTTTGCATTATTAACTAAGTTATCATGTAGACAACACAATTATTCACATTTCTATTTTAGCACATGGATTCTACAACATTATTTTCTATGCTACACCTTTATAGGCCTATCCTCTCATCATCGCACTTACTCCTGTGCTTAATGGAGGATAACTCACTTCTAGTAGACATGTGCCTAGTTATATGACTTATCATGTTGCTAAATCCTAGGCATTCTAGAAGCATTCCAAATGCCTTTATATACAAGCACTCCTAGTGTACTTGAACATTGAATGAATATCATATCATCATTCAGATCATACTCTTTTGGTCTACTATTGTGCTTGTGCTTGAGTTCCTTGGTCTTGGGTGAATTTTTTCCTAAGGAAAATTCTTACATGGTATCAGAGCAATACCAAATTCTTACATGGTATTAGAGTTATTCCAAATTCTTACATTGTATCAAAGCTTGGAGAATTTCTCTTCGCATAGTCATTCAAGACCATTCTTTCTTTAGCACCTTGACTCAGATCTGGAGAATCTACAAAAATTGGGAGAATCTAGAACCAAAGTAGACCTTGCCATTGCATTTGAAACATCAATTTGATGAAAATTGACTATAAATTCATCTATGTTAGGCCATAGTCAAATTTGAGGCAATTTTTTTTTGCATACCAGCACCTGAAGGCCTGATTTGCAGAATTGGTATGATCATTTCAAATCTCTAAATTTAAATTTTAGATCTACATATATTATCATTTGAATCTCTACTTTTTTTCAGATTTGTATTATTTTCTAGAAATTTTTTGGCCATTAGGCTAGTTGGAGAGATTTTTGCAAGTGAAGATTGAAGCTTGCTGGTGCAAATTAGATATTTGCATCACATGCAAAAGGTCAAAAAACCCCCAAATCAGATTTTTTCTCATTCAAATCAAACACCTAAGGCCAAATCTAGAGCCATTTGATTTTTGGAGGCACAATGACAGCGATTCAGGAAAAATAACAATGGAGATGATTTTCAAACAACGATATCTCCCTCATGTGGACTCATTTTTTCAAGCAATTTTTTTTTGTTTTGGGGTAGAATTTCATGATCTACACATGGGTTTAGGAAGTTTGACATCTTTGTTCTTGAATTTTTCTACAACTCAAAAATCTCAATTTTTTGCCACTTCAAATGCTTAGTACTGGCTCATCTAGGCACATAATCAAGTTCTATTTTTTTTGAAAGTGCATAATTTTTTGTCTACTTTCTAAATTTGTAATTAGATTATTGGCTTGTGTGGACATAAATACTACTTTTAGAAATAGGCCCTAAATTGGCAAGTGGCTATAAAGTGCTTGAATCATCCATTAGGGGGGGTTTCTTTGATTCTCTCTTGTATTTTAGGGGGTGCATACATTCATTGATCTCATGGAGGAGTTTTGTTGCACATGTCAGAAAATTAGACCCCCATTGACAAAAGAGAACTATCACAAATGGAGTTCTTTAATCATTGGTCGTCTAAGAAGTGAGCATAAGGAAGCATTTCCTTATTTATGTTCCAATGAACTAATCTCTAACACTGAAGAACAACCACCTATTAATAGACTTTTGGATATCATTATATTGAATATTAGTTTAGATTGTTGGCATGTCATTAAAAAGCTCATTCACCCTTATGATATGTGGATGGCTCTTTGGAAAGAATATGAAAATCCAACAGTTCCTCCTTTCCTAGAAGACATTCTATCATTAGTCACTTCAGCTATGGTTCCTTCAACTCTAGATAAGATCACACATCCTAATGCTCCTATTGCTCCTACTAATCTAGTTCCAACCATAAATGCTTCTAATTTAGTGCAGCAAGAAACACTATGTCTTCCTACTTCAGCTTCACAGGATGACTTCCTTTCAAATATTGCAGGTCTTTTTGTGGAGTCTCACATTGAAGAAGTGGGAGACATCATTGATGATATTCATCTTCTCTTTGTTGAGGTAAATACTTCATCCATATCCATAGTGATAGGTCTAGAACAGCAAGGTACACCTTATCTTCCAGCTCCAACATCAATGGATGACTTCTTGACAGATATTTCAAGTTTGTTTGTGGAGTCACACATAGAAAATTTGGGAGACATCATTGATGATATACATATTCTCTTTGATGAAGAAGATCCTTCTTGAGTTTTTGCGAGGGCTCACCCTATCCCTCTTGTCCATTCTCTACATGATCAGTCTTCACAAGTTCATGTGATTGTGGATCCCTATGTACAGTAGTTGCAAGAGGTCTCTTTGTCATTTGAGGAGACAATCAATTCTTTGGGGCATGCTCTACATCCATCCTTGCTCAATCTGCACATGTTCTCTTCTACAATATTGGAAGGGGTGACCATTAGCATCAACACAAAGATAGTTGAGTAGGTTTCAGATACACCATTCATCATCAAGATTCTTTCTACACATAGGGGAAGCATCTCATTTGTACCTCTACCATTGTTTCTTCCAAAGGAGAGGAACATTATTTAGTAGCATTGGATTAGCTTCTACATTGGAGAAACTATCATTGATTGGTACTCTACATTTTTTTTTTTTGGGGGCGGGGGGGGCGGGAACAACTTCCTTGTCTCTCTTCTTCTTCTCTTTTTTGGGGGGGACTTTTTCCTCTTATGGGGTTTTTTCCTTCTTCTCTTTTGTATATACTTGATGTATGTCATAATGAGGGGTCTTGATTACTCCATCCATCCATGCATTGTTTCTTTTCATCTCTCTTTTTGGGAGAGGGTTTTTCCCATGAGGTTTTCCCTCTTTCTCCACTTTATGAGAGATTGCATTGCATTATGTACATGGGTACCTAATATGGCCTAGTAGCTGGGATCCATCTTGTATTTCATCCTAGCTTTCATAAGCCTAAGTGCATTCCCCTAAGTTTCACTTAAGGTGGGGCGTTGGTGTAAATAAGTATTCACTATATACACTTACTTAAGTTTACTTAGGTTAATACATTATTTTATTATTTATTAGGTTGACACTTAGGAGTTTGCATACTCTTATGAGTTGTCATATTGACAACACTAGAGTAAGAAACTCTAATTCAGCACATGGTGTCTACAACATTATTTTTCATGCTACACCTTTGTAGGCTTATCCTCTCATCATCGCACTTACTCCTGTGCTTTATGGAGGATAACCCACTTCTGATAGACATGTGCCTAGTTGTATGACTTATCATGTTGATAAATCCTAGGTATTCTAGAAGCATTCCAAAGTCCTTTATATACAAACACTCCTAGTGTACTTGAACACTGAATGAATATCATCTCGTCATTTGGGTCATACTCTTTTGGTCTACTATTGTCCTTCTGCTTGAGTTCCTTGGTCTTGGGTGAATTTTTCCCTAAGAAAAATTCTTACATGGTATCAGAGCAATACCAAATTCTTACAACTGGCATATGAGGAAAAGCATTTGAAGTTGAAGCTTGATTGGGTGATAGAGGCATAACATCTTCAACAACTCTCCTTTTACTTCTTGTATGGTGAGCTATAGAATCATGATTGGCTTGAGATTGTTCCTCCAGTTGGTGGTTCATAAAAGAAAAATCATTTTCTTGCTATAAATAAGAAACATTAGTAGGCTAACTAAGACTATATTATTTCCCTAATATAGGCCCTTGGGTAGTTAATGGAAAATAAGATTATGCCTTTTGGCATATGCAATGTGCATAGGAATAGTTGCATGAAGGGAAAAATTCTTGCTCTTGAGAAAAATTGTTTTGGGGAACCAAGGTTCTATCCTAATCTATATTGGCAGTAGAAGCATGACCATTAGATCTATTTTGATTATAGGGGACATAATTTGTATCCTAGTTTGGAGGCCTACTACTCATAGGGGCTTGATATTGTAGTTGAGGAGCCTTATTCACTTGACCTTGTTGTCTCTCCAAAGTCACCACCTTATTGCTCACCTTATGAATCATAGAGAAATTATCCTCCAATTTCTTGTATTGATTTTGGAACCTTTTTATAGTATCTTGCATTAATTCCTTCAACTCTCCTAACTCACTAGATGATGTGGCAGTTTGAGGAGCTAGAGCAAGGCGTTGAGATGTGGAAAATGTGGAAATAGGGGCTATTTGTGGTTGGTGATTTTTCATATCAAGGAAGAAGAGCATAGGAGACCTTGGAGAATTCTTACCTCCTTGGATCAAAATATTCTTTGCCCTTATAGAAATCTCATAAATACTTGGTAGAGTATCCCCTCCCATAGTTTGGATTGTAGTGGCAATATCACTATCTAGGTCTCTTAGATAATGCAAGAAGGCATTACTTGGGGGTAGGCTTCACTAAAGTTGGTATTCTATCCCATGTTTTTTTGAATCTATAGTTGAAGTTAGTCATGTATTCATGAGGTGCCCTATTTATAGTGATTAACTACTCTAAAAGTGAAAGATAATCGCTTTTATCTTCAAAATGTTTGCATAGGGCTGCTCCTAACCCATCCCAATCTATTATAGAGTTATGAGTTAATCCTCTCTACCATTGAAGTACTTTCCCTTTTAAAGATGAGGCTATAAGTGTTGAAAATTAGCTAATGAAGATATGTAAATGTTATCATTTATGGAAGCACATGATGTACATGCTTAGATGAAACCTTGGAAATAAGGATACTTAGCTTTTGGAACTTAGAAAATTGTCTAAGTATGAATTTGATATGCAATAGTGTATTGTTTTGTATGTAACTTGTTACTAACATCATATTATGGCTAACAAAGTCAGATGGAGATAGTATATATGTTGATGATGACATGTATAACCTTAGAAGTCAGTACGAACTATATAGAAAAGAGTTATTCATGTTTTATCAAGAAACAAGACAGCAAAATTAAAGGAAATGAATTATTTTGTTTACAAAATAATTACTTTACCAATTAGGGCTAACATCCTAGATGTTTACTTTAAGTTGGAAAATTTTATTGTGGTCTTAGTCAACCCAACAACAATTTATAAAAAGGCATGGTTTTATGCAAAGGACATCTTGCGATAAGGTTTGTGTGAAATGTTGTAGAATTGTGTGATATATTGTGATATGCAAACTTTATATGAAAGAGATAAATGTGAAGTTGATTTTGTGATATGAGATTGAACTAAGGAAGAAGTTATAGTATCTACATTCTAGAAGTCTAATTACTTGCTTGGCCAGTGAGCTCTTCTTGTAATTGGAAGTGCATGTTTTGGCTATGGGCTTAGATTGCATCTACTATACTACAACTCCTAACAAGGTTGGAATCTCCTAATAGGGATTCAAAGTCTCCTAATAGGGACTCTCTATATTGAATTTTCTCATTGACTCCTAACAGGGTCCATCCTTTAACAAGGAACTTATATATCAGTATATTATCTAGTGGGTATCATCTCCACTAGGGTTTTCCCTTGGCCAAGGTTTCCCTTCACCCCCCCTCCCCATCACTCAGTAAATCCTAATTATAACAATTAGTATTAGAGAAAAGTTACTTAGAAGAAGCTTAATAGCTTAAGTAAGATCCCTATGGATACATAATAATTGATGAAGAGCCTTAAAGAGGCACTTGAATAAATTGATCTCCTTACTAAAGAAAGAGATAAGCTCAAGGACATATATGAAGACTCCAAAGTATACAATGGACAATTAAAAAAAAATATTGATCATCTCAAATCCAAGCCTGAATCTGCTAAATCAAAAACTAGATATGATGATTATTCAAAGCTGAAGATAGAGTACAAGATCTTGAAACATGAATTGAAGATTACGAATCTAAAGTTAACTTTGAGGAGCGATCCTAGAAAAGTTGAAACTGATTTCAAGAATGAGAATGCAGATCTTAGAGAAAGTCTAGAAAAGAAGACATCTAAGCTTGAAACATTGAAAGAAGATCATGAAGAATTTTAGAAATATAATACTATTGTGAAAAGTGAATTAACTCAGTGCAAGAAACATCTTGAGAGCTTTATTCTAACAGAGAAAAGCTTAAAGATTCAATGTCAATACAAAGACCTACTTATGATAAGACTGGTCTTGGTTATCTATTTAACATGTCTACAAAGAAACTTGAGATTAGATCATATTTGAAAGAAAAACACAAATTTGATGATAACATTGAATCTATTCAATCTTTTGATAAACCTAAAAATGTTGGACAAGAAAAGGAAGTTGAGATATTGGATGAACCAAAGCAAGTGGAATCTCCTAAGGAAACCAAGAATGAATTTAGAGGTAAGTTTTTTTCATGTAATCATATAGGTCATATGAAAAGAGATTGTACAAATAAGTCATTTAATCATGCTAAGAACTTTTATTGTCATAATTGTCATGGTATGGGTCATAAAGAAATTGATTGTAGGAAACCTAAATATGATAATGATAGAAGAAATAGTAGAATGTCTGGAAATACTAACTCTATAGATAGAAAAAGATCCAATGAAAGGACATCAAGAGAAGGAAGACCTTATGAAGAAAGAAGAAAAATTGTGTGTTATAAGTGTAACACATTCGGAAACATAGCTCAAAATTGTCATGCACCTGATGATCAATAGAATACTAGAAGTAGAACTCTAGTATGTCAATTATGCAAAAACATCAAACATACAACAAATTATTGTGAAATGGATAGAAACTTTAGGGATAGAAGGAAAAATGCAAGAAACTTCAAAATAAGAAGGAATGGTGGAACAAATATCAAAAATGATAGAAGGAACCATGAGAGGGAATCTGGAACTAAGAAAGACAATGAGGAACAAAGTATTGGAATTCTTTTAGAATAACTAAGAGTGGGGGGGGGGGGGGGGGGGGGGGTGAATCAGTTATTCAAGGTCTAGATGTATAAAATAAAACTTTTCACAATTCAGTAAAACCATATAAAATTCTTAACCATGCATGCATTCATTGTGTGTTTGTCAAAACTGATATGTTACTATTAGATCAATATGCAGAAATGTAAAGCATAGAGCACAACACATCCATCAGTACACTTGACACAATGATTTAACATCAAAACCCAATTTGGGAAAAACCACCAATAATGTGCTACTCCTTTTTCACTCTTCTGAAGTGATGCCCTATTAAGGCCAACCCTATTAAAGGTTACAACACACACATTGTTAAATGTGACCTGGTTAAGGGATTTCAATCACCTTGCTAAAAGTGAGCCTTGTTAGAGGACTTTAGGTCATTTACTTGGAATGCCACCCTATTAAAAGATTTTCAAATGACTGTTAAGTCAACCTTTCTCCAAGGGATTTACCCTAATTTGATACAATTGTTAGAGAGTAACAATAGATTTTTGATCTAATACAACTTACAATCGTACTTGCAAATTAAAAATCACTATTCAGTCCTCAACTCTACTTGGCTTCCTATCTTTGTAGTTCTAATAGCTTGTTCACCCTTCAAGCATTCATTCTCTTCTAGCTTTCTTGCTTAGCTCACCATTGCAAAATTCTTCACTTGGATCACTTAATGAAATAAACCCCCTTCTTTCACCTTGTCAAATTTTCACATCCAAAAACTCTCTGACCTCCAACCAACTTTTCTTCATGACGAGAAATCCCTACGTATAGGGAATTAGAACTCTTTTTCCCACTCATTATCCATCTCAAAAATTAAGGTTTTTGATGCATTTGGTGGGATAAAATGTATCTACCCCATATCTTTTCTTCTTTAGAAACTTCTCCTAAAATCCATTTGAATTCACCTCCAAAATGGTCTACATAAGATTTTGTGCCTCCAGCTCATCAATCTTATCTTCCTCCTATTTTACAAGTTCCAAGAAAACAAACGTGTTATCTTTTATTTGGCAAATCTTTGATCTTCTTCATAATGTAGCAGCTTAGCTTTATCAATTTATTGATGCTTGGCACATACTATGTTACTCGACATCTATTTTAGAATTAGTTGGCATCAACTATATTTTACTAGTGCTCGGCATGAACTAAAAATCACTCAACATCTACTAACTTTCTTGACACCTATTAGTTTTCTCGGCATCCACTAGAAATTGCTTTCACTTAGCTCCAACTAACTTGTTACTCAGCTTGCACTAACTTTGCTCGGAACCTTCTATCAACTTGGTCAAGCTTAGCAAATGAACTTTGTCCAACCTTTTTCTTCTAAACTTTCTAAGTGTAGCCAATCATTTTTTAACCTCAAGTAAATCATCAATTCATTATGTTATTACTATCTTAACTAATTCTTACACTTCAATACATAATCATAACTCAACCTTTCCTCTAGGTACTTTTGTTACATCTTGTTGATCAAATTCTCTTCATCAATCAACTAAGTGATAGTGCTTGAAACATATATCAACAATCTTCTTTCAACATTTTCTTACTCAAGTGATCTTTCCAATCATATATCAACAATCTCCCTCTTTGACATCGATGGTAAACCAAACTGATCAACCAGTCAAAAAAATGATGAACATCTTGTTCTATCAAACTGACTAGGTTAAAACAGTAAGGCAATACCAACTCTATTAGCAACTTCTCCTTAAATTCTCTTTTATCATGGATCAGCAGAATATCAGAATATCTCCCTTTTTTCCTTTCTGCTTTCTCCCTCTTTATAGTTTTTAGTCTTCTAATCATCTCCCTCTTGCTTATTGCTTAATAAGAACTTGATCAATTTTCTATACATTCTCCCTCTTTAACAACAATGCAAAAGACATGTACTCAACAATTGGCATCTTTATATATGTAGACATAGCCTTTTGCAGTCTCTTCAATTTTCTCCCTCTAGCACCTTGCTTGTGACTAATTTTTAATTCCAGCTCTATAATTACTTTAGGTAACTTCGTAAAGCAAGATCTACTGCATCAATGTGTATGAAATGAATATTATCTTGTTTGATATAGGCTACTCCCTCTATCTTTTACATAGCCTTTGATAGGGGTATAACCCCTAATTTACCTCTCAAATACTCATAAGCATCCTTAGGTAATTCTTTGATGAAGATATCAATAATTTTCTCCTTTGTGTTAATATATTCCATCTTCACCTCTTTGTTTTGAACCAACTCCCTTACATAATGATACTTTATTGCAATGTGCTTTGTCTTTGTATGTATTACAGGATTCTTTGATATATTTATAGCACTTGAATTATCACAATAAAGTGTCACTGGTTCAGTGATCTCTTCCTTCATTTCCTTTAGTGACTATTTGATCCATACAATGTTTGTGCAATTAATAGTAGAAACAACATACTCTACTTCAATAGTAGATTGGGAAGTACAACTCTGCTTCTTTCTTGACCATGTAACAAGTCTTCTACCTAAGAAAAATGATCCTCCACTAGTTCTCTTTCTATCATCGTTATTTCCAACCCAACCAGAATCAGTGTAGGCTTTGAGTTCAAACTTTTCATTCTTCTTATAGTATAATCCATACTCTTATGTTCCTTTTGAGTATCTCATTATCCTTTTTACTACCATCAAGTGATTCTCTCTAGGATTAGTAGAGAATTTAGCAACTACCCCCATAGCTAATGTAATATCAAGTCTTCTGTGTACTACATATTACAATTTTCCAATCATGGATCTGTATAATGTTTGTTGACCTCATCCGATTCATCATTCTTTAATAGCTTGAGTGTTGTTACCATAGGTTTACTTACTAGTTTTGAATCCTCAAGTCCAAATGTCTTCAATATCTCCTTGATATATTTTGACTGAGTGATATATACACCATACTTCATTTGATAGACTTGTAATGCTACAAATAATTTGATCTCACCAAACATTGACATTTCAAACTCTTGCTTCATCTGATTTGCAAAATCTTTACACAAAGCATCTTGCCCTCCAAATATGATGTCATTAACAAAAAAAAATTATAACTGTATACCTTTTCTTTATCTATCTTCATGTACAAATTTTTATTATCATCTATTTTAAATCTAATCTTAACAAGATAAGTGTGAAATCTCTCATACCATGCTCTTGGTGCTTATTTCAATCCATATAGGGCTTTGTGAAGTTTACATACCATGTTCTTATTGTTTTTCTCCACAATACCTTATGGCTATTCTATGAAGACCTCTTCTTCTAATATTCCATTCAAAAATGTAGACATAACATCCATCTAATAAACTTTAAAACTTTTATACGTAACACAAGCAAGCAGAATTCTTACTCCTTACATTCTTGCAATAGGGAAAATGTTTCACCATAGTCAATTCCTTCTTCTTGAGCATGCCCTTTGTAAACAAGTCTTGTTTTGTTTCTCGTCACTTTACCATTCTCATCTAGCTTGTTTGTAAATACCCATTTCATGCCAAACACATTCTTGTGCTCTAGTCTAGGAACTAGGTTGCAAGTCTTGATCGTTTCTATCTGTTGAATTTCTTCTTCCATAGCCTTGTACCAATCATCATCTTCCAATTCACATTTGTCTCCAATGATTTGATATGAAAGATGGTGTCTTTTGACATATTTGGACAATCTAGGCTCAATTCTTGTGGCTGCATTATGTCTCTTAGCTTCAGTATCACTATGTACATCTCTATTAGGTGTTTTAGCATCTCTTTCATGTGTGTCAGATTGTGCATTCTCCTCATTTTGCAACTCAACATCTGAATACAACTCGACATTCTCAAGATGTGACTCAGCAGTTGTTGAAACTTTCTACTAGTTTACTAGATGATTTGTAGCATCTACTTCAGTAGGCATTCCTTCATAATAGTATGCAAATGTCTTGTAGTCTTCTAGTTCTTTTGTGATTTCAGCCTTATGTGCTTCTGTAAAATCATCAAAATTCACATTTGCATTTTCCACAATTTTGTTAGTGTTAAAAATTAAACACTTATAAGCTTTGCTTCTTGTGGAGTAACCAAGGAATATACCTTCTTCACTCTTTGCATCAAACTTTCTACTCCTAACATCTTTGAGAATGTAGCATTTGCTTCCAAATACCTTAAAATATTTCACATTAGGTGGATGACCATACCATAGTTTAAAAGGTGTTGAGTGAGTACCTTTCTTTACTTGCACATGGTTCAAATTGTATACTGTACTACTTACATATTCTCTCCAGTATTTTAGAGAAACATTTTTCTCCATCATTAGTGTTTTGGCATAGTCCATTATAGATCTATTTCTTCTTTTAGCAATTCCATTTTGTAGAGGAGTCCTAGGTGCTGATGTTTGTCTCTTAATTCCTCTATCATTGCAGAACATCTCAAATTCATGTGAAGTGAACTCACCTCCTCTATCTGATCTCAAAAATTTCAAGCTCTTACCTATTTCTTTCTCAACTCTTTCAAAGTATCATTTAAAAATTTGAAAAGCATCTAATTTTTATTTTAGGAACATGACTGTCATCATTCTAGAGTAGTCATCAACAAGTAGCATTATATACCTATCTCCTTCGTAGGTTTTCACCTCAATAGGTCCACACAAGTTAGTATGAACAATTTCAAGTATTTCCTTAAATGTATAAGCTTTACTTTTAAAGCTTGATTTAGTCATCTTGCCTAGCTAACATTGTTTGCACATTATATTTTCTAGTTTCTTCAACTTAGGAAAATCTCTAACTCTTTTCATGTTCTTGATACTATTCAGATTATCAAAGTTAACATGACATAATCTCTTGTGCCAAAGCCATACATAATCAAATTTTGCAATAAGATAAGTAACATCTTCGATATCAAAATAGAATAGATTACTCCTAGTTTGATCACCTTTTCCAATTAGATTTCCATTTGTATCATATATCTTGGCTAATTTGTTTTCAAACTCAACTTTGCATATCAAATTATTCAATTGTGACACACTTAACAAATTATAATTCAATCCTTCAACATTATAAGAATTATCACATGAAATCTTGTCTGTGAGCTTGATAGACCCTTTTCCTTTTATTGAACACGGTGCATCATTACCAAATCTTACACTATTTCCATCATAACATGTTAAGGTGATGAACTTACTTTTGTCTCCAGTCATGTGATGTGAGCATCCACTATCAATGATCCATTTATCATTTTTGTTCACACAAGTCATAAGTGCAGTAGCCTCATCCTCATTTGATTCATCCTTCATTGCAACATAGACCACTTCATCATCATTTTCATCGGAGTTATTTTCATTAGCAATGTAGCATAATAGCTTCTTGCCTTTGTCTATGTAGTCTCTTCCATCATCTTCTCTTCTATTTTTGTGCTTACTCCCTTCTCTAAAGTTCTTTTTCTGTGTGCATCTTTCTACGATATGACCAACTTCATTGCAATTAAAACAAATGATAGGCAGCTTACCTTTAAATTTACCTTCTTCTTTATGAAATCTTCTTGCCAGCAATGCTTCCAATTGTTCAATGTCTTCCTCATTTGTACTATTGTCACTAGATTCATACTTTATCTTTATTTTCTTCTTCTTTGGCTTTACCTCCTCAGAATCCTTCAGTAATAATTTTTCCTTGAAAGCTGATTCAATACTTTCTGGTCTGTACTTGTCAAATTTTGATAGCTCAAATATAGTGAGTCTACCCACCATACTTTCAAGGGTTAGATCATACCCTAGCATACATCTTAATTGTTGAATTGCAAACACCCTAATGGCATATATAGGCAACAATGTTCTCAAAAATTTACTTAACATAGTATCATCATCTATCTTACCAGTAGCACCTTTTATTGCACTAACAACTTCTTTTATTCTAGCAACATATTGAGCAATGTTTTCACCCTCTTCCAATCTCATGTCATCAAACTTACCTCTTAGGCTATCTGACATGGCTCTTGGAACATTTTTGTCTCCTCCATAGATAGTGGCTAGGGCATCCCACATCTACTTTGCACTTTTAATTTCTTTGATGTCATTAAACTCAACATAGCTTGAGGTAGAGGCAATCTCCAACATTGCTTGATTGTGTTCTTTCTTTTTCGTCAAGTCTTCAGCAGTTGGGACTCCTACTGGATCAAATGTTATACTGTAATGCAAGTTTGTGCATAATATCCATGTCCTCCAAGGTGTAGCTTCATTAAACTTTGCCATGTAGAAATGCTATGTCTATTCAGCTTGGGTACTTCTCTTTTTGAAATCCTCATCTTTATGCCTTTAGTACCTTAAAACTAATCCTCTTAAGCAACTAGGCTCTAATAAAAATTGTTGGAATTCTTTTAGAATAATTGAGATGGGGGGGGTGAATCAGTTATTAAAGCTCCAAATGTAAAAAATAAAACTTTTCACAATTCAGTGAACCCATATAACATTATTAACCATGCATGCATTCATTGTGTGTTAGTCAAAACTGATATGTTGTTGTTAGATCAATATGCAAAAATGTAAAGCATAGAGAACAACACATCCATCAGTACACTTGACACAATGATTTAATGTGGAAACCCAACTTGAGAAAGACCACCAATAACATGCTACCCCTTTTTCACTCTTCTGAAGTGATGTCCTATTAAAAGCCAACCCTATTAAAGGTTACAACACACACTGTTAAATGGGACCTGGTTAAGGGATTTCAATCACCCTATTAAAAGTGAGCCCCGTTAGAGGACTTTAGGTAATTCACTTGGAATGCCACCCTGTCAAAGGATTTTCAAATGACTATTAAGTTAACCTTTCTTCAAAGGATTTACCCTAATCTAATATAATTTTTAGAGAGTAACAGTAGAGTTTTGATGTGATACAACTTACAACCTTACTTGTAGATTATAGATCAATATTCAGTCCTCAACTCTTCTTGGCTTCCTATCTTTGTAGTTCTGACAGCTTGTTCACCCTTCAAGCATTCATACTCTTCTAGCCTTCTTTCTTAGCTCACCATTGCAAACTTCTTCACTTGGATCACTTGATGAAGAAAACCCCCTTCTTTCAACTTGTCAGATTTTTGCATCCAAAAATTTTCTAACCTCCAACAAACTTTTCTTCATGACCAAACATTCCTACATATAGGGAATTAGAACTCTTTTTCCTACTCATCATCCATCTCAAAAATTAGGGTTTTTGATGGATTAGGTAGGATATAATGTATCTACCCCATATCTTTTCTTCTCTAGAAACTTCTCCTAGAATCCATTTGAATACACCTCCAAACTAGTTTATGTAAGGTTTTGTGCCTCCAGCTCATCAATCTTATCTTCCTCCTAATTTACAAGTTCCATGAAAACAAACTTGTCACCTTTTATTTGGAAAATCTTTGATCTTCTTCATAATGTAGCAGCTTGACATTATCAATTTACTGATGCTCATCACATACTATGTTACTTGACATCTATTGTAAAATCACTTGGCATCAACTAGATTTTACTAGTGCTTGGCATCAACTAAAAATCACTTAGCATCTACTAACTTGATTGGCACCTATTAGTTTGCTTGGCATCCACTAGAAATTACTTTCACTCAGCTCCAACTAACTTTTGCTCAGCTTGCACTAACTTCCCTTGACACCTTCTATCAACTTGGTCAAGCTTAGCAAATGAACATTGTCAAACCTTTTTCTTCTAAACTTTCTAAGTGTAGCCAATCATTTTGTAACCTCAAGTAGATCATTAATACATTATGTTATCACTATATTAACTAATTCTTACACTTCAATACATAATCATAACTCAACCTTTCCTCTAGGTACTTTTGTACATCTTGTTGATCAAATCATCTTCATCAATAAACTAAGTGATAGTGCTTGAAACATATAAGCAATTGTCTTACCAACATATAGTAGGTTTGACATCACTGACAAGACAATGATTGAAAATACACAATCTTCTTCCAACATTTTCTTACTCAAGTGATCTTTTCAATTATATATCAACACAAAGGAATGTAGTCAGTGAACTTCAAGAAGAACTCAATGAGGAATTTTTAAAAGGATTAGAGATCTCAAAAGATAAGTTAGATGCTAATGAGATAGGAAGATCAAATTCAATAATTGAGTTGATTTAATTCAGTTGAGTTGAGCTTGTTTATAGCACTAGAATTTGAAAACTTCATTTAGAGATTTAATTATGGGTAGCAAAGTTGGGAAAAAGGTGTATTGAGATAAGTTTATATGGTATATAAGCTCACTTTTAATTTGGAGCTTATCTAAACTAGTTACAAAGGAGTTAAGAATTACTATTATTATAGAGAAAGTAAATTCTATAGTAAAAGATGAAAACTATGTTTTTATAGAGAATTTCATGAAGTTTTGTGGAGCACTGTCATGATGGGAGGAAGCTATAGTAAACCTTGGGTAGCATCTGAAGATTAGATAGAAGATCTTGAGTAGTTATTTGATTTCAAAACTCAATTGACAACTTTTTGTGTATGCAAAGTACGTAATTGATTAAAGTTCAAGTTGAAGGAATAAAATGGAGTATAGACTTGATTACCACTTCATTGCAATTATATCTAAAGCATAGAGTACTTTGAAGTGAGTTGACAAGGTGATTTCAAAGAAAACCCTATATTTGGAAAGAGGTATTTTATCATTTTTCTTAGAATTTATTTGATAAAAGTTCATATGTGATAGAATCATGGATATGTCAGTAGTTCACTATTGGAAATATAGATGGAGTAACTGAGAGTGGGGGGGGGTGGTGGGGGGGGTGAATTAGTTACCACAAAAACAAATCCACAAATCCCTTAGATGTCTTATAAACTTAGTTACTATTGTCATTCAGTAGCCACATAGAAAAATACTATAACTCGATAGATGTATGTTAACTTATTAAGCATTCACAAATATTTAACATGTATGCATAAAAGAAATAACATCAACACAAGAGACACTAGATATAATGTGGAAACCCAATATGGGAAAAACCACCAAGTAACTAGCTACCAATTTTCACTCTTTTGAAGTGAACCCTGTTAGGAGCCAACCTTGTCAAAGGTTACAAAACACACTGTTAGGTGTGATCTTGTTAAAGGATTTGATCACCCTGATAAGAGTGGCCTTACTAGAGGACTTAAAGAAAATTCAATAGAACTATCCACCTTGTTAGAGGATTTACAAAAATGGTTGTTAAACCAACTCTATTAGGAGATTTAGAAATCACTACTACAATTGTGAGAAAGTAACAATGAGTGACCTAAATGAGATGCAATTGAACTTTGTTGATACAAATATCTATTTTTCTTCACTAGATCCTCTTAAATAAAATAAATATTTGTTTCTCCTCAAGGATATTTGATCCTTCTTCACACAATAAACTCACTTGCATGCTCACTCATTCATCCATACTTTTGAATTCACAACTTGATCTTTCATTTATACCATATAAATTGTCAAGTCAGCTCATTTACAAGTTACATTTACCAATAATCATTACATTAATTAGCTACGAACATTACATGAAACAATTAAACTTTATTTCCCAAAACAATGAAATCCTTCATTGGCTGACCCAACTCAGTAAACACTACTCCAAAAATGATTTCCAGTGTTAACCAACTAAAGCTTGGTAAACACTTCAAATTCTACAAAATACTTTGGAGACTAAGTGAACTCAATAAACATTGACTTTCCTTTGCTAACCTTGTGAGCTCGATAGAAATTAACTTCTACCACAAAATACTTTGATGCCCAAGTGAGCTCAGTAGAAACTGTCTCCATGGTGTAAATGCTCAATAAACTCTATAATTTGCAATACTAACCAACTAAGCTCGGTAGACTCTTTCTGACAACTGATATGATATTTGTGTAACATCAAAGAAAACACACAATTGAACAATTGTATCCAACAATTCTCAATATTGGGAATGAGGACAAACCAAAATTGAAGGTTGTTTATCTGAAACCTGTAGAAGGAAACCCTAACTCAGCATTATTCATTACTCCAAACAATGTAGTGTATTTGGAAGATATAGGAAGTTATCTTACCAGAAAGTTTGAATCTATTGAGATTGAGTATATGAACAAGGATATGGAATTAGTCTTTAATCATTATTAGACTATGAAACCTAGAATTAAACACTTGAAGGAACTAGACCTATTCAAATATCATTTCTATTGAGAATTGGACATAGATGAGTGGACACAAATCATACTAGGTAGAATACATGATCGAAATCTATGGATAGAAGACAATGTAGTTGATATTTCAGCCAACCTTATTCATGAGGTAATTGGTCTTTGTAGACAAGGAAATGTACCTATAGGTGAAAAATTGGTAAAGAAGAAAGTTGAGAGCTACACAAAGGTGGTGTATAATGGAAAGGCCATGGTGATCAGCACCATTAAACAAGATGATGTAAGATTCCTAAGTAGAATCATTACCTACTCTATATGTGCAAGTTCAAAGATTGATGAATTGTCAGTTGGATTCATCTATGTAGCATTTAATATGTGTGTTGAAAAAGAACAAGTTAACGTTAGTGAAATTCTAAGAATGCAACTTCTTGGGAACCTAGAGAAGATCAAAAGGAGTAAGAATAGTGTATTTATATTTTTGTCACTAATCAATCATTTATTTTTTCATGTACTTAAGAGATTTCCATATTTTTTATTCATGGAGATTATGAGTAGTGAGAGGTGTACAATGGAGAAAATCACAAAAATGTGTAGAAAACATCCAAAATTGCACCAAATATTGGATATTGGAAACTTGATAATGAAATGAGGTGAAGATTTAGAATTACACCTACAATTGTAGATAGATTTAAAGAAGATATTTGTGTTATGGTTGATACAAATTTTACTTATATTCATGTAGTAGAACCTCGAGAAATGTTTCATGATCCCTTAGGTTATGAATTGAGTGATGAAACAATAGTTGGATAGATCAGTTTCTTATTGAAATTAGAGAAGGACCAAGCTTAATATAAATTTGGAACTTATGATGAGATTACTCAATTAGCTCATAAGGCATCCTTAGAGAAGGAATCTCATAAGAAGTTAGAAACAATAGTAAATAAATCCTTAAAAGAAGTTGATATGACTGAGAGTGTTTCATAAGTAGTCAGATAGACTATGTAACAAGGTATATTGAATGTGAAACCTTTGTCAATGCCTATTGTAGAGACATCTTTGGAACAAAGCATTCCATATGTAGAAATATTAGATGTTCATTCAAGTAAGCCAAAGAGGAAATTAGAGACATTAGTGGAAGCTATGACCACAAAGATTAAAAGGGTCAAACAACAAGCCACTAGACCAGGAAAGAGAAAAAAGACATTTGTTGATGATTGTTGAGTCTAGTTAAAAAGAAGAACAACAAGAAGCTAAATAGGTAGAGAAGGTAACCACTTCTAAATAGTTAGCAAGAAAAGCTCGACAACCCTAGAAGCTGAAGATAGAGAAGATAAATTTAGCTATTGCTAATGAAGGTAACTTTGTGTAGATAAAAAAATTTTATGACTTGTATAATAATTTTGAAAAAGATCATATTGGTATCTCTACTATGAGATACATAATAGTCAATAATCTAAAACTTAAGGATATTGAAGGCATGATATAAAAGAAAGTCTATGAAAAACTCATTGAAAAGAAGGCACCAGCTCAAGAAGAGGACATAAAACTTTAGAAGTCTATGTTAAGAACAATATGCAAGAATGATGATGAAGAGGAAGTCAAGAGATTGTTAAATAATCTAGCATCTTACTTGAAAAATAAGGTAAGAACATTCTTATTTATGGTGGGTGAAAAAGATAAGATACGAAGTGAAACTATAGCAGCTATAAGTTAGATGATGATAGAGTCCAAGGCAATATCTTCTCTAGCACCCAAAAACTCAAAAATGTCAATGAGCAGTGACACAATGTAGATAGATTAGACCAATGTTACCACTAACATTGATTATACAAACCTATTTGAGAGTTTTGAATAGAATAAACCTCACACCAAAGATATTGAAGATCAATTAAAGAAAATTAAAGAGGAAAAGTGGTTATTAGAATAAGAGAAAAGAAAAATAGAAGAGGCCAAGCAGAAATTGCTTGAAGATGAGATGAAAAGAAAAGTAGAGGAAGACAAGAAAAGATTAGTTTAAGAAGAAATGAAAAAGAAAACAAAAGAAGGTTAGAAGAAAAGATTAGAAGAGGAAAAAAAAAGAGAAAAAGAAAGAAAGGAAAGAGAAGAGAAAGAGGAAGAAGAAAGAAGAGTTAAAGAGGCAACTAAAAAGAAGCAAAGGCAAGACGACACTAAACCTTTTAGTTCATCTACTCCACTTTTGCTTGCTAGCCTGAAAATTGATGATGATGATCAAACTGACTTGATCTCATCTTTGTCGAATATTATTTAGAAGAACAAGATACTAAAGAGCCTACAAAGAACCTTGATGGAGGTTACTGATAGATTACATAGTACTCTGGTAGTCCAGCACATAGAGGCAAATCCTAAACAGAGGGCACAAGTAGTGCTAAAATATTTTGATGAAGAATCCACAAATTTTTTGAATGTTATAGAAATAAAGGCACAAATTTCACATGATGCTAACTTGTTTAGCACTATTTGTCAGAATATCAAGAACAATTAGATAAGTCTTGATACTTGTATCAAGGAAATTTACAAATGTCAATAGGATGGCAAGATATTGTACATCAAGTCTACTCTATCTCACAAGTTGACTAAGGATATTGATAGTTAGATTAGAGGTAAGATGAGTGAGCTAGAAGCTCCATCTAGCCAAATACAACATCCTTCTAGTAAAATTGATTGTTTTGAAGGAGAAATGGCTAGTATTCATAGTGATATTAGGAAAATAGAACTTTGAAAGAAACAAATTTTGAAGAGAGTATTAGATTTTAGAGAGTCTATTGCTTTGAAAATATCTATTATTGAGAAATAGTTGGAGGAATGTGTCAAGGCCAAGGACACTTACTAACTTTTTATACTCTGACCTTGATGCAGTTGAGATTGCATCATATGCCTTATGTGCAATTTTCACCTCTATTAAATCAGCCAAGGATACATGGAGAAAAGGTATGAGAAATATTAAGGAAAGTTTTGTTGATTGCGTAAAGTTACTATTAGTCTAAGATAGATGTTTACAGAGATTTTGATAGTAGATGGATAGTTTTTGGACAACTTTTGACATTTTAACCTTTATCGTTGATGTCAACTAGGGAGAAGTACATAAAAAAATTGTAAATTGAGTAAAGAGGAGAAAATGATATTGTAAAGTATGAAATCATATTGTAAGGGGGAGCATATGTAATATGAAGAAGTTGTAATAGATGTAATTTTAATGTGTTATTTGTTCTAAGTTGTTGATACGTAGCTAATTTTCCCTATTTTGTTGCCATCAATGCCAAAGGGGGAGATTGCTGATAATTGGCTAATGAAGATACATAATTTTTGTCATATATAGCAACACGTGATGTACATGCTTACATGAAACCTCATAAATAATGATACTAAGCTTTTGGAACTCAGAAAATTGTCTAAGTATGAATTTGGTATACAATAATGTATTGTTTTGTATGTAACTTGTTACTGACATCATATTATAACTAGTGAAGTTAGATGGAGATAGTATACATGTTGATTATGATGTGTATAACCTCAGAAGTTAGTATGGACTATACAAAAAAGAGATATTCATGATTTATCAATGAGACAGGAGAAAAAAATTAAAGGAAAGGAATTACTTGACCCAACATCCTAGATGTTCACTCTAATTTGGAAAAGTGTATTGTGGTCTTAGCTGACCCAACAATAATTTATGAAAAGACATGGAATTTATGCAAAGGACATCTTGCAATAAGGTTTGTGTGAAGTGTTGTAAAATTATGTGATATATTGTGATATGCGAGCTTTTTGTGAAAGTGATAAATGAAAAGTTGATTTTGTGATCTGAGATCAAACTAAGGAAGACATTATAGTACATACATTCCAAAAATTTGATTACTTGTTTGGATAGTGAGATCTTCTTGTAATTGGAATTGCATGTTTGGGCAGTGGGCTCATCTTGAACCTATTGTACTACAACTCCTAACAGGGTTGGAATCTCCTAATAGGGATTCAAAGTCTCCTAATAGGGACTCTCTATATTAAATTTTCTCATTGGCTCCTAACAAGGTCCATCCTCTAACAAGGAACTTATATATCAATATATTATCTAGTGGGTATCATCCCCACCAAGGTTTTCCCTTGGCTAAGGTTTCCCTATTAACAAAATATTGTGTTATGAGTTATCTTTGTGCATGGTTAATATTACCATTTAGCATTACTTTATTACTTTATTTAGCATTACTTTATTACTTTATTACATTTGAAACTTCTTGAATGTGTTCTATAAGAGAGATGGAGGTTTCGTGAATAAAATTAGGTATACTTTTGAGAGCTGATACTAGTATGTCATGTCTTTGGGATAATAGGAGAGGAATTCCACCATTAAAGGTTGCAAAAGCATGAGCTCTAGCCATATAATTAAGTGGCCTATTGATATGAGTAGATGGTACTCTAGGTTGAAATCTAACAATAGAATGAGTGGAGATAGATCTTGCAGGTGTATGGATTTCTTCTATAGTCCTAACTGGTGATAGAGACAATCTAGTCTTCCTTCTTCTAGGATTGGAAAATGAAAGCTCTTGGTATTGGAAATTGCCTCTAGAAGATGCCCTTGTTTTAGCTTTGGACATCAATCATAGAAACTTTGGTCGGGAAACTATATGTAAGTGATGTTAAGTCACCAAGTGCTCTATGGAAAAGAGCCTCTTAAAGGCCTAGAATAATGAGAGAAGCACTATCTTCTCATCATCAACTTGAAATTATTCCCTTTTGACACTAGTAGACTTAAAATCTTTTGATATGAGAGTCCTACAGGGTGTGCAAAAAATTTCTAACACAAAAGCCACCCTAATCTAAGGGAATACTTCTTAGATAGCCTCATTTAATATAAAATGTGGGAGTTTACAACTTGAGATTGAGTCTCTAGAGAAGGCCGACTTCCTTTACTATCAGGATGCACCTAACTGATCTTTTAGAAGAAAAGGGAGAAGGAATGCATGTAAGAAAAACCACCTAATCTAATATAGAGGGAAATGCACCAAATAGTATGTGGGTCTACTTATTTTCCAATGAATGTACTAAAATGTAATAGATTTCTCAAAATTTACCATTATCTACACCTTTTCAATCTCTATATCATAAATAAGCCAAAAATAACACAATCAGAGAAGGAATACAATGGATTCACTTGATCTAATGAGTTACTAAGTATGAACATGATCATATGATATTTTCAATTGTCTAATACATTCAACAAGTGAAGCTATAGGAATGTGCACACAATTGGTTGATAGAGAATGCATATAGTAGAAAAGATCTCTATTGAGCATAGGAAAAATCATAGAGGGGCTCCAAAAATTAGAAAAGAGAGAACCCTCAAGAAAATAACAAAACTTTTTTTATAGTTCAAGCATAACTCCTAATTACTTCACAATTTCATTCATGAATTTAAGATTGTCAAACAATGATTGGATGAAATCTAGATGATGGATTGGATCTAGTATCCTTTCAGAGTCATGGAAGTCATCAATGTTGATTGGAAGAACCCTAATCTTGACATGAAATAGTGCCATAAATGAAAAACTCCCCTCAAAATAGATAACTAGAAAGCAAGAAGCATCTCTTTCATGTCTTTTTAGCATGGTCATAACTCTAGAGTGGTTGGGATCAGTCATGGAGATCAGATCATGCAAGAAAGCCATTACTTCTTCCCCATTGGCCTAACAAATTAGCAAAATAAACAAGTCAACTAAGTCATACAACCAAGATGAGCCATGTGTACCAATGGGCTTATATCTTTTTTCCACCTAATGAAGTCTTTGAGTGCTGACCTCTATGATCATATGATCATCATATATCATAAGATCGCAACTCTTCTTATCATCTTCCAACATATTTGTTTGAACCTTTACAATCTTATGATCACCAATTATGTCGTAGTATTGCCAGTTGGAATTCTAGCCCTTAAAATCTCATGGTACCTAGTTAATAGACCATCCTGTAACCTTGGCAGTTACTCCAACAACTATCATTGATTTATGGCTATATGATGATAGTTATCTTCCCTTATCATAGCCTCAAAAGCATCCAAATCTACCTTTATTATCTCTCAATGATCATCACTTTATAACATCAGGTAGGTATCCTTTCTAGTTCATGATCTTACGATTCCCCTTGGTGTTGTGACCATACGACACTACAACTCTATGATAGCTAAATGGCATAACATCAGTAGCTCCCAGAATTAGCTTCACAATCTCACACCACATCATAAGATTGTAGCACAAAATATTAGTCGTGGCATCATAGCTCTAACTTTTCACCCTTGTGATCTCACAATAAATAGGAGATGAAGAAAAAGGCCCCACCTAGACACATGGTGGAACCTCACTATGTTGTTATAACTAAAGATTGATCATTTTTCCATAGCAACATAATGAGAGACGTTCATCTATTTTCGTCTGACAGCCCAGAAACATGCAACCAACTTACTGACTATGCAAGAATCTAAACCAATTATAACTCATTTGTATGCCAACCTATCTAACATTCATTCACCTCACTTGTGGCCCACAAGGAAAATAGGACACATAATCCACATGGAAAGTTCTTGCTATCTTGCATAATTTAAAGTACTTGCAACTTCCCATAATGACATAGCAAGGACCATCAATCCTGGGAAGATTGATGGTTGGGAAGATGTATAATACACTCTGCTAGAACTAAGGAAAGAGGGTCCACCATGCTATGTGTCCATTTGTCATTTTTTTCACATAATTTAAAATCCTTGTACCTTCAAAAAGCGAGAAAGCAACAACCCTCGATCCTTTACGATCTGATGATGGATAAAACATAGGCCAATAAAGGAATATTTAAATGTGAAAAAACTTAGGAAAATGTATAACCTAAGTTCCTAAAAGATTTACTTGCATGCCCTAATATTTTAATTTTTAATATTTGAATGATTGTTAGATATTTTTCCAAATATGAAATATGAATTTTGGTAGGAGGGAAAAATAGCTAACAGTAACTTTCCAGAACTTAAAGGAAAATGGAAAAGTAAGTAGTGGAAATATAGAAAGTTATCATTGAGTTCAAAGGAATAGTAAAAAGACCTCTAGATCTCCATTGAACTCTTATATTTACTATCCAATGGGTATTTCCTTAAATTCACTCATGTGGAATAAATTTTGAAGATCAATGGATGAATTGAGGCTCTCATATAAAGATGCACAAGTAGTTGAATTAGTTACCACTTTTTCTTTAATTTTTCACTCTATCAATGCAATTATCTTTTGAAAAACCTATAACTATTTTAATTCATTATCTCATTCACTTTCTCGATTCAAAATCTTGTTCGTGAACTCATTGTAACCAAGTTTGTGGGTTTTGATGGGTTAAATGGTATTAAGTCAGCATTACAGAACTTCATAGATACTTCTCTTCATTTCTTTGACATGGCATACTTCCATAAAAGGTTGAGATCTAAATGAATTCATCTTATCATTGCAAAGCTTTGAGGATGTAGTTTAGTTGAGGCAATTGGTTTTCCAGTCATGGTTCAAGCCCCTGAGTTGATTTATGAATGCATTCATCACTACAACTCAAAAACAAGGAGAATTATGCTACCTATGATACATTGCTAATCTCAATTGATAGCCAAATAGCGGTGAACTCCCTTCATGTGCTAGAGCAGGAGGAGTTCTTTGATTTAGACTTTGGTGGAGCCATCTCAGAATTCTCAGCTAAAAAGATGATATAGAGGAAAAAATCATGAGGAAATGGTTCTAGAAACCTCAGAGTGATAAGAGTAAAGTTCCCTTGAAACCTTGCTTTGGACCAACCTTAAGCCATAAATCATTGATATTTTGGTCCTCCTGCATAGGTTGAAAGGTGAGGTAGAAGCTTTGAATTTCATCAAGAAGTATTTCTTTTTAGTTCAAGTAATTTTCTCAGATACCTAGTGTTGACCGGTCTCAAGAGGTAAGAAAAATGATATCCAACGCTCTTCAGGTAGCCAATTTCTATAATATGTTCTACATGTCTTCCTTCTTGATTTACATGTTGGCATCATTGTGATTATGGCATGGCCTCCAAAGATTAGAGAATTTCCTTGATGATGTTAAATCTTATGAATTTTATCCATGTCTATAATTACAAAATAGTTATGTGGTTTATGTTAAGGTGAATGATGCATTTACTATGAGGATTTGCAATGAGCTATAGGGATGACTAGAAAGGAGATTCAACCTTGAAGTGATAGCTACCATTAGTCAATTTGGATGTCACTTCATTCAATTCTCATCATTTTCTTATTTTCATCTTGCAATGTTTGACAGATTTCCCTTAAAGTTACCAAGGTAGTCAAGTGACATGATCATGTTGATCAAGATCATACAAAAATCCATGCAAGTGAATATACTAAGTGGGAGCCTAAAGAAGAAAGGCTATGAATTCCCTATGAAAATCAAAACCTTCAGTTGCGACACTTGGTTTGATGCCAAAAACATCATGAAGATATTTGAGAAGAAATATAAGTTGGAAATGTATGAAGTCTTGAGGCCCATGTTTGACCCACATGGGTGTGCCAAAGATGTTTTGTAGATAGGGAGCATGATAAAGCACATCAGTACCATTGACTATTGAGCTAATTGTAAAGATGAGTTTGAGAGTTATGATCGGGCCTTTTCTAGATTGGCAATTGACCAGGTGAAGATGTATAAGGTTAACATTAATGTAGGAGTTGAATATGATGGTTAAAACATATATAAAAATACCTACTTGACAAAGCTAAGAGGTACTCCCATACATTCAAAACCTTATGAAGAAGTTGTGGAAGACCTAGACATGATGATGGCCATAATCTACAAGAGAATTGGAAAATGGGTCAAGTGGAGCACTGCACAATGAAGTGGGAGCAAAGGTATGACTTCCCAAGCATCTTTGAATGTAGTGACAACCTCATCTTCTCAAAGAGGTGCCTTAGGTACAATCTTTCCCATCACTCAAGGTCCTGCTCAACTAACTAGTGGAGGTGACCAACCTCTTGACAAGAATACCCCCCTTGATAAGATCTTTTTGAAAGGTTCAGTACCAATGATTGGAACTGAAATGGAGGCTAAGAAGAAAAAGGTAGAGAAATTGAAAGACAATGTAGTTACGAGATCTCTCCCACCCTACAACAATTTAATCCCATCTATAAATGTTGCATTACTCCTACCAAGTAGTCCCTAAATACAAGTGTTGGACCTTGGAGATGGTAGAAGTAGTGAGAGTGAGTCTACTAAGTCTAAAAAAGCTACAAATAATTCTATAAAAATAGAGAAAGGTCCTGAAGCTTCAAAACTTATTTCCTAGGTCCCAAAGAACCCTTTCTCTTCAGATACGAAGACATTGACTCTAGTCAAAAGGAAAATGTTTAGTGTAGACACACTCAGGACTACATCTAAGGTGATTAGCACATAATCATGGATAGAAGAAACCTTATATAGAAAGAGGAAGAGGAAATAAGAGGGAGTCCCCAAAAAAGAAACTTTTATCTCTAGCTATTTGTTCTGGATTGGCATTGAGTAAAGTTAAGAAGAAGAAGACCATATCAATCCTCAGACAAGATCCTGATATAGGGCCCTTGACTATGGAGATTTCTAAGCCCACTAAGGAAGGGAGGATTGAAGACATGTTTATAGAGGACTTGGAATTGCATTCTATAGACATCGAAGAGGTTAGACATGACACCAAGGTAGGCCTATGGAAATCAACAAATGATGTGATAGAAGGAAAACTTTAAAGCCTTATACTAGCTAAAGTCAGAATGAAGGTGGAGATTCATGAACTTAATTGCTTCATCAGGTAGCTAGCCACCCCACTGGCAAGCATCTTGGGAATGTCGACCACCAATGATCCTACAACCACTAACATTCATGCTATCATCTCCTAGTTATAAGAAGACAAGAACTTCGGGAAAATTGGTAGGGAGTGGAGTGGAAAACTCAATTTTGAGGGACTTGCAATCATAAAGAAAATTTGTAATGTAGTACTGAGGCTCAAAATAGAGAAAGATAATATCTCAACTAACTAAGCTACCCTATCAACAGAGAAAGCCAACAGTGAAGATTGCATTTCCTTATTGAAAATGATCATCCTCATTAAGGATAAAGAAGCAGTAGAGGCAAAGATTCTACCTAAGGGAGATGAGACCTTATTTGATCGACTATAGAGTATGCTATTAAAATCTAAAATGATCCTAGTGGCAAAAGAGGGATTGAAGGAAATAGAAGTTAAAGTTAAAAAAGATTATGACAGAGACTATGAATTACAAAGAGGTCTACATACAAATTCCCAAGCTAGTGGACAAGGAAAATGGATAGTTGTAGTTGTTGTCATGCAAAATAATTTCTCCAATTATCCAAATAGCTTAATAGAGATCTTCTAATCACTAGAACAAAGTTTCAAAGCTCCAAAAGTTTGGTGGGTGTGTACACATGCCTATAGAGGAAATGTATGAATGTTTAAATGCCATCAAAGATCTAGCTAGAGAGAATTCCAAGTGGCTCTAAAGATACACTAACATTCATGTTCATAGACATGAAGAGTTGATCTCAATCATTGTTGTTGCCAAAGCCTATAAGGTGAAGTCAAAAAAAGGAAAGAAGGTGAAGTGATTCTTATCCTGCCCTTTCATATTTTGATGTCATGATTGTAACTAACAATTGGCTCCTTTCCATTTGTCAATTTTAAGGAGATGAACTAATTTGAGTCTCATTTTGTAACAGTCATCTTGAAATCCTATATATATGTAATTAAAAGATTAATAGAAGGCCAGGTAATTTTTTGGCATAAAATACTTCATGTTGCAAAGACAAGTTGAATGTATTTTTTGTCAATTATTTACTATTCCATTGTTTTGTGATACTTAGGATATCTGTTTCCATTGAATCTTTCCATCAAATTGAGTTAAGGAATAGATAGTGTTGTAGATAATAGTAGTATTATTGAAAGTTTAAAGAGATTATATTTTGTGTTTTTCTTCAAGTTAGTCTCTTAATTATTAGAGTTAAAATCTTTCAGTTAAGTAGTTGATTCATAGATAGAATTCATTAACATTTCATCAATTTTTGTGAGTTCATATGATGTGCGAGTTCATAGAATTGATTAGTTTTAAGACCCAAATATTTTCCTAAGCTAGTTCCTATTTAGGCCTAACTTGGTTTACCTCTCCTATTCTTTGGTCCAGAACAAACCCCATTTAGATTTAGGAATAATCAAGATTCATTGCAAATCACAAAATCTAAGGGAGCTATAGTTAAGAATTTAGGGGGAAGTCAATTACTTAGCTATGATTTCCCAACTATTGTAATAAGATATTGTTGAAGAATATTGGGCATTCATAGAGTAGAATAAAAGAACAATTTTTTTAGCAACAAAGCTCTCTTGTTTTCATTTTTTAGCTTAGTTTCTGTATTTATTACTCATAGCTATGTGTATGGAGGCTAAGAACTAGTGCTCCCCTATATTCTATTTGTTCATTTTTCCTAGTTGGCTATGTATGAACATTTTCCCAGTTTTTGGGATGAGGGTTTGGGGTTTCACACTGTTATGCTGGTTATTTTTGCATATGGTGTCTGAACCCAAATTTTATTGGATTTTTGAGGCTTTTGTGCCCAAATACCAAATTGGTTTTAATTTAAATTTTTTTCAATTTTGGAGGTTTTTACCTCATTTTGTGTGTCACCCTATTTTCTCAGGTTTTCATGGCATGAATTTGGTTGTGGACATGGATCATCCATTTGGATGTTAGTTAGACCATTGTTGCAATTTTATGTTGCATTAGGAATCATGTCATATCCACCCTCCCAAGCTATTTCAGTTGAGTGATATTTTTCTTATGTTCTCACCCAATCATTATGTTATTATCTTCATGATGCTGGTGCACTACACATGAGTACATGTGCATACATTGTCGGGTGACTTATGAGGCCCAATCTCAGGTTTGTACTTCAATGGAGTTATGATCATTTTGTTGACTAATTGTATATACATGTCAAGGATGTATTCAAAGTTTCATTTTCGTTATTCCTTTCCTAAAATAAATGGCCTAAGATATTACAAATGCAATCTCTTTGGTCATGTTATGAGTAATTGCAAAACTAAGTCATTATAGAATGATCAATTTTATGCTAGTCTATAAGTTGATAAAGAATTTGATACTAAAGTGACTAAGATATGGAGGCCTAAGATTAATAAATGTATGTTTGTTAAAATGGCTCTACATTCTAAAGAAAAGGACTTATGGATAATTGATAGTGGTATCAGAGCTTTGTCACAAGTTTGAATCTCCTTGGGTAACATTGAGGGGGGGGGGGGATTTTTGGACTAACCACCAATATTCCCCTTTGAGATTCATGACATGGATAACAACCTCCTATGTTATATAATCTAGTGGTTGTATCAAGCATTGATAGGTCAATCTTTTGGTGCAATGACACCTCTAGCTTGTAACATACCTCATTGAGGAAAGCCTACTAAATGAGATTCTTGCCATATTTCTTCTTCCTTAATGATTTTATTCATTCCAATATTATTATGACACAGTCAAGATCTGGTATGGGGGTCAAACTTAACCATTAACTTGATTTTCTTAAAAAATCATAAAACTATCTTCATGAGTTGCAAACCTGTCAAGAAGAAGACATGTTCCATTTTCCACCGCTGCTCCCTTCTAGACCAAATTTTCTACAACAACATTTTTAGAAGCTAGGAATTCTTGTTCAAGGTGTGAGGACTTTCTTGGGCATGATTCAACCTTTGTTTTTCACCTCAACTCATTTTGCAGAAAACTGTCGTCATGGGTTGAAAATGTGCCATGGAGAAGATAACTTTAGGTTTTTCATCAGGGCTTGAATATTTGGGTAACAACAAATCTAAACAATGCTTGGAGATCTTAACTTAGATTAAAACATTAATTTATCATAGAACCCTTTGTTGGAATTATGATATATTTGTCATCAATGACAACACTTATTCGATTTTGAATGCTAACTCAGCTCATCACCTAGTCTATAGTTCACATCGAGCATTCAATGGTTACCTTATAAATTCCATAGGTAAACAGTTGATACCGAGCATTCTTTTGGAAACTGAGCATATGGGTAGTTCAGCATTATTTACCAAGTTCACAATGGTTACCGAGCGAAACAGTGTTCTCCAAGCAATTAGTGGTTACCAAGCAGAACAGTGTTCCCCAAGTAGTCAGTGCTAACCAAGTGATCAAGGTAAACAATGAACTTAGTGTTAACCAAGTGATCAAGGTAAACAAAGAACTTAGTATTTACCGAGTGATCAAGGTAAACAAAGAACTTAGTGTTTACCGAGTGACCAAGGTAAATGAAGGAATCAATGACTACCAAATAATTAAGGTAAATGAAGGAATCGATTTTTACCAAGTGAAGAAGGTTATCAATGGATTCAGTTTTTACCGAGTGACACAATATTCATCGAGTCACCAATGGTTACCAAGTTCCAAGCTACTTAGAATGATTAGTATAGACTGTGCCTCTACTCTTACCGAGTGCATGATGATGCAGCGTATTGTAGTGGATGTCGAGTATCAGAAGGTCACCGAGTCAGTTTGTGGAACTCAAGTTTTCTACCACCTAGCCAACTCAGTAATACTTGTTCACTTGTATTTGGCCGACCTTGCCAGTGTAAATATTGGATTGGTATATATCATGTGAAATGATGATATGTTAAGAGAATTTGATGATGATGTGTGGCAATAATTTGAGAAGAAGGAAAGCGAATCACCAGTAGAACAGAAGAATACAAGGTCAACATTGATGCAGAAAGGATATATTCATCACATTAGGTGATCAGAGTGTAAAGGATCTTACCAGCAATCAGTTGTAATCAGATCCACTACTTCATCCTAATAGGTGAATCAGTTTGCTAAATCCTTTAACAAGGTAGACTTAACAGTCTTTTGTAAATCTCCTAACAGAGTGTATACTTCATTGTATGTTTGTAAATCCTTTAACAAGGTGGATCTAGCAATCCTACTTGCTCCTAATAGGGCAGATCATCAAAAGTGATCATTGTAAGCCTTAACCAGCCAACTTTATACTGTAGTATTGAAGTTTTGTGGGTATCATCCCCACCCCAGTTTTACTTTCTAATTGGAAGGTTTCTGGGTCACCAAATCTATGTGTTCATGTGTTACAAATGTTTATCTTTTCACACATATAGTAGTTTAGATGGATGAATGGTAAAAATATTATTATGCAGAATTGAGTTAAAGTTTTAGAGTTACCGATTCACCCCTCCCCTCTCAGTAACCTTGTTAGTCTTGATTATTTCCAACAATTGGTATCAGAGCTTTGTGGTTCTTAGGACAAAAGTTTGACAGCTTGAGCAAAGATCAAGGACAATGGAGATATTCAGACTTGACAAATCTATTGAGAATGAAAAACTAGATCTGGAAATGGCCATGACTCAATTCAATGAAGCAAAGGAGCATCTTCCTCAATCCCTAAAAAGAAGGAAGGAACTTGCAAGACAAATGAATGATTATCAGTATATTGAAAAAAGGATTGAAGACCTTTTACCATCATGTAGTTCAAATGAAGCTAATGAAGCAATCAAGGAACTCCTAGCAAAGAATGGTTCTCTGTAGGAAGAAGTAAGAAAGCTCAAAAGAGAACAAGAAGTCCAATCCATCAGGTTATGTGAAGTTTTGGAACAGAGAAAAAAGGAAAATGAAGACTTAGAGGTAAGAAATAATCTATCCTATCAGCATGAAGATCTTATAGGACAACTATCTAATGCAAATGAAGAAATTATGATTCTAAGATCTGAGAATGAAAGTTTGAGAAATAATTTAATCACTAAAAGACAAATCAATGTAAGTTTGCAAAGTGATCTGAGATCTGAAAGACAAAACAATGAAAGTTTAAAAAATGACTTAAATGTTGAAAAACAAGTCAATGAAAGGATGATAAAATCTCAAGTAGATATGGATCAATTGAATTTTCAAAATGAGAAGAATCTTCATAGAAAAAAAGGTAAAGCAGGCCTTGGATACAATGAAGAAGGTGAATCTTCCAAATAGGGTACTCAAAAGAATCAAAAACCTACTTGCAATCACTATGGAAAGTTAGGTCATACATCTAACAGATGTTGGAGCAATGGTAAAAGAAAATTCAATGGTAAATGCTACAATTGCAATCAACATGGTCACAAAGCAAATGAATGCAAGAAAAAACCAAAGTTTGAGGGCAAATGTCACAAATGCAAGAAACAAGGTCACAAGGCATCTGAATGTAGATCAAAATCATTCAATCCAATAGAATAGGTTATCAAAGCATTATTTGGTTGGGACTACAACACTTGGTGTAGATGTCACTATTGTGGAGAATATGGACACATTGGAATAAACTGTACAAGGCATCACCTAAGGAAGAAAGATACTACTATATGATGTTATACATGTACCGAACCTGGTCATATATCCAAGAATTGCATGAATATAAGAAGAATTGAAGATGAAAAGAAAGCTAGAGCTGACAACATTCAAAAGTAGATGAGACAACAGTAGATTTCAAAATCTACTGAGCCAGAAAATTCAAATAATGGCTATGTCACTCAAGAACTGGGTGACTCCACCATTTCCAATTAAGACTCATCAAGAAGGACTAGGGACTACATCTTCAAGAAATATCCTAAATAGTTTCAGAATGTAGAAGTGCAAATGACAAATCAGTATTGCATTTTACCGAGCAAGGTTGGTTTCAGACTTAACCGAGCTAGGTCGGTAATATGAAAGATTTTGTTTGTATACCAAGTTGCAAGGTTTACCGAGTAAGTTAGTAACTCTCTGAAAAACCCTAGGTCATCTCAGCTACCTTCGTACCCGAGCATTAATGGAAAATTTTTCATCAAAAAGGTAGAAATTGATCTCATTTTTTCATCATGAATTCAGAATATACAGAGCGAAGAGTTTCCAAGAGTGCGAAAGTGAGTTCAAGCGATTTGAAGTGATTTTCCAGGGAAGAATTTGTTTAATGAAATCATTCAATTACCAAGCAGCAATGGCATCCACAAGCACTAGCAACAACAAGGAAAAAAGAGGCTCTAAAATGCTTGTGAAAGGAGTAGAATGGAAAGCACCTAGTTTCAAGCTTGTTCTCACCATAGCTGAATCGCTTGACCCTCATGGAGCTCAATTGAAAATTCCACCAAAGGTACTTCTTATAAATGACATTTGTACTCATTTCAAATGCACTGTTCAAGAAATAGGGACACTAGATATTGATAATGCCCTAGCCGAGTTGTGTGTGGATGGAACCCTCAAACCCGAATTCAAACATTTGGAAACCAAAGGTTTGACCCATATCCCGCATCTACCAAAGAACTTTCAAATGAAATGGATAAGATAAATTTTAAGCCGAGTGCATAATGGTCAGTTATGATTAGAGAAACCTGTCCTAATAACAAAGAAAATGATTCATAGGATCACAGGTTTACCAATGTTAAGCAAATCAAAAACCACCAAAACCCTAAGTCAGGATGAACTTCAGAAGTTAACCTTAGCCAAATGGGATGGCAGAGGATTAAAACCTAACAATGTATCTGATGCAGAGTTAAGATTCAGACTTTATTTAATTGCATATAAGATGTATAGTTCTAGCAGATTGAACAGCGTGCCCTGTGAGGCTGTAGATTTAGCCTATAAGGTTGTGAAGAAAAACATGGAGTTTGACCTAGCAGATGTGCTGCTAAAACAACTTAATAAAAACATGGACAGTATAAGAACCTCAAAAACCAACTCTTGTAAATTTGGGTCTTTGTTAGTTTGTTTATTTTTCTATGTACAGAAATTTTTCCCTTCAAAAGGTACAGTTGTATGGAGGAAAGATATTCTAGTTTTGTATCAAATAAATGAGTTTGCAACAGAGATGGGTGAAAATTTTGATAGTATAATGGATAATTATTTTGAATACTTCAAGGAAAGAATGAATAACAGATTTAGAATCCCTCCTAAGCTTGTTGAGGATTACAAAGATGATGTGTGCTTCATGGTTGACTGTGACAAGGTATACATTTAGGCAGTCAGACCCCAAGTTGCATGGATAAAACCTCTTCCTTATGAGGTAAATATTGATGAAACCAGAGATATCATAGAGGCACTGGTAAATGAGCTAGTAGACCCAAGGAAACCAATTTTTGGAACCTATGAAGAAGCTAAGGCCAAAATTGAGCTTGAAATCAAGCTACCATAGGCCATAAGCAAGGGCAAGAGGAAAATAGAAAAATTGAAAAATTCTACCGATTCTCTTATGCTCACCGAGGGAAAAGGTGAAGATGAAGAAGGAGAAGAAGAAGAAAGAGGAGAAGAAGAAGAAGGTGAAGAAGAAGGAGAAGAAGAATCTGCAGAGGAATAGCCAAAGAAAAAAGGTAAGGTAATCATTACCAAACCCAAAAAGAAGCTTACTGCAGTATTCACTAGAAGAACTAGGAAAGGTAAGTAGGAACCTATGCTAGTTAGGCCTACACCCACATTCGATCAAAGGCTCAAACAATTGGAGGAAGGACCTAGCATCACAAATTTCAAAGCATTGAAATTTGAAACTAGAACTGATGCTAAGAAAATGCAGATTGAGGAACTGGTACTCAGCAAGATGGGTAAATGGAAATACTCCCCAGACCAGATTGCCCCTCAAATCTCAAAAGAACTACTAGAGAGATTGCAATCGAGATGGGAGTTAGCCACCCAAATAGTAAAAGATATTTATGAGCAATCTCTGAGGAATCTCTGGCCAAGTCTCACTAGAGTAGAAGTAAAAGCTGAAATGAAAAACCATGAAGGTAAAATGATGATTAGATTCCACACTTTTTTTATTTTGATTAAAGGCATTGAACATGTTGTAAATGATGCTACAAACATGTGGAAAAACATCTATCATCTACATAAGCCTAGTGTAGACCCAGCAGAAATCAAAGATGATGACAGCGACAGTGATGATGAGCTTGATAGCACTCCATCTGTCACAGTCTCACCAGGAGAGTTGCATGCGCTGATGGAAGATAAGGAAGAAGAAGACAAGGAGGAAGAAGCTAAAGAGGTAGATAAGGAAGAGGATGACCTTGTTAAAATTGCAGCAGTAGTTATTGCATCCCTTCCTCACTCTCCACCTAAAACTATGATATCATCAAGGTTGGAGTCAGCTTCGACAGGTTTGGTCACAACTTCATCAGATATATCATCTACACCTGCCACATCTCAGCTCTAGGTATCATCAATGGAAGTGTCTACCACTTCATCTACCAAGCTACAGGCAACTTCTTTAGTTACCAAGTCATCCACTGCAGCAGTCACCACATCAGAAGTATCTATTACTCCTGCAGTATGTACAGTAAGTTTTCCAGTTTGCTCTCCAATTTTATCAACTTTAGCTACATTAGCACCAATTTTTGCACCAGTGAGCTCTTCAATTGTAAATATTCCTGTATGCACATCAATTTTGGGAAGTATACCAATTTTGAATACATTTAGCCCCTCTCTTAGTCTTCCTTTAGTTGGTCCTATTCCAGTTTTGACAGCCAATCCAACCTCATCAACCATTGTCTTTGTTTCAAAAGGCAAAGATGTTAGTACAGCAGAAAAACCAAAGACTCCATTAAAACTTCTACTTATAGGCAAGACAATTGATGATGATGTAGACTTGGATACTGAAATTTTCATTCCAAAGATAGATACAGATACTGGTTCAGTTGATGAACTAAGACTGCTCAGTCAGCGAATAGAACTGAAGGCAAAGCAGAAACAACTAAGGAATGAGAGAGATAGAGAATTTAGAATTATTGATGAAGCAAAAAATATAATTAGTGAGGCTATAGGTGTTGATGTTGATACTTCTCAACACATTTTGCTACAATTAGAAGAGGCAGTCAATAAATTCAATGAGGACACCTCCAGTCAAGAAAAGTTGATAGAGAAGGCAGAGAAGAAATTTGATAATAAGGTGCTTGAGCACATTGCTCAGCATATAGCAATAAAATAGGTTGAATTAACCATAGTTTTTGTCAACATTGAAATTTCCTTTAATAATGTAACATCTCTTTTTGCTAAGCTTTGTGATGTTACCAAGTATACTAAGGAAATACGAGAGAAATTGAATAAGATAGATGAGGATCTAAAGGCAAGCACACAAAACCTGAAGCTTGACCCCAGTTCAACCTCATCTCATCACCTCATAATAAAATTTTTGTCAGAAAAACAAGAAGAATTGCTGAGAGAAGAGTCAAGGATCCGATCTACATTGTTAGATATTCAAAATATGATCCTTCCCATCATGGACACAATGCAAAAGCACATTGCCCATTCAAAAACATTGATCCATGACAACAATTTCTCTATTGTAGACCATGTGATTGAACTCTCTGCAGAAGTTCAAATGGCTCTATCCACATGCAAAATCTTGCAAGAGAATTGGGACAAGACTCTGCAACTCATTCTTCAGGTACATTTAGAGTTTATCTCACATTTTGATGTTTCTATGTAAATAAATTTTTTATTCTTTGGCATTATTGTCAAAAAGGGGGAGAAAGAGATACTTAGAAAGAGTTATTGGTGAGATAAATGTACAAAATGGACAAAGAGATACTATAAATAAAGGTCATATAAATACCTTGTGTATATTGTATGGGGGAGTCATATGTAAGGAAGCCATGTATATTCAGCAGAATCATTTGTCAGTATGTCAAAAATTGTATATAAGTTTTGACTCATAAGTGTTTTTGTCAATAATGCCAAAGGGGGAGATTGTTGGAATTAAGATATATTTGTCATCAGTGACAACACTTATTTGATTTTGAATGCTAACCGAGCTCATCACCTAGTCTACAGTTCACACCGAGCATTCAGCGGTTACCTTATAAACTCCACAGGTAAACAACTGATACCGAGCATTCTTTTGGAAACCGAGCATATGGGCAGTTCAGTAGTATTTACCAAGTTCACAGTGGTTATCGAGAAAAACAATGTTCTCCAAGTAGTTAGTGGTTACCAAGCAGAACAATGTTCCCCAAGCAGTCAGTGCTAACCGAGTGATCAAGGTAAACAAAGAACTTAGTGTTAACCGAGTGATCAAGGTAAACAAAGAACTTAGTGTTTACCGAGTGATCAAGGTAAAAAAAGAACTTAGTGTTTACCGAGTGACCAAGGTAAATGAAGGAATCAGTGACTACTGAATAATTAAGGTAAATGAAGGAATCAATTTTTACCAAGTGAAGAAGGTTATCAATGGATTCAATTTTTACCGAGTGACACAATATTCACTGAGTCACCAATGGTTACTGAGTTCCAAGCTACTTAGAATGATTAGTATGGATTGTGCCTCTACTCTTATTGAGTGCATGATGATGCAGCATATTGTAGTGGATGCCGAGTATCAGAAGGTCACCGAGTCAGTTTGTGGAACCCGAGTTTTCTACCACCTGGCCGACTTAGTAATACTTTTTCACTTGTATTTGGTCGATCTTACCAGTGTAAATATTGGATTGGTATATATCATGTGAAATGATGAGATGTTAAGAGAAGCTGATGATGATGTGTAGCAATAATTTGAGAAGAAGGAAAGTGAATCACCAACAGAACATATGAATACAACAAGGTCAACATTGATGCAGAAAGGATATATTCATCACATTAGGTGATCAGAGTGCAAAGGATCTTACTAGCAATCAGTTGTAATCAAATTCACTGCTTCATCCTAATAGGTGAATCAGTTTGCTAAATCCTTTAACAAGGTATACTTAATAGTCTTTTGTAAATCTCCTAACAGAGTGCATACTTCATTGTATGTTTGTAAATACTTTAACAAGGTGGATCTAGCAATCCTACTTGCTCCTAACAGGGCAGATCATCAGAAGTGATCATTGTAAGACTTAACCAGCCAACTTTATATTGTAGTATTGAAGTTTTGGGGGTATCATCCCACCCCAGTTTTACTTTCTAATTGGAAGGTTTTTGGGTGACCAAATTTGTGTGTTCATGTGTTACAAATGTTTATCTTTTCATACATATAGTAGTTTAGATGGATGAATGGTAAAAATATTATTATGCATAATTGAGTTAAAGTTTTAGAGTTACTGATTCACCCCTCCCCTCTCAGTAACCTTGTTAGTCTTGATTATTTCCAACACCCTTCACCTTTTTCATGTTTTTAATCCATATGCATCTTCAAGTGGTTATTACAAGAAATCACCTTCATGGGTCTGAAACTCGCTGAGGAGAAGATGATTTTCAAATTTTTGCCAGAATGTGTTTATCAAGAGTGGTACACTAAGAGTGAATATGGAACATAATTGATCATCAAATCAAAAAATTTGATTCTATTAGAATAAGTACTAACTTACCCAACCAATCACAAGGTAAAACAAACACCCACCTAGCAAGAGGAAAAAAGAAGGTGAAATAGGAAAATCTAATAGAGATCGCCTAACTTTAGGGACTAAGACTTAGACTCAAACCCAAATGAGGACTAAAATCACTTCTTCCACTACACAAAACTTAATTTTTTCAATTGGTTAGAAAAAAGAAAGTGGGGCAACAAGCCCTACATGATAGCTAAAAGACATAAACTGGAAAACAAAGAGGTGAAATAAATAGCCTACAGATATAGCTTAAAATGATGGCAAAGCAAGGTCTCCCCAAGTTAGATCCAATGATTCTATCCTCTCAAAGATCCCATGCTTGTAGCTTCCACAATGAATAGAAAACCAATCCTTTAGAAAAGGATTTTAGAAAAAGCTCTCAAATTTCCAAATTACAAACGTGAGAAGTGAGGAATTAAATTCCTCTTTCAATACTTATTCACATTTCAAGTGAATAATCAATTAGTAAAAATAGCTAGTTAGACTAGCTAAATTCCAAATTGACCCAATAAAAACAAGCTATTCCTAGAAATAGGAATTCATGTGTGGCAAAATTGTCAGAAAATAAATTCAACAAAATTTAAAGTCCAAAAACCCAAAATCATAGAAATTTTCTTAACAACTTTCACAACAATGCAAACCTCTAAATGCATAGATACACTCACTGGTCTAATCACATAATGCAAATGAGTTTGGATTTACTAATCAATAAATGGTTTAACTTAAACAATTAATTAAGGATATGCCGACCATATGGGGATGACATTGGTAAAAAATGAATAGCTAAATCACTAACTCCATGTGCCACTACAAGGGATATAAATCCTACAACACATTATCAAGTGCAATTGCATATAATATGATAGCCAAAGAAATAAATGCATTAAATACATAATTTTAACCATTTATTCAACTATATCAAAATAATCCATTTATATCACTCACATTCGCATAAAACATAATGAAGCAAGAATGAAGTAAATATCCATCACATAAAATCCATTACATAACAGAATCATAGATATGTCCAAAATACTAGATAACTAGATATCAGCATAGATGTATTTTCATCTCAAAATGACATCAACATACAAATATGATAAACTAAACAGCATAGCAGTAAAACATCTATGATATTGAAATCAAAGAACATCTGACCCTCAGGTCATCTCAAAGTTAACATAACAAGAAACAAGAGTACAAGTATCTCTTCAATCAAACTATAAAAGTGTTCAAACTACAAACACGAGAGGCACTACAACATAACCAAACAATGTTGGAGATTACCTCTGCCCTAAGTTATGCCAAGTTTGATGATATTAAGGGTTATGACACTGCAAAGAAAATGTGGGATGCTACACACCATCTATGGAGGTGATAAAAATGTTCTAAGAGATAAATTTGAAATTTTTAGAGGTAAGTTTGATGATATGAGAATGCAAGAAGGTGAGAATATTGCTCAATATTTCTCTAGGATAAAAGATATTATTAATGTAATAAGAGGAGGTACTAGTAAGATAGATGATGAGACTATACTAAGGAAATTTTTGAGAACACTATTTCCCATTTATGCTATTAGAGTTTCTATACAAGAATTGAGATGTATACTAGGGACTGATTTGACTCTTGAAGGTCTAGTAGGTAGGCTCATTACTCTTGAGCTATCTAATTTTGACAATTACAAACTTGACAATGTTGAACCTACTTTTAAAGTTAAGTTGTTACTGAAGGAACCTAATGAGAAGAATAAGAAGAAGGTGAAATATGTGTCCAATGATAGTGATACAGATAAGGAAGATGTAGATCAACTTGAAGCACTACTAGCAAGGAGATTTCATAGAGGTAAAGGAAAGTTCAAAGGTAAGTTGCCTATCATGTGTTTCAATTGCACTAGTGTCTTGTGTAAACAAAAATGACTGATAGATCATTGGATAGTGGGTGTTCACATCACATGACTAGAGATAAAAGTGAGTTCATTGCCTTTAATTATTATGATAGAAATAGTGTAAGGTTTGGTAATGATGCACCCTATATGATAAAAGGAAAAGGTTCTATCAAAATCACAGAAAAGATTTTATGTGACAATTCTCATTATGTTGAAGGACTTAACTATAATTTGTTGAGTGTGTCACAATTGAACAATCCAAGTTATAAGGTTGCATTTGAGAATAAGATTTCTAAGATATATGATATTAATGAAAAACTAATTGGAAAAGGTGATCAAACTAGAGATAATCTATTCTACCTTGATATAGAGGATGCTACTTGTTTAGTTGTAGAATTCGATGATGTTTTTCTATGGCACAAGAGATTATGTCATGTTAATTTTGATAACTTGGTTAATATCAGTAACATGAGAAGAGTTAGAGGTTTGCCTAAGTTGAAGAAACCTAATAGTATAATTTGCAAACAATGTCAGTTAGGAAAAATGACAAAGTCAAGTTTTAAGGGTAAGACTCATACCTCTAAAAAAAATTAGAGATTGTTCATACTAACTTGTGTGGACCAATTGAAGTGCAAAGCTATAAAGGAGATAAGTACATTATTCTATTTGTTGATGATTATTCTAGAATGATGGCACTTATGTTTCTGAAATAAAAATTTGATGCTTTCCAAATGTTTAAGTGGTACTTAGCAAGAGTTGAGAAGGAAATAGGTAAAAGTATGAAATGTTTGAGATCTGATAGAGGAGGAGAATTTACATCAAATGAGTTTGAGATGTTTTGTAATGACAGAGGAATCAAAAGACACACATATGCTCCTAGGACCCCTCCACAAAATGGAATTACTAAGAGAAGGAACAAGTCTATAATGGACTATGCTAGGACACTCGTGATGGAGAAAAATGTTACTTTGAAATAATGGAGAGAAGCGGTAAGTAAAGTTATCTATGCATTGAACCATGTGCAAGTCAAGAAAGGTACTCATTCAACACCTTTTGAACTATGGTATGGATACTCACCCAATGTAAAATATTTTAAGTTATTTTGAAGCAAGTGTTATATTCTCAAGGATTTCAGGAATGGTAAACTAGATGCAAAAAGTGAAGAAGGTATATTCCTTGGCTATTCCACAATAACTAAAGCTTATAAGTGTTTAAATACTAACACTAAAAAAAGTTGTGAAAAGTGCAAATGTGAAATTTGATGAATATATAGAAGTACATGAGGCTGAACCTATGAAGGCATGAGAAGAATAAAAATCATTTTTATACTTTTATGAAGTTATTCCTATGGATGAAGATATTGTAAATCAAGTTGCAAATTAACAAGTTTCGGTGATTTTCAAGTCACATACTATGAATGTTGAATTGCATCTAGGAACCAAGCTACATTCTAGTGCTAAGTTACAAAATGAAGTTGAGGCACATTTTGATTTTGAGATTAGTGTACATAAAAGAGATGTTGAACTAACTGACAGAGATGTACATAGTGATTCAAAAGTTGAGAGACCAAGTGAAGCAAATAGAGTAGAACCAAGATTGTCTAAGTATGTCAAAAGACACCAACCTACTGCACAAATCATTGGAGATAAAGATGCTAGACCATTACAAGGAACAAGTTGAGAAATAATAAAATTTTGTTGAGAATGAAAGAACCTAAAATAGTGAAAGATGCCTTAGAAGATGTGGATTGGAGTAAAGCCATGGAAGAAGAGATTGAACAAATTGAGAAAAATAAGACATAAACTCTATTTCTTAGACCAAAAGACAAAAATGTGATTTGTACCAAGTGGTTATACAAAAAAAAATTAGATGAAAATGGTGAAGCCATAAGGAACAAGAAAATATTAGTTTGTAAAGGATATGCACAAGAAGAATGGATAGACTATGGAGAAACATTCACTCCTATTGTAAGATTGGAAGGACTAAGAACTTTGCTTGCTTACTCTACATACAAAGGTTTCAAAGTTTATCAAATGGATGTTAAGTTTGCATTTCTAAATGGTATATTGGAGGAAGAGGTTTATATAGAACTAGAAAAAGGATTTGTTGATGATAACAACAAAAACATGGTATGTAGACTACACAAAACTTTATATGGATTGAAGCAACCACCAAGAGCATGGTATGAAAGGCTTCATAATTATCTTGTGAAGATTGGATTTGAGAGGACTGATGATAACAACACTCTGTACTTGAATATAGAGAAAGGAAAAGGTATTTTTTTATCTGAAATTTTTGATGATGATATCATATTTGGAGGTCAAGATACTTTATGTAAGGCTTTTGTAAATGAAATTAAGAAAGAATTTGAGATGTCTATGTTTGGAGAGATTAAGTTCTTTATGGATTTACAAGTACATTAGGTGAAATATGGTATATACATCACTCAGTCAAAGTATGTAAAGGAGATATTGAATTTTTTTGGATCAGACAGTTCAAAGCCAGTAAGCACACCTATGGTGACAGGACATAAATTGTCAAAGAATGATGATTTAGTTAGGTGAATTAAACATTATATAGGTCTATGATTGGAAAATTACAATATGTAGTACACATCAAACTTGATATTGCATTATCTATTAGGATAGTTGCAAGATTCTCTACTAATCCTATGGAGAATCATTTGATGGAATTTAAGAGAATAATGAGATATCTAAAAGGAACAGAAGACTATGGTCTATAATATAAGAAAAATGAGAAATTTAAATTGAGAGCCTACATTGACACTAATTGGGCTGGAAATATTGATGACAGAAAGAACACTACTAGAGGAGCATTTTTCTTAGGGAAAAGGTTGTTTACATGGGCTAGAAAGTAACAAAATTGCATCTCTCAATATACTGTTAAAGCTTAATATGTTATTGCTACAATAAATTGTACAAATAGTGTACATATCAAACAACTACTCAAAGGTATGAAGGAGGAAATCATTGAACCTATGATAAATTATTGTGATAATAAAAGTGTTATAAATACATCAAAGAATCATGTGATGCATATAAAGACTAAGTACATTGCAATAAAGTATCATTTCTTGAGAGAGTTAGTTCAAGATAAAGAGGTGAAGATGGAATATGTTAACACAAAAGAGAAAATAGTTGATATATTCATAAAAGCATTACCTAAGGATGCTCATGAGTATCTACTAGGTAAACTAGGGGTAATACCCCTGTTGAAGGCTATCTAAGAAGCATGAGAAGTTCCCTACATCAAATAAGTTGATTGACACATATTACACATTGATGTAGTGGATCTCCTTTACAAATTAGTCACAAGCTAGGTAACTGAGGAAGATACTAAAAATGTTCATATCTTCATATTAAGATGACAAGTCCTTGGCATTGCTATCAAAGAGGGAGAAAGACAAAGAAAGGGAGAAATATAGAGCGAGAAATCCTGACTGAAGAGGGAGATGAAAGAAAACACAAAAGAAACATGGAATATCTAGTAAGAGGGAGTTAATGAAAAAGGAAGATATGAGAAGTAATCTAGAGGAGGTCATGGGGATGATTTGATTGATTGTCTATTGATTAGAACATTATTTTGTAACCTATTCAGAAGATGAATGTTGCTAATGGATGGAGAGATTTCAATACAAGGAATTATTATTTTTTTGGTATTTTGTTGGTTGTATTGATTCAGTTTGGTCAGTTTGGTTTATCATCAATGCCAAAGAGGGAGATTGTTGAAAATAGATTGATACAAGTATGAATATGTGTTTCAATCATTTTTTTGTCATTGATGTCAAACCTACTACTTGTCAGTAAGACAACTGCTTAGATGATTTGATTACTATCATTTGTTTGATTCATGAAGATGATTTGATCAAATGAGGTAACAATAGCACCTAGAGGAAAGTCTGAGTTATGATATAGAAAGGAAGTACAAGGGTTAGTTAAGATAGTGATATTATGGTGCATTGATAATCTACTTAAGGTTGCAAAGGATGGATACATTGATTAAGTTTAGAAGAAAAAGTTAAATGAATTTTTGTGTCAAGCTTAACAATCTGCATAGTAGATGCCAAAAAAGGTTAGTGTAAGTTGAGCAAAAGATCAATTGGAGCCAAAAAAAAAAGTCAATTTCAGTGTAAGCTAAGTGATACAATGTAAGCTGAGTAAATTTTAGTTGATGTTGAGCATATTATGATCCTAGTGGGCAGCCTTCACTAGCACCTCAAGGTTTTGGTGAAATGGTTCGTACCATGTGGTATTAGAGCCTCCACCTAGGTTTGAATCTCAGAGCGGGTGGTAATGTTAGCATGTAGTGTTCATCCAAGGCTCATTAGTTATGATGGGATGTTATGATCCTAGTGGGTGGCCTTCACTAGCACCTTGGGGTTTTGGTGCAATGGTTTGTACCAAATCACCAATAAACTTTAGTTCATGCTAAATGTTTTGATAGTGGATGCCAAGAAATGCAATATGTGTCGAGCATCATAAGCAAGTTAATGTTGAGTTTCATCATTATGTGAAAGATTGAGAATTTGATGAATCTAAGCTAACAAATTTGTTTTCTTGAATTGTGTGAACCATGTGGGAGATAAGCTTGATGAGATGGTGTCATAGAATTCATGATGAACCATTTTGAGGTGAATTCAAATAAGATTGAAAGAGAATTTTCTAGAAGATGAAATGAAATGATGGGTAGATTCATTGAATCCTACCTAATCTAACCTAACCCTAAAATAGACGATGGAGAATGAATGACAAAAGATCTTAATTTTCTGTTTATAGAGATGGCTAGTTAGAAACAAAGGTTTTCATGTGTGAGAACCTAAGGAAGAAAAGGAGTCTAGGGTATTGCTTCATTTAGTGAACTAAGAGAAGAGACTACATAGAAAAATAAAGCAAAAAGGCTTAAGGGTATGGATTCTTGAAGGATGAACAAGCTATTAGAGTTGAAGTGTGTGAAATCCAAGCATAATAGAGGACTAAAAATAGAGATCCATAATTTGAAAGTGTTTTGTAAGTTGTTATTAGATCAAAGCCTTACTATTACTTTCTAATCACTATACTAGTCTAGGGTAAATCCTTTGGATTAAGTTTGACCTAACAATCATTTGTAAATCATTTAACCGGGTGACATTCCAAGTGAATGATCTAAAGTCCTCTAACAAGGCTCACTCCTAACATGGTGATTGAAATCCTTTAACCAAGTCACATTTAACATTGTGCATTGTAACCTTTAATAGTGTTGACCTTTCATAGGGCATCACTTTAGAAGAGTGATAATGAGTAGCATGTTACTGGTGATTTTTCCCAAATTGGGTTTCCACATTAAATCATTGTGTCAAATGTGTTATTGAATCTATTATGTTTCATGTTTAAATTTTTGCAAAGTTTATTTGATAGTAACCTACAAAATTAAGTGATTGTATGATCTAATGGATGCATGCATGATGAAAATGTTTTATGGATATGGGTTCCCTAAATTGTGAAAAGTTTTAATTGTACATCTAGACCTTGGATAACTGATTCACCCTCCCTTATTCTAAAGGGTTCCAACAACTTGACAATTTTTGGCAACTTGTGCAAAAACCTACATAGTAACTCATCAAATCTATATAAGAACACTCTTATACCCTCTTGGAGTCTTAATTTCATCAGTGACCTAAACAGGGTCCTTACAAAAAAAAACTGTATTAGGTATTTATCCCATACCCTAGTTGTCCCTACATCAGTGGATTTCAATATACTGATCCAAAGGAGTGATAATTGGTTATAAGGTATTGTAAATATGAAAAGGGTTTTTGAAACAAGTTTTTTTTGGGAAGTAATTAGGGAAAGTTTGGAGAGAATTATAGAAAATGTTTTTGCCAAATCTATAAGTAGCAGGGTTTTACCATTTTGCAACTTGCAAGTTTTGGTACTTGTAAATTTTCATAGTTTCAAAATGAATCTAATTATATAACTATAAAATAGTGAATTTCCCCTAGTCTTGGATGTGTTGAAGTATTAGGAAGGTTGGAAGGTTAGACCAAGTTTGAATTGTTGAAAGGACCTCGTGAAAATTACACACAAACAAATTATGTGATTGTTTGACAAAGTTTGAAATTTGAAGATCAAAGGATAGATACCTCTATATCAATTTTGAAGGTGATTTGTGGGTAATATTCAATGCTACTTCTAATAGCATATAAAATGTTTGGAAGATTGCTAAATTTTTTCCACCATTTGAAATAAATTGGAAAAATTTTAGAACAATAAAAGTTTCCATATTTATAGAGAAGGGGGCACTTTTTTTGATTCCTTATCCAAACAAGAAACTTCTTTGTCCTCATGAGATGGAAAGTTGGTGCTGATGTGATATTAAGGTATCATATTGATTCCATGGTGACATTTAAAAATACCTCAACATGGTAGTGAGGTGATGCTAATGTGACACAATGAAAGGTAGGAGAACCCCCAAAGAAGATGTCTTAACCCCCATAAATTATTCCTTAGTGGAATAATAACAATAACATGGATATTTAGATCATAAAAATGCTACTTCTCATATTGGAATCATAATATTTACATCCAACATGCTTAGATATAAGAATTTTTGGGTTATGACCAAATACATCATCAATAATAGTTTTGCAAGACCTCATAATATCCAACTCCTAGCTAGCCTAGATCGAAAACCTGGTAGAGAAAATTAAGAAGAATCTAAGCTTTTGTGTGCAAGCCACTGAGAAACCTTTTTATTTCCCAAGCCACACTTAGCTGCTAGCTCTACTAAAATTTTCTCCTCTTAGCTACTCCATGTTGAACTCAATGCCCTTGATCTCTCAAGACATGAAAATACCCCCTACATATATTAAACCAAGCCACAAGTCAACTAGACAACATACATTAAATATATGAAATAGCTAAATACATAGGACATGCCCCAATTTTACATTTCCTAACTAACTCATATGAAAACATAAGAGTACACACACTTAGACATAAGTCCACATGCCATCCAATGATCCAAATCTAAGAGCAAACATGCCAACTCCCTTGGATCGAAGATTATGAAAACAATCTTTGAGGTCTACTAGTAGAATCAAAAACACCTACAGATAGCCACCAAAATGGCTCTAACTCCAAGACAATGATTCCAATAATTATGCACACTTAGGAAAAGGTTACCAAAATGTCTCAAACATATTTCCAACTATGTGAACTATAAGTCCACAAATTCAAGATCAAATCCCCTGCACACAAGATTGTGGACTACCCTAGGATGCTCCTACATCAAACTCTCCAAGTGCAAAGAAAGATATTCTTAACACCTTGAAGACCATCTTTTGGAGTTTAGGACGTAAAACCCAAACTAGTTCTTCACATACATGTCCTCCACCACATCAACTTGTATACTATTTCCTTTGTTCCACTTTTGCAAGTCATTTCCTTCAAATATCATTTTTTTTCTCTAATTCTTCACACCTAATCTCTGTGTATCATAGGTCTATTTTCTATGCTGATCTCTACCCCTTTCAAAATCCTTCAACTTAATTAGTGACAAAAACTTATGTTCCTCTTATTGAGTTATGCTTTATGTAAAGGAATCAAGGAATGCTTCCTGCCATACTTCTCAACAATAAACACATTCTTGACATAGTCGCATAACTCTACAATCATATTTCCAAGGTTTACCAAGCAATATGTGACAACTACTCATGTCTACAATATCACACAACAATTGATCAACATATTGTCCAATCTATAAACTAACAAGATATTTCTCCTTTACTTCTAAAGCATGTTCATCTTGTGACCAACTGATCCTATAGGGACAAGGATGCCTCACTCTCTTTAAACCAATTTTATGAACCATCTCCTCAGGAACTAGGTTATTAGTACTACCACCCTCCACAATAAAATTCCATCATTTACCTCCAAACTTACAATGAGACCTTAAAAAATTCCTCCTGTGGCAAGGTTCTAGCGTCTTCTTACCAAGAAATACTCTTCAAATCAACAAATAATCCCCTTCTAGCTCATTTACTAAATCCACATAAACTCTTCTATCATTGACCTTCTTATTGGGACATTAAAAATATCTATGTATTTCCTCACCGCACTTATTGAAAATAAAGGGAAACATAATTTTAAAAAAGAAAAAGAAAAAAATAGAGAAAAAAATTTTCTGGAGGAGAGAGAAAGTGACAAAAATTAGAAGAAAAATAAATTAAAATGGAGAAAAGAGGGAAAAGGGTATTTAATAGGTGGCATTATTTAATGTAACTTGTGGCTTAAGGGTTTATTAATGTAAATTGCTAGGTTGACTTGTGGCTTGGTTTGGTATAAGTAGATGGTCTTGTCGTTTCATTATTCATTCAACATGGAGCATAGGATCTAGCATGGAGGAAGTCATCTAGAGAGGAGTAGCTAAGAGGATTGAAGTTTGAGAATAGCTAGTGGTTGCTGCTTGGGGAACAGGAAGGTTTCTTGGTGGCTTGTGAGCACAAGTTTAGATTCTTCTTGGGGTTTTCTACTAGACTATGGATCTAGGCTAGCTAGGACTTGGATCTTGAAATATCTTGAATAATTACTATTGTAAATTTATGTATTTGGTCGTAATTCAAAAGGCCTTACTACTGAGATTATTGGATATAAATGTTATGATTCTATTATGAAAGTTGATATTATTTGGATCTAAATCTTTGTGTTATTTTTATACTTCTATTGTGTGGTCATTTTTTGGGATCTAGGACATCTCCTTTGGGGATTCTTCTATCTTGCACTACATCAAGTGGTATCAAAGCTAAGTTCAATCTTGTGGTGGATTTTTCCTTCTGAATTCCTAGATACCTTTTTTGTGAGGTAGTAGATAGTGGTTCTAATTTAAAATTGCATAGGACTTGCGAATGGATCAATGGTTGTGAAGATGGAAATTCAATCTAGTTGACCAAAATTTTGATCTAGTTGGTGATTGTTAAGAGTGTTGATTTATTACAGATGGTTTGCGAAGATCTTGGAAGATGTCTCTAAGAAGATTGGACCCTAGAATGATTACAGATCTTTGTGATGTGTTGGAGAAGAAGATTGTAGAGATGTCTTCTCGGTTGGAAGCTAGATTGACCGATCGAGTTAAGGAAGGGATAGTTGAGTTTTGTAGAGATTTATAGAATTGGAATCTATTGATCTAGAAATGAGTTGTTTGGCTAGTGAGAATACATGTTCGAGAGAAAAGAGGGCATGGAAAGGTTGAGGTAGAAGTTGGTGAGGAGTGTGATGTGAAACTTGTAGAGCAAGTTGTGGTTATTGTTGAAGAGGTTCCTAGCCTTTTTTATGCTAGAAATTATAGTTGTTTTTATGATTCTCTTATCTAGAAGCATAGTGGTAAATAGACATTGTCGTACTATGGGGGTCTAAGTATGGGGGGCTTCTATAAGAGGTGGTACAAGATCCTAAGCAGTAGGGGGGAGGCAGGTGCTATAGGGCCATGTGTAGGAGTAGGTGCTACAAGATCCTAAGTAGGTGTGGGGGAAGGTGTTGTAGGGCCCTATGTAGGAGTATGTGCTATAGAAGGTGCAAGGATATCCTCTTGTCTTTGTCAACCCTGTGATCCTACTGTACATGAGAGAATATGGCTAATGTGTCCATTAATGTCACTAAGAGGGATCCCTATGACTGTCGATAATACCTGATATGAACCAAGAAGATTAGATACTAAATAGGATTCCATACAACACAATGCATCCACATCTGATATAGGAGAAACCTCTATTAGAGATTGTATATCTGCTATCACATTTACATCATCAACTCGTATGCTAGAGCATGCAGTTGTCAAAATGGTACCATGAGATCATAACACATATTTGCCACATCGATTTGAAGACAACTCCTATAACTACATAGCAACTATGGCAATGCTAGAATAGATCTGAGTCCTGATTGTATCATCTAGAATAGTCATACCTACAGCATCCATCTATGGAGCTCTTGTCATGACCCAAAGTTTTGGACCCACCATTTCCTATTTATTAATGAGCATAGGGGTGTCTATAGGTTTAAATCTCTTTGATAATCTATGGAAGCCCTACCCAACATGACTTTGAAAATCTATATAATCTACATCATGATGTAAATGAAATTTTGTAGACATACTAGCATTGCTCATATACATTTTGGCACGCCCAGTGGGACCCTGCATGGGTCATCTTCATTAACTTTTTTAGTCAAGTTTTGTATGTCATTTGATAATTTTGGCTAATTTTGTTTGTTTTTGTGATTGGTAGGATTGTATAAATTGGTTTTGTAGGTCCACATGAGCATGAAGAAGACAAAGGAACTCATAGTATATCTCATAGTGTTTGCAGATTTTTCAAGCTTATAGGTGGACAAAGAACTTGGAATTCTTCTTCCTCTTCTTGTCTACATTCTTCTTATTCCATCTACTTCTTCTTCTTCTTCTTGTGGGAGATCTTGGCCATTTTTTTTTAAGGAAGCAAAATCATACAAACTTCTTTTTAGTTCTTAAAATGAACCCCCAAATCATACTTAAATCTATTAAAAATTAAAAATTTGCAAAAAAGAAAAAATCTTTTAACAAGTGAAACTAAACCAATCCAATCATTTTCATCCTTGCAACATCAAGGTTTTAGATGCATTCATGCAAAGTTAGGAACACTTCATTTTTGAGAATTTAAAAAGAACTTCAAGTTTCCATTTCAAAAGGTTCAAAACCAACACTAAGTGCACACTAAAATCTAAATCAAACTCAAAGCATCAATCAAGGATAAAATGAACCTCATTTGCAAATATTTTAAAGTTCTTTTAAAAATCTCATGAAAACTAAGAGTCCTAAATGGTTTTCAAAAATTGTCCTAAAAGCCTTGTTATTTGTTCCAAACAAATGTCTTGTTGCAAAATCTTGAATGTTTCTTAGGTTTTTCATGCATCAAAACAATCTAGGAATATCATTTTTGGGCTTAAAATATGCAAACTAGAACACAAAATCTTGAATGAAAACCAAAGTCCAAAGAGTCATTTTCACTTTTGAGTCCAAAAAAATCTTGAATGATCTAAGGTTAAAAAAAAGCACTTCAAAGTTCTTAAAAAAACACACAAAATCTCAATCTTGAATGCTCAAAGGAAAAAACTTGAATGTTTAATCACTTGTCTTTGAATGCATATTGCTGAAATCACTCTTGAGTGCCATGGATTAAAATCAAAGTTTTTTTTTTTTATGAATGCATGATTAAAACAAAAAATCCAATCTTGAATGCCATAGATCAAATAATCATCTTTTGGAGCATAAAAAGAATCCACATTTTTGAAGTCTTCTAATTTATAAAAACTAATAAAGACACTTTGAGTAAGTTTGTAGTTGGACTCACCCTCTTTAATCACCCATCAATTTAACCATTGGTTGCAATCTCGGTGCCATCTATGGGGATGGGTCCACCTAAGAGGGTGTTAAGTGCTCCACGCAAATCAAACTCCACTCACTTGGGTTTTTAGTGGTTTTTCTAAGTTAGAAATTTCTTTCAATGCACATTAATCTCGCTCACACTTCATTTGGGCATAAAAATTGGACAAATCTTAATGTGGAGGGCCTTCGGGTGCGCACTTGAAATCGAATCTCACACACCTTTGTTTTGGGCTTAAAATAAACTCACACTCAATCTTGAATGCCTTAAAGAAAAATCAATCGATACTTGACGTGGAGGGCCTCTGGGCACGCGAGTTTACTTTCTTGTTGACCCTAACTCTTCTTCTTGTTCACATTCTTCGATCAATTTTATTTTTGTCGATGCTTCAAAGTTGGAATAAACATTGTATCTTAAACATGAGTGCTTGCAAAGTCTAGATCAGAAAACTTAAGCGTCAGTTGGAAAAGAATTCTGTTTTTTAGCCCAAGATCATCCAAGTCTTCTCTCCCCTTGTCGTCTTTCGAGGCCATCTTGGGTGCATAAGATTAGGATCCAAAATCTTGTCTTAGCTTTTTAGGAGGCCTTCTTGGGGATTTCATCACCCCTTGGGATGACCTCAACTCCAGCGTTCTGGCGGAGTATAAAGATCGGGAGGTGAATCCAAAGACACCTCTCTTGGGATAAAAATTTTGTCACTCGGGCTAAGCCTCAAGGAACTTTATACCCTTGAGAAGTGAAAGAGGAGAAGTGGGTTACCGCTCCTCTCGGCTGTGTGACATCTTTTTGGTTTCATCTACAGATTTGGGCCTCACATACCTTGTGTATATTGAGGACTCCCTAGCTAAACCAAATTTCATCCTTGTAGAAAGCTTCCTAAGATGTTGGTGTGTTTAAAGTGCTTGCTCAAAACTTTTGTCTGCTTGTTTTTTCATAGCTTTTGAATGAATGTTTGCCAATTTTGGTCGAAATCCCAAAAAAGCAGAAATCTCCCAACTCAAGGCATACTTAGCGTAGTCATTGCCTTATTAGAAAATCATCCAAGCTCCCCTGTTGCAACCAAATCTATCTAGTTCTTTGCCTTAGAACAATCCCAAATCCAAAGTCCATCCAAATCATCCCCCCCTAGCTAGCTAGAAACCCAATCCAAAATCACACCCAAGCCTTTAGAGAGTTGTTGTCATTCTACTAGAATTTGTTATCCAATCAATCCGACCAATCCACTAGCCTCACCATGGTTATCCTTTTGACAGAGCTTTGTCTGGGGTAATCTAGCTTTGTCACTTGTTATCCCTCATCACCTTGAGCTAAAGGTTGGGATCCACAAGTGGTCAATCTCGTGTCATGCCCATAGGATCATTAGTCTATCCTCAAGTTGACACAGCCACCACAAATCCAACACATAGGAAAGCAAAACTCTCACCTTTTGACAACATGCCCTTGAAGTCTTCCATCCACAGGAAAGCCAAAAATCTCTAGCCAATCCTCCTTAGGTCTGTCATACAGCTTTGACTTTCCCTAAGAAATCTTTCATCAGCCAATCCAAAATTTGTGCTTAATCCAAATCCAACCATGAGCTTTCGTGTTCATCCATATGCAAGACCCCATCCCCATCAAACTCATCATCAAAGCATGAAGTACCAATCCTATCATGATGTGTTTGGTCACATTGTCCTTGCTCCCGCCACCTCCTATTCCAATGATGATGAAAATCTTGTTGACTATGACAGGTATATTGAAAGCCTTAGAAACATTCCCCCAAGCATCCCCCAAAATCCAAGAGTTATTCCAAACTATCTAGTCATGCCATCCGATATTCCAGCTTCCCCTCCATCACCCCATAAACCAAGCTTCCAATCTTCCACCCCCATCACACTAGCTATTCCTATCAATCTACCTCCACCTTCAACACACGAGTCTCCAAGGAATCTCCTAGAGGAAATACAAGAAAAGTTGCCTCCAACAGTCGATAAGCCATGTCATCTAATCCAACCATGTGAAGTAGTCAGTGATGAAGCTTCCCCATCTATAATAGCACCTCCATATCCCATAGCTATCATCCCCATACCATCCATCAAATTGCTTAAAATCCTTCCACTTCCCACAAGCATCAAAATCCCACCACCTATCAAATCCCTCCAAATCCTATCCACATCACCTCCAAGAATTTCCCAAATCTCTCATAATGACCCTTATGCATCCATCTTCTACTCACCCATCTCTACTATTGAATCTCCCATCTATCCATCTGCTGCCTTTGAAGAATCCATCCCTTCACCTCCTATCGCACCATCCACTCCAAACCAATCCTATCAAGATCCTGCCCAAAAGCATGTTGACATCCCCCGAAGCATAAATGAAGATATCATCATACCATGTCTTCCATCCATAGTGCAGTCACCATCTCCTCCATCTCCAAAACCTCAAGCCATATCTCCTCCACTACAAGATATCTTGTCATCCCACCAACTACATCAAGATCCTATCTTTCCATCTCCCCCGCTCCATGCTTCCATCTTACCACCTATCCAAGCTATTCCACCATCTATAATCTACCCTCTTGGTTCACTTACATTCATCCACGGTGGCCCTCTCTCAGCAGAAGAATTAAGAACAGTATCTCCCCATTGCAATACACCTAATAAATCACTTCTACCATTTTCTGCAAGCAAAAAGTTTCCTCAGCTTGTTCAAATGCTCAATCGATGGCATTATCAAGGTCAAGGTTTAGGACCACAAGAGCAAGGAATTAGAGAGCCTATTATTGCACAAAAAAATTGAGGATTTCATGGTCTTGGATATGTATCCAAAGGCTCACCATCTAAAGGTGTTGGTACACCACACCCCCAAACCAAGCCTATCTCCAAGCCCACCATGCTAGCCTCCCATCACTCCTTCAAGAAATCTTATGTCATCCCCCCTCCACCATCTTTGCAACCCAAAATAACCTACCATATCCCCCCTTCATCCGCTAAATCCATTTTGGGTCCCTATGTCCCAAAATCTACCATCCTCCATCCTCCTATCAGCCATCATAAAAATCCTATTCCATCCATTTCTATGCAAGATCAACAAAGGCACATATCAGGGCACATCATCCATCATCATCCCCCTACATGCTCTTTCATATCCTCTCCATCTCACAAAGCTTCTCCTAACCATCTTCCCAAAGCTTACCACAACAATGTAAATGCCAACTTCAAAATGCATAAAGCTAAAAATCCACATCCTAGGCAATCATATGTCTATTCTAAAAGACATACTCCAAAAAGGCAAAATCCAATCAAAGAATGCAAAACAATGCAAAAGCCTATGAAAAGAAAATCCAAAACCATGTGGATCCCCAAGAAAAAATTTGAAACCCAATGCATAATGGCATCCACCATTGCTAATCCCCCATCTAGTGACTCATGTCCCCCATCTCCTAACTCCATCTTGGGTGCCTATATCCCCAAGCACGCTTCCACAAATCCTCCATCACGCTCGCATCTACCATCTATCCCCCATATGCTCTTTTCACACCCGTCCCAACATGTGCCAATGTTGCTCTTGCAAGCATCCCCATCTCATGCTCCTTTCCAGCATTTTCATCCCTCCATCTCCTACCATCAATCCCATCTAATCCGATCTATTGCATAAATCACACATCTGGTATACCAACAGCTAGCAACAAAATTGAACATTCCAACAGCTAGTGAAAAATCCCAAAAAAGCCAAAATAGCTAAAGAAAGCCAAAATCATTCCAGCTAAGTCCAAAGTCAAAAAGTCAAAAAAAGAAAAGAAAAATAAAGCGTCCACTGGTGAAAACTTGGCAATTCAAGCACCTTGGACAAGTACCATGATGAAAACTTGGCAAACAAGCGTCATGCGTAATCCTGCCATCCCCAGCTTAGCCTATCACCCTCATGCTTTTGGTCATCTCTTGACATCCACCTCCATCTTCCAATCTATCCACCTATCCTCCATCCTCCAGCTTCCATCTCACACCATCCACTAATCTTATGTACCTTCAGCCAATCATCTCAGCTATCATCCATCTCCCTAGCCCCTTCAGCTTTTTCCATCCTAGCTTCAATCCTATCACATCCATCATAAGACCTCCTTCCACATGTTATCTTCTGATTGGGGGCACTATATTCCTTGGAGATCTTGTCTTGTCCATCCTCCCTTGTCATTGGTATCTAGCTCTAGGCTATCCTCATGCAAACCCAATGTCATCTCTTTATATCCATCATAATCCTAGCTATCTACCATCCTATCCAGCCATCTCATCCTGCTCCTCTAGCTATCCTTGGTCACAAAATCTCTCATCATCATTGGATGCATCCTTCCAAATCCATATCTTTCACAATCACCCCACCCTTAGCTTTCGCATCTTGCACCAACTCGAACCATCCCGCTATCCTATCATCCTGAGCTTTTGCCTGCTTGTAACTATCTTGGTCAGCTTCAGCTTGTAAATATCTTGGTCTGTCAGCTTGTACATTCTCTTTAGCTTAGTACCATTGTATCTATCCAACGTTCATGTCAGTTCATCCTTGATCAAGATTTTGCACCCATCGCACATCTTGGTTAGCTATTCCAATGCATCCTTTAGCTAGATTTCCTGTCACCAAAGTGTTATCTTTCTTAGTTCAGCTTGCCAGACGCATCACTCATCCAAATCCACCAGCTTAGGTGCTCTCCGATAGGTCCTTGCAGGATATAGCTTTCCTCATGTCTAATATTGGTCCGTTAGTACCTTGTCCTACCCATCTCATTGGCAAACAACTCTCTTTTGGATTTTCACTTTCTTTTGATTTGGGATCTTCCCTTTTGTGTCTTGAAGTATCTTTTCCAAGAAATCTCCTTGTTCCCTCCTCAAGGTTGCCACGATCTTCCATATCATGGTATGTTGTGAATGGGGCAATTAGAGTGTAAGGTCTTGATCAGGTCTTTCGTTTGTTTTTCTTTTCTGCTTGTGGGTTCTCCAGTGTCGTTTCTACGCTGCTTCCTCTAGGATTCATGTGTGATGCTGGGGCAATCCTTGTGTGTTTTTTTTGAGTTAGTTTGTCAGTCCTTTGGACAGTTGGTGAAAAGGCCTTGATGTTCTTGGTAACCTTGGCAATTAACCAATATTCCTATAGCAAATCTAGTGCTCAACTACATGGTGGTACTTCTCTTTGAAGTATCCCCCCGCTCAAAAAGCTTCAATGGTTTTCCTTCATCTCCATTATCCCCCATCCATATCCAGCATCCGTCTCTCCTACCCCAGCTGATGCATCAGTATCTCTTTGAATCACTCATCACTCTTAGCTTTAGGGATCCACAATCCTAGTCTTAGGGATCCACCAATCCAAATCAACCCACCAAGCCTCATCTTTCAAGATCCACAATCCTAGTCCTAGGGATCTCCAAAACCCATCTTCCACCAATCTAACTCTTTGAAATCCTGTTGCATCAGCTTTATAATCCCCTCATCCATCTCCCTATCCTGGATTCTTTTTTATAGCGCTCCGCTCCTTCATCCTCTGTAATCCCTGAGATCTTCAGCTTGCTTCCTCTTGTGCCTCTGATTCTCCCTTTATCATTCTCCCATAGTAAGAGTTTGAGCTAACTAAACCTCTTCTCTTAATCCAATCAGAGTCTCCTTGCTCATCCCAGATTCTTGTATTTTTCAAGAAGCCATCGAGCCTCGCTTTCTCTCCCTGCTGCCTTCTTGAGGGGGCAACTTGCAGTCCATTCTCTCCTCTTCTGCTCTAGCCTTGGGCATCTTATTTTCTTATCTTTGATGCCATGCCACTTGCGGCATCACATCAAAGAGGGGCAAAATGTAGACACCTAAAAACCTTTAGAAAATAAAGTATTTTTATTTTCTGAAAAAGTCCTGATGACATCATCATTTATTAATTAATTATTTATTTAATTAATTAATTAAGTTTTATGCCATTAAATCCCTTTATCTTAATTAAAAATATTTAATTAAGGAATCCCTCCCAAAAATGTTTAAATCTTATTTAAACATTATTTCCTTATTTATTAATTATTTATAAATGTATGTATGAGGACTAGCATTTATATGTTCTTGCTGGAATGATTAAGGATGTACCAATTTTTATGGATATGGTTGATGTGGATGCTTCTACTGATGTGGAGTTGGATGTTGCTAATGTGGTTGGAGATCTACATGATACTATGGATTTGTATCCTCTTGATATGCCTTTGGTTGACATGGCTAAGAATTTACATGTTGCTGACTTAGTTTTGGAGTTTCATGATGATATGAATTTCATGTTTGAGGATATTTCTATTGCTAGTTGTGATCATATGTAGAGATTTTTGGTGAAGCATTATGTCCATTTTGTTCCTGGAAGTGATTGTGTTGATTGGGTTGTTGAGATTCATTCGATTCATATTTTTGTATGGATAAAGAAGAGATGGTTGGTGTGCAGATTTGTTCTTTTGTATGGGATGGATTGGAAACCTTTAGTGAAGATGAAGATGATTGCAAATATTTTTTGGCATCAAAGTGTGGGACAAACTTTTCTATCTACCTAAGGAGTTTTATGTTGGAGCATCTTGCATCAAAAATAAAGGGGGACATAAAAAAAATTAAATAAGAGAAAATATATATATAGAGAATTTTTTTTGTGGAGAGAGAAAGTGACAAAAGTTAGAAGAAATAATTAAATAAATAAATAAATAAATAATGGAGAAAAGAGGGGAAAAGGCATTTAATAGGTGGCATTATTTAATGTAATTTATGGCTTGAGGGTTTAATTAATGTAAGGGTTTATTTAAGGTAACTTTTTAGGTCGACTTGTGGCTTGGTTTGGTATAAGTAGAGGGTCTTTTCGTGTCATTATTCATTTAGCATGGAGCATGGGATCCAACATGGAGGAAGCCAGCTAGAGAGGAGTAGCTAAGAGAAGCAAAGTTAAGAAGACCTAGTAGTTGCAACTTGGGAAACAAGGAGGTTTCTTGGTGGCTTGCGATCACAACTTTATATTCTTTTTGGGGTTTTCTACTAGATTGTGGATTTTGGCTAGTTAGGATTTGGATCTTGGGAGATCTTGCAGAATTGCTATTGTAATTATTTATGTATATGGTCATTACTTAGAAGGCCTTATAGTTGGGCATATTGGATGTAAATCTTATGATTCTATTATGAGAGTTGGCATTTTTTGGATCTAAATATTTGTGCTATTTTTATGCTTCCATTGTGTGGTCATATTTTGGGGCTAGAACATCTCCTTGTTGATCTCATTTTTGTTTTGAGAAGGTAGTGACAAAATGCTTAGTCATTATCTAGTAGAATTATAGTACATAGTGCATGTTGAGTGATTAGAGTGAGTCGACCAATCAATGTGAAGTAAGTGATCAAAGCATGTTGAGCAATATGACTAGTCAATGTCAAGAAAATAGTATGTGCCGAGTCACTCAAGCACCAAGAATTATATGCATGCTAAGTGATTCAGGTCCCAAGTAACAATTAGTGTCAAGTTCTACAGAGGCTGAGTTGCAACATTTAGAGCATAGTGAAGGCTAAGCATCAAAACCTTTGGATGCTTAGTGAATATTTAGCATAGTTGTTTGTTATGGCACAAACTCCTATGTAAACCATTTTTGGCCAACATAATCATGGATTTATGATTATAAGAGATAAGTATGGATTAATATTATGAATCCCTATTCAATACATGCAACCAATTAGATCAAGGGAAGTTTAAGATAGAAAATAGGATCAACCACAATTGTTGATTCTAACGTAATCCATCTCCACCAATATTTATTTAATAAGGCTAAACCCTAAGAATTTTATCATTGCATGAGGAGATGAATGCTAAGAGTTGAGAAGGCATTCATGGTGGCTATGATGGTTATTACAAAGTTATGCAAAGAAGAATCAGTCTACAAGAATAGAGACAAGTAGTGAGAGGATTATAAAGGATAGACCTGATCAAAAGGATCAAGAAACAAACAGTAAATAGGAGATCTAATATCAAGCAGAAAGGTGCCAACCAAAGATAAGGTGTTGAATCACTCTAATAGGTGATGTAGGGTAAATCTCTTAATTGAGTAGTCCTAACAAGCTATTGTAAATATCTTAACTAAGTGCTTACTTAATTATGAGTTGAAATCCTTTATCAAGGTGAGACCTAACAATGTATATGTCTTTAATAGAGAAAACCCCTCACAGGGTAGATCATGGCTTATGATCAACACTTTGTAGCCATAATTGGCCACACTTTACAAATGTAGTAGCAAATATTTTTGGGTGTCATCCCCACCCCAGATTTAACTTCTCATTGGAAGGTTTCTAGGTAACACCAATTTATTATGTTATGTGTTATTTACTTTATGCTATGGATGTGATGCATGTTAAATTATTTCAATTTACATGTTAAGTTATGATATGGATGTTGGTGATATGTTTTAGAGGCAAACATTTTAAGTGTTGATTCACCACCACCACCACCCCCCCCACCCACCCCCCCATTACCCCATAGAACTTACTTTCCCATTGTTATTTCCAACTATTGGTATCAGAGCTTTGTTCTCTAGAAAGGAAAATTTTATAGCTTTGGAGGTAAGATCTTGAAGATGGAAGTCTACAAGTTTGAAAGACTATTGAGAACTAGAAGATTGAAATATAGCTTGCCCCACATCAACTCAAAGAGGCAAGAGATGAACTACAACATTCATTGAAGAGAAGGAAAGAAATAGCTATTCAAAAAGATGACACTCAATATCAAGAAGTAGATATTACTCGATTATTTAAAGATGGAAACTCAGAACAATTTGATGCAACAATTGCAGATCTGGTGGAAAAGAACAATGTCGTAAGTGAGGAAGTCAAGAACCTAAAAATAGAACAAGAAGCTCAATCAGTATTGTTGTGTGAGGCAAATTAACTAAAGAAGAAATTTGAAGAAGATAGAGACATGATTGAAGAAGACAAAATATTACTAGCTAATAGACTTAAAGAAAAGACATTAGATGTGCAAAATCTTGCAAACATGCAATTGGATACAATAAATCAACTAATGATTACAAATCAAGAACTAAATAGGAAATATATTGAGATTACAACTTTGGTATAAAAAAATACCCTACTGCAGAATGAATTGAAGACTAAGAAGGAAAAGCTTAACAAACCTAGTGAAGTTATCAAGTACTTTGAAAAACTTATGGAAGCACCAAAGCCAAAGAATGATACTGTTGGTTTGGGATATTCTACTATTGAGCAAGGAGAATCATCTAGAAGTGATGAAAAAAGGAACAATAAGGGAAAGAATATCAAGCCCACTTGTCATCACTGTGGAAAAGTGGGTCATATAGAAAATGTTTGTAGGAGCAACACTGGAAATCAAAACCCGAAGCAAAAATTCAAGGGACATTATCACAGCTATAAGAAGCAAGGATATTAGGCACATGAATGTAGGACCAAGATCACCAACACTCAGAGATTTGAAGGTTATTATTACAACTATCAAAACTATGGGCACAAGGCAAATGAACATAGATCCAAATCCAAGTGGACATCAAACAAACAGACAAAGGTACACCACAATGGAAACTCTTATGATTGGGATTACAATACAAGGTACAATTGTCACTATTTCCAAGAATATGGTCACATTCCTAAAAAAATTATGAGGACACATTTTAGAGGTAACTATAACAAATGGTTGAATGAGATTGTATGCTTTAGTTTTCTTAAGATTGGTCATGTCAGCAGATTTTGTCGAACTCGGTCACCTACACCAAGTAATGAAGGGAGAAAAGGCAAAGAAAAGGTTGATGCTGAAAATGAGAAGATGTAGAGGAACAAGACATGGGAAAAGAAGGAAGATTGTAGCACATCAAATGTAGATGAGCTCAATTCATCCAAATGATCAGATGATCACATCACCCCCAACTAGGCAATCAAAGGTATGTATGGAACTAGCATTTGAATTTTTTTATTATGCATTAGTTCCAAATATCTAAGATCTAAAAATATCATATTAGCATGAATTAAGATGCAATGAAGTGATTAGAACCAAGAGAAAATCTTTTTCTTTTTTTGTTTTCTATGTTGTTGTCGAGCTTGGAAAGAATTACAGTTGTTGCCAAGCATGAAAGAAAATTATAATTGTTGTTGAGTAATGTAGATATGGTAGTGTGAGTGGAGCTCTCTATGTTAGCCAATCATGTTGAAAATCCTATGATAGCCAATTTCATAGTTGTGTAAGCACTAAGAAATTAATGCCAAATTTGAAGGGTTATATAGCCAATTTTTGACTCATTTGCACCTACCAAAGTTTGAAGAGCATGAAGGGGAATTGGAAAAGGAGATACAAGTGTTTGCAAACCAGATTCAACCACTACTCGACATCATTCATTAGCTTTGAGAGGTATTTATATTATGCTAAGTTACACTATTTTGTTTTTTGCAAACCCTAGGAAGTCAAAATGGGGAGCTAGCTCTTCTACAATAGTTAGGAAAGAGATAAAGGAAGTTCTCAATGTTCAATTAATTAGTAATGATGTGAGACAACCACCATTCTAAGCTAATCCTGAAATTGCATACAAGGGAGATCCGTCTGGTGAGTTATCCATGATACCACCAAAGATCTTAATGGTTCATGATGTGAGATATTGTTACGCTAGAAAGATTAGAGAAATTGAAGACATCAAGATTAGAGAAACCTACCAAAAGTTATGTGACAATAAAGTTTTTGAAGGAGAAAAATAAGATTGTCAAGCGAAAAGGGTTGACGCATTCCCTAGACTTTCCTCAAGGTTTTAAAACTGAATGGATCATAATTGTGTTGAGTCATATACATGAAAATAATTTTTGGTTAGAGAATGGAGCAATCAAAATTACAAAAAAGGATTTTGCATAGAATATCAGGGTACCCTACCCTAGATAGACCAAAGAGTATGCAGAGTGATGTAAAGAAGGTTATTGAGAAGAACACATGTGTCATATGGAACAAGTGAGGGATTTTAATTGATACAATTTTAGATCCCTTGGTAGCCTTTGCAGTCAGAGTTATAGCTTACAAATTCTTTTAGTCAAGCTTATTAAATGGTCTTTCTTGTATGGTAGTTGACCTCAGCTATAATATTGTAAAGAGGAACCATTCTTATGACCTAGCCAAGTTGCAACTTCAACAATTGTTAAAAAATCTGGAAGATATCAGGAAGGCCAAAAAGTGCATATTGTAAGGTTGGTTCTTTGATTGTTTGCATATTTTTGTATGTGCAAAATGCATTCCCTACTTTTGGTAAAGTTTCTTGGAAGATAAATAGGTCGATAACCCAACAAATAGAAGACCTCATTGAGCAACTTGGAGATAATTTTGAGTTAGTAATGACTAGCTATTTTGAGGATTTCAAGAAATCCATGAATAAAAGATTGAGGATCCTTGTATCATTAGTGGAACAACATTACAATGATGTGTGTTTCCTAGTTGATGCAGATTACACATATGTGCAAGTTGCATTACCCAAGTTCAAATGGTTAAAGCCCTTGCCATATGAAGTTAATGTGGATGAAATCTCTACAATCATCATAGCTCTACTAGAGGAGGAAATTTTGAAGGATGCTACATCCTTTGGATACTATGATGAGACTAAATCAAGAATAGCAATAAATTTACAAACTACCTCAGTAATAAGAAAGAAGAACAAAATAGTAAAGAAGCTTAAAGAGAAGTTTGGTGAAGGTGGTAAGGAAGAAAAAGTAGAAGAAGCACAATGTCAAGGAGCTTTGGAAATTACAGAAGGTTTGAGTGAAGATGTTGATGTAGAAGGTGTCAAGGAAGAAGAAGCTAAGGAAGCACCTAAGATTTCTGAGAAGAAGAGGAAAGAAAAGAAATAGGAAGTGGAGAAACCAAAGAAGATTGTGAAGTAGTCTCCACAAAAACCAACTATACCTTTAACTAGGTCAAGCACTAGGGCAACCACTCCATAGGCTAAACAAATTGCAAAGCCTAAAGGAAAAAGAGCTAATGTCATAACAAATTTGATCCAGCCTACTCAAAATACTTTCAAGAGATTGAGGAAGAAGTACAAGACACAAGAAGATTTAGATGAGGAGAAGATAGAGTCTGATGACTTGAGTCAATTCAAAGTGGTAAGCTGCAATCCATCTTCTGACATTAATAACTTGTGTGAAAATATTAAGACCAATGCAAATTTGTCAGGTTTCACACATGTTGATTTTGATAATTTAAGAAGTGTGGAGAAAAATAATATAGAGGAGGGCATATATGACATGATGGTAACTTTTAAGACCACTCCTCTAGAGATTTCCAACTCATTACCAAAGATTTTATATGAAAGAGTTGAGAAAAAGTGGTAATTCAGTTTGAATATTGAAAGACAAATAAGGGAAACCACTTTAGCCCAAGTAATGCCTGAATTGGATAAGAAGATGATTGCTAAGGCAATGGAGAAGCATAAAGGGAAATTTATTCCCAAATACTGAGCATTCCATATTTTAAAGAAGAAAATAGATGTGGTATTAAGAGTACATCAATTTGGAAATCTATTTATGGGTTATCCACTAAAGAAATAACTGAGAAAGGTGAGCAAGAAGTAGCAAATACTAAAAAAGAAAACCTAGTCAAGGAAGGTACTGTGGAGGGAACTGAAGAAACAACAAAGGAAGTCATGGCTAAAGAAGAGAAACATGATGTATAGGATGTACAAGTGTCAAGTGTTAGTCCCCCACATGACGACCAAGAGAGTCAACAAGATTCAGTGAGTATCAAGGATGTTCTTGATACTACATCATAGAATGTCAATCCTTTGACTGAGGATGATTTGAAGAAAATACTAAAAGACTCTAACAATGCAACAATTTTATGTAGTAATCTAATAATGGTGAGAGTGGATGAGATACAAAATGTAGAACTTACATCTATAGGGGAGAAGCAACAAGACACATCAAATGTACCCCCACAACCTATAGAGGTAAAGGAAAAGGAATCATGGGATCTACACATAGATCAAAGTGTAAACCTTGAGCAAGAAGTTGTTAAAACTAAGACACCATTTGCAATGCCAATAGTTGTCATTTAGATGAAAGAGCAGAAGCAAAATCTACAAATATATCAATGCCAAGCCTACACAGTTCAAGTTTACTAGCTTTAGATATTGTTAACAAGGATGGAATAGAAGAAAACAAGGGTAAGGAAGAAATTATTGTACCTACTCCACCATCACAGGGTGAAGCTCAACAAGAAGGAGAAAAGACTGAAGAGGATAAGTTGACTACTACATCTGAGGAGAAAATTTCCATATAGACACTAGTTAATTTGCCAATCTCTACATCTCCTATTAGTAGTCAAGATCTTCAGAGGCCGAGTACACATGATACTCCACCACAAATATCAAGGTTGAGTTCCAGCACACCCAAGAGTGCTAATGTTACATCATTTGAGGATGTAAACTTAGATGACATGATTGATCTTTTTGATTTGAATACAATCACTACTAAAGAAATGAGCATTCTTCAAGTTGCTCTACAAAGGAAGAAGAGGCAAGAAATCTTAAGGAGGGAAAATAAGAAAAAACAAGTTTTGCATGAAATCACAGACAGATTCATTGATGCTTTTAGCCTCCTAGAAATAAATGAAGATAAGCCTATTATAGAGCAACTTGATAGCATTGTGCACAAGATCAAGGATGAAGACCTAGACACAAATATTAAATTATTGGAATAGTCTGAAAGGAAGTTTCATACCAAGGTTTTGGAGAAGATATCTAGTTCTATTGAACTCGAACAAGTTGATCTAGCAACCAAAGTGGAAAATTTCAAGGTGTTAGAGAACATTTGGGTAAGTGCAAGAAGTTGGGTTTCACTTTTGGGCAAAAAGTGGAAGTGTTTTTCCTATTTTTGAAATTTCTTGTCAATTGATGTCAAAATTTGAGGCATTTACAGATTAAATATTAAAAAACTTCACAAATAAGAATTGTAGTGTTTGGAATCTACTTTTTAAATATGTAATTTATTTATTTACCCACATGATAGATTTTTTGTTTTGGTATTGATCTTTAAAACCCACTTTTTCAAAATGCCTATTTCAGGACCATAACACACTCGTGTACAGACACCATGATTTGACATAAATAAATGAATTTTTATAAATCCTTTTCAAGGAAGTTACCTAATACACCAAAGATTTATGGTAATATTTTTTCTTAATTTTTTATTGAATATTTTTTTTATTAATTTTAATTGTCTATAAAGGTCAATTTAAAATCTCTCATGTACAAACACCATTATTTGATCAAAATTTTACTTTTTTCAAAATTTATTTTATTTAACTTCAAAAGAATTGTATGTAGATTGATGACATATACATTAATTTAAGAAAAAAAAAACACAAAAAAGTTATTAAAGTTTTAGTGAACCTCGCTATTTTACATTTAGGTACCAGCTTTGATTAAATAAAAAGGAAAAATAGTAAATAAAATCATAACACTATAAAATTTATATTTTTGAAATCAGGACAGTGAGAACTCTAATGGATTTTTGTTTCATAAAATATTTTGATCGGAAGATTGTCTAAAAATTATGGCAAGGTGTGAATTTATCAGTTCAATGCCTTAGTCAAATCATGAGAGGTCAAGGCATAGGCTTGGTCTCACCAAGCCTATCCCAGACCAAAATCTAAGGTAGGAGAAAAGATTCTTGCCCCATGTTGTAAGAAACGGGCATCTGTTATTTAAAATTCAAAAAATGGGTGCTTGTTTTGAAAAAGTCAAATCAGCATTTAAAATACCCCAAAAAAATTTTATTTTTTTAAAATGGGCACCTATTTTTAAAAAGTAAAAACAAGTCCCCAATTTTTGAAAAATAGGTAACCATTTTTAAAAAAATTTAAATAGGTGCCCATTTTTAAAAAATTCAAATTAAAAAAAAAAAAAACAAAAAAATAGGTACCCATTTTTTGAAGATAAAAATGGGCACCTGATTTTTTTAAAATGGGTGCTCATTTTTTGAATTTTGGATGGTAAAACAGGTGCCCATTTTTTAAAAATAGGTGCCTAGTTCTGAAAGAGCGTGATCTCAATCCTCAGACTTCTGCAAAATTGAGACCCAACTTCTTGCTTCCACCCATTTTCTCTTTACATGGAGATTTGCAATTCATAAGTACCACACTACAACAATCTCCAAGTAATACTTAGTTACATTTTCAGAGGTTACTATCAACTCAGAGTAGGCTTGCCAAGCTGCAAGCACAAGATGCTAATATTAGATCTTGTATGATCAATTTCTAGTCCATGTTAACACCTCACATGGAAGTATTACACAAGGAACTAGCCTATGCAGAAAAATTATTAAAGAAAGATTCCCATCTTTCTACACATGAAAGCTTAGTTGACCTTGTTGCCCAATTAGACATTCAATATCAATCCCTAGATGCAGCAACAAGAAATTGGGATGCAGCATTGAAGATAATAATGGAGCTACACAAACCATTTTTGAATAAACACATGGTTAGTGTACAATCCAATTGACATAAGTGTCAAAAAAGGGGGATTATGATTTTTTTTGGAGAAAAATGTTTGTGAAGGAAGATATCTACTCAGTAGGAGTAATTGAAGCAAAAATGGGAATGAAGTACTTAATCAAGGGGTGTAATAGGGTATGGAAGATAGACAACATTTTCTATACAAATACAAATTTTGCACATTTGAAAGTTTTGTATAGAAGCCGAGCAACGAATATACATTATTTGACTTATGCACAAAATCAGGATGTATATGTCATGACAAAGTATATTTCCCACTCATGTCAAAGGGGGGGATTGTTGATCTCATTTTGGTTTTGACAAGAAAATGACAAAGCACGTAGTCATTATCTAGCAGAATTACAATGCATAGTGCATGTTGAGTGATCAGTGTGAGCTAAGAAATCGATGTGAGTTGAGTGACCAAAGCATGTTGAGCATAAGTTTCCATATAGTACATGTTGACTAATATGAATAGTTAGTGCTAAGTAGATAGTATGTTCCAAGTCACTCAAGTGCCAAGGAGTCAATACATGCCGAGAGATTCAGGTGTTGAGTAACAGTCAGTGTCGAGTTCTATAGAAGTTGAGTTACAACATGCAAAGCACAGTGCCGAGTGAATAGTTTTTGGCATGGTTGTTTTTATGGCACAAACTCCTATGTAAACCATTTTTTTTCCAACATGATCATGGATTTATGATTATAAGAGATAAATATGGATTCATATTATGAATCCATATGCAATACATGCAACCAATCAAAGTAAGGGAAGGTTAAGGTGGCAATAAGGATCAACCACAATCATTGATTCTAACCTAATCCATCTCCACCAATGTTTATTTAAGAAGACCAAACCCTAAGAATTTTATGATTACATGAGTAAATGAATGCTAAGAGTTGAGAAGGCATTCATGGTGGCTGGTTATGACAGAGTTATGCAAAGTAGAATCAGTCTAAAAGAATAGAGACAAGTAGTGAGAGGATTGTAAATGATAGATTTGATTAGAAGGATCAAGTAATAATTAGCAAAGAGGAGATCTAATATCAAGTAGATTGGTGCTAATCAAAGATCAAGTGTTGAATCATTCTAACAAGTGATGCAGAGTAAATCTCTTAACTGAGTAGCCCTAACAGGCTATTGTAAATCTCTTAACTGAGTGCTTACTTAATTATGAGTTAAAATCCTTTACCAAGGTGAGACCTAATATTCTTTGTAAGCCTTTAACATGGCATACCCCTCATAGGGTAGATCATAGCTTATGATCAACACTTTGTAGCCATAATTGGTCAACACTTTGTAGCCATAATTGGCCACGCTTTACAACTATAGTAATCAAGATTTGTGGGTATCATCCCCACCCTAGTTTTATCTTCTCATTGGAGGATTTTTGGGTAACCAATTTGTTGTATTATGTGTTATCTACTATATTCTATGGATGTGATGCATGTTAAGTTATTTCAGGTTATATGTTAAGTTATGAGATGGATGTTGGTGATATATCTATAGAAAAATGTTTTAAGTGTTGATTCACCCCCACCCACCCACCCCCCTCTCTTAGAACTTTCTTTCCCATTGTTATTTCCAAGAATCCTTTGGGGATTCTCCTACCTTGCACTACCTCAATTTTCTTCCTCAATTCAATAGTTTTTGACTCATCTTCAAAAATATGTTTGTCCTTCTCATAGTGTTTCTTCTTTTCCTTTCCTCAAGAATTACTTTGATGTCTTCTTTTCATTTTTTCTTCTGCTCTCAAAGCATATTGATAAAAATCCTCAACTAAAGAAATATTCAACATACCAATCTCATCTTGAATATTGAATCTTAGGCCATTAATATATCTAATCACTTTTTTTTATAGAAAGTTCTCTATGCCTAGACCGAATAGTTAACTTGTAAAAATCCTCAGTGTAATCCTTCATAGTCATATCCTTCTATTTCAAAATCTACAACCTTTTAAACAACTCAATTTCATAATCAATAGGAATGAACTTAGCCTTTAATTTTATAACCATCAATCTCCATCTAGTGATCTTCATTTCACCTTCCTCTTCTCTATCTCTTTACATTTCTTTCCACCATAAAGTAGCATTTCCTTTCAACTTACTTTGTGCCGACCTTAATTTAAGTGGATCACCAATATCCTCTAACTCAAAGTAGTCTTCCAACTCATCGATCTAATCAGTCAAGTCTTTAGGATTCAAAGTATCCGAGAAATTAGAAACATACATCATGTTCTTCAATTTCAATAAAGCTCCCAATCTATCCATTCAACCAATTATGTTCTCCATAGGTCTCTCCACCTAATTAACTTTGTCTTCACCGCTAGATCCAATAACCTCAAAGTCTTCAAGAGCTTCTTCATAATCATCTTCAATACCCACATTCCTAGGTACACCATCTATGGCTCTCATGATCTCAATGACCATATCATTCTTCATCAACTCCATCTTAGATCTAAAATTTTCTTTAATATTCTCTGCAATCTTTGGCTCCACATCATCATAGAGATCTACAATTACCCTAGGCTCCAATCTTCTCAGAGGCATCTTCCAATATCTTTGCAAACCCAAAGCAACAAATTCATAAGATCAAGTAGGCTCTGATACCACTTAATGCAGTGTGAGTTAGGAGAACTCCCAAAAGAGATGCCCTAGACCCCAATAATTCATCATGCAATAGAATAATAAAAATAACACATATATTTAGACCCACAACAATGCAATTCTCATATTAGAATCATAATATTTATATCAAACATGCTTGGTTGTAAGACCTTCCAAGTTATATCCAAATGCATCTGTAATAACAATTCTACAAGACCTTGCAAGATCCAACTCCTATCTAGTCCAAATCCAAAATATGGTAGAGAACTCCAAGAAGAATCTAAAATTGTTCTTAGAAGTCACCAAGAAACGTTCTTGTTTTCCAAGCCACACTTAGCTGCTAGCTATGCCAAACTTTTTTCCTCTTAGCTACTCTATGATGAACTCAATGTCCATGATCTCTCAAGACAAGACAAGACCCCCTACTTATACTAAACCAAGCCACAAGTTAGCTTGGCAATAGACATCAAAGACATGAAATAACTAAATACTGAAGATAGGCCCCAAGTTTACATTGCATAACTAACTCATATGACAACATAAGAGTACACACACTTAGAGATAGGTTCACTTACCATCCAATGATCCAAATCCAAGAGCACACACACCAACTCCCTCATATCAAAGCTCGCAAAAATAATCTCCAAGGTCTGCTAGTAAAAAAAAAAAAATGTTCCCAACAACCACTAAAATGACTCCAATTCCAAGATGATTACTCCAATCATTACATGCACTTAAGAAAAGGGTTCCTAAAATGTCTCGAACATATACCCAACTGCATGAAGCATAAGTCCACAAATCCAAGCTCAAAGCCCCTGCATATAGGATTGAAAACTACCCTAGGATGCTCGTGCATCATGATTTAAGTACAAGGATGGCAAGCTGGTTGGTATATGTTAGATGTTGACAATAAGTGTTAGGAAGTGACATGCAATAAACATGTAAAGAAAGAAGCCAAGAGATTTGTAAATGTCGATGGTTTAGTGAATAAATACTCACTCTACTTGTTGGGGGAGTGAAAAGGAAAAGTGAAGTAGTATTTTGAAGTTGTGATTGTGGCAATAAAGGAGTGAGACACGTGTAGTGAAATTGAAGACAATTAAAGCTTCATGGAAACAAAGCAACATATGAAACTCTGGGGAAAAGTCTCTACACAATTCTCAAAGAATGTACTCCATATAAACAACCCATTCTTATTGATTATGGTGCAAGAGTTGTTGGGTATGTATTACTCGATATAAAATCACAAATTCCACACCAACACAAACATTGTATCCATCTTCTATGTGTGCATCTTGGATTTCAACAATATTGAAGAAGTACAAAGAGTTTTCAAAAGATGAGAGAGAGAGAGATAGGAATGGAGGCAAGGCCTTGATGCCCTACTTCAATATATAGATTTGGGAAGGGGTTTTTCTATATAGAAGGAATGTTGGGTACATGTACATGTACCTTGGACATGGCCACCCCTTCTTATTATAGTGGGTCAATGTGAATAAAGAACTAAGGAAATTTGATGCAAGGAGAATATGGATGGTGATACAAGACTGCACAATTTAATAGAAAATTGTCATTCAAATGGGTTTGAGCAAGGTTAAATTCAACAAAGGTGAGCTCAAATTGCTGGATTACTAGAGGGTTTTTTACCAAAGAATTTTGGTGGACAGGTGTTGGTGATGATGATCAAGTTGTGGGAAGGAGAGGTCAAAGAGGTCATGGTCATTGGTGTATGAGGAGACAGAAATGTTGCATGTTGGGACAATAGAAACAATGTTAAAGGTGGTAGGCCTCAAGTCAACACATAAGGATGATGTAATAATTATCATTGCATGTGGTTGTTTCCCCTTTTTTATCATTTTTATGTGATTTGCAAAATGTTCCAAACAATTGTATTTTTTTCCCCAAGGGGATGCCTGAGTGTACACAATTTCAATCTTGGTGAGCATTTGATTTGCTTAAGGAACATTTTTTGTTCAAATTTGGGGTGGTGTTACCAAAATTGTGAATATGAGGTTTGGGTTGAACAATAGAATGGTTTTGGATAAATGTGAGACAAATAATTAGTATTAATAGATAAAATATATTATTGTAGGTTTTCATAAGTGACAAAGACGTTCAAATTTTAAAACATTTTTATCGAATACAAATAAATATTTTATTATTAATAATTGATAAATACAATCTTTAACAACAAAAAATAATTGCATCCTATAAAATGAATTATCCTACATAATATATATATATATATATATATATATACTTTCTAAAAATACTCCCTAGAAATATAATTCTAAAAACGCTATTTAAACTTTACCTACCATATGAATGAAACTTTTAAGAAAAAAGTTAATACTTAAATCTAATTCATATAAAAATATTTTTAGACTCTTCATATTTTGTTTATCTTATCTTGAATTCAATTTTGGAAAAAATTATACATATAATTAACTAAGAAAGTATTCCAAATTAAGGAATATAGTCTTCGCGCTAGGTGAGTACAATTCTACTCAAGTTTTCCTTGTTGAAGTATTACTCTCTTGATAATTTGTTAATAGGCTTTCACTATCATCTTAACATTTCTTATTATGATTGTAAGCCTTTCACAAAGTTTCTTGAATCAAAGTTTAGCCATTTCCTTTGACTAGAGAGCATGGATTGGGACATTGTTTTTTGTGGACTTTAGGTTACAATCTAAAATAAATAATTCAGTAAGGCAGTAGATTCCTTTGGCGTTTTGTTTTGTCTTTATATAGAAGCCCTAGATAAGGTGGTCTGAATTGACGCTATAATACAAAAGAATAAAAAATAGATTTTACAACTAAAGAATGCTTCTGGTCATATAATCTAGTTAAAAATAATAAGAAGCTTCGATTAATTAATGGTAATAAACTCGGACACTATTTGTGCAAGAAAAGACGGTCGTTATGATTTTTAACATTGAAAATAAAGCATCTCGGTTTTGTAGCTTAGTGCCGTCCACTTTAACGATCGACATAATCGCATTTAGCATCATTAACTTATGTCGGTGCGAGGCCACCTGCCAAAGAATTGAGCTTTTCTATTTAATTAAGCACGCTCTAAAGATACTTTAAGTCACTTCTAATATTAATTACAATGTCTTTTCATGCTCTGTTTTGCATTTACATCAATTTATTCATGTTTACCTAGTATTCTAGTAAAGCTCGAAAAATCCAAGGAAGTTAAATAATTATAAAATTGGAATATTATGAGATTAAATGTACAAAGTTTTTTTTCACTCTATGATAAATTGTCTTGATGGCTTAGTGGTCGCTTTGGAATACTATTAAAAAAAATCTATTGGATTTCAAAATTGCTTTCTGTTATGGAAAATGATTACACAGTTGGAACTGTCTGTTTTTATTGAACAATGCACAGTAGATTAAAGTAGAGTTATTATTAGCAGAGCTATTATTTTATTTTACATTTCTAATACGGCAAATTATGGAGAAGCCAGTGACTGCCTTTGGAACATTGTTAGCCGTCCATCGTGTGTTAGAGAACAGTGCAAACTACTTTTCAGCGTTGATTCCAGAAAAACACTCTGTTTTATTGCTCTTCTCCCAATGTATTTTGATTATAGGATGCAAATGTTGGAACTATTTTTTTTTTATTGGTTTAACAATTAAATTTATGTTGTAGTTTTATAATATTTAGTTTCTTAATTTTTTAATAAAGTAAATTTATTTTATAAGAATGTAGAAAATGAATTGTCCTTTTTTATAATATTGAGTTTAATCTAATGTATTATAATTCAAATATTATTTAATCAATATAAAGAATGAAATATAAATTAATAAAATTTATTTTTAATATATATTATAAAATATAAACTATCTTTCATTTCATATAAAGTATCAAAATATTGTAAGTGAAGATTAAACTTATATTTCTTTTATTTGTTATTATTGAATTATTTATTATATTTTATGACTAAGTGACAATAATTACTTTATCCATCCTTTAAAAAAACTTACATTTTTATCAAATTTATTCTATTTGTGTAGATAAAGACTCAAGGATGTAGGGGAGGAAAATTTTGCTAAGCACGATGTTGATCTGAATGACATGATTAGTTGATAAGTAGGACATATTTCCCACAACAAGTCAAATTAAGATATTGCTGTCACATTTGACTATGTATTTTTTGAGTCAAATTCATTGACCCATGTTTCATGAGTTGTGATTCACACAAATCTATCTCTCATGAGAATAAATGGAACACTTAACACTCACTAGATCTAGGCGATGCTCACAGAGGTGAAGCACCCATACTTCCTGGGATGGGTGACCTCCCAGGAAATCCCAATTCTTCACATAGATCCAATGAGTGCCAAGTGTTCCATTTATACTCACGAAAGATGGATTTGTGTGAATCACTACTCATGAAACATGGGTCAATGAGTTTTACTCAAAAAGTACATTGTTAAATCCCAATAGAAATCATGACATGGATAGTGTTGTGTATACCTCCTTATCTTTGAGAAAGAAGCTAAATGGAAGGATACAAGCGCTTCCCATAAGTTGGAGCTTCTAAATGAAGTTTCCCTTATGAACTAGACCGTGCCTACTATCTCGATTGATGAGTTCATTTTTTCTTTGACCTCCCTATGTAGGATTTTGGATGGTCTTACGATAAAAACTAGGTTTGGAAAGAGAAGGCTAGGAAAGAGGGTTTCTACATAAGAACTAGGATGATAGTGATGAAGATCAGGTGTAGATGGACATATGGACTCTCTAAAAATTGGAAGAAGGAAATCAAACACCTTGCTAAGAATTGGGAGAATATTGGTTGAGATAAATGATTAAAGGACTCTTCATTATTTTAATTATTCTTTTGAATGACTGTTCTAGATTTAGGCCTTCCATGTGCCATCTAAACCAAAAACTTACACTTTTATGTTCTTTTTAAACCATGAAAGTTATTATCCAAAAAATTATCATTTTTAGTATACTATATTCCTCTTTAATAATGTTTCTATTAAAACAGTTATATATATATATTACGACATACCCATTGCACACTAAGGTGTGATTGCTAGTTATTTATTACTTCTTGGTGTAAAACTACCTTGATAGTACAAACTACTACATACTTTCTCATAAAAGACAAAAACTTAGTTTTCCCTCAAAATTTGTCATTCGTTGAAGCTAACTTTGAGATGCTCAATTTTGTATTGAACATACTCTAGCATGCAAGTATTCAACTCTATCCTAAAACCATTTTCTTCCTTGGTGTTTGTTTGGGTTACTCGTTGTTTCCATTAAATCTAATCAATCTATTTATAGATCACACCTACCAAATACAAAATTTTATGCTTGGAAAAGTTTAGTAAGACCTATATAAAAAAAATATACTCATAAGTGGATATCATAATTGTCATTAGACCTTGCATCTTGCCCCATTCCAACTAATAATTACAAAGAATTCACCTTTAAAGTATAAATATTTAGGATTTGCCAATCATAAGTATGAGAATATAAGTGACAATAATTATTGTATCCATCCTTTAAAAAAACTTACATTTTTATCAAATTATTCTATTTGTGTAGATAAAGAGAACATAGGGGAGGAAAATTTTGTTGAGCACAATGTCAATCTGAATGATATGGTTAGTTGATAAGTAGGACATATTTCCCACAACAAGTCAAATTAAGATATTTCTATAAGGATTTGACTGTGTAGTTTTTGAGTCAAATTCATTGACCCATGCTTCATGAGTAGTGACTCATACAAATCCATCTCTCATGAGAATAAATGGAACACTTAGCACTCATTGGATCTAGATGATGCTCACAAAGGTGAAGCACTAGGGCTTTCTGGCATGGGTGACATCCCAGGAAGTCCCGATGATGCTTACAGAGGTGAAGCACTCGAACTTCCTAGGATGGGTGACCTCTCGAAAAGTCTTGGTGCTTCACCTAGATCCAATAAGTGCCAAGTCTTTCATTTATTCTCATGAGAGATGGATTTGTGTGAATCACTACTCATGAAACATGGGTGAATGAGTTTGACTCAAAAACTACATGGTTAAATCTCGATAGAAATATCATGACATGGTTAGTGTTGTGCATACTTCCTTATCTTTGAGGAAGAAGCTAAATGGAAGGCTATGAATATCTCCCATAAGTTGTAGATTCTAAATGAAGTTGTCCTTATGAACTAGATCATGTCTACTATCTCTATTGATGAGTTCAATTTTTCTTTGACCTCCCTATGTAGGATTCTAGATGGTCTTATGATAAAAACTATGCTTGGAAAGAGAAGGTTGGGAAAGAGGGTTTCTACATAAGAACTAGGATGATAGTGATGAAGATCAGGTGCAAATGGACATATGGACTCTTTGACAATTGGAAGAAGGAAACCAAACACCTTGCTAAGAATTGGGAGGCTATTGGTTGAGATAAAATATTAAAGAACTCTTCGTTATTTTAATTGTTCTTTTGACGTTTGTGGATTTAGGCCTTCCATGTGCCATCTAGACCAAAAACTTACACTTTTATGATCTTTTTAAACCATGAAAGTTATTATCCAAAAAAAATCATTTTTAGTATGCTATATTCCTCTTTAATAATGTTTCTGTTAAAATAATTATAAATAAATATAATAATCTATACATACATACATACATACATACATATACATACATATATATATATATATATATATATATATATATATATATATATATATATATATATATATATATATATATATATATATATATATATATATATATATATATATATATATATATGTATGTATATATTACGATGTACCCATTGCACACTAAGGTGCGATTGCTAGTTATTTATTACTTCCTAGTGCAAAACTATCTTGATAGTACAAACTACTACATACTTTCTCATAAAAGACAAAAACTTAGTTTTTCCTCAAAATTTGTCATTTGTTGAAGCTAGCTTTGAGATGCTCAATTTTGTATTGAACGTACTCTAGCATGCAAGTATTTGACTCTATCCTAAAACTATTTTCTTCCTTGGTGTTTGTTTGGGTTACTCCTTGTTGCCATTAAATCTAATCGATCTATTTATAGATCACACCTACTAAATACAAACTTTTATGTTTTGCAAAGTTTATTAAGACCTAAATAAAAAATATACTCATAAGTGGATGTCATAATTGTCATTAGACCCACCTTGCCCCATTCCAACTAATAATTACAAAGAATTTTCCTTTAATAATCTTAAAACTTTATTAACATTATAGAGCTTGAACTTGAACTTGAGCTTGAACATACTTTATCAACATTATTTATTTTCACTTGAAATAGAGATCATGATGCTTCTACTCAACATCCTCCCTATATGATGAATTGAGGCATTGGCTTACTCGTTAGCTTTGTAAGAAAATAACATGAAGCTTCATTTGTCTCTAGTCAAACAACACTATTCACTTCAGTACTAAACAACTCTCATGCCATACATGTAGAGACTTCTAGAAACACAACACATACATCTAATGGCACATCTAAAATAACTTTATCAATAAGCCTAGGGCTAATATAAAATTCCAATGTATATTTCCCACATACAAATAAATCAACTACTTCCCTGATCTAACCAAAACCAAAAGACTTAGGATATGATAAGTTTTTTGACAAATCTTTTCAACTAAACTTGAGATCTAAGGTTAGCTTGTAAATATAATAACATAATTGTATACCTACTCTAGACACTCAATATTTCCCCCCGTACACCCTTTCCCTACTCAACTAATTAACTACATCATCTAGACAAATCTCCTATTGTAATCTCTCCAAATTAATGGAGTGAAATTATTCCAAAATATATACAATATGATAAGGATATTTTTAATTAAATAATAAATAAAAAGGGTCCAAATAATAAAATAATAAGTAAAGTACATCAACCTATTTCTAACCCTTCAAAACTTCCTAGAGCTCTTTATAAGGTCATGGTTGGCATTGTAGGAAGTCGTCATGCAATTTATTTTATTGTATATTTGAAATTCCTATTAGAATTGAGTCTTATGTGCAATTTCAGAGGTAGAAGACTCTCTCTAGTATGTATTCACAATTTTAGTGGTTAATAGCCACCCTAATCTACTCTTGAAAATATTACCTTAGATATTTCACTTTGTGCTTCAAATTTATGAAGTCTTCTTGCAAGAAACAATTTATACATCTAGATATAATTTGAGAATATGAGTCTCCAATTGATAAAAATTTATTTATTTGGTTTTCATATGTCAAGTCTATGATCTATTATGTTACCTTAAATTACAATAATAGCCACTAATATTTCTAAATAAATCGAGTATAATATTCAATTGTAAGGAGCCAAAGGGTATTGAGATTCGAAGGGTGTCAAGCTTCAAAGGGCATTGAGTTTCCAAAGAGAAAGAACATAGTGTGATCATGTAACATCATGCAAAGTGTATTGGTATAGTGTGCAAAGAGAATTCATCTAGTGTGTGGGTTACAATTGTGTAGAGTGTTGTGTGTTGCATGTAGAGTGTAGTGTGAAGTATCACATGTAGTGTGTGGTGTTCTTATGTGTGAGGTGTGGACTGTAGTCATGTTGTGGGTATGCACAGTGCAGTGTGTGGCATGTGGTGTGCAAGAGTGCACAATATGGTGGAAGTGTGCACGTATAGTGGAAGTGTACATATTATGGTGGAAGTGCTCATGATACGATAGAATTGTACATGGTATGATGGAAGTGTTTACTGGTATAGTGGAAGTGTGCAGGTGGAGTGGAAGTTCTAATTGGTATAGTGGAAGTGTGTTGTCAAGTACAATGGAAGTATGTGTGCCATCAAGGTGTGTCAATTAGGTGCATTATACCTTTACTTAATGTGCTCCTCTTAATTAAATAATTACATTATTAAATTATTCCCTTTTCTATATCTCACATAAATAAATAATTTTGTTTTTATGTTTTCACCTATTTTCCACCTCACCTGGCTACAAGATTAAATAATAATATAATTTTATGTTGGTTATATTTTCTCTGCCAAATTTTACAAATAAAAGAGTTTTTATTTCTACCTATCCTCCACATTCTTCATTGTTGTAAAAACTTACTATTTTTAATAAGCATGTCCAATATTTCCATATTCCAACAACCTCTATCATAACCCTCCATTCTCTACTCAATCCTAAGGAAATCCTCTCATTTATCCTTCCCCATTTGATTATATTCACCATCCATTACCTTTTCCCAAAATCTATAAATTGATGCATTATTCCTTCCATTTTATTTTTTCCTTTTAGCTAACTATATGTTGTAAAAATGGCCACATTTTGTGTAAAAGAGTATCCACATTTCAATCATTATTGAAGAAAATCAAATTTATGATGCAGTTATTACTAATATTATTTTGATTTCTTATATTGTTTGTGTTAAATACCTTAATATAACATTTGATTTGGAATAAGAGCATTAACTTCCATTTGTTTTCCTCTTGGATAAATATAAATTGATGCTTGCTTCTTTAGTGATTCTATTTTAGCACATCCAATTAGAAGTGTATAATATATCCCTTACTCCTCTTGAAAAGAATGAAATTCTTCTCCAATGTTCATTTCTAGTCAAGTCTTGACTATGTTGGATAAAAAGGTGTTCTATGTGAGGAGTTTAATTAAGATAATTTATTAGTAATTCAAAATCTAGACATAGACAATCAATCAAGACTTTCAAATTTATTAAGAAATTATTTATCTTGAGGATTAAAAAACATAGATTTGAAATATTTTTAAACTTTCTCCAAAAAATTAGTTAAATATGGATATGCCTTTTTGATGTAGCTTTTAAATCCAAATCTCTTTTGGTTTTCTAATAAAAAAGATCAAAAGATACTAAGTTTAGGGAGAAGTTAATTTTAAATTAAAGATAAATAATTATCTAAATTCCTCATAATTACACTTCATTTATGAGATCTAAAAAATAAAGTGGGATCAAAAAAACATTTTAATAATTAGAATTTTACACAACCTTAAAAAAAAATTAATACGAGTATCCAAGGAATATAATATAATCTTCTCCAAGTTTTATATGTAAAAAATAAAATTATTTCATGCATATATCAAAGGCACAAACTTTATGGATAAATAATAATATATAGATCCCACCAACATACTAAATTTAACTAAATAATACAAAGTGCATCATTACAAATAAATTGTAAAAATAGGAATAATATTTTTGTTGTTAGAATGATTAGAATAACTAGAGGGGTTGAATCAATTATCCTTAGGTCTTGATGTTGTTGGTTTTTGAAAACGTTACCAAGTTTTCAATTATCCCACTAAGAAATTGGCATATCTAGGGGCAGCTAACTCTCATTTTCAACATGCCATTTCTGACAACAGGCCAACTATAAGGCATGACCCTTCTTCTACTTCAGGGTCTGCTAAACCTAGGTGGGTAGACCTTAGATTCAAATGATACTGTACTAGTGCAAACACATATCCCTAAATCTATTAAGCAGATGAAAACCCTTATATCTCCTAGTAACTCATGAAATAACATCAATCTACAATAGCTAAATGCAGATCTATGAATCTTAGACGCTGAGTGAGGGTTAAACTCTTTTCAGCCCACTACAAGACATGAAAAACTAAATTTATTTGAATAAAAGATTTTGTGCAAATGTCATTCATATCAACTTGCATCTAATTTAAGGATTAGTGCCTTATCCATTGAAACATAGAATCATTACCAACAGGATGACCTAACTAGATTGCATTACAATCAAGTTTGTCAACAGAAATTCCCAAATCCCATACTTATGCAATATCCCCTTCATACACCCAAAAACCCTACCAGAATGATGAAGCATTTACTTGGCTACTTGAGTGAAAAGCAACAAAGATCTAACATACAACTCATCCAAGTTGCCTTAAATCAAATGAACATTATCCACTTAATCCCAAAGTTAACAACACATGAAGAATTAGGAGACAGAATAAGAGAACTCAGATAACTCATGTAAGTCCCCTTTTGTATTCATCAATGGAAAGACCAAATACACGAACTGGTAACACAAAATGTAACTCAAGATACCTCACATAATCTAGCATCAATTTCTAGTATCTTAGAATGACAATACATGACATGAAATGAAAATCGGCACAAGGTGAATGTGTGGCCTTCACTGCTAGAGCTCAACTCAATATTTAGAAAGCAATACCATCTACAATCCTGGTTTCAACAGTAGAACTGAAACCTTGCTGGTATTACCCAGAGCAAACTGCCAACCCCTCAAATGAAAGAAAGAAAGAATGATATAGGAAAAAGAGAATTCTCAGATTTGATCTCAGAGTGACATTTGTCCACTTAGAATTCCATCTCTTGCAACTGAATCACCTCTTTCATCTTTCTACCTCTTTTATGTGATTTGGTTTCATCATTTTTCGTAACAAACTTGAAAATATCCTCTGTTCAATGATGAAAACTCTTTTTGCATCCAAAATATCTGATTTGCCTTATGAAAATCTAGTGAAATTGTGAGTTTTTACTGATATGGAAGTGATTAAATTTGCCTCAAACTACATTTTTACTGCCTTTTAACCATATCCAGGTCATTACCCTGCTAGAAATCACAACTGAACTCTGATAATTGAATTCGGTTGCAAGATAGGAACCTGAGACAAATCCTCATGTAGCTTGAACCAGTTGCATTCTGTGCAAAAATTGACCTTAGAATCAGAAACTTCGTCCTCTCACAATTCCGGCGATATATAACATCACACATTTTTCTCATCAGAAACCCTCTGAAAGCCAGTTTAAAAAATACTCCCCTGGTATGAGTGTCTGGTCTGCACTTTTTTTTAAATTTCAAAAATTTAAAAATCTCTAAAGTTTATACTTTAGAAAAATGACCTTTTTTAAATTTAAAACAATGTGAACATGCATACTTTGAGGAAAAATAATTTAAAATTATTATTATTTTTTTAGAATATCTCATCTCCTCTCAACCTTGACCTCGAGTTAAATTTGAATTGATTGGGATGCCACGTAGCAGCACCTGATTGGTCCAATCCCTGCCACTTCATCTCTCATTGAGTGCCATGTGGCATCATCCTATTCCTCTACCAGCACCACCGCATGGCAGTCTCACACTAGTTGTTTAGTCACCTCATGCCTCATCATCGTCAGTTGGGACCTGTGCTGCCACATATCGATCACCTGCATGCTCGCATTTTCTAACCACCTTGCATCTTCAGGAAGTGGGCATGTGCTAGCCATTGATTTGGGCCACGTGGCACAATTTGGTGCACCCATCCTAATTTTTTGTTGATTTCCACCTCATCATGTGCCTCGAGCCCACTACCATGTGGCACCCGGGCACATTCCCACATTATTTATCTTGTGGGAAACCTCCTATTGTGGGGAAGCACCCACCGCATGATCAATCCACGTGGCAACATCTTAGAGAATCATCACCAAATCAACGCAGTTGCTAGTTCATTTAAAATTATGCATGTGTCATCCTTGATATTCAATTGACATCATCAACGACCCCTCCTAGGCGCTACCTCTTCAAAAAGCTGTGTCTTTATGACACATGCCAATCTGAGTGTAATTGTATTTAAAGTATAAACAATACCCTCATGTCCCTAATGTGGGACTAAAAATTCTAAATGTTTTTCCCTTGCGTCCTATTTGTTGTTGGTAGCTTCTTCTTTGGCATGATCGTGATGGGCATTTAATGCAGCAATACACATCAATGCAATGTCACATGTACTCATAGCCCATCATGCAAATGGATCTTCTGCATTTTCAAACAACTTCAATCGGGCTGTCACAAATACAGACACCAATTTCTGGTGGCTCACACATGAGACATACGCTGACATGGCCCCTTCCAATTCGACAGACATTGTTACATGAGAATGGTTGCTTCTTTGGTCTGTACAAAATTAAACCTTTCTGTCTGGTGTTGTTTTTTGTCTCTTCAAACTATGTGTTATTTCTAGCATGTCATGGATCCTCCTTTTTATTTGTGTGATGTGTCCTTAATCATTATGCTCACGCATTCCTTCTTGGCTTGCTGCATGGTCTTCCTCTGGCATTTTATGCATATCTATTTGGTGCGTTTTGTTCTTTGTATGGGTTTTGTCATTCCTATTCGCTAAGTCTTCTTTTAACATGCATGGCTTGCTGCTCCTTGCTTAGCGCAGACATTTGTCTTTTTAATGTAGCTTTCTTAGCATTAAGCCTTTTCTTTTTTATGTCGTAATAAGCCTCTTTTACTACTTTGGACTTTCATTTCCACATGCTTCCTTCCAACACCTCCAACATGGACCATGCCTTTAACCTATGGCTTGGTGTTTTCTTTAAATCTGCTACCTCTTCATTTCATGCATGGGCTGCTCTTTGGATGTGTGAATCTTTGCTGCGATGGGTGTCTCTACTCCAAACCACCATTGGCTTCCTCTGTTGGTGGCTACTTTGCATACATGAAGCTCTAGTTTTAAATGCATGTTCTTTTCTTCTTGTTTGGTGCCACCCATTACAAAATGTGGGCTTTCCAACATGAGTGGCCCTTTGATTTGCATTTTTTATCACATTATAAATGTCCCCTAATCTTGCTTGGGGTTCTCTTAGTCTCCAAATGAGCCTGCAGTTTGTTCTTTGTGTAGATACTCTACTACTAGCTTCCATCCATAAACACATTGAAAAGAGGAAATCTTCTATTTCTACATGTGCCTTCGGGAGAATCATTTGAATTGGAGCTTTTCTTTCCAAAACCTTCTCAGAAGTCAACTCGGTGCCTTCACCCATCTTTTGTCTAGATGGCTCATAATGCAATGTCAGAAGAGAATTTTATGTGTAACTTGAACTACTTATTTTGTCCTTGCAAAATGATGCAACAAGGATGGTAATCTCCTTTCCACCATCATTCACCTGGATGTCTAACAACCAAACCAACCAAGTTTTTCTTAATTTCTACGTCTCTTGTGCTCAGAATTTCATATGACCAAAGTTTTGAAATATCTCCCCTAGGCCTAAGCTCAACATTCCAACACTGAATTTCATGGTCTGTCAAAAGAAAGAATTCTACTCTTTGGTCTTTATAAACAATACGAGGCCATCTCCAAATTATAGAACAAGTATATGTCGTCTTTGCTTTTCCATCAAGTCTAACTTGTTGGAAACTGATTGAAGTGGAATTACACTCAATAAACCATAATTTAGAATTTGACTGGCATGCTATGGCAATACACTCATATGAAGTAGATCCAGGAATCGAAGAAGAAACCATTGAGTTTACTATAGTGGTGTTAGAGCTGCTAATGGTACCGGACCATTGAGTTTTCAACCCATGATTGCTAGCAATTCTTGCATCAAGCGACATATTTCCACCATCCATTCTCCATCAAAAAGCACATAACTGGGTTGTTATTATTGGCTATAAGTATATTAGGCCAATACACAAGTGCTAAACTTTTCTGACTGCATATAAGAATTTATTCACGAGATAGTGATTCAAATCCCATCCAACAATTTTCTCCACACTTTCATACTTTTTTGGAACAAGTGGGTCTATTCATGATTCATCATCAATATACCCCACTCACTACCTTGATCTGCCATGGTTAACTTTTATTTCTCAACACTCATCGGTGTGACAAAATTAGCCGGGCTCCAAAGTGGGTTTGGCTAAAAAATTTTTGTTTCCAAACACCTGAAGTGCCAAAGTAATCTACTGAATCATCTGACTTTAACTGGATTCAAAATCGATCACTACTCTATCATTAAAACTCATTTTACTATCAGTCAGAAAAATGTCAAATATTTGTCAGGAGGTCTGTTGACTGGCCTTAAAAATTGATCCAAACACCTGATCGAGTTCTGAAAACTAGCACACTGAATCTCTGTTCCACACACTTGCACCCTGTCGAATCTCATCTCATGATGAATTCAAGCTCAAAAGATATTCTTTGTGAAAGTTGACCTCTTAGAACTACCTACAAGAAAACACATCATAAAACAATAAAATGGGTTTGGATTTGGCTTTAAAAACTGCGCAAATGAGCACATGGGGAAATGAAAACTGGGGCATTGGTTCTCTGTCATGAGAACATTATAGATCTGCAATTTGGGCTCATGAAAAATAATAGGACGCAAATGAAAATTAGTCAAAGTAGGCTACTCAAATTTTACAAACTGGAAACAGTGACAAAAAAGTGATTTTTGCGAATGGAATTGTCCTAGAAAAGTGTGCAAATGGATTCATCAAGACTTGAAAACTGACACACTTAAAGTATTTTTAGAGGAAAACACAATGGTACAATCCATTCAATCTTACCAATCACGAATTGGGAGTTATAACATCACAAAGAGGGGTTCTGACAAATCTGCAAATGCTAACACCAGTAAAAAGATAGAAATTGTGTTTGGAATCATGTTTGAAAACTAATCAAATGGATTTGTCATAAGCTGAAACTTGAAACATAACAAGTCTCTGACATCTACAATCCAATGCAAAAGTAATTTCAACATTTTGGTCAACTGGTCAAAAGTTATAGCATGTCAAATAGGGCTTCCCAGAATTTTGAATATTTTGCAAAAGCATGAAACTATAACTAACCAACTTTGATTGATTCAAAACCTAATCAAATGAAATTGAAACAACTTGAAATATGAAAAATAGGTTTTTAGGTATGGACACTAGACATTCCCAAAGTGGTGAGTCATGACGCATTTCTGGGTGCGAGATATTCAAATGCAAACAAGGCCTCCTATCACTGTTTGACACTTAAGTGAATATAGATTTGAAATATCCTCAAAACGAGACTTCACGAAATGAATCAGAATATCAATTTATCACCATGAAACACATAGAGGAACTGAATGAAAGGTGTTAGAAACATTAAACACCTTAGGGGCTCATAGGTACAACTGGGTACAAATGCATTAAAAGGCGTTTATAGGGCTTGATTTTCTCAATGGTAATCAAAATCGGGAAGGCAATTTTGAGTCCCAACAATGGCTCTATCTAGGGATGAATGTCCCTTGTAGGCATGGCAAGATTTTAGATCTCTGGTAGACGCAGACCACACACCTGACAGCAAAAACTTCTCTCAAACAACTTTATTGAAAGAAAACAACACCTAGCACTACTATGTATAAGCAATGTCTTAGGGCCACCAGACTTTCTTACAACCTTTACCTCTATCAAAAACTTGATTCTCATTTACATTCTCCTAAGGTAAACTGAAATTCTCATTTCCATTTTTTTCACCCAACACATCAACATTTGCAGTTAGCTCATTAGGAAAAACAAAACTATCATCATCTTCATAGTGCATATAAAAATCAGACATACTTTCTTCATCTTGGTCACTATGAAAATATGAATCAGCGTGATCATAGCAACTGATAACAAATTGAAACTGATCACTACTAACTAAATCATGGATTCCTTCAACTGAAAATACAAAAGCTTGGTACTCTATTTCATTCAACGAGTTACATGAATCAATTTGTAACTCACCTTGTGCCTCCAAGTGTGAAGAGTATGTAGAATCTGATTTCTCCTCATTTGCAAGATTAGTAGTCCATAAATCAAATTGAACATACACTACATCTTCTTCACATTCCAACAAATGATTAGACTCCAAATCATAAGAATTATCAGGAAATTGCATGTTCACCATATGCTGATCCGTATCAAATTTTCCCTCAAATAACTCACTAGGATAAACCATTTCATTAGTATTTCTTTTCTGAACACATGAGCTATCTGAATTTATCTCGGCCTCATGAAAACAAAAAGACAATGAACCAACAACTGACCTTATCCCTACATCTTCATTTTTAACATAGAAGTCGTCATGTGTATTGATGCATGAATTACCATCACATACACCTCCCAAACTTGACAGAGCATATTCTGAAACTGTATCTTCTTCAACATCGAATTTAGGGGAAATGACTTTACCACATGAATTTGCATAACATGTCAAAATACAAGCATCCTTAGATTGGTTAACATACGTTTCAAAATCATGAGCCAACAAGTCAGAAATCTCATCAACACTTAACAAGATTTCACTACTAGTTTCTTCTCCTTGGCTAAGATCATTATCTGGATGGCTTGGCACATTTGTAACAGCAGATTTGTTAGTAACAGAGCGTGAAAAATCAAAATTATGATCATCACATATATCTTCTTCATTAGGCAACACCTCAACAACTGGTATCTTAGAACATTTACATTCATCACTAAAAGGACTACTATTGCTATTATACTTTTCCTCTTCTTGACAATCATCATCATAAAAAGATGAATCCATATTATGTCTATTGTCAAATTGCTGATTACTGTCCTCCGATTCATAAAACTAAGACTCCTCATATTCATTATCATTTTCAATGGATTCATTACATTTGTTAACATTAGACTTATTGTCCTTTAAAGCACTTTCAACCTCCATGATAAAATCTTGGATTTCATAAATCTTATCTAATCTTATATTGGCTGGCCAATCAACTGAATATGGCATAAAAACTTCTAAGAGTACCACTGGCCATGAAGACTCCTTAGGTCTGAAAAACTTGTCAAGATTCATAACTACTAATTTGAACTTCATATAAATTTGAAATCCACTAAGACCCTTAATATCACCAATTGTACTTCTTAACATTAAGATAATCTTATCATGAATTTTTCTTTTCAATCTAGCAATATTTGCACGAACACTTTTAAGAGTTAGCACATCACTTTCAAACCTAGACTCAGAATCCATCTTATAAACTTTTAAAACTCCTACCTCTTTTTCTTAGTGCTAAAACCACTAGATGGAGGCAACCATTTCATTCATTCAATTTTCATGAGAGACAAATTTATGAAAATTGAAATACCTTTATGTGTTGCTGTTTGAAACCTCAGATCTATTGATTGGCATAGGTGCAAGCATGAAACCCTTCATACTGTAGATAGAATCCTTTGTAGAGCCACCACCTCCTTGAAGAGGAAAATGGAATCACAATAGTGATTCACCTCTTGAAATCAATTATATCAGAAGATAAAAATAACCACATAAACCCTTAATCAAGAAACTTATATTTCCTCTTTCCCGAAAAACTAGATCTACCCATAAAAAGTGAAAGCCTCTAATATTAAGATAGAACATGCACTAGTATAGAGATTTAGATCAGAGTCCCCACTCACACTTAGTGAGAAAATATTCGAAAACTATTTACCACTTATGAATTCTGAACCAGACCTTCAATATGGAAAACTTTGCATACTCACAATTTGTAGCAGATCTATACAACCCTGGAAAGAAGAAACACTTCATCAATTGATTCTTGTTTCTAAACCCTTTTACAATAGCACTTGCAAAACTGAATTGTTTGAAGACAGACTTATAATAGTCATAGAACATTATCTTCAATCTTACAATCTACTACCAAATAAATTTCTTCAAATACACTTCAAAACTTTATACAAGAAGTTAAAACTTATTCTTATGAAGTGTATGGAACTTTATCAAACTATTCTCCTTCCCATAGTGTTGAAAACCACTTGATGGAGAACATATATGTATACCACTTTCATTCATGACAAGAATAACATCATGAAAACTAAAATACCTAAAGATCTGAATGGCTAGAAGTTCTATGTTCACTACTTACAATAGTTAGACCCAAAATCTCACAAATTCTTTGCTGAACCTTTTGAACTAGCACATCACAAATCTTAACAAGCTTTCAAATGTTTCAACCTCTTCAGATCTGTTCTTCTCCTGCAGTAACTAATCACAATTCACGTATAATACTACACTGACTCAGAGATTGATTTCAAGTTCCCACTCACATTAAGTGAGACATGAATTGAATTAGTCCTAAAGATACCATTAATTGTTTTGAAACAACAACAGATAGAAGACATCTCTTCAAATTTATCTTGAATTTAAAATCTCTACACAAAGCTGAAACATAACTTTCTTGACTCTGAAATCACAATAGGACTTTGAAACCAACAACTGGCTGAATTGACTGAAGATGAACACCTTTTAATAATACCAATTATATTCAACCTCAAAGTCATTGCTGCAAATGGATAAAACTTGACTGGGGAACATGAATCTTCAGCAAAACAATGAAAAACACTTTATGAGAGTGTTATTTATACCAAACATTCTAGTACTTCTTCCAATGAAATTCTTCACAGATTCCCTATCAGAGTCGCCATCTTGTTGGTGTTTGAAAATTTTACCAGGTTTTCAATTATCCCACTGAGAAACTAACATATCTAGGGGCAACTAACTCCCATTTTCAACATGCTATTTTTGACAATAGGCCAACTATAAGGCATGACCCTTCTTCTACTTCAGGCTCTGCTAAACCTAGGTGGGTAGACCTCAGATTCAAATGATATTGTACCAGTGCAAAAACATATCCCTGAATCTATTAAGAAAATGAAAACCCTTATATCTCCTAGTAACTCATGAAATAACATCAATCTACAATAGCTAAATGCAGACCTATGAATCCCAGAAGCTGAGTGAGAGTTAATCTCTTTTCAGCCCACTATAAGACATGAAAAATTGAATTTATTTCAATAAAAGATTTTGTGAAAATGCCATTCATATCAGCTTGCATCTGATTTAATGATCATTGCCTTGTCCATTGAAACATAGAGTCATTACCAGTAGTATGACCTAACTAGACTGCATTACAATCAAGTTTGTCAACTAAAATTCCTAAATCCCATATATATTTAATATCCCCTTCAAACACACAGAAACCCTACCAAAATGATGAAGCATTTACTTGATTTCTTGAGTCAAAAGCAACAAAGATTTGACATACAACTCATCCAAGTTGCCTTAAATCAAACAAACATTATCCACTTAATCCCAAAGTTAACAATACGTGAAGAATTAGGAGACATAATAAGAGAACTCAGATAACTTAGGTAAGTCCCCTTTTGTATTCATCCATGGAAAGACCGAATACATGAATTGGTAACACAAAATACAACTCAAGATACCTCACATAATCTAGCATCAATTTCCAGTATCTTAGAATGACAATACATGACATGAAATGAAAATCTGCACAAGGTGGATGTGTGGCCTTCACTCCTAGAGATCAACTCAATATTCAGGAAGCAAAACCATCTACAATCCTAGTTTCAACAGTAGAACTGGAACCCTGCTGGTATTACCGAGAGAAAATTGCCAACCCCTCAAATGAAAGAAAGAAATAATGATATAGGAAAAAGAGAATTCTAAGAGCTAATCTCAGAGTGACATGTGTCCACTTAGAATTCCATCTCTTGCAATTGAATCACCTCTTTCATATTTCTACCTCTTTTATTTGATTGGTTTCATCATTTTTGGTAACAAACTTGAAAATATCCTCTGTTCAATGATGAAAACTCTTTTTGCATCCAAAATATCTAATTTGCCTTATGAAAATCTAGTGAAATTTTGAGTTTTTACTGATTTGGAAGTGATTAAATTCTCCTCAAATTACATTTTTACTACCTTTTAACCATATCCAGGTCATTACCCTGCTAGAAATCACAACTGAACTCTGATACCTGAATTTGGTTGCAAGATAGGAACCTGAGACAAATCCTCTTGTAGCTTGAACCAATGGCATTTTATGCAAAAATTGACCTCAGAATCGAAAAGTTCGTCCTCTCATGATTTCGGCAATATATAACATTACACATTTTTCTCATCAGAAACCCTCTGAAAGTTAGTTTAAAAAATACTCCCCGGTATGAGTGTCTGGTCTACACTTTTTTTAAAATTTCAAAAAATTAAAAATATCTAAAGTTTATACTTTAGAAAAATGACCTTTTTTGAATTTAAAACAATGTGAACGTGCATACTTTGAGAGAAAAATAAATTAAAATTATTATTATTTTTTCAGAATATCTCATCTCCTCTCAACCTTGACCTTGGGTTAAATTTGAATTGATCGGGCTACCATGTGGTAGCACCTAATTGGTCCAATCCCTACCACTTCATCCCTCACTAAGTGCCACATGGCATCATCCTATTCCTCCACCAGCACCGCCACATGACAATCTCACACTAGCTACTCAATCACCACAAACCTCCATGTCACCTCATGCCTCGTCATCGTCAGTTGGGACCCACGCTGCCCTATGTCGATCACCTGCATGCCTGCATTTTCTAACCACCTTGCATCTTTAGGAAACAGGCATGTGCTAGCCATTGATTTGGGCCATGTGGCACGATCTTGTGCACCTATCCTAAGCCACTATTGATTTCCACCTCATCATACTTCCTGAGCCCACTACCACGTGGCGCCCAGGCGCATTCTTACATTATTTATCTTGCGGGCAACTTCTTATTGTGGGGAAGCACCCACCACATGATCAATCCATGTGGCAGCACCTCAAAGCATCATCGCCAAATCAGCGTAGTTGTTGGTTCATTTAAAATTATTCATGTGTCATCCTTGATAATTGTTGGTTCATTTAAAATTATTCATGTGTCATCCTTGATAATTGATTGACGTCATCCACTGCCCCTCCTAGGTGCTGCCGTTTCAAAAGGCTGTGTCTTTATGACACATGCAAATCTGAGTGTAATTGTATTTAAAGTATAAACAATACCCTCACATCCCCAATGTGGGACTAAAACTTCTAAATTTTTTTCCCATGTGTCCCATTCGTTGTTGGTAGCTTCTACTTTGGCATGATCATGATGTGCATTCAATGCAGCAATACACATCAATGCAATGTAACATGTACTCATAGCCCATCATGCAAATGGATCTTCTGCATTTTCAAACAACTTCAATTGGGCTATCACATATACAGACACCAATTTCTGGTGGCTCACACATGAGACATATGCTGACATGGCCCCTTCCAATTCGACAGACATTGTTACATGAGAATGTTTGCTTCTTTGGTCTATAAACAATTAAACCTTTATGTCTCGTGTTGTTTTCTGCCTCTTCAAACTATGTGTTATTTCCAACATGTCATGGATCCTCCTTTTTATTTGTGTGATGTGTCTTTAATCATTATGCTCACACATTCCTTCTTGGCTTGCTACATGGTCTTCTTCTAGCGCTTTATGCAGCTCTGTTTGACACGTTCTGTTCTTTATATGTGCTTTGTTGTTCCTATTCGCCGAGTCTTCTTTTAACATGCCTGGCTTGCTACTCCTTTCTTAGCATAGACATCTATCTTTTTAATGCAGCTTTCTTAGCATTAAGTCTTTGCTTTTTTATGTCATAATAAGCCTCTTTTACTGCTTTGGACTTTCATTTCCACATGCTTCCTTCCAACGCCTCCAACATGGACCATGTCTTTAACTTGTGGCTTGGTGTTTTCTTTAAATCTATTGCCTCTTCATTTCATGCATGGGCTGCTCTTTGGATGTGTGAATCTCTTTTGCAATGGGTGTCTCTGCTCTAAACCACCATCGGCTTCCTCTGTTGGCGGCTACTTTGCATACATGAAGCTCTAGTTTTAAATGTGTGTTCTTTTCTTCTCGTTTGGTGCCGCCCATTACAAAATGTGGGCTTTCCAACATGAGTGGCCCTTTGATTTGCATTTTTTATCACATTATAAATTTCCCCTAATCTTGCTTGGGGTTCTCTTAGTCTCCAAATGAGCTTGCGGTTTGTTCTTTTTGTAGATACTCCGCTGCTAGCTTCCATCCGTAAACGCATCAAAAAGAGGAAATTTTCTGTTTCTACATGTGCCTTGGGGAGAATCATTTGAATTGGAGCTTTTCTTTCCAAAACCTTCTCAGAAGTCAACTTGTTGCCTTCACCAATCTTTTGTCCAGATGGCTCATAATGCAATGTCAGAAGAGAATATTATTTGTAACTTGAACTACTTATTTTGTCCTTGCAAAATGATGCAACAAGGATGGTAATCTCCTTTCCACCATTGTTCACTTGGATGTCTAACAACCAAACATACCAAGTTTTTCTTAATTTCTACGTCTCTTGTGCTCAGAATTTCATATGACCAAAGTTTTGAAATATCTCCCCTAGGCCTAAGCTCAACATTCCAACACTAAATTTCATGGTCTATCAAAAGAAAGAATTCTACCCTTTGGTCTTTACAAACAATACGAGGCCATCTCCAAATTAATAGAACAAGTATATGCCGTCTTTGCTTTTCCATCAAGTCTAACTTGTTGGCAACTGATTGAAGTGAAATTACACTCAATACACCATAATTTAGAATTTGACTGGCATGCTATGGCAATACACTCATATGAAGTAGATCCAGGAATCAAAGAAGCAACCATTGAGTTTACTATAGTGGTGTCAGAACTGCTAATGGTACCAGACCATCGAGTTTTCAACCCATGATTGCTAGCAATTCTTGCATCAAGTGACATATTTCAACCATTAGGCCCATTCTCCATCAAAAAGAACATAATTGGGTTGTTATTATTGGCTATAAATATATTAGGCCAATACACAAGTGCTAAACTTTTCTGACTACATATAAGAATTTATTCATGAGATAGTGATTCAAATCCCATCCAACAATTTTCTCTGCACTTTCATACTTTTTTGGAACAAGTGGGTCGATTCATGATTCATCATGAATATACCCCACTCACTACCTTGATCTACCATGGTTAACTTTTATTTCCCAATGCTCGTCAGTCTGACAAAATTAGCCAGGCTCCAAAGTGGGTCTAGCTAAAAAAATTTCATTTCCAAACACCTAAAGTGCCAAAGTAATCTACTAAATCATTTGACATTAACTGGTTTCAAAATTTATCACTACTCTGCCATTACAACTCATTTTACTATCAATCTACAAACTGTCAAATATGTGTCAGGAGGTCTGTTGACTAGCCTTAAAAATTGATCCACACCCGATCAGGTTTTGAAAATTGTCACACTAAATCTCTGTTCCACACACTTGCACCTTGTCGAACCTCATCTCATGATGAATACAATGTCAAAAGATATTCATTGTCAAAGTGTAGCTCTTAGAACTACCTACAAGAAAACACATCAAAAAATAATAAAATGGGTTCGGATTTGGCTTTAAAAACTGGGCAAATGAGCACATGGGGAAATGAAAATTGGGGCATTGATTCTTTGTCATGAGAAAATTATGGATCTATGATTTGGGCTCATGAAAAATTACAGGACGCAAATGGTTGTCATTCAAAGTGGGCTACTCAGATTTTACAAACTGGAAACGGTGACAGAAAAGTGATTTTTGCGAATGGAATTGTCCTGGAAAAGTGTGCAAATGGATTCATCAAGACTTGAAAACTAACAAACTTAAGGTATTTTTGGAGGAAAACACATTGGTACAATCCATTAAATCTTACCAATCACATGTTGGGAGTTATAACATCACGAACAGGGGTTCTGACAAATCTGCAAATGCTTACACCAGTAAAAAGATAGCAATTGTGTTTGGAATCACGTTTGAAAACTAATCAAATGGATTTTTCATAAGCTAAAACTTGAAACATAACAAGTCTCTAAAATATACAATGCAATGCAAAATGAATTTCAACACTTTGATCAACTGGTCAAAAGTTATAGCATGTCAAACAGGGCTTCCTAGAATTTTGAATATTTTGCAAAAGCATGAAACAGAAACTGACCAACTTTGAGAGATTCAAAACCTAATCAAATGAACTTGAAATGACTCAAAATATGAAACATAGGTTTTTAGGTATGGACACTATAAATTCCCAAAGTTGTGAGTCATGATACATTTCTGGGTGCGAGATATTCAAATGCAAACAAGGCCTCCTGTCTCTGTTTGACACAAGTGAAAATGCAGATTTGAAATATCCTCAAAATGATACTTCACAGAATGACTCAAAATATCAAATTATCACCATGAAACACATAGATGCACTGAATGAAAGGTGTTAGAAACATTAAACACCTTAGGGGCTCACAAGTACAGCCAGGTTCAAATGCATTAAAAGGCATTTATAATGCTTGATTTTCTCAATGGTAATCAAAATCAAGAAGGCAATTTTGCGTCCCAACATATGTAACAATAAATTTTTTAACAACTTTAAGAAAATTATTCAAACTCATAAATCCACTCAGATGATATAGTAATTCAACTTATCATATCATCACTTAGCTCTTTGTATAGTATATGTCGAATAACAGAAACATTTAATAATAAATAGCATAAAACATGTAAACAAAATTCACACAAGTCTGACACTGGGATTTAACATGGAAACCCAATTTGAGAAAAACCACCAAGTAACATGCTACCACTTTTCACTCTTCTAAAGTGAGCTCAGTTAAGAGCCAACCCTGTTAAAGGTTACACAACACATTCTTAGGTGTGACCCTGTTAAGGATTTAATCACCCCATTAGGAGTGGCCTTGTTAGAGGTCTTTAAAATATCTCCATTAGAATGTCACTTTGATTAAAGGATTTACAATATGACTGTTAGGTCAACCTTGATTAAAGGATTTTACTACCACAATGGTTAGAAAGTAACAACTAGGTTGATCTAATAAAATACAACTCATTTTGCATGTTCAAATCTTCATTCGGCTCATTCCTAATTCATTAACTGGAATTCATCACACTCTCCATCTCTGAGTTTCTTGACAATACTTAAGCAATCTCTCTTTCACCAACTTCTTACTTTTCCTCCACAAATCTTGTTCTTTACAAATTCTCAACAAATTTTCCAATCCAATAACCATAAAATCATCTCTTATTCTTCTTTAAATAGATAGGATTATACTTTTTCGCTTAAATATAACCATAGATCTTATGGTTTGATTATGTTCATCTTTTTTTCCTTCTACTTCTTTCCTTGAAACTTCTAGAAATTTCTCATTTAATCCTTGTCTTAGATATCTCAATAAACTCAATTCACCATTAAATATGTCACCTCATCAATCCTTATCATTTACGCATTTTGACTAATTTGTAAATTCAACTTTGACAATCTCAAATCTTGATTCTTTCACAAAATGTTGATTTGCTAACACTCTGTCATCACAATGTTCTTCAGCTCAGTCATCGCTAGGTAGCTCAGTCACTATTGACCTATCTCACTCATCTTACACTAGCTTTCTTAGCCTTTATTGTGCTCGGTTACTACTTTGATGTACCTTTATCTTTCTTGGCCTCTATCATCATTCAATTGATATTATTCTATTTGTAAGTTTCTTAATCTTACATATGCTCAGTAATGCTTAACTTCTTCATTAATCTAGTAACCTATCACTTAGCCAAGCCTAGTGTTTTACTCAACTTTTTGACTTCTATCAATCATCTCTTCCACACTTCATGATGCAGGAGCATCTTGGGTGTAAGAGCAATCTTGCATCACCCAAAAATATTTTATTTTCAATCTTTTCTATTTTTATAAGGACTAGTAGATAGGGTGGTTACTATTTATGGGAACTTGCTATTTTTAGTAAGATTGTCATGAGCTCAGAATGTTCTCATTTTCTATAGGAAGGTTCATTTTAGAGCTATAAGACTACCATAAAAATCTCATTCCTCAAGCTTAAGTATCAGAGAAGTTGTTGCAGATTTTTGGTGGAAAACTTTGCAGAAAAATTTTCCGGATCACTGTTGGAGGCCTTAAAGTGCTCGGATGAGGTCTGAAAGCTCAATGGAAGGGCGCTTGCTCCACTTTGAACCTGTATATCAAGAGTTGGCATTTCTAAAAAGTGGTTATAATAACCAATCAGAGCAATAGTGTGAGAGTTATGGCCTTCCGAAGTTGGGCTACCCGAAATATCTAAAATAATTGTCAAATATGTATTTGGCCAACTCTTTATGTATTGTTAGGGTCTATTGGCCCTAGGTATTAAGTTTCAATGTCTAGAACCTTCCTAGGTGGCATAAAATTTCTTACTTAAGAAAGGCCCAAACATTGTCTAGAACGGCTCTGGGTGGTAGTTCGCAGCTTAGCCTTGCAGATTACTATAATGAAGGCACCCATGTGGGTTAGTATTTTGTACTTGTGAATTCTTTTATTTCACATTTGTGGTACAAATAAAAAGTCCATATTTTTTTCTTGCATTTGTTGTTGTTTCTTTGTTTTTGTTATAAGTTTATGGTTTAAGGGGAGCACCCTTCATCAAGTGGTATTAGAGCTAGAGTTCTTGAGTGTGTGCACAAATCATTGACTATGAGCCAATTCACACTAGGATTGTGGTTTGGGCTAAGCATGTAGACATATCACTAATTGTAATGCAGTTTCCACTAGGGTTTCAGTGGAAGTACGAAAATGCCTCCATGAAGAGAGCATGGCAGAAGAGCTATAGGTGTTACACCTGAGGGTTTCCTAGCCCTGCAAAGACAAATACAAGCATTGGAAGAACAAATGCGTAGAGAAATAAATCTTCCCATAAGAGATGAAAGCAAGGATGATGACTAAGTAGAAGAAAATGCTAAAGTAGAGGAAGTTATAAACCGAGAGGAAGAGAGGATTTTTAAGGCCATCTCCAAGATTGGAAAAAGACCTAAGTTTGAGGTGTTGAAACAATTGATTAATTGTGTATTGTCTTTGATGTTACACAAAATATCATATCATTACCAGTCAATATATGTCGAGCTCACTCAAGTGTTAAAGATAATTTTTCTGTGTCTACTGAGCGTTCTAGAGTTTTCCAAGTTTAGAATATAGTATATACCAAGTTAACTTGGGCACCAAAGGAAAGTTTATAGAAGTTGAGTGTTAATTGAGTTCACTCAGTTAATGAAGGAAATGTTGGATGGAACCAATGTTAACCAAGCTCACTCAGTTAGCAAAGGAACTTTACGAGTATGTAGTGTTGACCAAGTTCACTTGGTTAACATAGGAAAATCATTTCTGAGTTAGTATCTACAAACAGGGTTGGCTAACAAAGGATTTTCTTGTTTTAGCATATTAAGTGGAATTGACTTATCTATTGGTTCTAGCCAACTGAGAAGATGAATATTAATTATTCTAAGTTGTATTCCAGCTGACTTGACAATAAGGAAGATATAAGTATAAGGTCAAGTTGAGATTTATAAGTGTGTAAATGAATGGAAGATAATTGAAGATGCTAAGAGGAAGTGAATCAAAAGGACAAGTAGAATATCCTTGTAAAGCTGAAAATATATATTCAATCAAGAAGGATCAAGTATATAAGCCATAATTGAGTCTATAATTAGCAATTCAGTTGCATTCAAATCAAGTCATGTCATTGTTACTCTCTAACCATTGTATCAGTGATCTAAATCACTTAACAGAGTTGGCTTAACAACTATTTGTAAATCCTCTAACAAGGTGACATCCCTATTGAATTTTCTAAATAACTCTAATAAGGCCACTCCTAAAAAGGTGATTAAATCCTTTAATAGGATCACACCTGATAGTGTGTTTTGTAACATTTAATAGGGTTGGCTTCTAATAGGGCTCACTTTAGAAGAGTGAAAATCAGTAACTAGTTGCAATTGGTGGCTTTTCCCAAATTGGGTGTTCACATTAAATCTTTGTGTCAAATATGTTCATGTTATTTTTTTTGTGTTTGCAACTAAGTTGAAGTAATAAGTAATCATAGATAACATCTTAAGATTTTTATGTTAAGTGTTTGTCGAGTATTCTTAGTGTTTCCTAAGTTACAACATTTTTGTGTGTTTGTTGAGCATCAACAAAGTTCAATTTTTTTGAGTTTATTTTGTACTAACATCTAAGGGATCTAGGATTTATTTTAGTGGTAGCTGATTCACCCCTCCCCTCTTAGTTACTCCTCTTATATTTCCAACAAATGGTATGAGAGCATTTGGTGCTTGTAGATAAGGTTTCAAGGATATAAGTTAAAGATCAGGATTTCTTATAGAAGAGAGATTCTCAAGTTGAATATAGACAAATTTGTAGCATGGCAAGGACTAATGAGGTTACATCTAGCAACTATCAGTGATTCAGGTTGTAAGTATCTTGATGCTAAATCAAAACTCCTACTAGGACATTATCAGTTGAAGACATTGTTGAAAAGAAAAATTATAACATCATGATGTTTGATATTGCATCTACTCTTAGTTATACTAAATTTGATGAAATAAAAGAATGAACCATAGCTCATGCAATGTGGATCAAACTAAAAGACATCTATGGAGGAGATGACAATGTAAGAAGAGCTAAAGCTAAAAGTCTCAAAGGACAATTTGATCGAATGAAGATGAGAGAAGATGAAAATATTGCAAAATATGTTGAAAGAATCAAAGCAAGTGTGAGTGCAATCAAAGCATCAAGAGGAGAAATTGATGACAAAATAGTTGTAAGCAAGGTACTCAAAACCCTTCTTCCTATCTATGCAATTAGAGTGTCTATTATTCAAGAGATGAGATGTGATCCAAATAGCAATATAACTTTGGATGCTCTAGTTGAAAGACTAATAACTTTTGAGTTGGATAACTTTGATAACTATGTTCCTAATTTGAAAGGTATTGAGTCATAATTTGAAGCCAAACTCTCACTTAAGAAAAAGAGTAAGAAATCAAAGGCCAATCAATCAGAAAGTGAAGAAGAAGAAAGTTTAGATACTGATCTTGAAGTTGTTGAAGCCCCACTTGCAAGAAAATATTCCAAAGGAAGAGGAAAGTACAAAGGTAAGGTTCCTCCAATCTATTTTTCTTGTGAAGAAGTTGGTCACATTTTTACTAGGTGCCCAAACAGAGAAAACAAAGATAAAAAGAAAAATAATAAATACAAAGGCAAGAAGGAATTCAAAAACTACAAGGACAAAGGTAAGAAATCTTGTTTTATGGCTAAAGATTCTAATAACAATGAAGATGAAAAGGTATATATTGTTGTAAAAGATGAATCTAATGATGAAGGAGATAAGATGATACTTATCTCTCATGTTAGCAAAAATGATACATGGATTATTGATAGTGACTGCTCACATCATATGACTGGAGACAACACAAAGTTTGAGCACATGGAATATTATGATGGTGGTAGTGTGACATTTGAAAACAATGAACCTTGTTGCATAAAAAGAAAATGATGTATCTCATTAACCAATGAACTTAAATATGTGATAATGCTTATTGAGTTGAAGGACTAATGCACAATCTATTGAATATGACACAATTGAATAAAATTGGATTCAAGGGAGAATTTATGAATAGGAAAGCCAAATTGTTGGATGGAAAAGGAAATATGGTTGGATCTAGAAAAAAAACAAAAGGTAAATTTGATTTCAAAGGTGACGAAGGCATATTTCTAGGATATACCTGTAGAAGTAAAGCATACAAGTGTTTGAATTTTTCAACTTATAAAATCATAGAAAATGCATATGTAAGAATTGATGTGTTTAAGGAAAAGAGTGAAGAAGAAAGCAACAAAGAGCCTAAGAATTACAGAAGATTTGTTTACTATGAACCTAATATCCTACCAAATCTATCTAATAAATAGCAGGCTTCACCTCCTGAGCCCCCAAAATCTCCAATAGTTATTGAGTTGTAGACAGTGCAACTTGAGTTGCAATTAGAGGCTACCAAGCTAGAGAAAATTGAGTCTGATGGACCTGAGTTAGAGACAATGGGACTTGAGCTTGATACTGAAGTTCATGATGAAATCAATGAAACACACTCCAAATCCAAAGAACATGTGTTAGCAAGTTATGTCAAAAGGCATCATGCACCTGATCAGATCATTGGAGATAAATCAAATGGAAAAATGATAAGAGACAAATTGAAAAGTACATGTTTACTTACTAAATTTGAACCTAGAAATGTTAAAGATGCATTAGATAATAAAAGTTGGATTGGAGCAATGAATGAAGAAACATAATAGATAGAGAAGAAAAAAACTTGGACTCCTGTTCCTAGACCCAAGGATAAAAATGTAATTGGCACAAAGTGGGTATTCAGAAACAAGCTGGATGAAGATGGAAAAGTATCCAAAAACAAAGAAAGGTTAGTATGTAAAGGCTACTCTCAAGAAGAAGGTATTGATTATGGTGAAACTTTTTCTCCTATTGCAAGACTAGAAGGTGTTAAAACTTTACTAGCATATGCAACACACAAAGGATTTAAATTTTATCAAATGGATGTAAAATCTACATTCTTGAAGGGAATTCTTGATGAAGAAGTCTACATTGAAAAACTTGAAGGTTTTGTAGATCCTAGCAAATAGGACATGGTCTGCAAATTACACAAGGCATTATATGGTCTCAAGAAAGCTCCTAGAGCTTGGTATGAAAGACTTCATAACTACTTAGTACAGATTGATTTTCAAAGAACTAATGCTAATAGTAGTCTGTATATTAAAGAAAGACCAAAAAAAAGATTGCATTGGCAAAAATATTTGTTAATGATACTTTAATCATAGGAAATGATGAGTTGTGCAAGGTACTTTCAAAAGAAATGAGTAAAGAATTTGAAATGTCTATGTTTGGAGAGATAAAATTCTTTGTTGAATTTCAAAAAAAGAAAGATGGTATCTACATTATTCAATCTAAATATATCAAGGAGATACTAAAGAAATTTGGAACATTTGGAAGATTCAAGACTAGTTGGAACCCCTATGTTTATTGGACATAAAATTTCCAAAAAATGATGATTCTAAAGAGGTAGATCAGACCACATACAAATCAATGATTGAAAAATTGTACTATGTAGTAAAGACAAGACCTAATATTGCATTGGCAGTTGGTATGGTAGCAAGATTCTCTGCAAATCCCAAAGAAAATCACATGATGGAAATCAAGAGAATCATGAGATATCTTAAAAGTAATGAAGACTATGGCTTATGGTACAAAATAGGAGGCAATTTGGACATAAAAGTATTCATTGATGTTGATTGGGTAGGAAGTATTGATGAAAGAAAAAACACTAGTGGTGGAGCATGCTTTCTTAGTAAAAGACTAGTGTCTTGGACAAGCAAGAAATAAAATATGTGGTAGTAGTAGTCAATTGTTCTAATATTGTTTGGTTCAAACAACTGTTCAAGATAGAGATCAAGAATCTAGTAGTTATATACTGTGATAACACCGGTGTAATCAATATATCAAAGAATTTAGTGATGGATACCAAAACAAAACACATTGCAATAAAATATTATTTCCTAAGAGAATTGGTATAAGATAAAGAAGTTAGATTGGAATATGTAAATACAAAAGAACAAATTGTAGACATATTCACCAAGCCATTATCTAAAGATACATTTTTGTATCTAAGAGGTAAGCTAGGGGTCATTCCACTATCTGAAGCTCACTAAATAAAGTTTAGTGATGCATCAACCAAAGCATGTTGAAGATCAATTAGTTGGTTCAATATTGACAAGGGAATATTGCAAATGAATCAGTACTTGAGGTACATTGATATTCACTAAATATTGTCTTTGGCTTGAGATGTCAAAGAGGGAGAAGTTGTTGTCATATCTCATAGAAATTTTGTGGAGAAGTTTGTTGTCATAAGAATTTTGTAAAGAGAAGAGATGTCAAAGAGGGAGATTGAACTTAGCCTAATATCAAAGGTAGAGTTTTCTATCAGAAGAAGTTCTAGTAGACAGAAGTTTTCTGACAGAGGGAGAAACTGAAAGAGTTCACACTGATAGAGGGAGTTCTCATGGATGATAATTTGAATGAAACTAAGGATATGTTCCTAATTTAATTTTTTCTCTAAAATTTCATTGTATTATGACACGTGTTGCCATCAATGCCAAAAAGGGAGATTGTTGAAACAATTGATTAATTTGTTTATTATCTTTGATGTTACACAAAATTTCATATCATTACCAGTCAGTGTATGTCAAGCTCACTTGGGTATTGAAGACAGTTTTATGTGTCTACTAAGTGTTCCAGAGTTTTCCAAGTTCAGAAGAGAGTATCTACCAAGTTCACTTGGGTGCTAAAGGAAAGTTTGCAGAAGTTGAGTGTTAATCGAGTTCACTCGATTATTAAAGGAAATGTTGGATTGAACCAGTGTTAACTGAGCTTGCTCAATTACCAAAGGAAATTTGCAAGTATGCAATGTTGACCAAGTTCACTTGGTTAACATAGGAAAATCATTTCCAAGTTAGTATCTACCAAGTAGGGTTGGCTAACGAAGGATTTTCTTGTTTTCACAAATTAAGTTCAATTGACTTATATGTTGGTTCTAGCCATCTGAGAACATGAATATTAATTATTCTAAGTTGTATTCTAGCTGACTTGACAATATGAAAGATATAAGTATAAGGTCAAGTTGAGATTTAGAAGTGTGTGAATGAATGGAAGATAATTGAAGATGCTAAGAGGAAGCAAATCAAAAGGATAAGTAGAATATCCTTGTAGAGATGAAAAGATATATTCAATCAAGAAGGATCAAGTATACAAGCTAGAATTGAGATCTATAATTAGCAATTTAGTTGCATTCAAATCTGGTCATGTTATTGTTACTCTAATCATTGTAGTAGTGATCTAAATCTATTAACAGAGTTAGCTTAATGATTATTTGTAAATCCTTTAACAATGTGACACTCCTATTGAATTGTCTAAAGACCTCTAATAAGGACACTCCTAATAGGGTAATTAAATCCTCTAATAGGTTTACACCTAACAGTGTGTTTTGTAAACCTTTAACAGGGTTGACTCCTAACAGGGCTCAATTCAGAAGAGTGAAAATTAGTAATTAGTTGTAATTGCTGGTTTTTCCCAAATTTGGTTTCTACATTAAATCTTGGTGTCGAATGTGTTCATGCTATTTATTTTGTATTTGCAACTAAATTAAAGTAATAAGTAATCATAGATAACATCTTAATATTTTTATGTTAAGTGTTTACTGAGCATTCACAATGTTTACCAAATTACAACATTTTTGTGTGTTTGTCAAGCATCAATAGAGTTCAATTTTTTGGATGTTATTCTATACTGACATCTAAGGATTCTGGGATTTATTTTAGTGGTGACTGATTCACCGCTCCCCTATTAGTTACTCCTCTTATATTTCCAACATGAGGTTGTCACATTTTCAAGAAATCTTAACTAAGAGGAGCTAATTGATTGGATCAATGAACTAGAGGAGTACTTTGAGTATGAAGATATTAAGGATCTTGATAGGGTCAAGTTTGTGAAGGCAAAACTAAAGGGACATGTGAAGATCTAGTGGTAGGAGGTTTAGTTGGAGGGAAATAGAAAGGGAAAGGAAAAAATCACCAAATGGAAATAGATGTTAGCTAAACTGAAGTGACAATTCATTCCCATGGATTATGAGTTTCATCTATTAAAGAAATGAAAAGGTTGAAGCAAGTGAAAAAATATGTTCAAGAGTATACCGAAGAGTTCTACCGAGTTCTCATTAGAACTAGGCATGCAGAAGTTGATAAGGAGAAAGTGACCCATTATCTTTATGGGTTAAGGCCAAGTATTCAGGACAAGTTGAGTCTAGTTTGAATGAATAGTATTGAGGATGGATACCAATTTTCTCTAAGAGTTGAGGAGAAATTGAACAAGAAGTTTGACAACAAGAATAGTGGAAGAGCTCATGGTGGAAGATCTGGTGGATGATTTTATAGTGGCCACAATGATGATTAAAAGAATAAGGATGAGCTTGGAAGTAGTATTTAGAACCAAAGGGGAACAATTCCAATCACTTCCATGATTAGAACAATAGGGATTAGAAAGAAAGAGGCAGAGGACAAGGAGGTTTCTGTGGAAAATGTTTTCATTGTGGAGAAGAAGGGCATAAAGCATTTGAATGTTCCCAGCCCCAAGGAAGTATAGATCAAAGAAAAGAAGGCTATGCTAGAGTTCCACATGTTGATGAAGATGTCAAATCATCACATTCTAAAGATGTTGAAAGAGGAGAATTCCTAGTTAATAGAAGAGTCCTACTGAGTGGTGAGAATGAACTTGATCAAAGAAGGAGCTTGTTTCACACAAGGTGCAGATGTGAAGATAAATGTTGTGATGTGATCATTGATGGTGAAAGTACTGAAAAAATGGTGTCAGAAATGATGGTCACCAAATTGAAACTAAAGAGACAAAAACACCCACATACATATTGTATTGCTTGGGTGCAAGATGACCACAAGGTCATGGTCAATGAGCACTGCTTAGTGAAGTTCAATATTGGAAGCTACCAAAATGAGGTACTATGTGATATCATACCTACGAACATATGTCATATGTTGTTGGGTAGGTCATGGTAGTTTGGCAAGCACTTTGTACATGACGGGCGAGCAAATACCTACACTTTGACCATGGATGGAGTGAAACAATAGTTGAAATTTTTCAAGGATAAAGAAGAAAAGGTATCTAGTGATACCAAAATATGTTTTTTTGATGGAAAAGAGTTTCTCAAAGGTATGAAATGTGAGCATATGTGTTTTTTTATAATCCCAAAAGATAGTAAGGAAGAAGTAGAGGAGGTACTTGTAGAAGTTGCAAGTATGTTGGGCAATTTTTATGATATTATATCATATAGTGTACCTGATGAGTTGTCCCCAATGATGAAGATCAATCACCAAATGGATTTAGTTCTAGGAGTGAGTTTTCCAAACAAGGTAGCACACAAAATGACACCAGTAGAAAGTGAAGAGTTGAATAGACAAGTTCATGAGTTGTTGCAGAAGGGGTTAATTTGAGAGAGTCTGAGTCCATGTGTTGTAACAACAATATTAGCACCAAAGAAGAATGGAGAATGGAGAATGTGCACAGATTCTCGCACTATCAACAAGATCAAAATCAAGTATAGATTTCCATTTCCAAGGATGGATGATATTGTGGACTATTTGAGTGGAGCTGAGTATTTCACAACGATAAATCTGAAGTGTGGGTACCATTAGATTCATATCAGAGAAGGTGATGAATGGAAGACAAATTTCAAGAAAAGGGAAGGACTGTATGATTAGTTAGTCATGCATTTTGGGATAACCAATGCACCAAGCACTTTCATGAGGCTCATGAATGAGGTATTGAAGGACTTTCTGGGTAAGTTTTTCATTATTTATCTACATAATATTTTGATCTTTAGTAAGACATTTGAGGAGCATTTGATCCATATTAGCAAGTTGTTTGATAAGTTGAGGGAAGAAAAGTTGTTGGTAAACCTGAAGAAGTGTAGATTTGTAAAGGAGTTGGTGTACTTGGGATTTGTAATCTCAATAGAAGGTCTAAAAATGGACCCAAAGAAAGTGAAGGCTATCCTTCAATGGCCTACTCAAAGGAGTGTGACAAAGGTAAGATCTTTTCATGGATTGTCTAGTTTTTACAGAAAGCTCATAAGAGGTTTTAGTAGTATTTGTGGACCCTTGACTGAATGAGAGGGGATAGGAAAGAATTTAAGTGGATCATAGGGGAATATAAGAGTTTTAATCTATTGAAACAAAAAGTTATTGAGCAGCCTATTTTAGCACTTCCTGATTTTAACAAGTTGTTTCAAGTAGATTGTGATGCTACTGGTACTACAATAGGAGCTATTATGAGCCAAGAAGGTAGACCTGTTTCTTATTTTAGTGAGAAGTTGAATGATGCAAAAAGAAAATATTATGTTTATGATCAAGAATTTTATGCTATAGTTCAAGAATTAAAGAAGTGGAGACACTATCTTCTTCCTAAGGAATTTATTTTGTATACTGATCATCAAGCTTTGCAATATTTAAATAGTCAAGGAAAATTGAACCAAAGACATTATAAGTGGGTTGAGTTTTTGCAGAGTTATACATTTTTTTTGAAACATAGGTGTGTGAAGTCTAACAAAGTTGTAGATGCTCTTAGTATAAGAAAACTTTTGCTGACAGAAATGTAGATAGAGATGGTTGGATTCAAGGAATTTAGTACTTTGTATCTAGATGATCCTAATTTTGGTGAAGCATGGAAGGTTTGTATAGAACCTATTACACTTGATAGGACAAAGTGGTTGGATTTCATGATCTAGGATAGCATGTTTTTCAAATGAAGCTAGTTGTGCATTCCTAGAATTTCAATGAGAGAGAACCTCATCAAGGAGGAGCATAGTGGAGGATTGGTTGGACATTTTGGAGAAGATAAGACCATTGCTTTGGTTGTTGAGAATTATTACTAGCCACAGTTGCAGCAAGATGTGAATAAGTTTTTACAAAGTTGTAAAGTATGTTAGATGGTGAAAGGAGTGAAGTTGAATATAGGGTTGTATCAGCCATTACCTATACCAAAGAAGTCATGGGAGGATATCAGCATGGATTTTATTCTTGGATTACTAAGGATGCAGCATGAGCATACTTCTATTTTTGTGGTGGTCTATAGGTTTTAAAAGATGACACATTTTATTCCTTGCAAGAAGAATAGTGATGTTGTTCCTGTGGCAGAGTTGTTTTTCAGAGAAGTGGTGAGACTAGTTGGTCTTTGAAAGAGTATAATTTCAGATCGAGATACAATTTTTTTTGATATTTTTGGCATAAATTATGGAAGAAATTGAAGATGGAGTTGAATTTTAGTTCATCACATCATCCACAGACTGATGGTTAAATAGAAGTTGTGAATTGTAGTTTGCAAATCTTCCTAAGATGTTTAGTTGGAGAGAAGCCAAAAGGATGGGATCTGATTTTACCAAAGGTAGAATTTGCATATAATAATTTTGTAAATAAGAGTATTGGTAAATCACCATTCCAAATTGTATATGAGAGTAGTTCTAGAAATACTTCTGAATTGAGGTAGTTGGATAAAGGAGAGATAAGTAGTGTTGAAGTAGAAAAATTTGTTGAACATTTGAAGAACATCCATGAGGAGGTGAGTGAGCACATCATTAAGATGAATACATAGTATAAAGCTAAGGAAGATGTGAAAAGGAGGTATGAGGTATAAGAAATTTTAGATTGGAGATAAGTCATGGTTCATTTAAGAAAAGAGTGTTTTCTAGTGGGGAAATATAATAAGTTGAAGATGAAGAAGTTTGGACCGTGCAAGATAGTAAAAAGGCATGATTCTAGAAATGCTTATGAAGTGGAATTCCCTGCTAAATTGAATATTTCACCAATATTTAATATTTTAGATTTTATAGAGTATTATGAAGGAGGTGATGGAGATGAAGTTAATGAAGTATAGTTGAGTATTCCAACAACTAGTTCGGCTACAAAGGAGATTGAGGAGATACTAGACAATCATGTTGGTAAAGTACTAGGAATAGAACTTATGAGAAATACCTAGTCAAATGGAAAGGAAGGTCAGTAGAGGATTCATCATGGCTAGAAAGGGAGGAGGTTAACCATCTTGATTTTCCTCTAAACACCTGAGACATGATGGAGTTACTTCTCAAGTTACCTTGGGTGTTTGATGCAGGAGCATCCTGGGTGTAAGAGCAATCTTGCATCATTCAAAAATATTTTATTTTCAATCTTCTCTATTTTTATAAGGACTAGTAGACAGGGTGGTTACTATTTATGGGAACTTTTTATTTTTAGTAAGTTTTCATATGAGCTTGGAATGTTCTCATTTTCTATAAGAAGGCTCATTTTAGAGATATAAGTCTACCATAAAAATCTCATTGCTCAAACTTAAGTATCAAAGAAGTTATTGCAGATTTTTGGTGGAAAAATTTGTAGAAAAATCTTTAGGCTCATCATTGGAGGCCTTAGAGTGTCTAGATGAGGTCTAAAAACTCGACAGAAGAGAACTTGCATCATTCTAAGCCTGTAGATTAGGAGCTAGTGTTTCTAAAAAGTGGTTATGATAGCAAATCAGACCAACGGTTCGAGAGTTATGGTCTTTTGAAGTTGGGCCACTCAAAATATCTAAAATAATTTTCAAAGATGTATTTGGCCAACTCTTTATGTATTGTTAGGGTTTGTTAGCCCTAGGTATTAAGTTTCAATGTTTAGAACCTTCCTAGGTGGCATAAAATTGCCTACTTAAGAAAGGCCCGAATATTGTCTAGAACAACTCTAGGTGATAGTTCGCAACTTAGTCTTGTAAATTACTATAATGAAGGCACCCATGTGGGTTAGCATTTTGTACTTGTGAATTCTATAATTTTGCATTTGCAGCACAAATAAGTCCATATTTTGTTCTCACATTTATTGTTGTTCCTTTTTTTTTGTTATGAGTTTATGGTTTTAAGGGGAGCACCCTTCATCACTTCAACTCATCTTTCTTCTACACTTAATACAATGATCAAACAACATATTATCTTCTCAAATACTAACTGATCAAGTGCTCATTCTAATTTCATCATACTTACTCCTCTTTAATCAACTAGTCTACTAGTTCATTTTTTTATCTGTCTCTTCAAACCATCTTCCTCAGTCAAATAATATGACACTATACATTGTTATCAAATGTCTTACTAGTAAGGTTTAACATCAATGCCAATATAATAATTATTCTAATTATAGTTCCAACAGCTGTTAGCCTCAACTAATTATATAATTGATAATTCTATGAATGTATGTAAAAGGGTCATATCAATTTTTATGTTGTCATTGATGTCAAAGTCTTAGTTGGCTAGACATTATTCTAACTCAGTAGAGTGTTAGATTTTCAAAGAAAGTATATCAAAGACAATGTTGATAAATATGGTATTCAATGGACACTTGAATGAGTTATACAATGATAATTTAATGTTGGTTTGATTTTTTTACAAACATGAAATATTTTATGGTATTGAGTTATAAAAGATACACCAAGTAACTACAATATTCACCGCATAGTCAACAAAGCAAGTGAAAGTTCAATATTGCCTAACTAAATTTACTATTGACCAAGTGTTATATTACCCAAGTGAAATGTTATGTTCACCAATCAATAATAAGAAGAAAACATTTGAAAAGATGGAATCAAAGGTCAACTTTTGATGGAATTCAAAAATGTTTGAGAAGTTCAAAGGCACGAGTCAAATTTTGTTACAAGATCAACGATTGGGAAAATGCAAGGAAGATCTGATGATAATAATTAAAGGAGAATGATGGACACAAAATTCTATGAAATTTTAATTCTATGAGTGTCTAGATTCATTGCATTTGGTATGAATTTGAGATCGATGATCATGATTTAGTGGCAATAAATGGAAGAATCTAGAAGCACAAAGATGACTATTGAAGAGAAGGTTTTTTGTTTACTAGTTGGATGTTGATCACTGGTGGAATTGTTGTAGGAATAAGATTGAAGTGCAAAGTTTAAGTAAAAAGTAGAATCAGGTGAACTAAGAAGAGTTCAAAGGAATGAGAAAGAGAAAATGAGTAAATCAGCTAGTTAAGAGAGCATAGTGAAAGATTAGAGCATAGAGATAAGAAAGAGACTGAGCAGAAATGAGATATGAAATAGAAAGGTAGTGCTATACCTAATAGATAATTTGTAATAGTAATTTCTAATTATTGTAGTAGAAAAATATCTTAACTAGGTGGACTTAGCAAGTCTATGAAATACTATATGGTAACACCGATTAGTTGCTTCCATGTTAAAAATATTGGTGTCAAATGTGTGAATGTTGTTATGTTGCAATTTTTTTTACATGATATTTTTATTTTACTACAATTTGGTAACAACTAAATTAATAGTGAGTAATAACCAAGTTTTATTACTGTCAGTTAGTTATAACATAATAGTGAATGAATAGTTTGAAGCAAAGTGATTGAGATAAGTTGAATAAGTAACCCAAGTGAATTCTTATGATGTTTATGATTTTGTTTGGTACTGAAATGGGGTTGTAGGATAACTAAACTTAACTAATTCACACCTACCCCACCTACTATCTAACAATTGGTATCAAAGCACAATGCTTGGAGAAAGAAGTTTTAAAAAACTTGAGAAAAGGATCACATGTATAAGGGAGAGGTACCATGTCTGAACAAGGAGAATTTATCATCATGGAAAGATAGAATTAGGTTAGATTTATCCAGAATTAGAAATAATATTACTCATTGGCTGGACAATGAATATGTTGTACCTCTTGCTCCTATGACAATGGGCCAAATGACTAAGAAGAGGAATTGCACTAGGTTGATGATTGAGATTACATCTTCTCTTAATGATGTTGATTTTCATGATATCAAGAACTAAAAAAATGCTACACAGATATGGGACAAATTGGTACTTATACACAATGGAGATCCAAGTGTAAGAAGAGATCAAGTTGAAAGTCTTAGAGGTAAGTATGATGATATGCAAATGAAAGAAGGTGAAAATGTTGCACAGTATGTAAACTGAATCAAAGAAGTTGTGAGTGAAATCAAAGCTTTTGGAGGAGTTATCAATGACAATAAAATTGTATGTAGATTTATTAGGACTCTTTTTCCTATTTATGCTATCAAAGTTTATGCAATTTAAGAAGTGATAGTCATTCTTGGTAATGTTCTGACACTTGACAATATAGTTGGTCGGTTAATTGTATTTGATTTGAGAAATTTTGACAATAGTATGGCTATAAGTGGAAATGATCTTAAATATTCAATAATGATGCAGGAGCATCCTGGGTCATGGAGCAATCTTGCATCAACCAAAAACATTTCTTTACTAGTCTATTGTCTATAAAGTAGCATTACTACTAGAGCTGTATTTTATGTATTTTGCATGCCTGTTGCAGGAGATGTAACTCATTTTCCTTAATGATTGAAAGCTTGAGAATTTTAGGGATTGAAGAGGCCCTAGATTAATATCTAGTTAAAGGCACAAGTCATAATTCATCATAATTTTGGAGATATGGCCATTTTTCTAACACATTGACCTTTTGCTAGTTTTCACATCAGGTTTCTACGCATGACTTTCATGATGGATGCATAGTTATCCTTAATGAATCAGCCTTTGTTGCCAATATGGTTAGTTATGTATCTTAATGGTTGTAATTTATAGAAACATACATTCAACATTTTATTTATGCATTTAAAGATAGATAATTGTCTAAGTATTAGATAGTTTGCAATAGTTGAGAGAACAAATCTTAAAAGTATGGATTATGAGCAAAGAGTTAGCTTATGTGTAGTTGAGAAAAGGTTTTTGACACTATCATGATAACATGTACTAGTGCACATGTGTGTATAGATAGTACGGTACAAGTCATAGTAAGATTAACAGTGTGGGTATTTAATAATCCAGAACAGAGCATAGCAGTAAATATAGTTGTACGACTTTAGGAATTATTTTGGTTACAAAATAATTACTAAGTTATGTTGAGCTGACTATGTGGATATTATTCCATAATTTATTTTATATTATTTCAAGTGTGTGAAGACATAAAGGCCAACAATATAGAGTTTTGTGATTGTACAAGATATAAGTAAAGATCTTAGCTTGTGCAGATAAAGTGGAAGTTGCATGATTAGATGTGACATGTGAACTATTGTGAGAACTATCTACAAACCTTATGAGATGAGAAATCTGATGTAAGATTAGAGCAAGTGTGAGTTATAGTAGCAAAGCAAGTATTATACGTATACCTATCTTGTGAAGAAATTGAATTGTATAATTGCATGTTTGGGTAGTGGCCTCTTCTTGCATACATTGTAATTGTTCTACTGGAACTCTTAGCAAGGTTGTAGAAACTCCTAATAGGGTTGAGTCTTCTAACAAGGCCTCGTCCTCTAACAAGGACTTGATACACTATATGTACTTCATAGACTCCTAATAGGGTCAATATCCTTAACAATATCTTATTATTTAGTGAATCATCTAGTGGGTATCATCCCCACTAGGGTTTTCCCTTGGCCAGGGTTTCTCTAGTTAACAAATAATGGTGTTATGAATTCTCTATGTGTATGGTTATATTTACTATTTAGTATTGTTGGTTTACTTTCATATGAAAGTTATAAAGTAATTAACAATATTCATTTGTGGGAAAAAGTATTTATAACACTGATTCACCCCTCCCCCTCTCAATATTATCTATTTCTAATAGCCTTTGCATACGGAAGGGCTTGTAGAAGATCTAAAGTAATACCTTTAGTTAAAATCATAATTTCTAATTCAATTAGAGCTAGGAGATATCATTATTTTCCTCAGACATACAATTTTTGGGTAGTCTTCATGGAAAAATATAGAGTTTTTCCATCTTGTGCTTTCGGATGATGAAATGGGATCTTGTTAAGATAGGGACCTGTTCTTGGGTCATGTGTGGACCTAAATATGACTTGATATTAATTTTTATCTATATTTGTGATGGTTTTGGTTTACTCTTCCAAAGAAGACCTATAATGTAATTAAATGCTTGACTAGCCAACTTGTAGCTTAGCTAGCTACATAAGGAGCTTGGATTGATGTAGGAAATTGTTATGAGATTATTGTAGATGCAATGATATAGAAGATATATCATAAGAAGATCCTATAGAAGGAAAGATGTGAGCTTGTACTTGATTTCATAATTCTTTATATATGGTCATAACCTGAAAGGCCTCACAATCGAGCATGTTTGGATCTCTATTATGAGGTTAATTGATTACATCATATGGTTGTGTGAATCTGGTATATATTTCTCTATTATTTAATTATATCTTGCTTCTATATAATGCCCTATTTGGAGATCCTTGGGAACAAGGATGAAATACAAGAAAGATAAAAAAAAAATGCAACTATGAATGCACATGGTAACAACATACTCGGATCACAAAGATCACAACAGAAGACTAACCCAACATCCTAACATCAACCGATCCCCAAATGCCACTACTAACCAAAACAACTAACAACATAAAGATGCATAACTGAATTCAAATAGAAACATTCTAAATCCAAAATGTGACACCAAAGGATTGAAGAACACTGAAAATGGTATCTGAAACACTTCCTAAAAAGTTTAGGTTTTACTAAAAAGTGCCCGCTACCCGCCTACATAGGTTTTCACAATTTCTTAGTGATACTTTAAATCAGAATTGGGCAATACTTTCTAGTATTGCACAATACTTCTAAAGAAGTAGGGCAACATTTTTAGGGATCAGATGATACAACTCACAAGGGCATGTGATACTTTAAGGGTATCGTATGATAGTTCTTCAAAGGGGATGAAATACTTTCTAGTATCACATGATATTCTTCTTATGGGGTGCAATACTTTCTAGTATAGCATGATAGAATCCTAATGGGCATGTAATACTTTATTGTATTGCACCATAGTGACACATGGTCACCTAGGTAAAACAAGAAACACTACAAAGATAAAGAAGGTAAAATAAAGTATAAAACCTCCACATTGGGGAGTATTGGAACCACATTTTGAGGCAAGAACACTCGAACCAAATCTAAAAGATGGAAGGAACAAAAACTAAACATCTAACAAATAGTAAGAAGTACAATTATAGAGGAAAAAATTGCAGTGTACTAAAAGAAATGTTGTAATAACACAATTAACATTGCAATGAACAAAACAACTAACTAAGTACGCAATTCCTGCCAACCCACAATAGCATCATAAGACCATCATGGGCCCTAGCCATCCCCTATGTGTAACATCCCAAGCCATTGATCAGATCATTGGTACTATCATAATAAGGACATCACTACTAAAACATGATACAATCATAAGCATAAGGAAATCTAACATGCTAGTGGAAAGCTTAAGATAATCCTACTAAGTAGATAACATCACCTATCACATGCTAATCATCAATATAAGGAATGCATCAGCAAATAACATCATCTAAACATGATATACAAGCATCCCAATGAAAGCATAAATCACAAGAAATCATACTCTAGAACTTGAATTACCAAGTGAAAACATCTAGCCACGATCATGCTAGAAAAATAGACCATCTTTGTACACTGGTCCCTAGCAGTGATGTAGGTAGCAAAGCCTCCCAACCACATGACACCCTTAGGTCCACACCCATTGTGCTGATGCAGATAGTGACCCTACCACAAACACATACAAGAACAAACATCCATGGTTAACACACACACACCAGACAGTATGATGACTAAATCCAAGACATAGACAATGCATAAACTACAAGTTCTTGTCAAACATCTCAATGGGCTACTAAGTAGGGCTAACATCATGGAGAGTTTCTTGGCATCGACAAGCCCAAGTTGGTACTGGAAGTTCTCCACTTCCTAATGGAAGGAGCACATCCTGACTCTTTTTTATTATCTTTTTGTTTTATTACCACCCAAAGTTTAAGTTTAGTTATCACTTGTTTACAAAGCTTTTGCATGCCAACCCTCAAGAAATAGACACTAGGCTATGGAGATAGAAGCCCCCTCCATATGCTACCCTACCCTACCCATGCTCATCCAACGATGAGTGCTCTTAGGCATGAAAATTCCCAACCCAACCCCAATGATCATAACTTCTAGAAGTACCACAAAAGGTCGAGACCCACAAGTCCTCTCACAATCATACATGCACTTACTCGTGTGTGACAAAGGAGGTAAAAACCCCAAATTTTGGAAATTTTTTGAAATTAAAACCCATTTGGGCTTTGGGTGCAAAAACTCCAAAAATTTAAAAATAAATGAAATTGGATATCGTATGCAAAAATGGCCAAAATAATGGCTCAAAACTCCAAACCCTCATCCCAAAAATAGGGGAAACGTTCATACCCGACCAACCAAGTAGAACCAACATATAGAAATGGAGGGGAACACTAGTCCTCAGCCTCCTAACATACTACTATGAGAAACAAAAGCTGAAATAGAGTAAAAACAATAAAATGAGAATGCCCTACCTAACAGAAAAAGGGGTAGAAACAAAAACCCATGCAATAAAATAAATAACCTGCCAGATCTGCTAAAAGTGATGGCAAAGCATAAACTCCCCGAGCCGGATCCAATGAGAGTGACCTCGTGAAAAACCCACGCTCATAGCTCCTAGAATGAATAGAATTTGAATCCTTTAGAAGAGGATTCTCAAAAAGCTCTCAAATTTTCTATTTCAAAAAGTGAGAAGTCCATAATGAATTCACTTTTTCAATACTTATTCACTTCTCAAGTGAATAGCCGATTAGGGCAAATAGCCAACTATAGTAGCTAGACTTCGAATTGACCCAAATGAAAATAGGTTATTCTCTGTAATGAAAATTCACCTAAGGTAAAGCTATCAAAAATTAAATCCAAAAGGATTTAAAACCCAAAAACCCAAAATCACATAAATTCACTTAACACTTTCGTGACAATGTGAACTTCTAAATGCACAAACACACTCACTGGTCTAATCACATAATGCAAACGAGTTCAGATTTACTAATCACCAAAAGGTTTTAATTAGAACAATTAAAATAAGGTTACATTGACCATACAGGGATGACATTGGCAAAATATGAATAGTTGAATCACTAACTCCATGTGCCACTACTAGGGATATTATTCCTACACACTAAAATACATGATCAAGCATAATTTCATATAATATCATAGCCGAAGCAACATGTATTAAAACATCTATTTAATCGATTTACATCACTCACATTCGCAGAAAGTGTAAAGATACAAGAATGAAGTAAATAACCATAGCATAAAATTCATCTCATAAAAAAATCAACAAATATGTCCAATAAACCATATAACCAAATATCCTCATAGATCTACTTTCATCTCAAAATAGCATCAACATGTAAATATGATAAACCAAACAATATAGCATTAAAGCATCTATGGTACTGAATCAAAGTATAACATCCAACCATCGGGTCATCATAAGGTACAAAATAAGAGTATCAAGTATCTCTTGAATCAAAATAAATAGGAAGGTATGGACCACAAACACAAGAGGCACTATATCCTCCCCCACTAGCAGAGGCTTACTTCTAGAAGCCAAAAAAAAGATAGGGGTACAATCCCCTCAGTCAGGTAGCATCTTCCCAAGTCATAGAGGACTCATCGCTTGGGTCCTATTGGACCCTTACCCTCTCTATGTGTCAACCTCATAATGTTAGCCTCTTGTGCTATAGGATATGAATGGGCTCCAAAGTAAGCTTCCTGTTCACTACTTGTAAAGCATCCCAATCAAGAATAAGGGTCACATCTAGAATATGTTGCCTCAAAATAGAAACATGAAAAGCATCATGGATATGTGATAGGCTAGGTGGAAATGCTAGTTGATAAGCAACAAGACCAATCCTCTTGAGGAACTCAAAAGGTCTAACAAAATGTGGCACTAACTTAGGGCTTTTCTCATAATGGATAGGGCTCTTCCTTGGATGCACTCTCAAAAACACTCTGTCACCAAAAGAAAAGTGACAATCCAACCTATGGGCATTTATATACTTCTTCTTCCAATCCTAAGCAATAACCAAATGCTCCCTAATGCAAACAACCTACTGCTCCATATCCTAAAGCATCTCTTGACCCAAAAGAACTTGGTCCTCTAAACAATCCCAACTCAAAGGGGTATGACATGGTTTACCGTACAAGGCTTGAAAAGGTGACATGCCAAGAGAACTATGATACCCATTTCTATATGCAAACTCAAAAAGGTACAAATAATCCTCCCACTTCACCTGTCTATCCATAATGTACATGCCAATCATATCCTCCAAACCCTAATTAACTCTCTCAATCTAACCATCAGTCTTAGGGTGATAAGCCGAATTGAAATTGAGTTGCACTCAAAGCATGTTGGAGAGATGTCCATAGTGCAAAAGTAAGCATTGAATCTCTATCTAAAATGATTTGATGAGGAATCCCATGCAAATGAACAATATCCTCCAAGAAAACATGTGCTACAGAAGTTGTGTAGGATGCTCTCATGGGTTAAAAATGTGCTACCTTGGACAACTTGTCCAATATCAACATGATACAATCATGTCTCCATGATGACATAGGCAACCTTATGATAAAATCAATAGATATTGTCTCCCACTTCCACTTTGGAATGGTATGTGGCCACAAAAGACCCACCGAATGCCGATGCTCTACCTTCACTCTTTGGCACTCAAGGCATCTAGCAACAAAATCAGCAACATCGTGTCTCATCCCTACCCAAAAGTATAGTTGTTTGAGATAAACATGCATCTTCTTAACTCTGGGATGTGCAGAATATGGTGCACAATGTGCTTCTTACAAAACCAAGGTACAAAGATCACCCTACACAAGTACATAAATATGCCCCATGTGATGCAATAGTCCATTAGACTCAAGAACATAACCTAAAAATCTCCCCTCAAGGGTATGTCCAAACTTGATCTCTGCCCTGACCTCTTGATACCAAGTGTCACTAGGCAAGGCCTCCAAGACATTGCCTCACAAATCCATTCCCAATGAGATCACTAATACCTCATGTCGCCTTCTCCTCAAAGCATCCATGATGAAATTCTCCTTCCCTTTAATATAATGAACATCAAAGTCATACTCACACAATTACTCCATTCAATGATGTTGTGCATTCAGGTTTGGCTGAGTAAAGATATACTAAAAGCTCCTATGATCACTATGCAACTCAAATCTATGTCCCAAATGAAAATGCCTCCAATGAACAAGGGAATACACTACGGCCGCAAGTTCCAAATCATGAGTAAGGTAGTTAAGGTCATGGTCCTTGAGTTTTCTAGACTCATAGGCAATCACTCGACCATCCTACATCAACACTGCACCCGTGCCTTCCAATGAAGCATCTGTGCAAACTATGAAATCACCTACAGGATTAGGCACTACAAGGACTAGTGCACAAGTCAAACACTCCTTAAGAGCATTAAATTTTTCCTCACATTGGTCTAACCAAACATAATTCTTCCCTTTCCTCTGAAGAGAAGTGATGGGATGAGCTACTCATGAGAAATCCTTCATGAAGCAATGGTAGCAACCTCCCAATCCCATGAAACTATAAAATTTTGAGACATTAGTGGGTATCAACCAATCCATGATAGTACAAATCTTTTCTAGGTCCACTGCAATTCCATCACTTGTAATGATGTATCCCAAATACTTCACCTCTAACTAGGAGAACCCACATTTACTCAAGTTTCCATACAACTGATGGTCCCTCAAGCATTGCAATACTTGATGTAAATGGACTTCATGCTCCTCCTCAGTCTTTGAATAGATCAATATGTCATCCGGGAATATAATGACACACTGATCAATGTACATGCAAAATACACCATTCATCAAACTCATAAATACTGATGGCACATTGGTTAACCCAAAGGGTACAACTCATAATGCCCATACCATGTATGAAAAGCTCTTTGATGATTATTAGCCTCCTGGATACAAAGCTGATGGTATTTTGACTTAAGATCAATGTTTGAGAATACTCAAGCTCCCTTCATTTGGTCAAGCAAGTCATCTATCCTTGGCAAAGGATAATCATTCTTCACCATCATCTTATTAAGCTATCAGTAGTCAATGCAAAAACACAAAGAACCATCATTCTTCTTCACAAAGATGACTAGTGCACCCAACCATGATACACTAGGATGAATATGGCCCTTGGCCAACAATTCCTCTAACTACAATATGAGATTACTCAACTCCTAAGTAGTCATGTAGTAAACAGCTTGTAAAATCAGCTCCACTCCTGGTACAAGGTCAATCCAAAAATCAATATCACGTTAAGGTGGCATACTTGGAATCTCATCAAGAAACACATCTGCATACTCATGAAGGAGTGGGTGATCATCAAGTGTCACCGTATGGTTCTTAGTTTCCTCGAGATCACTAACAGACACAAGAAATAATTGGAAACCCTTCTCCACACTTTGCTTCAGCTGATTAGTTGAGATCATACAAAGTGAGACTAGTCTCTAAACTCCCAAAAGTTCTACCTACCCACCTATGTCATCCACACACTATACCACCTTATGATGGCAATTAATATTTTCCTGATGGGTGGCTAACCAATCCATGCCCAACACAATGTCATATGATCCTAGAGGTAGAATGTGTAGATCCTCTGTGGTGGTGAAGGCTCCCAAATTCAAAACACAACTCCTAACCAAAGAGTCAACAACCACTTTGGAACCTATGGCTAACTCAACCTACCACCTATTGACCTAATGCACTACCACTAGCCCACATTGTTGAAAAAAAAATGGTGATACAAAAGAATCTGATAGCCTTGACTACTGTACTTTGATGATCTACTTGATGGTTGTCAACCACCGCAAAGACTCTGTGATTCCTACTTGTATCTCCTAGAGTAGGCTCAGATCTTTTTGTGCCCTTACCCAGTCATGAAGATGGTTTGATGGAACACTCAAATGATTTATGGCTAGGCTAGCCACAAGAATAGTAGTTTCTAGTAAAGTTGGGACCTGTTGCACGACCACCTTGAGTAGTGTTAGGATATGGTGCACTACCTATACTACAATTCTACTGACCACTCTACAGAGGATGATCCTACTAAGATTTTTGTCCTCGATTCTAGTTATCTCCTTTCTTACCTAAGGTACCATAATTCTATCCACCCTTGGTCCAAAACTATTTCTTAAACTTACAGCGAGATCCACCCTAAGAGGGTGCTGACTGGGTTTGACCCTTCCTTGAGGACTAAAAATATTGTGCATCCTGCCCTAAATTCTTTGTACTTTGGTTTTGAGGACCAAATCTGCTACTAAAAACTCTAGCCATATTATCCTCTACAATTTGTGCCTTCTCTACAATGAGAACAAGATTGCTAGGTTGATGCATACAAACTTCTCCAATGAGGGCATCCTTAAGGCCTCAGATGAAATGGTGAACTAGGAGTAAATCATCATTGTTGTAGCATGAATACTACCTAACTTCAAAGAATCAAATTTCATACTAATCCACTACCATGTTTCCTTGTCAAATTGTGCAAAACTCATTAGCATGAGCCTCCCTGAAATAAGGAGATAAGAATCTCTCTCAGAACCTCTCCTCAAAGATCTCCCAAGTGATATCTACAACACTAACATGAATCTTATAACTCTCAATATCTCACCAAATGAATGTGTGGTCCCTCACCTACATAATTGTACAATGGGCCCTCATGTTGGTTGAATATAGATACATGGTGAAGCAGCACTCCATGTCTAACAACCAAGTCTTAGCCTTGAGGCCACTTCCTTGCCATCATGCACTGGTGGTCTAGATTGTTGAAGGGACTTCATGATATCCAACCTAATGGAATCCTCATTGTCACAGTCCCTTCCACCCTAATGTTGCCTTCTACCCCCTGGTGGGGTAAGAGAATGCTCACATTCATGTTCCTCCTCTCTATGCTCTGAATGATGGGAATCTCCATGGTGAGACCCCTCTTCCCAATCATGATCATCTTGGTGCTCCTCAACATGAGGGCCCAACCAAGCAAGAATCTCCTAAAGTACTAGCAACAATAACCCCGTGCAATCATGATTAGCATTATTACCTCATTCTTCCTTTCCATCCTAATATTCCTCTTGATGGTGTTCTTCCTCTTGAACAATTCATTGGTTACCAGCCTGACCAGACCTACGTGTAGGAGGTATCCTTATGGAAGCAACAAGGAAAATCAAACATAAGGATCACAAGCATAAGAGTCAAAACATGATCCCAAGAGATATCAATATCCAAACATAATATAACAATACACAATGATAAAAACCCATAGTGGAAACATAACACAGAGATCCCAATGTTGCAACATGGGCTTTGATACCAGATTTAATGCCCTACCTGGAGATCCTTGGGAACAAGGATGAAATACAAGCAAGATAAAAAAAAAATTGCAAGTATGAATGCACATGGCAACAACATATTTGGATCACAAAGATTGCAAAAAAAGAGTAACCCAACATCCTGACATCAACAAATCTCCTAACTCCACTACTAACCAAAATGACTAATAACAGAAAGACACAGAACTAAATTTGAATAGAAACATTCTAAATACAAAATGCAACACCATAGGATTTAAGAACACCAAAGAGGGTATCTGAAACACTTCTCAAAAAGTTTGGGTCTTACCGAAAAGTGCTCGCTGCTTGCCTGCATAGGTTTTCTCAATTTCCAAAAGATACTTTAAATCAACACTGGGCAATACTTTCCAGTATCGTGTGATACTTCTAAAGAAATAGGGCAACATTTTCAGGGATGAGGTGATATAAATCATAAGGGCATGCAATACTTTAAGGGTATTGTGTGACAGTTCTTCAAAGGGGGTGTGATACTTTCCAGTATCGCACACTATTCCTTCTTAAGGGGTGCGATACTTTCTAGTATTGCATGACAAAATCCTAATGGGCATGCAATACTTTATTGTATTTCACCATACTAACACATAGTCATGAAGCTAAAACAAGAAATACTACAAAGATAAAGAAGAAGGTAAAAAAAAGAATAAAACCTCCACACCGAGGAGTACCAGAACCACATTTTGAGGCAACAACACTCAAACCAAATCTGAAAGATAGAAAGAACAACAACTAACCATCTAAAAAATAGTAAGAAGTAAAAATATAGAGGGAAACATCACAGTGTACTAAAAGAAACATTGTAATAAAACAATTTACATTTCAATAAACAAAACAACTAAGTACGGGGTTCCTCCCAACTATCAATAGCATCATAAGACCATCATGGGCCCTTGCCATCCCCCATGTGTAACATCCCAATCCACCAATCAGATCATGAGTACTATCATAATAATGATGTCACTACTAAAACATGCTATAATCATAAGCATAAGAAAATCTAACATGCTAGTGGAAAGCATAAGATAATCCTACAAAGTAGATAACATCACCTATCACATGCTAATCATCAATGTAAGGAATGCATTAGTAAATAACGTCATCTAAACATGATATAAAAGCATCCCAATGAAAGCATAAATCACAAGAAGGCATACTCTAGAACCCGAAGTACCAAGTGAAAACATCCAACCATGGTCGTGCTAGAACACTAGACCATCTCTATACACCATTCTCTAGCAGTGATGTAGGTAGCAATGCCTCCCAACCACATGGCACCCTTAGGCTAACACACACACCATATAGTATGATGACTAAATCTAAGACATAGATAATGCATAAACTACAGGTCCTAGTCAGACATCTCAATGGGTTACTAAGTAGGGGTTGACATCATGGAGAGTCACTTGGCATTGACAAGCCCAAGCTGGTACTAGCAGCTCTCCACTTCCCAGTGGTAGGAGCACATCCCAAATCATTTTTATTATCTTTATGTTTTATTACCACCCAAAGTTTAAGTTTAGTTATCACTTTTTTACAAAGCTTCTATACACCAACCCTTGAGAAATAGACACTCGGTTGTGGCAATAGAAGCCCCCTCCATATGTTATTCTACCCTACTCATGCTCATCCAACGATGAGTGCCCATAGGCATGCAAATTCCCAACCCAACTCCAATGATCATAACTTCCTAAAGTGCCATAGAAGGTCGAGACCTACAAGTTCTCTAACAATTGTATGTGCACGTACTTGTGTGTGACACACCACCATCATGAAGATCATAACACAAGGATTGGATGAGAACACAAAGCAGAAAGTCACTCAACTGAAAAATAAAATTGAGAGGACGGATGTAAAATGCATCCCAATGCATCATAAAAGTGCAATAAAGGTCCTACCAATATCCAAATGGATACTCTAGGTCCACGAGCCAACTCATGCCAATAAAACCTAGAAAATAGGGTGGCATGCAAATGTGGTAAAAACCCCAAATTTTGGAAAAAAAATTAAAATTAAAACCCATTTGGCCTTTGGGCACAAAAATCCCAAAAATCCAAAAATCAATGAAATCAGACACCATATGAAAAAATGGCTAGCGTAACAGCTCAAAACTCCAAACCCTCATCCCAAGAATAGGGGAAATGTTCATACCCAACCAACTAGGTAGAACCAGCATACAAAAATAGAGGGGAACACTAGTCCTCAGCCTCCTAACATATTACTATAGGAAAAAAAAGCTGAAATGGAGTAAAAACAATAAAGAGGGAAAGCCCTACCTAATAGAAAAGGGGGCAAAAACTGAAACCCACACAATAAAATAAATAGCTCGCCAAATCTGCTAAAAGTGACACTAAAGAATAAACTCCCTGAGCCAGAGCCAATGAGATTGACCTCACGAAAAACCCATGCTCATAGCTCCCAGAAAAAACATAATTTTGAATCCTTTAGAAGAGGATTTTCAAAAAGCTCTCAAATTTTCTATTTCAAAAAGTGAGAAGTCCATAATGAATTCACTTTTTCAATACTTATTCACTTTTCAAGTGAATAGTTGATTAGGGAAAATAGCCAACTATAGCAGCTAGACTTCAAATTGACCCAAACAAAAATAGGTTATTCTCCATAATGAAAATTCACCTAAGGCAAAGCTACCAAAAATCAAATCTGAAAAGATTTAAAACCTAAAAACCCAAAATCAAAGAAATCACTTAACACTGTCATGACAATGCAAACTTCTAAATGCATAGACATGCTCACTGGTCTAATCACATAATGCAGATGAGTTCAGATTTACTAATCACTGAAAGGTTTTAATTACAATAATTAAAATAAGGATATGTCAACCATATAGGGATGACATTGGTAAAATATGATCAGCTGAAGCACTAACTCCATGTGCCACTACTAGGGATATAATTCTTGCACACTAAAATACACAATTAAGTGCAATTGCAAATAATATCATAGCTGAAGCAACATGTATTAAAATACCTATTTAATTGATTTACATCACACATGTTCACAAAAAGCATAAAGATACAGGAACGAAGTAAATAAAAATAGCATAAAATTCATCTCATAACAAAATGAACAAATATGTCTAATAAATCATATGACTAGATATCCTCATAGATCTATTGTCACCTCAAAATAGCATCAACATGCAAATATGATAAACCAAATAGTATAGTAGTTAAGCATCTATGGTACTAAATCAAAGTATAACATCTGACCCTCGAGTCATCATAAGGTACAAAATAAGAGTATCAAGTATCTCTCGAATCAAAATAAACAACAAGGTATAGATTGCAAACACAAGAGGCACTACATTCTATATGTAACTTTAATTAGGGGATGTTCATGGATTTAAGTTGGACTAATTCCTATTGAATCCACCCATCCATACGTCAAGTGCTACTAGATTAGAGTTATTTCTTATGGATTGGATTGTAGAGAACTTTATCAGATTTTTTGTAGGGAGACAGATCTAAAATCTGACGTATAACTTGCAGAACATGACGTTCTTCCAGGAACTATTTTCATGTTGGTTTGTGGTGGAGAAAATGTTGATAATGGTATAATGGACATGTTGAGATAGATTGTAACCAGACTTGAAGCTATAGAGATGACCTAAAGAAGAGGTGTACATCTTGAAGATGTTAGTGATGAAGAGGTAGCACCTAATCCTAAACCTATACCTAAAGCTAGACAAAATGAGGAAAGACTTTTGAGAGTTTTGTCTAAAGCTAATTCAAGACCTGTTGTAGAAGTTTTTCTCACTATGATGGAAGAATTAGGATTGATACATTGTTGGATTGGATCTCTAAGATGAAAAAGTATTTTGAGTATGAAGGTACTTCTAATAATAAGAAGGTTAAGATTGCAGTCATGAAGTTTAAAGGTCATGTATCTCTTTACTGGGTTCATTTGCAAATTGACAAAAAAAAATATTAAAACCTAGATGAAGATGTTTGGAAAAATGAAGAAGAAGTTTCTCCTAGTAGACTACCAAGTTAGTTTGTTGAGAAAATTACAAAATTTGAGGCAAAAGGACATGACTGTAAAGGAATATACTGAGGAATTCTACAAGCTGGATATCAGATCTTGACATGTTGATGATGAAGTTGAGAAAGTGGCTAGATTCTTGAATGGTCTGAGAGTATCAATTCAAGATGAGATCATCTATGTTAAGATGGATAGTGTGGAAGAGGCATATCAATTTTCTTTGAAAGATGAAGAAAGATTGTCAAAGAGACATGATCAAAGGTAGAGAGGAAGAGGTGGTAGATTTCAAAGAAGTAGAGGTAGAACCTATGGATAAAGTAGCAAATCTGATGGCACAATGCAAGATAAAGGATGGAAAGATGAACCTACTAAAAGAGGTAATTACTCTAGAGGTAGCTATACTAGTTACTCTAGGAATAATAATAGTGGAAAAAGAGAAGATAGATCTTGGTTTAAAGGTACTTGTTACAAATATGGTGAAGAGGGACATAGGCCCTTTGAATGTACTAACTCTGGAAAAAAGATTGGAGGTAATAGAAGAAATACTTTATCTTGTGGAGAAGTTGCTGAAACACTTAATGAACTTGAAAATGGTGAGAACCTAATGTTAAGAAGGATCTTGTAGAATGAAGAAGCAGATTAGAAACCTATTTTTAGAAGAGGTTTTTTCAAATCCAGATGTAAGATCACTGGAAAATGTTATAAAGTTATCATTGATAGTGGAAGTTCAAATAGTTTGGCATCAGAAGAGTTATTTCACAAATTATAGTTGGAGAGATTGAGATATCCTAAGCCTTACCATGTTGCTTCGATCTAGAAGGAGCATAACTTACTTGTAAGTGAACAATGCCTTGTCAAATTTATAATTGGAAATTATCATTATGAAGTCTTGTGTGATATTATGCCTATGGATTATTGTCATTTTTTTTGGGTAGACCTTGGGTATGTGATAGAAAAGCTTTGCATGATGGTAGATTGAATCAATATAATATTTGGGTGGAAGGAAAGAAATAAATATTGTTGCCTTTAGTAGAAAATTTTGATGAAAGTAACTGTAGTAAAGTTAGAGTATGTTTGGTAGAGGGTGTTAATATTGCAAAGGAAATGAAAGAAAATAATGTTTTCTATGCTTTGATTCCTAGAAAGGTTGAGAAACAAGATGAATTGGAACATGCAACTGAGATTGAACCCTTTTTGATTGAATTTAATGACATCATTTCTAATAATGTACCTAATTTTTTCCTCCTATGAGAAGTATAAGTCATTTTATGGATTTGATACATGGAGCTAGTTTGCCTAATAAAGCACCACATAGATTAACACCTGATGAAAAGATTGAGCTGAATAAACAAGTGTGAGAATTGTTGGAGAGAGCTTTGATCAAAGAAATTTTGAGTCCTTGTGTTGTACATGTTGTATTAACACCTAAAAAGAATGGATAATGGATAATGTGCACTAATTCTAGGGCTATAAACAAGATAACAGTGAAGAACAGATTTTTATTGCCTAGGATGGATGAAATAATCAATAGTTTGAGTAGAGTAAATTATTTTACAAAGATTGATTTGAAAAGTGGTTACCATCAGATTAGAATCAAGGAAGGAGATGAATGGAAAAATACTTTTAAGACTAATGAAGGATTCTATAAATGATTGGTTATGCCCTTTGGTTTGACTAATTCACCTAGTACTTTCATGAGATTGATGAATGAGGTTTTGAAGAAAATTTTGGGTAAATTTGTGATTGTATATCTTATGACATTTTGATACTCAATAAGAGTAAGGAAGAACATCTTGAGCATATTAGGCAAGTATTCTAGAAATATAAAGAAGAAAAGTTGCTAATTAATTTGAAGAAATGTTCATTCATGAAGGAATCAATTGTATACTTTGGTTTTGTGATTTTAGAAAATGGACTAAAGATGGGCCTTGAAAAGGTGAGAGTTATTCTTGATTGGCATACAATAGAGAATTTTGGAGATGTAAGATAATATTTTCCTCTTGTGCTCTTACCAATTCTCTAATCCAATACCTATTCAACATCTTCAATTTGCTTCTCAGGGTATTCATTTGATATAGTAACTTCATCATCTAACTCATGGTGCTTGTATAAATCAACAATATTGAATATAGGAGATCTATCCATGTCATTACGTAACGCAACATCATAAGCATTTCCACTATCAAATTTCTTCAAGATCTTACAAGGTCCAAACTTCTTCATATTTAGCTTATTGTATGTTCCAACTAAAAATCTTCCTTTCTTTAGATGAACCATCACCTCATCACCAAATTGAAAATTATGATGTCTCCTAGACTGATCAACATTCTCCTTATACTTTTAATTACTTTGTTCTATCCTTAATTTCACTTCCTTATGCAAAGACTCCATATAATCAGAAAATTCTTCTCCTACAACACTTATCTTTTCTTCACTAGCAACATCTCTCAAATTTGATACTCCTCTAGGCTTCATTCTAGTAACAATCTCAAAAGGTGTCTTCCTTGTTCTCCTATTCACATAATTATTTTATGCAAATTCAGCTTGTGCCAATACCATCTCCCAATTACTTGGCTTATTCTCAACTAAACATCTCATAAAGTTACCCAAACTTCTATTCACAACCTCTATCTATCCATCTGTTTGTGGATGGAATGTAGAACTAAACTTCAACTTAGTACCCATTTTCTTCCATAATGTCTTCTAAAAATAACCAACAAATTTACTGTCTCTATTAGAAATAATACTTCTTGCTAATCCATGCAATCTCACAATCTCTTTAAAGAAAAGTTCAGCAACATTCTCAACATCTAAATTCTTCTTACATGGTATGAAATGAGCCATCTTACAAAATCTATTCACTACAACAAATATGGAATCATACCCCTTCATTGTCTTAGGCAATCCAAGAATAAAATCCATACTAATGTCATTTCAAGGTTTCTCAGGAACAATAATAGGTGTATACAAACCAATATTTTGACTCACTCCTTTTTCAACTTGACAAACTCCACAACTCTTTACAAATTTCTGAACATTCTTATACATTTGCAGCCAATAATACTTCTCTTTCAAAAAACTCAATGTGTTATCAATTCCAAAATGTCTAGTCAATCCACCACTATACTTTTCCTTAATTAGATTCAACCTCATAGAACTTCTAGGAATACACAACTAAATACCTTTGAACAACATACCTTCTTGAATAAAATAATCATCATACTTACTGATTTGGTGCTTTGAACTCTCTCCATGCCTTAGAAAACTTAGGATCATCATCATACAACTCTTTCATTTAATCAAAACCAAGAACCTCAACCTTCATTTTAGTCAACAAAGAACATCTTCTACTCAATGCATCAACAACTCTGTTAGTAACTCCACTCTTATGCTTGATAAAAAATGTGAAACTCTGCAAGTACTCAACCCACTTCATATGTCTCTAATTTAATTTATGTTGAATTCCTAAGTATTGTAAAGCTTTTTTTGGTCTTAGATTGGTTTTAACATTTGAGTGTCAACACACTTAACCAATTTTCATATAGAAGTCGAGTACACTATATATGCCAAGCTAGAGTATGTGCTAAGCCAGAATTCCAACAGGTGTCAAGTGATCTTCAGGTGCCAAGTGATCTTTAAGTGTTGAGTGAAGATCAAGTGTTGAGTGACTTTAGGTGCCAAGTGAACCATATGAGCCGAGTGATATATAGGTGTCGAGTCATAGTTGATGCTAAGCAAGTGGATTACCATGCATTGCTATGGATGTAGCCTATAAGCTTGTAAAGAAAGATCATACATATGATCTAGAAAAATTGATGTTGCAATAGATAAATGAGAACCTAGGAGCAATAAGAAGGTCAAAAGGAGGTCAATGCAAGTTTGGTTTAGTCCTTTTCTGCATATTTTTCTATGTCATGGAAGAGTTTCCTTCAATTGGAAAGGTAAACAAGAATTCAAACAAGTCTACTATTACTCAAATCAATGAATACATTGAACAGATGGGTGACAACTTTGAAGCTCAAATGATAAGCTATTTTGAGGATTTTAAAAAAGCCATGAAGCAAAAGGTTAGGAGACCAGTTTTCCTAGTGGAAAATCATATCAATGACATATGCTTTCTAGTAGACATTGATTACACCTACATCCAAGTAGTAGTTCCAAGGGTGAGATGGCTAAGGCCATTGGGATATGAGTTAGATGTTGATAAAGCATCAGCAGCAATCACTACATTTCTTGCAAAAGAAATAGACAAGACTGCCAAACCTTTTGGCACATACGATGTTGTAAAATCTAAAGTTGAAATAGAGTTGAAGATAGCCTCTATAATTAAGAGGAAAGATAAACTGGTGAATAAAATAAAGAAGAAATTTGATGCAAAAATTGAAGGGGTAGTAGGTGCTGGAGAGGAAGAAGAAGAAGAAGGTGAGAGTGAAGAAGAAGAACAAGGGCAAGGCCAAATGGAATTGACCCAGGGCTTAGGAGAAGACAAGGAGGAAGGTGACAAGGAAGAAGAATTCAAGGAAGCACCTACATAAGCCAAGTCAAAGAAGAGAAAGGATAAAACTCAGCCTCTAGCTTAGCCCAAAGCCAAGAAGGTGACCAAGCCTACACAAGCCAAACCAAAGACATGTACAACAAGAGCTACCATAAGCGAATCTACACAAAAGGTCAAGGAGGAAATAAAAGAGAAGAAGAAGGCCACTGAACAGACTAATGAAGTGCAAAAGAAAAGAAGAAAGTATGTAGCACAACCAAATTTTGATGAGGAGGAGAAGATTGAATTAGAGGATATCAGCCAATTTAGAGTGGTAAGTCATCCTTCCAAATCAACCATAGATAAAATCTGTGATAATGTTAGGAAAAATGCAGATTTTACTGATTTGAAAAGTGTTGATTTTTATAAGTTAAGTAGAGAGGACCGAAACAAGATAGAGGAATCAATGTATGCCATGATGGCAGAGTTTAAGAACACACCTCTAAAGTTAGACAATACCATGCCTAGGGAATTATATGAGACCATTGAAAACAAATGGCACTATTGTCTCAAGAGAAGGAAATCAGAGAATCAACACTGGCACAAGTGATGCCTAATCTAACAAGAGGTCAAATTACTAAGGCTACTAAGAAACATGGTGGCAAATTTGCAACAAAATATAGAGCCTTCAATATTCTACAAAATAAAATTGAAGATGTAGTGAATAAGTCCACTAAATTGTGGAAGTCAATATACAAATTGATTGATGACAAGGATGAAGAATTAAATAAGGCTAAAGCTAGTGAGAAGGAAAATGAAGCCAAAGCAATAGAGGAGGAAAAGAAAATAGAAGAGAAGGCAGAAGAGGAGAAAATAGTAAAAGGAGAAGAAGAGAAGACAGAGGAAGATGATAAGGAAAAAGGAGAGGAGGAAACACAAAAAGGAGATGTAATGGCAAAAGTTGAGTAGCAGCACCAAGAAGAAAAAAGTGTGCAAGACACACAAATGCCATCGCCTAGCCCTCCTCATGTAACCATCACACCTATAGACACTATTACTATAAAGGATGTTACTAAAAAATCATGTCAGAACATCAATCCACTAACTATAGAGGATCTCAAGAACATCCTTCACCAATCAACTTTATAGGAACAATTATGCACAAATCCTGTATTGGTGAGTGTAGATGAGCTACAAAAGGTAGTAGCAACACCAATAGAAGACAAGGTGAAACCAAAAGAACCACTTTCTATCTCTATAGCTACTAGTAGTCAAATTTTAATGCTTTCACCACCATATCCAACAATTGCAACAATTGACACATTAGGAGTAGGTGACACCATTCAAAAGCTAAGTGTAGAAGAAGGGAAGGATACAAGAACAAAGCCAATAGGACAGATTGATACATCTAATCCTACAATACAACTCCAAGGTACACCCCAAGTAATTGTCATTGATCAAGGGAAGTTTGATGAGGAAAAGGGGGATAAATCAAAAGAAGAGGAATAGGGTGTAATACAAACATTGGTAGAGTTACCCAAAATAGGCACTCCTACAAAAAGTCTTTAGAAGCTGAGCACCGATGTAATACCTTTCTAAATCTCTACACTAGGCTCAAGCTCAACCAAAGTGACTAGGGTACATCACTATGGAGACCCTGAGCTAGATGAAAAGATAGTAATACCTTCGTATGACTCAAAGACTATCACCATTGCGTAGATTACAAAGATGCAAGATGCATTAAATAGAAGGAGAAGACAAGAAATACTTAGAAAAGAGTATAAACATAAGAAAATAGTACATGAGAATAAGGACATTTTTATGGATGCCTTTAGCTTGCAATCACTAGATGAGTCAAAGCCTATAATGAAACAATTATCAGATATAGTTGACCAGGTGACAAGTGAAGACCAGGAGACCAATGTAGAACTCATGGAATGGTCTAAAAGGAAGTCTCAAGGGAAGGTGAACAACAAGATATCAAGTAGTATAGCACTTCAACAAGTTGAATTGGCCAAGAACATTGAAAAGGACAAAATTGTACTTGAGAATATCTTCTCATTGTACAACAAGCTATGTGATTTTTCCAATTTCACATAAGAGACAGACCAAAGGATCATGAGCTTCAAGAGAAATCTAAAGATTTATAGCATTTAGCTACCCACTAATCCAGCTCAACATGAAAATCATTTTTCTCAATCACTTCACATTCAAATAGACTTAGCTGCACTATCAAGTGAAGAGGCCAATATAAAGGCCAAATTGATGTAGATACAGTCCTCCATTACCCCACATCTAGAGGTCCTCCACAAAGAGCAAGCTTATGTAGAGAATGTTCTAAAGAAATATCCTAATCTTTCTACAATTTATGGGCTTGTACATCTTGCTACAAAGACTGCCATCCATCATAAGTCGCTAGAAATTGTTTTGGAGAATTGGGATGCAACTATAAAAATGATTGCAGATAGACAAGAAAAAAAAGGAATAAAAAGGAAAATATTGTAGATAGCCAAAAAGGGGGAGATAAGACATAATGTGTAAATAGTGTGGGGGAGAAATAATGTTTTTGGGGAGATATGAAGAAAACCTGCAAGTGTAGATAGAGCAGATAGAATAGACAGAATAGCTTAGCAAGCAGGCACAGGAAAAAGAAACAGGGCAAAGGCAAAGAGTATCAGATACACCAGCACAAGAATTTTCATTACATGAATGAAATGGCATAATCAGCTCAGGGGGAGTTATAAGAATTTTAAGGTATATTGTTCCTTACAAAATTTTGAACAATTTTTTAAAATTTTGTATATATGCTGAACAGATTGGGTAACGTACTCACAAGGTCAGATAAATAATGCTTAATTAAGTGTTTTTGACACTCATGTCAAAGGGGGAGATTGTTCATCTCAGATTGATTTTGACATTAGAGTGTCAACACACTTAACCAATTTTTATATAGAAGCTAAGTACACTATATATGTCGAGCTACAATATGTGTCAAGCTAGAATTCCAATAGGTGTCAAGTGATCTTTAGGTGTTGAGTAAAGATCAGGTGTCGAGTGACTTCAAGTGTCAAGTGAACCATATGAGCCGAGTGATATATAGGTGTTGAGTCACAGTTGATTCCAAGCAATTTAGAGTGTTATAGGTGTTGAAAAAATTAGAATCATACATGTGTGGAGCACCAGTAATCCAATATGTGCCAAGTAACACAGAATGAGCATATGAGTTTGTGCCTTCACAAACTCAGATGTAAACCATTTTTTTGAGCTGACATAGAAGGATCTCAAAGGATAATAAGGATAAGAATGAATCTTTTCTATTTCCTATGCAATCATCATGCAACCAATAAGAAAAATGGAAAAGGCATGCAACCAATGAGAAAAGTGCAAGGAATGAGTAGGAATTAAAGATTCAATATGGATCGTAGATCCATACCTAACCCTAAGTCTTTGTAATCTTTAAAAAGAGGATGAAAACCCATTGTAAAAGTGAATGAGAATAGTATATGGGAAAACTATAGTGAAATTCAATGGGAAGAGTGAAAACACTTAGAGGAACAGAGTAGTATTGCAACATCTAGTTGATGAAGAACTAAGTACCAGGGTATCAATGAGTAGAATATTAGATCTCAAAAGATCAAAATCAGAATGAGCAAAAATAGTGCCTAAAATTAGAAATTTGAGATTGTAAGCTATCAGGTTTATTAGTCTAATACTCTCTAGTAATTGTATTAGAAGGAAAATCCTATGTTGATAGGTTAGATTAACAACTATTGAGTAGATCCTTTGAAGAGGTGATTAAATCCTTTAACAGGGTGGCACTTCATGTAAAGTGTTTGTAAATCCTTTAACTAGGTCACTATTGACATAGTGTAAAGCCTTTAACAAGGTAGGCCTTTCATAGGGTAGACCATCAAAAGTCGTCAAACATTATTGCTGCAATGATTTTGTGGGTATCATCCCCACCACAATTTTACCTTCTCATTTTGGAGGGTTTATGGGTTACCAAATTATGGTGTCATGTGTTTACTTGTATGTGTTCATTTTATGGTTATTTGATATGTTTACATGCTAGCAGTTTACTTTCAGTTAAAAGTTTTAACAGATAAAATGTATTACTTTTGATTCACCCCCCCTCTCAGAAGTATTCTTCCCATTTGATTATTCCAATAGCTTTCTAATTAGTATACAACACAAACTCGTTAGGAATAAAATAATGTCTCCACTTCTTCAAGGCTAGAACAATAACATAAAACTCTTGATCATACGCATAATACCTCCTTTTAGCATCATTCAACTTTTCACTAAAGAAAGCAATAGGTTCACCTTCTTGAGTTAATATAGCTCCTATTGCATTACAACTTGCATCACATTCAACTTAAAATACTTAATTGAAATTAGGCAAAGCCGATACAAGTAATTCAACAACCTTTTGTTTCAAAGACTCAATACTCTTATCAGCTCCATGTGTCCACTTGAATTCCTTTTTATCTCCCCTCATTGTGTTAGTCATAACATTACAAATAGAACTGAAATTCTTTATAAAAAATTTGTAAAAACTAGCCAAATCATGAAATGATCTTACCTCATGCACATTCTTAGGTGTAGGCCATTCCAAAATTGCTTTAACCTTCTCAGGATCCATCTTCAAACCATCAGTTGAAATCAAAAATCCCAAATACACAATCTCTTTTTGCATAAAAGAACACTTTTTCAGATTAATCAAAAACTTTTCCTCTTACAACCTCTAAAATACTTGTCTAAAATGCTCAAGATGTTCTTCCTTAGTCTTACTGAATATTAGAATATCATCCAAATAAACAATCACAGAATTACCCAAGAATCTTTTCAAAATTTCATTCATCAACCTCATTAAAGTACTAGATGCATTAGTCAAACCAAAAGGCATAACCAACCATTCATACAAACCATCTTTTGTCTTGAAAGTAGTCTTCCATTCATCACCTTCTCTAATTCTGATATGATGATAGCCATGTTAGGACTCAAAATTGAAAACCCAATTTTGAGTACCATTGAGAAATCAAGCCTTATAAGTGCTTTTTGATGCATGTATATTCGACTATTCATTCAAGGCCTAAGAGGTGTTTAATGTTTCTAGCACCTTGCATTCAGTGCATCAATGTGTTCCATGATGATAAATTGCCATTTTGGACCATTTCGTGAAGTCCTATTTTGAGCAATGTTCAAATCTACATTTTGGCTTAAGTGTCAAACAATGATAAGAGGTTGTGTTTGCAATTGAATATCTTGCATCCAGTAATATTTCATAACTTTCCACTTTGGGAGTGTTTAGTGTCCAAAACAAAGAACATATATTCTATATTTTGAGTCATTTCAAGTCTGATTGAATAGGTTGTGAATCCCTTAAAGTCGGTCATTTATTGATGGCATGCTGATGCAATTTGTTCTAGATTCTAGGAGGCCCTATTTGACTTGTCATAACTTTGACCCAGTTGACCAAAATGAGAAAATTCCTTTTGCATTGCATTTTAGAGGTCAAAGACTTACTATGTTTCAATTTTGATCTTATGACAAATATGTTTGATCATTTTTTAAATGCAATTTATAACTTTTACTGGTGTCAGGAAAGGCAGATTGGTCAGTACCCCTTTGTGATGTCATATCTCCAAATTTGTGATAGGTGAGATTGAATGGATTGTACCACTATGTTGTACTCTAAAAATATTTTAAGTGTGCCAATTCACAAATCTTGAAAAATCTGTCCACACACTTATCCAGGTCCATTCCATTTTAAAAAAATGCTTTTTTCTAGTGTTTCCAATCTGCAAATTCTGAGTAGCCCACTTTGACCGCTCGCCAAATGTATCTTTCTTATTCATCATGAGCCCCAGTCCTACATTTATGTTTTTCTCATGACAATAAATCAATTCCCTAGTTTTTGTGCCTCCAAGTGTCATTTTGCCTTGTTTTTAGAGCCAAATCGGAACGTGATTTAGTGTTTTCTAGCATGTTTTCTTGTAGGCAGTTTTGAGAGGGCAACTTCAATAGTTAATATATTTTGACTAAAAAAAATTCATGAGATGAGATTTGATATAGTAAGAGTGTGCGAAGTACATAATTAGTGTGTTCAATTTCAGATCCTAGTTATCTATTTGGGTCAATTTTTAAAGCCAACCGACAGGCCCTGTTATCAGAAAATCACACTTTGCAGATAAGATCTGAAATGAGTTTTAATGATCAATTAGTGCTCAAATTTGAGTTTAATAAGTAATAGATTTGAAAACAAACAAAAAATTAGTCAAACCCAATTTGGGGCTCGACTATTTCTGCCAGGATTGACAGATTTCAAGGAGAATAGAGGGTGTTTTAAAAGGAAAATTTATGCACAATTAAATAAGAGAAAGTTGCTCATAATCAAAGAGGCAATATAAAATATCCATGTTCCCAATGTCACAAGATTATGAAGGTGTAGACTCAGCAGATTAATGAGCATTGGATTATAAAAGCAATATTATAATATATTGGTTGTTAATGTTTCCTTGTATGCAAAGAATGTGGAGTTGATAATTGGATTTATTACAAGTGTGTTTTCTGAGTGCACTAGGACTTCATCTAGAGCTTTTCTTTTCCAAACTTTCTTCAGTATGCTAAAAGTTGTCAGAATAGGTGGAACACCCAAGTGATAAGGAGTCCTTTTCCTATATTGGGATTTTAATAAAACCACATTCATCTAAAATAAAGACCATGTCTTGGCATAGGAGGAGGAGTAGGGATAATTGACTACAAATTAGGGAAGAACTCCACAGTATAAAACTTGACAGCCAGTGCCATGAATTACAAATATGAGTTTTGGGGGAGAAAATGCATATCACATTTGAAATAATGTATAAAGTTTTGATTCCAAGGCGTTGAGGAGGAAATCTAACTGGTCTAACCTGCTCCCCATTGGTCACATAGATCCAGATCTCCTCCTAGGAATGGTCGGTTTCCACCTCTCTACTAGTGAAATATTGTTTTAAAAAAAATTCCATTCCACATATTAGGCAGTCAACAGAATGGGTGGCAATATTGAAGAGCTAGACCACATAAGAGGAAGAACAACATAAAAGAAGAGGAGACACTATGGAATAGCATAAAGCTGATCTGGCATGGGATTCAACACCAAAATAAAGCTAAAGGGAAGCTGCTATATGTTGAAGAGGAGAGATTTTAGTAAGAAGGGGAGGTGATGTGACAAATAGGGGAACCACAGGGAGAAAGAAAAAAAGAGGAAGTTGCATTCCAAAAGCAAGGGACACACTTCTTTATGGAGAAATGATATTAATGTGCAAGGGAGCTCCATGGTAGGAGGGAACTATGAAAGCCTACAGTTAGCAAGAGATGCCCATGGCAAGGGGGCTAGAGGCAGTGGCAAGGTAAAGGGGGCCCATGTTGGAAATGATGATGGAATAGCAGGGTTGCTGTAGCATGAAGAACCACCTACGTCATTGAAATAATTGCAATGGTAGTAGAGAAATTTGTTCCCTATATATGCAGGAAAGCTTGTGTAAGGACTCATAAGTGGCATTAAAGTTGATCATATGTGCATCCTAGATAGTCAAACAATATTAGTTCTATATCAGATGGGCATGAAAGAATTCTTGTTTTCCTAAAGTCATTTGCGTTGTTAGTTAGTAATGCAACTACAGAATTAGATTCCATAAAAAGGTCATGTTCTCATAGGGAGAACAAAATTGATGACATCTTACTGAAGGTATGAACCTGCTAGTCTAAGAAGGGGAGCCACCTTTGAATCAAACCACAACATACAAGAAGACAAGGGAGACAAAGGAGCATCCACATACATTTATGAGGAGCATTCATGTGAGTTGCAGGGGGGTTCCAAGAGAAGCTCCACACGTTTAAAGAGCAAATCAAACTCGCAGCATGTGAAGAAGCCATCAATCAAAGGTTAGCGTAGGAAACTGAGGAAAACCATAAAAAAATTTATCCCACATTCATTATGTGGCAAAACTTTGGAGTGTTTAAATAAAAAAGACACACAATAGACATGTTCTCTTTAAGACAACACCTTTTAAAGGGAGGAGTTGCATGGTGTGGGACTTGATCAGTGATAGATGGAGGTGACAATGTAAAAATTTTGAACCACCATGATGATGTCAGTATGACATGGCAGCGAATGACGTGTGTCACAAGGTCATTATGTCACGATGACATGGTAGTATGTTAAGTAGGATAGTGTCATAGTGACCAATGATGTGGCATGGTGACATGGTGTGATGATGTTGTGAAGTAGGCAGCTAATAAGATGGTGCCACATAGTGTCCAAAAGGAGGTTTTCAAGTGACTATGCAAGAAAAGAACCAATCAAGTGTTGACACATGGCAGGGCAGTCAAAATAACTTTGACGCGTATTGAGAAAATGAGGGAAATTTCAAAAGGCATTAAATTTATTAATTTTGAATATTCTCCTTAGAAAAGTACATGGATCAAATTTTAAATAAGGTTTGAATTATTCTATAGTTTAAGACTTCTGAAAAGTGACAAATTTTAAAAATAAAATGTTGTACAAGGCCATAGAAGGAGCCTGATTTTCAAATGGCTACTAGAGGGGCAATTTTTGTTTGAATAGGCACTTCAATATACTATTGGAACTAGGAGGAAACAAATTTTTGAAATATGAGGTCAAATTTTGCACAGATATTCATCAGTTTGCTCTATAAGCAGATTTATGTTTTCTAGGGCATTCTTAGCAGAATAGGCAATTTTCACCATTGAGCATCAAAATTGATTAGGAGGCAGATTTAAAAGCTTGTTGAAGCCTGAGTATGGAGAAAAGTGATTCTGATAAGTTTTTCTTTTCTTGAGGTCATTTTAACTGATTTTTTCTTTTGCCTTTAGTTTTAAATCTAGCATCAAAATTAGTTATCTTTCCAATCAAATATCTAAATAACTTTATGCTTTTGGAAGGAAAAATTGTTGAAAATTTGATTTACCAATTAGAGAGAGAGATTAGAGAGATTCTTTTACCTTCTTGAGGAGGTTTTTCAAGTGGACACATGTCAAATACATAATAGATCTAGGAATGCATTTCTCTATATCATTCTCTTTCTCATTCTTGAGAGGGGTTGGCAGTTTTCTCTGTGATACCAGCAGGGTTCTAGTGTTCTACTATGAGACTAGGTTGTTGTGGGTTTTACTTCCTAACTAATTGAGAAAATCTCTAGCAATGGAGGCCACACATCCACTCTTTGCAGATCTCATTTCATTTTACGTGTTTTTATTCTGAGATAAATGGAAATTGATGACATATCATGTAACACATCTTGAGTTGCATTTAGTATTATCAGTTTAATGTATTTGGTCTTTCTAAGGATAAATACAGAAGGGGATTTACAATGAATTATTTGGTTTCTCTTATTTTGTCTCCTAATTCTTCATATGCTATTGAATTTCTAATTGAATGAATAAGGTTTATTCAATTTAAGGTAGTTTGGATGAGTTGTATATCAAATTTGTTGTTTCTTTTAACTCAAGTAGTTAAGTAAATGCTTCAATGATTTAATAGGGTTTTTGGGTGTATGGAGGGGATATTTCATAAGAATGGAATTTGGCGATTTCAATTGACAAACTTAATTGTAAGGCAATCAAGTTAGGTCATCTGGTTGGTAGTGACTCTATGTTTCAATGGATAAGGCATTGATTACTAAATTAGATGCAAGATGAAGTGAAGGTTATTTTCACAAATCTTTTAATCAAAATATATTCATTTCTTTCATTTTTTGTATTGGTCTGAAAGGAATTAACCCTCACTTAGCTTATGAGTTCATACGTTGTGATTTGTAGCTTTTTCATTCTGATGTTATTGCATAAGTATCAAAAGACAAAAGGGTTTCATCTACTATTATTAGGTTCAGATTATATGTTTAATTGCACTAGTACCATATATTAGAACCTCAAGCTTAACCCACCTAGGTTTTGTAAAGTTTGAAGTGAAGAAGGAGTTATGCCTTATAGTTGGCCCAAAATTGCATTCTAATGCATCTGTCATAGGAATTCGCTAGCCTTAGGTGTATTAGTTTGGTTTCTTGGTTAATTTCAAAACTGTTAAATTAGGAGCCAACAAAATGGTGACTCTACTAGAGACTATATTGAATTTGAATGTTAGACAAACCTTGAGAATTTGAAAGAAGGAGAATCAATATAGCAAAAGACGTGCATGGAAAAGTTACAGCAATAAGTTCTCTGATGTGTTTTCTAGTTTTCTTTCTCAAATATCGCGCACCTAGTAATGCTTTGTTCAAGACAGCAATAGCTTTGAAGGATTGAATGTAGATTGTGTTGCTATTAAGTTTTATTTTCAATCAATTCAGCCGGTTTGGTTTTCAATGTGTTGTTGTAAATTCAAAGTCAGAATTGTCTAACAACAATTTCTCTCTTCTAAGTGTTTAACAATTTGCAAGTTCTACAAGTTGAATGTTGAATTCAGATTTTTCATGTATGAATCATGTTTTAAATCTTTCTCACAATCATGAGTGGAAAATCTCTAAGAGATCTCTATACTAGTGTAGATTGGTTACATATAAATATTTTCAAGAAATTTCAACTGAATTGTGCAGATCTAAAAGTTAATGATAAGTTGTAAGGAAGAAGAGAAAATATATGAATTATTGATTGATAAGTTTTGAAGTGTTGTGTTTGATCTGCTGTCATAAGAAATTTGAATGTAAGAATGAGTCACAACAATGATTTCATTTGGTTATCCTTAAGGAGATGGCGGCTCTACAAGGATTTGATCAGTAGTGTGAAGAATTGAAATCAGCACCTATTCCAATCAGCAGATCAATGTTTTAAGCATCAATATTAAAAGGTATTTTCCACTTTCATGTGATTTCATTTCCATGAAGGTAAGCTTTACAAAAGATTCTCCATTAAATGGTTTTCAACATTAAATAGGATATTGGTTTAATACATCACAACATACTTTGTGGAAAGTAGATTTCAGCAAGTGTTTTCATATTTTGAAGTATGTTTGGAGTTGAATTTGGTAGAAAAAGTTTTTAGATATGCTACAAGTTATAAATTATGAAAGTAATCTTGGTGATTGAGTTTTAAGTTTTTTAGAAATGGAAAATTTCTCTTCACCTGGTATGCAGCCAGTTAGTAAGGATTCTAGATCTATTTCTGCCAAGAGGTACATGCTATTATGTTTTGATGGCATTCATGGTTTCCCAAACCCTATACCATATGATCTCATAAAGTATTTGCCTCAGTTCATTGGGAAACATGAAAATTCAGCCAGTCATCATGTTCAGTTGTTCAATGACTTAGTGCGTGATTTTGAAGTTGTTTGTTCAATTTTCTACCGACATTTTCAATTTCATCTTGGGATGAATTACTTTCACCCTTCATGAAGTAGTTTGGGGAAAGAATAAGCATATCTAATTATTTTAATAAGTTCTTAAAAATCCAAATCAAGAATGGTGAGTTAGTTCTTGAATTTAATATCAGATTTGCAAAAGTTTTGAATGAGATTCCAAAAAGTTATAAGCTAGATGATCAAGTTTGTCTAGTTGTTTATCTTGATGCATTTGACAAGAAGATGAGTTATCTATTACGAGATAAAGAACCTAAGACTTTGCATCAGGCATTCATGATGACAATAGAGATTGTAAATAACATAAAGTACGGATTAACCTAGAGTCATTTCTCTAGAAATGTTTTCTAGCATAGTGAGGTGCAAAGGAAAAATCAATATCAAAAGGATTGTTTAATTTCAGATCAGCAAATAGGTACCCCTACTGTTATAAATAATCAAGTTGAGAATCTAGAAATAAAAACATGTGAACATGAAGTCTCTTTATTGCAAAAAGGAGCTAAGTCTATTCTTGTTGAATATAGCGCACGTGTTTGTGATATCACAATAGTAGATGATAGAGTTGATTCATTTGACATAGTATACATGCAAGATATAAATTTAGGCATTCATTCTTCTATTGATGATTGCCATTATGGTGAAAACATAACTAGTCATGAAGAGGAAAGGATTTCATCTCAGCATGAGGATGAAGAAGCTAAAATTTGTGCATCAAGTGATGAAGGTGAAGTTGCTGATCTGACATATTATGAAGAAGCCTTATGTGAAGACAATGATGAGAGTTGTTTCTTGAGTCAAGAAGAGGATAGTAATAGTACATGTTTGTCTTCACATGAATCTAATTCAAGTTGGGAAGAAGAAAGAAATGGTGGAAGAAAGTACTCTTATGGAAGAAAAGGTATGAGTTCTTTTTCTAAATCTGAAAAATGAAGTTCCATTTTAGAGTTACACAAGTCATCTTGAGGTTGAAACTGGTGATGAAGAGTTGTCTACATAATATGAAGACAAAGAGATTATCTATAAGGATGGATTACCTAATTGTGTAGATGAATGTCTTGAAGATATATGTAGTAGTAACCAAAAATATACAAATTATTCTAATGATAATGCATCAACACCTAAAGATAATTGGTTTCCAAGACATTTGAATCACCTACATGAAGACAATGCAACTAATATTGATCTATTTTCTACATGCTTCGTTGATGGAGTAGAAAGTGAGTCTTCATATAGTTTTGATTTTTCTTCACATGCTAACAGTCTCCATGAAGATGAAATGGGTGGTGAATTTAAAGTGTATACTAATTCTTTGTATGATGAAGACTATGATGATGATCAATCCATTTTTTGTCAAAATGGTCAAAGATGATCATTACATGGAGTTATCAAACCATTGTTTGAAGAAGACATGGAATATTTAGATTTAGTTGGGGATGATTTTAATGATGATATATTTTCCTACTACTATAAGAGGTTAGATTTTTCTTCTTCCAGATGCAATAGTGATTGTGATGATGATTTTTCATCTCATGATGTGGATAATAAGGTGTTTGACAAAGTTATTAATGAAAAGCAGCATGCACCTTGTAATGAGTTTTATGATGAATATTCTAATATGATGGCTAATCCATTTGTTGATTTTAAAGAACCATTGGAGGATCCCAGATTAGTTTTAGATACTGACATTGATGACATTTGTGAGTACAAATCTGATTTCTCATTTAAGTACCATCCAGTTATACATAAGGATACACAATTTCAAGGTATGTGTGATCCCTTTCCCCATGTTGAATATGATGCCTTCATATTCAAGATTGATAGCATGCATGATTCATTTGATGAAGAAGAGTTTCAATTTGAGTCTAATATTTGTGAGCATGCTAATCAGAACTTTCATAATGAGCAAGTTGTTGAAGAAAGTGAATCTAGTTTTCATATGCATTATGAAAGTGAAGGTGTAGACTTTGTTTTACCAAGTGAGTTGATTCATGATGCTAATCTGATTGGTGAAATTGATAGAAGTATTTCTAGTTTACCTCATGCAACTTTAGATGAAAATCATATCTATGACAAAGGCAAAATATTTTGTTGAAGTTCGGTGGCCCAGGGCCATCGTTTGTACATACTAGAGGTAGTTGTTTCTTGCTTTCAATAAAGGTGTTCGAGAGAAGTTTTTGTGAATGGTATGCTTCTTCCAGAGATCTAATCCTTGCCATGCCTACAAGGCACATGCATCCATAGACAAAGCCACTGTTGGGACTCAAAATTGAAGCCCCAATTTTGAGTACCATTGAGAAATCAAGCCCTATAAACACTTTTTGATGCATGTATATTCGGTTGTTCATTTGAGGCCTAAGAGGTGTTTAATGTTTCTAACACCTTTGATTCAATGTGTCTATGTGTTCCATGATGATAAATTACCATTTCAAGCCATTTCATGAAGTCCCATTTTGAGCAATGTTCAAATCTACATTTTTGTAAGTGTTAAACAATGATAAGAGGCTATATTTGCAATTGATTATCTTGCACCTAGTAATGTTTCATGACTTTTCACATTGGAAGTATTTAGTTTCTAGAACAAAGAACCTATGTTACATATTTTGAGTTGTTTTGAGTCTATTTGACTAGGTTTTAAATCCCTCAAAGTCAGTCATTTATTCATGTCATGCTGATGCAATTTGTTTTGGATTCAAGGAGGCCCTATTTGACTTGTCATAACTTTGACCCAGTTGACCAAAATGAGAAAATTCCTTTTGCATTACATTTTAGAGGTCAAAGAATTGCTAAGTTTCAATTTTGAGCTTATGAAAAATATGTTTGATCAGTTTTCAAATGTGATTCCAAATGCAATTTATAACTTTACTGGTGTCAAGAAAGGCAGATTGGTCAGTACCAATGTTTGTGATGTCATATCTCCAAATTTGTGATAGGTGAGATTGAATGGATTGTACCATTGTGTTGTACTCCAAAAATACTTTAGGTGTGCCAATTCTCAAATCTTGATGAATCCATCTGCACACTTTTTCATGTCAATTTCATTTGCAAAAAATGATTTTCTGCTAGTGTTCCCAATTTGCAAATTCTGAGTAGCCCACTTTGACCACTCCCCAAATGCATGTAATTATTTTTCATGAGCCCCATTCCTAGATTTACTTTTTCCCCATGACAAGAAATCAATTTTCCAATTTTCATGCCTCCAAGAGTTAGTTTGCCCTATTTTTAGAGCCAAATTAGAACATGATTTAGTGTTTTCTGACATGTTTTCTTGTAGGCAGTTTTGAGAGGGAAAATTTGACAATCAATATCTTTTGACTAAAAATTCATCATGAGACTAGATTCAATAGCATAAGAATGTGCGAAGCACAAAATCAGTGTGTTCAATTTCAGAGCCTGGTTATTTGTTTGGGTCAGTTTTTAAAGCCAACCAACAGGCCCTATTAGCAGAAAATCACACTTTGCAAATAAGATTTGAAATGAGTTTTAATGAACAATTAGTGCTTGAATTTGAGTTTAATCAATAAAAAATTGTTCAATGGATCAGTTTTGAATATTATTTGTTTGAAAATTTTAAAAAAATTAGCCAGACACACTTTGGGGACCGACTATTTTTGTCAGGATTGACAAATTTTGAGGTGAATAGAGGTTGTTTTAAAAGGAAAATTTATGCACAATTAAATAAGAGAAAGTTTCTCATAATCAAACAGGCAATATAAAACATCCATGTTCCAAGTGTCACAAGATTATGAAGGTGTAGACTCAGCAGATTAATGAGCATTATATTTTAAAAGCAATATTACAATATATTGGTTGTTAATATTTCCTTGTATGCAAAGAATGTGGAGTTGATAATTGGATTTATTAAAAGTGTGTTTTCTGAGTGCACTAGGACTTCATCTGGAGCTTTTCTTTTCCAACCTTTCTTGAGAATCTTGAAAGTTGTCAGAAATGGTGGAACACCCAAGTGATAAGGAGTCCTTTTCCCATGTTGGGATTTTAATAAAACCACATTTAGCTAAAATAAAGACCACATCTTGGCAAAGGAGAAAGAGCAGGGATAATTGACTACAAAACAAGGTAGAACTCCACAATATAAAAGTCGACAACCAGTGCCATGAATTGCATATATGTGTTTTGGTAGAGAAAAAGTGTATCACATTTGAAATAATGTGTAAAAAATTGATTCCAAGGCATCAAGGAGGAAGTCCAACTAGTCTAACCTGCTCCCCATTGATCATGTAGATGCAGATCTCCTCATAGGCATGGTCGGGTTCCACCTCTATACCAGTGAAATATTGTTTTAAAAAAAACTCCATTCCACATATTAGGTAGTCAACAGAATGGGCAACAATATTGAAGAGTCAAACCATGTAAGAGGAAGAACAAAACAAAGGAAGAGGAGATGCCATAGAATAGCATATAGCTGATCTCGTATGGGAGTCAACACCAAAATAAAGTTGAAGGGAAGCCATTGTATATTGAAGAGGAGAGTTTTTAGTAAGAAGTGGAGGTGATGTTACAAACAGGGGAGCCATAGGGAGAAGACAAAAAAGAGGAAGCCACATTCCAAATGCAAGGGATGCGCTTCTTCATGGAGAAATGATATTTATGTGTGTAGGCAAGATGTTTGAGTTCTTGCCAAAGTTGAATAATGCTTTGACAAAGCTAGAAATTGTAGTCATCCAAATCTTCTACATTGAAGAAGGGTGTTGGAAAAAGGATTGAGTAGGGGATCTCCATGGTAGGAGGGAACTATGAAAGCCTACAGTTAGCAAGAGATGCCCATGGCAGGGGAGCCAGAGCTAGTGGCAAGGTAAAGGGGCCCCACGTTGAAAATGAAGATGGAATAGTAGGGCTATTGTAGCATTAAGAACCACCTACACCATTGAAATAATTGCAATGGCGGTAGAGAAATCTATTCCCTATATATGTAGGAATGCTTGTGTAAGGACTCAAGAGTGGCATTAAATTTGATCATATGTGCATCCTAGATAGTCAAAAAACATTAGTTCTATATCAAATGGGCATGAAAGCATCCCTGTTTGCCTACACTAAAGCTTCGTAAAGTCATCTATGTTGTCAGTTAGTAATCAAACTATAGAATTGGATTCCATAAAAGGGTCACATTCTCATAGGGAGAACTAAATTCATGAAATCTTGCTGAAGGGATTAAGCTGCCAGTCTTAGAAGGGTAATAGCCTTTGAATTGGCCCGCGACATTAAAGAAGATAGGGGAGACTAAGGAACATCCACATACATTTATGAGGAGAATTCATATGAGTTGCAAGGAGGTTCCAAGAGAAGCTCCACATGTTGAAAGAGTAGATCAAAGCTGTGACATGTAAAGAAGAAGCCACCAATCAATGGCTAGCACAAGAAACTGAGGAAAACCATTAAAAATGTTTGTCCCACATTCATTATGTGCTAAAACATTGGAGTGTTTAAATTAAAAAACACACAATAGACATGTTGTATTTAAGATTTTAAAGGCGGTAGTTGCATGGTGTGGGACCCAATCAGTGATAGCTAGAAGTGACAACGTAAAAATTTTGAGCCACCATGATGATGTGACCATGATAGGAGATGCCAAAAAAGTTATTCAAAATCTAGTGGTCACTATTTCGCTACTAAAAAATGGTGAGGTTTTCCAGCAAGTGACATGGCGACTTGCCAGAAAACCTTGAAATCTAGTGAGGAAGCTGTGGTTCCTTGGTGGTGATGTGGCAACCTTAGAATGGACCAAAGGAAAACACTTGGCGACATGATGTGAGGCGAATGAGTCAAAAACTAACACATGGTGGAGGCTTCAGATGTAGCATGCTTCCCATGGTGCTAATGTGGCAGAGAATGACTCGTGTCACGAGGTTGTTATTTCACGATGATGTGGTAAAATGTTGACTAGGATACAACATAGTGACTGATGACATGGCACGGTGACATGGTGTGATGATGTGGCAAAGAAGGTAGCCAATAAGATGGTGCCATGTGGTGTCCAGATGGAGGTTGTCTAGTGACTATGCAGGAAAAGAGCTGATCCAATACTGACACATGGCAGGGCATTCAAAACAGCTTTGACCCAGATTGAGAAAATGAGGGAAATTTCAAAAGCCATAAAATTTATTATTTTTTAATATTCTCCTCAGAAAAGTATGTGGGTTAGATTTTAAATAAGTTTTTGAATTATTCTATAGTTTAAGACTTTTGATAAGGGTCTAATTTTAAAAATAAAATGTTTTCCAAAGCCATAGAAGGATCCCAATTTTCAAATGGCTACTAGAGGGGAAATTTTTGTTTGAAATAGGCACTTCAATATACCATTGGAACTGGGAGGAAATGAATTTTCCAAATGTGAGGTTAGATTTTGCATAGATATTAACCGGTTTGCTCTATAAATAGATTTATGTTTTCTAGGGCATTTTCAACAGAATAGGTAACTTTCACCATTGAGCATCAAAATTGGTTAGGGGGCTGATTTAAAAGCTTGTTGAAGCCTAAATATGGAGAAAAATGATTCTAATAAGTTTTTCTTTTCTTAAGGTCATTTTAACTGATTTTTGCTTTTGCCTTTAGTTTCAAATCTGGCATCAAAATTAGTTATCTTTACAATCAAATATATGAATCACTTTATGCTTTTGAAAGGAAAAATGTTTAAAGATTTGATTTACTAGTTAGAGAGAGAGAGATTAGAGAGATTCTTTTAGCTTCTTGAGGAGGTTTTTAAAGTGGACACATGTCAAATATAGAATAGATTTGGGAATTCATTCCTCTATATCATTCTCTTTCTCATTTTTGTGAGGGGTTGGCAATTTTCTCTGTGATACTAGTAGGGTTCCATTGTTCTACTATGAGACCAAGTTGTTGTTGGTTTTACTTCCTAACTAGTTGAGTAGAGCTCTAGTAATGAAGGCCACACATCCACAACTTGAGATAAAAGGAAATTGATGACAGATCATGTGACACAACTTGAGTTGCATTTAGTATTATCAGTTTAATGTATTTGGTCTTTCCAAGGATAAATACAAAAGGGGATTTACAATGAATTATCTAGTTTCTCTTATTATGTCTCCTAATTCCTCATATGCTATTGACTTTGTAATTGAATGAATAAAGTTTTTTCAATTTAAGGCAGATTGGATGAGTTGTATATCAGATATGTTGTTACTTTTAACTCAAGTAGTTAAGTAAATGCTTCAATGATTTGATAGGTTTTCTCTGTGTATGGAGGGGATATTTCATAAGAATGGAATTTGGGAATTTTAGTTGACAAACTTAATTGTAAGGCAATCAAGTTAGGTCATCCTGCTAGTAGTGACTCTATGTTTCAATGGATAAGGCACTGATCACAAAATCATATACAAGTTGAAGTGAAGATTATTTGCACAAGTCTTTTAATTAAAATATATTCATTTCTTTCATATTTTGTAGTGGGTTGAAAGGAATTAACCCTCACTTAGCTTATGAGTTCATAGGTTGTGATTTGTAGCTATTTCATTCCTATGTTATTGCATAAGTATTAGAAGACAAAAGGGTTTCATTGTTGTTATTAGGTTCAGATTATATGTTTAATTGCACTGGTACCATATATTAGAACCTTAAGGTTAACCCACCTAAGTTTTGCAAAGCTTGAAGTTAAGAAGGAGTTATGCCTTATAGTTGGCCCAAGATTGCAGTCAAATGCATCCATCATAGGAATTTGTTAGCCTTAGATGTATTGGTCTGGTTTCTTGGTTAATTTCAAAACTATTAAATCAAGATCCAACAAGCCGCTCTTCAAATGAATCTTGATAAAATACTTTTCTCCACTCAAAAAATCCATTATGTCATCCATCCTTGGCATAGGAAAGCTATATTTCACTGTGGTCTTATTAATAGCTCTAGAATCAATACACATTCTCCATTCTCCATTCTTTTTAGGTGCTAATACAATAGGTACAACACATGGACTCAAACTTTCTCTGATTAATCCCTTTTGCAGCAACTCATGCACTTGCATGTTAAGTGCTTCATTCTCTGTAGGTGTCAATCTATATGGTGCCTTGTTTGGCAAACTAGCTCCAAGAATCAGATCCATCCAATGACTTATGCTTCTTACTGGAGGTAAACCATCAAGAATATGATCAACAACAATATCTTTATACTCATTCAGAAATTCTATAATTTTTTATGTCATTCTATCATTACCAACTTCTACTGGTTGGTCATAACTACCAACACTTGGTCCTCTAGGAACTATAGCAAAACAAACTTGATTCTTCTTTACTTCCTTGTTAAATTGCTTTCCATTAACCATGCAAACTTTTATTGCAGTACAACTGACCTCATCTAGACTTTCAATCAAAGGCAACAACGTTTGCTTATTTCTATTTACCCAAAGAGTACATTAATTAAATCTTCCATCATGCACAAAATATCTATCATATTGCCAAGGTCTACCCAACAAAATATGACAACAATCCATAGGCATAATATCACCCATCACTTCATCAAAGTAATGTCCAATTTTGACATCACAAGGAATTTCTCACTTACCAATATCTTATGCTCATTTTTTATTCATGAAACATGATAAGGTTTGGGATTTTTTAGTCTCTACAACTACAACATTGTAACCAACTGTTCAAATGCCAAATTTGTAGAACTTCCACTATTAATGATCACCTTGCAACATTTTCCATTCATCTTGCATCTGGTCTTGAAAAGACTTCTTCTAAGGATAGGTTCCTCATCACTTCCCTTATTACATAAGGTTCTTCTTACTATCAAATTTTCTCCAACCGCATGTCCACTTGTTGAACTCTCAATTTCTTTCGAATCATAGCATTTTATTATTCTACCCACTTTTAGAAGATCCACATTCAAAATATCTATGCCCTTCTTTACCAGATTTGAAACAATTACCATGAAAACCACCTCTAGGATAAGAATTACCTCTTCCTTGATAAGATCCAATACCTCCTCCGTATGAGCTACCACCTTTCCACTTAGTCTTGTCTTTGTCATCATTCCTCCATTCAAATTTGTCTTTATCTTGCACAAAACTTTCAGATCTGCCACCTTCACCATAGGATCTACCTCTGCCTCTCTAGAATCTACCACCTCTACCTCTTTTTCTTTGTTCATGCTTATTTTTTGAGATCTCCTTGGCTCTCAAGGCATATTGATAGGCTTCTTCCACACTTTCTAACTTTAAAAAACTTATTTCATCTTGAATTCCAAATATTAATCCATTTATGTACCTTGCAATTTTCTCAACATCATCATCCACATGTCTAGATCTGATGTCCAATCTATAAAATTCCTTAGAATACTCTTTCACAATCATGTATTTTTGCTTCAAATTTTGCATCTTTCTCAACAAGCTAATTTGACAATCAGCAAGAAAGAATTCACTAACTTCACCCAAGTTCTAATCTTCTCCTTTCCTCTCCTTTGTCTATCAGTTAGCAAATGCTCTCATCACAATGGAGCATGACCTTTCAGCCTAGTTACTACAATCTTCACCTTCTTATTGTTAGAAGTATTTCCATATCTAAGATCCAATCCAACACAACATTGGTATCCAATTTTCCATCATAAGGAAAAACTTCTACAATAGGCTTTGAATTTTCCCTAGACAACACTCTCAACAATCTTTCCTCATCTTGATCTTCTTCAAGTTTTAGATTATGGTTTGGTATTGTTGCTTCATCATCAATTACATCATCAAGATGTACTTCTCTCCTCGAGGTTGTCTCCACAGCATCTAATATGGCTACAAATTGTCTCAATTGATCCAATATAGCATCATCGACATTTCTTCTACCACGAACCATCTTTACCAATCAGGTTCCTACAAGATCATAACCCTCTGCAAGTTATACATCAAATCCGTAGATCTACCACCCTATAACCAAATCCAAATTAGGGTTCTATATAATCCAATCACCACAAGGTCAAACCACAAGCTCTAATACCACCTGATGCAAGGAAAGATGGGGAAAACTAGGGCCAATGGCACACCCAACTCTCTAAAGCACCTTGCAAGAGTTAACACAATGGAAGCAAACAAAAAGAACAATAAAAAAAGGAGGAAGAAGAGTAAAATGCTTTCATTGATTATTCAAATATTCAACATACATGACAAGCTATAAGGCCTTCTAGGTTATGACCAAATACAAATACATTCACATTCAAAGTTCCAATAGCAAATTCGCAATTTCTAGTTCTGCTCTACAATCCTTTCTCCAACTCCTAAAAACTACTTAGCTCTAAGCCTAAACAATCTATTTATAGTAGCCAAAATGGCTTTTAGATCATTCTAGATCATGGAGGAGCCACAAGTTGGCTCTCGACAATATTAAATGAAAATTAACCAAAATTAAATACACAAGTCAACCTGCATCAGCAATTAACTGTCCTAAAATTGATGTCTGAGAAAAATCACGATATCTCCTAGATCTGATTGAGTTAGAACTCATTCTTCAAATTTTAGGTAGATATCTAGGTCCTCTACAACCCCTTAAGTGCACAAGGTTTCATTCATTAAGTAAAAGTGTGCATCCATTAAGAAAATTGACCACAGAAAACTATTGTGCAAGACTACCAAAAACTTATGTTCCAAGATAATTGCCATATCTCCCAAACTATAAGGAGTTAGAACTTGCACTCTAGAACATAGATAGTAATATAGGATCTCTTAAATCTATGAAGTGAATAGACCTTCATTAATTATGGAAAATTAGTTATACAGTCTTCAACAGTTATGCAAAAACCAAAAATTGCAGTTTCAGTAGAACCCAATTTTAGCAGCACGATAAAAAAACTAAAAACATGTAGGGTAGCAGTGCAACCCAGAATGCTCCTACATCACTATGACTGAAACTATGAGAGGAGATAAAAAGTATTTCAATTAGACACATCAAGCAAAAATAATTTTTAAAACTTTGAAACAAAAGATTGCAAAATTTCCTATACTTGCTTTGCTTGATTTTAGTAAAGTTTTTCAAGTTGAACGTAATGCTAGTGGAAATGCAATTGGAGTTTTTTTGAGTCAATAAGGAAGACCTGTATATTTCTTTAGTGAGAAGTTGAATGATGCTAAGAGAAAATATTCAATTTATGGTCAAGAATTTTATGCTATTGTTCAAGCTTTGAATAAATGGAGACCATGTTGGATTTGAGGAAATACGCAAATCAAATCCATAAGCCCTCAAATGACCTGCACGTAGAAAACCTATCATACAGAAGAAAAAGACAAGAAGAGGTAAGGGTTTGGTCTAAAAATAAGAAAATTGTATTCTTAGATAAAATGTAAATTGTTATATAATATGATATGAAAATACAGTAGGAGAGTCTATTTAGAAAGTCCTCTAGGAAGCTTCTAGAATGAGCTAGAAAGTGCTAGGAGATAAGCATGACAACTCAACATACATCCACAAAAGGTGGATTATCCTCCACATAGATGAGAGGATAAGTATGACAAGGCAGGAATAAACTTCTGTGTTTTCAAAAATTCAATACATAAAAGTATGTTGTCTCCTAGATGAAAACTAATAAATAAATGCATTTATCCTAAGTAAACTTAAGTAAAGTGTAAATAATAATCTAAAGATTTTGTGTTGTATACTGACCATAAAGTATTAGAATATTTGAGAAGTTAGCATCATCTGAAGTGGGTTGAGTTTTTGTAGAGTTTTTCCTTTTACTCAAGCATAAAAGTGGACAGTTGAATAAAGTTGTTGATGCCTTGAGCTGAAGAAGAAATTTGTTGATAGAGATGAGAGTTGAGGTACTTGGTTTTGATGATTTGAATAATTTATATAAGACTAATCTTGATTTTGCAAAACCTTGGAAAGATTGTAAAGAACAAATAGTGAGTGATAAATGAGCTGATTATTTCATTCAAAAAGACATGTTGTTTAAAGGAATTTAGTTATGTACACCTAGAGGATCTATGAGAGAAAACATAGTGAAGGAGAAACATAGCGGTGGACTTGTTGGACATTTTGGGATTGATAAGATGGTGAAACTAGTTTTAGAGAGATATTTTGGCCAAATATTTATAGGGATATGCAAAGAATGGTGAGAAGTTCTAGAATTTTTCAAACAACAAAAGGAACTAGTCAAAATTCAAGATTGTATTCACCTTTTATGGTGAGAAGTTCTAGAATTTGTCAAACAACAAAAGGAACTAGTCAAAATTCAAGATTGTATTCACCTTTTCTTGTACCTGATAAGCCTTGGGAAGATATCAATATAGACTTTATTCTTGAATTAAATAGAACTTAGAGGGGTAATGATTCTATCTTTGTTGTGGTTGATATATTTTCAAAGATGGCTCATTTCATAACTTGTAAGAAAACATTTGATGCTTTACATGTAGTTGAATTATTCTTCAAGGAAGTGGTAAGATTGCATAGTTTTCCTAAATCTATTGTCTCAGACAGAGATACTAAGTTTACTAGTTATTTTTGGAAGACACTTTGGAAGAAGATGAATACAAAGTTGAAGTTTAGTTCTACATTTCACCCTCAGACATATGGACAAACTAAAGTTATGAATAAAAGCTTGGGTAACTTATTGAGATGTTTGGTTGGAGATAAGCCTTCTAATTGGGATTTGATTTTGGCACAAGTAGAGTTTGCATAAAATAATTATGTAAATAGAATAACTAAGAAAACACCATTTGAGATTGTTACTAGATTTCATCCTAATGGAACTATAGAATTGAGAGTTTTGAGCATGGAAATAAATAGGAGTGTTGAGGCTGAAGAATTTGTTGATTTTATGAAGAAACTACATCAAGAAGTCAAAGATAACTTGAATAACAATAATTTGGTATATAAGGAAAGAATAGATTAGAAAAGAAGGCATAAATCTTTTGAAGTTGGTGATGAAGTAATGGTTTACTTGAAGAAGAACAATTTTCTAGTTGGAACCTACAACAAGCTGAAAATAAAGAAGTTTGGGCCCTGTAGAATTCTAGATAAGTTTGAAAGTGGTAATGCTTTTGAGATTGCATTATTAGAGGATATGGATATTTCACCCATATTCAACATTGCAGACATGTATTAGTACCATGAATCAGATCATGAAGTAGCTAATAAACTAGATTATCTTGAGAAGCAGGCTAGGGGCATTGAAAGAGTTTTTTATACTAGGATAAGCAAAAGCACTACAGGAAAAGACTATTCAAAATACCTAGTTCAGTGGAAAGATAAGCCAACTGAAGGTAGTTCTTGGATTACACAAGTTGAGTTAGATCTTTATGATTCAGGTTAGAATATGAGTAGTGCTTGATGTGGACATCAATTCTTTATTAGCCCCAGGTTTCTAATGTACGAGCATCTTGGGTCTTGGACCAATCTTGCATCAACCAAAAACATTTCTTTACCAGTTTGTTGTTTGCAAAGTAGCATTCCTGCTAGAGCTATATTTTCTATATTTTGTATGCCTGTTGTGACCGATGTAACTAATTTTTATTAATGAATGAGAACTTTATAATTTCATGGATTGAAGAGGACCTATAGTTATATATATTTTTAAAGGATAAAATCCTAATTCATCATGAGTTGGGAGATGTGGTTTTTTTTCTAATGCATCAAGTTTTTGCCAGTTTTCACGTCAGGTTTTTGTGCATGACTTTCATGATGGATGCATAGTTATCCTTAATGAATCATCCTTTGTGCACTTAAGGTATTGTAGAGGACCTAAATTAATAACTTTAATTAAAATCTCAAGTTTTGATTCAATAAGAGCTAGGAGATATTATCATTTTCCTCAAACATCAATTTTTGGGCCATTTTTGCGAAAATGTGTGGAGTTTTTCATCTTGCATGGTCTTCAATGATGAAATTGGATCTTTTTAAAATAGGTTCTTGTTCTTAGGTAATTTTTGGACCTAAATATGACTTTTTATTAAGTTTTATCTATATTTGTAATGGTTTTGGTTTACTCCTCCAAGGTGGACCTATAATGTAAGTAAATGCTTGACTAGCTGACTTGTGGCTTAGCTGGTTATATAAGAAGCTTGGATTGATGTAAAAAATTGTTATGAGATTATTATAGATGAGATGATATAGAAGATAGATCATGAGAATATCCTAGAGAAGGAAAGATGCGATCTTGGACTTGATTTCATAATTCTTTATATATGGTCATATCCCAGAAGGCCTCACAGTTGGGCATGTTTGGATCTCTATTATGGAAGTTAATTGATTGCATCATATGGTTGCATGGAATTTGGCCTCTTTTTCTCTTTTATTTATTTAATTGTATGTTTCTTCCATGTGTAACTCTAAGCAAGAGATGTTTGTGGTGTTGGGACTCAAAATTGAAGCCTTGATTTTGAGTACCATCCTAAAATTTGAGCCCCTTTAAGTGTATTTAATGCATATGTACCCGATTGTCCTTTCGAGGCCTAAAAGGTGTTTAATGTTTCAAATACCTTGCATTTAGCATATCAACTCATCCATGAAGATAAATTTCTATTACAAGTCATTTTGAGCAATGTTCAAATCTGCATTTTTGCCTATGTGTCAAACAACAGGTAGCCTAGTTTGCATTTGAATATCTTGCCCTTGGAAATGATTCATGACTCACTACTTTAGGAGTGTTTAGTATGCATATCAAAGAACCCATGCTTAATATTTCAAGTCATTTTGAACCCCTCAAAGTTAGTTGTTTACTGTTGTCATGCTGATATAAATTGTTTAGAATTTTGGGAGACCCTGTTTGACTAGTTATAACTTTGGCCTAGTTGACCAAAATGAGAAAATTCCTTTTGCATTGCATTCTAGGTGTTAGAGAATTGTTATGTATTAGTTTTGACCCTATGAAAAATCTTTTTGATCAATTTTTGAATGTGATTCCAAATGTAATTTCTAAAGTTTTACTGGTGTCATAATGTGTAGATTGATTAGTACCCTATTCGAGATGTCATAATTATGAATCAGTGATTTTCTAAACCAAATGGATTGTATTGATGTATCCTATTCTAAAAATACTTTAAGTGTACCAGTTTGCAAGTCTTGAAAAATCTTCCTCCACACTTTCCTAGGTCCATTATGTTTGTGAAAATCAATATTTTGCCATTATTCCTAGTCCTGCAAATTCAAGTAGCCCACTTTGACCACTCGCTAAATGTGCCTAGTTATTCATTTGATAGGCTAAAAGAATGTGGAATATAGAATCAATATGTTTAATTTCAAGGCCCAGATATTAGTTTCAGTTAGTTTTTAAGGCCAGTCAATGGACCTTTCAGTGTGATATTGATAGTTTGCAAAAGGTTGAAAAGTGAGTTAAATTTTAATTCTTCAATAGTTGATTTTGATTTCAATCAGTTTCAAGTCATTAATGGATTAGTTTGGAATATCAAATGTTTGAAATGTTAAAAAAAAAATCCAAACCCACTTTGGGGCCTAGCTAAATTGACGAAGTTGTTGAGATGATATTGGGAGTAGTTTTATTTGTAGAGATTACCATGATTGTGTTCAATAAAATTATTGCAACTTAAGGTTTGAAGGAATGTTCTGAATGCAAGGTGACTAAAGACCAAGGAGTCAGGGTGTGCCTAGAGGATTAATTTTCAATTTCTAAATAAAATCCAATGCCTCCAATACTAAAATTGTTACTTAAGTTGCTCAAAGCCATAGATGAAGGTCATCTATAAATTATTAAGAAACTTTTGACTTTGACATCTCTTTCCTATGACACAAGGTTGTTTGATGGCCAAAATCTTCTTTAGTATCCTATTTACAACACACAAAGAACTCCATCCATCAAGCACAAGTGACATAAGGTAAACAGAAAACAATTTTCCATAACTAAGAATATGTCTTACCAGATATTCCTCTTCAAATGCAATAGATGATGAGTTACAAACTTCAATAAGAGCACAATAGCTTTGTCCTAGGTCATTCCATGCACATACATCCAAATTCCTAACAATGCATTTGCACAAATTAGTCTTCTTGTTGAGAATGCAATATGTCTCCTTGGCAATAATATAGCCAGGTCAAAAAAGCATTATTTTTCACCATCATCCAGTGCATTGATGCTTCTTTTCAAGTGATTAATCAGGCAGTCATTTTGATAATTTAGGCCATAGACAATGATAATGTAGAGAATTCTCATTTGAATGAAAGCATCTATTGAAGAAGCCAACAAAAAATGAAGGAAGATGTTTTTAGGAAGGCCTAGCTAGTGCTTGTACGTGCCTCTCCCTTAGTGATCAATATGAGTAGATTGAAGTCATTCAAATCAGTCCTAGATACCCCCCTTCAATACATCAAAAAGACACCAGTTGGAGAAATTTCTTTCGCATACAGTAGTAGTAGTTTGCATTGACGACTCTCTGTGGTGAAATGAAATCATGTGGATGTAATGAATGTCGCAGCAGGATGGCATGAGGCCTTAACTCGTGACATGCAGATTGACTATGTTGCAAAGGAAAGATTAGTAATGAATCACACATTTACTCATATTTGTGATGTACACCACTTGAAATTTCACAAGGAGCATGGGGCTTACAAACTATAGATATACATCCATTCACACATTGGTATCCAGTAAGGAATGTCTTTTTAATCTACCCAATTTCAAGGAAAACTCACAGGAAAATAGGAAACAAATGATATTGTTTTAGTCCCACATTCATGCGTTGAAGGGAATTTTAGTTGTTTAAATACTTAAACACTAACTAGTCAAGTGTCTTTAAGATATGATGCTTTTGGAAGGTAAGCAGCTCACATGGGGCCCTAGCTGGCTAAGGGGAGCTTAAGTAAATTTTAAATGTGTCCCATGTGGTGATGCTGATGTGGATCTATGAAACCTACAAATGAATCATAATAAAACAAGTGGTAGTATGTGGTTGAATGGCAAGATGACATGTGGCAGATGCTTTCGAGCTTGGCATGCTTCTTGAGGCAGTGACATGGTAAAGTGTGACATGAGGCATGATGTTGCTATGCCACTAACAACATGGTATTCGCTAACGAGGATAGTGACATAGCAACAAGCTCCACGTGGCTGGGCCAATGATATGGAGATGATGATGTGGCATAGATTGTGAGGCAAATGACAGAGCAATGACATGGACTAAGGTGCCATGTTTCGTGATGTCACTATGTCACAATGACATGGCTAAGTGTTGATGAGGATAGAGACATAGCGACAAGTTTCTACATGGTGGGGATGATGATGTGGCATAGATTGCAAGGTGGATAAAATAGTAGTAACATGGACAAAGGTTCCACGTGTCTATTAGTGAATAGATTATCCTTCAAGAAAATGTGTGCAAATCTAACCCTAAATGCCCAAGTGAAAGGACAAATCAACACCAATAGTTGGATAGGTTATCACTGGGTTGATAAACTTCCTCTAAATTTTATTGGGTATAGTTCCCCATATGAGATATACAATGAATTAATTATAGGTACTTTTAACTAGAAAGCACGAAAGGATGCCAAGCATCTATCCATAAACATAGAGTAGATGTGAAACCTAATAGCTTAAAGGAAAGAAAAGCAAAGATGATGGGGACACAACCCAAGCACAAAATGGACACAATAAGAAAGGAAAAATTTGATTAACTATGAAAATATGCTAGTACACTTAGTGTAGAGAAATAGACTCCAAACATGCCCTATGGGCTTACAATAGCATAAATCTGGAGATAAATTCTTCTCCCAATACCTTCTCTCAAACTCCACTCCGAACTACTTTTTACAATGCCAAAAATGTTCTTAAATAGACCCCAGAGGGTTAAGGATTAGGAATAAATTCTAGAAAGTGCTAGTTGGCATCCATCGACCAAATAGAAGGCTCTAGAAGTTGCATCAGAAGTTGGCACAAAATTAGAAGAATCTAGCAATGGTAATCAAACTTTCGGGAGGCATAACTTTTAAACCATAGCTCCAATTGACGAACCGTTTACATTTTTAGAAAGATCTCGAAGTGCTCTATAGCCTTATGGAGGAGCTTTGCTTGTCCCCCATTTTTTGGCCCTATTTGAGGTCATTTAATTCCCCTAACTTGACTTTGAAGCATTCTTAGGAGGTCTCCAAAAATCAAAAAACTGCGATAACTTTCAAACCGTGGGGCCCTTTGACCTGATTTTTTTTTGGAATGCTCTAAATTACAATTACATTCATTTGGCCAATTTACACCCTCTAATTTACCAAAATTATGGCTCAATTAAATACTCCTATTTTTTGGCATTTACACATATCCCAAGGTGTTCAAATACTCTAACCTAGAACACTGATAGTGGAACTGTGAGAGTTGGAACCTTTATTTCACCCAAATGGGTATCTAGAAATGAAAACGCATGAAATAGAAACTAAGTCTAAGTACATTTTTTGGGTGACATAGGATTGCCCTTATACCTCTGGATGCTCCTGCATCAAAAGAGCAGCAGATGACACAAAGTTCATTTACTGAGCACTGCATTACATAGTAAAAATGAAAATATGTCATTCATTCTCTTGAGAGAATTAAAAATTAGAGCCTTTAAAGATATTTTGAACTGATAATGTAACAAGAAAATAGCGATATTGAAATATAATTCAAAGAAAATTGAAAATGATGCAAAGTTCATGATCAGTGGAAGGAAAATACACCATAATCAATGTTTTGATATAATTAACCTCCAATCTCCCTTCCTTGACTATAAAAGATCACAAAGTATCTTCTACACATTACAACCAAACCGCTATTTCAAGAAAGACAAAAAAATCCTTTCACAATATTACATCAACTATCAAAATCCTATCTCTATCTTAGGCACATAGTTCTAAAAAAGAGAAAAAGAAATAGCCCATGCTTTGCCTCTCATGGCCTCTCAAGAGAATGGAATCATTTGCAAAATCTCCTTCCCTTTTGGAGCACAAATTCTACAGTCTGGAAGCAACCAAAATAATGGAACCCCTTGTGGTTTAAAAATACCTTCATAAATAGCCGGTTGATGTGTATTCTCAGTTTGCATAACTAATTCTTGGAATTTGACTATCCACCTTCCTCTTCTTCTGTTCTCTCATCCATATTTTAATAAACTTATAAAACATTGATGCAAAAATTTTATAAGAGTAATTTGACATATTAAATGATACTTGGACAAGTGGCACATTATTACATTATTCCAATGTAAAAAAAATTCTTAATGCTGGGCAGATTTAAAATAAGACTGTTAGCAAAAATGGGTCTTAGTACGGGAGGCATAACTAATTATCCCATTGTTTGATCTTGCTGGATTTTGGATATGTTGTCACAATCATAGTTTAAAATATTCTCACTAAAGAAATTTGGAAAAGAATGTCTAAGTCAAAAGTTACAGGTAACTGTTTGAAGGTCTATATGACTATCAGAAAATTAGAATTATAAAGTTGACAGCAAGAGTCTTATATTTTTCATTCTTTGCTTGTATCAATTAGGTGGACTTATAATGCATTCCAGCAATCTTCAAATCACTAGGCTCTTCATCATTATTTTGTATGGCATATTCAAGACTTGCACTTCTAAAATGATGAATGTAGCTTATATCCTTTGGCATACAACCCATAGATTTATATGATTAGTTGGATGCTTGCTGATATAATTAAGTCCCATCATGAATTGGTTGAACCTGATGATTATATGGTCATTACTATTCCAGATCTTTTCCTTCTCAGTATATTTATGCATGTGTCAATGATTACAATCATCAAGATATTTAGAACTTTCTTGCTATACCAAGAATCTCATTCAATCGAACAGTTTGCATGTATTCCATGAATACTCCATTTGCCTTCTTTTTTTATCACAAAATCCCCCTATCAAATGTTCTCAAGTTGAGGAAGAATATCTGAAACACATAGTCACCAAGCTCATACCAATGTTTGCCCTGAACTATGAAAGTTAAACTCATAATCATCCAACTAGTGCAGACCGCATATGTATTAGAACATATATACATTTTCCTTAATGAGTTCAACTTTGTTGTGGGATATATACATATCAAAGGTATAAATAGTCACCAATAAGTTTCTCAATCTAACATATAGATGGCTTCTGCATGATCCATGATGTATTGGGTTTGACAAAATGTCTTGAACTGGGCTAGCATCTTCTAGACATACCCACGGTGTTACATAGAACCATTGACTTTAACTAAAATGCAAAATGAACCTTTGAAATTGCTGAACTGATAGAATTTGAACATGAATTATGAACCTTTTTGAGTCTACTAATCTAAATTTTGGAACATAAATCTAAACTTTTCTTGAACCAACCAATTTGCACTTCGAACCCATTTGAACCATCGAACCATTTTGAACCTAAATTCTGAACTTTGAACCATTGAACTGCTTTGGACTAATTTGAACCAAGTTCAATGTAGTTCAAAGAGGTTCAAGACCTTAAATTGAAAATTTAAATTATGGGTTCATATGTGTACCAACAATGTCACAACATCACTGTGTCATGATGACATAGAAAAGTACTGATGAGGATAGCAACATGGTGACACAATTTGGGAGTGACATGTGGTGGTCAATGCTGAGGTGAAAGTTGCATGATGGATGTGTAGATTGCACCACATGGCATAGGATCGATGATGACTACTACGTCACCAAGGAAAGATGCATGCCAGTTAAGTATGGCAACATGGCAACCCAATCAGAGGTTGCCATGTGGTAGAGGGCCTAGTTGGACATGGAAAAATGAGGACCAATATGGTGGTGCCACATGGCACCTAGGTGGTAGAGGCACTAATAGAATAGGTGATAGGGGAGGAGATAGACTAATGGCATGCTCACACGTATCATAGGAAAGTGAAACTAGCTTGACCCAAAATGCATAAATGGAGGGAAAAGCCAAAGTTCATAAAATAATAGTTTTTATTATTTCCTTTGTTTCTAAATGTGTAAGTAGTTTAAATAAACTTTGGCTATAACCTATAGTTTTAACTCTAGAGAAGTTTTAAATATTTTCTAAAGTTGCAATCCTAAGGGTCATACCATGAGCCTAGTTTTCAAATGAACATTCTAGGCATCTCCAATGTGCTGACATAGCACCATCATATACCATTGGAATCGAGAGAGAAAAAACTTTCTATATTTGAGGTTATTTTGCATAGGAAGTAGTTTGTTCAAGTTATTTGTGGTTTTGTCTCAGGTACTCATTTTTCAACCTCATTCAGTTAAGATAGTTCAGATTTAATTTTTGGCAAAATGGTGAACTAGGTGAATGCTAGAGGCAATAATATTTCATTTTGGGATGGATTTTCTCACCTCTGAGTTAGTCTAATGAATGATTTATTAGCATTTTAGATGCATATGTGATGTTTTTGTCAAAGATAGGGTTTCTCATCAGTTAGAGGAGATATTTTTGGGTTTGTTGAGACACAATGATGAGATTCCTTTCTATTTTTAGTTTTAGAGAGAAGAAAGATATTTTGCAACAACAAGGAATGAAGATTCAAGTGGAAACATATCACTTCCAGATCAAATCTAACTTCTTCTTCCTTTCCTATATCTTCCTCTTTTTCTCTTATTGCAAGGGTTCCAGTTCTTGGACATCTTTCAATATTGTGATACCACAAGGATGGTTCCAATTATATTCAAATCTCTATCATTACTGTGATTCCACCATTCAAAATTTCTCTCATGTAGTGAACAACACGCTAATATAGATAGCTCTTGTCTATTTAGTGGTCTTATGAGTTATTTACATGCATCTCGAATGTATAGTTTCAAAGAAATGAATACAATGAGCAACAAAATTCTTAGTTTCATTTTGATTCTCATCTCCTATCTCTATGATTTGAAATATTTTGTGATTTAAAGACAAAGAACTTAGACACTTTTGCATCCCCTTAAGGTTGTATGTCTTGTATGTTTTATTGTTGGAATGAAGATCCAAGTAAATGTTTGATGTATTTGATAGGGTTGTTGGTTATTTGAGAGGGATATTTCATGAGAATGAGGACTTTATGAACACTGATGTCTAATTCACAAAGTGATAGGATAGATCTGATATCTTGATGTATGGGATATGTCACTAGAATCATAGATGTATGTGTATGATTTATGGAACTATCCAATAGATAAGGCAATGATCAGCTACAAGATCAACTTGTTCTTACTATTGCATATTTGGAAATTTGCTAAAATCAACTTTAATCAATCATCCATATCCTTTTATGTTTAAGAGATGAAAGAATGCCTTCATTCAGCTTGTGGATTTCATAGGATTTATAATTTTCTATTGCATATCTTTGTTATTGCATAAGTATAGGAAAAATAAGGTTTTTATCTTCTTTGTTAGATCCAAGTGTATTATTTTGAATGACTAGTACCATATAAATGAATTTGAGATCCACCTGCCTAGGTTTTGTAGAGCCTAAAGTAGAAGAAGGGTCTAGCCTTATAGTTGGCATGGTGTCTGAAAAGATATGTTGTAGATGGGAAGTAGTTTCCCCTAGATGTATGATGTTCTCATTGGGATAATTTGAAACATGACTTTTTAAAACACCAACATGTGGATTTAAGTTGGACTCATTCCTCTTGAATCTTCCTTTCCCAATGTCAACTAACCATTGGAAGTTTCAAGAAATAAAAGAAAAGTAAGGAAGTAAGTGAATCAAAATCTAAGGTTGATCAGGATGAACTTGAAGTATTTCTTACAAAATATTGTCAAGAGGGAAAGGTAAATACAAAGATAAACTACCCCTAATTTGTTTCAAATGTAATGAGGTTGGTCATTTTGTTGTTAAGTATCCTAACAAAAGCAAGAGTGACATAAATTTAAAAAGGATAATAAGTACAAGAAGAATATGGATTGCAATGACAAAGGGAAGAAATCATGTTACATTATTGAAAAAGAGCACATCAAGTCCAGTATAGATAAAGAGAAGGAAGTATTTGAAATGGTATATGTTGCAATTAAGGAAGATCCCAATGGAGAAAGGTATGAAAGTGAAACTTTCCTTATGCCACATGTCATCGAGAATGATTCGTGAGTTATAGATAGTGATACTCACATCACATGATTGGTGATCTAAGTAAGATTAAGAAATTTGAAGAAATTGATGATGGTGGAACTGTTAAGCTAGGTAATAATGTTCCATCTAATCTAGAAAAGAAAAATCTTTACACAATCTAATCTAGAAACTTAGTACATAACTATCATGGATTGTGGAAATCTGATTGCATTAAAATGATGTTCCACATCTAGTGAAAGGTAGATGATCACTAATTTTGAATGATAAGATCATATGTGATAATGAATACTAGATACAAGTGCTAAATTATAAACTTTGGAGTATTTCTCAGTTGAATGATCATGGTCACAAGTTGGAATTTTAGAATAGAAAGTCAAGATCTATGACGATAAAGGTAATCTAATTGGAAGTAGGATGCAAACAAGAGGTAACTTATTTTACCTTGATTCTACTATTGAGATGTGTTTATTTTTTAAAGTTGAGAATGTATGGTTATGGAATTAAAAGTTGTTCATATAAACTTTGGCAATATGGTGAAGGTCAATAGAAAGAAAAGAGTTTGAGGTTTACTGAATCTGTAAAAACTTGAGAATCCAATGTGTGAAGAATACCAACTTGGAAAGATGACAAAATCTAGTTGTTCAAGTAAAATGATATCCTAGAACTAGTACATATTGATCTATTTGGACTAATAGGTGTGGATAGTTATTATGGTGTTAGATACTTCATATTGCTTATTGATGACTATTCTAGAATGATAATTGTTATGTTCATGAAGGTCAAACCACATGACTTTGATATGTTCAAAAGGTATAAAGCTAGAGTTGAGAAAGAAACTGGAAAATCTTTGAAATTTTAAGATTTGATAGAGGTGGTGAATTAATGTCTATTGAATTTTCTAACTTTTGTGCTAAGAATGGTATTAAGAGATAGTTATTTGCTCTAGGGACACCACAAAATAATGAAATTAGTAAGAAAAGAAATAGATCAATTGTGGATTGTACAAGGATATTGACAATTGAAGAAGAGGTTTCTCAAATATTTTGGAGAGAAGATATTATTGTTGTTTATTTTCTCAACCAAGTTCAATTGAAGAAAGAAACAAATAAGAAATTGTATGAACTCTGGTATGGTCATACACCTAATGTAAGTTATTTCAAAATTTGTGGAAGTAGGTGTTATATTCACAAGGATCGAAGGAATGGTAAATTTAATTTCAAAGGAGATGAAGGTATATTCCTTGGCTAATCATCTAAGAACAAAGCTTATAAATGTTTGAAAAAAGCTACTAACAAGATGATTGAAAGTGAAAATGTAAGGATTGATGAGTTTGCAGATAAGAATGATGTGGATAGTAACATGGAACCTAAAGATTAGAACAATTTTGTGTATGTGTGTGAAGAGGCACTATACACACTACCTAAGTTACAATAGAGAGACACTGAGCACTAGATAATATCACTTGAGCTATAGAATATTGTAATTGAGCACCAGACAGTATAACTCAAGCATGAAGTTGAAACCCTACTAAGTGGATAAATTATTGAAAATTAACAAATTGAGCCTGTATTGGCCAAATATGTGATAAAGAATCATTCCCTTGAAAAAATTATTGGTGACAAAATTATTGGAGTATACATAAGAATTTAAGAGACAATACATGTTTGATTATTGATTTTGAACCAAGAACAACTAAGGCTACATTGGAAAATAAAAGTTGGATAAATGCTATGAATAAAGAAATTGATTAGATAGAGAAGAATAATGCATGGACATTAGTACCAAGACCTACAAATAAGAATATGATTGCAACAAAATGGATTTTCAAAAATAAGCTTAATGAAAATGGAGAAATGGTAAGGAACAAGGTATTACTCATTTAGAAAGGGTATGCTCAAGAGGAAGGAATAGATTATGGTGAGACTTTTGCACTTGTGGTAAGATTGAAAGGTGTAGGAACATTGTTAGCCTTAGCTACTTATAAGAAGTTCAAAGGTTGTCAAATGGATGTCAAATCTACATTTCTTAATGAAATACGTGAAGAGGAAATCTATATTGAACAACCTAAAGGATTCATTGAGCCTAATCATAGGAATGTGGTTTGCAAACTGAACAAGGCATTATATGGACTAAAAAAAGCACTGAAAACATGGTACGGAAGGTTACATTCTTTTTTTATTAAGATTCCATTAGCTACAACAAGCAAGAATAGTAATTAGTATTTGAAATGTGAATATGATGACATGGTGTTGATATCTAAAATATGTGTTGATGACATTGTATTTGGAGGAAATAGCATGCTATGTAGGGCATTTTCTAATCAAACGAGTATTGAATTTAATATTTTAGTGTTTGGTGAGATCAAAATTTTCATAGGATTACAAGTGCATCAAATAAGGAAAGGTATATATGTGATTCAATCTAAGTATGTAAAGGAAAACTTGAAAACATTTTGGATGGATGAGTCAAATCCACTTGGTACACCTATGGTGACTAGAGTGAAATTATCAAAGGAAGACACTACTAGAGAGATAAACAAAATAGAATAATATTGGTAAACTAAAGTATGTTGTACAAAATAGACTAGATATTGTACATGATTATAGTATAGTTGCAAGAATTTTATCTAATCCTAAGGCAACACACATCACTATTGTGAAGAGGATATTCAAATATCTAAAGGGAACTGAAGATTATGGCCTATGGTGTAAACAAGATGATGACTTTAATCTTAAATTCTACACTCATGTTGATTGAGTTCGTAATGTGCATGATAGAAAAACCATAAGTGGTGGAGCTTTCTTTCTAGGAGAAAAATTGATAACGTGGATAAGAAAGAAACAAAGTTGTATTTCATAATATACTAGTGAATTTGAGTATGTTGTTGCAATCAATTGTTGAAATATTGTATGGATTAAGAAACTATTTGAAGGTATGCAAGAAGAGATAACTAAACATGTTATTATTTATTGTGATAACATCAATGAAATAAATATACCAAAGAATCTAGTTCAATGCATGCAAAAATAAAGCACATATCAATCAAGTATCGTTATTTGAGAGAGCGAGTATAAGAGAAACAAGTGAGGCTTAAATATGTGAAGTTTAAAGAGAAAATTTTAGACATATTTTCTAAGCCATTGCTTAAGGATGCTTTTGAGTATCTAAGAGGTAAAGGGGTTCTTCCCCCTATCCAAAATTCACTAGGTAAAGATGTATGTTGCATCAATTTATAGATGAATAGAAATATCTTTTTGGAGTTGATGCAAGAGTTCACTCTTTAAGAGTTTCCTAAAGTTGTGAAGAAGACTATGATGAAACTGATGTATATTATACATGCAAGGTACAAGGATAACTACAAGGTTTTGTAGGTTTCATATTGGAACTTATAATGACTTATGGCATTATTGTCAAAGGGGGAGAGAATCAGTAAAGGAGGAGAATGCTAGAGAATATGAGGTGTACACTAGGGGAGAGAATTAGTAAAGAAGACAAGTATTTCAAAGGAGAGAGTCAATATATTGCTGAAAAAAATATGTAAAGGAGAAGATTACCTAGGAGAAATATGAAGTGAAAAATAAGAAAATGCTATGAAAAGGGGGAGTAGACATGAAGATGAAGCTGAATTGAAGAAGATCATATCCTAAGGGGGAGACATGTTGATTATTCTTGTTGCTAAAGATATAGACTAGATTATAGAGCACTTGGTAGTGAAGACAAAGAGCTGAAAAGTTGTATTGTTATCAATAATACCTCTTATTATCTTATGTAATATTTCAAAATTTAAAGGTATATGTTATGTGTTGTCATCAATGCCAAAGAGGGATATTTTTAGCCCAAATTGATAATGTAACTAATGATTCTATAAAAGTATGTAAAAGAGTCATATCAGTTGTTATGTTGTCATTGATGTCAAAGTCTTAGTTGGCTAGACATTATTCTAACTCAATAGAGTGCTATATCAAGTTGATTGATGAAGAGGGTTTGATTGATGAAGAAGATTTGAAGAAAGTATGTTGAAGGTAGAGTTGATGAGTATGGTATTCAATTTGTACCTGAAGGAGTTGGATAGTGATAATGTAATGTTGGTTTGATTAACTTATGATCATATATAAAATATTTTATTGTATTGAGCTACACAAGATACACTAAGTGACAAGGTTAAAGAAGGAAGATAGTTATCACTGAGTTACTACAGTGTTCACTAAGTATTTTGAAAAGAAAATGAAATTTTAGTATTTCTTGATTGAATTTTGTATTTCCCAAGTGAATTTATTAATGCTCAAGAAAATTTAGTATTCAACATCAACACACCAAAGGAGGATTAAATTTGAGCTAGAGACCTTATGATCTACCTTTCAAATGTGGAGGATGGAGCTAGAAACTAATTTACAATAACTTAAACATGAAAGGAAAACATGATTTGATATTTGATTATAAAATTGCAGCAAGAACCATATATGAAATAAAAATAACATGCAATCTCCTAGCTAAGATTAGTGCATAATCCATGGGTATTTGATTCATAATAAATGTAACAAAATAAGATAAATTTATCAAATAACCTAGATCTGTAAAGTGTTTCCTTACAACACCTCACAACAGTGATTCAAACTTAGCCTATTTATAAAATCCACATGTAATACCATCATATCCATAATCTCTAACAAACAACTTGGTCAATCCCTTGAATAGAAGAAAGAAAGATGAATATGTACCATACAATATGACACTAAAAATAAAAGAGACCTTGTTTCATTAATTTCAAAACCCAACTAGTTTACAATAAAGGAGAGAGCCAAATCTAAAATTATTTTCATTGAAAACCTTGTTATTCCTCATTTATAATGAATACATGACTCAATAAAATAAATCCTACCAAATACTCGGCAAAGATTCATAAATATTCTTAAAGCAATATACAATATGCTCCTCATACAAAAGAAAAAGTTGGAATGGTAGAATCACAGGCTGAGAACTTGCTCAAGTAACTGGAACCAAACATGTACAATAAAAGAGAAGTATAATATTTAGAAGAGGAAAGAGGGTCAAATCTAATCTTTTAGTATCATTTTTCATCTTCATTTTCCATCTATTATTGAAGAAAATCATCTCTCTTCTCTCTTCCTTCAACTGAAAATCAAATCCATATGATTTGATTAAACAAACTTGCAAAAATTCACTCCAAATGAAGAAGAAACTAACTTCTAGGAATATCCATTCTGCTGCTAAAATCTCTACTATAAATCCTACTAAGGTGATCCAATAGAAAATTGACACTAATAAGAGCATCCTCTCCAAATTTGGGACAACACCATTTCATCATTTGCCCAAAAATTGCTTGTAAAGTGCCATGAAAAAGCTAAGAAAATACAATTAATAAGGCCCATGTTTTAACAAAACCTAAAATAACTCTTGAACAATTAGATTTGCATGCATTCTATTAGCAAAATGAAAACTCCTCACTTCTTGGCTTTCCAAAAACATATATAATACACATATGTTTGCATAACATCTATAAAATAAATCACAATTTGAATGTGCACGCTTTAAACCCATTTGGTATTTTTTAAGTTATGCACAGACCTTTAATATTTCACTTCAAATTATATATGACACTTTATTTGAATTTTTAATTCAAATACATTTAATCCATTTTCACTATGTTGTGCATTCACTATTATGAGGGCACTTTTCATATTTAATTGAGATTTTTGAAATACTTTTATTTTCGTTCCAAATCCATTGGTCAAACCTAGTTAACCATTGAATGGATGCCACATGGAATCATTAGATTGGCCCATAGATCATCATCACTTCCACCTCCTTGCTTACTTGGTGCCTTTTAAATTCCCACATTAGCCTGACTAGGACATCAGAACCATCCTAGCAGTTAAAAACTTAATTGTAGTGAAGTTCTACAAACCCTCACCCATAGCTTTAGATCCTTTTTTCACTAACTACAATTTAAACCTCTAAAGTCCCACCTAATTGATAATGGTTAGATGTGAATTTGCAAAACTTCTCATAGATTGCATCTCTAGCCTTGCAAGGTCTCGAGGAACAACCAATGCAATGTTATAGAACCTTCTGCTAATCACACACCTTTAATTACAAACTCATGCCAAACTATCGATGGCTATGTTGTATCTTTGGAACTCTTGAATGAGCTTCTTCTAAAGTCATGCACACCACATGTAGATCATTGATTCACCAGTAAATTTTCCACCTAATTTCCATGTTGGAGACCATGTCAGTCAAAAATAATCTTTGTTAGCATTAGACTAACTAGGACCAATTGCAAGCACGGACACCATCAATGTTAAAAGACTCCATTTCTTTGAAAACTTGAAGTATAAGCATTGTTCCATAAAAATAAGCTAAAAAGAACTTGCACAATGAGTGTGAGATAAATGTGAAATGCATTTCCTACCTCAAACCTCTTTGTGCACCTCACATTTTTGAACATGAGCTCTAATAGAAGAACAAACCACTCATAACCATTAATATAGATCTATAAAATACTATTAAAAAAAAAAAAACTTTGAATTTAATGGTACTACCCTAACCAAATGGGTGTTTCTATTAAAAAAACTCCAAATTTATTGCATGGAAAATTCAAATTACACCTCACACTGCCATGTTATAGTCAATGTCAAGATTGGAAATTATTGCTATCAAGGTGGTCTGACTGGAATACTGGACTGAAAACAAGTTGAAAAGGGCGATGCAGAGCTATGATCTATGGTCCAAAAATGTCGTGGTAGGTGGAATATTCTCAAGAACCTTGCTTATGAAGAATCATGAGGCCATGATGACATTTGAAGCATTGCAAAAATCCTTTGAAAAGCATAATCCTTGGTTCCTGACTAAGACCTTGCAATTCACTGCACATGCTCTGGGTTATCAGCTGACAGAGAAGGTGAAGAAAGTTGGATTTTCTTTTATTGATATTTTGGGTATTCCAATTTTAGAAGCACGAGAAAAATTAGTGAAGACACCTTTGGCTCCCCCAACTCATTTGGCTAGTGAATTAGGTGGCTGGTTGACTCCAGTTTTTAATGCTCCTAGTTTTGTCCACCATGTCTTACAAGAAACTACTTGGCTACCTCACTCAGATGTCATCAAAGAAAATGTTTGGGGTGCAAAATCTTCCACTAACATGTCCATTGGAATTTTAGATGCTACTACTGAGGGCCCGAGCTCAAGATGGGAGGTTGCTCCTTTAACATGTTCAAATCTTGGATGGGGCTTCTCTGTAAATCTTAGTCTAGCATCCACTCTTTCTATGGGCACCTCAAGTGAGGATATGGTAGAAAGATAGAATAAAGGCTTCTTTTCTATTTTCTTTCTGGCTATTTTCTATACTTTAGGCATGTCATATAAATTGTTGAAAATCCTAACTGAATTTGAGGCCTCCATGCTTTCTATGTGATGAAAATGTAAAATTTGACAAATTTCAAATTTTTGATGATATGAGTTTTGTTCATCGATAATTATTTTTGTTCATCAATATAATAAGGTTGTATATATTGATGTTAGCTTCTTGTAAATATTGTGATGATGTTGGGTTTTCTTTCTAATTCTTTCCTAGTTGAGCTCTTGAACTAGTTTTATTATATATATATATATATATATATCTAGTGGCTCGTCCACTTTTGCCAAAAAAAAAAAAAAAGAAGAATGGAAAAGATGCCCAAGATCAATATATATTTAAATCTATCCAAAATTATTCTTCTATCCATTATGTGGTGATCCATTGTCACTTGCAAACTATAACAACCAATCCCTTGTTAAAGAAAAAAACTCCTATTTTAGGACATCATCATCTCTATAGTATGTAAAATATGGACACACTTCTATAGACCATTATTCTCAAGAATACCCATGATGAAGAGCATATCAAGAGGTGACTTATATCTCTATATATGACATGCAAGAGTTCAATGATAGTGTGGTAGCTCTCAAATGAATCTTCTTAGGCAACCCCTTCAAGGTGCAACATAGTATGAGACATTCAAAGGAGTAGAGGCAAGAGTGCCAATATCCAAGAATTGTGTATGAAATTAAAATGCAAGTAATAATTAGATGAAATTTAAGATCTAACCTAATAAAGAGTTACAATATCCCCTAATTGGACTAGGATGGCTAAGCTATTGCATAAAACAAAGAATAAACTAAGAAAGCAAGTAAAAAAAAATGCAAGTGCAAGATGAATACTCCAAGTTCTCTATAATGAAACCTAGAGCATAACACTAGAACAAGAGAGTAAGATGTGAGAGAGTGGGGAGAGAGACTCCTTTTAAAGAGAAATGGATGATAGAGATTAAGAGGCAAAATCAAGGGTGGATAATGAGTCTCATGTTGACTTTGTGCACAAGAATTTTGACTAAGGAATATCAACGGTGATATTCAAGAGGAAAAGATGCATAGAGGAGAATATAGAGGATATCCCACTCAATTCATTGAGTCCTACTTATGTGAAAATAAATATCAATATAGCCCTAAGTGATTACACTTATCACACAAGGTCAAAGCATAAACAAAGAGTAATGGTGGTGAAATGAGTTGGGTAAATCCTTAATGTATATATATTTCCAATTGCTAGTAGTGCTCATAAATAGTCGATCATCTACTACCAATTAGTCCTTGTTCATTCAAAAAAAAAATAGCATCCCTTTAAATATAACTTTAATCAATCAAAATCAACCTTCATTCATTCTATTGGTAGCCCATGCAAATTCTTAGGCCTAGAAAATAACTACCATTGAGACAATTGCATGGCCCTCATAATGGTTTGAAATAATTCTTCCTCTTATTTAACAATTAAATGGTGGCATTCAACACCCAAAATGATTTCAACTACTACTTTGGAAATTATAAAAAGAACAACACCATCTTTGAATCATGTTTAAAACTAGTCAGAGCCAATCTAACAATCAATACTAGAACAATGAATTTCATGCTTCCAATTCATAGGGGAAAACATGTCTCTTTATCCTTGCAACATTCAATGATCAACATTACTATTTATAAAAAATGATCTAAATAATAATATACTATTATACTTAGCAATAGAGAAATATTTTACCATAGCAAGTTGGGTCATAGGGTGTCCCAACTGAAAAAAAACAAACTTAGACAAATGGCTTCTCAAAAACTCCTATAGGAAACCTCATATTTAAATCTAGTCCACTTTGATTGCAACTTTACCATCTTTTATCACTGAAGGAATTGACTTGAACATTTTTCCAAATTTTCAAGTCAAATGAATTGCTATGTTTTTTATTAAGTAAAATAGGCTTTTGATAGGGGTTCTTGAAACCCACTAGTTAACTACAAAATACTACTAAAATTTTAGGTCTAGCAACCAAGAAATAGAAAAAATGACAAGCCATACTTGACCATCAGATGTAAACAAAAAATGTATGACCAAAAGATAGGGTACAAACAAAAAACTAGGAGCAACAATTAGGGCACCAATTCTTTAGCCAGCTCCACTTTCTTGAGCTCCAGCTCTCCCATGGCCTCAGCCTCATCAATATTTTATTGGCTATCATCCAAAGAGATCTCCTCTTACCTCTTCCTCTCTTTTTCTCTCCTTTTTTCTTGGTCTCTCACCCTACAAAGAATCATCATCATCAACCACCCTAGTTCCTCTTTGTCCTTTTCCTCCTTCCCCTTTTTTCTTTCCTCCATCATCTAGTGTAGCTGACTGATGTTATCATTAAGACATTTATTATGTTGAGGATATGGTTAGCCAAGTTATGGAGAGAGCTCTCCATCCTTTCCACTCTTTTCTCAATCTCAAAAACCCTTGCATCTAGCTTGCTAATTCTGACATTCCTGTCCCCCCCTTCTGGCCTTTCTTGCCCCTGCATCCTGTACTTAATCTCTTCAATTTTATGAAAGATCCATTTAATGGATAAGAAATTGTCCACCAAACTATTGTGGGCATTGTTTAGGAGGTTCATCCCCATTTACCATGTATTGTCACTAAGAATCACCAAAGTCGGGTCAATGAATTTCTATGTTGACTTATCATAAAAACTAAACAAAATAAGCAACCAGGGCCTGACACCTAGCAAACATGTTCTTTGGTCCACAAAAATTTTCTCTAAAACCTTTTAACTCATGACAATTAGTGAAAAAAATTGATCTCCAAGTTACCCTTCCTCAAATATGTCCTCTAAAAAACTTGTCTAAAAACAAGATATTATATTCTGTTTGGGTCTAGTAAAAGAACCGAACGAATTCATGGGGAGCTCAAAATTTTTAAATAGACATTTTTAAAAAAAAATATGGATATGTAATTGGTTTGATATGGGTATTTCTAGGGTTTGATATGTTCTGAAAATAGGTACTTGTGGGAGCAAAAATTGGATATGTCAAATCGAGTTAAAAGTTGCTCATGGATTTTCCTTTGAAAACATATTGAATAATCACTTAGGAGTATGAAACCTATGGCATTAGTTCATCCTGACATGAAGAATATATGGATGCATTTTGGGCCTATGAAGAATAACTCGGTGTATTTTTTAGTGTGCAAAGATGGTTACTAGAAATTGGACAATCTTGTGAAACAATGATTTTTGTATATAGAATGGCTTCTAAAAAGTAGGCAATGAATTGGTGAAAATTTGCATACTAGCATAGGGCTAGTATTTTAAGTGTGGAATATTGGACTATCACCATTTTAAGCTCATTTATTGCAAGTTCAAATTTATGACCTTGCAAACAAGGCCTCTGATAGTTCTATGAAATTGACCAATAGTAAAACTTTAGAATTTACATTTGGAATCTATAGGACCAGAAAATGGGTTAAATGCATAACATACTATGAGAAAATCACAAAACTCAATAATCATACGTTAGCACCCACTCATCTACCATGAAAGCCAAACTAATAAAGAAAGCAAACATAATTAAAAACTCCCTTTTCCGTTTGTAGCTCCCATGTCCTTCTTTTTTCTCCAAACGATTGTAGCTCCAATTTGCCTATAGTGCACACAAGATTTGAAGCAAAAGCCTATGATAGGGATAAAGCCATGAGAATACTTGAAGTGTGATTTTAATGTGAGAGCAAGAATGCAAAATGCAAAGAAGTAGAGACTCAAAGATTTTGATTTTCAAAACTTCAGCATTCAGATCCAAGGACCCAAAATGAGAGAAAGAGTGCCCAATTTATAATTGACCTGGAGGATCAGAGCATTGGATTTTTCACCCATAGATATGTGATGTGGCAAGATATTCCTTTGAGAATCCATGACGCATCTAAAAAAATATGCCAATTGTGAGATTCTATGACACATGCAAGTCAAACTTGGCTAAATGTGGATGAGAATCTATGACGCATCATAAGACACCTCAACCCACTTAAAGCCAAGAATCTATGACAAAGAAGCCAAATAGAGACATGTGTAAGAGAATAAGAATATTTGATTATGAGAATTCTCAGCCAAGTGTCAAAGGAGAATCCATGAGGTGTCATATCCAAGTGTCATGATGATACAATATTTTATGGAATATTCAAATTAAAAATCCTCTTATTCCACAAAATAAGAATTAGTAGAAAATGGAATTAATGATGGAAAATGGAAGTTAGGAAATTGTACATTTCCATGGTTTGTAGATAATGAATCAATTAATTAATAAAATTAATTAATTGAGGATGATAATTAGGAAGAATAATTAGTGAGAATAATAGAATTAAATTATGGGTTATTTAATCCTATAGAGAAAATTAGTAGATAATTTGCGAAATTGATTAAATGAATGCAACCATATCCTTTGATAAAAATGTGACGATGATGGATATCAAATAAGATGATGAAAAAGTAGACCAAAGCCATGGTAAAATTGATTGATTTATGTTGATAACATGCCAAGGACACATGACATGAATTGGTTGATATGTAACATTTAACTGACATTGTAAATGCTACAAGATTGAAATTGATTGATAAGGTTTGATCATAATAACAATAACGAACATTGTCAATGTTATTAAAATGGTTGATGATGTCATGATCTGACATTGAAAGCCTCAACAATGTCAAATATTGGATGACATGAATGATAGTTTGACCTAGCACTGAGAGCCACGACAGTACTAAGGTCAGATTGATAAGATTGATAGGTTGATAGATTTTCAAGGCAATGAAAGCCACAAAAATACCTAGGAGTCAAACAAATGATGATTGATTTGGGATGTTTGATATGTTTTGGGTTTATTAGGACTGATTTTGAGTGATTCCAAGTTTATTTGGGGTGATTCCAAGTTTATTTGATACGATTTCGAGTTGATATGAAATTGATGTGAAAGCAGATACAAATGACAAAATATGGTCAATCTGGCCAAAAGATTGAAGTTAGTAAAATGAGAAAATGGGAAAAATTATTATTAAGAGGTGATGAAGTCATAGATGCAAACCATTTTTGAGTGTCTACATTTTTCCCCTCTTTGATACAATGTGATTTAGAGCATTGTATCAAAGAATAACTGATGAGAAAGCCAAAACATGCCCCAGTAGGGATGATATATATGGGTGCCCCCTAGATAAATTGAATAAGATGAGAATATGATAAGTCAATTTATTGACAATAAGAAGAAAAAATCATAGCAATTGACAAATCACAAATTAGAGCTAAGATGTGAAAGTTATGAGGTCTAGAGTGCAAAACAGGATCACTCCAGAGCCCGAGAATGATTGCATGGGTTACCACTCAATAAAAACAAAAAATGATGAAAATGATATTTCATGTTTTCCACAATGAATATATGAATCCAACGCAATTGACAGATTGAAAATTTGAGTTAAAACGCAAAAGTTATGGGCTTCAGAGGGCAACATAGGGGCTCCGGGAGTAGTTCTGAGTATCCTAGGTCCCCAACTGTGCCCAAAACTCAACCAAGTGCATCATTGATGCACTTGGTAAGCCCAAGTGTGCCATTACAGTACCAAGTGCGTCAATGATGCACTTTGGAAGCCCAAGTGGTCTCAGAAAGTGCCAAATGTGCCCGAGAAGGCCCTGGGGGCCAAAATCAACATGACGGGGGGCAACTAGGAGCCCAAGAGTAATTGCAATGATTAACACTCCATATATTGAAAAAATAATTAAAATGATAGTTCATTTTTTTCACAAGAAAGATATGAGTCCAACACAACTAACAGTTCATAAATCAGAGTTGAAACGCAAAAGTTATGGCCTCCGAAGTGCAACCTAGGGGTTTCAGGAGCAGTTCTGGACATCCTACGTCCCCAACTGCGCCCAAAACTCAATCAAGTGCATCATTGACGGTACCAAGTGTGTCAATGATGCACTTGGGAAGCCCAAATGTGCCTTGAAAGTATAAATTGATCCCTAAAAGGCTTTAGGGCCTAGAATTAGCCCGATTGGACTCAGAATGACCCGAAACTATGCGTGCATGCCCAAAATGATGGAAAGATGTCATAACATGAGGGAAATCATCAAAAATGGTTGTATTTGGTCAAAAAAAATGTCAAATTGAGGTTGAACCAGGTGGAAAGCCACATAAAGTTGATTGATAGTGCAGGATGATGCAAGAATGCATGAATGCGAGATGAAGATGATTTGGTGAATCGAAAGACAGGATTATGGTGATAGAAGATGAGATGAAGAAGAAATATGAGATGAGGAGATGTTAGTATGATGGAAATACTTTTGCTTCTAGAAAGTGCACTATATGTTAAATGGAGCTTTATTTTAATATGGCAAATGGAATGCAACGCATCATGGCATAAAGGGCCAGAGCGCAAATGCAAGCCTTTTGTGTAAACAAGCACGATGCAGACAGAGAATGACCTTGTCCTTTCTAAGGCATATGTACATGCCCCAGACTCTCAAAGGTACATTTTAATAGATAGAAATGGAAAAAGATGACCATGAACCATCCCAGCTAGTCTCATAGATTAGTTTTATATCATCGAGTGGCATAGGAACATGATCAAAGAAAAACAAAGCAAAAAATAAATCACTCACTAAACAGCATGAGCCAACAACTATCCTTTTCCATTTTTACTTACTTTTTAGTGTTTTAGGTGTTTAGATGGTGTTCGATAGGTTGATAATGTGATAGCATTGTTTGTGGATTTAGTTGATAAGTTCATAGTGATCTGTTGGATTGATTGTTGGTTCACATTTCTCAAATAGTGTGATTGGCATTGAAGTGTGGTGCTTTGGGTTTTAGTCTGCAATGTGCAAGTGTTTACACAAAAAGGGTGGTCATCCACAGTGAGTATGTACAAGGTTTATTGCATATTTTTGATGGGTTTTGTGATTTTTAGGATTTTTGAGGATATTTGATATTTTTTAGTGATTTTTTTAGGATCGTATTTGAATGTTTAGGAATTTTTCAGGACATTATGTGATTTTTAGTGATTTGTTCAGGATCGTATTTGAATGTTTAGGATTTTTTCAGGACATTATGTGATTTTTAGGGATTTTTTCAAGATCATAAAAAACATATACAAGTGTTAGCTCCAGTCCAGTATGTGATAGGTCTAATGGATAAAAAGCACTTAGGGATATGCCCCCAGTTCAAATTCAAACTCATGTACCATGTAGGTAATATGCCCCTAGACAAGATGCAAACTATGTACAAAGGCCAATGACAGAGTGTGTGTGCAGACTAGTGATGCTTAGGCAAGGTAACAAAGGATATTAACCAGTTCGTGAGCCATGATAAGGGACCAAGGATGTCTTGCAATATGAAGGATATGATCGAGGAATGATGGAGGGGGGAAATTCTAGATGGAATCTTGATAGATGGAGGAGCAACACTGATTACACATGGTGCCTATTTGTTAGGTTTTCACCATGGTAGTTGCCCAAAGTGCCTGTTTGCTAGGTTTTCACTTCTGGATGGAATTTTTCTCTTGACTCAATTTTTTGTGCTAAGATGCCTGTTTGCCAGGTTTTCATCAAGGCATCCATTTTTTCATGAATTTTTTCACTTTTTTTTCTTTGCTTTTTTCATGACTTTTTACTATTTTTTTGAGATTTTTTTAGGGCTTTTAGATGAAATCAAGAATGTCACTGACAAATGCTAAGAAGATATCTGTTATTGGTGTTGCTAGCTAATGAGAATTGGATCCATGATTGACCATAACTATGGAGGATTTGTTCTAAGTTTGTAGCTAAAATCAAACCACTAGAAAGGCCTCGAGAGATACCATCATGTACCGTATGTAAGACAATGTCTATCTCTTGTGAATTAAGGCATCTAAGGATAAATGGGTCAATAGAAATGTCATGTGGGATGTCACTGATGATGACACATGCAAAGGCTTGTTGGATAAAGGACTAATTTTTGTTATAGGACAAATTAGGTAGCTGGATTGGGGGATAAACAAAGGGATATAAGGGAGGGTTGGGAGGGTTGAGACCAATGACCTTCCGTATGAACGTTGATTGAGAGAGCTTCAAAAGACTTTGTGGCATGTTGAACACTGGAACACTGATACTCATGGCATCATACTTTTCATTTTGTATCATTGGGAGCTGCTTAGCTTTTGATTTTTTATGGTCTAATGGTGCTTTTTGGTTTTCACCAAGAGAACTATGCTTGCTATCTTTTTCTCTTTTTGCTTTGTAACTAGAAAGTGGAGTTGGCTCCCCAAAATATGCCAATGTGTTCACTTTAGGAGAAACTACTTCTTTATGATCTTCAGTCATAATGCCTTCAAATTCTATTGTAAGAGTGTCATCATCATCAAATTGATCAAAAATTGGTGGTCCACATTGGTCCCAATCCAAAGGTTCGGGATAACTTGAGGAGATGTCATCATCAGTGTTGAATGGGCTTTGGTTGAAGGTAGATATATGGGTAACTGATTCAACTAGGTCATTGGGGTTATGCTCAGAGGCTAGGGGTTTGTTGATTTCAATTGGGATATCCTTAGATGCCTTTTTATCATTCAAAACATCCATAGTCTTACATGTAGGTACTGTGGTACCAGGAGGACCTATTCATAATGGTTTAAATCCAAGCCCCAAACTAGGATTTTGTCGTTCTATAGTGATAGGTTGAATGATTCCTTGTTTTTGAGATCCAAGACCACTATAGCTATCATAGCCTTGTTTCTGCATGATGGTAAACCCAAGTCCATACTTGCTAGGAGATATCAAAGTGGGTTCTTGTTCTACTTTTGCTTTCTCAATACATATGGATGTATTCTCATTGATAGAAGTATCATTCTTTGTACTGATGGGAGAAAGTGGTGACTCCCTAATGTGAGAGACTTGAGACATAAAGTACTCTCCACACCCATTATCTTCAATCTTCATCTTTTCCTTGGCTTTACTGAGTAGTATATCGGCATCCACATACTTAGAGGGATTTGTGGGTTGTGCTTCATTGTTTGTTGGGATTTGGAATGTAGTAGCATCTCTTAGATTAGCACAAAACTGGAAAGGATGTGGATCACCGGGGATGGTAACCTCTATGTTGTGATAGGAAAACTTCAAACATTGATGATATGTAGAAGGGACTACTTTCATAGCATGAAGCCAAGGGCGTCCTAGTATCATGTTGCAATTCATTTCGATGTCTAGGACATGGAACAATGTGTCTTCGATAGCTGGACCAACTCTAATAGGTAATGTGATGATGCCCCTAGAGAAGCATTCACCATCATCATAAGCTTTTATTGTGATTCTTCGAGAGGGATCTACATCATCTTCAAAATAACCCAAATTGTTGACAACATTAAGAGTACAAATGTTTAGTCCTGCTCCTCCATCTATTAAGACACGTCTGACTTTGGCATTATGGATGAAGACTTCAAGATAAAGGGGATCATTATGGTTAGGTTTGTCCTTAGGAATATCTCGGGGTGAAAAAGTGATATGTTGTGACACGGATAGGTTCCCAACCATGGCTTGGAACTGGGCAACATCCATGTTATCTAGGACTATTGACTCTTCAAGGGCTTGCTCCAAGATCTTTTGGTGTTGGGGGATGCACGTAGTAGGTCCAAAATGGATATTTGTGCAGGGGGTTTTTTGAGTTGTTCAACAAGGCTATAATCAGATGAAGTAGGAGCAATAGGTCTACTTGGGGGTATAGGCCTAGTAGAAGTAGTAGGTCTAGATGGGGCTCCAGGTAGGGTGATCTTGCTACGGCATGTAGTGATAGCACAACAAGGGTCTTCAACCTTCAATGCAAATGTAGATATGTGGAAATCAGACTCATTAAAGCAATTGATGGTGTAGTCATGGAGAGTGTGTGTGTAATTTACATTACCTTATGAGTTTGAGTTTGAAATTGAATCAATAAGGTCTTGTATTGCATGTTTCAGTTGGAAGCATGATGAAGTCTTGTGTCCTTTGGTGCAATGGTAATCACAATACTTTTTGTCATCCCACCAATCTGCTTTAGTTAATGGTTCATCTTTGATTGGGGGTAGCTGCAGGAAGCTATTACTTAGTAACTATTGTAATGCAGTCTCAAGTGGTATTCCCAATGGTGTGAATTTCCTATCTTTGGTTCTAGGATGTCTTTTGTCTTGTGTGGAAGTCTCAGTTTTCTATTGTTGAGGTGTTGTTTGATTAGGAGTTTGTGAATTTGTAGGGTCTACACCTTTCAAAGTTAGTTGAGGTTGTGCTATGCTAATCATGAGGGCATCTACAATGCCCTCATTAGTCATGTTCTTATTTTTGGGGAAAAATTTTGCCTTGTCATTAGATGAGTTGGTGTTTGTGTTTTCTCTATTTATCTTGAGGATTCCCTTATGGATAAGTGCATCTTCAATACTAGCCCCTTTTTTCATTAGTTTAGAAATGGTTCTTGGACTCTTGATTTTGAGTTCATACATTAGGTCCGGGACTAAGTTTTCAATGCACAAGTTTACTTGTTGTTCTTTAGGAATGTCTAGTGAGCACTGACTAACTAAGCTTCTCCAACATAGTAAGAATGTGATGAATGATTCTCCTATCTTTTGTTTAGTTGAGCACAAATTAGAAAGTGTCACCTCATTTGTAATGTTGAAGGAAAAGTGGGAGATAAACTTGTTTGCTAGCTCTATCCAAGATTTGATATTGCCAGGAAGTTTGGAGTACCATTCAAGTGCAGGCCAACCTAGAGAACGAGGGAACAATCTCATAAGGTAAGTGGGCTCATCATTGAGTTTGATACATGAAGCACAAAATTCTTGGATGTGATCAATAGGGTTTCCTTTTCCTCATTATTTTTCAAACCTTGGAGCTTCAAAGTGTTTTGGGAATGGAGGCATATATAGACTTTTATCGAATGGATTAGGACGTAGGTCCCTTTCTGTATATAGAGCCTATTTCTTTTGGACTCCCAATGCCTCGAATTGTTTGGAAAGTTGTTTGAATTGTTGTCATAGTTCTTCATTGGGGTTTTGCATGATGGTCTTTTCTTCAAGTCTTTTGTGTCTGTGAGTAGACTGTTTTCTATGGTGAGAACTATGTCTACTTGGTTCTAACATTTCTGTGTTTGATGAGTCTGATGAAGTGTCACTAGGTGGTGGAGGTATTTTGGCACCCCAAAGACAGAAAGGTCCTTGTTGTGGTATTTGATGTGGCACTTGTTGTTGTTGTAACTAATGTTGCTGGTATGCGATTTGTTGCTCAAGGCATCTTGGGTATTCCAACTATTTCTTGAGTTGATCTTGTTGGTTAGCAAACATCATTTTTTGTTGTTCGAATTTCTGCTGAAATTATTGTTGATAAATTGTGTGTAAGTCAAGTGGGTCCACATGGGATTTCGTGTTAGGAATGTTGGATGTGTGTTAAGTGGATGTATACTTGGTTGCACCTTGGAAGTGTGGAGTCCTTGTACCATTGTAGGTTGTTGTTGTCGTGGGGGTTGACTAAGTCCTTGAGAATTGAACGTCATGTTTGTATTGTTGTTTTGGTACCTTTGTGTTTTAGATGTTCCTATTTGCGACATCATACTGACTTGACTATGAGATACAGTTCTATTGTGAATGGGTGTAATGTCAATAAGACTTTTCCTTTGTGTTTCCATGGGGATGGTTGCGCTTGATGTTTCACATGTTTTACTTATGAGAGGTTCTATAGTGTTTGATTTTGTAGCACTTGGTAAAGTTAGGAGCAAAGGTGTACTTTGTTGATTTGCCTCCAAAGAAGGTATGTTTGGCATTCCTAGAGCACAAGTCCCTTTAGGTGCATCTTGTTGTTTCATCATGTGACTAAAATCAAGTCTTAATGTCCTTTTGGGGTGTTTAAGGATTGGTGGTATTTCATCAAACAAGGGATTAACATTGATGTGTTCAAATGTACTTTGGAGGATTTCGATAGTTGACTCTGATGGGACCTTATAGGCACCATTATTGTGTTTGAAAACTCCAAAGATTGTTTTCCCTTGTCTAAGTCCAAATTTATCATGGGTTGGATGTTTTCAATTGTTGTGTTGGTTTGATGTTTGGACTTAGGACCTTCCAAGTTTGGGTTAAATTTGACAATTTCTTGGGCTGCCAAACATTTGAAGTTCTTACGAAAACTTTTGTCTTGACATGCCCTAGCCATTTCTTCATTAGTGATGCCATAATCAGTGTTAGAGTCATCACTTAGGTGTACAATACCTTTTTGTATGTTTGTTGTGTTAGGTTTTCTGAATTCAAAGGAATGTGATTGTTCCTCTTCAGGTGAGGTTGGTACACTTCCTCCTCCTGGTGGCATTGGCACGAATATAGGTTCAAAGTTAGGACTCCATTGAACCATCCCATGTGTGGGGGAAGTGTTTGGAGTAAATCTCATGGTAGGTGCATTGTTCAAGGTTTGTTGTGCCATATCTTGATTATGAGGATCTTGCGGATACATGTTCAAGGGGTTTGCTAGTAATGGTTGTGATGCCTCAATTTGGTCTTCGTCAAAGGTTTGTTGGATTTTCTTGCTCTTTATTTTTCTTGGATGAGGTTTTGGTTGTGCTTGTGCCTTAGAAAACAAAGGTTGATAGAGTTCCTTGGGTCTCTGAGCTGATTGTGTCCAAGTAAGTGTTGGCATGATACCTAAGAGTGCAAATGCAATGGAATTTTTGAGTGTTTTGGGTGATTTAGAGTCGTGGGTATGAAAGATATGAGTGTTTTTGGGATTTTTAAGTGTTTAGGAATGTTATGCAATGTGAGGAAGATGCTAGATTAATTATGGTTTTGATGTGCAAAGTGAAAATTTCCTAGCGATGTTATGCAAATGCAAATGCAAGATGATGTTTTGAAGCTTGACTAGAGGGGATGAAAATGACTCTAAGGTATGCAAAATGACAATTAGGGTTATGTTTTTGACTTGGTAATGATACTAAAGGTAGGTGTATTCTAGGTATACTATGCAAAGGATGGTGTTCTAGGGTTCTTAATGACATTTGGGACATGCAAAATGAGGGTAAATGCTCAAGAAGGCAATTTGGTTGATGGACAATTTGATAGGGTTTGGTAGTGAAAATGATGCTAAGGATTTTGATCAATGCAATATGAAGGGGATATACCACTAGGGTAAGTCAAAATGAAATTTAGGGATGCTATGGATATGATTATGCTATGAAAAGGGTATATGGAAGTTTTGAACTTAGGTAAATCCTTTTAGAAAGTATTTTGTCTCGGAGTTTAACCTTGTGATAAAGGACTGTGGATCTTGACCAAAAAACTGATAAAAGATGAAAAGATCAAATTGATAAAAGATGAAAAGGTAAAATCTATCAAGACATAGAAAAATTTTGACCAAAGAAAATGATAAGAAAAGAGAAAAAGACTAGTCAAGATCCATTATCCGTCAACACTAGGAGATACTCTAAGACTCATACTTTGTTTAGATTTTTGACTAAATTCAAAGGTTTTTGGGGTTCAAACTGAAGTTTAGATGACTCAAAATGGTGGTGATGCTGAGAAGATATGTGATATGGACAATTCCTATGATGCAAAAAGTGATTTTGGGTGCAAGATGCGGTTTTGGGTCAAGTGCAGAACAGGGAGGTCTAGAGGCTTCTAGATGCAGTTTTGGGGTCCTAAAGTGCAGTTTAGAGGCCCAAAATGGTCATGCAGGTACCCAAGTGTGGCCTAATAGTGCCAAGTGCACCCTAATAGTACCAACTACATCAGTGACACACTTGGAACCAGTTTGGGCGCAATTGGTAGTTTCTGGGCGCAGTTGGTAAGCTAGGAAGAACGTTTGCTGATTTTGAAGGGTATAGTTACCAAACTGACATGCCAGGAAGCTAGGATGTTGGGGTTGATGTTAGGATCGGTTGGGAGATGAAAAATGAAGGTTATGACATATAGAATTATTTACTAAGTGAATTTGATGAAGATTAGGTGCTTTAGAATGCAGATCTGGGCAAGCTAGTGCAAGGGGAGCCAACCAGGTATCTAAGGACACTGTTGAAGCCCAAAAATGTTATCTGGAACCCAAAACTGGATCTCAAGACCACCAAGTGCACCCAAATAGTGTAGAATATTTCAATGATATAGTTGGGGCCTAGTTGGGTGTAGTTGGTAGTTTGTGGGAGCAGTTGGTAATTGGGCTGAAATTGAGGCAATTCTGGGAGCTATTGTTTCAGGATTGATGTCACAGAGAGGTAAACAGTAGAGGACAATGTTAGGGCTAGTATGAATGCTCAAAATTATGGTTAGGACACTAAAAATGATGGATAAAGTGGTCAAGATGATAAATAGGTATGCAAAGATGCAAGTTGGTGAATGCAAAGTGCTGATTTGGAGATGGGAATGCAAAAACTAAGAAAAGTAAGCTGAACCTAAATGGATGCAATATGAAAGGTAATAGATACTAAATGAGAATTAAAAGGTGCAATATGAAGTCTATATGATGCATGAATGAGGCCTATATGAGGGTGAATGCAACTGAATTCTATGCAAGTGTGAGATCTATGTTTTTCCAAGGACATTTAGGAGCACAAGTCAACATGTTTTCCAAGGTTTGAGTGTGTTGAACCAAAGTTTGCAAAGTTTGATAAAGGTTGAAATTTTTTCACAATGTGTGATGTTTTGACAAGTTCAAATGATATCCAAGGTGTAAATTTAAAAGTTTGGCTTTTATCTTGATTATGTTTTACACACACGCAAGACAGATTAAGACAAGAATAGTTGTTGTAAAAAGTTAACAAACACACCACAACCTAGGTTTTTAGGACCGTATCCACTGAATTCCTACTTGAACCAAAGTTCAGCCGTGCTTATCCAAAGTGGACAACCTAGGATCTTGGCACCACAGGCTGCCCCTTATAGCACACTCACTTCTCGAGGCTACCAAGATCTGCTTCCCAAGGGGCATGAATTCCCAAGGGACTATTGCCTCTACTAAGGACCACAAGAATGTAGGATGTCTTCATAGGAATGGGTGACCCCTTGAGGCAGTGGATAGAAAGGATTTTGGCCACTAAAACATGGTTTTTAGTAAGGGCATTCCGTTCGGCAATTCAATGATAAACTTCTGCAGAAGGTCTCCCAGCCCCGAGAACCAAGGTTTGATGCACCACAAGGGTACTGGAGGAGAGCTTTCATGCAGCAATACCGCCGACACAGCTTTCACCATAATCAAATTTTATATAGCAGCTAAAATTTTGACCTGGCTTTGGCCTGTTACCACTCTGAGGTCATCCCGTAGCATACCCAATATCGAGTATCTTGGTCCAAGGCAGGCCTCCTATAGAAGTTACATGGATTTCTCTTACACCCAAGATCCATGAATGGTGAGGGGAGAGGATACATCCAATGCAACTCCTAGGTATTTAACACCATTGACATGCTAGGTAGAAAAGAAAAAGGTTCTTTTTAAGCACCAAACGAAATGTTATCTAATCTAGGAAATCCACACACATAGTTTTGAAAGACACACAAAGTCTTTGACAACGTCCTGCAAACAAAGCATTAGTAGTTTCTTATGATCACGTCTTCATCCAATGATCATTACATGCTGAAAATAGACCATTAGTAACACAAAATCACCTAATCTATGTCCTAGAGAGTGATAGGAACCGAAAATGCAGATTTTGATTGATCCATGTGCTTACTGTGAACCCAGGTGTGCTCTGACAAAGAAGACTGCACCCCAGAAGGCTAAAATAGCTCTGAACATCCCCAAGTGTGCCCAGATAGTGCCAACTACATCAATGACATTTTTGGGGCCCAGTTCGGCACAGTTGGTAGTTTTAGGGCACAGTTGGGAAGTCAGGTGCAGAGTGTGGGGAAATGGTGCCTAAACAAGACCCAAAAATTGAAAATTTCAAAACTACACTCCCAAGTGCACCCAAATAGTGTAGACTGCATCAATGACATAGTTGAGGCCCAATTGGGTGTAGTTGGTAAGTTAGAAATAGCAGAAAGAGGTTTTAGTGGCTTCTGGGCTCCTAAAATTGCTCCTAGGGGTCCCAAGTGCGCCCTGACAGAGAAGAGTGTGCCCTAGGACAGCAAGCTAACAGAATGCATGAAACAAGAGCATATAAGCATTTTACTAGACCCCCTAATTAATCTAGGTGTGAAAAGGAAGAGTAGATAGTGATTATACCCTTCCAAGTGAGCTCCTTCCTTGCACCTACAAGCACAAAACAAGAAAACCCAAGTTAGATATGCATGTTCACGTCAGGTTCACCAAATGTAGGACCAAAAAATGGGTTAAATGCATAACATACTATGAGAAAATCACAAAACTGAATAATTATACGTTAGTACCCACTAGTCTACCATGAAAGCCAAACTAATAAAGAAAGCAAACATAATTAAAAACTCCCTTTTCCATTTGTAGCTCCCATGTCCTTCTTTCTTCTCCAAATGATTGTAGCTCCAATTTTCCTATAGTGCACACAAGATTTGAAGCAAAAGCCTATGATAGGGATAAAGCCATGACAATACTTGAAGTGTTATTTTAATGTGAGAGCAAGAATGCAAAATACAAAGAAGTAGAGACTCAAAGACTCAAAGATTTTGATTTTCAAAACTTCAGCATTCAGATCCAAGGACCCAAAATGAGAGAAAGAGTGTCCAATTTATAATTGACCTGGAAGATGAGAGCATTGGATTTTTCACCCATAGATATGCGATGTGGCAAGAGATTCCTTTGAGAATCCATGACGCATGTGACAAAATATGCCAATTGTGAGATTCTATGACACATGCAAGTTAAACTTGGCTAAATGTGGAAGAGAATCTATGACGCGTCATAAGACACCTCAACCCACTTAAAGCCAAGAATCTATGACAAAGAAGCCAAATAGAGACATGCGTAAGAGAATAAGAATATTTGATTATGAGAATTCTTAGCCAAGTGTCAAAGGAGAATCCACAAGGTGTCATATCCAAGTGTCATGATGATACAATATTTTATGGAATATTCGAATTAAAAATCCTCTTATTCCACAAAATAAGAATTAGTAGAAAATGGAATTAATGATGGAAAATGGAAGTTAGGAAATTGTACATTTCCATGGTTTGTAGATAATGAATCAATTCATTAATAAAATTAATTAATTGAGGATGATAATTAGAAAGAATAATTAGTGAGAATAATAGAATTAAATTATGGATTATTTAATCCTATAGAGAAAATTAGTAGATAATTTCAAAATTGATTAAATGAATGTGACTGTATCCTTTGATAAAAATGTGATGATGATGGATATCAAATAAGATGATGAAAATGTAGACCAAAGAAATGGTCAAATTGATTGATTGAAGTTGATAACATGCCAAGTACACATGACATGAATTGGTTGATATGTAACATTTAACCGACATTGTAAATGCTATAGGATTGAAATTGATTGATAAGGTTTGATCATAATAACAATGACAAACATTGTCAATGTTATTAAAATGGTTGATGATGTTGTGATCTGACATTGAAAGCCTCAACAATTTCAAAGATTGGATGACATGAATGATAGTTTGACCTAGCACTGAGAGCCACGACAGTACTAAGGTCAGATTGATAAGATTGATAAGTTGATAGATTTTCAAGGCACTGAAAGCCACAATAATAACTAAGAGTCAGACAAATGATGATTGATTTGGGATGTTTGATATGTTTTGGGTTGACTAGGACTGATTTTGGGTTGATTTGGGGTGATTCTGAGTTGATATGAAATTGATGTGAAAGCGGACACAAATGATGAAATATGGTCAATCTGGCCAAAAGATCGAAGTTAGTAAAATGAGAAAATGGGACAAATTAGTATGAAGAAGTGATGGAGTCGTAGATGTGAATCATTTTTGAGCGTCTACAGAATCACATTTAAAAACTAATCAAGTGGATTCATCAAGGGCCCAAAATTGAAATAGAACATATTTCTAACCTTTAGAACATAGTGGTTATAAAATTTTATCATTTGGGTCAACTGAGTCAAATATATACTCAGTCAAAAGGGGCTACCTAGAGAAGTGCACAAAATGGAAATAATTTGACAATAGTGGATAACCAGCTTTGTGGAAGTCAAAAACCTATCAAAACTCATCAAAATGACTTAAATTTTGAAATATAGGTTCTCTAATATACATACTAAACATCCTTGAAGCCATGGGTCTTGAAACATAATTGGATGTAAGATTTTTAAATGAACACTAGGCCTTCCACAATAGTTTGACACAAGCGAAAATGCAAATTTTTCAAACTCTCAAAATGGCATCTAAGGAAATGATTTAGAATTGAATCCAAACACCTTGAGACACATAACCTAGTTAAAGGATTTAATCACCCTGTTATGAGTGGCCTAGTTAGAGGTCTTTAGATCATTCTATTAGAATGTCACCTTGATATTAAGGATTTATAAAATAACTTTTACGTCAACCTTGGTTGAAGGATTTTAGTCCCACAATGGTTAGAAAGTAATAGCTAAGTTTGATCTATTAAGATACAACTCACTTTGCATATTCATTCTCTATTTGGCTCATTAGCTAGTTCATTGATTGGACTTCATTATGATCTCCATCTCTGATCTTCTTGGAAACTCTTCAAGCAATTTCACACTTGACCAATCTTCATAATTTTCCTCTACTATTATGTTCTACACAAGTTCTCCACAAAAATTGTCAATCGACAACATACCAATCTTGCAAAACATCTCTTATGCCTCCTTAAATAGGTAGCTTAGGTATTTTTCTATGTAAACATCACCGTAGATCTTAAGGTTTGGTTAGATTCATTGAATCTATCTATTATTTTTTCCTTCTACACCTTTCTTGACACTTCTAGAAACTTCTCTTAAAATTCTTGCCTTTGATTGCATAAAAAACTCAAGTCAAGCATTAAATATGTCAGTTCATCAATCATTATCATCCATGCATTTTGACCAATCCAAATATTCAACTATGTCAATCTCAAACTTGATTCTTTCAAAAAAAATTATTTTGGTAACACTCAGTCATCATTGTATTCTTCTACTCAGTCAACACTATGTAACTTGGTCTCTACTATTCTATATTTCTTAGCTTTTGCTAACTTGTTTGGCCTTCACTACTCTCAGTCACTACTACATTTTCTTCTTCATCTTGCTTAGCCATAACTATCACTTGGCTGATATTGTTTTGCTCAGTTATCTCTTAAGTTCTTTAGTATTTTGCTTCATTGACCTAGTAAAACTATTACTCGATCAAGCTTAGTTTTTTACTCATCATCTTATCATATCTTCTATACATAAACTCAATTGTCTTCTTCACTTCATATAATGATTAAACAACACATTATCTTGTCAAAGACTAATTGACCAAGTTCCCATTGTAATTCCAACACACTTGATCCTCTTTACTCAGCAACTTCACTGGTTCATCTAGTTATCTCTCTTTTCAAATCATCTTCATCAATCAACTAATATGGCACTCTACCCTATTAGCAAATGTATTACTAATAAGTTTTTAAATCAATTACAATATAACAATTTTTCCACTTGTAGTTTCCAAGACCTTCTTGTACGTATTTGACTAACTATTTTGAGGCTTGATCTTTGAATCATTCTAAGGAACTTCTCCTTTCTTCATTTTTACTCACTTTATCTCTCTTGTTGTTTATTTCATTTCTTATTTCTTCTTGTTTTGACCTAATATTTATGTTCTATATTTTTGGTCAAACTTAGTCATATTAGGGCATATCTTCACTGCTTGGTGGTCTACCTTTGGTCTTAATCTCTTATCTATCATCTTGGACTTTACCTTATCTCAACTGGATCAAATCTATCTCATTTTGTCATCTCCTATACTTCATTTTGATTTTGATCTTGAGAGGTGAGGAATACTCTATTTGTTTAATCTATCTACTTTGACTTGTTAGTACTCAACTCTAGTTTTGATTTATCTTAACTTAATCTATCTACTCTCTTTTTTCATCTTATTTTGGACATATTAGTGCCTATATTATCACTATGAGTGTTGATATTGTCTTATCTTTATCTCTTCATGTCCAAATCTGCTACTTATTAACTATGTATTCAAGATCATCTATCTCTATGTTCTTTATTTGATCAGGTTTGGAGTCAGATCTATTTGTCATCATGATATCTTCATTCTTTGACTTAATGTGTTCCTAAATAAATCACACATTATTCAAAGAGGAGAAAATGTAATCACATAAAAATGGTCATCTAGACTATGAACCCCCTTTCTAGAAATTTTGCATAGTTTATCAAACACTTATTTTTATCAAATCGCCACTTTATTATTTATTTGATTATAACCTATGTTTTTACTACTTTATCCTGGGTATTTTATTTAATTAGAAATTTTCCCATTTTAATAAAAGAAAATCCCCAAAGTCCCCTTATTCCTAAGTGTGCACATGAAAAGGAATTTTCCTATTTTAAAAATGAAAAGAAAATGATTTTTGTCTACACATGAGGGGCACACTTTTCTATATGAGAGGAATTTTTTTTCCAAATAACTTTAATTATTCTTTGCATATCTTTTTCTCTTAAACACCAAAGTTGAACATTCTTAGTTGACATTCTTGTGCACAAAGTCAACATGGGAGTTATTCTCCACCCTTGATTTTTCCTCTTAATCTCTACCATCTATTTATGTTTAATAGGAGGCTCTCTTTTCATTCTCTCATCCTAAACTCTCATGCTAGTGTTATGTTATCACTTTGTTTACTCACTCTTGAGAACTTTGCACTCACATTTCTTACTTGCATTCTAGATTAGATTTTATTTTATGCATAGCTTAGCTCACCTAGTTTAATTAGGGGCTTTTGGTAACTCTTTGTTAGCTTAGATCTTGTATTCATCTAGTTCTTTACTTGAATTTGTATTTCATAATTTAATTTTTGGATATTGGAACTCTTGCCTCTACTCCTTTGAATATCTTGTTCTATGGTGCACCTTGCAACAGTTTCCTAACTAGGTTAATTTGAGAGCCACCATACTATTATGCTTGTACATCATATATAGAGAGCTATAGGCCACCTTTTGAGATTCTCTTCCTCATGGGTATTCTTGGTTATAATGGTCTATAGAAGTGTGTCCACATTTTATACACACAACACTCTAAATAATGAGGAGTGATAAAGTTTAGATGATCTTTGGTATAAAACCCCTAATAGGGTCACATCTAACAATGTGTATGTAACCTTTAACAAGGTTGGCTCCTAACAACAATCACTTTAGAAGAGTAAAATTTTGGGTTGTGAGTTCCTAGGTGGTATTTCCCTTAATAAGGTTTCCATGTTAAGTACTTCTATCAAAATGTGTTGATGTTGATTTTTTGGCATGTTATTTCATCTTGCAACTCAATATACACACTAAAAGTTTACTCTGATATTCAATAGATGAAATATATGAAGTTAAAATTTTACTAGTAATGAATAAATTGTATGTTATTGAGATGTTAAGATCTGTTACTGAGTTATTGAATTGAAAGTGTGATTTGTTAAGTTGTGAAAAATGTTTAAGGGGTTTGTAGGATAACTAGTTATAACTTATTCCACCCCCACCCCCCCCCCCCCCCCCCAACCACCCCCCACCCACATTGAGACGTTACATTATTGTTTAACATATCCATGAAAGGATGACTCTTGTTGGCCAACTTATATGAAATAACAAGATATAACTTGTTATAACTTGCATTTTTTAGTCCAAAAGGCATAATATTCTTGTAATAATTTCCCCATGGACATGTAAAAGTTGTCTTCTCCTTGTCTTTAGATGTAATATTTATTTGATTATGACTAGAATATCCATCCATTAAAGATAGAATTTAATGTCTTGTTGTAAGATCTATGATGATGCCAATGTTTAGAAAGAAAAAATCATCTTTAGGACTAGCCTTGTTAATATCTCTGAAATTTGTACATACTCTAATATTTTTTCTAATTCTAAAACTATAATAATATTTGATATCATCTCTGCATAATTAATTTCTCTAATAAAACTTGCATCCAATAATTTCTTCAATTCTACTTTGGCTAGTATAGCAATGTGTGGATGCATCTTTCTAAGTTTCTATTTCACTAGTTCAATCCCTAGAGATATAGATAAATGGTGCATTATGAGATTAGGATCTAAACTAGGCATATCAGCATATGGCCATGCAAAGTTGATTTACTTACCTCTAAGAAACTGTAGAAACTCTTCTCTCTCTAATTCTGAGAAAGATGTAGCTACCTATAAAATGTGTTGAGATTCATTTGTTCCAATGTTGATAGGGACTTTTGGTTCAATAAGTATTTTCAATTTCTCTTGATATACATAATCAAGAAAAGTGTCAATCCTTTCATCTTTAGGTACCTCAAAGAGGTTATCACCTTCAAATACATCTTTTCTTTTTAATATTTTTGGATCTAATACTACCACAAAGTAGTTTTCACCATTAGATCTATTGATTATTTTGGTATGTTTACAACTAAAAGGATTGACATTCTCACCAAAATAATCTATGTCATTAAGTTCAATAGGAAACCATGTCTTGTGACCTCCTAAATGGTAAATTATCTCTTATCCCAAGATATTCTATAATTATTTCATCATTATGGAAAACATTGAATTTAGGAATAGGAGGTGAATCACAAACTTCAGTCTTAGGATGTAAAAGTGGCAATGGATAATTTGGGCCATGTTCAAAGGTAGTGATGGTATTGATAGAAATTTCTCAACATTTAGGAATCTATTGACAAGGTCCATTTCCCTACTCTTGTCTAAAATATCTCATTCATCATAAATCTCTCTTCCCTCACAATTTTCATGATTAGTATAACATGGGATTAACTCTAATAATTTTGACTATGAACTATCCCCCTCATGGTATGAGTTAGTATAGCTCATTACAACATCTACTTGATTTTTTTTAGTTATAATAAATACCTCATACCATTCATAAGCATTAGAATCATCCTCAACATCATCATTATCAATTTGACTATCTTATATTTGATTGATAAATTAAGTGTAACCTTTTGTTTCCCTTAGAATTCACTCATTTTATTTGATCTATATACAAACTCTATGGTATCTCTTTGATAATTTGGATTCTTCAAAATGGGTTGTAAGATGCCTTCTCTTTGTAAACCTATAGGTCCACTTCATTTGTGTCCCATTTTGGCTAATAAAATGTATCCTTTGACATAATGTTCAGTCGATATGTTTTCATACTTTATAATCTCTTGTTTCTTTTCCCTATAAACAAATTTCTTAGCATTTTTGTTATTTCCTTCATCATTCAAAGTGCCCCCACTTATAAAAATACCAAAAATAGTTGTGGGAAAAGATTCCAAATTTTGTTTTGTGATCAATGACCTCCTATAAGATCTAAGAGATAGGATAATTCTATGATATAAATATTTTGTCCCAAGGTATCCCATGTTTTTCTTTTATAGATCAACCTTGAGGTCTAATGACTTAGAAGTAGATGCTACATTACTAGTATCATGCCTAGTAGATGTTGATATAGCTCGATTGTGTGGTATTAGAGATTCTTTTGACAGTTTCAATGTATTAAAATACTAAAAATTATAGGGATCCCCTTTGATTGTTATCTCTTTTCTATTACAAGGGAATCTCAAACATTGATGAAATGTTGAGGGTATTACTTTCATAGAGTGAATCCAAGGACATCCCAAAAGAATGTTATATGTTGGTTCCATATCAAGAACTTGACAAGCTACATCTTTGAACATAGGACCAACTTTGATAAGTTAAACCACTAATCCTTTAGATAACCTTTCTTCCTCATCATAGGATTTTATGTTATTTTGTTTTTAGGATCTACAATAGTTTCAAAAAATCTCAATGCAAGGACTATCTTTAAAGTACACTTATTCAACCTAACTCCTCCCTCTATGAGAACTCTTTTGATTTTAATATTTTGAATAAGGACTTTAATATGGATTGGAGCATTATGACTTTGGTGAATGGAAAGATCATCATGTTTAGTAAAAGATATGAAATGTGGTGTGATCAAATGCCCCACCATATCTTGGAATTGATCATGATCTAGTAGGTTTTAAAAGAGATTTTCCAAGGATTTCCCTTTATGATGTTGATAATTGTAAAAATGCTAGTGCAAATACTTGGGTTGGTGTTTTCTTTAATTAATCCAGAAGTTTATATTGGTTAGACACCTTAGATATAGACTTGGGAACATGGACAACTTTAGTTAGAGATGTAGATGGTTTGGATGAGACACTTTGTAGGGTGACCTTAGCTTGATTTCTAGTGGCAACATTAGCATGTTTGGATTCATCCTTCTCATTAAATGTAATGACATTGGCATAATACTAAGAAGGATTACATTTAGATATGGTGTTAATGTCCATATAGTATGTTTCATTGTAGCTAGCCATATTTTCAATCTTATTGTTGGAGGTATTTCCGTTCTTATGATCTAAAAGTAGATCTTTGAACACAATATGTGTATCATTTGTGATATTTTCATCAATCTTTACTTCTCCACTCTCTACCAAGTCTTTTATCATGTGTTTTAACCTTTAACTATCATTTTTTTATGTCCCTTATGTCTATGGAAATCACAATAGACTTCATCATTCCACCATGATGGTTTCACTTTTGGTTAATGAGTTTTTTAGTGATTAACTTCCCAAAAGTTGATTCAAGAAACTCACCTATGGAATAAATGTTCTCTTATTGGGTATAAAAGATGTTCTTGTAAATTATTGATTGTGTCATTGAGTTTTTGGGACATTTTAAGTATTTTGACTTGTTTAAGGAGTAGTGGTTGTATTTCTTAGATTCAAAATTGGTTGTAATGACTTGAGATTTAAATTACTTAATACTTTTTTATTCACAATTTTCCTATTTTTATAACAATACATGGATTTTTCATTCTTGGAATTGGAATTGTTGTTGTTGAAATTGGACGAACTATTTTTCTTTTAGTGTAAAGTTTTTGTTCACCTTTTCACACCATAGCTTCCTCAATTTTAACATCATTTTCTATGAGCTTTCTAAAGTTTGGGGGACATTATAATTGTACTCTATCATGCACAGCTATTGTAATATTTTTTATAAGGATCTCCATCCTTTTATGTTCAGGAATGATTCTTGGATATTTTGACAAAAGGTTATGCCATATTTGTAAGTGTATCATCTTAAAATGGAAGCACTTCCATGATTAGAGTGTTTATCCCTATGAGTAAGTGGTATGGGGTCATGTCAATCCCCTTGAATAGGTATTTTGCATGGATTTGGTTGTTTCCCCCTATTATTTTTTTCTCCCCTTGTTTTTAACCTCTTTCTAACAACATTCTCTAAGAAATTAAAGACTTTGACTTTCTAGGTCAATAATGACTTGAAGGGTCAAGGTTGACCTCAACCCTGACCTAGGTCAAGTATGACCTTGACCTTGACCTAGGGAAGATTTGACCTTGACCCTAACCTCAAGTCCAAATTTCAAGTTCTAGAGGTTTTGGATGTTGGGCTTCAAAAAGTTTCATTTTCCTACTTCTAGGTCAGCTATTTTGGGTTTTGGAATGGTAAACTCTTAAATTAAATTTAATATAGGTCCATTTCTAGAGGTTAGGATTAATTAGGATTTAATTCTTCAATGTTTTCCTCTCTAGAAGTTTGTGCCCTAGATCACAATATAAGGAAGCCTTATTCTCTCATTTTGACATCCATGGTCCACTATCTATCAAGTTTGTGTCTACTATCTATGAGAAAAGTTATCTAATTTTCATGAGGAGACATCATATTGGATGATCCATTACCAAGAATTCATGTAGTCAAGCATCCAATTCATCAAGGAGATCCATTGTTAGCCATTCAAGAATTCAATCTCTATGGAGCCCTCTTGTCAAAGATTTATCCATTCATATTCATTCAAGCTTCTTCCTATGCTAAGATCCATTCAAGATTGATGTTGAAGATTTAATGCCACTTATTTGAGACATCCTACACACAATTCTACTTTCATTTGGAGCATCCATACTTGTGGATTCAAGGATTCAAATCCATTACAAGGATTTCAACATAAGCAAGGTGCATAGGTCCATTTACTTTGTTTATTCATATTGCAATTTCAATTTCATTTAAAGGTTAATTCCAAACTAGGGTTTGACCAAGGTAAACCCCCCATCCAAACAAAAAATCAATTTTCTTGTAGGTACATCTACAAGTTGATGAATTGTAGTACAAATTTGGATACCATTTTCAGAAAACTTCTAAAAGCCACGAACAAATTTTTTGTCAAAGCAATGTAGGTCAAGGTTGAATTTTTGGAGTTAGGGATGACCTTTAGTGATGGGTACAATTGTGTCCCAAGATAAGATTTTGCCCCGCTGTCTAGCTCAAGGTCGACCTTCTTTGAGAAAGATAAAAGTTTTTTGGGTTTTCTCTGTCTCGGCATTTCCCATCTAGAGTAGGTTGTAGAATCTCCCAAAACTATATACAGACATCACAAATAATAATTTTCTATATTTTCCCTACCTTATGGTTAGCATTTATCTTCTATTCATTCAAGATTTCAAGTATATACTTTCTATAATAGATTATAAGATTTCCTTTTTTCTTTATATTCTCCATTGTTTGATTCATTGGTGCATTGATCACTTCTTGGTGATTAATCCATTTGGATCTTTCCTTCCTATTCATTTTGGTAAGCACCCCCCCCCCCCCCCCCCCCCCCACCATTTTATCTTATTTAGTAAGAAGGTGAGAAATGGTTCTCTATTCTTTTGTTTTGTATTACAAAGTTCAAGCATTATCACTTCATGTCTAATATTGTAGGAATAATATGTCACAAAAATATCAAATAGTTCATTGAAGGACTTGACATCTAGTGGTAACTTAGAAAATAATTCCATAGTTTGACCTCCAAAATTTCATTGAAATAGTATCATAAGATAAGTCTAATTACGAGCTACTTCAATGCACGTAGCACAAATTTCTCTAGCATAGTCTAGAGGATCTATATTTCCTTTGTATTTATCAAATTTAGGTACCTAAAAGTGAGGAGAAAATGGATCCTTCACAAAATTTTCATCAAAAGGATATGGATATATGTCTTCTAAAGTGTACCTCTTAGTTGAAGATCCAATTTAAATATCTTGGGATTTTTTATTGAATCATTTGGATCTATTATACAAGAGGATCTAATGATAAAGTATATCCATATAAAGTATTTCTTTGGATATTTTAATTTTGGGGTCCTATCATATCAAACCCTTAGGTGTTTATTCCTTGGGTATTGATATTCATTGAGTATTAGGACCATATGTTTTTTGTACCATAAAGTTTATAACCTTGTTGATAAGGCCCTTCAGATGTTGAACTTTGTTGTAGGGAAGGACCTTGTTTAAAACCTTATGTTGATATTTTTTGGACATAGCCTTGAACATGAACTTTTTGGGGATAATTGTGTTGTTTAAATCTTTGTTAGCTTAGCCCTTCTTGATAAGGTCCTTGAGATGTTAAACTTTTTTGTTGAGAAGGACCTTGTAAAGTTACATTTTGTGGACTAGGACCTTGTTGGGTTACACCTTGTTGAAAAGAACATTTTTGGGTATAATGTTCTTGAGGTGTTACTTGTGAAGTTAAACTTTGAGTATGTCCTTGAGAGGTTTCACTTTGGTTGAGACCTTATTGAGGTGGATATTTTGACAAAGTTTCTTGAGAATTTGATTGTTGTGATATAGGACCTTGGGATGATGAATTTTGTTGTCAAGACGGATCTTGTAAGGGAAAACCTATTTAGTAATAACTTGTTAGTTTAAACCTTATTGAGGAGGTCCTTGTGATGAACTTTTTTGTAAAAGATCTTGGCATGTCAAACCTAGTATAGGACCTTGGAAAGATGGAATTTTTTAAATTGACCCTTGTAAAGATAACATCTTTTGTTGTAAAGAACCAATTGATGCTAAAGGACCACTTAGTTCTAAAAAACCTTGTGAGGTTCAACCCCATTGAAAAATATCTTGTTGGGTTAACCCTGCTTGAGGAGGTCTTTGATAACTAGAAGTGTTCCTAAGTTGATTGAGATCAAAATAAGTTGGTAGATTTACACCTTATTGTGCAAGTATGGGGAAATATTGTTCTTTATCTAGGTATAATATTTTTTCCATTGTCTTTTGTTTCTTCAGTATTGTCTTCTTGTTGTTGTGTTTTTATTTTTTGAGCCCTAGTTTAAACTACTATAAAAGGTCAAAGTGATGATGTTGGTTGAAAATTTCCTAAATTGTTGAAGTTCTTGTCTGGATACTAAAACTCTAAGTCTATAGGAGATAAGTACTCATTATGATGTTGACAAAGATAGTTCCAAAATGTCAAATAAATAAGTTTCTAGATAGAGGATGATAGATCTTGATAGGTGAACTCACTAAGATGTAATGTTGTTCAATAATAGAGATTGGTTTTTGATGTTTTGAAATTTTGATATGGTAGAAAGGAAGTATGAAAATGGAAATGAGGTTCAAATTGTTCTTTCTATTATCTGAAAGTATGAAGTGTTTATCTGACTGGAAGGACAAACTTAATGGGTATGAAAAAATATTTTTTATTTTCCCTAAAAAGGTCTCTAAATGCTCTTTGTTACAAATGTGCAAGAATAAATATAAGAAATAAATACACAAAAGTGATAATTATAAATGTGCATGTATAGAACTTACCTAAGCATAGGTTTAATAATCAAAAGCATAATTTTACTTACAAAAGCATGATATTCAAAATTTAAGGGGAGATAGATGAAACAAAGGCACAAATAGTGAAAAAAATCTTAGATAAGTTAAAAAAATATACATGTGTATGAAACAGATGCGCAATTCTAATGGAAAGTTAGCAATTTTCCTGAAAAATAAGTTATTTTCTTTTATATTGGAGATTTCTAAATTTTTTTGGTTGTTTTATGATTTTTGGTAAGAAAAATATGTACACACATTAAATAGTATGAATGATTCCCTAATTTTGTTCTAAAAATACAATGCACAAACATGTTACAATCCAAAGGTTGCCCTGGACAATATCTATTGAATTCCCACTTTGACTACATCCAATAATGCTAACTCAATATAGATAAAATAATAGCTTGGAAGTAAAATCTCTCCCTTATAGTGAATTCACTTCTTGGAAACACCAAGCTACAAATTCCAAGGGTAATTAAATCCCAAGGAACCACCATCTCACAAAAAATCCATGAGAGATGTGGGATGTCTTTAGGGACCCTTAGCACCAATAGATAGAAGGCTTTTGGTAATCTAAAACAAAGGTTTTTAGTGAATATTTAGGGAACCAATACATTATGATCATCCAATAAGTCACTTAAGAGTCTAACCAAAACCGAATATGATTCTAAAATATCCTTGATTGCACAAGGAGTTTTCCCTCATTTGAATCTGACATTGTAAGGTAAGCACTACTACTAGTTAGTATTTGGCTTTGGCCTTATCCCATTTGATATAGTGGACTAAGCGGAAGAACCACTTGAGATCATTCTGGGAGTGATGATTGCACATTGATCCTAGAAAAAATTTAATATAAATTTTTCTTACACCCAAGATCCATGAAGGAAATGGGAGAGGATACTTTTTGTATTAAAATTTGGGTTACAAATTACTTTAAGAGCACAAACATAATAGAAAAATTATTCTACTCTAAAGAAGGCCTATGAAAGGTAAAAAAAAGCATGTCATATTTTAAGCCAAAATGAAGCTTTGGTTTTCATTTAACTACCCCTTTAAGAAAAATCTATAAAATGAGGATTACTCAAATTCTTAGGGGCCTTCTATGCAATCTCCTACAAAAAAACCTATAGTACTATTAAAGAAAATAATAACTAGTTAAAATGTTAGAAATCAAAATGATCATAGGAAAAAATTATTTAAAAAACAATCTTCTAAAACAAATGTGCAAAACTAGGGAACATGCGTACAAATACAAGTAATAAAGAGTAGCACAAAACCAAGTGCAAAAAATTTAAATGAATGTGCAATTATATGAAATGTTGTTGATCTCATTTTAGTTTTGACAAGCCAGTGACAAAATACTTAAGTCATTATCCTTAGAAACTTAGTGCAAGCTGAGTGCATAGTGTATGACAAGCATAAGTTGCTAGGTAATACAAGCCAAGAAATATGATAGTTAATGCCAAGAATTAGAAAGTTTCAAGTAGTGTATGTGTGCCAAGTCATTTAGGAGCTGAGAAGATAGTATGTGCCAAGTGATTCAAGTTTCACGTAAAGAGTGTGCATTGAGTTGTTCAGAAATTGAGTTAGAGCATTGAGAGCACAGTGTTGCCTGAGCGTCACAACCTTTGGATGTCAAGTGACTAGTCAATGATGTAGTTTCTTGTATTGACACAAAATACTATGTAAATAATTTTTGGTCTAACATAAACATTATTTTGTGATTATAGAAGATAAGAATCAAGTCATATTGTGAATTTCTATGCATTACATGCAACCAATCAGATTGAGGGATGTTTTAGGTGGCAATATGGATCAACCATAGTCGTTGATTCTAACCTAACCCATTCCACCCATATTTATTTAAGAAGAAAAACCCTAAAGAGTTCAAAAGATAAGTGAGAGATGAATGCTAAGTGCAAAGAGAGAATTCACAATGGCTATGGAGGTTATGACAGTGTTATGAATTTAAGAATCAGCTAGAGAGAATTGAGAAAAGTAGAGAAAGGATAGAGGAGACATATATGATGAGAAGGATAAAGTATTTATCAGTAAAGAGAATATATGGCATCTAGCAGTAAGGTGCTAACTGAAGGATCATGGTGTTGAATCATTTTAATAGGTGATAGAGAGTAAATCTCCTAACAAAATAGGGTTAACAAGTTTTTTAGTCTTAACAAGATCTTGTAAATCTCTTAACTGAGTGCTTACTTAATTGTGAGTTTAAATCCTCTAGCAAGGTGAGATCTAATAGTCTTTTTAAGCTTTTGATAGGGCAAACACCTTACAGGGTAGATCATAGTTTATGATCAAACTCATTGTAACCATAATTGGGTACACTCTACAACTACAGTAGTGAATATTTGTGGGTGTCATCCCCACCTCAATTTTACCTTCTCCTTGGAGGATTTTTGGGTAACCAAATTTATTTTTTCATGTGTTAAATTTGTTTTATGTAGTTAGCTATTTCAATTTATATTTTTTATGGTTAAAGTTTTGAAGTACTCATTCACCCCCCACCCTCCCCCCCCCCCCCTAGAGTTTACTTTCCTATTTTTATTTCCAACAATTGGTATTAGAGAGTTGGTTCTCTTGAAGGAAAGCCTAACAGTTTTAGAGCTCAAATCTTGAAGATGGAAGTCTATGAACTAGGAAAGACTATTGATAACCAGCAAGCAATGAATTCAAAAGGGGAAAAGAAAAGATTCATGTTGAAAAGGTAAAGGTGTAGATGAGCAAGACATGGAAGAATGTGAGGTCTCACCCCGGCCCATCATAGCATAGACTTTTTATTACATTTTGATATTCAAGACTTTGATATTTTGACAGTTATTCAAGACTGAGATGGATAGTGCATTGTTTTATCTATTGATTTTGGTATTCAAGTAGTATTTTACATTATGATATGCAATAAGAACTTATTACTGTGTATGAAATGATCGAACTCATATGGATGTAGTTTTATGACATGATACTATTATATTTTGATGCGATGCGAAATGTTAATTTGATTATGATGATTTATTATTTGTAAATAAAAGTTAATTTGATTATGAAGCTTTATGAGATGAATGATTATCTTTGATAACGAAGACTTATGACATAAAAATTTTGATATTTAACACTTCGAATAGAATAATTGAAATAACTAAGAAAGGAAAATTAATTTGAATTATCTTAATATGGATATTATTATATGCATTTATGATATATATGTTTATATGACCCCCTTGGACTACTGATGCTCGAGTTTAATGTGTAGGAAGTGGAACCATAGAAATTCTTGGGGGAAACAAGTTCCAAACCTATGTGAACATAGTTAACCAAGGTGAATCTTTGGAAGATTCAAAAGCCTCGTTGTGAAAGTATTTTGTTTCATAATGTAAATTTTTTTGTATGAGGAAATTTTTAATCACAATTTAGATGCATTAAGGACATGTCATGGTGAAGTGTAATGTGTTTTAATGTGTCACTTGACACTTGACACTTGTATTTGTCTATGTGTTGATGATATGTCATCTATAGTGTTGGTCACATGGTCACTTAATCTTAGTCTTTTCCTTTTCTTCCAGTTAATGTTTAAGTACACCCACTTGTGAGAGAGTGTTAGGATGGGTTATCATCATGTTGATTTTTGAATTAAAACTTGTTAGGGTTTTTAGAGGGCCTAAATGGGATCCTAAAGTGTCAATACCCTCTTGAACCAATTTGAAAATTGGGGTGTAGCCTCACCATCCCACTTGGTCAACTTTCTTATTTTGGAGGGGCAACAATGTAAGAAAGAGGAGGCTTGATGTCTTTGTTAAAATGGTTAGGGAGAAGGCCTTATTAGAGAGTCTTGGTCAAATTATTGGGTTGTTAATCCACTCTCTAAGTTTAGAGATAGTTAGGTTTTGGAGGGAGATTAAGGGAGCTCTACTACAACTATCATTGCCTTAGCTTGGACTAAGGTTGGTGTCTCAAAACATGTTTCTTTCTTTCTTTCTTTTAGGATGGAAAAAATAAATCTATAAGTGTGGAGGATTTATCAATGGAGTATGCATTACATTGTGAATCTTGAATTATGGACTTTGGCATTGTGTTGTGGAAATGTGATTGTGCTATGTGTTCTTAAAGATTTTTCTTGGTTTTTTTTTCTTCTTGATCTTCTTGTTCGAATGTGTGTGTTGAATGTATTCATGGGTGTGAAGGCTTCACTCACCCTTGGGAGGAAAGAGAAGCCTTGGGTGAAGGGCTTAGTTGGGCTCAACATTTCAATTGAGAGAGTTACCTCAAGATGAGGGATTTGTTTTATTTCATCGAGTATGGGCTCCATTGAAGCCATATACCTTTGTTATTTTGGGAGATATAAGGGGATTTTGTGTGAATAAGGAGGAGATGTTTATGATGGCCTTGAGAGGAAAAATGCAATGGAAATATGATGTTTAGGATTGGATTATGGCACCTCCTCTTTGAAGAGTCCACCTTCACCCAATGTAAGATGATTCCAATGGTGAATCATTATGCAAGCCATGAGAGGGTGTTGTTTTGTGTTTTGTGTTGTGTTTATGCAATGGAAAATGATGTATGTGTGTAACCCATTTGGGTCTTATTTACCCTACTCAATGTGTGGCTTCATAGAAACCTAGGATGGGAGGTAAGCCTCCATGGTTCCTAGTTTGTGGGTTATGTACAGGTTTTGTGAAGATACATACCATGAAGGCATTAGGGTTTCACCCTTGATAAAGTGGAAATGATTTAAGAGTGTAAAGAGAGATTAATGTTTATGTCATCTTAAATGTGTTGTGATTCTAAGTCTCCATTTTTATTCCAATATGATGTAAAATGAAAATTTCATATTATTGTATATCGATGAAAGAAGGATATTATTGAGAAGTGGCATATAATTTTATTTTCAAGGAAATATTCATTGTAAGATTTGATGTATTAGGAAGAAGCCATGTATGAGATCTTTCTTCTCATTTTAAATATAACTAGTAGACATATGTCATAAATGTTTGATGGAAGAAGATTATGTGTATAGTTGGTGAATTCAAAAAAAAAAACATAGTTGTTGCTTTGCAAATTTATATGCACTCAATAAGATAGAAGAAAATTGTTATGTTGAATAGCTCTTTGTATATGCAAAATTATTATTTCCTTTGGATTCCAAGTTCAAAACAAATTCGTAACAGATAACACCATCTCCTTATCAAAATGATCACTAAAACTCTTGGTAGGATAAACCAAAATTTTCTTGAAAAGAGAAAATGCATTTTCCAATTCTATGAGGAAGTCTTGCTATAGGTATACATTTTCTCTCTCAAAAATGTTTGGGGAAAAAAATTAAGTCTCTTCCCAAAATATAGAGCATTAAAATAATCAATGGAATATACCCTATAACCAAGTACATTAAATATTAATAATAATATAACATATACCTATGAACAAACAAAAGATACATATATCAATACCTACATATATAAGCTAACACTATGTCAAGGCTAGGTTGGTATCTACCCCTTAATACTAGCTCTCCTAAGTCAAATTACCAAGTCACCAAACTCTTGAAAGTGACATATATGATTATACAAATCAATATGGTACCAAATATATATATAATAATAATAATAATAATAATAATAAAATTCCACATTGATCCAAACCCAAAAAGTTAACAAATATTTACAAACATGTTTACAACATTGGTTTGCATGCCCAACCTAGGCATTACCTTTTTTTGCATGTCATCATATTTTAATATGTAAATGGGTTGTGATTTATTCCCCACCTTGGTGTACTTGACCTAACACATGCAGATTTTTTATGATGACAACTTTATTAAAGTGTACATAGACCTATCTCCTTCTTTGGCACCTACTAAAATTGGAAGCTTATAAATCACTTTATGCTGACCTCCTTCATTCACCCATGCCTAGAGAAAGGGACCCATGCATTGGAAAGAGGGAAGAAGTGGGTTGTGTTTGGGGAAAAGCCCATGCCTTGGGATCATAAAATGTCAAACATTGTCTTTAGAGCTATAATGGGGAGGAAGATAATATTGTCTAAAATGTTATGGAAAGAGGATTATATGGGCACGTGGCCCCATACTATTAAATTTCAAATTTTGGAGCAGAATTTGAATTTGCATAATTAAAAGTTAAACAAACACATGAGTCATACCTCTTCCCTAAGTGCAGAATACAACTTGGACTAAGTAAAATGGAAATGTTTTATTAGAGACATGTGATCCCATGGCCCTAATTTGAATTTAGTGGGGGGGGGTCAAGATTTTTGAGTTATTATGATTAATGGGGTGGGGCCATGTGTAATTATTGGATTGGGGTAGATGTCAAGGGTTATGGGCGAGGGTATAGGTTTTGCTTTTATTAACTTAAGGAATTTAAAATTAAGTTGGGAAATTTGAATTTAATAATAATGCATGGGAGTATATAGGAAAGTATTCTTTTAAATGGGATTGTCTAGATTTAAATTATATGATTAAATAAATTTATGACACTTAGCAATGCTTAAACTTAATATTTTATGCTCTTTTATGACATGCCATAACAATTCAAGAATTAAGTAGTCACATCAATTTATTCTTTCCTTTGGAGTTATGGGTACTATTGAATAATTAGTAAATAGATAAAGAATTAAATGAAAATCAAATCAAATAATTAAATAAATCACTAATTAATCTTTAATTATAACCAATGAATTAATTACAAATACCCAATTTGTAATGTGTTGCTTTGATCTAAGTCGGAGGAGAGGCAATATGTAGGAGCCTTAAGGTATATATATATATATATATATATATATATATATATATATATTGAATTCCACTTGCATTTGTGGAGTGTCATAATTAAGAGCATAGAGGATGAAAGGGTTATAACTAAAGTATATTATAACTTAATATTGCAACCATTGATCGTCAACTAGGTGATCCTTCATAGAACACTTGTAATCTAGATTTTGATTGAAATTGATTTCATTACATCAACTAACTCTACCATAACCAAATTTAGTGGTACTACACATTGACTAGTCACCATTCATTAGAACATAAATCTATGCATGAAATCAATAATACACCTTTCAATGTGTGTGTGTGTGTGTGTGTGTGTGTGTGTGTGTGTGTGTGTGTGTGTGTGTGTGTGTGTGTGTGTGTGTGTGTGTGTGTGTGTGTGTGTGTGTGTGTGTTTGTTGTGTTTTTATCTCATAAATTTAGGGCATAAAAAATAAGAAGGAAGATTGTAGTGCATCAAGTGCATATGAGATCACTTCATCCAATGGATCAGGTGATCACATCACCCCCAACTAGGCAATCAGAGGTATGTATGGGACTAATATTTCAGAAGTTATATTATGCATCAGTTCCAAGAATCTATGATCTAAAAAGATTATATATGCATGAATCAAGATGCAATGGAGTTATTAAAACCAAGAGAAAATCTATAGTTTTGTTATTACTAAGCATGGAAAGATTCATAGTTGTTTTCGAGAATGAATGGTATTTTAGTTATGGCTAGGCGATGGAGTTGTGCTAGTATTGGCTAAGCTTACTATGTTAGCTGAGCATATTGGAAATCAAGTGTGAGTCGAATGAGTTGCAAATACTATATTGGTCGACATTATAGTTGTGTAATCATTAAGCAATTAATGCTAAATATCAAGGGTTATTGTTAGAAAATTATTCAGTGCTCCCCTCAAGATTCATGACAAGGTCTTAACCACCTCTTGTGTACTATAAGTTGAGTGGTTATATTGGGCCTTAACAGGTTATTCTTTTGGTGCAATGACAACTCCACTCTAACAAGTGGTATCAAAGCTTGGTCATAGGTTCAAATCCTTAGACCCTTGGGTAACGCTAAGGAGGAGATTGTTATAAATTTATTTATTTCTTACCTAGGGATTTGTGAAAAGGGTTTAACCACCTCCTATGTACTATAAGTTGAGTGTTTGTATCGAACATTGATAGATCGGTCTTTTAGTGCAATGGAAACCCCACTCTAATAGTTATATAGTCAATTTTTGACTCATTTGCATTCATCGGTGATTAAAGAGAGCATGAAGAGCATGAAGATGAAGTGGAACAAGAGATTCAAGTGTTTGTGAACTATATTTTACTATTACTCAAAATCATTCATCAAATTTGAAAGATATTTAGCTATTGTCAAGCTACGTTATTTGATTTTTCACAAACCCTAAGTAGTCAAAATGGTAGCCATCTCTTTTGTAAGTGTTAGGAAAGAGAGGAAGGAAGTTTTTAATGTTAAATTGATAAGTAATGATGTTAGGAAGCCCTCTTTCTAAGCTATTCCTAAGATTGCATATAGAGGTGACTCGTCTAGTGCATTATCGATGATACCTTCAAAGGTTCCCATAATCCAGGCTATTGATGTCAACTTTGTAACAATGGAGTCTTGAGGGAAGAGAATAAAATTGTAGAGAAGAAAGGGTTAACCTCTTCCCTAGACTTTCCCCAAGTATTCAAGATTGAATGGATCAAAATAGTGCTAAGTCACATACATAACAACTATATTTGGTTGGAGAATGGACCAACTAATATCACTAAGAGGATAATAAATTGAGTATCAGGGTACCCTACCCTAGATAGACCTAAGAGTATGCATAGTGATGCAAAGGAAATGATTGAAAAGAATACAAGTGTTGTGTGGAATAAAAGAGGCATGTCTATTGATACTATATCAAACCCCCTATTTACCTTTTATAGTGAGAGTAATTGCTCACAATTTCTTTTAGTCTAGCGAACTAAATAGTGTTTCATTTATGGTTGTTGATTTGGATTATAAGATAGTAAAGGGAGACCATTTATATGACCTTGCCCAAGTTACAACTATAATAGTTATTAGAAAAGTTGGAAGTCATTAGGAAAGAAAAAGAGAGCATTATGAGAATTTGGTTCTTTAGTAGTTTTCATATTCTTTTATGTGCAAAACACTTTTCCTACATTTGGTAAGGCGGTGTGGAAGACAAAGAGGCCTGTCACACATCAAATAGAAAAATTTATTGAATAGCTTGGAGAGAAATTTGAGTCAATAATGACTAGATACTTTGAGGATTTTAGGAAATCCATGAAATAAAGTATGAGAATCCATGTATCACTAGTGGAGCAACATTATGATGGTTTTTGTTTCTTAGTGGATGCAGACTACACATATGTGCAAGCACCAACACCTAGAGTTAGATGGCTGAAACCCTTCCCATATGAAATCAATGTAGATGAGGCCTCTATAGCAATAATAGCTCTATTAGTAAAAGACATTGACAAGAGTGCCACCTAATTTGGAAATTATGAGGAAGCCAAATCAACAATCACAATTGACTTGAGGGTAGCTACAGTTCAAAGGAAGAAGAACAAACTAATTAAGAAGTTGAAAGAGATATTAGGTGAAGGAGAAGAAGAAGAAGATGATGATGATGATGATGAGGGAGACCAAGGCCAAGCCCCATTGAAATTAAAAAAAGGCCTATGAGAGGATCAAAGTGGAGATGCAGAAGGTGTCGAGGGAGAAGAAGTCGAGGAAGCACCAAAGAAAGCCAAGAAAAAGAGAAAAGAAAAAAGAAAAAGTAGTGGAGGAAAAATAAAAGCCTATGAAGAAGCCACAACATAAGCCTACAATACCTACTACTAGGTCAAGCACAAGGACAACCACTATACAAGCTACTAAAGTTACAAAGCCTAAGGGTAAAAGAACAATTGTAACAACAAAGCTAAGCTAGTCTGAAAGAAAACCTACAGAAGGTTGAGAAAGAAGCAAAAGAAAGATGATTCAAATGAGGAGAAGAAAAAGTTAGATGGCTTGAGTCTATTCTAGATGGTAAGCCACAACCCCTCTTCTGATTTAGATAATTTATGTGAAAATATCATTACAAATGTACATTTATCCAGTTTCACACATGTAGATTTTGATATCCTAGGGAGTGTAAATAAGAATAAGGTTGAAGAAGCCATATATGAGATGATGGCTATATTTAAGTCTACTCCATTAGATATTTCCAACTTCTTACCTAAAAATCTATATGACCAAGTTGAGAAAAAGTGCCAATATAATTTGACCACTGAAAAGAAAATAAAAGAGGCTCAATTAGCCCAAGTTATGCCTACTTTGGGTAAGAAGATGATGGCTAAAGCCATGGATAAATACAAGGGGATATTTTCCCCCAAGTATACAGCTTTCAAAATTTTGAGAAATATGATAGAAGAAGTGATGATACAAAGCACATTTCTTTGGAAAACCATATATGGTCTATCCACCAAGGATGTAGAGAAGAAAGATAATGAAGAGAAAAAGGAACCTAAGAAAGGTAATGATGGAGAAAAAGGTGAGCAAGAGAATGATAATCAAGACAAAGATGGTAATGTGGATGGTATTGAGGAGTCAGCACTAGAGGCTACAATTGAAGAAGAGCAACAAGATGTACAAGTGTTGAGTGATAGTCCTCAACACATAGACCAAGTAAGTCAAAATGACTCAGTGCTCATAAAAAATGTTCCTGACACATCAATATAGAATGTCAATCCTTTGAGTAAGGAGGATTTAAAGAATATATTGACAGACTCTACCATAGCAGTATGGCTATGCACAAATCCTATACTGGTGAGAGTGGATAAGATTGAGAAGGCAGATGTTAGGAACCTGTGTGTTCCTTCTGTTTATTTTGTTAGAGTAGTTTTGTTGGATGCATATGCTTTGTAAGTCGTCCCGTGAGTATATTTTATTATCCCACATGCATAGGTAGTATTACTTTTCTAGATCGTACCCAGTATATAAGAATAGGTTGAGGCCCTTGATGGGCACGGACGAATTTATTGTATTGAGCTTGCTCAAAGGAGGTTACCCCCTCGAAGTGGCCTGCGATCAGTAGATTCATTCTGAGTTCTGCTATCACTTTGTATTCTGTTATTTCGAAGCATTCTCACGATATTGCTATAAGGAGGTTCTTCACATCTGGTATCAGAGCACTCTCTTGGGCTCGCTGGGTGGAAATTACATCAAATTTTTTTTCTGTCGTGGCCTTCAGGTTCCTCTCATCCAATCGCCACCAAACTGAGCCACAAGATTCAATTCCTCATTTTGCTCCCTTATCCCTCTTGGACTGTTCGCCTCATTTCGCCTCCCTACCCTTGAAACCCTCATTTTTCTTTTTCCCTTGTCCCCAGGTAGTCTCCCACCACCCGTCGAACACCCATTTCCTATATGAGTTTTACCCAAATCCAAGTTTGCCGTAACTAAAAAAGTTTTTGTTTCTCCTCTTCTACCCATTCCAAAAAAAAAAAAAAAAAAAAAAAAAAAAAAACCTTGTTTTATGGTTGTTACGCGTACAGGAGCAAAAATCATGGAAGAGGAAATTGCATCCCTCAAAACCAAACTTCAAGATCTGGATGACAAAATTCTGGGTCTTAACTTTCAGCAGTCAGCCATGAGCCGAAACCATTCAGGAGATACTGGGTCCTCTTCTAGCAATTTCTGTGGACCAAAGCTTGATTTTCCACGCTTCGATGGTTCTGATCCGACTGGATGGATCTATAGGGCAGAGCAGTATTTCAGCTTGCATAATACTTTGGATAACCACAAAGTCCCCCTTGCATCTTTTCATTTGGAACATGAAGCTCTTCAATGGTTCCGTTGGTACATCAAGGCTAATGTAGGCCCAACGTGGAGCGAATTATGCACCCTCATTTTGGAGCGCTTTGGCCCTAGTTCCTTTGATGATTTCACAGGAGCACTCACTAAACTGCGTCAAATAGGCACTGTAAGAGAATACCAGACAGAGTTTGAAAAATTAGCTAATCACACAGAGGGCTTGTCTGATGAATTCTTCCGTAGTTGTTTTGTCAGTGGTCTAAAGGATGCACTTCGCTCAGAAGTCAAAATGTTTCGACCTACTACAATGATGGAAGCCCTTGGGTTGGCTAAGTTAGCGGAAGACAAGATTAGTGCTCTACAACGCTCCAGATCTAATTTTGTTCCATTCAGAAATACAGGTTCTCACAACCCTCCAGTCATACCAGCTCCCAGAACTACTCCGATCAAGCACTTGTCTGAAACAGAGATGCGAGTCAGGCGAGACAAAGGGCTTTGTTATAATTGTGATGAGAAATGGTCTCGGGGCCATAGATGTGTTCAGCAAAAGCTCTATCTCTTGGATGTGGATTCTCCACCGGAACTGGAAGAATATGTAGATGCTCAGGAAACAGTGGATGATGAGGTTGAGCCTCACCAGCCTGAACCTCCTTCACCAGAAGCTCCACCAGAGATATCTGTCCATGCTTTGGCAGGAGTCACTACTCCACAAACCATGCGGGTCTAGGGTTTCTTCAAGAAGATCCCTCTTACTATACTCATTGATTCTGGTAGCACTCATAACTTCATTGATCCACGAATAGCCAAACAGGCTGATTGCTTTATCCATCCCTGCTCTAGCTTTGAAGTCATGATTGCCAATGGGGGCACTTTACCTTGTAAAGGGAAATGTCGCAATGTGCGTCTCTCTATTGGAGATTATAACATGCGCTCTGACATGTTTGCCTTACCCTTAGGTGGCTGTGATGTGGTTTTGGGTGCCCAATGGTTACGCACTCTTGGCCCCATTCTATGGGATTTTGCTGAACTTTGGATGCAGTTTTCAGCCGAGGGGCGCCAACACACTTTGAAAGGCTTACAACCAGGGTCTCTCAGCATCATCAGTTCACACCGTATGGAAAAACTTCTTAAGAAGAATTCACATGGTGTCATCGCTCAGCTCCATTCCATTCAGATGCAGCCATCAGCAGTCTCTAGCACTCCTGCCGATCTCCAACACATTTTGGACAAGTATTCTGGTATATTTGCTGAACCTGTGGGATTACCTCCTTCTCGTCCAGAGGACCACCGTATTCAGCTCCTTCCTGGCAGTGTTCCGCCCAACATCAGGCCCTACCGCTACCCATTTCATCAGAAGACCGAAATCGAGATACTTGTCCGTGACTTACTGAAGCAAGGTATTATTCGCCCTAGTACTAGTTCCTTTTCTTCTCCAGTTCTGCTTGTTCGCAAAAAAGATGGGTCATGGCGACTCTGCATTGATTTCTGAGCACTTAATCATCTCACTATAAAGGAAAAGTTTCCCATTCCAGTTGTTGATGAACTTCTTGATGAACTTCATGGGGCTCATTTTTTCTCCAAGTTAGATCTTCGTTCTGGGTATCATCAAATTCGGGTTCATGAGGAGGATATACCTAAAACTGCCTTCCGCACACATGATGGTCACTATGAATTTTTAGTCATGCCCTTTGGCCTCACGAATGCTCCTTCAACATTTCAGGCAGTGATGAATAACATATTTCGACCATACCTCCGGAAATTCATTCTGGTCTTCTTTGATGATATCCTCATATATAGCAAAACTTGGGCTGAGCATCTCCATCATCTGGAGCTTGTCTTGCAACTTCTCTCTGATCATCAACTCTGTGCAAAACTATCTAAATGTGTGTTTGGCCAGGAGGAAGTGGAGTATCTCGGGCATATTGTTGCACACCATGGAGTGCGGGTGGATCCTACAAAAATAGATGCCATGAAAACTTGGCCGCATCCTAAAACTCTCAAGAGCCTTCGGGGTTTTTTGGGGTTGACTGGCTACTACCGCAAGTTTGTCAAAGATTACGGGAAAATTGCAGCACCATTGACAGCTCTGTTAAAAAAGGATGCCTTCTCCTGGACCCCTGTTGCTGAGATTGCATTTGAACAACTGAAACAGGCTATGTGCAGTACACCTGTTCTCGCGATGCCAGATTTTTCCAAACCCTTCACTATTGAGAGTGATGCTTGCGGCAATGGATTGGGTGCTGTTCTCCTGCAAGATGACCATCCTATTGCATTCACTAGCAAAGCCCTCTCTGGTAAGAATCTAGCCCTCTCTACTTATGAAAAAGAAATGATGGCTATTTTGCATGCTGTACAGAAGTGGCGGCCATACCTCTTAGGGAGTCATTTTTGCATCAGAACCGATCATCGAAGTCTGAAATACTTCCTGGAACAACGGGTATCCTCTCCTACACAACAGAAATGGGTCAGCAAACTCATGGGGTATGATTATGAGATCACCTACAAGAAGGGTAAGGAGAATATTGTGGCAGATGCTCTTTCTCGCACATTTGATAATCAAGCTTCCCTTTCCGCTATTTCTATGCCCATTCCCAATTGGTTAGCATCTGTTCAGCAGGGCTATGACAGTGACTCTTCTTTATCTCAAATCATTCACCAGCTAGCCAATAATCCTTCTGCTATACCACATTACTCTTGGGATGGTACTTCTCTTCGATACAAGGGTCGACTAGTGCTTCCTCAGAACCCAGCTCTACATCAAGCTATTTTTTATGAACTCCATGCTTCTCCTTCAGCAGGGCACTCAGGCTTCCTCAAAACTTATGAGCGAGCAAGGAGAAACTTCTTTTGGAAAGGGATGAAACAGACGATTCAACAGATGGTGGCTGAATGTGATACTTGCCAACGCCACAAGGGTGAAACGACCCTCCTTCCTGGCTTGCTCGAACCATTTCCCATCCCTACATGGATTTGGACTGATATTTCTATGGATTTCATTGAAGGGCTTCCTAAATCCGGTGGCAAGATAGTGATCTTGGTTGTGGTTGATCGTCTCTCGAAATATAGTCATTTTTGTGCCCTCAGCCACCCCTATACTGCCTCCTCTGTTGCACAAATCTTCATGGACCAGATATTTCGTCTTCATGGACTCCCTTCTTCCATTGTCTCTGATCGTGATGCAACTTTTACCAGTCATTTTTGGACTGAACTGTTTCAGAAAACTGGCACCAAACTGAAGATGAGTTCGGGCTATCACCCACAAACTGATGGTCGAACTGAAATTGTCAATAAATGCTTGGAAACTTATCTTCGTTGCTTCACTTCTGAGCAGCAACATCAGTGGGCCAAGTGGCTCCCTTTAGCTGAATGGTGGTACAATACCTCTTACCACACTACCTCTAAAATGACTCCATATGAAGCAGTCTATGGTCAGGCACCTCCAGTGCTCCTTCCCTACACTCCCAACAGCTCACCAGTCCAGGCAGTTGACATAGTTCTCCGCAGCAGGGATCAGATTCTTCGTACCTTACAGGATAATCTTCACATGGCCCGTAATCGGATGAAACAGCAAGCAGATCAACACCGTTCTGAGCGCTCATTTCAAGTTGGGGATATGGTTTTTCTTCGTCTACAGCCATACAAACAATCCTCCCTAAAGCTGAAAGGGCGTCATAAGCTGGCCCCAAAATTTTATGGGCCTTATAAGGTTCTGCAGAAAATTGGTTCAGTTGCTTATAAACTAGAACTTCCTCCTTCTTCCCGCATTCATCCAGTCTTTCATGTTTCTTGTCTAAAGAAAGTTCTGGGTACCACTGTCAGAGCACAAACTACTCTCCCTGAAATGGATACGGAAGGATCCATTATCCTGGAGCCGGTGGCAATCATTGACCAGCGCACTCGCCAGCTTCGCTCTCGCTCCATCTCTGAGGTCTTGATTCAGTGGCATGGCATGCAACCAGAGGATGCTACCTAGGAACCCCTTCTTCAGATTCAACAACAATTTCCACACCTTAAGCTTTGAGGACAAAGCTTTTTTCTAAGGGAGAGGGGATGTTAGGAACCTGTGTGTTCCTTCTGTTTATTTTGTTAGAGTAGTTTTGTTGGACGCATATGCTTTGTAAGTCGTCCCGTGAGTATATTTTATTATCCCACATGCATAGGTAGTATTACTTTTCTAGATCGTACCCAGTATATAAGAATAGGTTGAGGCCCTTGATGGGCACGGACGAATTTATTGTATTGAGCTTGCTCAAAGGAGGTTACCCCCTCGAAGTGGCCTGCAATCAGTAGATTCATTCTGAGTTCTGCTATCACTTTGTATTCTGTTATTTCGAAGCATTCTCACGATATTGCTATAAGGAGGTTCTTCACAGCAGAACTTGATTCTACAGGGAGAAACCAAGGATATTCAAGGAGAACAAAGTACAAACCTCATACAGAAAGTTTCTATAACTGATACACCATCTAAAATGCCCATTTTTGTATTTCAAATGAAAGAGACAAAGGCACAACAAATAGATTCATCACTGCCTAGCCTAAATAGTTAAAGTTTTCTAGCACTATTTATTGTTGATAAATATGGTACTAAAGTACACACATGTTAGGAGGCAAGTCATGCACCTATTTCACAAGTTCAAGGTGAAGCCCACAAGGAAGTAAAGGAAGGTGATAAGACTAAAGAGTTAAAGGTGACTACTACACCAAAGGAACATCTTGCAATACAAACTCTGGTAACTTTTCTAGTTTCTACCACTCTTATCAGTAGTCAAACTCTTCATAGGCTAAGCATAGAGACTTCACCATTGCAAATATCAAGGCCTAGTCCTAGTACATCAAAGAGTGTAGATGATACATCATATGGTGATGTAAGTCTAGATGAAGTGATTGAATTGCCAAAGTTTGATCTAAACACAACCACTATTGAAGAGATGAGTATTCTACATGAAGCTGTATAAAGGAAAAAGAGGCAAGAAATATTGAGAATGGAGTAAAAGAAAAAGAAATTTTTGCATGTCATTAAAGACATATTCTATGATGCTTTAAATTTCCTTGATATGAATGAAGAAAATCATATCATTGAACAACTTATCAATATTGTTGACAAGATAAAGGATGAAGACCTAGATTCTAATGTTAAACTTTTACAATGGTCTAAAAGGAAATTTCATACAAAGGTATTGGAGAAGATATCTAGTGAAATTGTACTAACACAAGTTGACTTAGCAACCAAAGCAAAAAGTGTGAAGAAGGTGTTAGAGAATATTTTCTCTTTATACACTAAATTATGTGATGTTAATCTTTTCACACAGAAGGTTCAAAGGACTATTAACTAGCTATAGGGAGATCTACAACTAATAGGTACTACATTATAATTATCTCTTGGCCAAAGTTAGTCACATTTTTAGAGGTTACTATCCACTCAAGGTAAGATTTCTAAGCTACAAGCACAAGTTGCTACCATTAGAGCTACCTTGATCAGTTTCCAATCCATGATGAATCTGTACATGGAAGTGTTCCATAATGAACTATCCTATGATGAGACATGAATGAAGAAATATTCTCATCTCTCAACACATGATGGCTTAGTTGACCTTGCTTCCCAACTAGACATTTAGTATCAATCTCTAGAGGTAGCCAGCAATAATTGGGATGTAGAACTAAAGATAATAATGGAGATTCATAAATAATTTTTGGATAAACACACTATAAGTGTACCACCCAACTAACATAAGTTTCAAAAAAGGGGGAATATGAAGTCTTGGATAATGAAGTAAGGGGGATAGAAAAAATGAAGTTTTGAGAAGACATATCTACTTAGGGGGAGTACTAGAAGCAAGATAGAAGAGAAGTATTTACTCAAGGGAGTAATGGAGTTATAAGGTATGACTAATTAGTCATCCATTTTGCAAATTTTTGAAGTTTTGAAATTTTGTATGAGAGTTGAGTCAAGTATATATATTGTCTAAGTTATGCTTATAATAAGGTTGTATATGTATGACAAAAGTTTTTTTCCCACTCATATCAAAGGGGGAGATTTTTTATCTCATTTTGGTTTTGACAAGGTAGTGACAAAACACTTAATTCATTATCTAGTAGAAACTTAGTGCAATTCAAGTGCATAGTGTATATCAAGCATAAGTTACCAAACAATATGGTGTAGGAGCACATTGACCATCTCCCATGGAATCTTGAGTCTTTTTTTTAGTATATTTTGAGTCTTGATAGATTAGGGATTTAGTTATTTCATATCATGTTATTAGGTGTTTGAAATAAGATCATGTTGACCAATTTCTTATTTTGATTATTATGGTCAAAGTGAGTCAAAAGTGGGAAAATATCATGCTAAGGCATAAATGGAGTATAATGTAGTATTAAAAGGTGTTAATAAGTTTTTAAATCTATTTAGGGTGTCTAGGAAGCATGACAAATCATAAAATGTAAAATATGGAAAACATGTAAAAAGTTGCCAACAAATGCTATCAGTAATTCATTGCAAAATTGACAAAGGGTAGAAGGTGAACAGTCATTCATCTTGTTCAAACTTCTTAGGGAGGTGAAATTTCTTGTTTGTGGATATAAAGTAATGTAATCTCATTTGGAGAGTATTATAGAGAGGAGAGGAGATGTGGAGTAGAAGCATGCAGATTATTATAATAATAAAAGTTTGTTTTATTTTGTGGAAATTTGCACATTCTGGTATTTGTTTGCAGCCTTATGTTATTCTTTGATATTCCATGGTTAAGATGATTATTGAGCTTCCTTGTTAATATTTATGAAGTAATGGACTAATTTTAATGCACCAAAAGACCTCTGACATCATTAATTATGGGTATAACCCTCTGTATTCAAGATTTGAAATAGTAGATTACCTACATTCTCAAGTTAATTAATCTCAATACATGCATACTTCTATTCTGTAAAGGTTGGTAGAGAGATGAATATGATGTAAACTTTGATATCCGTCTATATTTTTCTCTTGATAATGCATTGCCTTATTTCATTGTTTGAATGAAGAAAGTTGTCAATTATTGTAGATGATTGTATGACTGTCATAGAAATTACAGCCTCAGTATGCAAACCATATTTTTTTATTGAATTGTTACATTTTGTTAATTTTGGATATGTTATTTAGAAGCAAATTACACAAGTTATGACCAAACATATTGTGAAAATATTATATATTTCAAAATTTATGTACGAATGTTTGGAGGTCTATACGAATTCTATAATGTTGATAAATATCATGTGGAATGGAAAAAGAGTCTTAGATATTGTTTGACCATTAATAAGTTATAAAGAGGAGTGTGATTTTTATACAAGATCTAAGAATTCGATTCAATCAAGATTCCACTGTAGCTCTACATCAATTTTGAATCCCACGATGATGTGTAGAACCTTTTCATGTTAGAATCTCTTTATTGATAATGAATCAAGCCTTGAGAAGTAGTTTGAACTATGGTGTTGATAAAGATCCTAGAGGGTGTAAGTTGATGGTGGTGTTGGGTATTGTGTGAGTTCATTGTTTGGGTATTGTGAAAGGTTTGGTAGAGACAATAGAATAGGTGAGATTGGTACAAGCAATAGGCCATTCACCTTGTCTTCGAACTTAGAGACTCTAAAGGGATAGCATATGTTATGCTTGGTTTTCTTGGAAGAAGCCTTAGTTGCATAATTAGTAAGTAGTAAGAACATAGTTATCACCACCATACTTGCATCACAATGCATGCCAAGCAATATGATAGTTAGTTTGGAGCACTAGTAGGTGTCAAGTAGTCTATGTGTGTTGAGTCATTCAGGAGCCGAGAAAATAGTATGTGTCGAGTGATTAAGGTGTTGAGTAAAAAATGCGTGTTGAGTTGTTTAGAACCCAATTTACAACATTGAGAGCATAGTGTTGGCCGAGTAGCAAAGCCTTTAGATGTTGAGTGAACATTTAGAGACATAGTTGTTTGTATTGGCACAAACTACTATGTAAATCATTTTTGGGCTGACATAAACATTATTTTTCAATTGTAGAAGATAAGGATCAAGTCATATTGTCAATCCCTATGCAATACATGAAACCAATCAAATTGAGGGATGTTTTAGGCAGCAATATAGATCAACCATAGCCATTGATTCTAACCTAACCCATTCCACCTATGTTTATTTAAGAAGACAAACCCTAAAGAATTTAAAAGATGTATGTGAAATGAATGATAAGTTTAAAGAAAGCATTCATGGTGGCTATGGGGGTTATGATAGTGCTATGAATTGCATAATTAGTTAGAGAGAATAAAGAAAAGAAGGCAAAGGACAAAGGAGACATATCTTATTACAAGGATCAAGTATTTATTAGTAGAGAGAAGATATGACATCTAGTAGTAAGGTGCTAACTGAAGGATCGTGGTGTTGAAAAATTTTAATAGGTGATACAAAGTAAATCTCCTAATAGAGTAGCCTTAATAGGTTTTGTAGTCTCAACAGACTCTTGTAAATCTCTTAATTGAGTACTTTATTGTGAGTTTAAATCCTCTAGCAAGGTGAGATCTAATAGTCTTTGTAAGCCTTTGATAGGGAAGATCCCTCATAGTGTAGGTCATAGTTTATGATCAAACTCATTGTAACCATAATTGGTTACACTTTACAACTATAGTAGTGAATATTTGTGGGTGTCATCCCTACCTCAATTTTACCTTCTCCTTAGAGGGTTTTTGGGTAACCAAATTTATTGTGTCATGTTTTAAACTTATTTTATGCTATGGATGCAATGTATAGTTAGCTATTTTAGTTTATATTCTAAATTATGAGATGGATGTGTGGTGAATGTTTTATGGTTAAAGTTTTCTAGTACTGATTCATCCCCCCCCCCCCTTAGAGTTTACTTTCCCATTGTTATTTCCAACAAATGTATGCAAAAAAGGAATATGCATAACTAAAAGGAAAAATAGTGTAGGAGTATGAATTAAATGTACAGTTATAAAAAATGTACTACATAATGGTTTGGAAGCATTGTATTGGTCAATAAAAGCACACCTATATAGAATGTGCCTCAAAACCAAGTAGACACACAAGAAGGTAGGATGAACACATAGGTGTAGATAGAAGCACAACATAAGTAAATGAAAGAGAAACTTTGCATGATGAATGTGCTAAAATAACCTATAGATGAACTTGCACATGTAAAAATAAATAGAAAAATTAAAATGTTGGGGGTTGGGCCCCATGGTGGATGCCAAAAATGTATGCAAAACTATGTGATAATGTAGAATTATCAATCTAATGATTAAATATTCTCTAATTTAACACACCCAATGAAGAAATGCAATTGACATAAGCTAAAAATGTAAATTCCTTCACTTGCCAGTTGCAACCTATCTTCATTGTCCTCCTAGCTTTGGGTTCTTGGATTTGTGAGCTCTCATATTTGAACCAACTCCTTCTATTGAAGAGTAAAGGATCATTGCAAACATAATTGCACTTCCTATGTAGCCATCTGTTTTCAATTGCAAATCTGAGTGTATATAAATAGGAGTTTAAGAGGCATGTATCATGAAGAAAAATTCCTTTATGTTAATAAATATTGGTTATTATAAGGTAATTGACATTATACATTATTGTATTTTGATTAATTGTGTTTGTGTGTCTAATTGACAATTAATAAAAATGCAATAATGTTTAAACAATAACCATAGGGGATCAAGTCTGGATCAAATCAATGTGGGTGAAGTTGCAACATTAACACACCCTCTTATGTGGGGAGGATGCACACATGACCATATATTACCTCAATGTAATATAAAAATATCTTTGATCAAAAGATATTCAACATTTTTATATCGCATTTCATATCACAAGTATTGGCCTCTAGAATATCAACATACATAACATTCCATGTATTTAAAAAATATTCATAAAGTATGTGCACATGCATTCTCATAATGCTTACCATATGAACAACCATGGTCTATTTAAGGAACTTAATCTACAATGAAAGTAATCCTCTATTTTAATCTACTTAGACACCATAAGATGCCCATCACAATAGAAGGCCATGATTTTTTTAAGGAACTTAATCCACCATGTAACTAATCTTCTATTTTAATCTATTTGGACATCATAATATGTCTATCATAAAAGAAGGTCATGGTCTACTTAAGGAGTTTTAATCCACCATGCAAGATATAATCTATCGTGATCAGTTTCAGCATTATAAGATGTCTATCATAATAGATTGAGTTATTGAAATATCCTCACCTTTCAATAACTTCTCCAAAAAAATGATAATCATTTGAAATTTGTCATTTCCTCATGATATACATAGGGGGTGGGCCCAAATTATGTAGTCACACACATGTATTTTAAAACTCCCTCTAAATACCAACCATCTAAACTTCTCATCTAATGATGCTTCTAATGGAGTGTTAGACTCCCCTTTGAATCTCATATCAATCCTCCTTTTCCTGCAAGAACATACTTAGAAAGGATCAAGGCAAATAGCTCTTCTAGTATACATAGAAATATAGATAAGAATGTTAGCATTGATTAGGATGTTAGTGACTTAACTTGTGTCTATTAATAAAAACATCAATGATTATAACATAACTCTTTATTTTATATTTTTAATAATAGAAATAAGATAACCATATCAAGGAAAATACTTATTTGCACATCAATATATATGATGCAATCCTTTATACTTCTTGGTTTGTCATCTTGATACTAATATCAATGCTCCTCCTTGATTAATTATACACTTTTACCAAAAATAATATCATATAATAACTTTGGAATAATCTTATTTAATAATTATATGCAATAATAATATTCAAAAGTTAAGTCTTGGGAAAAGTTACCCAATTCTCAATATTAATCTTATCATTTATCGATTTTAAATTGCTTTGTTCTTGTAGTAATATAATATTAGTAATTATTTCCATGTATAATAATTTAATGAAATATTTCATGTCATTACTTGTATATACACTTAATAATATTAGCATGACTATATTCATATGGCACTGGCTAATCTCTAGACAAAATGCACCAAAGACAATAAAAAAAGTTAAACATGATTCTTTTTCAAATACACAAAAATATAGAAAAATTTTCTCAAAAATTTTTTTGTTTGTAATCACAAAATATACAGATCATGAAGATCAAATGCTAAAAATTTCAAAAAAGATAATTTTGTTTTCATTTATTGAAATTTTGTCAATGGTGCAATTTGTAGGGAGGATAGCAGTATCATATTCATATTCATACCTTCAAAATAGTGTTGATGTCCTAATGCCTATATTAAAAAACTTTAATAATAATCGACGTTGATATGTACCAACCTAGCATTATTTTCCTTACATTTATCAATCAAGTAATGTTGAATATATCTTTCTTTCATGGTAATCATGGTGATACTATCATGCCATTTTAATATGTCATTCACATCATAGGGATACAAAAGACACTACAAGCCTTCAATGGTAGACTCCTTGTCATTGTAGGATATTTATAAGATATCTTTATGTATTTGAAAATTGTGAGAAATATAACTTCACAACACAAAAAATGTATTCAACAAAATAGTGGATGTCAAGTGATAGGCAATGTGTGGCGAATGAACTCAACATGCTAAGGAGCCAAGTGGAATGCTTGGTAGTAGTGGATGTTGAGTTGCTTTGAAACAATGGGAGCTGAGTGACTTGGTCTCCAAAGGAAGTTGGAGCTCATCAACAACACTCTGTAAATACAAAGACCAAGTGAGATCAGTCAACTAAGGAGTTGAGTGAGCTTGGTTGGCACAAGATGGAAACTTGATACACCCAACTATAACTCGATAGATTCAGTTAACAAAGGAACTAAGAAAGTTAATAATAGACTTTCTATCTAAAATTTTCCACCATTAAAACATAAGAATAATGATAAAGATCTTGCAACTCTAATCTTCTCAAATACTTAATGCAACATGCATAATAAATGGAAAGGTGACAAAAAAGAGACAAACTACTAGATCAACTAGTATGCCTACTTGCTTGCTTTCTATTCATAAATTCGTTCAACTAAATACAAATATGGGAGTATAGGGCTTCAACCAAAAACAAAATGCTTTAACCTATAAATTTTACTTGAAATGTAAACTTACAACACTACAAGGTTGCATACAACAATGTCTGGAGAAATCACTACTTCATAGGATGGCCAAGACAAACTTACAAAGAAAAAAGAATAAAGATTGTGTTGATGCAAACCTTATACTTCCTTCTTCTCTTATTTTGATCTACTAACTACCTACTTATTGAATGAATGAGCCTTCAATCCCTTGTCTTGCACCAAAAAATTTCCCTCTCTTTTCCAGGTTTCAAACTCACCTACCGAGTTTATGTGTGTCAGGCAGGTAGGTGGGCATGTGGCTCTAGGAAAACTAACCATTTCAGATTTCTAACACTCCCCCTTTGTCTTGAGCCATATGAAAAAAGATCACTCTTCATCCAAATCAACCACCAAGACTCCTTCTTAGGTGCACAAAACTTTCTATGCCTTGAGGCTTAGTGAAAATGTTTTCTACCTACTACTCAAACTTACAAAATTCTATTTTGATGTCTCCATTCTCCACCAACTCTCTAATGAAGTGATATCTAATTTCTATGTGCTTGCTTCTGCCATGGAATACTTGATTCTTAGATAGTGTAATTAAGGAAATGTTGTCACAAAATACTATGGTTCCATCTTCTTGCCTTTCATTCAAATTTGTAAAGATTCTCCTTAACCAAATAGCTTGACATGTTGTTGCATTCACTATTATGTATTCAACCTCTATTGTAGATTGAGAAAAAATAGGTTGCTTCTTGGATGGCCATAAAATTGCACCCAAGCCCATATGAAACATGTATCTAGAAGTGCTCTTCCTATCATCTAGGCTTCCAGCCCAATCACTATCAATATAACCAACCAACTTGAAATCATTATCTACAATATAAAAAATCTCAAATCCTTTGGTACCATTCACATACCTCAGGATCCTCTTTCCCACTTGCTAATGGGAATCCCTTGGTGTTTCCATATATCTAAAAATCAAACTTACTGCATGCATCATGTCAAGCTGAGTTTCTATCAAATACATTGAGCTTCCAACCATACTCTTGCATAATGTTGGATTCACACTTTTGTTGCAATCTTCCTTGATCAACATTAGACCTATTGTTGTTAGTGTTGGGGATCTCTTACTATTTTACATTGTAAATCTCTCCAAGATCTGATTTTCATACTTTTCTTGAGAGTTGAAGACACCATCACACATTTGTTTTACTTCTATGTCTAGAAAATACTTCAAGAGACCTAGATCTATCATTTCAAATTCATTCTTTTTGGCCTCTTTGAACTTGCCAATTAGGAAATTATCATTTCCAGTGAAGATTAAGTCATCTATATACAAGAAAACAATCAAAACCTACTTTTGCAAAAGCCATTGCTCATGAAGTATGAGTCAATTCTGTTGTACCATACTCATGGAGCTTTCTGGAGCCCATATAGAGTTGTCTTCAATCAATACACCTTGTGTTCTTTGCCTATAACTTCATAACTAGGTGGCTGCTCCATATATACCTCTTCTTTCAATACATAATTCAAGAAGGTGGACTTCACATCCATTTAGTATTCCTTCCATTTGTGTTGTGCTACAATTGCTATGATAGTATGCACAGTTTCCATTCTTGCAATGGGGGCATATGTCTCATCATAATCTTTGCCATACTGGTGCTTGTAACCGTTGACCACTAAGTGTGCTTTATGCCTATCTATTTTTCCTTTAGCATTACACTTGGTCTTGTAAACCCATTTCACTCCAATTACTTTTGGGAGGCAAAGTAGTTAACTCTCATGTCTCATTTCTCTCAATAGCATCTATTTCCTCATCCATGGCACTACACCATTTCTCCTTTTTCATAGCTTCTTCAAAGTAGATTGGATCACTATGAGAAAATAATTCAAAATTGATGCTCTTGTTAAACTATTCATCATACCTTTCTTCTTGAAATTAAATTCTAAATGTGGTTGATTTGCTTTCTCAAAGATTCCTAGAATGCCTATTGCTTGAAATTGTTAATTCACAAAGATTACTAATTAGCTTGTGTGAGGAGATGAGGGTTCCATTTATATATTTTGGAAGGTCCTAGCCTAGGAGGAAAAATTTGACGGCACATTGAGAACATAGGACGAGTGTAGGGAGGAGATTTCTCATATGTGGGAGTTAAGAGAAAGGACTTAGTTAGAATGTGAGAGGAAAATTAGGGAAGATGTTTCTCTCACATTGATATAAAGGTATTTGATAGGAGGAGAGACACGTGGTACCTGTCTCACAAAGACCCTTGAGAAGATCCATCCCTCAAAGAGGACTCTTGGGAAAGTGTCCTATGAGCCATCTTTGACCCTGTGAGGTGGAATGACCAACTTCTAGAGGATAGGAAAGGTAGCAAGGACTTTGTCACCCAAAGACATGTGTCCCTATTGTGGTTTCACTACACACGCCCCATTTCACCTAGAAATGAGGAACCCTTACTTTGTTTTTTAGCTTTTTGGATCCCTACTATGGGGTCTGAGTCTTTGTTTTAGGGTTTTTCTTGGTGTTTTACCTAATTTGGGTCTTTGTCTAAAAACCTAGTTAAACCATGTTTTTGAAGAAAAAAATCAAATTTGCATTAAAAAGGGGCACACTAGCACACCTAGCGCACCTCTAGAGGTGCGCTAGTGACTTAGCCACTTAAATAATAGCACATTCCCCTTGAAAGTATGCAACTACATAGTTGTGCAACTCCAACAGGTGTGCAAAATTTTGGACCTATAAAGCTCGAGACTCCCCCCTCTTTGCTTATTTCTTTCTATCCTTTGAGCTCTCAGCTACCAAACCTCCATAGCTTCTGAGGCATGCCAAATTGCTCTGTCACCTGTACACAACACAAATGTTAAAAATAAACCAAGGCAAAGGTGCACACCTTGTGCACCTCCCGTGATGCATAAGGTGCACACCTTTCTTTTTTACATTCACAAACAAAACTTAAAAAAGTTAAACCTAAGCTAACACAAACCTTCACCCAAGGTAAAGGTGTGCACATGTACACCTTTACAAAAAAAAAACTCCAACATGTGAATATTAAAAAGGGTGCACACTTAGCACACCCTACAAGGTGGGCTAAGTACACACCCTTAGTATTAGGAGTCTTGGAGTAGGAAGGCACACCTAGCTCACCTCTGAGGTGAGCAATGTGCACCATTTTCATTTTTCAGAAGGTTTTTATAAGTTTCAAGTATTTTTAGCAGGATTAGGGTTTCTGGGTTTTTTTTGTCATAATTAGGGTTTATGTAAGTTAATTCTTCTTCACCTCCAAACTAATAGATTTTGGTTTTATGAAAATTAAATGGCTTCATCCTCATCCTCCATTGCTATAAAGATGGCTCTAAAACTAGTGGTTTTCAAATTCCAAGGTGTTCCAACAAAGTCATGCTTCCAGGATGAATATTCACAGATCTGAGATACTGAGCTAGTTCATATCGACTGCAATGTTGCCCTACTTTTATGGAAAAAAACCAATTGAGAGGTCTCCAATAGTATCTATACTTATCAAATTAGGGCTAGCTAACACAGCATCACACCTGGTATTAGTACAGTCTTCAAAATTGATCATGACATTAGCAGAGAACAATGTTTCAGAAGAAAAGGTTGTGAAAAGTATAACTAGAGAGATTGTCCTAGATTTCAAAACTAAGAATATAGAGAAGGCATTCCATCTTTTGAGGGTAGATCAGTACATCAAGATAGCATATCATCAAGTAGAGAGGTGGTACAGAGAGCATGGAGAGGAAACATCAGAAATCAACCAATCTTTGTATCTCATCGATAAGACTCCTCTTGAATGAAGAGAAGGTAAAATAGACATGACAAGGAGCTATATGAAAGATTATATTAGACATTATATAGTGCTCTTAAGTAGAGTTATGGGGTTACTAGCATTAGGACACCTGAACATATGGATGGTACACTTCATTAAGACCATCAAAACAATGAAGATGTCAATTGATTGGGCTTTAATTCTCAGTGAGAATTTAGATAACCAATTGGCAGTGGTGAAGAACAACCAAAATTTATATATGACATCTTATTTTCTGTACCTATTAGTTGAAAGAGCAATAGATTATCTGGGATTGTTCAAAAGGGGAAACATGCAAGACACAAACACATGGACTTATGTGGTATACCCTTAGTTGATAAAGAAAAATATTTCAAAGCATAGTAAGGAATATAGAATAGTGAATGATGCCTTCATTTTCACAATCATCTGGTTCATTGAGGGAGATTATGTGAGAAGGATGTCAGATGAGGTAGTGGTAAAGATAACAAAAATCAATGCCTACTACATCCAATTTAAAACATTCACTTATTTAAGAGTAGTAGGTACAAGTGTCAATCCAAAGAAGCTCCCTAGGTATCCATGTGATAGACTCATACTATTGGAGATTGCATGACAACTCTTGTTTGCATATGAGAGAGTAAGGAAGCAACACAAGAAAACCTAGGTATGGCCTATCACTATAGATTCATTTAGTGTTGTCTAGAAATAGGATATTGCAACTTTTGAGTGTGAGTGGTTAGTATCCCTTGGAGGAATATAAGTCTTCTTGTCCCTATTTTGATAACATCGGCAGAGTTCAGTACTTGGTGGGGAAACAATTCCAACATGAAGATGCCATAGAGCATCATTGATGAATGCAATGGATGACTATAAAATATAAATAAGGGATTATTGTAGGATGACTCTCTATCTAGTAAGTAGTGCCTTATAAATAAAAGTCCCTTTAAATATAGTATAGCAAAACACTAAAGAGGTCCTAGATCCATTGTACAATAGGGATAAGATATTTGATTGACCTATTATGAATAAAGAAATTGATAAAGAGGAAAATACAATTATTAATCATAGGGCGAGGCATGTCATCCAATTAACCAAGGATTGGATTAAAAGACCATTCAAGCTAGATGCAATTCTACAAATTGTAGTTTTCCAAGCTCCAGCCCACCTAGTGAAAGGTAGATGAGCAAAGGTGATAGTGCCCACATCCATAGCTTAGTCTCTAGTAAGACTAGAAATATTTCATCAACTCGATAGAGAAGTTGGATACTTTATGGCATAGAAGGGTAAAGGAAAAAGAAAAAGAACTTCCCCTTAACAACTCAAGCCTAGAGAAGGAGCAACAAGGGGCAGACAATGTACAAAGGGTAGAAAATGTAGAAAATATCCAGATTCAAGATAATCCTTAAGTGCAACCACTAGAACAAGGGCAACAAGCTGAAACAGAAACACAGGAAGTGTCTCTTCCCACACAAGAGGTAGAAGCATCCCCATTGACTACCAAGAAAAGAAAGATAAAAACTTAGATTAGAAAGACAAGGTGACAAAAGGTGATAAGGAAGGTTGTTCCTTTTCCATTAGTCCCACAATCTATTCTAGAAGCGGAAGAAAAGGATGGTGAAGATGAAGGAAATAACCTTCCCTTGAGTCAAAGGACTCGTTAGAGATAGAATAGAGAAGAAGCTCTACTATTACTCCACCATCCATTCCTACAAAATGCATTCAGGCTACAACATCTAAGGATGAATTACAACAATGGATTAATGAGCAAGAGGATGAAGGGGTTGATGTCCTTAAGATGTTAGATTTTGATTTCATGCTGGTAGGCACTGACTTGGTAGGAGATAAGATAAGGGATACCCGAACAAATAAACCTCCACAAGAGAACTAGAGTCAATTTCTATCTCAGTCACCAAGACCTTTAATTGCTACTCCATCACCAAATCCAAATTTATTTTGTATGGATCAAGGTTCAGCTACCCCTCTCCCTCTGGGTAATGAAGAATAGGTGCAAGCTAAATAGGAAGAAGAGCCACAACAAATATCTATTGATGAAGTATCAAAGGAAGGCCAAATATATGAAGAAGCTCGACTGACTTCCCAAGATATAAAGGTGAGGACTGTGGACTCAAGAGACACAGAGATGCCCAATGTGGATCTCTCATGATAGGAAAAGACTCTAGAGAGGAGTGATAAAGGAAAAAATATAGCAATGCAAGCTCCATCTACATCTAAGGATAAATCTCTGATGAAAGATGCTCCAAGATGGCTGAGGAAAGAGGTGATGGTTAGGCACAAAGGGTAGTTGTATTCTACTAATGAAGAGGGGATGGGAGAATTAATTGAAGCTCTCAAGAAACCTAAGCCACCTGTAGGTGATGCTGAACACTAGCCTTTGTCATGAGTGATCAAAATTAGGGCTTGTTTACCCATGTTGCTATCCCTCCTTTGCATGTAGATATTGAGGATTTGACTCCAAAATATTATCAAATCATGGAGGTCGTGCTTGGAAAACCCACTATGGATACTGCCAAATTAATGGTCACTACAAGAATCAAAGATGGGTTTAGGCACTTAAAATAGGATGAGACTAAATCGTTAAACCTTTAGAAGAAGAAATGAAATCCTAAGGGAATATCTAAATGAAGTAGTTGGTACATTGGATCTTGAAAATCCCAAAGAGACTCTAAATGTAGCAATTGAGAAAAGGGATAAGGAGACTATATAACTAGATTCATTTTTGAAGCCCTGTTAGCAATGGCAAAAAAGTTTTGAAGAGAAAGGTGTGCAAATTATACAAGTAAATCTTAAACTACTAAACCATATGTAGAATAATATGGATAAGTTAGTTGCTATATTGAACTAGGATTTTGGGTTAATGGATGAAGTACATACTTGGGGTAAAGACCTACAAGTGTTATAGTCAATAAAGAGTCAAAGGTATCTTATGCTAATAGATGTATATACTACAAAGGAGTTAGATAAGATAGATGATTGGATAGGGAAGATTATGGATGACAATAAAGTAATGGAAACATTACATTCATATATTCATAAGCTCAAGGATCAAACCCAAGAGAAAATTTTGGAGGCAGAGAGACATTACAGTGGTGCTTGGATTTTTTGAAGATGATTCAAGGGATAAACTAATAGCTATAGAAGTAGTTGTTGAACAGTTTTAAAAGACTTTTAAAGAATCTTTCATTGATGAGGATATCAAACAAGAATTTAAGACCGAAGAGGCATTGCTAGAATTAGATGTAAAATTGGGAGATTTTGCAAAGACTCACATAGAAGTGGACAACTATAGGCAAAAAGTAAAGGATAAATATGAAGCTTTAGATTTTTTGAATGGAGCCCAAGTCATGAATATTATAGAGAAATTCAAGAGAAAATACCCAGAAATAGCTCTAGTATGAAGGGGAACATAACCTAGAAGCTAGAATTTTAGTTTTGACACTTGATAAAATTTTGCATTTTTGGACATGTCTTCTAAGGTGCACTAGCTTTTGAGGTGCGCAAGCTTCTAAGGTGTGCAAGCTTCCTAGGTGGGTTAGATGCACTTCTTCTAAGGTGCAGTTCTCCCAAGGTGCACCAAAAGTTTTTGAAGAAGTTAGAGGTGTGTCGACAGTTAACTGCCAGCTACAAATTTAGAGTTTTCCATGTATCAAAATGTATTCTAATGGTAGTTTAACTCCTACATACACCTAGTTAAGGTTGAGCTTCTATTTTTGGCACCTCTAAAGACTCTTACATCATGTAATGGCTTTCTTCTTCTTTTTTTCCTTGTTTTAAGACATGTAAAGGCTCATGCATCTATTAAATGATATAAATAAGGATGGATTCCTACTTAGCACCAGTTAAAGAGTCAATTTGTACATAAATGTACTTGTTTTATTAGTTTAGAATCATATGTTTGCATAAAGGGATCTCTCACTCTCAACACAAATTGAGGAGATGATTTCTTATAAATTTAAGAATGCAATATGTATTTCAAGCAGTTATTTTGATGCAATAATATATGCTTTTGGTGCTCTCATTCAAAGTGTAGTTATTCTTGCCTAAATGTGTTACATTTTGTGAATGTATGTTCATGGAGTGTAATGGAGCCAATATTTTTATTGCATTATTTTGATTGAGTGATCTTTTAATTTTGGTGTTTGCTACAGGTTTACAAATTTCACTGACATACTTAGTTCGAGAAGAGATCACCTTATTATTCTTGTATAGATTTTTGTCTTACATGAGTGCACTTTCCATGGCATTGTGATCTGATGAAAAAAGAAACATCTTATAGTTACTAAATTCCCATCGATGATTGCATTAGTGAAATTAAGGAAGCACTACTCCTATTTTTATTGGTTACCTATCGATCTTTTCAAAAGCTTAACTTGTAGACATGTTATTTTTGTGGCTCATGTCTATTAGGGATTTATTTTTCAAGTTATATGAATAAACTTCTTGTTACCCTATCTTTGTTATTTTCTTTTACAAAACACTTGGTTAATTTAGGAATTCATATAGTTGCATTGTTAGATTACATTCATTAAATAAAAAGAATACAAAAATATATTTCTTTTTGTGTGGTTTTTCTTTTGAGATAGCAAGAAAATTCAAAATTTTATCTGAAATTGGTCAGAACCAGTAAAGGCCTTCTCATGAACACTCACATTTATCTTCTACTAAGTAGATTCTAGTAGGTCACAAGATCACCCAGAACCTTGGAGTTGATCCCATATTAGCTTTTTAAGAGAGGAGTTTGAAAAGATTTCTATAATTAAGCATTGTGCAAAATGATAGCTCAATAGAAGTGGTACTAGAAGGAAGGCCCTAACCATTCGAAATAAAAGAAAACAACTTGCAATTTCAAAAAAAATCATTTTTTACAAGTTTAGAAAAAAATTTGAACTACCAAGGTTCTGAGGTGTGCAAGGTTTCAAGGTGCACCATATTTTTGAAAGAGAGTACTTTTGCAGAGGTGCACTTTTTCTAGAATTGATGCAAATTGGAAGATCCTAATCTATCATCCCCATTTCAGCGAGCTTTAAGATCTTCACCTAGTATACACAAGTTCCTCAGACTTACCCACTTTCACAAGCCTCATAGTGACAAAGGATTCCCTCGAGTTCTACCAATTCCATTCAACATTTCATCATCTTCTTCAGTTCCCCCTCCAAGAAAAACACCCATTATTCCACCAAATCCTCAAGTGGCCTTTTTTGCAAATGTTGTAGATTCACCAATCAACTTGATAGTTGTACTCAATGACCTTCCTAAGAATTGTGAGTAGTTTTTCCCAAGGTTCATCTATGCAGAGACAAGAACTATTGAAGATCACATCAAGGTATTCAAGGAAATTTGTAATTGAAAGTAGATTACTGACGAGAATGTGGTTCTTCTCTTATTCCCCTACTCTTTGGGAGAAGTTGTCTTTAATTGGTATGTTAATTTCCTACCTAGATGTATTGGAGACTGGGATGCTTTCAAAAAAATGTTCTTGGAACAATTCAAAACTTTCATCAACCCAGCTGTGATACATCAACAATTCATATCAATCAAGAGGGACCCAACTAAGATGGTTTCATGCTTTAATCATCGCTTTCATATGGCATACCACAAGCTAGAAATTCCATACACTATACCAGTTGAAGCTACAATTTAGATTTATTTGAATGCTATGGACCATCTTACTATTATTTTCCTAAGAAGACTTCTTGTAGAAAATATTGACACATTGGATAAAGTCTTCTCAAAATCAATTACTTTTACTAAGGAAGCCAATCCTAATGGAGGAGGATTGATGCTTCCAGCTTAAGCTATTACAATGATCCCAACATATCCTATTAGAGCACCTGTGATGACTAGCCAATTCATACCAATGAATCTAGTTCCATTACAATAGGCACTGGCTCCACAAGCCTCGACTATATCATACCCAGGATATGAACCTCCAAAATTTTCTTTCTTTGAGCAAAAGGTAGCAATTTCTACTGAAGCAGATAATAGTTTTGCCTTCAAACTTGGTCAAATGAAGAAGACAATGTCTCAAATGAACAACGAGTTGACTTGCTTAAGGTTGTCACAAGGATAGAATAACAACTTTTAGAGAAATAAAGCTATTCCTTACAACAACAACAACAACAATTACGGTCAGAATTAGAATAGAAATTTTAGTGGAAACAACAATGTTGGGAACAACAATGGAGGAAACAATTTCAATCCTCCTAATCACAACAACGGCTTCTAAAGATAAAATTGACAAGGGAAAACTCATCCAAACAATGGGAGCATTCCTCCAAATAACAATAACAATAATGTTCAATATGTGGACATTAATTAGTATGATGATGGTCAAAATGCATCTAACAATGATGGTTTATATTACAATGGAAATTAATAAATGAATCAGAATTCACAAGTAAATGATAATGTGCCTCTTTTGCAATTTACTGTTATGCTACTAGAATCCTACGATTCTATGTAGAACATGAAATTGGAACAACCAACAAACAAAGAATTCTATTTTCCATTCAATTAGGAACCAGATATACAACCTAAAGAGATGCTTGCTTTTCGAAATGACAATTGCAATACTTACAATTTGTGAGGTCAAAAAGAACCTATGGTAGACAAGATTCCTCTATCATTACAATTGACTCCTCACAATCTGAGAGTGAGTAATAATTTGGTACCAATCAGGCCTCCATATGGAGGACAATAAAATCAAAATCAAGGAAATGTGCCTACAATCTTGAAAAATCTCACATGGTCTACTGAAAAGTATAGTATGGTGGAAGATTTGAAACAAACAAAGGCCAACATGTCCATGTTTAACATACTACAAAACTACCCTCATCAATGAGAAGCACTGATGAAAACTCTTTATCATACAAAGCCAACCCATAATACAAATATCGTTCCTCAAAAGATAGTGTCTCAACAAGTCAATGCTTTGGAGGCAATGCCAACTATGTTTAAAGACAAAGTTGAAGTGCCCCCATTTCTGCTTAGCATCAGGATATATTGGAAGAATCTTCATAATTGCTTAATTTATTTAGGAGCTTCTTGTAATTTCATGCCGCTTTCAATAGCACAAAGGTTGAGAGTCACTCCTCAAACCTCTAATCAAATAGTGATACAATTCGATAAAATGGAAGTAAAAGTCATTGGTGTGTTGAGAGATGTTCGGATATAGTTGATAGTTGACCCTAGAATTCAAGACATTATTGATATACATGTAGTTGAGATTCCTGAGACTTGTAGATTGCTACTAAGAAAACAATGGACAAAATGCCTAAGAGGATGGTTTTCTATGAATTTTACTCAATTATGGTTACCATGGAAAGGGTTGAATAATGAGATCAAGATAGATGTAGAGCCAAAGTTAAAAACAATGATTACAAAATACAATGCACCAAATGAGGTGGCATTCTTACAATCAGATTTGGGCTCTTACAAAGTGATGGCTTTTGATACAACTTCAACCAAAATATCAGATGATCATAACACAGTTCATAGACAACATGGTGGCTAACTTACAATGTTTAGGAGAAAAAGCTAACCCCAATATTCTACTTCTTCCTAGATTTTGCAAGTTGAACAAAGTTAGTCATTTAGAGTTTGAATGTTCACTTTGCCAAGAAGCAGTTGCTAAGGTATTAACACAGATAATAGAAATAAAGAATGGTAATATTACAAATGATGAACCCACTTAAAGTCAAAATTTTACATATATATCTAAATCTGTGGGAGAAGGTGAAGAGGAAATTGAAGATCTAAATGCATCATATAGTGGTACCTCTTTAGATGGTGGAGGTTTGTCTTCTCCTCCACCAGGAATGATCAAAGTCCAAAGAAGGAAATTTTATGCAAAAGGTCAAGGATGGACTTTAGTAGTCATTTATCCTAAACCCAAAATGGATGAATTTATAGAATTAATAGGGGAAATTAAGGAAAAACAAGAAAAACATACACTTCCTATATCAAGGACTAACAATGGAAAATCATCAAGTCCACCCCACGAAAGACTATAGTGGATCACCAAGAAACAATCCTTTCAGGTCCAAGTAAAGGAACACTCTACTTCGATGGCTCCAAATGCAAACTAGGAGTTGATGTAGTTATTGAGTTAATCAACCCAAAAGGTAAGTCTTTCTATGTAGCATATTGATTACAGTTTAGATGTACTAATAATGTTGCAGAGTATAAAGCACTGATTTGAGGACTTCTTTTCATACTAGAGAAAGGAATTATAGCTCTAATAATTGAGGGAGATTCTCACTTGGTTATAAGACAAGTGAAATTGGTATATTGTTGCAATGATAGGAGGTTGATTGCTTATAGGAAAAGAGTGTGGGATCTAATGGATAATTTTGAAGCTTTGAATATAAAGTCCATTCAAAGGAGGAAAAACATGGTAGCAAATGCCCTCACTATTTTGACTAGTGGATTACAACTAGTTGAGAGAACAAAATTGAAAAGATTTTTAGTAGAACTAGTGGCTGCCCTATCTATCCTAGACAATATTAAAAACTTCCAAGTCTTTTAGGATGATCAACATATACTCAAATTTATCATGTGCAATGGCCACTTCAAAGGGCAAGATATTGACAACACTCAAGATGATGAACTTAAAGATGAAGATGGGATCCTAAACTTAAAAACCAACACTATTCCTAAGGGAATGGTTGAGTTGGAAGGCATTCTTGATCATGATGAATCAGCACTTAACAAAAGAATTGTCAAAGAAAAGGGGTTCGAGGAATGTGATTCATATAATTTGGGTACCAATGAAGATCCTAAAATGGTAAGGGTCGAAAAGGCATGCAATGCATAGGAGAGGGAAGATATGCTCAAATTACTTATAGAGTATAAGGATGTCATATGCTTGGAGCTATGAAGATATCAAAACATATGATACTAAAATCATTACGCATGACATTCCTTTGAAATGAGATGCCAAACCCTTCCATCAAAGGCGAAGACGTTTTAATCTTATTATTGAACCATTGATAATGAACAAAGATAAGAAGTTACTTGATGCCAAGATCATCTTTCCCATTTGCCACTCTAAGTGGGTAGCTAACTTGGTTCCTGTGCGGAAAAAGATTGGAGAGATTTGCCTTTGTGGAATTTTGTAACCTGAACCTTGTGTCTAAAAAGGAAAAGTACCCTTTACCCTCACTAGATGAAGTTTTGTAAATTTTCAATGGTTCAAAGATGATTTATTTCTTGGATAGATATTTGAGATATAACCAGGTAATGGTTGATGAAGAGGATAGGCTTAAAATGGCCTTCATGACCAAATGGGGAACTTTTTCTTATAGAAGAATGCCTTTTGGGTTGATTAGTGCAAGTGCTATAGTTCAATGAGTCATGGATGAAGCTTTTAAGGGGTTAATAAACAAGTGTATAGTCATCTACACATATGATTTAGCTATATTTTTAAAGGATCAAAGCACTCACATTGAAAATTTAAGACAAATATTCAATAGATGTCGTAAATATGGCATATGACTCAATCCTAAGAAATGTTTGTTTGGGGTTACTAAAGGAAACCTCCTAGGTCATATCATCTCTGAAGTGAGAATATCCATTGATCCTAATAGAATTGAAGCCATTCTGAAGTTTTCACCTCCTCACAATCAAAAAGAACTTAAATCTTTCTTTGGAAAGATAAATTTTGTATGAAATTTTATAAGCAAATTTGCAAAGATAGTTTGTCCCCTAAATAATTTACTCCAAAGGGGAGTTAAAATAGAATGGGTTCCAAAAATTAAGAAATCATTTGAGGATATCAAAGTGGCCATTTCCACAGCCCTAGTACTGGTGAGTTTGGATTATGGACTACCTTTAAAATTTTACTCTTTTGCATTAGAACATTCATGTGTCAGGATTCTTACTTAGAAGAAGCGAAAGGAAGATGAAAGGCCCATTGCCTTTATGAGTTGCCCTTTGAAAAATGTTGAGATAAATCATTCTAACCTCAATAAGTAGTATTTTTCTTTAATCAATGTGGTAAAGAAATTTTTCCATTATATACTAAGGAGAAAGGTATATGTGATTGTGCCTGATCCTACGGTTAAGATATTAACAATGCAAAATGAACTACGTGAAAGGTGAGGAAAATGGATGGCAATCCTTCAAGAGTTTGATTTAGAGATTCAACCCATGAAATTGGTAAGAGGCCAAGGATTATCAAAAATGTTAGTGGATAACCAAATCAAGGATGAGAAGAAATTTTGGTTTGATGGTAAAATAGAGATGGGAGATCAGAAGAAGATTGTAGTATCTCAAGTTGATATTGGAAAAAGTATAATAATAGATTCCTAGTACCAGTATATTTTTTACTATCTTTTGCAAAATCAGTACCCCAATTGTGTAGGGGACTCAAAATAAAGTGTGAATTCTACATGTTACATGATAGAAAATTATACAAAAGGAACTATGAAGGGATTTATCTAAAGTGTTTGGAGTGTGAAGAAGTAAAAGAGGTTTTAAAACAATTTCATGATAAGGATGGTACAAGACATGGTTCAGCAGAGGCTTATGGCCAATATGATTTTAAGATTAGGTTATTTCTGGCCTATGATCTTCAAAGATACTTTTGAACATGTGCATAATCGCCACATTTTTCATACTAGTGCTAACAGAGAAATACATCCTGCAATGCCATTACAACTAGTGTTTGAGGCAAGCCACTTTGCAAAGTGGGGGTTGGATTTCATTGGTCCAATAAACCCACCATTATTAACTAGAAAAACTTTTGTTCTCATAGCTATTGATTATTGTATGTGCTAGACAGAAGTGGAAACTTTTAGAAATTGCAAAGCTAAGGTGGTTATAGACTTCTTAGAAGAACACATTGTTACTAGATTTGGAATGCCATCCTTTCTAGTATGTGATAATGGATCAACTTTTGCATCGGTATTCCTTACTCAATGGGCACTAGAAAATCAGATTATTATCAAGTTCTCTTCAAATTATTATCCACAAGGAAATGGTGTGGTTGAATCTACAAATAAGAACTTTCTCATAGTAATAAGACATTTGTTGAAGGAAAATCCTAAAGATTGGCATACTCAACTCAAATATGTGCTATGGATAGACTGAATCAGAGTCAAGAATACTTTGGGGAGATCTACATATCTACTCATCTATGGACAAGAGCTAGTATTCCCACTTAATCTCAAGATTCCTATTTTGAAATTCATGTGTGAGTACACTGAAGATGTTGAAAGAGTATAGATTAGACTAATGAATCTTTTGCAGATGGATGAGAAATGGATAGCTTCTTTGGAGCATATGGAAAAAAATAAAGCTATTGTTAAGAGGTGGTTCAACAAGAGGGCCACAATAAAGTCTTTCAGAATATCTAATCTTGTTCTACTCTAGGACAAGGAAAAAGAAAATTGGGCAGCCACACTAACTTCCAATGATTGTGGATTGGTCCTTATCAGATCGTACAAATTATAGGAGAAAATACTTTTAGGCTAAGTTCCTTATAGGAAGAATTGGTTCCATTGCTAGTCAATGGGAAACTCCTAAAACATTACTTTGACAACTAAAAGAAAAAAAAGAAATTATTTTTAAAAAAAAATCCTTTCTGCAAGTGTGTTTATTTTTAGTTGCAAGTTTTCTTTCAGTTGTGTGTTAACTTTCAAAGTTGCATTAGTCCATGGGTTAGGTGCACTCAAGATTTTATCTTGACGTATCTCATTAAACCAATTTTAGTTTTCAACTTTCTAGAAGAGATATTTCTTTGTCAAAACATTTTTAATGATTTTTCTCCTTGTACCAACTAAGGAATGGATGTTACTTGCAGTAATAGAGGACTTTCAGTCTTGAACTCAGAATTGCAGATCAACAAGTTTTCAACACTTTGCAAATTTAAGGATTGATTATCTTAGGTGTTTTTGAACCAAGGTCGATGGCAGCAAAGGATAGTCCAAAACCTACTAGTTCAAACAAAAGGGTCTTCTCAAAGAATTGCTAAAATCATTGTTTGGCATGAGAGATTCCCAAAAGTTCTTAAAAGTGGAATGCAAGGGATGTTCACTAATGACACCAATGTCTTGATCACATAGTCTAAGCGTGGTCAGGATATAGAAACAAAATAAAAAAGGGAAAAGGTGTTAAGAATAAAAGATTCTACAAAGTTTGAGAAAGGTAATTTGACTATAGGGATATGCACGCCAAATAAGCTATCCAGTATCAACACAATTGTTTCATCAAAGAATTAACTAGTGCCATGTGAGCTACATGAAGAAAGTATTCAGAAGATTACTCAGGATTTCAACTAAAAAAGTGATAACCCATTAAGAGCCCTTAGGACTGATTCTCTCATTTGGTCAGACAAGGGATCGATAAACAGCTTTCATGAGGATTCCCAAAAAATGGACCAGAAGGGTGGAAGATTTTTTCCAAGTTGTCAAAAGCTTTTGATAGATTGCATTCTATGATGTCAAAGAAAATCGATACACTAAACACACACTGAACTTTGAGATTTGAGATTCTGAGGTGTTGACTACAAAGTGACTCAAAATACACTTGGAGTATTCAAGATTTAGTTAGTGTTTAACACATATCAGAGGAATGTTTACTGATGAAGAAATGCCTTTGTCATTTCTTCCCTTCTTGTCAAGGCTATTTGTTGTGGTTTCAGAACACATGCCCTATTTCTCCTAGAAATAAGGACCCCCTACTTTATTTTCTAGCTTTTTGGATCCCTAGTCTAGGGTATAATTCTTTGTTTTAGAGTTTTACCTAGTGTTTTACCTAATCTAGGTCTTTGTCTAAAACCCCAATTACCAAAAATGATGTTTCTGAGGAAAAAAATTAAATTTGCATTAAAAAGGGGTGCATTGACACACCTAGTGCACCTTTGGAGGTGCACTATTGCACTAGTCACTTAAATAATAGCACATTCCCCTTAGAAGTATGCACCTACACACAAGTACACCTCCAAGAGGTTTGTAGAATCCTGGGCCTATAAAGCCTAGGACTCCCCCCCTCTCTCCTCACTTTATTCTCTCCTCTGACCTCCTAGCTACCACACCTACATAGCTTTCAAGGTGCACCACTCTACTCTATCACCTACACATAACACAAACATTAAAAATAAACCAAGGTAAAGATGAGCACCTTGTGCACCTCCCATGGTATGCAAGGTGTGCACCTTTTTTTTAGCATTCACTGTAAGAATTTGGCTTAGGCCAGAATTCACCCAAGAACTAAAGAACTCAACACAAGCACACATTAGACCAAAATAGACAAAGCATGATTAGAATGATGATAGTCATTCAATAACTAGTTGAGAGTACACTAGGAGTGCCTGAATATAGAGGCCTTAGGAGAGCTTCTAGAATGCATAGAAGTTAGCATCATGATATGTCATACAACCAGGCACATGTCCACCAGATATGGGTTATCCTCCATTGAGCATGGGATTAAGTGTGATGATGTAAGGATAAGCCTACAATGGTGTAGCATGCAAATCAGTGGTGTAGACAACATGTGCTAAATGAGGAGTGTGGATAACTATATTGTCAACATGACAACTCAGTGAATGATGCATACTCCTGTGTTGTAGACACCATGTGCATAATTAGAGTTTCATAACTCAATGAGAGTACACAAACTCGTAAGTGTCTCACCTAAAATAATAATAAAATAATGTAAAATAATTAAATAATGCATTAACCTAAGTAAACTTAAGTAAGTGTAATAAGTAAATACTTATTTACACCAACATTCACAAACAAAACTTAAAAAACTTAAACCTAAGCTAACACAAACCTTCACCCAAGATAAAGGTGTGTGTATGTGTACCTATCCAAGGTGCACACATGCACACCTTTACAAATACAAAATTCCCATATGTGAGTATTAAAAAGGGTGCACACTTACCACACCTTGTAAGGTGTGCTAAGTGTGCACCCTTTTCCAAAACCTTCAAACTCCTTAGCATGCTATAAGGGTGCACACCTAGTGCACCCCACGAGATGTGCTAGGTGTACACTTTTAGTATTAAGGATCTTGGAGTAAGAAGGCACACCTAGCACACCTCTGAGGTGCACAAGGTGCATAACTTTTTTTTTTCAAAGGGTTTTAAGTTTTAGGTGTTTTTAGTAGGATTAGGGTTTTTCGATTTTTTTTTTCATAATTAAGGTTTATTTAAGTTTATTTTTCTTCACCTCTAGACTAGTGGATATTGATTTTGTGAAAATTCAATGGATTCCTCCTCATCCTCCCTCGTTGTAAAGATGGCTCCAAAACTAGTGGTCTTCAAATTCCAAGATGTTCCAGCAAAGTCAGCTTCCAAGATAAATATTCAGAGATCTAGGTTACTAAGCTAGGTCATATTGACTGGAAAATATTCCTAGATTTATGCAACATACCAACCAAGAGATCTCTAATGGTATCTGCACTTATCAAATTAGGTCTTGTTAACATAGCATCACACCTGGTATTAGTATAGTCTTCAAAATTGATCATGGAATTAGCAAAGAACTATGTTTTAGAAGAAAGGGTTGTGAAAATTATAACTGGAGAGATCATTCTAGATTTTAGACCTAAGAATATAGAGAAGGTATTCCATCTTCCAAGGGTAGATTGGTACATCAGGTTAACATATCATCAAGCAGAAAGGTGGTGGAGAGAGCATGGAGAGGAAGCATCGAAAATCATCCACTCTTCATATCTCATTGATAAGACTCCTATTGGATGAAAAGTAGGCAAAGTAGACATGAAAAGGGGCTATATGAAAGATGATATCAAACATTCTATAGTTCTCTTAAGTAGAGTTATGGGGTTACCAGCATCAAGACACCTGAACATATGTATGCTACACTTCACTAAGACCATCAAAACAGAAAAGATGCCAATTGATTGGGCTCCAATTCTTAATGAGAATTTAGATGAGCAACTGGTGGCAGTCAAGAACAACCAAAATTTATATATGACATCTTATTTGTTGTACATTTTAGCTACAAGAGAAATAGTGTAATGTCCCCACTAGCGAGTACTAATACCTGCAAAACCAATGTTAGAATTTATATATAAATAAAATATATTTCACTATTCTACCCTCTATCCTAACTCAACCTTAAAGATGTCTCCAACATCAGAATCAATAACCCTCTTGAGGATCCTTAGATCCTTGATTACTTCTCTATTTTCAATGAAGTTCTCCCTTTAAGGTCCTTCTTAGAAGAGACATTCTCTATCTAGGACCCTTGACACATATGCATATGTTAACATCTACAAAATATCTTGGCCTTGCAACTAAATTAAGATTGCTCTCTTCCTAATGTGACTCTCTTGATCTTAAGCTATTAAGATCTGTAAGAATCTACCTTAGGGAAAAATTTACCCAAGACCAAGGAACTCAAAACAAAAGCACAAATTAGACCAGAGTATGATCATAATAACTGTATAGTATTCAATTCTATGTACAAGTACACTAGGAGTGCCTCAATATAAAGGCCTCTGAGATGCATCTAGAATGCATCATGATAAGTCTAACAACCAGGCACATGTCCACCAGATATGGGTTATTCTCCATTATGCATGAAAGTAAGTGTGATGATGAGAGGATAAGCCTACAAAGGTGAAACATGTACATCAATGTTGTAGACAGCATGTGCTAAATTAGGAGTGCAAAAAATTGTGTTGTCTACATGACAACTCAATGAATGATGCAAACTCCTATGGTGTAGACACCATGTTCATAATTAGAGTTGTGTACTTCTATGTTGTCTACATGACAACTCTAGAAGTTGCACAAATTCCTAAGTGTCTCATAAAGAGAAATAATAAAATAATGCAAAATAATAAAATATTGCACTAACCTAAGTAAACTTAAGTAAAGTGTAAATAGTAAATACCTATTTCACCAGCACCCCCCCTTAAGTGCAACTTAGGGGAGTGCACTTAAGCTCACTAATGCATAATGGGTCCCGGCTACTAGGCCATGTTAGGTACCCATGTACAAAAGCAATGCTAAAATGATGCAATGCAATCTCTCATAAAGAAGAGAAAGAGGGAAAACCACATGGGAAAAACCCTCCTCCAAAAAGAGAGATAAGTACAATAGAGAAAGAGAGAGAAGAAGACCTCATAAGAGAAAAAAATCCCTCCCAGAAGAAGAAGAAGAGAGAAGTCAAGAGACTTCCCTATCTGCAACATCCCGAACCCCTAAGAGATAGCGTAAATGAGTATACTTGACCTCGATGAAGGGTTTGGTGAAAATATCAGCAACCTACTCTGATGTAGGATAGTACTGAAGTACAATGATCTGCTCATGTATTAGATCTCTAATATAGTCCATGTGAACCTCAATGTGCTTTTTCCACTTATGCTGAACTAGATGCTTAGAGATTTCAATGGCACTCTAGTTATCACAATGAAGAACTGTCAGCTTAGGTAGATCGAATCCAAATTCCTCTAGGATGTGCTATAACCAAAGAGCCTCTGTAGCTACATTGATAGCCCTCGATACTCAGCCTCTATGAAGGAAGAGCAATATTGTTTTGCTTCTTACTTTGCCAACAAATAGGATCATAACCAAGGTGAAATATTTACCCTGAAGTAGACTTTCGAGAATCTAAGTCTCCTGCATAGTTTGAATCTATGTATCCAATCAACTGAAGCCCTGTACCTGCTGCATAATGAATCCCATGTGTATATGTTCCTTGATATAGTGAAAAATGTGTTTGGCAGCCTTCCAATGAAGCTCATGAGGTTCTTGCATAAAGCATGAAACCATACCAACTGCAAAGGCAATATCAAGGCGTGTGTGTGTCAAGTAGATAAGGCTCCCAACTAATTGTTTGTATAATGTCGCATCAACAAGTGGAGTTGTGCACTTAGCCTCTAGCTTGACACCTGATAGGAAGGGAGTAGGAGTAGGCTTACAGTCACTCAAGTGAAATCGAGAAAGCAAGTCAAGAGCATACTTGGGCTATAAAAGTGAAATCCCTGCTGAAGGCTGTATGATCTCAATTCCAAGGAAGAAGTGTAGCAAACCCAAGTCTGTCATGGAAAATTTTTCATGAATAGAGGACTTGACACTGGCTATGATTGATGCAGTGCTCCCTGTAATGATTAAGTCATTGACATAAATTACTAAGATCAAGTGAGAGTCATCTTGCTAAAGAATGTAAACATTTGAGTCAGAATGACATCTTGTGAAACCTACTGACAGGAGGAATGAATCCATTTTGGCATACCAAGCCCGAGGAGCTAGCTTTAAACCATAAATAGACTTCTTTAATCTGCAAACCATAGTAGAATCCTGTACGAAGCCCTGTGGCTACTCCATATAAATTTCCTCATGAAGGTCACCATTCAAAAATGCGCTCTTAACATCCATCTAGTGTACAACCCATCCTTGAGCTACAATAATTTCTAGTGTCAGGCGAATGGAGTTCATTTTGGCAACTGGTGAAAAAGTTTCTATATAGTCAATACCTAGAACTTGCAAGAAACCTTTAGCAACTAGTCTAGCCTTATGTTTATCAATACTTCCATCCACTGCAAATTTGGTTTGATAGATCCAGTTGCATTGAACCACTTTTCTTCCCTTAGGAAGGGGAACTAAGTCCCATATGTTATTTTTCATCAAAAAATTGTATTCTTCCTCCATAGCTTTATCCCATTCTAGAATCCCTGATGCTTCCTTAAAAGATTGTGGATCTGAAGAAATGGCTATGTATGCATGTGGAAATGACTTGTGTTGTGACCTAGTCCTTCGAGTGTCTGAAGGATTTTCCACTAACAAACCGACTGCATCAAGAGTTTGTTGTGCCCAATGAGGTTTAGTGGAGGAAGATGAAGGAATATCCTTAATTGTTTATTGACCCTATGAAGGTGGTGTCCTACGAGTCAAGATTGGAGAAATCTCATCTTCCGAGTCACTATCATCACTGTGATCACTATCCACATAGGAGGAAGAAGGAGGAGTTGAAGAAGCCAAACTTGGACATGTCTCTTCAAAATGAACACTCCTCTCATAGAAAATTTTGTGAGTCTCTGGATCCATTAATTTATATGCGTTGAGATGATCAAGATATCCAACAAATATGCATGATTTTCTTTGTGGCTCTAATGTCTTTCGCTTTTGTGGTGGTATCCTAGCCCATGCTAAACAACCAAAAACTTTGAAGTGCTTAGCACTTGGTTTCCTTCCACACCATGCCTCAAAAGGTGTTATTCCATCTAAGGGCTTATGTAGACTTTGGTTTTGAATGTAGTTGGCACAACACATGGCTTCAGCCCAAAACACTTGATCAAAAGACTTGTGTTGAAGCATGCAAGTAGTCATTTCCTCAAGGGTTTTTTTCTTTCTTTTAGCTACACCATTCTGTTGTGGCATGTATGTAGCTGAATGTTGAAGATCTATCCCCTCATGTGTGCAATAGCCTATAAGTCTAGAGTTGATATATTGTCTGCCATTGTCTGTCCTTAGCATTTTGATGGCTTTCCCAAATTTCTTCTCAACTTGAGCTTTGAATGTGATAAAGTTGTCAAAGACTTCACTCTTATGACCAAGGAAAAAAACCCCAAGTGTACCTTGAAAAGTCATCAATAAATGTGAGAACATAGTGGGCCTTACCAAAAAAAGGTACTAGAAAGGGGCTAGCTACATCACTATGTACCAATTCTAGAACAGCAATTGCCTTCCAAGACTTCCCCTTATCATATTTCACTTCGGGATGTTTACCTGCTTCATAACCTGGACATACTCCCTTGAAAAACTTGACTTGAGGTAGACCAATGACCATTTCTTTGCTACTTAATGGCTGAAGGTAGCGATAATTAAGGTGTCCAAACCTTTCACGCCATAGTTTACTTTGAGTGTTTGAAAGAGTCAACAAGGCAAGAGACGTGGACTTAGGCACAAAATGTGAGAAAGAATAAAGTCTAGTCTCATGGTTTACCTTTCCAATCACCACCATTCAATCATCTTTGAGATTCTTTACCACTACTGTGTCGAGGAGGAACTTGACTTTTTTGCCACATCCATAGTGAGTGATTTGATAGATGGAGAGAAGGTTGGTGCTAAGGCTAGGAACATGAAGTACATCCTTGAAGACTCCATTCTCTAACTCAACATTCCCTTTACCTTCTACTTTAATTTGAGTATCATTTCCCACATAGATGTAAGGTACATTTGAAGGTTTTGAAGAGGAAAAATGTTCCCTTGAAGCACCCATATGATGAGTTGCTCCTGAATCTAGAACTCATTCCTCTACATTATTAGTACTTGCAACTAAAGCTTGGCCCTTGCCCTTTGAAGGATGAAGAACCCTTGTATTTGTATGTATTAAGAACATCAATTTTTTGTTTCCTCATAATGTTTACCAATTCATCAATCTGCTTATCTTTGCACTCATGTTCTTCATGTCCATTCTTCTTACAATATGAACATGTTTTCTTCTCCTTCTTGTTGGAATTGTTCCCCTTTTGATTGTTCTTGGAAGAAGACTTTCCCTGTTGTGAAGAATAATGTTGAGTTGAAGAAGATTGACTTGTGGAAGATTGTTGTTTTGAGGAGGACTGTTGTGTGTCATCTTGTGGCTTGGCCTTCCATTGCTTCTGCTTCTTGTTTGAGTTTTTGCCACTCGAATTACCTTCATTTGCTACCAAGGCTTTAGTTTTGGGAGACTTGATAATTCCCATTCCTACTAGATTGTCATGTTCTAAGATAAACATTTTTGAGAATTTCTCGAATGAAGGCTTAACATAGGCACTACCCATTGTTAATTTGTGTGTATTAAAGCTAGAAACAAAAGGAGCATATTCAGGTGGAAGATGAGTCATGATGTGTTTGGTCATCTTTCCATCTTTAATGGGTTCACCACAATCCTTCAGTTGTGCCCTATACATTTCTACTTGGGTAAGATAGTCTTTAATTGTGTCAAAATTTCTAGGATCCAACTTGACAAGTTTATCCTCTATGGTATAGGCCATCTCTTCATCTATTGTCCTGTACAAAGCTTCTAGTTTATCCCAAACATCTATTGGATCTGAAAGCTTCCTAATGTGAAATTTGACAGGATTAGAGATATTTTTCAACAAGGTTCCTAAGGCCATCTCTTGTTTGGATTCCTAGTCTTCTTTACGGGCTTCATCAGCATCAGTAGGAGGTTTCTTGGCTAGACTAGTGACATAATGCCATAAACCTTTTTCTACCAATGGCTCTTTAATGTTTTCTTTCCAAGTAGAATAATTATGTGGAGTTAACTTTGAAAAAGAACCCATAATGCAAGAACACAAGATAAAGGAGACACAATACACAGTACACACTCCCCCTTTTCACTTAATCAAAAAATCCCCCCCCCAAAAAAAAAATTTTGGCACTTTATATATAGTGTGTTTACAATGGGCCACTTGCCAAAATGGACAAAGTGGACTTTCTAATTTTGTTGATTACAACCTTTGTATAGAGTACAAATCTGGACTATTACAATGTAGCTCAAAAATTACATCAATTGTGAAGCATTACAATGCAAAACAAGACCTATCTCTGAAAGTGATACCTTTGTCCAAATAAGACTACAATCTAACTACAGATCTAAAAATGGAATCTGAAAAGGAGTCCAGATGAGCTCATACAATGTGTTCGAAGTTGCAAAAGGCAAGATTAGCTAGGTACAATCACCAAAAAATGTTTATACTCACCAATCCATGCACCAAAATCAGAAACTAGCTGCACCACTAAAAAATTCAAGAAATATTACCCAAAATCAAAAAAAATTGCACCTAATTTGGAGTCTGTATGACCGAGTTATGGCTGTTTGAAGTTGAGCTGCCAAATCAAAACTACATATGAATAGGGGTCTATAGAGGAAAAAACTGTGCTAAATTTGATGGTCAAATGGTCTTCTCAACAGTTCAAAAAATGCCCTATAATGATGGTCAAACGACCATCAATTTTAGGCTCTCAAATTTTTGACATCAACATCTGCGCAGAGTTGTCAAGATGTCACCCTATACAATCAATGACATGTCACTATACGGATTTAGATGACATGTACTACTGACTGTACGGTCACATGGCTGACAGATGGATGCTTACATCAACACTGACTAGCTTCCTCATGGCAGGATTTTAAGCTGTTGGTTGCACCTCGTGTCAAATGGAAGAGTTGCGCATGTGCAGGTGGAGCTTGTCGCGTGGCGGCATTGTTGGCTACTACGTGTGTGGGCTTTAGACTTTTCAATTGCATAAAATTTGGTAGATCACCAGAATATCCTCTCTGTTATCGGGTTCTAGTTGACGCTGCTTAGAATAGTAGGGCAAACTGGGTGCTCAATGCATGGATGGTTATCAATTTTTGACGCATGTCGCTCTTTGTAGGTTAGCCAGATTGAAGATTTTTCATGGCGAGTTTGAAGTGCTTCCTAGAATCTTCCTTTCTGGTCATCATGTTTTGTGGATTTAGTCCCACATGGGCTGTATAGCAGGAATACAACTTATTTAAAAACAAAGCATTGCAAGTGCTAAGACAAATGGGAGCACAGGGTTTGTGGCAGGTTTCCCTTGCCTACTGGTTGGGTAGCCTCCCCACAAGTTATGTAAGGCCAAAAAAATTTGTGCGGCCAGTAGGATTTTTTGTACGATTCACTGTAATTTAATGTAAATTACCCGATACTTTGCTTGTGAAACAAATAAAAATATTATGTGATTTGCGAAATACTATGAGCGCAGGGCCGGGGTGTGACTGCTCAATGCCTGAGGTAAAATATTTTCTGTTTGGATGTTTGAAAAAATATACAGATAAAAAATTGTAGAATTAATCAGATTCAAAAATAAATTTAATAGATTAGATAAAGACCATACCCAAATTTGCAAATCGGGCCTTTGGGTTCCAATTTGCAAAAAAAAATTGCCTCCCAATTGACTATGGCCTAAAATAATCAAATTTATAGTCAATCTTCACTGAATCTTCGCTCTGGATGCAATGGCGAGGTCCGCTTCAACTCTAGACACTCCCAATTGCAACTGATGCTTCAGATCTGTATCAGGTCCCTTAGAGAGATGAAGTAATGAGGTCTCCAATGGCTATGTGACAAGTATCTCCCTCAGCTCTGATACCATGTAAGAATCTACCTTAGGGTAGAATTTACCCAAGACCAAGGAACTCAAAACATAAGCACGAATTAGACTAGAGTATGATCAAAATAACTGTATAGTATTCAATTCTATGTACAAGTACACTAGGAGTGCCTCAATATAAAGGCCTCTAAGATGCATCTAGAATGCCTCAAAATTAGCATCATGATAAGTCCAACAACCAGGCACATGTCCACCAGATATGGGTTATTCTCCATTATGCACGAAAGTAAGTGTGATGATGAGAGGATAAGCCTACAAAGGTGAAACACACACATCAATGTTGTAGACAGCATGTGCTAAATTAGGAGTGCAAAAAATTGTGTTGTCTACATTACAACTCAATGAATGATGCAAACTCCTACGATGTAGACACCATGTACATAATTAGAGTTGCATACTTTTGTGTTGTCTACATGACAACTCTAGAAGTTGCACAAACTCCTAAGTGTCTCATAAAGAGAAATAATAAAATAATGCAAAATAATAAAATATTGCACTAACCTAAGTAAACTAAGTAAAGTGTAAATAGTAAATACCTATTTACACTAACAAGATCATTCTCTTCCCAAAAGGACTCTCTTCATCTTAAACAATTAACAATATTAAGATCAGTATCTTCACTCAAAAAGGACTCTCTTGATCTTAAATCTTTAACTATTAAGTCATGTGTATTATCCATTTCGAATTCCATCTTTACACACACACACATATGTTTATGCATTAATTATCTATAAGTATGATTAATTATTATAAATAAATTTATAACTATATTTAAGAAAATACAATACATAAACATAACTTTCATACCTTCTTCTTTGCATGGTCCATTTGGCTCTATCCTTATTTGACCCTTTTATTTTCTTCTTTCTCAACTGTCACAATCTTTCATGATAGAAATATTTTGAAAAGCCACAACACTTCATAGTTATAATCCTTTTGAAAAGTTGCAACACTTCATGATAAGGATCCTTCAGAAAAGTCCAAATAGTTTTTAATTACAACAATTTTGAGGAGTCGCAACTATTCATAATTATGACCCTTTCAAAGGTTCACGTCCTTTCAATATCATTGACACTTTTTCAAAAGTCACTTTCTTGTTTTCTTCATATTATATTCCTCTTTTTTTCCTTTTTTGAACTCATATCTTCTTTTATTCCTTTTTTCCCTCTCTAAAATAAACTCTCCTCCATTTTATATCTTAATTTTAAGGAGTCCTGACTATTTGTTAAATATCTCTTGACTTTTTATTAGATTTAGTTAATTTATATTATTCTATGTTATATTATTTATTTACTTACTTATTTATGTTCATTATTATTTATTATTAAATTTTATTTAGAAAGTTAACATACTTTCTTCAATATGTTCTCTTGTATTTAATTTAATTTCATTATTTATTCATTTTGATTTTATTTATTTTTTATTATTTAAAATATCATACTAAATATTATTTCATTGATAATATACATTAAATAATAATTATTTTCTATTGTTGTATTTTAGTATTAGTTTTAATATAACCTTATTATCATTATTTATTTACTAACATTATATTATTTGATTATTATTAAAATTCTATCTAAAAATAGGGATATTACAAACAAATTATTCGGGATTGTTCAAAAGGGGCAACATGCAAGATGCAAACACATGGCCTTATATGGTATACCACAAGTTGGTAAAGAAAAAGCTTTCGAAGCATAATAAGGAATACAAAATAATGAATGTTGCTTTCATTTTTGCAATCATCTGATTCATTGCAGGAGATTACATGAAAAGGGTGTCAAATGAGGCAGTGGAAAAGATTACAAAACTCGGTGCCTACTACATTCAATTTAAAACATTCACTTATTTAAGGGTAGTAGGTACAACTGTTAATCCAAAGAAGCTCCCTAGGTATCTGTGTGATAGACTCATATTACTAGAGATTGCATGACAACTCTTGTCTATGTATGAGAGAGTAAGGAAGCAACACAAGAAAACCTGGGTATGGCCTATCACTATAGGTTTGTTTAGTGTTGACTAAAAATAGGATATTGCAAGTTTTGAGTCTAAGTGGGATCAATATCCCTTGGAGGAATATAACTCTCCTCGTCCCTATTTTGATAACATTGGCAAAATTCAGTACTTGGCGGGGAAACAATTCCAACATGAAGATGCCATAGAAGATCATTAGATGAATGAAGTGGATGACTATGAAATTTGAATAAGGAAAATTATTGTAGGATGACTCTCTATTTGGTAGGCAATGCCTTGAAAATAAAGGTCTCTTTAAAGATAGTATAGAAAGACACTAAAGAGGTCCTAGATCCATTGTACAATAGGGATAAGATATATGATCGACCTATTATGAATGCAAAAATTGATAAAGAGGAAAATATAGATATTAATCATAGGGTGAGACATTTCATCCAATTAACCAAGGATTGGATTAAAAGACCATTCAAGCTGGATCTACTTTCACAAATCATAGTTCTCCAAGCTATCATCTACCCAGTAAAAGGCAGCAGAGCAAAGGTGATAGTGCCCACATTCACAACTCAATCTCTAATAAGACCAGAAACAATGCATCAACTTGATAGAGAAGTTGGATACTTTAGGGCACAGAAGGGTAAAGGCAAAAGGAAAATAACTTCCCCTCAACAAGTCAAGCTTGGAGAAGGAGCAACTCAAGCATCAAAGCAATAAGGGGTAGATAATATACAAAGGGTATAAAATGTACAAGCTATCCAAATTTAGGATAATCCTCAAGTGCCACTACCAGAACAAGGGCAATAAGCTAAAATAGAAACTCAAGAAGTGTCTCCACATGCACAAGAGGTAGAAGCATCCCCATTGGCCACCAAGAAAAGAAAGATGAAAACTTTGATTAGAAGGACAAGGAGACAAAAGGTCATAAGGAAGGTTGTTCCTTTTCCATCAATCCCACAAGTTATTCCAGAAGAGGAAGAAGAGGATGATGAAGATGAAGAAGATAACCTTCCCTTGAGTCAAAGGACTCATCTTGCTAGGGCTACAGAGATATAATGGAGAAGAAGCTCTACTATTACTCCACCATCCATTCCTACATAGCCTATTCAAGCTACAACTTCCAAGGATGAATTACAACAATGTATTAATGAGTAAGAGGATGAAGGGTCTGATATCTTTAAGATGTTAGATTTTGATTTCATGCTAATAGGCACTGAATTGGTAGGAGATAAGATAAGGGATACCCCAACAAATCAACCTCCACAAGAGGATTGTAGTCAATTGTCACCTTAGTCACTAGGACTTTTAATTGCTCCACCATCACTAAATCTAGATTCATTTTGCATGGATAAAGGTTTAGGTACTCCTCTCCCTAGGGTAATGAAGAATAGGTTTAAGCTGAATAGGAAGAAGAGCCACAAAAAAATCCATTGATGAAGTGTTAAAGGAAGGTCAAATATATGAAGACGCTCAACTGACTTCCCAAGATACAAAGGTGAGGATTGTTGACTCAATAGACATAGAGATGCCTAATGTAGATTCTCACAAAAGGAGAAGACTCTAGAGAGGAGTGATAAAGGAAAAAGTATAGCGGTACAAGCTCCATCTTCATTTAAGGATAAATCTCTAATGGAAGATGCTCCAAGATGGTTGAGGAAAGAGGTGATGGTTAGGCACAAAAGGAAGTCATATTCTACTGATGAAGAGGGGATGGGAGAATTAATTGAAGCTCTCAAGAAACCTGAGCCAGCTATAGGTGATGCACAAATATTGGACTTTGCTATGAGTGATCAAAATCAAGACTTATTCACCCATGTTGCTATCCCTTCTCTGCATCCAGTTATTGAGGATTTGACTCCAAAAGATTATCAAATCAGGGAGGTCATGCTTGAAAAACTCAATGTGGATACTATCAAATTAATGGTCACTATAAGAATCAAAGAAGTGTTTAGGCACTTAGAATAGGATGAGACTGAATTGTTAAACCTTCAAAAGTAGAATGAAATCCTAAGGGGATATCTAAAGGAAGTAGTTGGTCGATTAGATCCTAAAAATCTTGAAGAGACTCTAAATGTGGCACTTGAGAAAAGGGATAAGGAGACTATACAACTAGATCCATTTTTGAAGGCCTGTCAGCAATGGCAGGAAAGTTTTGAAGAGAAAGGTGTGTAGATTATACAAGAAAATCTTAAACTACTACACCATATGCATAATAATGTGGATAAGTTGGTTGCTATATTGAACTAGGATTTTGGGTTAATAGACGAAGTACATACTAGAGTAAATACTTGCAAGCGTTATAGTCAATAAAGGGTCAAAGGTATCGGATGTTAATGGATGTATATACTACAGAGGAGTTAGATAAGATAGATGATTGGATAGAGAAGATTTTGGATGGCAATAAAGTAATGGAAACATTACATGTAGATATTCATAAGCTCAAAAATTAAAGCCAAGAGAAAATTTTGGAGGTAGAGAGACAATTAAAGTGATGCTTGAATATTTTTGAAGATGATTCAAGGGATAAAATGATAGCTATAGAAGTAGTTGTTGAATAGTTTCAAAGGACTTTTGAAGAAGCTTCCATTGATGAGGATATTAGACAAGTATTTAAGACCAAAGGGGCATTGCTAGAACTAGATGTAAAATTAGGAGATATTGTAGAGACTTGCATAGAGGTGTGTAACTATAGGCAAAAAGTAAATGATAAATATGAAGCTTTATATTTTTTAGATGCAACCAAAGTCATGGATATTGCAGTGAAATTCAAGAGAATTACCCATACATAGCTCTGGTATAAAGGGGAACAAAACCCAAAAGTTAGAATTTCAGTTTTGACAGTTGGTAAAATTTTGTATTTTTTGAACCTATCTTCTAAGGTGTGCTAGCTTCCAAGGTGCACTAGGTGTGCTTCTTCAAAGGTGTACCAAAATTCTTTGAAAAAGTTAAAGGTATGTCAATATTTAACTGCTAGTTCCAAATTTAGAGCTTTCCATGCATCGAAAATGCATTCTAATGGTAGTTTAACTCCTACAAACATCTAGTGAAGGTTGAGCTTTTATTTTTGGCTCCTCTAGAGACTCCTACATCATCTAATGGATTTCTTCTTCTTATTTTCTTTTTTTTAAGACATGTAAGGGCTCATGCATCCATTAAATGATATAAATAAGGATGGAGTCCTACTTAGCACCAGTTAGAGAGTCAGTTTGTACATAAATAGATTTGTTTTATTAGTTTAGAAGCATATGTTTCCATAAAGGGATCTCTCACTCTCAACACAAATTGAGGAGATGATTTCTTATAAATTTAGGAATGTAATATTTATTTCAGGTGATTATTTTGATGCAATAATATATAGTCTGATGCTCTCATTTGGAGTGTAATTATTCTTGCTTGAATGTATTATATTTTGTGAATTTATGTTCATGGAGTGTAATGGAGCCAATAGTTTTATTCATTATTTTGATTGAGCAATCTTTTAATTCTAGTGTTTGCTACAATTTTTAAAATTTTGCTAACATACTTAGTTCAAGAAGAGATCACCTTATTGTTCCTGCATAGCTTTTTGTCTCACATGAGTGCATTTTTCATGGCCTTGCAATTTGATGAAAAGTGAAATATCTTATAGTTACTAAACTCCTATCGACAATTGTATCAATGGAATTAAGGAAACATTGCTCCAATTTTCATTCTTTACCTACTAATTTTTTCAAAAGCTTAACTTGCAAACGTGTTGTTTCTATGGCTTATGTCCATTAGGGATTTATTTTTCAAGTTATTTGCTTAAACTTCTTGTTACCCTATCTTCATTATTTTCTTTTACAAAACACTTGGTCAATTTAGGAATTCATATAGTTGCATTGTTAGATTGCATTCATTAAAATACAAAAAAAATACAAAAATATATTTCTTTTTGTGTGGTTTTTCTTTTGAGATAGCAAGAAGATTCAAAATCTTATCCGAAATCAGTCAAAACTTTCAAAGGTCTCCTAATGAACACTCACATTTATCTTCTATTGAGTAGATTCTAGTAGGTCTCAAGATCACTCAGAAGCTTGGAGTTAAACCCAGATTAGCATTTCAAGAGAGGATTTCAAAAGGATTCATTTCATTAACCATCATGTAAAATGATAGCTCAACAGTCCCAAAGCCCAAGTCACATGAGGATAAATGTACATGTGACTCATTATTTGAGGGTGCATACCCCTTTTTTATCCCATAAGAGTAGGACATATGGGTGATGATAAATAGAATTAATTAATAATTAATTAAAATTAGTTATTTGTACAAAGGTGAGGTGTCATGTAACTTGGACTAGAAGACTTTGTCACTTAGGTAAGTGTGTAATTAAGTAATTTTAATAAATCAAACAAATGATAAACTTACAAAATGACAAGAGAAGAAACACGTACAACTACAAGCACGAAATGAACTTCCTTTTCTCTGCACTCTGACGTCTAGATCTGCTGATCACTTCTCTCTTCTTCCTTCTCTGCAACTTCTAATCTGCTCTTCTTCTCACTGTCTCTGTCTTCTACTGATCGAATGAATCTGATGATTCCTTTTGTTATACTTGCAAAATGTTTTTCCCCCCATTTCTAAATTTGAAAACTCACCCACTGCATTTATGTTTTTATCTGTTATGTTGGTCATCAGGTGGTAGGTGGGCATTTGGCTCTAGGGAGAAACAACTACATTTAATATTCCAACACTCCCCCTTTGTCTCGAGCCAAAGAAACAAGGATCACAGCTGATCCAAATCAACTACACCAAGACACTCTCTTAGGTGTACAAAAGTTCCAATGCCCAATGGCTTGGTAAAAATGTATGCTAGCTGCTGCTCAGACTTGCAAAATTCCATCTTGATATCCCCATTCTCCACCAACTCTTTGATGAAGTGATATCTGATCTCTATATGCTTGCTTCTCCCATGGAAGACTAGATTCTTGGACAATGCAATAGATGAGATGTTGTCACAATAAATTGTGGTTCCATCTCCTTGCCTTTCATTTAAATCTGTCAAGATCCTCCTTAGCCAAATAGCCTGACATGCTACTACATTTACTACTATGTATTCAGCCTCTACTATAGATTGAGCAACAATAGGTTGCTTCTTGGATGCCCATGAAATTGCACCCGATCCCATATGAAACATATATCCAAAAGTGCTCTTCCTATCATCTAAACTTCTAGCCCAATCACTATCTGTGTAACCAACCAACTTGAAATCATCATTTGCATTATACAAAATCCCAAATCCCTTGGTACCTTTCACATACCTTAAGATCCTCTTTCCCACATGCCAATGGGAATCCTTTGGTGTTTCCATAAATCTGGAAATCAAACTTACTGCATGCATTAGGTCTGGCTGAGTTGTAGTCAAATACATTAAACTTCCAACCATACTCTTGTATAGTGTTGGATCCACTCTCTTGCTAGAGTCTTCCTTGCTCAACTTTAGACCTACTAATATTGGTGTGGGGGCTGCCTTACTATTCTGCATTTTAAATCTCTCCAAGATCTGTCCTACATACTTTTCTTGAGAGATCAAGATGCCATCATGAATTTGTTTTACTTCTATGCCTAGGAAGTATTTCAAGAGACCTAGATCTATCATCTCAAATTCATTTTTCATGGTCTCTTTGAACTCACCAATTTGATCTTTGTCATTACCAATAAAAATCAAATCATCTACATACAAGACAACAATCAAAATATTTCCATTTTCTGCCTTGATGTAGAGAGTAGGCTCAACATTGCTTTTGCAAAAGCCGTTGCTCATCAAATATGAGTCAATCCTACTATACCATGCCCTTGGAGCTTGCTTGAGCCCATAAAGAGCTCTCTTCAATCTATATACTTTCTTCTCTTCACCTACAACTTCATAACTAGGTGGCTGCTCCACATATACTTCTTCTTTCAATACATCATTTAGGAAGGCAGACTTCACATCCATTTGAAATACCTTCCACTTGTGCTGAGCTGCAATTGCTATGATAGCACGCACAATTTCCATTCTTGCAACCGAGGCATATGTCTCATCATAATCTCTACCACATTGGTGTTTGTAGCCCTTGACTACCAACCTTGCCTTATGCCTATCAATTTTGCCTTCAGCATTGCATTTGGTCTTATAGACCCATTTCACTCCAATCACTTGCTTCTTGGGAGGCAAATCAGTTAGCTCCCATGTCTCATTTTTTTTTCTATAGCATCTATCTCCTCATCCATGTCCTTACACCATATCTTCTCATTAATAGCTTCTTTAAAATAAATTGGATCACTATGAGAAAATAATGCAAAATTAACACTCTCATCATAATCTTCATACCTTTCATCTTGGTATATCTCCCTAAGACTCTTGGTCTTTCTTGGTAATAGGGAGGAGAGTGTGGGATTAGAATCTTCACTACTGCTACTTGGAATTAACACTCGGTCATGCCTAGAGGAGCTCAGTAATGACTGAGGCTACTTACCTTTTCTTCTATATACTCCTTCTTGCTATTCATCAGCATCCTCTTCACTTATAATTGGCACTTTACTTGAATTTCTTGGTGACTCATCAATTGAACCATACCAAGACTAATTTTAAAGAAATTCCACATCTCTTGAAAGCATCATCTTGTTGTTCAATGGCTCATTCAATCTGTATGCCTTTGATTCTGGGTTGTACCCTATGAAAATGCATTTCACACCTTTGTCATCAAATTTTTTCCTTTTCTCTTTAGGTACACATGCATATTCAATGCATCCAAACACCCTTAAGTGTTCAACTATCCATCTTCTTTGTGACCATGCTTCCATTTAAATTCTATCACAGACTGCCTTTGTGGGACACCTATTAGTTAGGTAAACTATTGTTGCCACAGTCTCTCCCCAAAATTTAGTTGGTAGACCTTTCTCTTTCATCATGCTCCTTGCCATTTCAAGAATGGTCCTGTTATTTCTTTCAGCCACTCCATTTTGCTGTGTTGTATAACTGGCTATGAGCTCTTTCTTTATGCCATGTTTCCTACAAAAATTTACAAAAGAATTGGAGGTATACTCCCCTCCTCTATCTGATCTTAGGACCTTATATAGTGTCCACATTCTCTTTTAGCCTGGGCTTTAAATTCTACAAATTTATCAAATGCTTCAGATTTGTTCTTTAATAAATACACCCATGTTCTATGACCGAAATTATCAATGAATGTCATGAAATAAGTACTCCCCCCGATGGAAGTAACTTGCATAGGACCGACTAGGTCAGTATGCACTAACTCTAATGGATATCTGGCCCTCCTAGAATTTCCAAAATTAAAGGGAAGCCTATGTTGCTTACCCAAAATACAAGACTCACACTTGTCACATGAACTTCCTATACATGGCAAACCTTCTACCATTCTCTTATTTGATAAAAAATTTAAACCAACATAGCCAAGATGACCATACTTGAGGTGCCATAGTCGTGAGGGGTCTTTAATCACACTCCTTGGAGCTGACTGTGTGGGAGGTATAGCACCAACTTGAGATGAGAAACATGTCTCTATCCTCAAGGGAAACATTATGTTCTTGGTCATTTGAACTACTTCAAGTAGGTTCTTGCTCACATCCTTTTCTTGAATGATACACCTATCATTCTCCATCAGCACTTTGTATCCATTTTGAATGAGCTGACCAATGCTCATCAAATTGTGCTTCATACCAGGGGTGAAATAAACATTTTGTATTTCCCTTTTCTCACCTTTCTTGGTGTGGACCATAATAGATCCTTTTCCCACAACCAGTAGGGTTCCATTGTTACCCATCTTAATTTTTGATTTGAAACTCTTGTCAATGAATGAAAGCAAGGCTTCATTACCACTCATGTGGTTGCTACATCCACTATTGAGGTACCAAACCTCAGGGCTTCCTTCCTCACCAAAATTATACATGATGAAGGCAACAACATTGGGTCCACTTCCCATGTTCACATCAGCCACATTTTCTTGTCCTAATTTATCATTCTGCTTCTTCCAGCATTCATTTGCATAATGCCCATATTTATGATAGTAGTAGCATTCTACATTACTCCTATTTGAGTTGTAGTTTTTCTTACCTCCTCTTGAAGTATTTTGTGAGCTACTTGCTCCATCTGCTCTTCCTGAGCTTTTTGCTGTAGCATTTCTTTGTCCTCCATTACCTCGACCTCTACCTCTGGAGTTTCTGCCTGAGCTACTTCTTCCTCTCCCCCTTCCTCTTGGATTTGACTGAGCCTTGAATGCTTGCTCTTAAGAAGATGAAGAAGTAGATCTATTGATCCTATGCTCATGGGTTTGAGGTGTACCCATTAACTCATCCATTGTCAAAATAGTGAGGTCTTTTGCCTCTTCTATGGTCATGACCAAATATTCATATTTATGAGGTAAACTCCTCAATATCTTTTCCACTATCCTCTACTCTTGATAGTCTTCTCCATTTGACTTCAACTGGTTAATCACATTGGAGGTCCTTGAACTGAAGTCTACAACTGATTCATTTTCTTTCATCTGAAGGTTCTCAAAATCCCTCCTTATGTTTTGTAGCTTTACTATATGGACTTTATCAGTCCCCTTGAAGTTCATCTCAAGGATATCCCATGCCTCCTTTGCATAATTTGCTGCTGCAATTTTTGGGAATACTATCTCTATCATTGTTGCTTCAATCAAACTTAATGCCTTAGCATCTTTCCTCCTTGACTCTTTCAAATGAGTCTTTTGTGCATTTGTGAGGGTAGCATACTGAGTTGGGTCAGTCACATCATTTAATCTATTAACCACAAACTCCTACAAATCATTTGCAACCATAATGGTTTTCATTTTCTTTGCCCATGTATCATAATTTTTCCCATTGAATGGTGGTGGCTGCTACCATATCTTTCCTGCATCTCCTGCCATGATGAATATCCCAAAAAAAAAATGCCCTAACTTACTGTGGATGTGGGGCCTCAAAGCTCTAATACCATGTGAGAAATATTAAAAAATTCAATCACAAAAATAACCCTAAACCTAAAAATCTGCTCGGCAACAACTATTACCGAGTGCCAAAATTTTCTCGGTAACTTAAGAAACTGAGTGGCAAGAGAGTTTACCAAGTGAGCTTGGTAAATGAAGGGAAAACAACTCGGTAGCCAAAGGATACCAAGTGAGCTCGGTAAACACACAACTCGGTAACCAAAGGATAGTGAGTGAGCTCAGTAGTGTGATTACCGAGTGAACTCGGTAACCATAGGAAGGTGGAGCTTGGTAGAAGAAAGCATCGAGTGAGGTTGGTAGCCACTGCTGAGAGGAGCTCAGTTTGAACTGCAGATGACTTCCACCAAAGACAAAATTGAGGGCAAACTTATGATGTGAATATGTTCACCATTAAAACCAGAGACCCAAAGCTTGAAATATTCAACAATAAACTTTACAAATACAATGAACAAGAAGCAATGGAATCACGTATGCCTGCTTGCTTATTATTCAACTTAGATTCAAACTATTACAAAACTGAGAGTATTTGGCTTCAACTAGAAAACCCTAAAATAACCCTAAACTGAAAACTAAAAAACTTTAAACTTTAAACTTCAAACTTGCAACTCTAATTGCTGCATACTACAATTCCTGGAGCAATCACTACTTCAACAGGTTGAATCAAAGAAATGATAAACTTACAGAATGACAAGAGAAGAAACACGTGCAACTGCAGGCACAAAATTAACTTCCTTTTCTCTGCACTCTGACATTTGGATCTACTGATCACTTCTCTCTTCTTCCTTCTCTGCAACTTCTGATATGCTCTTCTTCTCACTGTCTCTGTCTACTACTGATCGAATGAATCTGATGATTCCTTTTGTTATACTTGCAAAATGTTTTTCCCCCCATTTCTAAATTTGAAAACTCACCCACCACATTTATGTTTCTATCTATTCTGCTGGTCGTCAGGTGGTAGGTGGGCATTTGGCTCTAGGGAGAAACAACTGCATTTAATATTCCAACAATAATGGCATAGTAATGTAAGAATATTAGCAAGTGAGCATTATGTACATTTGAATTCAATTTTACTCAAATTCGAGTAGTCCATTACCTTTAACTATCCACAAATTTGGTTTTTAAAAAGCTTATTTTGCAACAAGCGGATTCATCAACATGGTAAATATTTTTAACCATCAGCTACCAAATGGGAACTGTCATCATATTTTTTATTCTTTTTTCAACTCTACTTGAACAAATATTATTAAACTATTAGGGCCAATAACTTTTCCACAATGTTTTATTACCTTGTACACACCATATGGTCCTCTTTTCTCAGACTTCTAGGGTTCCCATAGACATTATTGCATGACAGGTTGGACTGATGCTAACAAAGGTCATAGAGATTTTTAATTTTTTATTTACACCAACACTATGCTAAAATGTGTAATATTCCTTATGGATTGGAGAACTTCTATTACCATCAAAGGTAGAAGCTAGTAAATTGCAGACAACTTCTCAATTCATCATCCACATTTTACAGGCACATTTGCCAATACATTCCTATGTAATTTTCCCAGTTTCACCAGTGCAAAGCATTGAACATATCTTTGAAAGTTTTCAACACATGAAGTCACACTAATAACACCCATGCTAGAGTATGCTATCAAATATGATCCCATGCTTCACCCTCTACAATTGAAAAACTTTTTTCCTAAATTCCAGGACTCAATTATGAACCATTTTAGCAGTAAATTTCTTGCAATTTCTCATATAAGCTTTCAAATTGAATCCTATTGCTTTCCTCCACTGATAGAAAATTCATGAGCATTAACAACACAATAATCCATCCCCCATGAATCATTTTTTGAAAACCCTAACTTCTTGAAATAAAAGTGCAAAATTATCCAAAAACTTTGCACTTCCACATTGTCGAGTGTCCTTCACTATGTTATCATTATGTTTCCACATATGGCCCTCAAGAAATAAAAATTAATTTCAAATAAGGAATGAACCTTACAACTCTGACAATGAAACTCTATGAGCACAGGATATGACCAATAAATGGGAGGGCCTTTATTTCTTGAAACTCCTCAAAGTATGGATTACCTCAAGGAAAGGTGGAAAGCTCAAAGCTGAAAAAGCCTTTATTGAAACAAAAAAGCAAAGAAAACATAAACAACTAAGCCAAAAATTACAAAAAAAAAGCAATTATTTACAATGGAGAAGGGAAAGCCCTAAAAACTAATTGTGACCATTTACAGGCTGGGAAAATTATGAGCCTTTTCAAATCAATTTTGGAAAGATGAATGCATATTTGGTTGAAGGGAAAATAATATGGCCAAAATAAAATTTATCCTATCTATGAAAGATATCTGCATGGGGGGAAAAATAAAAATAGAATTGCAATCTCCTTCTACATTTTTCAAATCAACATCTTTCACAAAGGTATATGAAATGCCAATAAAGGTTTCCATAACTTGAGTTTCTTGAACTTTTGATTGCTCATGTGATTTTTCCACCATAAACTATTGCATTGATTCCTCTAAAGGAAGATAGTGGAAAATATTTGTAGTGGGTTGAAAGATGCATGAATCCATTTCTTCTTCTTGATTGTCCCTTGATTCCTTTTCAAGAGAATTTTCTTGTCCATGTATCACTTCACCAATTTCTTTTACTTCAAATTTTTTCTCTTCTTTTTCTGGCTCTTCTGTAGGAGATTTTCTTTGTATGAGGATAGCACCATAAAAATATTTTAAAAATGCTACACGCTTTTCCAAATCCTCTATGACTTCTTGGATTGGTTTTTCTCTAAATGGAGGAGTAAAAATAAACATATCAACATCATCTTTATTTCTTGTAGGGATCCAATCCTTCAATATTACTAGACAACTTTGAAATATCTTTTGGTATTCGTCTTCAATAGAGCCACCAACCTCCATCCTTGAGGAGGTGCATCAAAATTTTAGAAAACAACTACACAAGGTACTCTGATTTCCCTAGCAAAGTCATGAAAAACTATTAGTAATTAGGTTTGTCCTCTCAAAAACACCTTCACAAATAACTCTCGAATACCCAAAAAAGAAAGACAAACTTTGACACCAACAATAGAATCACTTGCAATTATCTTTTCAAGTGCTCTCTAAATTTTAAAATAAAGGTACAGCTCCCTACTTTTGATCCAAAATAAATAATTTTTTGATGTCCCTTTAACCCAGAAGGCAATGAAGGAACACTAACATCCATTTATCAACATGACTAAATATTAAAATGAGGAGTAAATGAATAGTTTAACTTCCTCCCTCGGAACCTTTAAACTCCAAAAAAAAAATTCTAATGTATAGCAAAAGAAAAACCAAAACTTTATCAATCAAGAACATGTACCACTATAGAGTAAACAATAGTATATACTCTAGAAAGTTCAACATATAAAACTGCATAATTTTATATTACTTTGTCATAGCTTCTGAAAAACATGTTCAAAGTTTAAAGCATAAATACTTAAACAAAAGTAGTTCTAATTTTGTATCTATGGAGGGATGAACCCTTTCTCCTTACAAATTTGAAAACCTAAAATTGTATTCCCTTTCCTTCAGAAGTGCAGACCTATGAAATGGGAGAACAACCCTTTACAATAGAATTTCCTATTTTTAAAGAAATGTTGCCCGAGTAGTTTCCCAACTACCTATAACTTCCTATCACAAATATTTTATCTCTTAGGCACATTACAACAATAATTAATTCTATTAAGAATTAATTTTTCTTTTCCAACCTAGCCGACCTGCCAAAAGTTTCTCCCCATACAGGTTTTCCACAAATGCCTCATGTTACAATAATAATTAATTCTTTTAAAGAATTAATTCTTTTAAATTCATTTTTCACATTTATCTTACCTCCCTTTTCTCTTTTCCCATTACAATAATAATTAATCCTTATTGAATTAATTATTTGAGAGATCTATTTAAATTCATTTGGTATTTGATTATTTTGAATTTGAATATTTTAATATTTAATTCTCTAAAGAATTAAATACTATATAATGCAAAATAATTTATAAATTATCTATAAAAGCTTACCTTTTATATTTTCTCACATAGTTGAATGGGAGGGCAATATTTAGGGTTTCCAATCCCTAGGTAACACATACATACATGTATGTATGTATATATAAAGAGATATTTTTTAAGGTGCTAAGTGATGACTTACTTCAAGATCCTCCACAAAAATAATGTAGACCAAGAAAAATGGATAGAGTTCACAAGAAATTTTACAAAACCATATCATAGAAGATATTTTTAGAAAGAAACAAGTCATTCCAATAGTGAGAATAGCTACTACAAATTCTTGGGAGCCAAGCGACCTTGAACCTATGCTACATTTTTTGGAGACATGGGAGAAGTTATTACAATTTTTAGTACTTTATAAGATTCTAGATCATATAGCGATGCCCAAATTAATAGTAGTAGATACTTGAGATGCAGAGATCACAAGGGTAGGGCACCAAATTCCTATAAAATTTTCATCATATTAGGTACAATAAAATGAATGAGATGCAAAGATCAGAAGAGTGTGACAATGAGATGTAGAGATCACAAGGGCATGACAAAGAAATGTAGTGACCACAAGGGCACGGCAATGAAATCCTAGATCTCCACATGATACATACATGCATACATACATATATAGAAATCACAAGGGCATGAAAACAAAATGTAGCAATCATAAGAGCACGGTAATGAAATCCTAGATCTCCACATGATACATACATACATACATACATACATAAATATACATGCATATACATACATACATACATATATACATGCATACATGTGTATGTATGTATATACAGAGAGATCTTTTTTAAGGTGCTAAGTGATGACTTACCTCATGATCCTCCATAAAAATAATGCAAACCAGGAAAAATGGACAGAGTCCGCAGGAAATTTTACAAAAACATATCATAGCAGATATTTTTAGAAAGAAACAAGTCATTCTAGCAGTGATAATAGCTGCTACAAATTCTTGGGAGCCAAGGGACCCTGAACCTATGCTTACTACCAGCTTTAGAACTTCATAACATTCTAGATCATATAGTGATGCCCAAATTAACAGTAGTAGTAGATACTTAGGATGTAGGGATCACAAGGGCATGACACAAAATTCCTATAAAATTGTCATCATATTAGGTACAATAAAATGAATGAGATGTAGAGATCAAAAGGGAATGACAATGAGATGTAGAGATCACAAGGGCACAACAATAAAATGCAACGATCAAAGGGGTACAACCAAAATCCTAAATCTCCACATGATATATACATACATACATAGATATATACATGTCTATGTATGTATGTATGTATGTATGTATGTATGTATGTATATGTATATATTACATACATATACATACACACATACATACATATACATGTATGTATGTATGTATACAGAGAGATCTTTTTAAGGTGCTTATTACATTTTAGCACAACTAAAAAATTGATCCAAGTGCATACATATTCCAGAATCCAAATAATTAAACAATAAAACTCACTCAACCTCTGCTAAGTGACTTAGCTAGAGATCCTGCACAAAAATAATGTAGATTTAATGGGCAATATGTATACATATATAATGTATGTATGTAGGGGAAATATAATGCCCATTAACAATGACATTAACTCTTCTAATACATGCATGGTCACATCCTTGGCTTCCATTGTTGGGCCAGCATATGGAGCCTTTATATCCAACCATTCACTATAAATTGGGGAATGTGCTTAATGACTGGCATTCAAGTGATGCATCTGCATATGCAATTTTATCACCTTTTAAAACTATATTTGATCATACTAGCTGGGAATAGTTGATTGTTCATTTTATTGTACCTAATCTGATGATAGTTCTACAAGAATTTTTAATCAACCCAACTAATCAGAAACTACACCAATTTAACTAGGTTATGGCTTGGGCATGTGTTATTCCCATTTATCATATGGTTGCAATGTTGGAGGCAGCATTTTTTATTTGTGCAGGATATGGAGGAAGAGCAGTGGTGTTGGCAAACATGAAAATTTAGTAATGCTAAGTCACCTTGAGGAACTTGTGTATGCTCTTGGCAAACATGTCATCAAAAATGTTCATAATGACCTTTTTTGCTTCTACATGTTTTTGCATGGAGCCTTCACACACCTAGTGCTCAAAAAAATCTACTTAAGAATATATGTAAACTTCAAGGATCTAGTTTGAAGCTATATTTTTTTAAACCAAATTCCATCATTTATTTCCACATTAATCACTTGTATAATAAAAAAATTTACTTAAGAATGGATATAAAAAATTTGGGAACCATTTTTACTCATCCTATATTCACAAAGTTTTTCTTTTGGTAAGCTCTGCCTAGGGGGCAGTACCCTTTGAATTACTTAAGAAATAAAATACATAATATCAAGGAGCTAACACTCTATTACATATCATCCCACTAGACCAAACCATTTTGTAAAAAATCCCAGACTAGTCTGAGAGGTACTAGCATCCTAGACCCAATTTCCCTTGTCATACAATCCATCTTCTATTCTCAACCTAGGGTTTAACGAAGTAAGCTTCTTAACTTCTAAAGTTTCAATAGTGGAGTGAGGGAGCAGCTCTAGCAAATCATCGTGGACATTCCTATCCAAATAATTCTCTTGAGAAAAAAATATCTTCTTTGGAGGCATTTTGATTGTAATTTGCAGAATTGAGACACTTACAGAGATTGTAGTATAATTACTTACTTGAGTCTTTGCTTGTTCCTTTCTGTAATCTTGTAATACCTTCGCGAACAATGGAATTTTTCTTCATGCTCTTGTCAAGCTCAATCACAAACTTATCAATAATGGTTTTTGCTTAGGAAAAGCTTGAGATCTTTGTTCACATGAGATGGAACTGAGAAAATCTTTTCTATTATACTCTATTTTTTCTTTCACATGCGAAGCTTTCATTCCTCATAAATGCACAGAGTGGCACTACCTTCTACGTTCAAATTTACACCGTTGATTTTCAAAAAAAACTACGATCTAAGGATGCGAGCAAAGATGACTCATGTTCCACTTGACATGTTGGCAGTCAACACAATGAGATTTTTCCATGTGTATAGTTCCTTCATTATTGGCATTTTGGTCTAGACCCACTTATGACTAGGGACATGTGTCATCGAGTTGCTACCTCGCTATACTTAAAGAGCAAGCATTTTGCTATATTGAAGTAGCGACAACCATTGATTCTACTTTGATCATGTGGAAGACATTTGATACATTACTTAAGAGAAATATGGTGGGCCCTTAGTTGCTATATCGCTATACATAACCTTCGAGAAACTCATCATAGTGAGATAGTGATGATCGTAGATTTGAAATTGATCTGAGGGCATGGAAACTACATGAATTACATAGGATGTGGTGGGTCCCCTGGTCACTATGTTGCATAAAGTAAAAAGTGTACATCTTTCCATAGCAATGTAGCGACAATCATTGATTTGACCTTAATCTAATGATCAAAATCCTTTCATATGATTTATGAATGGGGCGTGGGTCCAAGTTATTGATGACATGAGACAACCCTGTACAACTAGCATATAAATCCATACCTTAATCCTAGTCACATTGCCACGTTACTTGGGTCCCACCATGTGTTCATTTCTCGGCAGGTTGCTATGTTGCTAATGGCAAGATGCATAATTTTCACAAAAGTGACATAGTGACCTCTGGTGCCATCACTTTTCTCAGTGCACATGTGTATCCCACTAGATTCCACCATGTCTAAAAAACTACATAACTGATGTCCAATGGAGCATGTGTCTGGGACCCACCTAAAAATATTAATGCATGAATTCTTTTCATCAATTTGCTATGTCGCTAACGATAGAGAGGACAAATTTCTTGATAGTGACATAGCGACCTCTGATGTCTTATCAAAACTCAGTACTAGAAAAATAAAGGCAAGTCAAGTCATAATCACCCTCATTAATGCTTCCAACATAACAATAAAATCATTACTCACCACACCACTTGCAAGTCTTTATGATCACCAGGAAGTTTGGAAGCCATTGTGTCATTGTATTTTGTGGCTAGTTGCTATGTCGCTACTGGCAAGGTGCTTAATTCTTTTCGATAGCAACATAGTGACTCATTGGAGAAACTATATTTTGATGACTTCTTTTGTCTTTTCTTACTTGATTCCCTTTCTGACTCTGACAAGTCTGACATGCAAAACGTGATCAAATACTTCTGACACAAAACTCTTTCTGATCACCGTGACTCCACTTTCATGACATTGTTGCTTAGTTTTACGATAATCGCTATATCACATTAGATAAAATACTTGCATCTTTTGATAGCAACAATGCAACTATCGTCGATCTTGATTTGATCAGATGGTATGCATAAAAGGGAAATAGGTCACATGGGGTGCAAAAGATTTGAACCAAACAAGGAATATTCATAATTTTAAAAGGTTTATGCCCAAATGAAAACTAAAGAGACTTAAGGTATAACAAGGATTTTTCAAAATTGCAAGACAAGAACTTAGAAACCCTAGTTTTAATAATAGATTCAATTCTGACCTTTTGCACCTATATTAGGAAGAAATTTATTTTGCAAAAATCAAACCAACAGATCATGTCCATTATAAGAACATGGCAGGGTTTCTCCTATGGGATGGGCCAACTTGAAAGAGTTATTCTGATTTACTTGTATGATATGGAATGGCCCTTTCCATAAAGACTAAAATTTTGAATGCATACCTCTTGGTTCATGTCTTTTATCCCATAACAACACTAAGTCACCTTCCATAAATTTTCTAGGCCTTGCTCTTCTATCAAACTAATTCTTTATCTTTCCTTGGTGTTCAGTAATCTTCTCAACCATCTTTTCTCTTTCTTCCTGTAGCTTGGTGAGATACATGATTCTTTCCTCTAATCCATCTTTAAAAATATCTTCTTCAATGATAGTCCTTAATTTACATGCAACAAGTTCTAGAGGTAATGGAAAATTTGCTTCCACTCCACACACTAACTCAAAAGGTGAAATACCTATGGCTCTTTAGGTGTGGTTCTATTAGCCCATAAAGCATCATGAATTTTCTTGTGCCAACTTTTCTGATTATCTAAGACCAATTTCTTCAAAATATTAATCAGATTCTTATTACTAGATTTAGCATGCCCATTTTCTTGAAGGAAATAATCAGAGGAATGTCCAACTTGTATACCATTATCATAACAAAATTCAATAATTTCTAAAGAGGAAAAGTAAGATGTAGTATCTATTATCGGTTTCATAGGAACTCCAAACCTGATCAAAATATGTTCTTTGAGAAAATCACATACCACCTCTAATGAAATCTTCTTCATTGGCTTGGCTTCAACCCATTTACTAAAATAATATGTGGCAGTTAATATATATGAGTGTCCTTGACTGGAAGGAGGATTAATTTGGCCTATAAAATCTAAAACCCATTGATGAAAAGGAGCTTCAATTACCACTGGTCTAAGAGGTATGACAGCTAGTTGAGCTTTACCAGTAAACATCTTGCATTTCTCACAATTAGCAACCCACTTATATTCATATTTAAACATACCAGGCCAATAATAACATTGTTTCATAATTTGAATGCAGTGATAGTGCTAGAAAAATGTCCTCCACATGCTTCATAACGAAAAGATCTTAACAACTTTACCTATTGTTCTTTATCCACACATCTTTAAAATGTTCCATCAATTTCCCTCTTGTACAAGACATCATCATGAATCACATACTTCAAGCCCTTTTTTTTTAGATCTCTTCTTTGTTTAGTAGTTAATCCATCAGGGCATTCACCATATGTTAGAAAATAAGCAATGTTTGAGAACCAAGAATCTTGAAGACTTACCATAAGAACTTTTGGAGTATCTTCTTCTTTGCATTTTTGATCTTCTACCAAATATTTACAAAGTGCATTTCCTCTCACAAGTTTGGTTGGCTTAATTTTTATATCATATTCTTGGACTTTTTCTATCCAAACTCCTCTATTATTGCAACCAACATATTGTGTCAAAATATTTTTTACTGCAAGATCTGGCACATATATGACTGAATGTGAATGCAATACATAAAAATTGAAATTTTTGAGGGCTCTCACCACTACATATGCATGTTTCTCCATTTGTGAACATCTCAATTCTTTATTCTTCAATGGTATATTCATTAAAGCAATTGAAGCTTGTATTCTCTATTTGTTTTCTTGCATCAATATGGCTACCATGGTATGTTCTGAGGCAGAATAGTAAATGATGAACTCTTTAGCATAGTTAGGATGGACAAGCACAAGGGCTTTGGTAATGGCATCCTTGATATCTTCAAAAGCCTTTTTCCCAACATCACTCCATTTGAAATTTTTATTGTTGTTCATCATATCAACTATACATTTAACTATCTTAGAGAAATTAGGCACAAATCTCCTCAATAAATTTACCTAGCCAAAGAAAGACTTCACTCCAATTTTACTTAATGGTAGACTTAATTGTTCAATAGCTTTAATTTTTTTTGGATCAATCTTTAATCCTTCTTGGGATACAATATGACCAAGCAGCTTGCCTTCTATCACACAAAATACTAATTTCTTTGGATTTAGTGGGATACTATGATCTTTACATCTTTGCACCACCTTTTTTAGATCTCTGATATGATCTTTTCTCTTCTTGGAAAAGATTGGCAAGTCATCAAGGTATATGAAAATGATTCTGTCTTTCAAATCTTTAAAGGCTAAATTCATGCCACACTAAAAAGTTGCACTTGCATTAATTAGACCAAAGGGCATTGTATTGTGGGAAAAATTACTCCATGGTGTGGTGAATGCAATTTTAAACTAATTTGTTTCATTCAATTGGATCTGATTATACCCTAAAAAGCAATATAACATTAACATCATCTCTAACCTTGCAATAGTTTGTAAGAGATTATCCATATTGGGAAGAGCAAAATTATCTTTGAGAGAGGCTTGATTTAGTTCTGAAATCCATACAAATCCTTATCTCTCCATTCTTCTTTCTTACTGGCACAATGTTAGCCACCCAAGTAGAATGATGAATAGGATATATAATCCTAGCCTACAAAATTTTCTCAATCTCCTTGAAGATTTCTCCTTTAACTATAGGGTTATAGTTTCTTTGTTTTTTCCTAAATGGTGTTGCTTCTAGTTTAAGATGGATTTCATGTTTGAAATTTCCACCCATGAAATTCTTTAGGTCTTCATAACTCCAAGAAAATACATCTTGAAATTCAATGAGTAATTTCCTAATTTCCACCCTATCCTCTGGTGTGCAACACTTTCCTATGTTTATCACCTTTGGGCTAACTTTTGTCCCTATATATTGATTCCATCATATGCACCACAAGTTTTTCCTTTCATATCTCTTTCCCTCTTTATCTATGCATCATGCCTATCAAAAAGCTTTTCTAAAGAGATAAGATGAGCTAGAATCTTAGTACCTTTCAATTGAATCATATTGAGCTCTATTTTCTTCTTATCGAATGTCACTGACTTGTCACCATTTGCATTAGTGCTTCCTTCAAAACATAAGCATTCAAAAGGATCTGTCCCTTCAAAGAATTTTAATATATTTTTATCATCTTCAAACACCTACCATGCATCTTCATTATCAAGGACACTAGGCCTGAATAGTATTTCTACTTCATAGGTTTGTTTTTTTTTAAATCAAGATGTGGTAAGAGTAATGATGCAGAGACTGCCAAAGAATCAGCTCTTGAATTGAATTCTCTAAATACTAATGTATTTTATAAGGCATCAAAACCTTTAATTTCATCCCACACCTTATTATGGTAGCCTTCCAATCTTGAATTTTTAACTACATATTGATTTCTAACTTGCCAACTCTGCATCTCCTTGAGCTTCAAGTATCTTGAATCCCTTTCGTTTTGATTCCATTATTCCTAGGAGAAGAGCTTCATACTCTATAGTATTGTTAGTATTTTTGAAATCTAACTTATAGGCAAGCAAGTCATTTCACCACTAGGTGATGTCAATACTACCCCTGCACTTGAACCATCATTAGCACAACTGCCATCAAATTCTAGAGACCACAACTGATCATTTTTAGTTCATTTTGATTCTTTTGATATATCAGGGGTGTCAAAGAATATCATTTAATTACCAAATTGCATTTCATGATATAATATTTGAGACTAGGATCATCTTATTTTAAAATAGTAAATTTTTCCTTTTCCTCTACTTCTAGCTTCAACTTTTTATCTCCAACCTACATAGTAACACTAGACCAATCTAATTTTATTTCTCCCCACATGTCTTTGAAAAAAATTCTACTTAGGAGCATGCCATAACTTGTAGGGATGTCTGCTACTAGGATGGTAATTTTGAGCCTTTTTGAGGGATAGGCATCTAGAACAACTTGAGCATCTTTTATTTGTCCAAGAAAGGGTACTTGTTTCGCATCTGTAGACACCTAAAATTGTCCAAAACCCATTTCCTAACCAATTAAATAAATATTTATTATTTATTTAATTCCCCTACCCTTATTAAATAAATTTTACATTTATTTAATTACTTTTTCCTTTCCTTGATTTAAATAAACTAAGGTTTATCTAAATCTTAGCCTTTCCTTGATTTAAATAAACTAAGGTTTATTTAAATCCTAACTCACCCACTTTAATTAAGTACTTCATTTACTTAATTAATCCTTTCCTAATCCCACTTGGAATTAAATATTAAATTTAATCCTATTTGAGCACATGGCTCCTAACTTAAACCCTCACCTAACCTCACTTTCCTAACCTAACCCATCCTTCTAACTTAGGTCAAATCCACTAATTAATTCTAGTTTCTCATCTAATCACATCACAAATCATTTGCACAATCCTAATCAAAGGATTAGAAAACCCTAGTTACATGTGACATGTGACTCTTACACACTTACAACTTTGTCCCCCTTCACATGAACCAAGGTCTCTTACACATGTGTGAGAAACCTTGAGCCTCCAACCCTTTTACACATGTCATTGACCCATCACTTTCAAAGTTCTCTCACACATGTGTGAGAAACCTTGAGCCTCCAACCCTCTTACACCTATCATAGACATGTCACATCAAAGGTTTCTCACACATGTGTGAGCATCTTCCCCCCTTTTGAATGGTCAAAAATCATAATCCATGTGGAGTCCACTTGGTCTCCACCTCATGGACACCTCATTGATCTTCAGAGATCCTAGCCTTCCATCTTGCATTGAATCTCAACCGTCCATTTCATCTCTTTTCCTATAAAAGGAGAGCCCTCTCCTCATTTCCAGGAAGCACTATCTAGCCTATTGTTATGTTGCAAGATTTGTGAGCAACCACATCCCACAACAATGAAATCATCTACACTTGATAATTTCATGAGGTTTGCATATGTGCTATTTTCAATAACTTTAATGCTCTTTTTATTTCATGTTATCTTTATTTTATATTGTTTTCTTTCATATTTTGAGTTTTGCATGATCATGTAGGAATAGATGCATTAGTTGCTTAGTGTTTATTCTTTTAGTTACATTTTTATACAATACATTTTGGCATGCTCGGTGGGGCCCACTTCATGGGTTCGAACTAACCATCTAATGTGTTTTTGAGTTTTTTGTGAGTGTTCAAGCTTGTAGGTTGAAGGCTTGCATTTGAAGATCAAGTTTCATGAGGAGCCTCTAATCAAGCCATAAAGCTCATCATCACATTTGGAGGACATAAGGGAAGTTTTTTAACATAAAACACTCTATATTTTGCTTATTGCTCTATTTTCAAGTTGTTAAGGTAGAAAAACGTTGAATATACTCTTCGTTATTATTTTAAAAAAAATCCCGTCTTTGTTGTTAAATAAATGTCTACGCTTGTTGATAAATAACTAGGTTTAAAAAGCAAAAAAAAAAAAAAAGGTTGTTTTATTTTATTAATACTTTGCTCTTTATATATATAATTTTATTTTTTAAAATTTTTAAAAGGGGGTTAGTTCAAATTTAAAATCAAAAATCAAAAAAGAAAAAAAAAAAAATTTTAAAAGAAAGATAAAATAAAATAAAATAATAATACCTAAATAATTTGTTTTTAACATTCATTTTTGGGGTTTTACGCAGGTTGGGCACCGCGGTGCCACCAGCGGTGGCCCCTACAGTGTCACCCCCCTTTCTCCCCACCCCTGCAACTCTTAACTCCCCCCGCGACCGAGCGGCATCATCTCTTCTATGCCTCCCACTGCTATTTCTCCCATGGTTGCCTTCGATGCCGTCACCGCCTTCACCACCCATGGCATCGCTGCAATCGACCCATTGTCTGCTCATTCTGTGCTCGTCCTCCCCTCTCCTCCGCTAGCTGAAACCCCTATTGTCCCTGCCACAGCTCCTACGTCGAAACCCTGACGCTACCGCTGGCATTAACACCACCACTCAGCCAAAACCCTAAAAACTTCCACCGAGCTGCACCGCAACTCGCTCAAAACTCCACCTCTACTTTCACTCCACTACACCACTCACTATGGCCAGAACCTTGACCACCCTCCACCAAAAGCCACCACCCATCACCCACTGCATCAAACCCCTACTCCTCCACTAGAACGAACTGCCTCCTCCCCACTCAGATCCCTTACAGCCACCACCACCTCCCCTCCCCCGCCGCTTCCCTTCACCTCTGCCCCATTTTTTAAAACAAAACAAAAACAGTTTTTATTTTATTTTATTTTTAAAAATGCAAAACATCAAAACAAACCAAAAAAAAATAATTATTTTTTTTTTTTTTAAATAACAAACAAAAACTTTATTCCATTTCCCTTTTTGAATCTAGATAATAATGTTACAAACTTTTGTTTTGTTATTTCACGTTTAGTTTTTAAAAAATAACATTTTTTGTAATATCTCATGATTGTCTTTTCAAGAAAAAAGTCCAAAAAAAAAAAAAAAATTACCTGACGTGCTCCTAACCATTAATTTTTTGCTCGTAGGTTCCTGATGTCAGCACTACATCAGCAGTCCACATGCCCTTTTAGACCATAAGGAGCAGCCCTTGGTTTTTTGCTCATAACTTAAGCATACAAACTCCATTTTTGAAAAACAAAATATCACCGGAAAGCTAATTTCGAGCCCATCGTCATGGTGCTACTTTCATGAGATTTTGATGTTGTTTAGATCTCTATTTTTTCTATCAAAAGTCCAAACTTTTTGCTAACACTTTCATTGCAGGGTTGTTTCATGTTTGTTCTACATTTTCACTGCCCTAACTTGTGTTTTTGCAGGGATATTTTGTCACTAACCATATTGCTTGCAGTTTTTTTGCTTTAATTTTGTTTTGAGAATGAACTTGTATGCTTAAACACTTGTCTTTGAATGCATGGTTAAACGCTAAAATAATCAAATTCAATCTTGAATGCCTTAAGGGAATGAACATGTATGCTTAGGCTAGCAAACATTTGGAATTGGTGCTTAAAACAAACTCACACAATCTTGAATGCCTTAAGGGAAATTGATTTTATTTTCAGCAATTTTGCTTATGCACACACTCAATTTACTTTCTTGTTGATGAATCCGTGTTTTCATTTGTGTTGGCAACATTTCAAGTTGGAAAGAACATTGTATGATATAATCACGAGTGTCTTCAAGTAGATTAGAAAACCTAAAGTTTCATTGGGAAAGAACGTGTGTCTTTTGAACCCCCAAGGCCACTTACGTATTCTCTCCCCTCATGCCTTTGGGTGATCTTGGGTGCACAAGAAATAAGTGGTCTTATTTTTCTTTTTCTTAGGAGGCCTACTTGGGGATTTCATCATCCCTTGGGATGACCTCAACTCCAATGTTTTGGTGGAGTATAAAAATTGGGAGGTGAATCAAAAGACACCTCTCTTGGAAGTAAAATATTGTCACTCTTGGCTAAGCCCCAAAGAACTTTATACCTTTGGGAAGTGAAGGAGGATATTTGGGTTACCATCTCCCCATGGTTGTGTGGTAGTATTTTCTTTCATCTATAGATTTGGGCCTCACATACCTTGCATATATCGAGGACACCTTCTAGTTGATCCTTGTACATCCTAGTTGCAACCTTATAGTTTTGTTCATGTGTTTGACATTCTTGAGTGTTTGAAACACACTTGCCTTGTACATATTTCCTTGTTTGATTTTGCATCTTAAACCTAAAAATCCAAAAAAATCATAAAACTTCAAAAATCCAAAAAAATCAAAACATTTCAAAAACAACAAAAACAACAAAAAGAAGCTCTCATTTTCTCCATCACTTCCTCTTTCCATCACAATCATCACCCTATGCATCTCTTATCTTAATCACCTTCTTAATCATTCAAATCATTGCTCACAATCTTATTCACCTCTAACCATCTTAGTCATTTCCTCATCTTCTTAATCTTCATCCTAATCATGGTTCATAATCCACATCAAGATCCAATTCCTTCATTCAATGATTCATCCTCGTGATTCTTAATCCAATCCCTTGTCAAATTCAATCATTTCTAATCAATTCTTAATTTGATCTATTTACATCTTCCTCCATAATCAATCTTTCTAATTTCATCCATTCAAATCTTCTTCTAATTCAACTTTGCATTACATCTATCTACTTTGGACATAGGAGCATTGTCATCACCATTGGACTTTCATTCAAATCTCACATTCACGTGGTTAGGATTTTTATCAAATCAAATCAAACCCTCATCAACATCAATATCAATATCAAATCAAATCAAATTCAATCAATATCAAGTCAAATTCAATTTGAATCAAGTCAAAGTCCAAAATTGCTCCTAGTCCTAGGTTCATATTGCATCCATCATCAAATCTTTCATCACTCTTCTTCTAAAATCTATGGATCCAAATTTTCTTAATCAAATGGTTGACAATCTTCAAAGACAATATGGAGTTATACCTCTTGTTCAACCTGCATATCAAATTCATCCTCAACATTTCATATCCAAATCTCATCCATCTCATGTCCATTATTATTCTATCTTTGACAAGGGAAATCCATCTCATTATCCTTCAACTATGCACAATTCCATTCCTAGCCCACACACTTCCTCCAACAAAAATGCCCTTGCCATAGAAATGGAACAACTAAAGTATTATTTCTTAGCAAGCCAACAGCAAGAGGCCACCTTCCATGCCATGTGTCCTCTTCCCCCATGTTTCAAAGAACCTAGTCCTCATATCCCATTCAACCCTAATCCTCCATGTAATTCCCTCCATAATCCTAATCCTCCAAAAACCTCATCCCCACCTCATAAGGGTTTTTTCACATCACTCTTGGCTAAGTGTAAAGAACAAGATAAAGTGAGCCAATCACCCAAAGTCATACACCCAATTCCATCTCATGACCTTCCTCCAAATCATGACATTATAGATGCCTCTTCTCCTCTAGATCCAAGCATTTCTCCATCTCATTGTTCCCCTATCCCTCAAGATCCATTTATCCCTCCTAGTCCATCTCATGTTCCCCTTCCTAATCAAGATCAAGGCATTCCATGTACCACATACACTACCAATTCCATTCCATCTCACGAGTTATCATTCATAGACCCTCCACTTCATACAGAAGTTCCTTCCACTCTATCCACTAATGCTCCTCCATGTCAAGATCAAATCACTCATATTCCATCTCATGATCCATGCATTCCACTCCATGATCCTCTTCTAAGTCAAGATCATAGCACCCTTTCATTTGCCTTTCATGATCCCACTCCATCATAAGATTCTTTTATCCCTCATAATCCCCCTTGTGATCCTAATCCTCTACATGACCCTATCAAACCTATCCAATCCACTCATGAACACCATATACCTAGACTCGCATCTTGTATTAAAAATTATAAGCACCCCATTAAAGAATACATGGCTCAAGATGTTGGTACACCTTCCACTTCTTCCAATGACACAATTCCTCCATCTAGACCTAAAGCTTCCCATCATTCCTCTTCCAAGTCCATTTTGGGCCCTTATATCCATATCCCTATTCCTTCCTCACTTCCATCCATTCTAGGTCCTTATATTCCATCTTCAAACCCTTCATCCCTTCCATCCATTTTGGGCCCTTACATACATTCATCCACCATATCCATGCCTTCCACTTCATCCGCTCATGCTCCTAAAGATCAACAAAGGCACACATCCTTGAATTCCTTCCAATGTTCACCATCCATATGCTCTCCTTCATCCACCCATACCATGGCTAATGGAAGCAAATTGGATGCCAGAGAAAAAGAGAATAAAGCCAAAAATCCACAAAAATCCAAGGATCAACATGTCCCCTCTAAAATACATATCCAAGAAAAGAAAAATCTGATCCAAAGCAAAATCAAAAAGCTACAAAGGCTAAAAATCAAAAATGCAAATTTTTTTTGGATACCAAAGCTACTTAATGTAGCAATGAATCTCAAAGAAAGATTCAAAATGACATCCAATTCTACTAATCCAAAGGCTTCCCTCATTTCTAAACCATCTTAGCTTCCATTTTCCAAATCCATTTTGGGTCCTTATGTCCCAAAATCCACCATCCCAAATCCATTGTCTCCTTCATCCATTTTGGGTCCTTATATCCCAAAATTTAAACTTTCTCCTACATATCCTCCACAATTTCCTCTTTTCCATCACCCTTCAAGGTGTGTGCCGATGATGATCTTTTCGCCTCCTTCATCCACTCATTCACAAGTCTTCCAACCTAGCATCCATCAACCAAGTCTTTCTCCCACCCCCTCCACCCCCTTAATCCAAACCTTTCCATAAGTCATTTTCCTCCATTCACTATCCTACCAACATCTATGAGAAAATAATAAAAATTCCTTGAAAATAACAAAGACATAAATATCAAGGGATACCATCCAAGAAAATAGATGCTTGAGTCCTCCCTTCATTTCCCTATCATGTATTCATTGCCTCCCTCTTCCACTTATCCCTCCATTCACTTTTACTCTTCCACTTGCACTCTACACTGGGGGCAAGCTCCATCCATACTGAACTACCTTACATGTCTTCCATACTTCCATCTATGTTTCATTATCCTTTTCCATCTTTGATCTTGACTTTCATTGTCCTTTCATCCATTCATATGCACTTTACATATCCCTTGAAAATTATCCACACAATATCCTACATACTCCCACCATCCATCCACATATTCTATCTTGACATTCTATCCATCTCTTCCATTCCATCATCCTTGTCATGTTCATTTATCCATTTTCCATCCACTCCATACCTTCCATCCTTCTTTCATATGTCTTTGATCTTTTTCATCCCATCCATTTCATCCATTACATATCCCACATTTCATCCATACTCTTCATATCATTATCCCTTTTGCATACCCTCCCTCCCATATCCCTTATTCATTCCCCTTTCATACCCACGCTTGTGATCACTATTAGAGGCACACTACCAAAATTATTATACATGCTTTGGAAAAATGCATGCCTTCTCTTCCTCCATACGCTCGCCTTCATTCCATCTTTCCATTTTCGCACATCCTTTCCCACCATATTCCTATCCTTGGTATGGGGCATATGGATTCCTTTGAAACATGGTCCTTGGCTCTGCACTTTTCAGCACCATATCATTTGGCCCCTCATATCCTTTCACCATCCCTTTTGTCCACCAACTCCTGTTGCATTTCCTCCATTTACCATGCCTTGGCTCTCGCTTTTCATTGGCCTCGATTCATTTCTATCCATTATATTCCACATTCATATCACATTCAATCTAATTCTTCCAATCACTTCAATCAATTTTATTTATCCTCTAATTTCAATCAATTTTCCATTCTTCTAATCCTTTCCAATCAACTCAATTCTACTTTTGTCATTCTTCATCTTATCAACATCATTCGTCCAATCTCACCCACATTAATTCTTCTATCCACCATAGAATAAAAAAATTATAAAAAAAAAGTCTCACTATGCAATCAATACTAATTCAATCAATCTAATCTTGCAATCTTGTCCATCAATCTTTAATCAATTCATCAATTTGACCTAATCAGCTGCTATTCCATTGACCATATTTCAATGTTATCATGGGATGAATCCTTCTCAATCCTTGGATGTGCATTACACTTAGCATTAGCTTTGCCATCCTTAATCAATCATCATCAATCAGTCCATTCATAGGTTTTTAGCTTGAGTAGGGGCAAAATGTTGGTTTGCTTTTGGTTTATTGTGCATGATTGCTTGTTACTTGTCTGCATTAGTATTTTCTACATTTATCATGGTCTTTTCATCCTATTGTCCCTAGGAATCATGGTCTTCCATATCATGGTTTCATAAGGCATATGATTCTATTAGACTTCTATTTTCACGTACTTGACACATTCTCATCTTGGTTCCTCATACCTTGGTGCATAGTGTTAAATACAATATCAAACTTAGGTTGTTCACACCTTTGCAACATCACTCTTATCCTTTTCCACTCCCTTCCATGCTCTCATCCATTTTGAGAGAACATTTGTGTTCTCCTAACCCTCATATCCTCTCGAGGGGGCATACCCTTCCACCCTTGTCATCCTTCCTCATCCTTCCATGACTGAGGCATCATGCTACTAGTCTTATCCTCCCAGCCACTATATTTTATTCTTCTTTGATATAACATTACTAATGCTATATCAAAGAGGGGCAAAATGTAGACACCTAAAATTGTCCAAAAACCATTTCCTGACCAATTAAATAAATATTTATTATTTATTTAAATCCCCTACCCTTAATTAAATAAATTTTACATGTATTTAATTATTTTTTCCTTTCCTTGATTTAAATAAGCTAAGGTTTATCTAAATTCTAGCCTTTCCTTGATTTAAATAAACTAAGGTTTATTTAAATCCTAACTCACCCACTTTAATTAAGTACTAAGTTTACTTAATTAATCCTTTCCTAATCCCACTTGGAATTAAATATTAAATTTAATCCTATTTGAGCACATGGCTCCTAACTTAAACCCTCACCTAACCTCACTTTCCTAACCTAACCTATCCTTCTAATTTAGGTCAAACCACTTATCCACTAATTAATCCTAGTTTCTCATATAATCACATCACTAATCATTTGCACAATCCTAATCAAAAGATTAGCAAACCCTAGTCACATGTGACATGTGACTCTTACACACTTACAACTTTGTCCCCCTTCACATGAACCAAGGTCTCTTACACATGTGTGAGAAACCTTGACCCTCCAACCCTCTTACACATGTCATTGACCCATCAATTTCAAAGGTGTCTCACACATGTGTGAGAAACCTTGAGCCTCCAACCCTCTTACACCTATCATAGACATGTCACATCAAAGGTTGTTCAAACATGTGTGAGCATCTTCCCCCCTTTTGAATGGTCAAAAACCCTAATCCATGTGGAGTCCACTTGGCCTCCACCTCATGGACACTTCATTGATCCTGAGAGATCCTAGCCTTCCATCTTGCATTGAATCTCAACCATCCATTTCATCTCTTTTACTATAAAAGGAGAGCCCTCTCCTCATTTTCAAGAAGCACTATCTAGCTTATTGTTATGTTGTAGGATTTGTGAGCAAACACATCCCACAAAAATGAAATCATGTACACTTGATGATTTCATGAGGTTTGCATATGTGTTATTTTCAATAAGTTTAATGCTCTTTTTATTTCATGTTATCTTTATTTTACATTGTTTTCTTTCATAGTTTGAGTTTTGCATGATCATGTAGGAATAGATGCATTAGTTGCTTAATTTGTATTCCTTTAGTTAAATTTTTATGCAATATAGCATCCATTGAATAGCATCTACCAAAGATTTTAGTCAGTGGAAGACCTAATTCTTTTGCTATAGAGGTAGGCATAACATTATCAGATGCTCCTGAATCTATGATACAATTACTCAATCTATTTATGTTAATGAACAAGGAAATGTAGAAGGGATCTAGTTTTCATTTAGGCATGTAGCTAAGACAATGGATTCATCTTCTTGAAACAACTTAGGGAGTGCAAAATTTTCATCAGTCAAAGAAGATCCATTAGTACTAACTTTACTGAGATGATCAACATTAGCATTAATACTAATATGTTCTTTATTGCAATGTTCAATCAACCTTTTAAATTGATCAAGATTAGCTTTCAAGTAATCCAATGGAGATTTTTGAATTCTTGTCTCTTTACAATATTGAATTCTATCAAAAGAATCAGATGATTTACCTTTATGTTCCTTCTATAAAATTAAAGTCACTGTGCCTTTACCTTAATCAATTTTGTTTAATGGTGCATTATTTTTTATAGGGACTAAATTGTTGATCTGATTTCTATTCTTCTAACCTCTGGTCATTACTATCAACTGAGGCCCTTCTAGAGTTACAAAGTCGTCACCTTTTGTCTTTAAAATCTGATTCATACTAATGCAAGAGCATCCTAAGTTGCACTGCTATCTTGCATGTTTTAGTTCTTATCTCGCTGTTGAAACTGTGTTCTGTTGAAACTACATTTTCTAGTTTCTAGGTGCCTATTGCATATCATGTAACTAATTTTTCATAATGAATGAAGGGCTACCCACTTCAAGGATTGAAGAGGGCCTAGATTAATATCTATAATCCAAGGTGTAAGTTCTAACTCCTTATAGGTTGGGAGTTATGGCAATTCTCCCAGAACATCCTAGGTTGCACTGCTATCCTGCATGTTTTTAGTTCTTATCTTGCTGCTGAAACTACATTTTCTGGTTTATGGGTGCCTATTGTAGATTGTGTAACTAATTTTTCATAATGAAAAAAGATTTTCCCATTTCAAGGATTGAAGAGGGCCTAGAGTACTATCTATGATACAAGGTGTAAGTTCTAACTCCTTATAGGTTTGGAGTTATGGCAATTCTCCCAAAACATCAATTTTTTGGTAGTTCCGAACAGCAATTTTTTGTGCTCAGCTTTTAGAATGGATTTGCACTTTTCCTTGATGAATCAGACTTTTCACACTTAAGGGGTTGTAGAGGACCTAGATATCTACCCATAGTTAAAAGTGCAATTTCTAACTCAAAAAAAATTAGGAGATTTCATGGTTTTTCTTGGACATCAATTTCTGCATAGCTAATTGCTAATGCAAGCCAACTTTTATATTTAATGTTAGGTTTATTTTCATTTAATATTTGTTGAGAGTCGACATGTGGCTTCTCCATGTTCTAGAACTAGTATAGATATCTTAAATAAATCTATCTAAAGAAATGTCGATAGATATCCTCTACAAAATAATTATAATTTATTTTACTACATCTAAAATTATTTATATTTCCTTTATCTCCATTTATTCAGGTTTTTACTAACTTAAGCTTTTAATTTTAATTTCTAAAAGATGGATGATTTATATCTCAAAATATTATAATTTTAAAAAAAAAATTATGTGGTATTTATTCAATTATTTTTAAAAGTACATTCTATTTATAATAAGATTTAAACTTTTGACATGTAGATGGTTGTCAAATTTAACCTAGAAGAATAAAAGTTAACATGAACACGCTCACACCATCCCACTCCACCCATTCTGCCATTGTAGAATGCCTATCGATATTAATGATCTGTAAGCTATTTTGAGTAGCATAAATAGAGTGTTTAGGCTAGGAGCTAGGGAGGGAAGAGTTTTAGACAGTTTTGAAGAGGATTGCGAAGCAAAATAGGAAAGTGTGAATTTGTTACTAATCTTTGTGTGTGAATGTATTTTTTATCTAGCCATAACCCATAAGACCTTAAGGTTGGGCATGTATGTTGAATATTTGAAGAATCAATAAAAGTATTTTACTCTTCTTCCTCCTTTGATTATTGTTCTTTGTGTTTGTTTCTACTGTGTTAACTCTTGTAGGATAGTTCAAAGAGCTGGGTGTGCCATTGGCCCTAGTTTTCCCTATCCTTCCTTGCATTAGGTGGTATCAAAGCTTGAGGTTCATCCTTGAGGAGATTGGATCATATAGAACCCTGATTTGGATTTGGTTGTAGAGTTGTAGATCTGCAGATTTGACCTATAACTTGCAGAGGGTTACAATCTTGCTGGAACTTGATTTGCAAAGATGGTTCATGGTGTTAGAATTTATAAGTGCGAAGATTTACTTCTGAGGGCGGGGGTGAATCAAAAGTAACTAAATTTAACTGCTTCAAAACATTTAAGCTGAAATCATTCACATGCATCTAATTCATCTAATAAACATAAAGTAAAGACATGCATGAAAACAAATAACACAAGATTTTGGTAACCCAAAAACCCTCCAAAATGAGAAGGTAAAACTAGAGTGGGGATGACACCCATAAAGTATCACTGTAGCAATATGTAACTATTTAAGATTACAAAGTTTGACCACTTCCAATGGTCTGCCCTATGAAGGATATGTCCTGTTAAAGACTTTACACCCTGTTAAAAGTGACCTAGTTAAAGGATTTACAAACATTCACTTGGAATGTTACCCTGTTAAAAGATTTAGCACTTTGTTTAAAGGCTTACAACATGGCTATTAGACCAACCTATCATCATAGGATTTTCATTCCTAATACAATTGCTAGAGAGTATTAGAAAGTCTTGACCTGATGACTTACAATCTTCAATTGATGATTTCAGATCCTCGTTCTGCTATGTTTTGATCCTTGCTTGATCTGATATGTCTCTCTTTGAAACTCTAATACTTTGTTCTTGATCAACTGAATTGTGCAATGTTGTTCTACTCTTTCTAAGTCTTTACACCCCTATGTACTTTTCTATAATTCACCCATACACTTCTCTCATGCACATATACAATGGGGTTTCATCCTCCTTTTAAAGGCTTTGAAGACTTAGGGTTAGATATGAATCTACAACCAATATTCACTCTTCATTTCTCGCTCAATTCTTTCACTTTTCCTATTGGTTGCATGCCTTCTCCATTTTCTTATTGTTTAGATGCTGATTATATAGGTAATGCAAAATATTTGATCTTATCTTCAAGATCCTTTGAGATTCATCCTAAGTCAGCTCAAAAAATGATTTACATATGATTTTGTGAAGGCGCAAACTCATATGCTAATTTTGTGTTACTCGGAACTTACTAATTGTTGATGCTTGGCACATATAGGAATTTTTTCTTGATTGACTCCTATAGTAATTCTATTTCACTCGGCATTTATACTTTGCTCAACATCTATACTTTGCTTAGCATCTATACTCTGCTCAACATCTATACTTTGCTCTTGAACTTCGCTCATCACCTAAAGTTCACTCAGCACCTGAAGTTCATTTGGCACCTATTGAATTCTCTAGCTTAGCACACACTATAGCTCAACTTTTGTATTACAGTCAACATTATCTTGAGAATTGGTTAAGTGTGTTGACACTCAATTGTCAAAACCAATCTAAGACCAACAATCTCCCCCTTTGACATGAGTGGCAAAAACACTTAATTAAACATTATGAATCTAATTTCTATGAGTATATTATAAATTATGTTTGATATATGTACAAAAACTTCAAAAACTTGTTCAAAAATTTTGTATACCTCAAAAAATTTGTAACTCCCCCTGAGTTGATGTGCCAATTCTGTAACCAAAATTCCACTCCTATAACCAAAGACTCTTGCGTTGAATTTGTCTCATGCTGATGTGTCTGATACTCTTTGCATTGTATGTACTCTGTATCTGTCTATTTTTACTCTCCCTTTGATTATGTTCCCCTTTTTCACATCTTCTTGCAGTTTTTGCATCCTTTTGGCTGTATCTCCTTATTACTTTCTCAAAATTTGAATTTGAATATCTTCCCCTTTGGATATGCTTTATTACCTCCATCAAAGAATGTATTATTCTCCCCTATTCTTATTATATGCAATAATGAATTATCTCCCCCTTTTTGACACTTATGTCAAAGGGTCCTAAGAATGAATAGAATATTTAGCCAAAAATGTTTTATTTACCTCCATTATCATCTTTAGAGAAGCATCCCAAATGTCTAAAGCAATTTCTAGTGATTTGTGTTGGATGGTTGTTGCATCTGCAAGATGTACAAGACCTTCTAAAGTAGAAAGACTGGGGTCTTTCTTTAGGACATTTTTTGCATAGGCCATTTCCTTATGTAGTACTTCTAGATGTGGGGTAATAGAAGATTAAATCTGTATCAATTTGGCCTTGACATTGGCCTCTTCTACTATCAATACAGCTAACTCCTTCTGTGTGTGAAGCATTGTTGTGAAATGCTTCTCACTTTGAGCTAGATCTTTGGGTAGTTGTGTGCTAGAAATCTTAAGATTGTGTTCCAAGCTCAGTATTCTTTGGCTAGTTTCTTGTGTGAAGAATGATGAGTCACACAATTTGGATTACAATGAGAATATATTCTCAAGTATTGTTTTTACTTTTTCAACTTTCCTAGCCAATTCTACTTGTGAAAGTGCTATCTCACTAGATATCTTCTCATTAACATTCATTTGAAACTTCTTTTCTGACCACTAGTAATTTAACATTTGTATTGAGGTCTTTGTTTTGTACCCAGTCCACTATGTTGGACAGTTGCTCCATGATGAGCTTTGTTTCATCAGGTATAGGCAAGCTAAATTCATCAAGGAATATATCTTTGATTTCCACCAATGCTTTCTTTTGTCTATACTCATTTCTGAGTATCTCCTACTTCTTCTTTCTCTCAAGTGCCTATTGCACTTCATTTATCTATGCCAAGTTCAGTATTTTGTAGTCATAACTAGGTATGACTATTTCTTCATCAAGTACAAGGTCTCCATAGTGAAGTACCCTTGCTACCTTGTTAGAACCTGAGCCTGGTGCTAAAATTTGTAGGGGTACTGCATTAGTGCTCAGCTATTTGGTAGGATTCCCCGTAATAGGAAAGTTTACTAATGTTTATATTGCCTCTTGCTCTCTTTCCTTGGGGATTTTCTCCTCTTCCAGTCTTCTTCTCTACTACCCTGATTAATAACAATGATTTGAGGAGGTGCACCTTGGCTTTTTGTTGTAAGAACATCTTGTCCTATCTACTCCTTTGCTAGCTCCTCAATAGTTATTGTTGCTATGATTGTGTGATCAACCTTAGCAGTTGTATCTTGTGTTGCTTTCTCTTTAGGTTGATCTTCTATAGCTATGGGATGTTGTGAAGGTGGTTCTTGTGTGTTCACCTTCTCCTTATTAATCTCTACTATAGCTTTTTGCAATTCTTCCACACTCACCAAAATAGGATTTGTACATAGTTGTGATTGCAATGTTGTTTGGTGAAGGATCTTTTTGAGATCTTCTATAGTCAATGGATTGATGTTATGACCTAAGGTGTCAAAAACATCTTGGACAATTATTTTTTCTGCAGGTGTTGTATGTGGAGGACTTGGTGGTGCCAATTGGGTGTCTTGGACACTCTATTATGGTTGCTTCTCTTCAGTTGTTGCCTCTTCACATTATTGTGTCTTCTCCACTATTTCCTCTTCTTTTTCTTTCTCTCCTTCTTCCTCCTTTTCATTCTCTCTTTCTTCCTCATCATTTCTTCCCTCAAAGGGATCTTCTTGATCTTCTCTTATAGTAGTCAATCCATAAATTAATTTCCACATTTGTGTGGATTTCTTTACAACATCCTCTATTTTATTCTTTAAAATACTAAAAGCTTTATATTTGGGTGCAAATTTGCTCCCATGTTTCTTACTAGCCTTAGTTATTTTACCTTTTGTTAGGTCTGGAATTACATGAGCCAATGTAGACTCCCTTATTTCCTTCTCCATATTAAGGTAGTAATGCCATTTATTGTCTACAATGGAGCTTAGCTCCTTGGGCATAGAATTGTCTAGTTCAAGTGGGGAGGTCTTGAACTTAGCCATCATAGTGTAGATGGACTCTTCCACTATGTTCTATTTTTCTCTTGACAATTTATTCAAATCAATAGTCTTTAAACTAGTTAAATCTACATTATCTCTAATATTATTACAAACATTTTCCAAATTAGACTTGGTAGTATGTCTCACCAGTCTGAATTGATCGTTGTTAGACTCTGTCTTTTCTTCATCTGACTCTGGAGGTGCAACATATTTTCTTCTTTTCTTTTGTTCTGTAGGCCCTCCTTGCTCTGTGGCCTTTTTTTTCCCCCATTCCTTTGCCACTTGATTTTTTGTCCTAGTATCTACCCTTGTAGTTGGCTTGGTTGGGCTTGGTTGTGTTGCCTTCTTCTTCCCCTTGGGTTGTGCAATTGGTTGTTTTTGTGCTTTTCTCTTTTTTGATTCAGCCTTGGGTGCTTCTTCCTTGGCACCTTCCTCTTCTTCTACATCCTCCCCCATACCTTGGGTCAAAGAAAGTGTTTCCTATCCTTGTTCTTCTTCATCATCTTCTGCTTCTTCACCTTCTTCTTCTTCTATTATGGTGCCCTCACCAAATTTGGCCTTTAACTTCTTAACAAGTTTGTCTTTCTTCTTTAGTGTGGAGGCAGTCTTCAACTCCTTATTCACCTTTGACCTCACCACATCATAGGTTCCAAAATGTGGTGCACTCTTGTCTACTTCCTTAGTTAGCAATGCAATTATAGTTGTTGATGCCTCATCTATATTTATTTCATAGCCAAGAGTTCTTAACCATCTAACTCTTGGTATGGCAGCTTGTATATAGGTGTAGTCAATATCTACAAGAAAGGATACATCATTTACATGCTTCTCTACTAATGAAACTAGTATTCTTAGCCTTTTCTTCATGGTCTTCTTGAATTCTTCAAAATAGCTAGTCATTAGGATCTCAAAATTAGCTCCAATCTATTCTATATATTCATTAACTTGAGCTATCAAAAGAAGGAAATTCATTTTGTACATAGAAGAATATGCAAATCAAAATAGCACCAAATTTGCATTGTGCTCCCTTGGTTCTTCTTATTGCTGCTAAATTTCCATTGATTTGTTTCAATTTTAGTTCTTCAAGATCATAAGTATGATCCTTTTTCACCAATTTGTAGCCCACATCCACTACAATGCAAGGCACACCGTTAAGTTTGCTGGATTGGTAGAACTTATGTGCAATAACTCTAACATCAAATTCAATAAGAGGGTCTTGAATGGTGTCTATTTTCATTCCTCTCTTGTTCCACTTAGCACCAATGTTCTTTTCAATTGCTTCCTTAGAATCACTCCTAAGGGTCTTTGGCTGATCTAGGGTTGGGTACCCTGTTACTCTATGTACAATTCTCTTTGTGACTTTTACAGGACCATCCTCCAACCATAAGCTTCCATCATGTATCCTACTAAGCACTAGCCTGATCCATTCTATTTTGAAAACTATAGGGAATTCTAGGGCACATCAAACCCTTATTTTCAACAATCTGGTACTCTTCTTTTAAAACTCTATTTTCACAAAAATTCTCATAGGCTTCCCTCATCTCCATGTGACCTATGGCTCCAATTTTGCAATTGTAACATCTTCTAACATCGTGAACGATAACTACCTTAGGGGGTATGACAGATAGGGCTTTGGTTGGGTCATTTTTATATGACACATCAGAGATTGCTTAGAAATCTAGTTTTTTTACTTCATTGGACACTAGTTGAACCTCAAACGGCTCTTTCTCCTATGTTTTCTTAGAGCTAGAAGCCACTTGTGCGATCTAGGGTTTGTACACAAAGAAAATGTGAAATTGCATAACTCAGCATGAATGTAAATACCTCAAATTTGATGAAATTTTGCTGAATCACTATTGAAATCAGCTCAAATGTTGGATTCTCTACTTTGGAGTCATTCTACACTCTTCTTTGTCTTTACTCTTCATTTGTGAGGAAGAAAAATGATTCAAAATGTGATAATATACCCTATTTCTATTGCATGTAATGCTTAGTGCATTTATAGTTGTCCACTCGGCTTCTTGGGGGTTTCTTCATTACTCGACTTCCATTGTTTTTCCACCACTCAGCATCCATAGAAGTATCCTTTACTTGGCTTCAACTAAAACTTCTCTTTACTTGACTTCTTCTACCAACTCAGCTACAACTAATCATTTGGCTTCTACTGATTTGGTCAATCAACTCGGCTTGTACTAAGATTTTACTCCACATCTTAGGGCAACTTGGAAACACTTATGAAATTTTGAAATTTCGACTTTGCATCTCTAATCATGTTGATCTCTTCTTTTTAGTACTTGCTTATTTAGGATCTAATGTATGATAAAACTTTGTAAATCAGTCTCTCATGCCTTCTTGTACTTAGTTTGATGAAGTGTGACCACTTGACCTTTTAGGTGAAGTGAACCCTTCATTTGATGTGCTACTCCCATCTTTCTTCTTGCATGTCTTATTCATTTCTCCTCTAATGTGTTCAACATCTACCTTCTCTTTACCTTTATTGTTCTTTGAGTTGGGAGCCTTTAACCTTGTTGGGAAATCCCTATTAATATGACCAGTCCTCAAGAAACTAAAACATGTGATTTGACTCAACCATCTATTGTAGTTTCCACTGAAATGTGTTCTTATGCAATTTTCAGCAATGTGTCCATATTCTTGATAGCTATACCTAGTGTTGTAGTCTCAATTGTACTAATTTCCATGGTTATTTCCTCTTGCTTCCTAATTGGGTGTCCATATAGGCTTTGATCTGAACTCAAAAGCTCTAAATCCATACTTCTTGCAATTGTAGCAATGACCTTCAAATCTTGGTGTTCTAATAGTCCTAGTCCTACAGTTATGTGCTTGATGTCCTTGCTTGTTGCACTTATGATAGTGACTCACATTCTTAGGTTTGCCATTCTAATGAGCATTCTTGCTCTTGCATACATTAGAGGTATGTCTTTTTTTACCATAGAAATGACAAGTAGGTTTAGTGCTCTTACCTTTTTTACTCATTTCTTCTATAGTCTTGGATGACTCTCCTTGTTTAGTGCTAGTGTATCCTAGTCCTAAACTATCATTGCTAGCCCTTGGTGATTTCAATAGCTACTCAAAGTACTTGATGGCCTCATTAGGTGTATTAAAGCTCTCTGCAATCTCCTTTTATCTTTTTAGGTCATTTTGCAGTTGTTCATTTTGCATCTTCAGTGTAGAGATCTCAATATCCTTGACATTCAATTCATGATGTGTATTCATCATCTAGCTTAAGGTGTCTAGCTACATGTTTGAAATTCTTGCAAGCTCAATTGACTTTTCTTCTATTTTTTTGGAAAGGTTTCTCTTGTCTTCTTCTAACATAGCCTTATCTTCAATGGCTCTTTTCTTCTATTCAGTCACCTCACATAGCATCATGGCTTGTGATTCTTGTTCAATCTTGAGAATTCTAATTTCTTCTACTTGGGCTTTGTTCTTCTCCATTAGGTTTTCTATTGCTACATCAAACTCTTTGGAATCTCCATTTGTAAATAGTTTTGAGGTGTCAATCTCCTTGTATTGTGTATCATTCTCAGCTATGGAAATCTCTCTTCTTCTCTTTAAGGATTTTCCTAGTTCTTAAGTTCTGTAGAGCAAGTTGTATATCAATTACTTGATTTTCTATGATCTTCCCAACTTTCTAGACTTCTATTTTTAGATCTTTTCTCCAAGTTTTAAGGCTTCTCCTTGTGAGAACTTAGCTCTAATACCAATTGTTGGAATTTACATGTGGGAAGATTTACTTGTGAAGGGGGGGATGAATCAAAAGTAACTAAATTTAACATTTTCAAAACCTTTTAGCTGAAATCATTCACATGCATCTAATTCATCTAATAAACATAAAAGTAAAGACATGCATGAAAACAGATAACACAAGATTTTGGTAACCTATAAACCCTCCAAAATGAGAAGGTAAAATTGGGGTGGGGATGACACCCACAAAGTATCAGTATAGCAATATGTAACTGTTTAAGGTTACAAAGTTTGACCACTTCCAATGGTCTACCCTGTGAAAGGCTTGTCCTCTTAAAGACTTTACACCTTGTTAAAAGTGACTTGATTAAAGGATTTACAAAAACTCACTTGGAATGTTACCCTGTTAAAGGATTTAACACCTTGTTTAAAGGCTTACAACATGGCTATTAGACTAACCCGTCATCATAGGATTTTTATTCCTAATACAATTGCTAGAGAGTATTAGAAAGTCTTGATCTGATGACTTGCAATCTTCAATTGTTGATTCCAGATCCTTGTTCTACCATGTTCGGATCCTTGCTTGATCTGATATGTCTCTCTTCAAAACTTTGATACTCGGTTCTAGGTCAACTGAATCCTGCAATGTTGTTTTCCTCTTTCTAAATCTTTACACCCCTTTGCACTTTGCTATAATTTACCCATACACTTTTCTCATGTGCATATACAATGGGGTTTTGTCATCCATTTAAAGGCTTCAAAAACTTAGGGTTAGATATGAATCTATAATCAATATTCACTCTTCATTTCTCACTCAGTTCTTTCACTTTTTCTATTGGTTGCATGCCTTCTCTATTTTTCTTATTGGTTTCATGCTGATTACATAGTTAATGCAAAAGATTTGATCTTATCTTCAAGATCCTTTGAGATTCATCCTAAGTCAGCTCAAAAAAATGGTTTACATCTGAGTTTGTGAAGGCACAAACTCATATGTTGATTCTATGTTACTTGGCACTTACTAATTATTGATGCTCAGCACATATAGGAATTCTGTCTTGCTCGGCTCCTATAGTAATTCTATTTTTCTCAGCATCTATACTTTTCTAGGCATCTATACTCTACTCGGCATCTATACTTTTCTCTTAAACTTTGCTTGGCACCTGAAGTTCACTTGGCACCTATTAAATTCTTTAGCTTGGCACACACTATAGCTCGGCTTCTATATTATACTCAGCATCAACTTAAGAATTGGTTAAGTGTGTTGACACTCAATTGTCAAAACCAATCTGAGACCAACACATGGTAGAGAAAATGTTGATAATGCTATATTGGATCAATTGAGAAAAATTGCAGCCAAATTAGATGTTGTGGAGATAGTCTAGAGGAGAGGAGCACATCTTGATTATGTAAGTGATGATGAAGCAATAGCACCAAACCATAATCCAAAACTTGAAGAAGATCAAGATGAGGAAAGATTGTTGAGAGTGTTGTCTAGGAAAAATTCAAAGCTTATTATAGAAATTGTTCCTTATGATAGAAAATTGGATACTAATGTTGATGTAGAGTGGATCTCAGATATGGAGAAGTTCTTTGTGTATGAAAACACTCCTAATAATAAGAAGGTAAAGATTGTAGTTACTAGGCTGAAAGGTTATGCTTCACTATGGTGGGAACATTTGCAAACTGATATACAAAGAAAAGGAAAGGAGAAGATCAAAACTTGGCCAAAGATGGTAAACAAGGTAAAACACAAATTCCTTCTTGCTAATTACCAAGTTAGCTTGTTGAAAAAGATGCTAAATTTGAAACAAAAGGACATGACTGTAAAAGAGTATACTAAGGAATTATATAGATTGGACATCAGATCTAGACATGTGGATGATGATGTTGAGAAAATTGCAACGTACATAAATGGATTGAGATCTAAAATTCAAGATGAAATAAGTTTCATGAAGTTGGAAAGTGTGGAAGAAGCATATCAATATGCCTTGAAAGCTAAGGAGATCTTGGCAAAGAAACATGAACAAAGAAAAAGAGGTAGAGATGGTAGATTCCAAAGAGGTAGAGGTAGATTTTATGGTGAAGGTAGCATATCTAAAAAATTTGTGTAGGGCAAAGCCAAATCTAAATGGAAGAATGATGACAAAGATAATACTGAGTGAAAAGGTGGTAGTTCATACTGAGGAGGTACCAGATCTTACCCAGGAAGAGGTAATTCTTATCCAAGAGGTGGTTTTTGTGGTAATTATTTCAGATGTGGTACAAGACATAGATCTTTTGAATGTAGATCTTTTAAAAGTGGGCATAATAATATAAATGTTGTGACTCAAGGAGACATTGAGAGTTCACCAAGTGGACCTGAGGTTGGAGAAAATATGATGATGAGAAGAACCTTATGTAAGAAGGGAAGCGATGAGGAACCTATCCTTAGAAGAAGTCTTTTCAAGACCAGATGTAAGATGGCTAGAAAATGCTACAAGATAATCATTGATAGTGAAAGTTCTACAAATTTAGCATTAGAAAAGCTGGTAACAAAGTTGCAGTTGTAGAGGTTGAACCATCCCAAACCTTATCATGTTTCATGGATCAAAGATGAGCATAAGATATTGGTAAGTGAGCAATGTATTTAGAAGTTCAAAATTGGGCGTTACTTTGATGAAGTGTTATGTGATATTATGCCTATGGATTGTTGTCATATTTTTTTGGTAGACCTTGGCAATATGATAGATATGTTGTGCATGATGAAAAATTGAATCAATATACTCTTTAGGTGAATGGGAAGAAACAAACATTCATGCCTTTGATTGAAAGTCCAGATGAGGTCAGTTGTACTACAATAAAAGTTTGCATGGTTGCTGAAAAGCAATTTGAAAAGGAAGTAAACAAGAATCAAGTTTGTTTTGCTATAGTTCCTAGAGGACTGAGTGTTGGTAGTAATGACCAAGCAGCAAAAGTTGGTATGACAGCAGAAATTGTAGAATTGTTGAATAAATATAAAGACATTGTTGCTAATGATATTCCTAATGGTTTACCTCATTGTATGGATTTGATTCCTAGAGCTAGTTTTCCAAACAAAGCACCATATAGATTGACACCTACAGAGAATGAAGAACTTAACAGATAAGTGCATGAGTTGTTGCAGAAAGATTTGATTAGAGAAATGTGTAGTCCATGTGTTGTACCTACTATATTAGCACCTAAAAAGAATGGAGAATTGGATTCTAGAGCTATTAACAAAATCACAATGAAATATAGGTTTCTTATGCCAAGGATGGATGACATAATCAATTGTTTGAGTGGAGCAAAGTATTTTACCAAAATTGATTTGAAGAGTGGCTATCATCACATCAAAACCAGAGAAGGTGATGATGAAAGACTACTTTCAAGACAAAGGATGGTTTGTATGAATGGTTGGTTATGCCTTTTGGTTTGGCCAATGCACCTAGTACCTTCATGAGATTGATGAATGAAGTTCTAAAAAGATTCTTGAGTAAGTTTGTGATGCATTAAGTAGAAAATGTTTTCTGTTGACTGAAATTAAGGTTGAAGTTCTTGGTTTTGATGAAATGAAAGAGTTGTATGATGTTGATCCTAATTTTTCTGAGGTGTGGAGAGAGTGTAGAGCACCAAATTTGACAAATCACATAAGTATGATGAGTATTTCATTCAAGAAGGTATTTTGTTCAAAGGTATTCTATTGTGTATTCCTAGAAGTTCTATAAGATTGAATCTGATTAAGGAAAAGCATAGTGTTGGATTAGCTAGACATTTTGGAATTGATAAGACACTGAGTTTGTTGAAAGAAAAGTATTATTCGTCTTCCAAAGTTTCGTGGCCTTGCAACCAAAGACCCTGATACTTTCTTGTTTGAGTTTGATATACTTTTTCATAGTTTTGACTACAACACTGATGCCCATAAGCTTAGATTGTTTCTAGCAACATTGAAAGAATCAGCTCTACAATGGTTCATGGGCTTAGGAGCCAATGCAGCAGGAAGTTGGGATAAAATGCAAACTCTATTTCTAAATAAGTACAAAGAGTATTCCAAAGCATCTGGTTCAAGAGGAGATGATGTCTTCAGGATATCTCAAAAGGAGGAAGAAACATTGGAAGACTATGATTCACATTTTCTATATACGCTATAGAAGAACCCTCAGCACGTGTTGTCTGAGTATTCACAAAAGCTAGTCTTTCTAAGAGGTGTGAATGATGACTATCTAGAAGCACTAGTCCTAATGGCTGGTGGTGATGTATATCAAGCTTCCTAGGAAGACCTCAAGAAGATCTGTCACAATTATTCAAGGTCAACTATGAAGAAAGGCTGAGCACCTCATTCCATAGTCACTAAAGGAATCAATCAAGGCATTTCAAAGTTTGAGATATCCAACCTATTGTCAAATTTCAAACAAGATATCATCAATAATGTCACTACACATTTTGACACAATTATTGCAAAGAAGAAGTATGCAGAAGCTGAGCTGCAACTAGATAAATACTGCCCTCATTGCAAGAAGCAAAAGAAGGATTGCCAATGTAAACTAGTCACAAGTATGGAGAACTAGCATCTTCCAACTAAGTATGTCAAGATAGATGGAGATGATGAGAAAGTATTCTTTGTTGCCAAATGCCAACCATGGGCCCAATGTCAAGGTATGCCTCATGACCCTTTGCAAAATTCAAATTCATATGGTAATCAATGGAAAATTTGTAATCCCCAAGGTCCTCCACAAAATCAACCTAATTGGAACAATGCTAGGCAAAACAACCCACAACAATCCTAATGGCCTCAAAATTCCAAATCACCCTGGCCTAACCAACAGAGTAACCAATGGTAAAACCAACATAGCTACTAGTAGAACTAGCAGAACCAATGGCAACCACCCCAAGGGAATTGGCAGTCTACAAACCAATGGAGGGGATCTCAACAATGGCCTAACCAAAATAAATGTACTCCACAATTACTACCTCTAGTTCAACATCCTGCTCTAATGCCACCACCTGCAAATCCTGGACCTCAAAAGTAGACACAGTTACCTACACAACCTTAGCCAAACCCAAATAGCCAATAGCCACAGCAACCCATGTATAGTGTTGATGGTCAGTAGTATCATGCTTATGCTTTGGGTGTTGCAGATATACATCTTAGATTTGGTATGACTTTACTAATGCCTAAACCACCTCTTATAACTGAAATACCAGACCCTCCTATAGTATTAGAACCCTCAGTTATTGAAATAGTTAACCCAACCAATGTTACTATGTCAACCCAAGCTCAACCAACAGTGGAACCTCCTTTTCTAGAAAATTCGATACAAAAGAAACCTGAACAAATAGAGGAACAACCTTTTAATATTTTTGATCAGCTAAAAAACATACATGTCCAAATACCCCTATTTCAAACCATTAAGGATGTTCTAGTTTATGGAAAAGCTATTAAAGAAGTCTGCTTGAAGAATCCTAGAAGGAAGAAAAAAGACCCCATCAAAGTCCATGTTATGGGACAATTGGTTGACATCATGTTAGGGAAATTGATCACACCAAAATATTCTAATCCAAGAAGTCGAGTAGTGAATGTCAATATAAATGGTCAATTTGTTAAAAATGCTTTAATAGATCTTGGAGCTACTATAAATGTTATGACCAAGGATACAATGAAGAAGTTGAAAATAGAAGGACTAAGGGCTACACCAACAATTCTACAACTTGCAGATAGTTCTACTATCACCCCTGATGGGATGATAGAAAACATAGTTATAACTTTAGATTCTCTAGAATATCCTACAGACTTCATGATTTTATCCCCCAAAGTTAATCTATCTGGTTACCCAGTCATCCTAGGTTGACCATTGTTAAACATAGCTAATGCAAATATAAGTTACAGATCAGGGAATATGACCATATCAAATGGCCAAGCAACAAATAAATTTGATTTCTATCCTCCAGGCCAACCATTACCAGATTTGAGCACATCTGTTTGGCTAGATTTAGGGGATGAAAAAGAAGAGTTAAACTCTATAGTACAGCTCATGATGTTACATAGACAATCTTTTCTAAAATTGCAAGAGGAAGATTTAGTACTTCAAAGTATCCTCACTAACAGTTGTGTGGTACAAAAAGATGTATCTGAAAGTTCTGTGTTGGAATTAATCACATATGAAGAATGTGATAAGAATTGTACTTTTCCTAAAGAACTTGAAATTCTTTATCCACTCTTACCGTGTGAATTAGAAGCAAGTCCAATCTTTGAAGCTACTATGATAGAGTCCACCACAACTATTGAACTGACTAAAGGTCATAATCTCCATGTTAATCCCAAATTAACACCCACACAGATGGAACAATTAAAAGAATTACTTCAAAAGCATGAAAAGGCCTTTGCATGGGACTATAGTGATATGAAAGGGTTGAGTCCTACATTGTGCACCCATAGGATATACATTAATGAAGGTTGTCTACCACTCTGTCAACCCTAGAGAAGGATAAATCCAAGCCTTGGAGAAATAGTTAAAACTGAATTGCAAAAATTGCTTTATGCTGGTTTTATTTATCCTATATCCGATAGTAGATGGGTGTCACCCCTAGTCATAGTATCTAAAAAAGGAGGAAAGTGGAGAATTTGTGTAGATTACAGAGAATTACACAAGGAAACCAAAAAGGATCACTTTCCTTTACCATTTATAAACCAAGTTCTAGACACTCTAGCAAGAAAGAAGTATTTCTCATTTCTAGATGGGTGTAGTGGTTATAACCAAATCAGAATTGCTCCTGAAAATCAAGACAAAACCATATTTACATGTCCATGGGGTACTTTTGCATACTTTGTTTTACCATTTGGTCTATGTAATGCTCCTGCAATATTTCAATGAGCAGTTATTAGCATCTTTACTGATATATCACATGATTGTATTGAAATATATATGGATGACTTCACAACATTTGGAGTCACTTTTGAGGAAGCAATGGTGAATCTTGAAAAAAAAATTTTAAGATGACAAGAACATAATTTGGCACTTAATAGTGAAAAGTGTTTCATGCTCATGCAGGAAGGTGTGGTACTTGGTCATTCCATATCAGTTGTAGGAATACAAGTGGATCCAGCTAAGATAGAGGTAATTCAAACATTGCCCATACCTACAAAGTCAAAACATGTAAGATCTTTTCTAGGTCATGTTGGATATTACAAATGTTTCATAAAAGATTTCAGCAAAATAGCTAGTCCCTTATATAAGTTACTCACAAAAGAAGTAATTTAGTTGGACCTCCGAATGTGATGAAGCCTTCCTACAGCTTAAGCAACTTCTAACTACAGCCCCAATTTTACAAGGCTATAATTGAAATTTACCTTTTCACATATATACAAATGTCTCTGATTATACTTGTACATTTGAAAGTGTCCCACTCAAAACCCTTCTATCCAAACGATTCCATGAGTTTGGAATGCTTGGATGCCATCTTAGAGCTCCCTATCCACGGAGTGCAAGAGAGTATGTTTCAAGAATAAGAAGGCTCTCAAATGAGCCTTAGAGATACTCTTCTTGCTAGTAAACCATGCAATGGGAGGTTCCAAAGACAAGATGCAAGAATGCAAATGTCCCAAGGAGTTCCTCAAGAATGCAATGCAAATGAAGATTAAGCTAGAATGAGATGCAAAGTGGAGCTATGCTAAAACATGTATGAGAGTGTTACAATACCATTATTAAGCTATGTGAGATTAAGCTACATGTAAAAATGAAAGCTAAGCTAAGCTAGAATGCAATGATGCCATGGATGAGAGAATGTAGACAAGAAATAGAAGTTCTCCACAAAGCTCCAAAGAAACAGGTTAGAAAACTTGTAGCATAACAATATTCAAAATGAGGATGGATCCTTTGAGGGGGAAAGCTCTCTCCCTTTTAAATTTGTACAGATGATAAAAATCAAGATGAAGATGGTGGATGATCAATGGTGGAATTAAAAAATAGGCATGATCCATGTGCACACACTGTAGAACAAGAATTAGTATGCAAAGAACATTAACAAATAAAGTAAACATTCACAAACCAAAAACTAAATTCACATATATGCTTAGACAAAGAAAGCAAACAAGAAGTGCAAACCTCACAAGAAAAAGTACTCCATGCTTTCTTGATTCTGTAGATGTGTCCTTTTGCTATGGATGTATGCTCAAGATGCTCAAAAGCTGCTTCAATGGAGATGGGTAATGGAAAATTGGTAGCTTTGTGAGCTCTCAATTTTGCATTATAAGGGTAATATTGATGGCTTTGGTTCTCAAAATAGCATGGTAACTTTAGCTCAAAGATTGTTGATGAAATGGCTTGGGATGGGATTTAATTTATAGGCTAAGGGGTAGAGAGATGGAGGGCTTAGATGCAAGGATGGGTGAAGGCTTAAGGAGGGCTAAGATGCACTCAAAGGGGAGCACATGGATTGTGCTTGTTTAGCACCAATGGGAAGGTGACACTTGTCACAAGGAGGATGAGTGTGAGAGGGTAGGGTAAAGGGTTGGTTAAAGGCATGATGAGTGGGGTTGAGTATGTAAGAGGGATGTAAGAGGAATGAGTGTGGAAGAGGGAAGAGTGTGGAAGATGGGTGTAAGAGTCATGAGTGGGCTTGTAATAGTCTTTATGTTTTGTAAGAGCACTCATGACTTAGTGGTTGGGTTTTTTTTGAGGGGAGACTTTGGTTTGGATTAGGAAAGTCTTAAACTTGTTTAAGGAATGTGACAACATTAGGGGGTGGATTAGGTTTGGGTTTAGGATTAGCTTAAGGATGTTAGAGATGTGAAAGTGGATGGCATTAATGAGGGTGGGTGAGTTAGTGGCTAAGCTTGGTTAGTATGGGTGGATGGGGTGGATTAGGTTAAATGGAGGATTAGAGATAGGTTAGGGGTTTTTGAATTTGAGGATTTCATTTATCAAATAGATTTATTTAATAAATGGGGATTTTTGAAATTAGATAGGAGAAAAAGATTTAATTGATAAATAATAGATTATTTGATTTATCAATTAGGAATATAGATGATTAATTAAATTAATCAACTAGGGGATGACAAAGGATTAATTAAATAGAAATTTAATTAATAATGCCTTTTTAGATAACTAAATAGGATTACTAAAATAGTGTAATCAAATTTAGGTGTCTACATTTTGCCCCTCTTTGACATAGTGTTTAGACAACACTATTTCAAAGAAGTTCGAATGAAGACGACACGAAGAAGATGTTTTAGCAACAAGGTTGCCCCAGTCTCGGATAAGAAGAGGAGAGACTAGACTTAGATGATGCCCCCTCAAGAAGGTGGTGGGGAGAGAAATGAGGCTCGACGACTTCTTGAAAAGTAAAAAAAATTGAGATGAGCTAAGACACATGTTGGCAAAGAGAAGGGGCTAAATGAGCTCAAAATCTCACTATGGGAGAATGATGAAGGGAAATCAAGGGCACAACAGTAAAGCAAGCTTAAGACTTTCCAGGATTGGGGGGGGGGGAGGAGCGGAGCGCTATAAAAGGAATCCATGATAGGGAGATGGATGATAGAATGATAAAGCTGATGCAACAAGATTTCAAAGAGTCAGATTGGCAGAAGATGGGTTTCGGAGGTCCCTAGGACTAGGATTGTGGATCTCGAAAGATGAGGCTTGGTGGATTGTTTTGATTGGTGGATCCCCAAGACTAGGATTGTGGATCCCTAAAGCTAAGCATGAGGAGTGATTCAAAGAGATACTGATGCATAAGCTGGGGTAGGAGTGACAGATGTAGGATATGGATGGAGGATAATGGAGATGAAGGGAATCCATTGAAGCTTTTTGAGCGGGGGGATACTTCAAAGAGAAGTACCACCATGTAGTTGAGCACTAGATTTGCTATAGGACTGTTGGTTAATTGCCAAGGTTACCAAGAACATCAAGGCCTTTTCACCAACCGTCCAGAGGACTGACAAACTGACTCGAAACAAACACACAAGGATTACCCCAGTATCACACATGAATCCCAGAGGAAGCAGCGTCGAAACGACACTAGGTAACCCACAAGCAGAAAAAGAAAACAAGCAAAAGACCTGATCAAGACCTTATGCTCTAATTGCCCCATTCGTAGCATACCATGATATGGAAGATCGTAGCAACCTTGAGGAGGGAACAAGGAGATTGCTTGGAAAAGATATTTCAAGACCCAAAAGGGAAGATCCCAAATCAAAAGAAAGCGAAAATCCAAAAGAGAACTATTTGCCAACGAGATGGGTAGGACGAGGTATTAACGGACCAAGATCAGACATGAGGATAGCTATATCCTGCAAGGATCTATCAGAGAGCACCTAAGCTGATGGGTCTGGATGAGTGATGCGTCTGGCAAGCTGAACTAAGAAGGATAACACTTTGGTGACAGGAGATCTAGCTAAAGGATGCATTGGAATATCTAACCAAGGTGTGCGATGTGTGCAAGATGTTGACCAATGATGAACTAACATGAAAGCCGGATAGATACAATGATACTAAGCTAAAGAGGATGTACAAGCTGATAGACCAAGATATGTTACAAATGTACAAGTCTGTTCATGTTTTGTTTTTTTTTGTGAGATGGAAATGTTTGTGAAGGATGGGATGTCTATAATAGTTGATAGGTGGATAGGTAGATGGTTTGTGAAAAGCTTAAGGAAAATGGGATTATGTGTGTGCATGTGATAGGATATAGACTAGGATACAAGATTATTTACAAGTTGGAATATGGTACAAGCTTTGGACAAGATTCAAATATATACAAGGTATGGTACAAGATTTACAAGGTATAATACAAGCTTTGGTACAAGATTTACAAGTTGTACAGGAGGTATTGACAAGCTCCATCAGATTTTGGATATTTGATTGGAACACCAAGGGAACAAGCAGGTGTTTTATGGGATGGTGGGTGGATGGATGAGGGATAGGATAGTGATAGATAATGGATTAGTCTTTAGCACACAAGGCACCTAAATTACTAGGTTTTCACCAAGGTACCTATCCAAGGCACTTGAATTGCCAAGTTTTCACCATTGGACACTTATTTCTCTTTACTATTTTTTTGTATTTTTCAAAAGCTAGGTATACCAAAGATCTTCAAGCATAGAACTTCTTGAGATGAATGATGTTAGTGGGATCATTCAAGAGTTCTCCTTCTGGTGTAGATAATTGATAGGCTCCGGAGCCAAAGGAGGCAGTAACCACATAGGGACCAAGCAATGTAGGTTCAAACTTGCCTTTCTTTTCTCGATCTGCTTGGACTTTCATATTTTCTTTGAGGACCATATCACCTGGCTGAAAGTGTCGTGGGAGCACCTTCTTGTTGAAATTCCTTTTGAGACAAGTTTGGTAAACTGTGAGATGGTCATAGGCTTGTTGTCTCTTCTCGTCTAAGAGATCTAGCTGGGTGAGTCGAGCTACTCTGTATTCTTCATCTGAGATTTGCCCTTCCAAAGATATGCGTAGTGAGGGAAGTTCAACTTCTATAGGTAATACCACTTCGGCACCATAGACTAGGGAGTATGGATTTGTGTCTGTGGATGTACAGAAGGAAGTTCGATAGGCCCATAGAGCCGAATTTATTTGAAGGTGCCAATCACGGTCGGAATCATTGACAACTTTCTTTAGGATTTTGAGGAGGGTCTTATTAGTCGCCTCTACCTGGCTGTTACCTTGTGGGAAATATAGGCTAGAAAAGCGGTGATGGATGCGGAGGGAAGTGCATAATTCTTCCATGTTGAGATTTTCAAAGTTACCTCCGTGGTCAGTGAAGATGGTGGATGGGATGCCGAAGCGGCAAACGATGTGGTACAAGATGAACTTGGAGACTTGAACTCCTGTAGCTGAGACTAGGGGGACTGCTTCCACCCACTTAGTAAAATAGTCTGTGGCTATTATTATCCATTTATGTCCATCAGATGAGAGAGGTGTGATAGTTCCAACTAGATCAAGGCCCCAACAAGCAAAAGGCCAAGGTGGTGCAATAGGCTGTAGATCCTGTGCTGGAGCGTGCACAAGATTTGCATGCTGCTGACATGGGAGACACTTTCTGAAAAAGTCACAAGAGTCTTCTTCAATGGTAGGCCAATAGTAGCCTGCTCTAAGGATTTGTCATGCTAGGACAATACCACTCGTGTGGGCACCCTAAAATCTAGAATGTACTTCTTTTAATGCCATCACGGCCTCATTTTTATCTAAACATCGAGAGAGAGTATCGTGATAACCCCGACGATATAGGGTATTGGCTATGATACCATAGCGGGATGATTTTTGAATGAGGTTCTAGCGTTGGGTACGTGTGAGGTGAGGGGATATGATACCATCGTTAAGGTAAGCGTGAATTTCATGGTACCAAGGGGATTGGGGACCAACCAAGATACAAACACGGTTTGAATCCTCATTCGCATAGGCAGGTGTGAGGAGCTGCTCAACTAAAAACTCATACTGCATAGCTTCTTGGGGAATTTCCAAGAGCAAGCCAATAGTGGCCATGGCATCTGCTGCATTGTTCTGCATTCGAGGCACTTGTGTAAACTGAAGCTTTGTAAAATGCTGGGTCAGCTGATCAACTAGCTCCTTGTAGGGTAATAGCTTTTCATCTTTGGTTTGATATTCATTTAAGACTTGTTTGATGATGAGTTGGGAATCACCAAAGACTTGTAACTCAGTTATATTCCATTCTCCAGCTATCTTTAATCCTGCTACAAGAGCTTCATATTATGCTATATTGTTGGTGCTAGGGAATTGTAGCTTGAAGGATTTTGGAATGTAATCTCCTTGAGGTGTAACTAATAATATTCTTGCCCCTAATCCATGAGAGGTGTATGAGCCATCAAAATAAAGCTTCCATGGGAGCTGTCTTCAATTAGGCAGATATGCTCATCTGGAAATTCTGTGAGCAAAGGATATGCATCTATTAGAGGTGCATCAGCTAGGTGATCTGCTATAGCTTGCCCTTTGATTTCCTTTCTGTCCACATATTGGATGTCAAACTCACTTAGTAGCATAACCCATTTGGCCAAACGGCCTGTAAGTGTTGTTCTGGAGAGCATATACTTGAGAGGGTCAATCTTGGAGACTAGTTGGATGGTATGACTTAGCATGTAGTGGGGAAGCTTCTGAGTTGAGAAAACAACTGCCAAACAAGCTTTTTCCATAGGAGTGTAATTGAGTTCATAACCAACTAGGGTTCTACTGATATAGTAGATGGCTCTCTCTCTACTATAATCATCATGTTGTGCTAGAAGTGCCCCTAGAGCAGTAGGTGTTGCTGATATATACAAGATCAAGGGACGACCAGCAACTGGTGGAACCAAGATAGGGGGATTGGTGAGATACTGCTTGAGCTGATCGAAGCTGCGCTAACATAAAAGATCCCACTTGAAGTTCTCATTCTTCTTTAGCAAGTGTGAAAATGGCGTACACTTATCTGCAAGTTGGGAGATGAAGCACCGGACAGATTGAAGTTTTCCCTGAAGAGAGCGAAGCTGTCGCAGTGTCTGGGGAGGAGGCATGTTTAAGATAGCCTTGACCTTTTTGGGGTCGATCTCTATACCTCGTTTAGAAACTATGAAGCCTAGAAGCTTGCCAGATGTGACCCCAAAGACACACTTCTTGGGATTTAGCATGAGATGATATTGGGCCAACCTATCAAAGACTTTCTCCAGGTCAGCAAGATGATCCATGAAGGTGTGAGATTTGACTAGGATATCTTCCACATAATCCTCCAAAATGCTATGGATAAGATCATGGAAAATGGCTGTCATAGCTCTTTGATAGGTAGCCCCAGCATTCTTTAGGCCAAAAGGCATCATGGTGTAGCAAAAGGTTTCCCAAGGGGTAGTGAATGCTGTCTTATGCTGGTCCTCTTCTGCAATCTTGATCTGATTATACCCAAAAAATCCATCCATAAGGGACAGAATTTCATGTCCAGCTGTAAGATCTACAATCATATCTATGTTGGGCAAGGGAAAATCATCCTTTGGACAAGCTTTGTTAAGATCTCTAAAATTAGTGCAGATTCTGATGTCACCGGAAGGCTTAGTGACAGGTACCATGTTGGAGATCCATTCTGAGTAGTCGCTAGGTCGGATAACCTTAGCAGCTAACATTCTTTCTAGTTCAGCTTTGACTAGTAATGCCACCTTGGGGTGCATTTTTCTAAGCTTTTGTTTGACGGGCTTGATCTTTGGATCGACTGCAAGATGATGAACTACAAGCTTTGGATCAAGTCCTGGCATGTCCTGATATGACCATGCAAATCAGCCAATGTTCTCTCGTAAAACCTCAAAGAGGAGGTCAGCTTGGTCTTGTGATAGGGATGCAGCAATGTGAACAATTCTAGGGATCTCTGAAGAACCAATGTTGACTTCTCTAGTATCCTCTATTAGAATAGAAGACACCTCTGGTCGATTATCTTGAGGAGGCAATACTAAATCCTCATGTTCTGCTTGTGGCTCTGGATTTTCTTGCTGAGGGGTTCTCTTCGCTGCCTTAGCTAGTCCCAAATTTACCTTAGTTCCAATTTTGGGTGTATCGAAACTAGGTTGGGGATTTTCTCCAAAATACCCCTTGGGATCTAGCTTGTAGATGTAGGTAGAATCTGGCTTTGTCTTCTTATGAGGAGTTTCAGCTCCCATGAATCTTAGAAGCACTTCCTCTAATGCGAACTCATCAATATGTATGACACTTGGTTGGTCCCAATCTATGAGTTGTGGATGAGCAAGTGGTAGGTCAATGAGATGGATGGATAGTTCTCAGAGAACAGAGTCTCCTAGGAAGATTTGGTCTGGGATATCGTCGTAGGATCTCTTTTCAACTTCCTCAGGAATGTCTTCAATTTTGACAAGGTCATGGTGGATGTTCGAAAAAGCGTGACCGTTCTCGTTGGTGCTCCCAGTTGTGGGTATGCCAAAGCCAAGACCTGACTTTATTTCCCAATTATGTGCTTCAATGGGACATTGCATGCCCCTTTCTTCTAGTCCTAGTCCACCTCCTTGATAGTTCCATTTTTCAGTGATGAGCTTATGTTGTTGGGGATACTTCTGGCTAAAGTGATCAAGGTGTGCTTGATTTCTTGGAGGTGCATCCTTATGTAACCAATTATTGATATCTGGAGTGAGCTCCTCATGAAGAGGGGTTTTTGAGGACACAAAGGTGGTTGGGTCAAACTGTTTGTATCGAGGAGGTGGAATCTCCTTAGCTTTGTGATATGTTGGCCGTCCATGGGTATGTGGATCAAGTGGGATTGCTCCAACAGCAAATGCATCTGATAGACTATATTCTCCACAACCTTTGTTGTTGATCTTTACAGTAGATAGGGTGGAGGCAAGGATGGTTTCTGCATCATTACAAGTGTGGGATGAGCTAGCGATGGTTGTGCCGATGTCTATTCCAGGGAAATGGTTTGTATATGAAGCTTCAACTGCATTGCAGTAAACAAAGGGTTCTGGATCGGCATGGATGGTTACCTCAGTGCCTTGATGCGGAAATTTGATGCACTGATGGTAGGTGGATGGAACGGCCTTCATAGCATGAATCCATGGGCGACCAAGGAGGATGTTAAATGGTAGGTTTAGATCAACAACATGGCAAACTGTCTCTTGAATGATTGGCCCAACCTTGATTGGTAGCAAAATAGTCCCTTCTGTGGTCCTTTCCAAGTTGTCATAAGCTTTGATGGTGATAACCTCACTGATCATATCTGCCTCAGTATACCTAGCTTGTTTTATGAATTTTAGGGTGCAAATGTTCAAGGCTGATCCATTATCTATCATTACTCTTTTCACAAAAAAATTGGATACCATGATGGCTATGCGAAGCGGAAGGGTGTGATCTGGCTCAACCGCGGGTATGTCGGTGGGTTTGAAAGATAGGGCATATGAGGATGAAAGGTGTCCAACAAGATTATGAAAATCAGTAGCATTGATATCAAAAGGGACACGGGATTCTATGAGAGCACTGTCAAGGATGTCTTTGTACACAGGACTAGTGCGGAGAAGGTCTAAAATTGATATTTGGGCTGGCATGTTCCCAAGGTGTTCCAAGATATTGTACCGGCTTTTTGATGGAGCTGATGGTGTTGATGAAACTGGTGGGCCTGCGATGTTAAATCGCGCTCTTCGAGTGGTGACCGCACACTCATTGTCTGGTCCTCGGATATTGATAACATTGACAGAAGGCTCTTTCTCAGATATACAACCTATAAGGCTACCATAGTCTATATAGGATGAAGTGTGGTCATTGTTCTTCCCATGCTGTTGGTTTGGCTGGTGGTTGTTGGTGTTGTTTTGGATAGGTGCTTTTCCAGGATTTTGGTTGTTGTGTGGAGGAAAAGCATTTTGATAAATCTGTAAGCCTGCATTGGGAGAGGTTTGGGCACCAATAGTGATTTCCTTCTGATCAATGAGGTCTTGCACATAGTCTTTCAGTTTCATGCATCTGAGGGTGGTGTGACCGTTTACTCTATGGAACTTGCAATACTCATTGTCCTTGTACCATGCAGCTTTGGATTGGCTTGGATCAATTTGCTGGGTAGGAGGAAATTTGATGAGGTTTTCCTTAGCCAATTTCTCAAAAATAACATCCAATGGCTCACCAAGGGGTGTATAGTTTCTAGGTGTAGGTTGGAATCTGGGCTTTTGCCCTGCAGCTACATTGATGGCATTAGCTTGATTGTTAGACCCTTGAAAGTTGGGTCTTGTAGTGTGGTTTTGATAGCTTTGGTTATTTCGTTGTTGGTAATTGGTAGCTTGTTGCTTGTTTGTTTGATATGGTGGGTTAGTCTTGTTTTGAGAAGGACCAACGATATTCACATGTCTGGTGTCAGTAACCCCATCTGTTGCAACATGCTTGTTTTTGTTCCAATACCTAGACTTGTCATTGGAATGTGATTGATTTTGGTTGGCCTCTTTGTAAATCTTTACCACACCATCTTTGATGAGTCCTTGCTCAAGGATCATTCCTTTCTCTTTGATATCCTTATAGGTCTGCAAATAGTTCATGGTCATGTGGTGAGCCAAGTTGGGATGTGCATTATCAATAAACATTTTCACCACATGGCGTTCTGGCAAGGTGCAGGATATGCGGGTGGTAAGGGTTTGCCATCTTTGCAGGTATTCGGCAAGGCTTTCTCAACCTTTTTGCTTGGTGTGGACAAGATCAACTATTGATAGCTCTGTTTCAACAAGATGGGCATATTGGGCTACAAATGCCTCAGATAATTCAGCAAAGTTTTTAATTGTGCCATAGGGGATTCTATAAAACCATTCAAGAGCTGGTCCAGCCAAGCTTTTGGGAAAAAGGTGCAAGAGGAAGACATCATTGTATGCCACGTCCTGGCAATGCATGTAAAATTCTTTGATATGTGTGACAGGGTCACCTTTTTCTCTGAATTTGTCAAATTTAGGTACCTCAAAGTGTTTGGTAAATGGTGTCATGGTAATGGCTCTGTCAAATGGGTAAGGACACACATTCTCAAACTTGAATGTCTTTGGATCATTCCCTTCTTGGATGGCTTTCAGAGCTGTCTTCATTTGCTCCCACTCTGAATTGATAGGTAATGGTTGGGGTGCCCCCAATGTAGGAGTGCCTTGAGGTAGGTATGTGCTAGATGGGGCCATTGAATATGGATGGTTATGATGGATTTGCTGATAGGGATTGTACATTGTTTGGGCAGCTGCATGGTGGATGACGGGTTGTTGAGGGGGAGGTGGCGCATATTGCTACATTTGCTGCGAGGCTTGCTGTTGATATGGGATTTGAGGTTGGGATTGAGGAACATAAGCTGGCTGTGGGGTAAATGGATTGCTTTGTGGAGGTAAGGTATAAGATGGTTGTGAGGCTTGGGGAAAGGATCAGAGGGCTTGTGGGGTTTGACCAATATATGTGGGTTGTGCCCCCATTTGGGATGGCATCTGCAAATAATTGGTGGTTGGCTGGGGTGGTGGATTACCTCCTAGAAGTGGCATTGAAAAGTAGTTGGTAATTGGAGGTAATGGATTAGTTGGTGGTGGAGGTGGTGGGAATTGAAAGCTTGGGAATGGAACTGATGGGGTTTGATAGCTTTGTGGCTGGATTTGGAGCTTGGTAGAGTGGTGGTGGGAGCTGGGGTCACTTGGGAGCTTGGTAGAAGATTGGCAGTAGCTTGTGGGATTTGATAGCTTTGTGGAGTGAAGGTAGTAGCTTGTGGATTTGTGGCTGGTGGTATTGAGCTCCCAAGACTTAATAGAAATGATGGGATTGTACTTTGGGCTATGGTGAACAAGCTGGGGGCGATGAAAGGTTGATTACTTGGCCCCATGGGTGGCATCCCTATTGTATATTGCTGAGGTTGGCCAAAGATGCTATCACTGATTTTGGAGATGGGTGGATTTGGAAGGCTGGGTTGGGGAGCAGTAGCAATAGTGAAGGGGGTGAACGGTGTGGTATTTTGAGTAAAGGGGGTTTGGAGCGGAGAGGTATGAACCAAGGATGGAGTGGTGGTGGCTGGGTTGGCTTGCGGCATGGAGATTTCAACTTGGGTGGATGATGGTATGTTTGGGTCTGTTGGGTCATATGGATTGGCTGGAGGCTCTTCTTTTGGAATATATTGAGGATAATTTGGATCATAAGAGCCTATAGGTGGTGGAAGCTGCCCAAACAATGGGTGAGATGGATCTGATAATGGAGTGGGTCTTCCAAAGTCAAAGGTTCCTACATTGTCCCTTCGAAAATTAGCCATGATTGTCTCTTTGTTTTTGTCTATAATGGCATTTACCAATACTGCATTTCCTTGTTGGTTCATGAAAGCTTCAATGTCAGTAGGTGATGGCATAGCTTGCTCTGGGCTGAAGGATGGCTAAGTGCTCAAGGGGGGTGAGGCTGTTCGATCCAAATGATAGGGCTCCATTGTTTCTTTCTTCTTGGCTAAGCGAGTGACGGGTGGCATGAAAAATGCTCCTAGGGATGAGATGCAATAATGCTGATGGATGCAAAAGGGGGAAGGCTTTTCTATGCAAATGATTTCCTAGGTTGAGGTAAAGCTATATGACAAAACCTAAGGAGGATTGGGTTGGGGATTCTAACTTCAAAGATATATTTTCAAAGCACAAAAGGTTTGCTTTCCTATGTGCAAGCTTGGTGGTGATTGTGTCAACTTAAGGATAGACTGATGATCCTTTAGGAAGAACATGAGATTGACCACTTGCGGATCCCAACCTTTAGCTCAAGGTGATGAGGAATAACAAGTGAAAAAGCTAGATTACCCTAGAAAAAGCTCTGTCAAAGGGATAACCTTGGTGAGATTGGTGGATTTGGAAGATTTTAGGAATGGCAAACTTTTAGCAAGGTGACAACAATTTTGAAAGCTTAGATGTGCAGATTTTGGATTGCTGGCTAGATGGTTTGATTCTAAATGAGATGGATGAGCTAATAATGCTTAAGGGGATAACCTAAGATGGCTGACTTTTCTACAAAGATGACTCTAAAGTGAAGCTTATCCAAGAAGATGTGGAGAAACAAGGGTGTCTAATCATAGAAATCATGCCTAGTTTGTAAGCCATAAGTAGGATTAACTCCCGGATGTTGGCTAAATTTGATGGTGCGCTCTAACCAGGCCTCTTGAAGTGCTTCGTCGATAGCTTTGTCCTCTGCTTTGTGGAGTTTGGCAATTCGTGGGCTTGGTGTTATTTCTTTTCTCTTGGCTGAAAGTTCTTGGTATGCTAGAGATGGCTTGAGTTTGACCTTGTGAAACTTCTGTTTGGGTTTGGGTTGTTCCGACATAAATTCTTGAATTTTCTTGACTTTGGGAAAAATCTCAGTTATTTTGCTTCAACTTGTTCAACTTCCAAAATAGGCAGTGACTACGCTAAGTGTGCCCTAAGCTAGGATTGACCGAGTTTGGCAAACATTCATTCAACAAGTAAAATAAAAACAAGCAATAGATAGGAACACCCAGATAGAAGTTTGTGGTTCTCAGAATGTGATACTTGCGCCAAAGAGTGTGTATGTTCTACAAATGTTTTGATTAGTCACTCCAAACACATTAACATCCTAGATGGTTTTCTGCAAGGCAAACAATTGGTTTAGCTAGGGAGTCCTCAATATACACAAGGTACATGAGGCCCAAATCCGTAGATGAGACCAAAAGGATGTCACACAGCTGAGAGGAGCGGTAACCCACTTCTCCTCTTTCACTTCTCAAGGGTATAAAGTTCCTTGAGGCTTAGCCCAAATGACAAAATCTCGATCCCAAGAGAGGTGTCTTTTGATTCACCTCTCGATTCTTATACTCCGCCGAAATGCTAGAGTTGAGGTTGTCCAAGGGGTGATGAAATCCCTAAGTAGGCCTCCTAAAAGGAAACAAGGTTTTGGATCCTAATCTTATGCACCCAAGATGGCCTCGAAAGATGACAAGGGGAGAGAAGACTTGGATGACCTTGGGCTAAAAAACACGCTTGTTCTTTTACCAACTGACTCTTATGTGTGCTAATCTAGACTTTGCAAGCACTCATGTTTAAGAGACAATGTTCAATTCCAACTTGAAGCGCCAACAAAAGTAAATCGATCGAAGAATGAAAACAATAAGAAGAGTTAGGGTCAATAAAAGAAAACTCGCGCGCCTGGAGGCCCTCCACGTCAAGTATCGATTAATTTTCTTTAAGGCATTCAAGATTGAGTGTGAGTTTGTTTTAAGTCCAAAACAAAAGTGTGTGAGATTCAATTTCAAGCACGTGTCCGGAGGCTCTCCACGTCAGTTGTTGTTCAATTTTAGTGCCCAAACTTGAAGTGTGATTGATTTAATCTAGAGTTTTGGCCATTTAAGAATTTTGATAAAGTTAAAGCAAATGTTCAAAGACCAAGTGAGTGAGTTAGATTGTGGAACATTTAACACCTTTTTCAAGTAGACCCATCCCCATAAATGGCGCTGAGATTGCAACCAATGGTTAATATTTGATGGGTGATTAGAAAAGAGGTGAGTCCAAGGAACTACTCAAATTGATTTTTGTAAATTTGTATTTTAACTTAACAAAGTTTCTTAAATGTCCAAAAATCAAACTTTACCTAGATTGCATGTGAAAAAGAGATTTGTTTTGTTCAATTTTAGAAGCTCCAAATGAAGTGTTTGATATTGTAATGGTTAATTGATCCTTGGCATTCAAGATTGGATTTTTTTTTTTAAGCATGCATTCCAAGGAAAGTTGATTTTAATCCATGACATTCAAGAGTGTGTTTTGAGCAACATTCATTCAATGGAAAATGTGTTTAACCATTCAAGTTCATTTTTTTAGCAACATGCATTCAAAGACAAATGGTTAAACATTCAAGTTCATTTTTTAGCAACATGAAAACCTGCAAGAAACATGGTTAGTGGTTCCATATGTGCTCCAACGCCGATTTGTGCAGATGCAGATTTTCGCAGATGACGATTTTCGCAAACGCCGATTTTCGCAGATGTCGATTTGAGCAGATGCGGATTTTCGCAGACGTCGATTTTCATAGACGTGGATTTTTGCAGATGTCGATTTGCGCAGACGCGGATTTTTGCAGACGTCGATTTTTGCAGACGCGGATTTTCGCAGACAGAACAGGTTGCAGACGCCAAAACTATGCCAAAAAAGCTAAAAAATGCAAATTTTTTTTTTTTAGATGGTATTTCTTCTTCCTAAGTGTGTTCTTTAACCTGCAAAAACAAGCAAAACACCCTCACAACACACTCAAACAACAAAAAACATTAGATGGTTAGAAAAATGACATATAGATGAAAATAGATGATTAAATGATCCATAGTGGGGTCCCATCGGGCGTGCCAAAATGTAGAACAAGAATTAGTATGAAAAGAACATTAACAAATAAAGTAAACATTCACAAACCAAAAACTAAATTCACATGTATGCTTAGACAAAGAAAGCAAACAAGAAGTGAAAACCTCACAAGAAAAAGTACTCCATGCTTTCTTGATTCTGTAGATGTGTCCTTTTGCTGTGGATGTATGCTCAAGATGCTCAAAAGCTGCTTCAATGGAGATGGGTAATGGCAAATTGGTAGCTTTGTGAGCTCTCAATTTGGTATTATAAGGGTAATATTGATGACTTTGGTTCTCAAAATAGCATGGTAACTTTAGCTCAAAGATTGTTGATGAAATGGCTTGGGATGGGATTTAATTTATAGGCTAAGGGGTAGAGAGATGGAGGGCTTAGATGCAAGGATGGGTGAAGGCTTAAGGATGGCTAAGATGCACTCAAAGGGGAGCACATGGATTGTGCTTGTTTAGCACCAATGGGAAGGTGACACTTGTCACAAGGAGGATGAGTGTGATAGGGTAGGGTAAAGGGTTGGTTAAAGGCATGATGAGTGGGGTTGAGTATGTAAGAGGGATGTAAGAGGAATGAGTGTGGAAGAGAGAAGAGTGTGGAAGATGGGTGTAAGAGTCATGAGTGGGCTTGTAAGAGTCTTTATGTTTTGTAAGAGCACTCATGACTTAGTGGTTGGGTTTTTTTGAGGGGAGACTTTGGTTTGGATTAGGAAAGTCTTAAACTTGTTTAAGGAATGTGACAACATTAGGGGGTGGATTAGGCTTGGGTTTAGGATTAGCTTAAGGATGTTAGAGATGTGCAAGTGGATGGCATTAATGAGGGTGGGTGAGTTAGTGGCTAAGCTTGGTTAGTATGGGTGGATGGGGTGGATTAGGTTAAATGGAGGATTAGAGATAGGTTAGGGGTTTTTGAATTTGAGGATTTCATTTATCAAATAGATTTATTTAATAAATGGGGATTTTTGAAATTAGATAGGAGAAAAGGATTTAATTGATAAATAATAGATTATTTGATTTATCAATTAGGACTATAGATGATTAATTAAATTAATCAACTAGGGGATGACAAAGGATTAATTAAATAGAAATTTAATTAATAATGCCTTTTTAGATAACTAAATAGGATTACTAAAATAGTGTAATCAAATTTAGGTGTCTACACACACAAGTCAACCAATAGAATATAAGTTGACTTTTCATATAAGACAAAAGTCACAAAGCCTTTTCTTTTAATTACAAAATAGAAAAAAGACTTTATTTGTGCACTTTAAGTGGGTTAGAAGGTTTTATTTAATTAAAATGGGACATGTTCTTTTAATAAAATAATGAACTTAGGATAGCATAGTCAAACTATAGGTTATAATCAAAAAAATTGATTATTAGCAATTTGGTCTAGGTAAATGATTAAATTAATTTAGCCAAAATGTTGAAAAGGAAGCTAATAGTCTAGATGATCATTTTTAGGTGATTACATTTGCCTCTCTTTGACTAATGTGTGATCGATCTGGGAACACATTATGTCAAAGAAAATAGAAAGCCAAGTAGGCAGTGGTAGATATAGATGTCTGATTCCAAAGAATGAAATGCAGAAATAGACAGCAAGTCCTGAATGCACAGCCTAATAGCGGTAGTAATGAACACTAGGAAGATGATGTTAGGATCCAAAAACAATTCTAACACCTAGCAAAGCGAATAGATCGAGAGCAAGTGATAAGGTCAACCAAATGCTCCTAAGAAATAGATAGCTGTAACAATCAGCAATAAAGTATTTTTGCCCCCTCGGGATCGAAATTGAAATGAGGTAAGAGAATGCAGAAACTAGATAGACATGAGAAAATTGAGATATAGCAATGTCCAAGATGACAGATAGATGATTAGAACCCAAGAATGACTATAAGAAACTGATAAAATGCCCAGTTTGACTAGAGTTGACTTTGAAGGATATAGCATAAAAATTAGGTTGAAACGAGTAGAAAGGTGATTTTAGACATGAAACAATGAATTGAAGTAGATATGAAGTATGGAAATGATGAAGACATGAAGAAATGAAGATGCCCTAGTGATGATTCGAAGATTCAACCTCAAAAGGTCAGCTAACTGCTCAGAAGAAAGTAGAATTTTAAAAGACAATTTTGACCATCAAGATGAACTTGAATTTTGATTTTGATCCCGAAAATGAATCTAGGACATTGAAATTATTTAAGAGGTCAAAACTTTATATAATGTGATGATAAGATAGAAAAGAGATGAAGTGAAAGATTAAGAAGGTAAAGGACATGAATAAGAAGAAAGTAAAGAAATATATGAAAGGAGTTAGCCGATATGTCTATGAAAAGATGAAGAGAGAGCTCTCCCCATATGCAAGAATGCAAGACTAAGCTAGAAAATGAACCTAAAATGCAAGCTAATATGAAAAGTGGTTTACCAGCAAGAAGTGCATAACATTTAGACTCTTAATTTCATCATTGAGCATTTATTAGGGACATCATGAGATCATACAACCATCACTAGTATAACTATGAGGATATGAATATGATCGATATCAGATAGGTATGTGGAAATCCAATCTAAGCATCAGAGACATGTAAGTCAAGATAACTATGCGATTAGATTCCCTAAGTTTAATTTAGCAAGATTACACCTGTATCAAGGCATAAGTGCTAGGATAAACCCCAAGTGTGGTCTTGCGAAATAGTCAAGGATGATACATTTATAAGTCAAAGTGTTGAATAGGTCAAGTATAAATGCTTACAACACTATAGACAAACAAAGTATACCCACAAGCAGAAATCATGAAAACATGCCCCATCCCCCCAGTCTTCTAGTCAATGACATCCTTGAAAGGCTATTAGGGATGGAACATATAGTAAAGAAATTGTCATAGACATCACACAAAGTAGATAAAGATCAGCATAGCTCAGTTTTTTAAGTGTTAAAGTGTGTGTGTGTAAGTCACTTGGCCATTTCTTCAAGACTTGATTCTAATAGTGAGAAATATCGTGACATCAGAGACTATAGGTAAACTATTTGAAAAGTGTTGAAAAATACTTGATGTCAAGGTGGGGGAAGTGTTGAGAAACACTATTTTGTGAGTTGTCCAAGAAACCCTAATGCATAAGAATACCTCAATAGGCTAAGTAGCTATGCCCCCGAGACAAGGACAAGAAACAATTCCAAGCCAGGAAATGTGTAGTGAAGTGAGTGATTGAGGCTGATAGACGTAGATGCAAGAGTTTCAAGTAGCACCTGTTTCCAGATTTTCACCACTTGACAGATTTTTTCAAGACTTTTTTCAATTTTTTTGTGTTTTTTTTTTTAATTTTTTAAATTTTTTTGGTGATACATCAAACACCTATTGCTAGGTTTTCACTAAGATGATATTTTTTTAGGAAATTTTTTGATTTTTAAAATTTTTTCAGCATCATATATGATTTTTTGGATTTTTTAGAATAATTTAGAGATTACTAGTTCTCAAGAAAAATCACATCATTTTCTCCCAATGTCTAGCAAGGTGTAAGACATGATGGAGCAGAAAGTTGGTGGATAGACAAAGATGGATAAGAAAGGAGTATGAAGCAAGTGAAAGTGATCCTCAAGGACTAACTCCTCAAGAGTACCCAAGATAGGGAAAGAGGTGAAATAGTCATATGAAGCATATTTTGGATAAGCAATGGAAGTAATGAGAAAGATAGCATGTAGGATAAGCAATGAAGCCAACAAGTGAGATAGCATGAAGTGCGTAGTCCAAAAGAGTAGCCATGTCAAGAGACCTATGAGAACCATGTTTCATTTATTATGATCAAGACCAAGGGGTCAACTAGATAGTATAGCAATGGGATAGAGCAATAAGAATAAAGCTCAAGATGGAGGCTATGAAGGAATGAGAAATCACAAATAGAGAATCTCATGGATAAGATAGCCAATATGCAAAGATAGCTTAACATTGTCAAGATCAAAGAGAGAAGAGGGGATAGATGGATGGTGGAAGAATTACACATGATGCCTGTTTGCCAGGTTTTCATCATGGTACTTATCCAAGGTACCACAAGATGTAGTTTTCACCATAGGATGCATTTATTTCTCTTTAATTTTGCTACCAAGGTGCCACAAGAAGTAGTTTTCACCAAGGCACATTTTCATTTTTTATTTTTTTTTTGCTTTTTATTTCTTTTTCTTTTTCTTTTTTTTTGAATTTTTAAAAAGAGCTCAAGCTTTTTGAATTTAGATAGTGCTCCTATAGGAAAGATAAGCCATGATAAGCCAAGACCATAGAAAGGTATGCTCAAAGATGTTGATAGGGTGATGAAATAGAAATGGTAGTAGGAAGAGTATATGGAGGATAATAGTTCATGTATAGAAAGTTAGTGTAAGCTTTAGAGGATTTCATGAGGGTAGTTGAAATATTGTACAAGATCAACATTGACACACACCTTGAAGGGTATTGGAATGATGGAGGAATCATGGATGAAGTAGCTTGAGGTTTAGATGTATGAGGTGGTAGAAGAGATTTGGAAAAAAGTGGAGTGGAAGGCTTTGGAATAATTTTAGGAAGATTTTTGGAAGAAGATGGAATGGAAGCCTTTAGAAGCTTGAATGTCAACTTTGAAATATTTTCAATATTCAAGTCTTTTAAAAGAGACATGGGAATCCACATAGCTTTAGATTTTCCTCGTTCTTTGGGTCCTTGAGAGTGCCTTTGTATAATGATGGATTTAGGAACCCATATTTTCTTTGGTTTATCTCTTTGAGTAGTGGACCTTTGCGGTCTCTTTTGTGCATTCTCCTTCTTAGCATTCAGATGTCGATTAGATGGGACATAGTGATCTTTCTTTTTCAATGGATTCTTATGTTTATTCTCACTTCCAAAGGACTTGGGATTTGTGGATGAATAAGGATGATATCACTAGTTTAGATGTATAGATGGGTGAAAAGTCATCAAGGATGAGTGTCTTTGTTGATCTTGAGGTAATATAGGAGAGCTAGGGAATGAGCTATGAGTGAATGTAGTAGATGGAGGAACATAAGGCCCCAATATGGATGGAAGGTTTGAATGCTTAAGCTTAGATGGATAAGGACCAAGGATAGATTTAGAAGATGCAAAGGGATAGTGGAAAGGGATATTAACATCTTTAGAATGAGCAACATGGTCAAATCCATTAATAGACTCATAAGTACCTTTGATAGGAACAACATTTTTAATAGAAGCACTTGAAGCTTGAGCACAATTTTGAAGTGGATGTGGAGAAGTAGAACATTAGGCGATGCTTTGATCTTGACAAGTAGCTTTGGATAGCATATGAAGAGAACTTTTCTCATAATTTTCAGTAAGCTCAAGGGAGATAATGGAAGTGGTATCTTCATCATACTTGGGGGGTGGACAAGATATAGGATATGGAGTGGGAAAAATCTTGAAAGAGATGAAAGGGTGCTTGATCTTGATCTTTCTTGGCATTTATAGCTTTTTCTTTTTGAGAGTCCTCTTGACATGGAGCCACTTCTAAGGACAAGGGAGAATGAAGAGTGAATGGAGTAGTGCTTGGATTAGGTATAGTAGTGCATGAAGGTTGAGGATGTTTAGGATTAGTAGCATAGAAAAGGTTTTCAGCCAAGTGAAGGTTAGCTAGAGTTTCTTTTAGAGGTAGCCCTTGAGGATACACGTAGTCTATGTGGAAAGCATTAGGTTCTTTATTTGATGGAGGCATGCTGGAAAGATTTGAAGTGTTGGGAGATGCATGAGTGTTGGAAGAAGTGGAAGATGTAATGGAGCCACTACTAGACATAGGTTCATCAACATAATCTTGCTCAAGAGAAGTATCCTCAGCACATGAGTCACTAGAGGTTCCAATAATTCCATTATCCATAAGATCTTGGATTTTATGTTTTAGCTCAATGCAATCTGAAGTACTATGCTCATTATGTTGATGATAAGCACAATAGATATCCAAGAATGGGTTTCCATATGAGCTAGACTTAGGTAACATGATGATCTTATTGCTAAGAAGTTTTTGCAAAGCGTCATCATAAGAATCTTCCAAGGGAGCAAAAGTTCTATTAGAAGTATATCTAGGATCTTCTTGTTGTTTCTCAAGTGAATAGAATGCATTCATGTCTTCATCATTATCTTGGTCAAAGATAGGTCCATCATGAAATTTTGGCATAGGCTCAAAGGAGATATCACTTGTTTTCTCTCTAAGGAGGTCTTTAGATCTAGAAGATGAAGATATTTGATGTCTTGAAGTAGAGCATGTAGACCTAGAAGAAGAGGATGACCTCAAAGAAGGTGACTCACATGCATGTAAAGACCTTAAGGAAGATTCATGTAATGATGCAATCTTCTCCTCTAACCTTTTCTCAAGTTTAGACTTCATTTCCATCATGCGCTTAGAGAGATGAAGGTAAGAAAGATCATTTGTCTCTTCTAGTTCTTTGTATTGCACATATAGATCTTGAAACTCTTTAGTGATATCATGATCATCTAGATTCGGTTGAAGTTTGGTAGCACAAGTTTTAGATCTCATAGTTTTAGATGCAAAGCCAAGTATAAAAGAGCCTACAAGATAACTTGATGTTGAAACTATAGGAGGTAGAGTGTTCACTTGCCAAGATAGTAGAGAGAGATTAAAGCAACTTGTCAAACAATATGTCCAAAAAACTTACGACATGAATGACTCAAGTCAATAGCTAGGCAAGATGCCCAAATAGCCAAATAGATAGAGCAAGTGGGGTGACAAGTGAACAACTCTCCAACCCAAGAGTGTAGTCAAGAAATCAAGGCAACCATTTCAGCAATAAGATAACTAGCAAGTGGACATAGACCATGAAGATAGAAAGACCAAGAGCACTAAGACCAAAGAGCCACTTTAAGCATGTTCAAAAACTAGAGACATAGCAAATCAAAGTCAAATGATGAGACTACCCTTAGCAAGCAACACAAGAAAAATGTTAAGACTTGATGCTTTGACTTGGTTGACAAAGTTATACAATAGTTGATAGCATAGCAAGTTTGATGTTCAAAAATAATTTATTTCCAAGCAAGATAGTGACACATGAAGTAGTCTTCAAACAATCAAGCAAGGGGCAAAGAAACCTTGCATGATACAAGCATATGTGAGGTCTTAAAAGAAATCCCTAGAATTATCGTCATGTGTATGTTCAAAAGATTTTCACAGGTATACCACATTCGAGAACACATCAAGCAATATCTACCTAAAAGACATGGTTCATTACTCAACAACTTGGCCCACGCTTTATGCTCCTTCACCTCACACCAAGTGGTTTCCCACAAGAGATATTGGCTTTGTCATGGAAATGCCATAACCAAGGGAACACATATGGTGAGTTTAAATCTTGGGGTGATCCGGGTAGTCCACTAGGATCAATCCTTGCACCAAGAAGTTAAGCGGCTAAAAAAGGTAGTTACTAACTTAGGATGTTTAGATAGGGCTTCCATTCATAGTGTTTCTCTTGCTCCAAATTATGGGACACCTCACCTTGCGATGAGTAATCGATCTCACGACCACAAGAGTACCTTAAGCATTCTTGCCTAGTGATCTCCCTATGGTCAAAATCTCATAAGTGATCACACTAGGCAAAGACAAACACTATGTATACCAAGGTTTTGTGTCCTTGATAGCCTTGAGTTTATAGTGGGTTGGAAGAGCCAAGTAATCTGCTTGTCCCCACTTGGGTCGTTCCTCTCAGGTTGTCTAAGAGCAAGCCCTCTAAAGGATTCTAACTACACAAAGAGTGGATCAACTTTCGGAAGTCAAGATTTTTGATTCACCACAAGGGTGAAGAGCATACTCTCCTATTCCAATCATTTTCTTCCAAACATGCCAGGAAGATTCAGTTGCCTCTTACTCTCTAAACCAAATGGTAAGTCAAGATTTCTGATTCACCACAAGGGTGAAGAGCATACTATCCTATCACCAAAGGATCCCAATTGTAAGTTTTAATGTGCTTAAAAATAAACAACTAGTATATGTCGCACATGTAAAAGTAAAGAACAAGCAAAATTGGGTTTTTATGCATTGGGCAACCCTACAAACAATCATTAGAAGCCCTTGTGCATTTGAAGCTTTGACATGCGTTCTTTTTATGCAATGTTTCAATTTTTTTTCACAAGGATGGCAACCTGCAATCACAAATTGTTAGCACCACAAGTTAGTGTGAAATAACATAAAATACTGCAATAAAAAGTGGTTAGTTGCCTCAAATATCCAAGTTATCTTCCAATCAAGTGTATGCAAAGAAAGTGCAAACTAATCACAAATGCTCTCATTTTTACTCTTTGCTTTTGACCTAGTCAACAAGATTAGACATTTTTGCCATTATTTCGGATCCAAAAACATAAATGAAAAGAAAAGACCCCTACTAAATTTTAGAGAGCTTTCCAAAAATGCAAGGAATTCAAAAAAATCTCTTTATTTGCGCCCTAGAGACCAATTTTGTCAAAACAGGCCAGATTTATCAAATTGGATTTTTGATCTCTAATATGACCTCAAAAGTCAAAACACAAAGATAATACTCCTCTTAGAATTCAAAAAAAATTCTAAAAATGTAAGTTTTTCTAAAAAATGCACTGATTTGCGATCAAAAATGGATTTTTATGAAAAACAAATAAAAAATCATAACTCTCACAAATCACATCAAAATTCTTTGAAAATCAGACTGAGATATTTTGAACACATACCCAATCTACAAAAAACAATTTAGAACCAAACTCTAAGCGGTTTAAAATATATGATCAAATCTTTAAACCAACTAAATTTTTGGCCTTCAAACCAATCTACTTATGGGTTGGCCTTAAAACTAAAGTGATAATTCTACAAAAGCACTTGATTAGATCCAATATTCTGCTATAAAAAAACCAAAGATAAGAAATGAAATCAAATGGAGCTAGAAACTTGATTCATGCCCCACGGTGGGCGCCAAAAATGTACACTCGAAAGTGTCCCACTCTAAACCCTTCTATCCAAACGATTCCATGAATTTGGAATGCTTGTATGCCGGCTTAGAGCTCCCTATCCACAAAGTGCAAGAGATTATATTTCAAGAATAAGAAGGCTCTTAGATGGGCCTTAGAGATACTCTTCTTTCTAGTAAACCATGTAATGGGATGTTCCAAAGACAAGATGCAAGAATGCAAATGTCCCAAGGAGTTCCTCAAGAATGCAATGCAAATGAAGATTAAGCTAGAATGAGATGCAAAGTGAAGCTATGATAAAACATGTATGAGAGTGTTACAATACCATTATTAAGCTATGTGAGATTAAGCTACATGTAAAAATTAAAGCTAAGCTAAGCTAGAATGCCATGATGCCATGGATGAGAGAATGTAGACAAGAAATAGAAGTTCTCCACAAAGCTCCAAAGAAACCTGTTAGAAAACTTGTAGCATAACAATATTCAAAATGAGGATGGATGCTTTGAGGGGAAAATCTCTCTCCCTTTTAAATTTGTATGGATAGTAGAGATCAAGATGAAGATGGTGGATGATCAATGGTGGAATTCGAAAATAGGTGTGATCCATGTGCACACACAAGTCAACCAATAGAATATAAGTTGACTTGTCATATAAGACAAAAGTCACAAAGCCTTTTCTTTTAATTACAAAATAGAAAAAGGACTTTATGTGTGCACTTTAAGTGGGTTAGAAGAATGGGGTTTTTTATTTAATTAAAATGGGACATGTTCTTTTAATCAAATAATGAACTTAGGATAGCATAGTAAAACTATAGGTTATAATCAAATAAATTGATTATTAGCAATTTGGTCTAGGTAAATGATTAAATTAATTTAGCCAAAATGTTGAAAAGGGGGCTAATAGTCTAGATGACCATTTTTAGGTGATTACCTTGTGGTCGTGGGTTCGAGCCCCACGGTGGGAGCCAAAAATGTACACTCAAAAGTATCCCACTCTAAACCCTTCTATCCAAACGATTCCATGAGTTCGGAATGCTTGGATGCCGGCTTAGAGCTCCTTAACCACAGAGTGCAAGAGAGTATATTTCAAGAATAAGAAGGCTCTCAGATGAGCCTTAGAGATACTCTTCTTGCTAGTAAACCATGCAATGGGAAGTTCCAAAGACAACATGCAAGAATGCAAATGTCCCAAAGAGTTCCTCAAGAATGCAATGCAAATAAAGATTAAGCTAGAATGAGATACAAAGTGGAGCTATGCTAAAACATGTATGAGAGTGTTACAATACCATTATTAAGCTATGTGAGATTAAGCTACATGTAAAAATGAAAGCTAAGCTAAGCTAGAATGCCATGATTCCATGGATGAGAGAATGTAGACAAGAAATGGAAGTTCTCCACAAAGCTCCAAAGAAATCTGTTCGAAAACTTGCAGCATAACAATATTCAAAATAAGGATGGATCCTTTGAGGGAGAAAGCTCTCTCCCTTTTAAAGTCGTACGGATGGTAGAGATCAAGATGAAGATGGTGGATGATCAACGGTGGAATTTGAAAATAGGTGTGATCCATGTGCACACACAAGTCAACCAATAGAATATAAGTTGACTTGTCATATAAGACAAAAGTCACAAAGCCTTTTCTTTTAATTACAAAATAGAAAAAGAACTTTATGTGTGCGCTTTAAGTGGGTTAGAAGAATGGGGTGTTTTATTTAATTAAAAGGGGACATGTTCTTTTAATCAAATAATGAACTTAGGATAGCATAGTCAAACTATAGGTTATAATCAAATAAATTGATTATTAGCAATTTGGTCTAGGTAAACGATTAAATTAATTTAGCCAAAATGTTGAAAAGGGGGCTAATAGTCTAGATGACCATTTTTAGGTGATTACAATACCATAGGTGCAGTCCTAGCTTAGCAATCACAAAATTTTGAAAATGCAATCTATTATATCAGCAAGAGCCTTCATGGACCAGAATTAAACTACATAGTGACAGAAAAAGAATTGCTAGCAATAGTTTATGCCCTGAAAAAATTTTGGCATTACATAACTCACTATTCCATATTTGTTCATACTGATCATGGAGCAATTAAATATCTCATGAATAAACTTGCTATAACTGGCAGATTAGCAAGATGATTACTTTTGTTGCAAGAATTTGATTTAACTATTGTTGATAAACTTGGAAAAGCCAATGTTGTAGCTGATTATTCATCAAGAATCCATCATGATGATACTGACAATACTTTGGTAGATGATGCATTTTTGGATGAGCATTTATTTCATATTGCTGTTCAAACTCCATGGTATGCAGATATTGCTAACTACATTGCAGCCAATAAAATACCTAAATATTTTTCTTACAAGGAAAAGAAGCTGCTTGTAGAGAGAAGTTTTGGTTTCTCTTGGATAGATAATCTCTTATTCTATACTAGACCTGATCAAGTTATGAGAAGATGTGTGAGAGAAGATGAGACATATGATATTCTACATTCATGTCATAATGAACCATGCGGAGGACACTTTGTAGCAAAAAGAACAACCTTGAAAATCTTGACAACTAGTTATTATTGGCCTACACTTCACAAAGATGCAACCAACTATACAAGGAAATGTGACAAGTGTTAAAGGATGGACCGACCAGCAAGAAAAAATGAAATGCCTCTTAATATTCAGATGGCATTAACACCATTTGATAAATGGGGCATGGACTTCATTGGTCCAATTGATCCTCCATCTAATGGGAAATCCTATATTCTTGTGTGCATTGATTACCTGACAAAATGGGTTGAAGTCAAGGTCATGAAGCATGCTCGCAATGAAAAAGTTGTTGAATTTCTATATGAAGAAATTTTTGATTGCTATGGTGTACCCAAAGAGCTAGTCATTGACCAAGGTACACAATTTACCTCTAATATGATCTCAGAGTTGATGAAATAGTATAAAATTAGGCATCGGAAATCCAATCCTTATCACCCTCAAGCTAATGGACAAGAAGAGGTCACAAACAACGAACTGGAGAACATCCTAATAAAAATAGTTCATCTACATTGTAAGGATTGAACCAGTAGATTACAAGAAGCTAGTTGGGCTTACAGAACAACTTGGAAGACTACTAGAGGATTTACACCATTTGAGCTCCTGTATGGAAAAGTAGCAATGCTTCCAGTTGAATTTAAACATAAAACTCTAAGGAAAACATTGGCATTGGATATTGAACTTCTTGTAGCACAAAGAGAACGTCTTCTACATCTTAACTCTCTAGATGAAATGTGCAAAGCTACTTTGGAATACACTAAAATGATACAGAAACAAAGGAAACAATGATATGACTCATATTATCAGTAAACAATTTCAAGTTGGTGACTGGGCACTCCTATATGATTCTAGATTTAAAAATATGCTAGGAAAACTATAGAAAAGATGGCTAGGACCATATGAAATTAGTCATGTCTTTGATAATGGAGCTATTCAACTAACTACTATTGATCTAGTACCTTTCAAATTATTAGTCAATGGTCACAGAATCAAATTATATAAATGGCCCCAAACCAAAGAAGACTTCCTGCAATAGTTTCAATGACCAGATTTAGATATACATCAAGTAACTCTTCCTACAGCCAAAGGTGTTAACATTTTGACTGCCACTCTTCAACATTAGTTTCTTTGTGCATGCTCATAATAAAGACTTTATGTTCACATAAAGTTCACTTTTTCATTCACTTTCTCCTTCCATCTCATCTCTTTACCTTCCACCCATCCATCTCATCTCATTTCTTTATCTTCCATCCACTCACTTTCTACATCATCAATTTTTCATGTTTTCAATAAACCCTGCAAAATGCTGACAAACATTGTTGATGCTAATATCACTTCGGCCACCTTTTTTTGGTACGTGTGATGATCAGATTGAAAAGTATAACATTTTCAAAATATAATTCACTTATAGTAAGTAGATTTTGTTAATTATATTTAATACTGCATAATTTATATGATGGCGGTGTTATGCCAGTCCCTTACCTATACTAGGTCTAACAAGTGTGGACACTTGTCCATATTTAGCAACGGGCAGGGAAGGTCACTAATATCCAATGGCATTTCTATTTATCTATAAATATTTTTTCAAATCTTTGCATTCCCTTCATTAATGAAATTTAATTGCCATTAGTACACAAGTGAGGTGTTGTACCCCTTATTTTTTAATAATTTTATGTGTCAAGCTATGATGTGACTTGTGTTTAAATTTTATGTGATTTGAACCCCATTTTTGGATGATTCACACACATATTCATGATTTACCTTCATTAAAAGTCATATTATTGTGCATAACAATTTGTTATGACATTAATTGCTTGCTAAAACAAAGAAATGTGAGTTGAGTCTGTAAAACAATGAAGCAACTTGAATTCATAAGGGGGAAAACAGAGCAAGCAAAGAAAGTGTTAAGAAAATGAGTGGACAGTTGCAAAGGAGAGATCCAATGGAACATACTATGTTGCTCTCAGATGTAGAAGTTGTAAGAAGGTTTAAAGCATGCGGATGGCTAGGGTATTTCTTGAGTTTGACTGCATATGATGAAGAGGCAGCCGCAGAATTCACAAGGACATTTGATGAGGGTGAAGCTTTTGTTTGGGGTTTAATGGTGATTGCAACAGAGGAATGCATTTCTGAAGTAACTAGGTTGCTTGCAATTGGAGAACATTACCCCAACACACATGATGTGAGGTCAACAAGAACTCAATTTACTAGATCGATTGATCCTCAAATGGACATTACAAAGCAAGGTTGCAAGAGAATGTCACTATCGCTGCCATACAATGAATTAGAAAGGTCACTTAGGGATGTGTCCCCCATGACATGGGATGAATTTGTACAAGCAAAAACACTACAACCCCGAGCTGCTCCTAGTGAATAGCCTAGTGAGGAAAATGTCCCCACCAATGAGCCTACTAAATAGAATACCCAAGAGGCTGAAGCTGAAAATACCCCAGGAAATGTGTAAGAAATTATTCTTGTTCAAGAGATCGTGCCTTCACCTATGCAAGAAACTCTTAAACCTACTTCTAACAGAGCCAAGAGGAAACAAAAAACTACAAGGAGAAATCTTTGTTTTGGAAAATGAAAAGTCAAACCCTACAATTGTGAGACAAAAGAGAATAAATAAAAGTCCTACAGCAACTACTCCTGTAGCAGAGACACCCAAAGGGAAAAGTAGGCAAAAGGTTGTGATGCAAGAAGAAACCCCCGTAAGGAGAAGCCCTAGGATGAGAGGGAAAATTTCTAAGGATTCTACTTTTTCCAAAACATATACTAAGGAATCCCTTGTGCAAATTGTCTCTGATCACTCTCCTCCCCATCTTGAGATTACAAGCATTCTCGAAAATCCTACTGTGGAATGTAGGGACGAAACCAAAGAAAATCCAAATGATACCCCAACAGACCAACCAAGTACTTCAAGTTGTAGGGATTAAATAGTTCTTGAATATGTTGATCCAAATACTACCCTAGTTCTCCATAAATCAACAATGATTACTAGTTTTGTAGAACATTTATGGAAGGAGTAGAGAAAGAGGAAAATAAATCATGAAAAAAACAACAGTTCTATCACACTGCAAAAACCCCTTTTTCAATTGTATGGACAAAATCTATTTGTTGAGGCCTTGTGGAAAGAAGAGAAGAAAAAGATGAATAAGATCATAGCATCTCAAGAAAATCGTAGATTTAAAGGAACAATTAGCAAGCCAAAAGCAACGAATGGATCATGCCCTCAAGTTAGCTAATAAGGCCCTTGCTTGTAGACCACCACCAAGAGTTTATGCTCTCTATTTGAAAGAAAAATTTCTTTTGTTTCAATTAATGTTAACTCTTAATAATATTAATGCAAAGTTCAAATCAGCACAATAATTTTATGGACTATATCAGACTCTACCACCCTAGCAGCAAAATTTACTTTGTGAATTAGATGTTCATAATTTTGTTATTCCTTCAAAGACTCAATGGAATCCCTTGCTCTAGTGGATATACATTTAAGAGTCATCATGTCCTAGATGTCTAATGAAATAAACTATGATAGGCAGCTAAATAATTATAGGGATGAGGAGAGGTCAAAACCCTTGCCTTTAAGAGTAGAGAATAGCAAGCCAAATGAAGTTCTCAGGGATTGGTTAACATTAACTTATGGAAAGAAGAATCTAGAAGTAAGGGATAGAATATTTGGTGCTAGAGCTAAGGTTTATGTTGATTATAAAAAATTTCTCTACTTTTCTTTCTAGAGAGCTATGACTAGTGCTAGGAGTAGATGGGTCAAATTGCCTGAATCTCTTAAAAAGTCATAAGCACATAGTCCCATCAACTTGGAGGTAGCACTTCACTAGATTAAAAAATATTTAGAGTTAGGGAAGCAGGCTAGACTAGAATTATGGTGTCCTCTAACCATGTAGCCTCCAATTCTCCTATGGCCTTTATTTGACATTAATGTTGATAGACTTGACAAGCTACAGGAAGATCATAGAAGGGAAGTGTGCGAGAGAACTAGAGGATTTTACTACACTTTCAAGAGCACCAAGAAAGGAAGGATCGAGATTGGAGAGTTTAGGTCATTAACAAGGAAGTGCAATGCTTGAGGAAAAGCATTGGTTTAGTAGGGGGCAGATGATGAGGCCAAATATTGTCTTTATTTCATAATAGTTTTTAAGCACTTTGTTGATACTCTATTTTATTTATGTCAAAACATTTGTGGACCTGTGTTTACCAAACTATGATAAACTTATGGGTAGAAACTATGCCATCTTTTGTTAGTATTATATATATTATGCAGTATTTCATATAGTTATCAAAATGTGTGTTCTTATATTTGAATTTAATTTGATAAATTTTTATTTGCAAACATGTCTTTGCATAATTAGTAACCTATTAGCAATGAAGTTGAAAGATGATTGGAAGAATACAAAAGTTGAGTGCCAACAACATTCAAGAAGAAGAGAATGCTAAGGAGCACCCATGGTGGAGGAAAGTTGTAATGGTTCCACAAGACATGGCAGTGAGTAAAGAGGAGCTATGAAGACTTATTGTATTCTCTGCATTTATTCCATGGTGAGCGGATGCTCAGACTTTATTATTCCCACCTTAAACCATTAGTTCTTCTTCCTACCTTGAGTTGTTATTTTTCTTCTTTCTCTCCTATGGATTTAAAGCTAGGATATTTACTTTTCTATTATGGAATAAGTGTTGATCTCCTATATATAGGAATCGACCTAAGTGTGTTAGTTTAGCCAGTTAGAAGAAAGAGTTTATGAGAACATACTGTCAACTTTTACAATTGTGTTTTTACAATTCGATGTTATGTAATGAATTTCTGAAATATAATAAAATAGTTTTTGGCTTCTATCTTGTGTTAGTAGTTTAGTGAAGCTAACCAAGGGGGCCCACTTCGAAGGTGGATTAGATTAGGATAGAATAGATTTGTTTCCAAGCATTCTTAGTATTGTAAGTAGAAGTTGTAAGTTCCTTCCTATTGCATCACACTTTGTGAATGTTCTTGTAGCATATGTGAGAACAGTTATACTGGATGAACCAAACTGGAATATTTGTTAGAGTTTCATTGTATTTCCAATATTCGTAGAATTAATTGTGTTATTTTCCTAAAGAAATAGTGTAAGTCCCTTTTCTTGCATTTTACTTTCTTGTAGAATAAGCTTAGTGACTCATTAAGAGACCTAGTGCACATACTGTGTTGATCATTTCAAGTATACGTCCTTGGATTCACAAGATTAAATGCACCTCATTGTAGGAAAAATAGTCCTTAGTTTGAATATATTATTCCTAAGCATGGCCCAGAGCATGACTATGATTCACCTACTGTGAGGCAGACCATGCAAATTGATGGACAAATAGAGGTTGTGAATAGAAGCTTGGGTAGCTTGCTAAGATGTTTAGTTGGGAATAAGCAAAGTAATTGGGAGATGGTATTAGCACAAGCTAAATTTTCATATAATAATTTTGTGAATAAGAGTACAGAGAAGACACCTTTTAAGATTGTTATTGAAATGAAGCCTAGAGGAGCATTAGATTTGATAAATGTTGCTGGTGAAGAAAAGAGAAGTGCTTCAGGAGAAGAATTTTTTGATTTTATGAAATCTTTGCATAAGTGAAGTTTAGAATAGAACAAAGTAATCAGAAGTATAAGGAGTATGTTGATCAATCTAGGAGACATCATGATTTTCAAGTTGGTGATGAGGTGATGGTTCATCAAAAGAAAGGAATATTTCCAATTAGAACATATAGTAAGTTGAAGATGAAGAAGTTTGGACCTTGTAAGATCTTGAAGAAATTTGACATTGGAAATGCTTATGAAGTTGAGTTACCTAATGACATGAATATATCTCCTATATTCAATGTTGCTGATTTATACAAGTATCAAGAGTCAAATGATGAAGTTGTTGTACTTGATGATTATCCTAAGAAGTAGATTGAACAAGTTGAATAGATATTGGATCAGAGAATTAGTAACAGCACAAGGGGAAAAGATTAATATGAATATCTAGTGAAGTGGAAGAACAGACCTATGGAAGATACTTTATGGATTTCTCAATCTAAATTGGATTCAACTCAAATTGTGACAACTCAATGATTCAAGAGAATCATTTATTCCTACCCTAGTTTTCTGATGTAGGAGCATCTTGGGTTGCACTGCTATCCTGCATGTTTTTAGTTCTTATCTTGCTGTTGAAACTATATTCTGCTAAAACTGCATTTTCTAGTTTCTTGGTGCTTGTTGCAGATCATGTAACTAATTTTCCATAATGAATGAAGGGCATTGCACTTAAAATATTGAAGAGGGACTAGATTAATATCTATGGTCCAAGGCACAAGTTCTAACTCCTTATAAGTGGGAGTTATGGAAATTCTCCCAAAACATCAATTTTATGGTAGTTCGGCACGACAATTTTTTGTGCTCAACTTTCAGAATGGATGTACCCTTTTCCTTGATGAATCATACTTTGTGGACTTAAGGGGTTGTAGAGGACCTAGATATCTACCCATAGTTCGAAGCGTGAATACTAACTCAATTGGAGCTAGGTGATATCACAATTTTTCTCAAACATCAATTTTTGGACAGCTAATTGCTGATGCAGGATGACTTGTGTATTTAATGTTATGTTTATTTTCATTTAATATTTTTCAAGAGCTAACTTGTTGCTTATCCATGTTCTAGAATGATCTATAAGCTGTTTTGGCTAGTATAAATAAAGTGTTTAGGCAGGAGCTAAGGAGGGAAGAGTTTTAGGCAGTTTTGAAGAGGATTGCATAGCAGAATGGGAAAGTGTGAATCTAATGCTTATCTTTGTGTATGAATGTATTTTGTATTTGGTTGTAACCCAGAAGGTCTTTTAGCTGGGCATGTATTTTGAATATTTGAAGAATCAATAAAATTATTTTACTTGTCCTCCTTTGGTTTTTGTTCTTTGTTTTTGTTTTTGTTGTGTTAATTCTTGCAGGGTGGTTCAGAGAGCTAGGTCTGCCATTGGACCTAGTTATCCCTATCCTTCCTTACATCACATACTCCAAGAAATAATGTTCAAAATCACCACAAGGAGCATGATCATCCTCACTTTTGGGATATTCAATTTTTTGTTCTTTATTATCCACCATCTAGCTATATCTAATCATATCAACACATGTATCTCCATCATGGTATGCCCTTAAGTGAAAATCACACATATTTGTCTCTTAGGGGCACCTTCAATTGCTAATCTTTGTTGAATAGGTGGTATTTTCAATGCTTTCCCTCCATTTGGATATCTAGATCCTTCTTGATGAGGTTGATGAAAAGAATTAGTAGGCCTATTAATTTGTTTCTTAAAACAAATGAGCTCATTAGACATTTTTTGGAGCATGGCTTTTGTATTATTAGAAGTACTAGCTATATTACCTATGGTTCTAGATTGGAATTCTCTTTTCCACTTACCAAAGGCTATCATGTCATCCTCCATCTCCATAGCTAGGGTATGGGTAGCTTGCAAGTTTGCTACATTTTCTCTTCTAATTTGATATCCCAAATCAGGAGGCATGGAACTAATGTAGTAAGTCTTCTTATTGTCATTTGTAGGTACACTTGTAGCAAGTATTCTTTTGATGAGTTTATTGAATCTTGCATTAAAATCTCTCATGGAAACTAATGGTTCTTTCTTAATATGTGCCAACTGCAACAACAATACTTGCGCATCCTTTGTATTTTTATAACGTTCTTCAAACCTTTGTTTCATAGTGTCCAATTTGTGATGCATCCTATAGGTAGGTCTTGAAACCAATCGGCAACATTGTCCACTAGTGTATCTACAAACATCCTAACTAAAACATCCTCATGTTGAGGATTTACTACACCACAAGCCTTATGGAAAGCACTTAAGTGTTGTTACACAAAGGTGGTACTATCACCATTAAATATTTGGAAGCTCTTCCCTGATGCTCTTGGAAAATCATTATTAGCTGCAAAAGTAAGAGGACCAGTAGAATTTCCCCATGGTTGTGCTATAACTACTAGTACAATGTGATGTTTTGCTTGAAAAGTAATAGAGAGTGGAAATGTTGCACCAATCAACAAAAAAGCATCAAAAGATGTAAGGGATAGAATTCCTAGAAATAGGAGGAGTAGAAGAATGACTTCTCTATGTTCTATTTGGAGGAACAATTGTAAACAATAGAGTATCTTGAAGTTGTTTCGTTATAGATTCCCTTGCATGTGTTCTTCCTCTTCTGCAAAGATCTTCTAAGATAGGGAAGTTAGCCTTCTTGAGCTCTTCATATATTGGGTCAATCTTTCCTTTCTCCTTGACACTCCTAGTATATTTGGAATCCAGAGTGTATCAAATGTTCAAGAAATGGTGTTTGGAAAATATCTTACCAGTCTTCAACTTTGAATTTTCTTTTTTTCTCCAGTAGGTTGAGGCTATAAAATTGGTATCAAGTTCTTATGGAAAACACCTCACTACCCTAAGTCCTTTCTTGCAACTCCAAAGTAAAGAATGAGATTGAAAATTAATAATAATGAAATTTCTTCAAAGCTTTTATCTGAATCTCCCCAATAGAGTCACCAAAAATTGTTGGTTAGCAGTTTGTCCTCCTATTAAATTTTATAATCTTGACTCTCTAATACCCAAGGTTTGGAAAGATAAAAGGATGTTTACCAACAAATGGGTTAGTGTATATATTATATCACTTCCCTCTGAACTGAATAGGTACATCTCCCTATGTTTTTTATGATATGCAGTGAATATTTTTTTATGAGATCAAAAGTTTTGACATTATAAGCTCTTAACCTAAGAGCAGTAAGGGATAACCAAATTGTTTGTAGGCACAAATAGTTCAGGAAAATAGATTTGGACAACCTATCACACCCAATGGAATGACTGTAATAGAATATCTTGAGATTTTTGGACTCTTACTTCTGTTCTAAATATAGTATTAAACATCTAAATGCAAAAGAGGAAGAGAAGAACTACACATGAGGGAAAATGGAATTGCCTTGACTACTAGGCTTGAATGAAATGGAATTCAACATGTTACTAATAGATTCACACACAACTATCCTTCAATTTCCAATGACACTATCTAGCATTGATATGAAATGAACAAAAGAAGCATAATCATATATGCAAAAAGTAAATGGAATCACCTCTACTACAAATATCAAAATGAAATGGAATCCACCTTATTATCACAGGATCAAATATAATTAGCCTTCAACTCTAAATGCAGAACTAATCTATCCATGGACCAAAAAATATGACAAGAAAATAGGGTAAATGGAATTACAGACCAATTCACCATCAAGTTTATCGACCTTTGCATTATCAAATGAGGTTACATTTATAGTCTATTGTTATCTTTTCTTTATTCTAGTAGAGCAAAAATCACATAATAGAAAAGAAAAAGAGAATAAAATATGAAATCATCCAATCTTCATTATGATATGAGCACGTGGTATCTCTTTTATTGATGATTATGTGATATTCTGAAAATACTTCATGACTTTTAAGCTTCCTACAATCTCAAAAAATCCTCTAGAAATCATTTATTCTTCATCTTTTGTTGTTTCATGCCAAACTACATATTTCATATTCCAATAGTCATTGAAACTTTGAATTCCCATAGTTGATCTCAAATTGATGGTCAAGATTAAATTCTTACAAGCCTCCTTTTCCTTTCCCTTTATAATATCTTTCACGAGTCCACCGAGGACACATGCCTTCTTGTCGCTTTGTCACATAGATTATCAAATGAGCATCTTTTTATAATGACATAATGACCTCTATAGATCTTCTTTCATCTGACAGTGACAAAAAAGGTCTTAACCCTTTGTTTTGTTCTGCATTGTGCATCCATTTTTGGCTATACACCATGGCAAATAGTTGGTGCTTTTTCATTTCCTAGAGAATCTGACATTGAACTTCCTTGCTTCATAGCACCTTGTGACTCGATTCTGATTGTGCTTCGTGAAATGTGATGGCCCACAGGACACATGTTGATCCATTATTATGTTTCCATAAATGATGATCGAGCAACTTTACATAGCGACATAACGATGATCATGGATCTTCTTTTGATCTGACAGCCAATGAGATGCATCATTAGACAGTTTATAGTTCCATCTTAAAATATTATTCGTTGATCTAGTCTCCATCCGACAATCATGAATTATTTCCAAGGTGACTTGACTATTCAACTTGATGATGTGGATGTTCAAATGTGTTTTGATTCGTCAATTTGATTTCAACTTTGGTCTATGCCACTTTTTACCATGTTCTTGGTCATTTCTACATTTTTCAGTACTCACTTTGTATTGTATTCAACTAGTCTTGCTTCTAACTTGTTCTCATGATCTGCATATTGTCTTTAAGCTTCGGTCTTTGATGTTCTCTACTCCATTTTCTCTGTATATGCCTGTGACTTCTCCATTCTACCTATATTATGCCTTTAATGGAATACTTGATCATAAAGTTAGGGTTTCTTAGAGATTTTAGGAATGCTTTCATGAAGAGCTACTTCTCAACATGAATCTTTGCATTCAACATGATTAGGAACAAGGAAATATGAATTAGCAAAATATCCAGACCTTCTCATCAAGATAAAGCATAACAAAACCCCCCAAACCCTAATCACCTAGCTTTGGACTAATGCATTTCTCACTTGATTTCCCACATTAGGTTAGCTTAGAGGAATGATGAGAAGAAAGATCATCCTTTAGGAAATCTAGACTTAGACTCAAGATTTTGACACTTGACTTGACTCAAAACCCTAAGGCAAAAGATATGAACTAAAACTTGGGCAACAATACAGAATCAGAACTTGCTTCTTCAACTCCTTAAACTCAACTCTTCACTAAAGTCTTTCTTCAATTCCTTGCATATGCAATTTTATCACCTTGGAAAACTATATTTGATTCTACTAGCTGGGAACAGTTGATTGTTCATTTTATTGTACCTAATCTAATGATAGCTCTACACAAATTTGTAATCAACCTAGCAAATCAGCAAGTAGATCCATTTAACTGGTTATGGCTAGTTTCTTTCTAAAAATATCTGCTATGATATGTTTTTGTAAAATTTCTAGCAAACTCTACCCATTTTTCCTAGTCTAGATTATTTTTGTGGAGGATCTTGAGGTAAATCACTTAGCACAAGTTGAGTGAGCTTTATTGTTTTATTATTTGGATTCTGGAATATGTATGCAATTGGATCAATTTTTCTATTTTGCTAAGATGTAATAAGCACCTTAAAAAAGATCTCTAAATAGACATGCTTAGAAGGAGATATAAAGAGATACATGTTTTAAAGGAAAAGAAACCAACATTTACATAGCCCTTGAAGAAAATTGTAGAGCTAGTGCATGGCAAAAAAATCACAGAGAAAGGACACAACACGACAACAAAATCGTAGAGCAAGGGCATGGCATGGCAACAAAATTGCAAAGCAAGGTCATGACACCAAAATCACAGAGCAAGGACTTGGCATAGAAATTGTAGAGATGACAAGGGCCCGGCAACAAATTCACAAAGAAAGGACACAGAAATAAAATGCAAAGAAAAGACACAGCAATGAAATGCAAGGATATCACAAGAACAAAATGCACCAAGCACAAGGGCATGACAATATTTAGAGCTCTCCACCTTATTTTGCATGCAACTCTCCACCTTCTTTCATTCAGAGCTCTCCACCTTCTTTCACACGCAGCTCTCTACAATCAAAAAAATGGGGAATTATTTATGTTTCATTTTCTTTTTTTGTGTATACTTATGCAGATGTCACAATTACGACTTTGACAACGGTATTGCGATAGTGTTGGGAAAATTTGCAACAAAAAAAATGAAAATCACCAAAAACTAGATTGTCGTCACAAAATGTCATCACAATTTGACCCCAAATGTTGTAGTGACATGTCTTTCCTTGAGATATTCCTTGTGCTTCTTCACATCAACAAAGGAGGAGAGATCTTTCTCTTTATCCTTCATTTGTAGAGAGGCTTCATGGAATATAAAATTATCAACATTCTCTTTCATCTCATCATTATGTATGAGCTCTAATTACTACTATATTTCTTCTTCCTCTTCTTCTGTAGCCTCTTCTATGTTAATGACTTGCATTCCAAGAAACTACTTCCATTGTCATTTTTGAAAATCTAATTTTCATTTTTGTTGAAGATCCTAGTAAGAAAGATGTTCTTTCTATTGGGAATCTTCTTGCTCCTCCTTAATAGTCCTCAATTGTTCTTAGAAACTCATCATTATGTCTCTAACACTAATGTTTTCCAATCATCTTATATTCTTCTATTGGGAAAGGGGATGAACATGTTGATGAGAAACATAATAAGTCTCTAGTGGTTGTTGATAGAGATATACAAGGTGATGTGCAAAATATCCCTCCATATTGACGCATAATAAAAAAAAAAGGAGATACATTTAAATGATGCTTAAAAAATAGGCATAAGGTCGCATTGAGAAAGAGAACCAAGTACATACTAGCAAATTTTTCCAAATCAATTCTTGAGTAGAAAAGTCGCGATTGCTTGAAATGTGCCTCTTCAATGATGAAAATATTGAAGAACAAACCAAATATTTAGCTATGGAAGTCTTGTCCCATCATGAATTCTAGAGAAAATTGTCCATCCCTAAGATTCTCATGTTTAAATAAGGGTAGTTGGTGTTGGAAATCTTATGAGAAAGTAAGATGCTAAGGGGGAGAGAGGTGAGGGGTGAATTGGGATCTCTAAAACTTTTATCACTTCAAATATAAACCATATAAAACTTATTTCACCATGCACCTCAACCTTAACCATGCATCATCAAGTAACAACATGTAATATCTCATATAACATCTAATAACATGAATGAAAGACATAAACAAGTAATCAACACATGACATAGGATTTGGTTACAGAGAAATCCTCCAATGAGAAGGTAAAACTGCAGTGGGGATGGTACCTACAAAATCTTCACTACTGAAGCAATAAAGTTTGTTTGTTAGGGCTACAATTTTGATCTCTTCTAATGGTCTACCCTGTGATGGATTTTGTCAATTAGGAGCTTATAATACTATTAAATCTATCTTGATTAAAGGATTTAAACTTTAAAATTAAGTGAGAACTTTGTTAAGTGATTTACAATAGGCCTACTAGGACCACTTTGTTAAGAGATTCACCTAATACACTTGTTAGAATGTAATAATACCTTGATCCTTTAGTTTTAATTGATATGTTGATAATGGATCTTCTCTATCTAGACTATAATCACCTCTTTGTGATTAATTTGCAATAACTCTTCATTGCACTACTTGGTCTCCTTACTCCTTCTCAACTCTAATTTACATTCATGCATTCCTCTTGCTCACAAAAACAATTTATGGCTTGAAACACTTCTTTCATAACCATCTCACGAAGCTTCTAGATCTTGATCAATGATTAGGATTCAAATTTTGTGTTGCTTAGTCTTTCCTATTTTCTAATTGGTTGATCATAGCACATAGGGATTAATGATGTGTTATCACATGCATGATTACCTCCTTGATTCTCTCCTCGAACATAGAAACACATTTCGAGCTCAAAAAAAATGGTTTACTTATGATTTTGTTTCATTCTAAACTGAACTACAAAAAGTGTATTACTCAGCACATATACCTTACTGATGCTCAGTTGTGCTTGGTTCTTCATGTTTTCCCTTAGCATGAACTTTACTTGGCTTCAACTATTTTATCTTATGAACTTCTCAGCTTATATAGCACTTTGTTGATTTTTAGAATGATAGAATAACTGAAAGGGGGGTGAATTAGTTATCCTCGGGTCTAGATGTACTAGCCTGACTTTTACTAACTTCAACCAACTTAAAAAACTTATAGAACTACTAAGTCCATATAGAAACTCATCAGCAACTTAACATATTCATTCATCACTTATCTCATTGTTAGGTATGTGTCGACTAACAAAAAATAAAACAACAGTAAATAGCATGCATCACACATATAACATTCAAACATATATGACACTAGGATTTAATGTGGAAACCCAATTTGGGAAAAAACACAAAGTAACATGCTACCAATTTTCACTCTTCTAAAGTTAGCTCAATTAAGAGCCAACCCTATTAAAGGTTACAAAATACACAGTTAGGTGTGACCTTGTTAAAGGATTTAATCACTCTGTTAGGAGTGGTCTAGTTAGAAGAATTTGGATCATTCTATTAGAATGTCACCTTAATTAAAGGATTTACAAAATGACTATTAGGTATTTCTTGAATAAAGTATTTTAACTACCACCATGGTTAGAAAGTAACAAGAAGTTTGATATGTTAAGATATAACTCACTTTGCAAATTTAGTTCTCTATTCAGCTCATTTGTTGGGTCATTGATTGGACTTCATTATGATCTCATCTCTAATCTTCTTGGCAACCCTTCAAGTAATTGCACTTCTCCAGTCTCCTCACTTTTCTTTTGCTACTTTGTTCTTCACGGGTTCTCCACAAAATTTCCAATCAACAATGAACCAACCTTAGACAACATCTCTTATGTCCCCTTAAATAAGTAGATTTGATCTTTTTATGCTTAAACATCACCATAGATCTTAGGGTTTTGTCAAAATCATTGAATCTATCCATCAATTTTTCCTTCTACTCCTTTCTTGACACTTCTAGAAACTTCTCTTTGAATCCTTGCCTTTGATCCCATAACAAACTCAATTCATGCATTAAATATGCTAGCTCATCAATCCTTATCATCCACTCATTTTGACCAATCCATAAATTCAACTATGTTGGCCTCAAACTAGATTATTTCAAAAAAATTTGTTTTGTTGACACTCGGTCATCATTGTGTTCTTCTTGCTTGGTCAACACTTTGTAGCTCAGTCTCTCTTGTTCAGTCTTGCTTGGCTTTCACTGAATCACTTGGTCTTCACTATGCTCGGTCGCTACTACATTTTCTTCTTCATCTTTCTTAGCCATAACTATCATTTAGGTAATACATTTTCTCTTGACTAACTCTTAAGTTTCTTAATCTTCTACTTCATTAGCCTAGTAAAATTGTGACTTGGTTAAGCTTAATTTTTTTAACTTCTTGTCTTCTCTTCGAAACATTAACCCAATTGTCTTCTTCACTTCATATAATGATTATAAAACACATAATCTTGTCAAAGACTAGTTGATCAAGTGTCTATTGTAATTTCATCATACTTGCTCCTCTTTACTCAACAACTTCACTAGTTCAACTAGTTATTTCTCTTTTCAAATCATCTTCATCAATCAAAAAATATAGAACTCTACATTGTTAGCAAATGTCTCTCCAATAAGGTTTGGCATCAATGAAAACATAACAATTGTTCCAATTGTAGTTTCCAACACTGATATAATGTGTTTCCCTCAAGTTTCTCAATAGCAACTAAATTCTTGGTGACTGTTGATGTGCTCAAAAACTATGTCTGCCTTGAAGCACACTAAACTTGTAGACTTATGCATGTTATGGCCCAGCCTATATCATGGCTTGGTTGTAGTATTGATTGACTAACTCTACCTAGTAAATGACTAAATGTTTTGTATTGATTTACAATACTAAGATTTCCTTTAGGGTCAACGATCTCCCCCTTTGGCATTAGTGGCAAAAACACTTATCATGTTCAAAGTCTATAATAACAAAACTTAAACATTAACTCCCCCTTAGGGTGTACTCCACACCTATAGCCTGGTCATCATATCACTGTAACTTGTATTTTCAAAACCTTTTTTCAAAAAAAAAAACATTTGTTTTGTTTAGCTCTAGCTCTGTCTCCTTATTACTCCTTTTCTTTTAGACATAATACACATAATATGTCAAAATCTATTTGCATTTTCCCTTTAATTATATGGAACAATCTTCATTAAATATATATATATATATATATATATATATATATATATATATATATATATATATAATATTTCCCCCTTTTTGTATCACGTATTTCGAGTAGTGTTATGCAATTGAGGCCTAGGGAGTATACCAAACTCTTTCAAAAATGGGTGGTGCCATCTGATAACAATAGTCATTGGATTATCCTATTTTTTCATGATAGTCTCAATAACTTGTCATTCAATCTCCAATCTAGCTACGAGATCCACCATGTTGTCTGCAATAGATACTTGTGGACTCTGCATAAGATACTTTTGTAGTCTATAAATGTCTTTGCATTACTTCCAAATGGGGTAACAATAGGGATTGTATAGTAGTAACCACATTCCTTATGTTGCATTCTTCATGTAGAAATTCTAACTATTTTCCTTGCAAAAATATGATCTTTGTAAAATAAATTGAACTAAAACTAGGATTCACATTTAGATGTAATCCACACTTCTTTAGATCTGAATCTATTTTGTCCATTTTCTCCCTTATCTCCTTTGTAAATCCTAGAACATTGCATATTTTACAAAATAATATGTTGGCACTAGTAACTAATTGCTCCAAGTCAGTGATTAGAGTGGAGAGCTCAGCCTTCTTGATTGCAATTTCAGTAGCAACCTTCTCCAATACTCTATTCTCAAATTTTCTCTCTGACCATTGCATAAATTTCTCTTGTGTATTAATGTTTGGATCATTTAACATATCAAAAATATTAATCAAATGGTCAATACTAGGGTCATTCTCATCCAAATTATCAACAACAACAGTATCAAGAAAGATACATTTGAAATCATACAATGCTTGCCTTTGTTGATGCTCCTTTCTTAACTTCTTTTTCTTCGCCTTTTTATCAAGAAAGTAACCAAGTGTACTCATCTATTCTACACTCAATTTAGATGTGTCCCATTTTGGAATCACAATATCCTCATCTAAAGTAGCAGGCTTTCCCTTCATGGCTTATGGTAATTGGTTCACCTTCTTCTTCAATCTCTTGCCTTATCTATAGTATCTAATGTATCTTATTTGGTGAATCTAAATCTTACCATTCATGCACTACCCCTGATCTTTTCACAAAGTTCATCTATGGTTTGGGTTGGCTTGTGCACTGCAATCCTAAACTGGCTTGTGTCATCTAACTTAGTTTTTTCCTCATCTTCTTCACCATCCCTGGGCATAACAACCTTTCTTCTTTTCATCTTTATAGGCTTGCTTGACTCAACCTCTTTTGCTGAGGTATGTGTCCTCTCTGTCATCTTCCTTCCTTGAGAAGACTTTGTAGTCTTTGCAACTCCTTCCTTGGACTCGGCCACAGGTGTAGTAGATGTCCTTGTACTTTTTCTAGTTACTCTTGGTGTTGTAAGGACTGCTTTGGTGACTCTTTTGGTGCTCACAATCATGATCTCTTTTCCTTCCTTCTACTTCCTCTTCTTCATTTTCTTCTTTATCCCTATACTAGACATACCTCTCCTTTACCCTCGATTATTTGTAATGGTTCTTCTAGTTTGGCTCCTTCTCCTAGAACTCTCTCCAAGTTCTTTATCATGCATTTTTGTTTCTTCTCAATCTTGGGTGCATTGATCTACATAGTGATCTTCACCTTTTTTGTTTCATATATATTGAATGGCTCTATATCCTTATTAATCATTCATCTAACAAGCTTATAATTGTTGCAGTTTCTTCAGCAATGTTTATCTCATATGGCAATGGTCTCAACCATGTCATCCTAGTTATGACTTCTTGAATGTATTTCCAATCAATATCCACTAAGAAACATACATCAACATAATATCTATCCACTAAGGATTGGGGAATCCTTGTCCCATTCTTCATCTTTTGCTTAAAACTTCAAAGTCATCATCCATTACTTTCTCAAAATTATCACCTAATTGAGTGGTGAATTCATTTATTTGTTGGATGATAGGTTTCTTCTTGTTCCATGTGGCATTGCCAATTTTAGGGAAAGAATTTTGTACTCAAAAGAATATGCAAACAAGTAGAGACCCAAACTTACACATAGTGTTCTTTTCTTTTATGATGTTTCCCAAATTATTAGCTAATTGTGTTAATTGCAGGTTGGCAAGGTCATATCTATGATCCTTCTTCATGATTTTCTATGCCACATACACTGCAACACAAGGTACACTAACTAGTTGGCTAAATCGATAAAATTTATGTGCAATGACCCTCACTACAAACTAAATCTTTGCATCCTTGATGGTGGAAATAATCATGCCTCACTTGTTCCATATTGCCAGTGTGTTTTCTTCAATCACATCTTTGCTTTGGTAGTAAATTGTCTTCACTTTATCTATGACAAGGTATCCAGTAACTCAATGTAACCACATAAAATGTATTTCACCATGCATCATCATGTAACCCCATGTAATACCAAATCTAACATATAATAACATGATTGAAACACATAAACAAGTAATCACTTATGACATAAGATTTGGTTACACAGAAACCCTCCAATGAGAAGGTAAAAATGGGGTGGCACCCACAAAATATTCACTACTAAAGTAATAAAGTGTTCCTGTTAGGGCTATAATTTTGATCACTTCAAATGATATACCCTATGAGGAGTCTTCTCTGTTAGGAGCTTACAAGATTTTTAAGTCTACCTTGACTAAAGAATTCAAACTTCACAATTAAGTGAGCACTTTGTTAAGAGATTTACAACAGGCCTGCTAAGACCACTTTGTTAAGAGATTCAGCTAATACACTTGTTAGAATGTAAAAATTCCTTGATCCTTTAGTTTACGTTGATATTTTGATAACATATCTTCTCCATCCAAACTATAGTCACCTCTTTGTGACTGATTTGCAATAACTCTTCACAGCATTGTTCATTCACCTTACTCCTTTTATTTTATTCACCTTTAGCTTCACATTCATCCATTCCTCTCTCTCTCACAACAACAATTTATGGCTTGAAAACCTTCATTTATAACCATCTCATGAAGCTTCTAGATCTTGATCAATGATTAGGATTCATCCTTTTTGTTGCTTAGTATTTCCCATTTTCTAAGTGGTTGATCATAGTGCATAGGGATTAATGATGTGTAATCACATGTGTGATTACCTCCTTGATTCTCTCCTTGAACATTGAAATGTGTTTCTAGCTCAGCAAAAATGGTTTACATATGATATAGTGTCATTCCAAACTTAAATACAAAAACTATATTACTTGGCATATATACCTTACTGATGTTCATTCGTGCTTAATTCTTCATGTTGTCCCTTGGCATGAACCTTACTCGGCTTAAACTATTTTCTCTTTGAACTACTTGACTTATATAGCAATTGGTTGATATGATGTGTTTCCCTCAAGCTTCTCGGCAACAACTAAATGCTCAACGACTGCTAATGTGCTTGACAACTATGTTTGCCTCAGCACACATTAAATTTGTATACTACATATTGATACAAGTATGAGAATGTGTTTCAATCATTATTTTGTTACTAATGTCAAACCTACTACTTTCTGGTAAGATAACTGCTTAGATGACTTGAGTACTATCATTTGTTTGATTGATGAACAGGTTTTGATCAAATGAGATAACAATAGCACCTAGAGGAAAGGTTAAGTTATGGTATGAAAAAGGAGTACAAAGATCAGTTAAGACAATGATGTTACAATGCATTGATTGTCTACTTAAGGTTGCAAAGGATGGATACATTGATTAAGTCTAGAAGAACAAGTAAGAAGAATTGAGTCTGCCAAGCTTGACCGAGTGGATAGTAGGTGCCGAGAAAAGTTAGTACAAGCCGAGTAGAAAATCAGTTCAAGCTAAGCAAAGGCAAAGTTCAATGTTTTTCGAGTGATACAGTGTAAGCCAAGTAAAGTTAAGTTGTTGTTGAGCACTAGTAAACTTTAGTGTTTTTCGAGTTATCTAGTGGATGACAAGTGGAAGAACAATATGGAAGCTAAGCAACAACATATTGATGTCAAGTGCCAGTATTCATGTTAAATCATGGATTTGATGAATTTGAGCCAACTATTTCATTTTCTTGAATTTTGTGAAGTGTGTGGAAGATAACTATGATGAGTTGGTGGCACAAAATTCATGGTAAATTATTTTGAGGTGAATTCAAAGAGGACTGAAGGAGAAGTTTCTAGAAGGGAATAAAATGAAAAGATAGGTAGATTCATTTAATCCTACCTATATATGAGCAATGTTAGTATGCTAATAGAAACCAAATTTAAATAAAGCTTCTAAAAACTAAACAAAATTCATAAACTTCAAGATAGACTAAGATGAGCTCTCAATTGAGAATATGAGTCATTAATGGTCTCTCTCAATGAGAAGCTCTCTTGTTGAGTAGCTTTGTCTAAATAGATAGGATGTATGCTCAAGCTTATGCTTCAAAAATGGCTTCAAATGGAGTTGGAATTTGGGTGTGAGTGTATGGTTTTGATGTAAAATGGCTTCTTAAAATGGCATTATGACTTTACTTTATGGATTGTGTTATTTTGCAAAGGGGAAGGATCCAATTTATAGGCAAGAGGCTTGAGGGATTGAGGGCTAAGATGAAAGGATGGAAAAAAGCTCATGGAGGGCTCAGATTGCATGAGAGGAGAGCACATGGATTGTGCTTCCTTACAGCCAATCAAGGAGTGACACATGTCACATGGTGAGAGGATGGAGGAAAGGGGAAGGATGAGTCAAAAAAGGAGCCTCAAGGGATAAAATCTTCATAAAGACCCTCATAATGACTTGTAAGAGCAATAAAAGGGCTTGGAAGAGTCATTTATGGCCTAGTGGGCTTCATAAAGTTTTATGGTTGAGATATTTTGAGGGAGATGAGAGCAATTTCGACTTGGGCTTGATTAGGAGGGTTTTAAGCTTGCTTAGGCTTGTGCAAATGATTAGAGGATGGATTAAGATGGTTTAGGATTAGCTTAGGGATAGGCAAGTGGATGGCATTTAATGAGGGTGGGTGAAGGAGGAGATATTTGTTAACTTTGGCTTGGGTTAGGAAGTTTTAACTCATGTTTAGGGAATGTGACAAGGTTAGGAGGGGATTTAGGATTAGTTTTAAAGACATCTTCTAGAAGAGTCTAGACTTTGGATGAGGATAAAGACTTTTTAGAATAGTCTAGAATTTCCTAGGATGAGGATGAAGACTTTCTAGAAGAGTCTAGAACTTCTTAGGATGAGGATAAATTAGATTTTTAGGAAATAAATAAAGTTTTATTTATTTCAAGGGTTTGGGTTGAGGAGATATTTATTAAAACTTTTTTAATAAACATGAGGATTAATATTTAATCTTAATTAAATATTTTGAGTTGGGATTAGGGGTAGGAAATGATGGGATTAGCCTTTAATCAAAATTAAAGAAGGATTAGAAGATTTTGGAAGAGGTTAGTGGTCTTAAAAAAATTGGCCAAGTTTTGGGCAAAAAATAAATTTTTTATTTATTTTGAATTTTTTGGTCAATTTATTAATTAAATAATTAATAAATAAAGAAATAATGTTTAAATAAGATTTAAACATTTTTGGGAGGGATTCCTTAATTAAATATTTTTAATTAAGATAAAGGGATTTAATGGCATAAAAATTAATTAATTAATTAATTAATTAATTAATTAATTAATGATGATGTCATCAGGACTTTTTCAGAAAATAAAAATACTTTATTTTCTAAAGGTTTTTAAGTGTCTACATTTTTCCCCTCTTTGATGTGATGCCGCAAGTGGCATGGCATCAAAGATAAGAAAATAAGATGCCCAAGGCTAGAGCAGAAGAGGAGAGAATGGACTGCAAGATGCCCCCTCAAGAAGGCAGTAGGGAGAGAAAGCGAGGCTCGACGACTTTTTGAAAAGTACAAGAATCTTGGATGAGAAAGGAAACTTAGATTGGCAAAGAGAAGGGGTTGAATTAGCTCAAACTCTCACTATGGGAGAATGATAAAGGAGAATCAGATGCACAAGAGGAAGCAAGCTTAAGACTTTAGGGAAGGTGGAGGATAAAGGAGCGAAGCACTATAAAAAGGAATCCAGGATAGGGAGATGGATGAGGGGATTATAAAGCTGATGCAATAGGATTTCAAAGAGTCATATTGGCAGAAGATGGGTTTAGGAGATCCCTAGGACTAGGATTGTGGATCTCGAAAGATGAGGCTTGGTGGATTGATTTAGATTGGTGGATCCCTAAGACTAGGATTGTGGATCCCTAAAGCTAAAGGTGAGGAGTGATTCAAAGAGATACTGATGCATAAGCTGGGGTAGGAGAGACGGATGTTGGATATGGATGGGGAATAATGGAGATGAAGGAAAACCATTGAAGCTTTTTGAGTGGGGGGATACTTCAAAGAGAAGTGCCACCATGTAGTTGAGCACTAGATTTGCTATAGGACTGTTGGTTAATTGCCAAGGTTACCAAGAACATCAAGGCCTTTTCACCAACTATCTAGAGGACTGACGAACTAACTCAAAACAAACATGCAAGGATTGCCCCAACATCACACATGAATCCTAGAGGAAGCAGCATGGAAACGACACTGGAGAACCCACAAGCAGAAAAGAAAAACAAACAAAAGACCTAATCAAGACCTTACGCTCTAATTGCCCCATTCGTAGCATACCATGATATGGAAGATCGTGGCAACCTTGAGGAGGGAACAAGGAGATTTCTTGGAAAAGATACTTCAAGACCCAAAAGGGAAGATCCCAAATCAAAAGAAAGTGAAAATCCAAAAGAGAGCTATTTGCCAATGAGATGGGTAGGATGAGGTACTAACAAACCAAGATCAGACATGAGGAAAGCTATATCCTGCAAGGACCTATCGAAGAGCACCTAAGCTGATGGATCTGGAGGAGCGATGCGTTTGGCAAGCTGAACTAAGAAGGATAACACTTTGGTGACAAGAGATCTAGCTAAAGGATGCATTGAAATAGCTAACCAAGGGTTGTGCGATGTGTGCAAGATGCTGATCAAGGAGGAACTAACACAAAAGCTGGATAGATACAATGGTACTAAGCTAAAGAGGATGTACAAGCTAACTGACCAAGATATGTTACAAATGTACAAGTTTGTTCATGTTTTGGTTTTGTGAGATGAAAATGTTTGTGAAGGATGGGATGTCTATAATAGGTGATAGGTGGATAGGTAGATGGTCTACGAAAAGCTTAAGTGAAAATGGAATTTTGTGTGTGTACATGATAGTATACAACCTAGGATACAAGATTATTTACAGGCTGGAATATGGTACAAACTTTGGACAAGATTTGGATATACAAGGTATGGTACAAGATTTACAAGGTATAATACAAGCTTTGGTACAAGATTTGGATATACAAGGTATGGTACAAGATTTACAAGGTATACAGGAGGTATTTACAAGCTCCATTAGATTTTGGATATTTGGTTGGAACACCAAGGGAACAAGCAGGTGTTTTATGGGATGGTGGGTGAATGGATGAGGGATAGGATAGTGATAGATAATGGATTAGTCTTAGTACACAAGGTGCCTGAATTACCAGGTTTTCACCAAGGTACCTATCTAAGGAGCTTGAATTGCCAAGTTTTCACCATTGGACGCTTATTTCTCTTTACTATTTTTTTTTTTTTTTTTCAAAAGCTAGGTATACCAAGGATCTTCAAGCATAGAACTTCTTGAGATGAATGATGTTAGTAGGATCATTCAAGAGTTCTCCTTCCGGTGTAGATAGCTGATAGGCTCCGGAGCCAAAGGAAGCAGTGACAACATAAGGACCAAGCCATGTAGGTTCAAACTTGCCTTTTTTTTCTCGATCTGCTTGGACTTTCATGTTTTCTTTGAGGACCATGTCACCTGGATGAAAGTGTCATGGAAGCACCTTCTTGTTGAAATTCCTTTTGAGATGAGTCTGATAGACTATGAGATGATCATAGGCTTGTTGTCGCTTCTCATCTAAGAGATCTAGCTAGGTGAGCCGAGCTACTCTGTATTCTTCATCTGATATTTGTCCTTGCAAAGATATGCGCAAGGAGGGAAGTTCAACCTCTATAGGTAGTACCGCTTTGGCACCATAGACTAGGGAGTATGGAGTTGTGCCTGTGGATGTATGGAAGGAAGTTCGATAGGCCCATAGGGCTGGATTTATTTGTAGGTGCCAAGCACAGCCGAAATCATTGACAACATTCTTTAGGATTTTGAGGAGGGTTTTGTTAGTTGCCTCTGCCTGGCCGTTACCTTGTGGGAAATATGGGCTAGAAAAATGGTGATGGATGTGGAGGGAAGTGCATAATTCTTCCATGTTGATATTTTCAAAGTTACCTCCATGGTCAGTAAAGATGGTGGATGGGATACCGAAGCGGCAAACAATGTGGTACAAGATGAACTTGGAGACCTGAACTCCTGTACCTGAGACTAGGGGGACTGCTTCCACCCATTTAGTGAAATAGTCTATAGCTGTTATTATTCATTTATGTCCATCAGATGAGAGGGGTGTGATAGTTCCAACTAGATCAAGGCCCCAACAAGCGAAAGGCCAAGGTGGTGCAATAGGCTGTAGATCCTGTGCTGGAGCATGCACAAGATTGGCATGCTGCTGACATGGGAGACACTTTCTAACAAAGTCATAGGAGTCTTCTTCAATGGTAGGCCAATAGTAGCCTGCTCTAAGGATTTGTCGTGCCAGGACAATACCACTTGTGTGGGCATCGTAAAGTCTAGAGTGTACTTCCTTTAACACCATCGCGGCCTCGTTTTGGTCTAAACATTGAGAGAGAGTATCGTGATAACCCCAACGATATAGGGTATTGGCTATGATAACATAGCAAGATGATTTTCAGATGAGGTTCTGGCATTGGGTACATGTGAGGTGAGGGGATATGATACCATTGTTAAGGTAAGCGTGAATCTCATGGTACCAAGGGGATTGGGGCCCAACCAAGATACAAACATAGTTTGAATCCTCATTCGCATAGGCGGGTGTGAGGATCTGTTCCACTAAAAACTCATACTGTGTAGCTGCTTAGGGAATTTCCAAGAGTGAGCCTATAGTAGCCATAGCATCTGCTGCTTTGTTCTGTATTCGAGGCACTTGTGTAAACTGAAGCTTTGTAAAATGTTGGGTCAGCTGATCAACTAGCTCTTTGTAGGGTAATAGCTTTTCATCTTTGATTTGATATTCATTTAGGGCTTGCTTGATGATGAGCTGAGAATTGCCAAAGATTTGTAGCTCAGTGATGTTCCATTTGGCTGCTATCTTTAATCCTACTATGAGAGCCTCATATTCTACTATATTGTTGGTACTAGCGAATTGTAGCTTGAAGGCTTTTGGAATGTAATCTCCTTGAGGTGTGACCAACAATATTCCTGCCCCTAATCCATGAAATGTGTATGAGCCATCAAAATAAAGTTTCCATGGGGGTTGTTCTTCAATTAGACAGATATGCTCATCTGGAAATTCGGTGAGCAAAGGATATGCATCTACTAGAGGTGCATCAGTTGGTGATCTGTTATAGCTTGCCCTTTGATTGCCTTTCTGTCCACATATTGGATGTCAAATTCACTAAGGAGCATAACCCATTTGGCCAAACGGCCTGTAAGTGCTATTCTGGAAAGCATATACTTGAGAGGGTCAATCTTGGAGACTAGTTGGATGGTATGACTTAGCATGTAGTGGTGAAGCTTTTGAGTTGAGAAAACAACTGCCAAACAAGCTTTTTCCATAGGAGTGTAATTGAGTTAATAACCAACTAGGGTTCTACTGATGTAGTAGATGGCTCTTTCTCTGTTGTAGTCATCAAGCTGTGCTAGAAGTGCCCCTAGAGCAGTAGGTGTTGCTGATATGTACAAAATCAGGGGACAACTAGGAACTGGTGGAACCAAGATAGGGGGATTGATGAGATACTGCTTGAGATGGTCGAAGCTGCGCTAACATAAAGGATCCCACTTGAAGTTCTCATCCTTCTTCAGTAAATGTAAAAATGATGTACACTTATCTGCAAGCTGGGAGATGAAGCGTCGAACAGATTGGAGCTTTCCTTGAAGAGAGTGAAGCTGTCGCAGTGTCTAGGGAGGAGGCATGTCTAAGGTAGCCTTGACTTTCTTAGGGTCGATCTCTATACCTCATTTAGAAACTATGAAGCCTAGAAGCTTGTCAGATGTGACCCCAAAGAAACATTTCTTGGGATTCAGCATGAGATGATATTTGGCTAACCTATCAAAGACTTTCTCCAGGTCAGCAAGATGATCCATGAAGGTATGAGACTTGACCAAGATATCATCCACATAATCCTCCAAAATGTTATGGATGAGATCATGAAAAATGGCTTTCATAGCTCCTTGATAGGTAGCCCCAGCATTCTTTAGGCCAAAAGGCATCATGTTGTAGCAAAAGGTTCCCCAAGGGGTAGTGAATGATGTCTTATACTGATCCTCTTCTGCAATCTTGATTTGATTATACCCAGAAAATCCATCCATGAGGGACAAAATTTCATGTCCAGCTGTAAGATCTACAATCGTATCTATGTTGGGCAAGGGAAAATCATCTTTTGGACAAGCTTTGTTAAGATCTCTGAAATCAATGCAGATTCTGATGTCACCAGAAGGCTTAGTGACAGGGACCATGTTGGAGATCCACTCTGAATAGTTGATAGGTCGGATAACCTTAGCAACTAACATTCTTTCTAATTCAGCTTTGACCAATAATGCCACCTTGGGGTGCATTTTTCTAAGCTTTTGTCTGACGAGCTTGATCTTTGGATCGACTGCAAGATGATGAACTACAAGCTTTGGATCAAGCCCTGGCATGTCCTGATATGACCATGCAAATTGACCAATGTTTTCTCTTAAGACTTCAAAGAGGAGATCAGCTTGGTCTTGTGATAGGGATGCAGCAATGTGAACAAGTCTGAGGATCTCTGAAGAACCAATGTTGACTTCTCTAGTATCCTCAATTAGAATAGAAGACACCTCTGGTCGATTATCTTGAGGAGGCAATGCTAAATCCTCATGTTCTTCTTGTGGCTCTGGATTTTCTTGCTAAGGGGTTCTCTTCACTACCTTAGCTAGTCCTGGATTCACCTTAGTTCCAGTTTTGGGTGTATCAAAACTAGGTTGGGGATTTTCTCCAAAATACCCCTTGGGATCTAGCTTGTAGATATAGGTAGAATTTGGCTTTGTTTTCTTGTGAGGTGTTTCGGCTCCCATGAATCTCAGAAGTGCTTCCTCTGATGTGAACTCATCAATGTGTATGACGCTTGGTTGGTCCCAATCTATGAGTTGTGGATGGGCGAGTGGTAGGTCAATGAGGTGGATGGATAGTTCTTGGAGAACAGAGTCTCCAAGGGAGATATGGTCTAGGATATCGTCGTAGGCTCTCTTTTCAACTTCCTCAGGAATGTCTTCAATTTCGACAAGGTCACAGTGAATGTTTGAAAAAGCGTGACCGTCTGTATTGGTGCCCTCAGTTGTGGGTATACCAAAGCCAAGACCTGACTTCGATTCCCACTTGTGTGCGTCGATGGGACACTGCATGCCTCTTTCTTCTGGTCCTAGACCACCACCTTGATAGTTCCATTTGTCAGTGATGAGCTTATGTTCTTGGGGATACTTCTGGCTAAAGTGATCAAGGCATGCTTGATTTATTTGAGGTGGATCCTTATGTAACCAATTGTTGATATCCGGAGTGAGCACCTCATGAAGAGGGATTTTCAAGGATACAAAGGTTGTTGGGCCAAACTGTTTGTATCGAGGAGGTGGAATCTCCTTAGCTTTGTGATATGTCAGTCTTCCATGGGCATGTGGATCAAGTGGGAGTGCCCCGACAGCAAAGGCATCTGATAGACTATACTCTCCACAGCCTTTGTTATTGATCTTCATGGTAGATAGGGTGGAGGCGAGGATGGTTTCTGGGTCATTACAAGTGTGGGATGAGTTGGCGATGGTTGTGCCGATATCAATTCTAGGGCAATGGTTTGTATATGAGGCTTCAACTACATTGGAGTAAGCAAAGGGTTCTGGATCGGCATGGATGGTTACCTCAGTGCCTTGATGCAAAAATTTGACGCACTGATGGTAAGTGGATGGAACGGCTTTCATGGCATGAATCCATGGGCGACCGAGGAGGATGTTGAATGGTAGGTTTAGATCAATAACATGGTAGAGTGTTTCTTGGATGACTGGCCCAACCCTGATTGGCAGCAAAATAGTTCCTTCTGTGGTCTTTCCAAGTTGTCATAAGCTTTGATGGTGATAACCTCACTAATGATATCTGCTTCAGTATATCCAGCTTGTTTTATGAATTTTAGGGTGCAAATATTCAATGCTGATCCATTATCTATCATTACCATTTTCACGACAAAATTGGATACCATGATGGCTATGCGAAGCGAAAGGGTGTGATCTGGCTCGACCACAGGTATGTCGGTGGTTTTGAAAGATAGGGCACATGAGGAGGATAGGTGTCCAACAAGATTACAAAAATCAGTAGCATTGATATCTGAAGGGACACGAGATTCTATGAGAGAACTGTCAAGGATGTTCTTGTACACAGGACTAGTGCGAAGAAGGTCTAAAATGGAGCTTCGGGTTGGCATGTTCCCAAGGTGTTCCAAGATATTGTACTGACTTTTTGATGGAGCTGATGGTAATGGTGGAATGGGTGGGCCTGTGATGTTAAATCGCACTCTTTGAGTGGTGACTGCACACTCATTGTTTGGCCCTTGGATATTGATAACATTGATAGAAGGCTCTTTCTCGGATATACAACCTATAAGGCTACCATAGTCTATATAAGATGAAGTGTGGTCATTGTTCTTTCCATGCTATTGGTTTAGCTGACGGTTGTTGGTGTTGTTGTTGTTGGTTTGGATAGGTGCTTTTCCAAGATTTTGGTTGTGGTGTGGAGGAAAAGCATTTTGATAGATCTATAAGCCTGCATTGGGAGAGGTTTGGGCACCAACAGTGATTTCCTTCCGATCAATGAGGTCCTGCACATAGTCTTTTAGTTTCATGCATTTGAGGGTAGTGTGACCTTTTACCCTATGAAATTTGTAGTACTCATTATCTTTGTACCATGCAGCTTTAGATTGGCTTGGGTCGATTTGCTGGGTAGGAGGAATTTTGACGAGGTTTTCCTTGACTAATTTCTCAAAAATGACATCCAAAGGTTCACCAAGGGGTGTATAATTTCTAGGTGCAGGTTGGAATCTGGGCTTTTGTCCTACAGCTACATTGATGGCATTAGCTTGATTGCTAGACCCTTGAAAGTTGGGTCTTGGATTGTGGTTTTGATAGCTTTGGTGATTATGCTGTTGGTAATTGATAGCTTGTTGATTGTTTGGTTGATATGGTGGGTTTGACAAGTTTTGAGAAGGACCAACAATATTCACATGTCTGGTGTCAGTAACGCCATCTGTTGCAACGTGCTTTTTTTTGTTCCAATACCTAGACTTGTCATTGGAATGTGATTGATTTTGGTTGGCTTCCTTGTAAATCTTGACCACACCATCTTTAATGAGTCCTTTCTCAAGGATCATTCCTTTCTCTTTGATATCTTTTTAGGTCTCCAAACAGTTCGTGGTCATGTGGTGAGCCAAGCTAGGATGGGCATTATCAATAAACATTTTCACCACATGGCGCTCTGGCAAGGTGCAGGATATGCGGGTGGTAAGGGTTTGCCATCTTTGCAGGTATTCAGCAAGGCTTTCTCCACCTTTTTGCTTAGTGTGGACAAGGTCAACTATTGATAACTCTGTTTCAACAAGATGGGCATATTGGGCTACGAATGCCTCAAATAATTCAGCAAAGTTTTTAATTGTGCCATAGGGGATTCTATAAAACCATTCAAGAGTTGGTCCAGCCAAGCTTTTGGGAAAAAGGCGCAAGAGGAAGACATCATTGTATGCTACGTCCTGGCAGTGCATGTAAAATTCTTTGATATGTGTGACAGGGTCTCCTTTTCCTCTGAATTTGTCAAATTTGGGTACCTCAAAGTGTTTGGGAAATGGTGTCATGGTAATGGCTCTGTCAAATGGGTAAGGACACACATTCTCAAACTTGAATGTCTTTGGATCATTCCCTTCTTGGATGGCTTTCAAAGCTATCTTCATTTGCTCCCATTCTGAATTGATAGGTGATGGTTGGGGTGCCCCCAATGTAGGAGTGCCTTGAGGTAGGTATGTGCTAGATGGGGCCACTGAATATGGATGGTTGTGAGGGATTTGTTGATAGGGATTGTACATTGTTTGGGCAGTTGCATGGTGGACGACGGGTTGTTGAGGGGGAGGTGGTGCATATTGCTGCATGTGCTGTGAGGCTTGCTGTTGATATGGGATTTGAGGTTGGGATTGAGGAACATAAGCTGGCTGTGGGATAAATGAATGGCTTTTTGGAGGTAAGGTATAAGATAGTTGTGAAGCTTGGGGAAAGGATCGGGGGGCTTGTGGGGTTTGACCAAGGCATGTGGGCTGTGCCCCCATTTGGGATGGTACCTGCAAATAATTGGTGGTTGGCTGGATTGGTGGATTACCTCCTAGAAGTGGCATTGAAAAGTAGTTGGTAATAGGAGGTAATGGATTAGTTGGTGGTGGAGGTGGTGGGAATTGAAAGCTTGGGAATGGAACTGATGGGGTTTGATAGCTTGGTGGCTGGATTTGAAAGCTTGGTAGAGTGGTGGCGAGAGCTGGGGTTACTTGGGAGCTTGGTAGAAAATTGGTAGTAGCTTGTGGGGTTTGATAGCTTTGTGGAGTGAGGGTAGTAGCTTGTGGATTTGTGGTTGATGGCACTGAGCTCCCAAGACCTAATGGAAATGATGGGATTGTGCTTTGGGCTGTAGTGAACAAGCTGGGGGTGATGAAAGGTTGATTACTTGGCCCCATGGGTGGCATCCCTATTGTATATTGTTGAGGTTGGCCAAAGATGCTAGCAGTGATTTGGGAGATGGGTGGATTTGGAAGGCTGGGTTGGGGAGCAGCAGCAGCAATAGTGAAGGGGGTGAACGGTGAGGTGTTTTGGCTAAAGGGGGTTTGGAGCAGAGAGGTATGAACCAAGGATGGAGTGGTGGTGGATGGGTTGGCTTGTGGCATGGAGATTTCAACTTGGGTGGATGATGGTATGTTTGGGTCTATTGGATCATATGGATTGGCTGGAGGCTCTTCTTTTGGCATATATTGAGGATAATTTGGATCATAAGAGCCTATGGGTGGTGGTAGCTGCCCAAACAACGGGTGAGATGGATCTGATAATGGAGGGGGTCTTCCAAAGTCAAAGGTTCCTACATTGTCCTTTCGAAAATTAGCCATGATTGTCTCTTTGTTCTTGTCTATAATGGCATTTACCAATACTGCATTTCCTGGTTGGTTCATGAAAGCTTCAATGTCAGTAGATGATGGCATAGCTTTCTCTGGGCTGAAGGATGGCTGAGTGCTCAAGGGGGGTGAGGTTGTTCGATCCAAATGATAGGGCTCCATTGTTTCTTTCTTCTTGGCTAAACGAGTGATGGGTGGCATGAAAAATGCTCCTAGAGATGAGATGCAATAATGCTGATGGATGCAAAAGGGGGAAGGCTTCTCTATGCAAATGATTTCCTAGGTTAAGGCAAAGCTATATGACAAAACCTAAGGACGATTGGGTTGGAGATTCTAACTTCAAAGATATGTTGCCAAAGCACGAAAGGTCTGCTTGCCTATGTGCAAGCTTGGTGGTGATTGTGTCAACTTAAGGATAGACTGATGATCCTTTAGGAAGAACATGAGATTGACCACTTGTGGATCCCAACCTTTAGCTCAAGGTGATGAGGGATAACAAGTGACAAAGCTGGATTACCCTAGACAAAGCTCTATCAAAGGGATAACCTTGGTGAGATTGGTGGATTTGGAAGATTTTAGGAGTGGCAAACTTTTGGCAAAAGTGACAACAATTTTGAAAGCTTGGATGTGAGGTTTTGATTGCTGGCTAGATGGTTTGGTTCTAAATGAGATGAATGAGCTAATAATGCTTAAGGGGATAACCTAAAATGGCTGGCTTTTCTACAAAGATGACTCTAAAGTGAAGCTTACCCAAGAAGATGTGGAGAAACAAGGGGGTCTAATCATAGAAATCATGCCTAGTTGGTAAGGCATAAGCAAGATTAACTCCTGGATTTTGGCTAAATTTGATGGTGCGCTCTAACCAGGCCTCTTGAACTGCTTTGTCGGCACCTTTGTCCTCTACTTTGTGGAGTTTGGCAATTTGAGGACTTGGTGTTAGTTCCCTTCTCTTGGCTGAAAGTTCTTGGTATGCCTGAGATGGTTTGAGTTTAACTTTGTGGAACTTTTGTTTGGGTTTGGGTTGCTCTGACATCAATTCTTGAATCTGCTTGGCTTTGAGAGACCTCAGTTATTTTGCTTCAACTTGTTCAACTTATGGGATAGGCAGTGACTATGCTAAGTGTGCCCTAAGCTAGGATTGACCAAGTTTGGAAAACATGCATTCAATAAGTAAAAGACCAAGCAATAGATAGAAACAACTAGATAGAAGTTTTGATTCCCAGAATGTGATACTGGCGCCAAGGAGTGTGTGTGTTCTACAAATGTTTCGATCAATCACTTCAAACACATTAACATCCTAGATGGTTGTCTACAAGGCTGACAGTTGGTTTAGCTAGGGAGTCCTCGATATACCCAAAGGTACGTGAGGCCCAAATCCGTAGATGAAACTAAAAATATGTCACACAGCCGAGAGGAGCAGTAACCCACTTCTCCTCTTTCACTTCTCAAGGGTATAAAGTTCCTTGAGGCTTAGCTCGAGTGACAAAAATCTTGATTCCAAGAGAGGTGTCTTTGGATTCACCTCCCAATCTTTATACTCCGTCGGAACGCTGGAGTTGAGGTCATCCCAAGGGGTGATGAAATCTCCAAGAAGGCCTCCTAAAAAGAAACAAGGTTTTGGATCCTAATCTTATGCACCCAAGATGGCCTCAAAAGACGACAAGGGGAGAGAAGACTTGGATGACCTTGGGCTAAAAAACATGCTTGTTCTTTTACCAACTGACTCTTATGTGTGTTGATCTAGACTTTGCAAGCACTCATGTTTAAGAGACAATGTTCAATTCCAACTTGAAGCACCAACAAAACAAAATCAAGCAAAGAATGAATACAAGAAGAAGAGTTAGGGTAAACAAAAAAGTAAACCCGTGCGCCCGGAGGCCCTCCACGTCAAGTATCGATTAATTTCTTTTTAAAGCATTCAAGAGTTGGTGTGATTTTGTTTTAAAGCCCAAAGCAAAGATGTGTGAGACTTGATTTGTCAAGCGCACGCCCGGAGGCCCTCCACGTCAATAGTTGTTCAATTTTATTGCCCAAACTTGAAGTGTGATCAATTTAATCTAGATTTTTGATCATTTAAGAATTTTGATAAAGTTAAAGCAAACGTTCAAAGACCAAGTGAGTGAGTTAGCTTGTGGAACATTTAACACCTTTTTCAAGTAGACCCATCCCCATAAATGGTGCTGAGATTGCAACCAATGGTTGAATTGATGGGTGATTAGAAAAGAGATGAGTCCAAGGAACTACTCAAATTGATTTTTGCAAATTTGTATTTAACTTAACAAAGTTTCTTAAATGTTCAAAAATCAAACTTTACCTAGATTGCATGTGGAAAAGAGATTTGTTTTGTTCAATTTTAGAAGCTCCAAATGAAGTGTTTGATATTGCAATGGTTAATTGATCATTGGCATTCAAGATTGGATTTGTTGTTTTAATCATGCATTTTAAAGAAAATTTGATTTTAATCCATGGCATTCAAGAGTGTGTTTAGCAACATGCATTCAAAGACAAGTGATTAAACATTCAATTTTTTTACCTTTGAACATTCAAGATTGAGATTTTGTGTGTTGTTTTAAGAACTTTGAAGTGCTTTGTTTTAACCTTAGATCATTCAAGATTGTTTTGGACTCAAAAGTGAAAATGACTCTTTGGACTTTGATTTTCATTCAAGATTTTGTGTTCTAGTTTGCATATTTTAAGCCCAAAAATGATATTCCTAGATTGTTTTGATGCATGAAAAACCTAAGAAACATTCAAGATTTTGCAACAAGACATTTGTTTGGAACAAATAACAAAGCTTTTAAGACAATTTTTGGCAACCATTTAGGATCCTTAGTTTTCATGAGATTTTTAAAAGAACTTTAAAATATTTGCAAATGAGGTTCATTTTATCCTTGATTGATGCTTTGAGTTTGATTTAGATTTTAGTGTGCACTTAGTGTTGATTTTGAACCTTTTGAAATGGAAACTTGAAGTTCTTTTTAAATTCCCAAAAATGAAGCGTTCCTAACTTTGCATGAATGCATCTAAAACCTTGATGTTGCAAGGATGCAAATGATTGGATTGGTATAGTTTCACTTGTTAAAATACTTTTTTTTTTTTTTTTTTTCAAATTTTCAATTTTTAATGGATTTAAGTATGATTTAGGGGTTCATTTTAAGCACTAAAAAGAAGTGTGTATGATTTTGCTTCCTTAAAAAAAAAATGGCCAAGATCTCCCACAAGAAGAAGAATAAGAAGTAGATGGAATAAGAAGAATATAGACAAGAAGAGGAAGAAGAATTCCAAGTGCTTTGCCCACCTATAAGTTTAAAAAATCTACAAACACTATGAGATTGACTATGAGTTCCTTTGTCTTCTTCATGCTCATGTGGACCTACAAAACCAATTTATACAATCCTACCAATCACAAAAATAAGCAAAATTAGCCAAAATCAGCAAATGACATACAAAACTTGACTAAAAAAGCTAATGAAGATGACCCATGCGGGGTCCCACCGAGTGTGCCAAAATGTATATGAGCAATGTTAGTATGCTAATAGAAACCAAATTTAAATAAAGCTTTTACAAACTAAACAAAATTCATAAACTTCAAGATAGACTAAGATGAGCTCTCAATCGAGAATATGAGCCATTAATGGGCTCTCTCAATGAGAAGCTCTCTTGTTGAGTAGCTTTCTCTAAATAGATAGGATGTATGCTCAAGCTTATGGTTCAAAAAGGGTTTCAAATGGAGTTGGAATTTGGGTGTGAGTGTATAGTTTTGATGTAAAATGGCTTCTTAAAATGGCATTATGACTTTACTTCATGGATTGTGTTATTTTGCAAAGGAGAAGGATCTAATTTATAGGCAAGAGGCTTGAGGGATTGAGGGCTAAGATGCAAGGATGGAAAAAAGCTCATGGAGGGCTCAAATTGCATGAAAGGAGAGCACATAGATTGTGCTTCCTTACAGCCAATCAAGGAGTGACACATGTCACATGGTGAGAGGATGGAGGAAAGGGGAAGGATGAGTCAACAAAAGAGGCTCAAGGGATAAAATCTTCATAAAGACCCTCATAATGACTTGTAAGAGCAATAAAAAGGCTTGGAAGAGTCATTTATGGCCTAGTGGGCTTCATAAAGTTTTATGGTTGAGATATTTTGAGGGAGATGAGAGCAATTTCGACTTGGGCTTGATTAGGAGGGTTTTAAGCTTGCTTAGGCTTGTGCAAATGATTAGAGGATGGATTAGGATGGTTTAGGATTAGCTTAGGGATAGGTAAGTGGATGGCATTTAATGAGGGTGGGTGAAGGAGGAGATAGTTGTTAACTTTGGCTTGGGTTAGGAAGTTTTAACTCATGTTTAGGGAATGTGACAAGGTTAGGAGGAGATTTAGGATTAGTTTTAAAGACATCTTCTAGAAGAGTCTAGACTTTGGATGAGGATAAAGACTTTCTAGAATAGTCTAGAATTTCCTAGGATGAGGATGAAGACTTTTTAGAAGAGTCTAGAACTTCTTAGGATGAGGATAAATTAGATTTTTAGGAAATAAATAAAGTTTTATTTATTTCAAGGGTTTGAGTTGAGGAGATATTTATTAAAACTTTTTTAATAAACATGAGGATTAATATTTAATCTTAATTAAATATTTTGAGTTGGGATTAGGGGTAGGAAATGATGGGATTAGCCTTTAATCAAAATTAAAGAAGGATTAGAAGATTTTGGAAGAGGTTAGTGGTCTTAAGAAAATTGGCCAAGTTTTGGGCAAAAAATAAATTTTTTATTTATTTTGGATTTTTTGGTCAATTTATTAATTAAATAATTAATAAATAAAGAAATAATGTTTAAATAAGATTTAAACATTTTTGGGAGGGATTCCTTAATTAAATATTTTTAATTAAGATAAAGGGATTTAATGGCATAAAAATAAATTAATTAATTAATTAATTAATAAATGATGTCATCAGGACTTTTTCAGAAAATAAAAATACTTTATTTTCTAAAGGTTTTTAGGTGTCTACACTAACCCTAAAATAAATGACAGAGGATGAATGACAAAAGATCTTAATTTTCTATTTATAGAGATGGTTGGTCAAAAGCAATAGGTGATATGTGCGAGAACCTAAGGAAGACAAGAAGTCTAGGGTATTGCTTCATTCAGTGACCAAATAGAAGAGATTGATATTGGCAAGCAAAGCAAGAAGGCTTAAGGGTATGGATGCTTTAAGGGTAAACAAGCTATCACAGTTGAAGTGTGTGAAAGCCAAGCAGAATGGAGGACTGAAACAGTGATCTATAATCTAAAAAGTGTGTTGTAAATTGTTATCAAATCAAGCCTTATTGTTACTTTCTAATCATTGTACCAGTCTAGGATAAATCCTTTGGATTAAGGTTGACCTAACAATCATTTGTAAATCCTTTAACTGGGTGATATTCCAAGTGAATGATCTAAAGTCCTCTAACGAAGGTCACTCCTAATAGGGTGATTGAAATCCTCTAACCAAGTCACATTTAACAGTGTGCATAGATGGTCCTGTGATTTCCCTCCTAGATAATCTGGTGGATAGTGTGTTCTTGGCAAATTTTTCGCCTTTAGACCCACTATCGAGATGCTTCGTAAATGGGTCCGTCAGAAATAGAAAGTTAAGGGTAGTGTGGGTGTTTCAGCAATGTCGAGTGGCCTATTCTGTTTCAAATTTACAATAGAGGAGGATATCAACCTCATTCTTTCAGGTACTTGGTATTATGGGAAACATTATCTTGCCTTGACAAAGTGGCATTCAGGCTTTGATGCTAGTGCAGAGTTAAGTAGACTAGCTCCAGTCTTGGTTAGATTACCTGGATTGCCCCTTGAATTTTGGGATGAGAAGATCCTAAGGTGGGTAGGGAATTCTTTTGGTCACTTTGTCATTGTGGACAAAGTGAATATGCAAAAACCACGACTGGTTTATGCCAGATTCTGTGTGAATGTAGCTTTAAATCGTGCACTCCCAATTGTGGTTAATATTAAGACCAAATGGGGGGAGAAAGTCTAGCCTATTGAATATGAGAATGCAAGCTTTTTCTGCCAGAAATGTGGTCAATTTGGACATCTTATAGTGGATTATAAGGCCCAATTGCAAAAGGATAAACAAAAGGTGGGTTCACCAGGTATTGTTATGGATACTGTGGGGGAACCATCGAAAGGCCCAGGACTGGAGGAGGAGACTACTGATACACAAATTATAAAGGTTCTCCCAGTGCTATCCACCCCAGGAAAAGAAGTGCATAATGAACCTGGGAAGGGGATTGCTTTGGAGGAAAGGAAGAAATTGGAAGAATACCCCTTTAGATGGTATTTGGAGGAATTATTGAGTTCACCCATGGGGGACTTAATGAAGGAGATTTGTTGGAGGATGGTGAAATAGAGGTTTGCCACCATTTTCCTTGCTCCCCAACAAAATTGGGAGGGGCTAGCTAGCAGGAACTTATGGCAACATAATGTAATACTCAGGAGAGAGTTTGTACTCCCTTAAAGATGGTTAAAGCCTCCCTAGAGGAGATTGTAGCTAAAGTAATGGAAAGCATTGATAAGGCTGAAAAGGATCTTAGCCCTATCTCACCATAGGAGGGGGATACTGGGGAATGGGAGGTTCAGAAAAAAGAAGAGAAGGGGGGGAAAAAACCAGATGTGGGGGCTTTTAGGACAACTGGAAGACCATCTAGCAGAGCAACCAAGAAAAAAGAAGCAGCAAGGGATGCGGTCAGTGATAAGCAACTTACACTAGAGACTGTGACTAGAGGTAAGAAATGAAATTCCTCTCTTGGAATTCAAGGGGGTTAAATAATTCCTAGAAGCAATATGCTCTAAAACAGTGCATATTTCAGGAAAAAGTTGACTATGTTTTTAAACAAGAAACTAAAATGTCGTGCTAATTTTGATAAAGTTGTTAGTCATGTTTGGTCAAGTGCTGCTTACATGCATATGGATGTTGATGGAGCCTCGAGGGGTATTGCTACTCTATGGAACCCGAACTCTATGATTGGAGTTGAGGTTTGGAAGGATAGAAATTTCATAATAATTGATTTTCAAACTAGTATTCAATGTTGGGGGTTTATCAATATATATGCTTCTAATAGCAAGGTAGGGAGGAAGGAAACGTATGATAAGCTGGTAAGGATTTTAGAAACAATGAAGGATAAGCAATTAATGTGGATGGATGAATTTAATACCCCCTATGCCATTAGGAGAAATTAGGAGGTAACAGGGATTGCCTTGAAAGTTTGCAAGATCTTAATGATTTTATGAGCGGAATGGACTTTATTGATGTGGAACTGAGAGGGAATCCATATACTTGGACCAATAATTAAAAGGGGAGGGACCTTATCCAAGTTAGACTAGATAGGCCAATGGTGACAAGAAATTGGAATCGACTTGGTAATTCCCTGCTGGAGAACCTCACTAGAACTGCTTCAGATCATTCCCCCTTAATCTTTTAGTGGGAGGATGGTATTAAAAGTGGGTTGAAACCTTTCAGATATGAGATAATGTGGCAGTCTCATCCAGAACTCAAAGATAGAGTTCAAGAATGGTGGAATATAAGGATAGATGGTATTGCAATGTACAGACTGACCCAAAAACTTGATAACATAAGAAGAAATATGAAAGCTAAATATCTGTCAAATTCCCTCTTCAATTGGAATCTATTCAATAATGACCTCCCAGGAGGCTCCAAAATTTGGATGACTATAGTTAAGAGTAGAGGCTTATTGAGGGAAGGGACAAGGTGGATAGTGGGGAATGGTCATAGCATTAGATTTTGGGAAGACAATTGGTTTGGAGGGAAACCACTAGTTTTCAGCAAATTCAAAAGACTAATGGAGTTACTTAATGTAGAAATAGGAAGGAAGGTGGAGGACTATATTGATTAGGGGAGGAAGTGGAAGAAACTGTATAAAGAAACTTACTCCCAGGAGGATATTCAGCTTCTCAAGGAGTTGGAAGAGTTGATAAGAACACAGAGACCCCCTATTTTGATCCAAGAGGATACTATAGTCTGGGACTTAACTTCCAGTGGTAACTTCATAGTCAAATCGACTTACAAACACCTCTTTAGCAAGGATCTATGTCCACCATTGTGGAGTAATGTTTGGATTAGTAACCTCCTCCCTAAAATCATTTTTTTCTAGTGGACAGTTCAGTATGGAAAAATCTTAACCATAGACAATCTGAAAAGAAGGGGTTTTTATATAACAAACCATTGCTATCTCTACAGGGAAAATGAGAGTATTTCCCACCTATTCCTTGAATGCCAATATACCTTAATGATATGGGCTATGGTGTGGGAGAGATTTGGTTTGGACTGGGTTATGAGGGACAACCTATGGCCATTTGTGGAGAACTAGTACTACCTCTTCTATCACCCAAAATTGTTCTTTTTGTGGAAAATTGTTCCACCATATCTTTGTTGGCATATATGGAAAGAAAGGAATAACAAAGTATTTCAGGAGGAGGAAAAAAAGGAGGAGGTGGTTTTTGGAATAATGGAAGCATTGTTGAAGGAAAATATTAGGGTTGTCAAATGTAAGGTGCCAAAGGAAGAACTAGGCAAGCAAGAAGGTCAAATTACTGCAAATTGGGGTGTTCATGAGGATTTTTACCATTTTGATAACTCAAAAATGTTAAGGAGACAGAAAACGAGATGGAAACCACCTACCCTTAAACAATTTAAACTAAATTTTGATGGTGTTGCTAGAGGAGGTATAGGAGCGGCCGGTAAAGTGTTGAGGGATGGGAATGGCAATGCATTGTTAGTCTATGCAAATAACATGGGGAGTGGAAGTAATAATCTGGCTGAAGCAATGGCATTGTTATGGGGTCTTTAGCTGATTAGTGAAATGCAACTTAAGGAAATAACCATAGAGGGGGACTCCAAATTATTATTGATTTGGTTAATGATGTGTCCCAACCAGGATGGAATATTTGTACTATCATTATGGACATCCGGCATATTTTAGAAAGGATGGAAAAGGTCCACTTGAAGCACATCTATAGGGAAGGAAATAAGATGGCTAATGCGACGGCTACCATGGGGTTTAAATTAACAGCAATCACGTGCTAGAGGAATATGAAAAATTTAAACGAAGATATTAAGTCCTTGATACGCAAGGAAAGAGGGGGGAGTATCATTTAATTATGACTATTAAATTTAAAGCTAGGGCCAATTTTGGCAATTTCTTCCTCGGAGAGTTGAAGTGTGCTAAATTTAATAAAGGTTTTAGGGAAATGAGGAGAAGACGTGGCCATACAAATGGAAAGATGAATGAATGCAAATTAAGAAGTGTCATTTCACCATTATGGTAACCTGTTGCGAAATTCAAATTACTTCCCATTTGAAAGTACGAATGATATCATTTTTCAGATTGTCAGAGATTTTCGAGGTGTTAAAATTATGATACTATACAATCACGATTCCCATAATGAATTTGCATGGGATTTTGAGGATTATCAAGCATGGGATTGTAAAACTTTTTTACTCATTGTTGAGAGACTCGGAATTGATAGTATTTGCAGTGTTTTCGCAGACAAGTAGGTTCATATGCACATCACTGAGGTGGGGGAAATGAAAATTGGCGGGATAGACATGGGTGGAGATTTGAATACGTTGGAGCCCACAAAAATGGAGAACTTCAAAGATAGAATGGTCACCTGGTTCCTCTTAAAAGAGGGGGGTTTTTTGCCTTACATGCAATCGATGGCAAGGTATGACGAGAATTGTGCCCTCCAATTCGTCAATGGGTGGAATGACTGTAGGGTCACCATTAATGGAATTACTTTTCAAGTTAATGAGGATGTAATTGTCATGGCTACTGGTCTCTCAATGAAGGACAAAAAATGGAGAAAGATCACCAAAACCGCTAAAAAATTTGCCAAGAATGAGGAACTAATGCGCTATAGAGGAGGTTTTAAGAGAGATAAGTTGCTAGCTCCATGGGACAATGTTTGCCTGGTACTCATGAAATATCTTATGCTGGAGGGCAGGTTCAGTGTTTGCTACTACTACCATTTTCTCTTATTGAATCATTTTAGAAATAGGGATTTCATTTCTATTCCATTTTTTCTACTACATTCTCTAGACGATATGGTCAGTGATGTTAGGGAGAAGAGGAATAAAGGGCATAACTTCACCATCATCCACCAAGGCTTAATCTTTTGCCTATATCAATTCCACCTTGCCCTATGCCCCCCTAGGGTGGTGGTCATTGATAACCAGCACCACCGACAGAATTCCCCCCCGAGTACCAGTACTGGTACTAGAATTCATACCCCTCAACCTTACCCTAGCCATGAAAATAAGAAAAAGAAGAAACCTGATACGGTTGCGGAACATAAGGGTAGTAAAAAGATTAAGATGGAAAAACCTGTGGAGGTGGAAGAGGAGGACTCAAAGGAGGAAGCAAGGGAAAAGGCTAGGAGAAGATATGGAAGAATTGCCCAATCCTAGGCAAGGTACAAGAAAAAATCTAACAAAGTTAGGGTGGAGAAAGTGGAAGAGGAGAGCTCAGATAATAATGAAGAGGAGACGAAGGAGGAGGATAACTCTGATTCCAAGAGAGAAAAAGGGGAGGAGGTCAAAAAAAGTATTAACTTGACTGACAATTCCATTGACAATGCCCAGTTGTCGATTGAGAATACCCAGGTTTTGGCTAGTAATGTTGCTACCACAGAGACTACCCATGTTTCAGCCAACTTCACCCTTCAACCCATTACCTTCTGTGAAGACAGTAACAAAGTGGACACCTCCCCCATTACTATTTCCTTCTCGATCAAGGATAAATCTAAGGTTTTTACTAACCTAAGGGTTTTACAGGATGATAACCAAGTTGAAAAAGCTAAAGAGGAAGCCAAGAAGATGGGAACGCAAAATAAGGAGGAAACCAAGGAGCAATTGGAGGTGTATGCCAAATTGGAAAAGAGGGTTAAAACTTTAGAAGAAGGGTTCTACACCTTCTCTAAATTTTCCGTAAAGGTCACCCACGCCACTGCCACCACCCTCCAACTATTGGCATAGGAGAAAGAAGAAGCTGGAATGGATATGGAGGATCATAAGCTCCTCTTTAAATTCCTTGCGGATGATTGGGCTCAGGTTCTGCTGGCTACGAAGGGAAAGGAAAAAACTGAGAATAATGTTTCTTAGTTTTAAGAGATCCTCGAATCCATGTTTTTTTATGTTAATTAGCTATTACTGGTTTTGCTAGTATCCAATTGTTGCTCAGACTCGGGTTGGCATGGTTGTGCCAACAATTTTTTTATGATGAACTTTTGTAGTATAGCAAACCTTTTAGACTTCTTTTATAGTTTAGTTGGTTTGGTTAATAGTAGTATGTTGGTTAAGTTCATGCATAGTTTTATTCTGGTTATGTGGAACTTTTGTATATTTTTATTCCAGTAATGTTCTCTGTGGGTCTCTACTGGTAATGTGTTGGTCACCAGCATTTTGGTTGTAAGGGTGGACCCCCTTGTTTTTGGTTGCTTTTTATTTCAAAAACAATGTGCATTACTGTAACCTTTAACAAGGTTGGCCTTTCACGTGGCATCACTTTAGCAGAGTGAGAATGAGTAGCATGTTACTGGTGGTTTTTCCCAAATTGGGTTTCCACGTAAAATTATTGTGTCAAATGTGTTATTGAATATGTTATGTTTCATGCTTACATTTCTGCAAAGTTGATTTGATAGTAACCTACAAAGTGATTGTATGATCTAATGGATGCATGCATGAAGATGTTTTATGGATATGGGTTCACTAAGTTGTGAAAAGTTGAATTTGTACATCTAGAGCTTAGATAACTAATTCACCCCCCTCTCAGTTATTATAAAGAATTCCAACATACATCTACATGTTATGGCTCAAACTATATTATGGCTCAATCGCAGTGTTGATCGACCAACTCTGCCTAGTAAATGACTAAGTATTTTTCACTAATTGGCAATACTAAGATTACCTTTAGGGTTAATAGTTAGGAGGTTTTTCATGTGGAGGACACAATGTTCTATGTAGAGAAGCCTTCAAGATTTTGGATTTTGGTTGTTTATGTCTCATTTTAGGGAAATGGGAAATTGGGAAAAATGGGAAATGACTCACCTAAGGTGGTTCACAAAAGCTTTCACAACCCTTTGAGATTCCTTTTAGAATAAGGTAACAAGAACAAGGAGCACAAAAATATTGGGCATGGAATACCACAAAGTTTTGATTATTGAACTAAGAAAAAAAGATGCAAAAGTAAGAGCAACATAGTGCAAGATATTTTGATCTCTTTGTGAGAAGCACCCATTAAGACTCAAAGGAATTATTCTTACTATATCACCAAACAGTTTGTTAGTGTGAATCTTGTTCACCAAAAGGCATGGTATAGCTTCAAAGCATAAACATCACAGGTAGTTGAAAGAGTGTAAAACATGTCTCAACATACTATGAATCCATGATGAGTTTACAAAAAATGACTACTACATCCTTTTGAAATGACATGGAGATCAAATTATTCTGGAAACCAAAGAAAAGCATAGTATAATAAAATCTAGGCATAGTCCAAAGTGTTTCCTCTATTGATTATTTGAATGCAAATATAAGGTCGAAGAATGATACAACTATTTTTGATTTTTTCTTCTAAGGTAGTGAACGAAAGACTATGAGAAATGCCTCCTAGAATAGGTTATTTTCAGACTCCCATATTACAATGTTCCCTTAAGCTTTTATAGGGAAGAGTATTCTTGATCAAAACATAGTCCAAGAAGATGCAGAGGATGTTGGTACAAACACAATGGGAAAATACCGAAATCTATTTTTTTGGTATTTTCTATATTCTTGTATTTTGCATTTTTGGAGGCCTCTGGGGCATTTCTAGGCTTCAACAATGCAAAGAAGGTGTAGGTATGCTTAAACATTTGATCATTGAATGTATAACTTTAGAAGATCTTTCCATAAATTATGATGGTTTTTTATTTCGAGCTACAAGTAGAAAGTTATGACTTATACAAGTAGACAAAATTTTTAATATGGATTTTTGTAGTTTTTATAGTTAGATTTTATTTTTTAATTAATTATCTTGTGGACTTTTCATTTCATTTCCAAGGGATAGTGGTGACCCTTGGGATCCATCAAACTTGAATAAACTCAATTTTTAAATTGAATGGATCACTTTTGGGCTTGCAAAAACATCTATTATTGCATTTTAATTGCTTTCAACTAGATCACAATACCACGGGTTCTACAACAGGTATTGTAATATGAATTCTTCATTGAGATCAATTCCTAAGAGATAGAACTCATAAATCTGGTTGTAAAGGGCTTCTACAAATTCAACACATGCAGATGAAGCGTTGTTCTAAAAAGGTTCTTGCAAAGGTGGTTGTTGATTGAAAAGGTGGTGCATATTTTTAGAGGTTGAATGCCTTAAGATGCTTCATCATATTAAAACTTTCACCTTCTCTTGGAGGATACAAGACTCATCACCTCCTTGAATAATGTGAACATGTATTTTCCATGTGTCACATGGACTTGCTAGAAACTACACCATTTTTCTATACCAACTTAAAAGGGTATAACTTTCTACTCATTGCACAAAATTTAGAGTAATATACATTGTTGGAAAGGTATTCAAGAGATCTGACTTCAGCCCCTTAACATTATGCCTTTGGAATATCATGATAAGGGATTGACAAGGTTTCAACCCAATTTGTTCTCTAAATACCTCTAAAACATAGAAGAATGTCAAAATAATAATAATTTATTTTTCTCACTTTTGCTCACATTGTCACTTATGCACTTCTTCGGAACTTCTCCAAGCTGCTCATAAAGCTATAGTAGATGAAATCTATAGAATTAGCAATTCATAGGGGATCTTGTCTTGCTAAGAATTAGGAACCTCATAATCTCTAGTTATAATACCAAAACATTATCCATTGGACATAGAGTCATGAAAGAGGAAGCCACAACAAGTAGATCTACCTTGAAAATGACATGAGACACAAAGAATTGTACAAACATGCACTTGGAGAAAATCTATAAAGTAGAGAAAATATGGAAACTAAAACATGCATTATCTTAAGGAGAATGCAACATGTACAATAACACTTACCTAGAAAGTAAATACAGCTAACATAACCTATCTTAACCTAATCTAACTAACAAGGGAAACATTTAATAGAACTATAAGCCTGGATTATTAAAATAGATACCCTTCTTGACCAAACTTTTATGATATTCATATTTGTATATGACCAATAAGGATTACTGCAAACTATTGGAATTCCCTCCAAATATTGAGAACAAAGAAGATCTCTCACACTTCGGGTACTAATTTCTTGGGCAAGATAGACTATATAAGCTTGATATTCACCCTCATTCTTAGAAGCAAACATGATTAGGGGTGACTTGTAGATTTGGGATAGATTTCAAATTGGACATCCTGTTGAATTCTATATTGCCTTAATATATTGTTAGCTAGTAGCGAATAGCGTTGATGAATTTGTTGATGGCATGGAACCTTCTTAAGATGTTTCACCTCATGGAACTTTGATTTATGAGTTGTCAACTCAAGACCAATGGATGAGCAAATAACAGCAAAAAAAAAAAAATCTCTAGTTGGGGCTAGGAGAAATCCTCAAGCTAAAGATGAACTTGAAGAGATTGGTAAAGATATGGAACAAGCAAAATTTGAGATCCTTGTAGAAGAAGAGATATTATTGAAGGTTATGGAATAGATGGGTAAGAGTCATAGACTTGATGTTTTTAACTTTACTTTTTCACTACATCCTAGAGATTTGATAGAATGAACTAGAAGATTACTTTAAGGTTGAAGATGTCAAACTAAGTTAAAAGGTCATGTTGCCTTAAGGTGGAAAAAATTGCAAAAAGATAGTGAGTATAATGGAGAACCTAAGATCACTAGATGGAGAGTTGTGATTTTTAGACTTAAATCCAAGTTCATGTCGAAAGATTATGAATTGGACTTGTTTAATAGGTTGCAAAACTCGAAGCAATAGAGTTTGAAAGTTAAAGAGTACATCAAAGAATTCTATAAAACAACCATCAAAATCGAACACTAAGAAGCATCTAAGGAAAAGGTTGCTAGGTATGTTAATGGTTTAAGACATAACAATCAAGATGTATGAAGTATGTTAAGGCTCAAACTAAGTTAAAAGGTCATGCTGCCTTAAGGTGGAAAAAATTGCAAAAAGATAGTGAGTATAATGGAGAACCTAAGATCACTAGATGGAGAGTTGTGATTTTTAGACTTAAATCCAAGTTCATGTCGAAAGATTATGAATTGGACTTGTTTAATAGGTTGCAAAACTCGAAGCAATAGAGTTTGAAAGTTAAAGAGTACATCAAAGAATTCTATAAAACAACCATCAAAATCAGACACTAAGAAGCATCTAAGGAAAAGGTTGCTAGGTATGTTAATGATTTAAGACATAACAATCAAGATGTATGAAGTATGTTAAGGCTTAGTATAGTTGAAGATGCTTATCAGTATGCACTAAATGCAAAAGATAAATTGAGAAGAAGGCAAGTGACAACTAGGGTTAAGGATAACTAATGGGTGACAAAAGAAAAAAATAAACTTGTTATTGAAGAGGAACATAATCAGAAGATTCATGGAAGGGGTAGTAGTAGTAGTAGATAATTTAAGGGCACTTATTTCAAATGTGGTAATTTTGGACACATGTATTACCAATGTTCAATTGGTTTTGGTAGAGGAAAACATAGTCTTGTGGCACATGAGGAGCAAGAAAATGAAGACATTGTTCAGAAGGAAGCTACACTTGAAATAAGAGAATTTATGATGTTCAAAAGAGACATGTTGAGTAGTAAGGAACCGAATCCCATCTAGATAAGGAAATTGTTTTGAACTATTTGCAAATCAAAAAGTAAATGTTGTAAGGTTATTATGAGTAGTAGATGTATTGATAACCTTGTATCTAAGGGAATTGTATAGAAGCTTGGACTTCGGAGGCTCAAGCATCCTTGCCCTTATGGGATAAGTTGGTTTTAATATGATCACATAGTTAAGGTGAAGGAACAATGTCGGGTTAATTTTAGTATTGGTCCATACCGAGATGAAGTTTTATGTGATGTTGTGGATATGAGCATCTATCATTTTTTGATAAGAAGAACTAGGCTTTATGATGTTGGAGTTATTCATGATTGTTGAATGAATGTAATTTAAGGATGGTAAGAGATTCACTTTACCTACTTTGAAGGAGGAAGGGATGAAAACTAAGACCTAACTATGTTGAGAACAAACACCTTTGGAGATTAGGTTATTTTGGATCAAAAGGTGGTGAATTTAAAATAGGTGATTGATAAGAGTTCTATGGTTATACAATTGTTGAAAGTCTTATTATAAGAAGGTGAACCGAAACATTTAAAGGCTTATTACTTTCAAATGTTGTTATAGCATCTTTGTAAGAGACAAATTAAAGAAGAAAAAGTACCAAGAGGTGAAAAGAATGTTGTGGTATCAGATGAGTAGCGAAATCTTGTAAAAAATCTAGAGATGGAGAATTTAGTAAAGGATTTTAAAGCAAAAGTTAAGCAACATAAGCCTTTATTGGTAGGTAATAGTAAGGATTTTTATGGACTAAAGATCCAAAATATAAATCATGGAACCTATAGTAGAGCAGTATCGAATACAAGCACATGTGGATGTCCAAATAGCTATCAAGGAAATAAGAGAATTCATTTGCAAAACATATACCATGCAAGAGAGGGGTGCATTATTAGCAGAGATGGTAGAAATAATCAATCCAATAGTTCAGATGAAAAAGACACATGGGTGAAGAATGAGCATGATTTATATCTTGAACCTAGTTAAATTATCATATGTTTCTCTTATGGAACATTTTCATGTCATTTGGGGTGTCTAATGCAAGATCACTTAGAATGGTTAGGGTTGTCATTGCACCAAAAGATCAATGTGTCAATGTTTAATACAACCAATAGTCTTATAGAACCATAGGAGATGGTTAATCCATGTCGTGAACCCCACAAGAGACGTTGGCCCACTACCACAATCACCCTCCCAACATCACTCATCACGGCCAATGTTGATTTGAACATGTGAAAAAGCTTGAATGCCACTTGTTATAATGGTTAGGGTTGTTATTGCACCAAAAGATTGACCTATCAATACTTGATATAGCCCAATATTCTTATAAAACCACAAGAGGTAGTTAAGTCATGACGCAAACCTTGGGAGGGACACTATCCCACTTCCGATAGGATCATCCTTTGATTGTTGGCAATCTTGCATCACCCAAAAAATATTTCCCTTTCAATTTATTCTTTCATGTTCATGTGCACAATTTTCCTATTGTTTTGGTAAGCAATCAATCGAGTTGGCTCGTTATCTTATGTGTTCCTTATGGAGTCATTTAGGAATCATGGAGATGTTATATCTGGCTTTGTAGCTTGTTCTAATATTTTTGGATAAAGCTATCTTAAGATTGGTTTGGTCCTATTTGGGCTTTCCAGTTCTAATGGTCAGGGTGGAAAATTGTAGCTTGCAATGAAGATTCACAACATGGAATGCTTAATAGTTCATTGTTGTATGTTGCTAAATATATGCTCAACCCTCTTGTGTGTTTGCACAATATGATGTATCTGTTTGAAATGCTCTTATGGATTTAGGTCTTGGCCTATCTATTGTAATATAATTCCTTTATCATAGGATTAATGATCAGAAAAGTTGACTTGTGGCTATTGATCCTGTATATAAGTACGGTAGTAGTCCTTGTTTAGGGAGAAGGGTTAGTGGAAGCAAATGGAGCACTAGGGTCCGTAGAAGTGGTCTTAGTTTTGAGGAATTGTCATCTACAAGCATGTTGATGAGGACAGAGAATGCATCTCACTTGTTAGCAGTTGTATATTGACAATGGTGATAATGAATAAGGTATACTTCTATAATATCTCCATTTGCAAGCCAACCTAGTGACAATCTAGAGATATATCTTCTACAGTGCTCATTTCTACTTTTTTTTTGGGATTTTATGTTGTAGTATCTCTAGGTGCAAGGATTGGAATTCTCCTTTACAAATTCTTTGTCCTTGACTACACTTGCCATGCTTTGACTTCTTCAAATGACACATTGAAAGTTGATGTTGTGTGACTTATTCAATAGCTGCACCCATATTATTAGTGTCGTGCATATTCTTGTTCATCTTTTAATATATCAAACACAACAACCATCATAATATTTCATGAAAATATATATCTATTTTGAACTTTTAAGGATGGTTGCTTTATCGCAAAGGACACTCTATCATAACAGGATCAATTATCATCAAGTTGCAGACAAAGTATTAACGAAACAATGCAAAAACTTATAGTTCAAAGATTGTAATAGTAAAACAATGTTCTAACCAACATAAAAGTGTCTAGTAAAACAATATAAATGGGTCTCATCACATAAAGTGTGTTTTTTGAGGGCATTATAATGGTGTAATTATATATTCTTAATTAGGATAATGCATACATAGTAGTTTGTGTATGAGACACTTAGAAGTTTGCAACTTTAATAGAAATCCTACTTTACGTGGTGATAGTTGTTATTACATTTACACTTTGTGTTCTCTCCACCTTTATTGCACTTATCACATAATCATTCTCTATTGGTTGCACATCCTTCATTGAATATGGATAATGATTCACTTTTGGTGGACATGTGATTCCACCTTGTATGGGTGATAACTTATCAACTCTTTATCATAGTCTCTTATTTCCTTGTCTATATAAGCCAACACATTTACATTGTAATGTATTCCAATTGAGTCAATCCATTAAATTTTGTCAATTCATCCAATACTTTTCTATCTATTACAGTTCAATGGAATATTTTATCTCTTTCTTGTGCTTTTCATTGGCTTCTAAATCTTGTTTCATTGTTACTTTGATTACTATAAGTCAATTCTTATACATGGTATCATAGAAGTTGGAGTTCCATTGCATTAAATGTTTAGAGAGATTTGGTGTCAAAATTAAGGAGATAACTTTGTAAATTGGGGACCATAAATCTTTAGGTGTGTCATATGTCAAATCCAAGCTCACTATTACGTTTGATATGTTGTTAAGGTGAAATATGACTATAAATCTGGCCATAATCACCAAAAGAAATTTAAAGTTATTGTTATGGTGAAATTCGACCATAAATCTGGCAATACTCACCAAATGTTATTTTTAAGGTTAAAAAAATGTAAATCGAGTCGTACGACCTAATCTATGCAATTTGGTATAATTTTAATTTAAAAAACATTTATTTATTTTATTCTGCAAGTCAATTTTTATTTGCAATGAGTTTATTTTTTTTCTAGGAAAAACAAAATCATCTATCATTTTTTAAAGACTAGATCTAACCAGCAACCATAAAACCATTGGCAACATTTCTACAACCACCAACTCTTGTCTTTATCTCATGGATGACATCAAGTGCACAATTGGTGAATTCTCTTTCTTTGTAACCTCTCTGCAATATTTCTATATACATTGGGTGAGCCCCATTTGATGTTGCATGTGAGCCCCATTTATATCTTATTCTTTAATGATCATTCAACCATCACCTTCTCTTTAACCTTTGCAAAACGGAAATCTATAGAGATATTGTCATTTGTTGACTTCACAAGCATAGAAGTAGACCAAGATGGAATTGGTTATATCTGACATATCTATTCATGATTATTTTACCAAAATTCATTGTGACCCAAACTATGTATTTAGCATACTTTAGAATTGCTTGAAAAACTCCTATGATGGCATTGTCGGATGAGATTTTAGGAATATGTTCTTAGAGGCCAATTTATAGTGTACCATTATAAGAATCTCTAATTTTGCATCTTCTTGTAGTTTTCCTTACTATCAAATCCTTGAAATTTAGGTAGTTTGTAATACTTGATAGAGAACTCTTTAATCATATCTATAATCTTGAAGAGTATATCATTCATATTCTCAAACAAAAATCCACACAAGTTGTACACAAGATACACAATCCCTTAAAACGTCAACCCACTTCCATCAACAAATGCTTCCTTAGATTCAGTATACAATTGATCAACAAGCTACATGGATTTAACAAAAATCAATAAGGAGATAGATAAAGAAAATTGAAAATGTAGTAGAACCTCACAACTCTATAGGGAAGATTGCCTCATCTTAACTATAGTACTACAGTGATTATGTGGAACAACATGGAAGATGTGCCATTAAAGTTAAGAACCTTGTAGTTAGCAACCAAGATTAAGAGTAATTGATTCATACCAGTTAAGCTCACAGCATTCTAAAAACTTAAGTCAATCTAGTTGAATTTTACCAAGATGCAAACTACAGACACCAACTTGTACCTTCAAGATGATCAACTTAAGTCTTAGGGAAGCATTCCTTAACCTAAGGTCAAGTGGGAAGGGTGAAATGTTGACTCCAACTTAATTAAATGCTTGGCCAAGGTGCATATTGAACGATAGTCAAAATAAAAACACCAGATACAATAACCGGGGCATCGTACCAGGGTAGCAATTAGCTAAAGGGTACGACCAAGTTGTAGGTATTCTTAAACCAAATCCAAGGAATCTTGACACCACCATCAACCATCCCTTGCAGAGGGTCGAATTTGCTTCAAGTAATGAAGCGAGCAATGGGGATCAACCACAACTTATGGTTGGGTGGATAAACTCCCCAGTGATACTGTTCCCTTCTTTCAAGACATGGACAAGATTTACAAGACATATATGATATACATAGCCTACACAACAGCCTGTCACCATTCACATCAGAACATTGTGAGTACTCTTTCGCTTTTCCTGACTTCAAATTTTATAATCTAAGAACATAGATAGATTTGATGATTGAATTTAAATGGTTACATTTCAATTTCTTGAAAGTTACACTTGTTGTTTTCCTTGTGTTTAATGGATAAATCCAGTGTTACACAGGGACTTGCACCCCCCCCCCCCCTCCCAAACCTCAGAGCACCCATCCCTGAGACGTCCCTACACTAGGTACTTGTGTACCCAAGTACTCCCACCTCCACCATTTTGCAACCATGCTGCCGTAGGAATGGGGACTTCAATTTCTATTTGATTTTTTATTTTTGAATGTTTTTATTGGGTATGTAGTATGTTACTAGGTTGAATTTTCAATGGTTCTAGTTCATCTTGCAATTTTGTTGTGTTCAAGTATTTAAATATGGTATGCTCTACTAAAACATCATTTCATAACAAGTATTTTAGGTTCTATATGCATACTATACAACACCCTTCCCCTTGCCGTCATCCCCCCGCCGTCCTGAAAATGAGGCCCATTTCCCCCCATCCCGGAAACTTGTCCCAATGTCCCGTCATCCCGACGCACCGGTGTAACATTGGATAAATCACATGTATGTACTTGTCATTTATTAAAGTTGTACTAGATTACAATCTTTGTAAGTCAGTTACTTTGAAAACCTCATACAGCAAAAAAAAACTTACACTGAAAATTTAGCTATTTAATTTTCGTTCAAAAATGTAAACTTATAACTAGAAAACTAGGTGAAGATTTTCACGTCAGACAATTATAGTTGTTACAGAAATCAGTCTATTATAAGAAGAAAATATAAGACAATGGTAGAGTGGTGCTTCATAAAAAGCATATCATTATAATTGCAAATGCGAAAAATAGCAAAGATAGATGAGTGTTGGTCATACCTGAACAACTTGACCTTACAAGCATGTTAGTAGAACTTTATTGGCAAACAAGTTAAGCTGGTTTATCCGACACCTTTCACTCACACAAGTATTAGTTTAATTCATAATATCCAGTATTTCACAAAATCTCTACAATGGTGAATTCATTATCCAACATGAAGAGTAATTATAATCCTTAGAACTCACAAACATCACCCTACAGTGTTTCCGTTCACTTTCTTCCACAGGTGAAAAATCACCCTGCTGTATCCAAATAAAATATTTGCTCATTTCAAGTTAATTCTGCATATAAACTTAGTAGCATTGCATTTTCGAATTTTACCTTATGTATATAAGATTCTAGAAGCATAATTGCACTCTTCAACACATGCAATTCTGACCCAAGCGTGCATTTGGCTCCTGAACCTGTAAAAAATGTAAAGCTTGGATTGATGATAAATCAAAACAATTCCACTCCAGGCATAGTTGTTTTGAATGGAGATAATCCCTGATCAAAAAATGCAGTGTTACAAGAGTTATGTTGGGAGAAAGAACCTGAATTGATGTGCCAAGATATAACTGTTCCATTTGCATTTAATTTCTAATTCATTTCTCTAGATGCAGCTCAGATGTTTTATCTAGCAAACTATCTGTGGTAATTTTAATAATTTGTTTGATTGACATCAATACTAATGCAACGAAGAAAAAAAATTCTAGTGTATATGAGTGAGATGATGTAACCACGTCAACAAACACAGCAAATTCCCTCCAACTGAAACTGACATAGACAGAGGATTGCATTCATTCAACATTACCCAACATTTTCTTTGTGTTTTCTACCATATACAACCATTTTGTGTACTAGTCAAATAACAAACTCCCTTTCTATAATTTGCATTAAATTTCAAGAGTTGAACAGTTTTGTGAAGATTGACTATTCTGTTTTTACATTTCCCTATCAAACCCCCATTGTTTCACCTTCTATTTGTTAGCTTTGCATTGTGCATCAAGTCTTGGTCCCGGCACATTATAAATTGAAGTATTCATGTGAATGTGATCCGCACTTTATTATTTTCAATGTTGCTGGTTGGGAGAAGGATGATGGGGAACATGTGACAAAAACAACACGGTTTTCTGTTAAGTGACAATCTGTGCCCAGAATCCTCCGCTTACAATAAAAATATGCTATCAACACCTGAGGAAAAAGAAAACATACAATTACCAAAATGTGTGAAATGGGCATATAATTTCAACACTTGTAAATTGTGAATGCTATATTATACCAAACGCATGCAAAAGCATGTACATCACAATTCTACAAGCTTAGTCTGTGGACATAAATGTGTGAAAGAATCTACTGTAGATTCACCTATCACACTCCAAACCACCAACACACATTTTACTTTCATCAAAAAGTAAAACAATTTATGACAGCAATTAACAATACATGATACGTTCTATAACAATACATGATATATTATATTTATTTATTTAACGATCCAGAAGATTAAAAGGCTTACCGACCTTGTCTGTGCATTTCTTGATTTTTATTTTGATGGTTAGAATGTAAAGTGAGAGGAATAGTCATCAGGCGAATTGAAAAGTCATGAATGACCCCACCGAGATGACAGAGAGAGAAGATGTAAATCAATCTTGCATTAAACTTACAAGAAATCAATCCAGTTAAAAAAGGGATAACTGCTCATATCAGGCATCTGAATATGTTACTGCGCAATTCAATGCTGTAATTTTATTCAAACTCTATCTCCTTGCAACTGCTATGAAGCTTCAGAAGTGACAAATTCTTATATCAATTTACTATGGAAACATCACCTTACCATGAAATGAGTTCTCTGTAAGACTATGGAAACATCATCCTACCCAGAAATCAATCCAGAGGAAAAAGGGATAACTGCTCATTGCAGGTGTCTGAAAATGTTATTGGTCAATTCAATGCTGTGATTTTATTTGAACTCCATATCCTTGCAATTGCTATGAAGCTTCAGAAGTGACAAATTCTTATCCCACTTTACTCCCGCTTGGAGGCCTTGCTAATGGCTACAAAAACTTCATTAGATCAACTGAATGTCTCTAGTTGTAGATTACCGCAAACATTCTGGAAAGTCCAATAAAAAAATAATTGAACTCCAATTAATAAGTTCACAAGCATATTATATCAATTGGTCATGATTGATCTATAACTGTCCATGAACCTTTCTTATTTTATTGATTTACAGTCCCAAAACCTTTTTTATTTTATTGATTTACAGTCCACAAAACTTTTTTATTTTATTGATTTACTGTCCACTAGCCTTTTTATTTATCTTGTTGAAACACAATTACCATAATATGTAATTCATTGTCATGATATATTTGCAAACAAAATATGAAAATGTAATCATCTGAAGGCTCTTTTAATGGATTTTGGATTGTAACTTACTTCTGTGTACAGTGGAAGCAGCAGGTGCTTGGGAAAAAGTTAGTTCACATTCAAAGTCGTGTATATTTGAAGACAGTTGACAGCTCGGACCTAAATTAGGGTTTGAATGAGCTTTTCGAAATGTGTAGGTACTGTCAATAACTCCAACAAGCTTAGAAATTGTCTTTAAAATGACTAGTAGAGCATTACATTACAAATTTACAGTTCAACATATTTAGTAACGACAGTAAATCAGTCTGCAAAAGAAAGCCTTATATATTCAAAATAGCCTAAAGGTTATTTCAAAACTATACACAGTGTATTAGGAGATACCCTGTATATAATAATGTTTTTCAGAAACCAGGTCATCCAGTATAAGCAATTATCTGTATATATAAAAATTGCATTAGAACACTTTTTCTACATTAAATATCAAAGCTATTTTTTTCTTGTGGGACAGCGGTAAGCAAGCCGAACCAAGCAATGCACACATGCTAGCTGTATATTATAACTTCTTTCATCTTAAAGGTAATGAACTTAAACTTCAACAATAGATTAATTATATTGGAAAAAACAGAAACGGCTGAAATTATCAAGTGAACATTTAATATTCAAATCCACAAAAATCTCAATGTCCATGATTTAAAGCCTCACAAACCAGAAATCAACTTCACACCCATAGACCAGCACAAAATATTTTCAAAGAAATGCAATACATATTATCTTCTAAGAACAAACATCTGTTTATCATCTTCTAATAACAAACATCCGTTTCCCCTCCTCCCTGATGAAAGTATGTGAAAGTTTTAATCTTACAGCTTCCACCTCAACAGCTTCTTCTTCCTCTTTTGTCAACCATGAAGACAGATGCAAAGCTATAGTTTCTTCCTTGTTATCAGTGGTGTTGCATCTTAAAGACATATCGCCATTGGGACAAATGATCTTATCTAGTTTTGGTTCATAAGATTCTGCAAATCCCCGTAAGATATCCTTAAGAGCATCGCGCCAAATAGGCTGGGCTACTTTGAGAAATTCATGCATTGCTGAATCTGGAATAGCTACTTTTCCCAAATCAGTTTCATTGGGGCCACCTTTTCCATGAAAATCAGACCCTCCAATCTTCAGTAAGCCATAAGCATCAGCTAATTCACTGAATCCTAATTCATATAATGCACCAGAATAAGAAATCGCCATCAGGATTATAGAAACTAAATTACCATATGGAAGGTATTAATTTCCCAAGGCATTACAGGGTTTAAACCCTTAAAATGAGCTCAACATTATTAGTTTAATCAGTTATATTTGAAGGAGAACTGTGTAATTGATATAATTTGAAATGTAATTATTTGCTTGCAAAATAGACACTAAAATTAAAAGAAAAAAAAAATTATTAAATTCCAGTAAATTAAAAAAGAAACTGTACTTCACTGAAGTTCAATGGTAAGTTGGACAACCACATTAACTTCTAAACAAAGAAGTAAGAACCAAAATGAAAATAATAGACTTCCATTCGAGACGCCCCTTACCAGCTGCTTTTCCATCACTTCTATAGACTTCAATGCCATGAAGGCCAGATTCTTTAAGGCTTCTGACAACAGATACAGGGTTCTTCAAAGCCCATGGATGAGCAAGGGCTGCCACTCCTCCTGTCCGGCATATTATTTTTATTGCTGTTTCAGCAAGAATCTCACTACCCCTGCAAAATAATCAAAAAGACTCCACTTCTAGCAAGATTCATTCACCTATTTATTGGACGTTAAATATTCAATTTGCAATCAGGAACCTGTATCATCTATGTGATCCCAAAATGCATTGAAAAATTAGATGTAGCATACATAGCATAAGCAGGTCCATCGTCATGTAGGTATTTGCTAAAAGCCCGCTTTGTATTATCAACATATCTAGCCTCAACCATTGCCCGAGCCACATGGAGTCTTCCTGGAGCTACACCATCTCCAGCAATGCGTGCAATGTGTTCCCATTTTAGGGGCATTTTCATATCTTTAAGCTTCAGTAACATGGTTTCTGCCCTCTGGTAGCGGCCCTCTCTTATATTGGCTAAGCATTCTTCGATCTCTGCAAATTTAGCTGGTCCACAGCTACCATAATAAGCTAATATATGTACTGGCTCTCCTTTGCCAGAACCGGTCCTGTTAGACGATAAAAGATTTAGACGAAATAACATCTCAAACTAAATAAATTTTAGCCTTAAAGCAGATTTTTTATTCATAGATTCAATGAGCTGACTTCATTTATATTAAATTTAAGAATAAAAATAAAAAAGTAGAAACAGTTCAAAAAACTTGTTGGTGCTTTCCTTTCTACCAGAGTAACCAAGAAAGGTGAACAAGGAGGGCCAAGAACATGATTCATAAAAAGAGTTCAAATCCACACACCAAGTGACTAGATAGTCTGATGATTTATGTGATCAAAAGCTTCAACTAAGATGGTAATCCTGCAACATATGCCTACATATAGACAAGTAAGAGGCTGGCTAACCTTGATGGAACAATTGCACTGATTTCAACACCTGGAATTACTCTGATACCGTATTTACGGGCAGCTTCCAAGGCAGCTGGTACCCCTGCCATAGTGTCATGGTCTGTCAGGGCAAGCACTCTCACCTGTTCTGCACATGCTCTAAACCATTCATAAGACATTCAAAAGTTTATTCACAGACTAAATACTTTTAGAGAGACTTGTAGAGAAATTAAAAGAAAATCGTCAGTTTCCCATATATATGACATACGTTCCATAACTACAGAAATAATGGAACTTGTCGTTTTTAAAAAAGGTAGGCCTCATCTATAAAATTGGATTTAAACTGGTGGGTAAGCAGGAGACATTTGCAGCAGCCATACTTCCCGCTTAAATGTCTACAACTGGATTGCAAAACTAACATCTAAAGCAGTACTGCCTGGCACACACTGTCAATGTTACGAAACTCAAATATGTACAAATGTCAATTGACTAATAAAAAATTTATGTTTGCCCTCCTCTTTGTCTTTCCCCACCCTCAACCTCACCTCCCCACTGGTCCACTTCCTTTTGGCAAGCCACTATAAATTGCATATTAAAACCTGGTTACCTAAATTTGTACCCATGCACATACATGTAATTTGATTCAACTTACCACTACAACAAACAAGAGCTATTACAAAATGCCTGACATAAATGAACAATGACATATATATTATATGCATATGTAAGCCATGAGATTGCCAGCGTATGCGTAATACAGCATACTGTGACTTCATCAATTGCTGCCAAACATAAATGTAATATTGGAGAATTAATGATATGGTAACAGAGATCCTCAATCGCAGATGATCACTACAGAGATGAGCTAAAATATCTCAAATGCTCAACAGAATCTTATGTTCTCTATTTGGCCACATTAATATTCATTTCTCGTATCCAATGGAGGATGTAGTCCTGGAAGAGGCATGATTTGGAGTCCAGAACAACTTTGGCAAGGTGGGCACTAGCTTTAATCTACGTAAGGCTGGGCAATAACTTGACCATTTAATATCCATAAAATGGTCAACACATTCTATGCATCAGACAGGCAAGGTCTCCAAGCATGATAATAGAGATTCTTTTGATACAATCTTCTCCACAAATACAAGAACAAAATGGACCCCTTAGCCAATACCACTCGGGCAGGGCACACACTCTTGGAAGGTATGCAGAGGCATATCTATGTGATTTCACCATATGCAAGCCTGAGTTAATTCCTTCAGTCATCAAGTCCAATACTTTGGTCACAAGGATATTTGGCTTCCAAGACATAGTGCATACTCTCTAGTGGAGAAGTTTTTTTAAGTTGGGTTTTCAACTCGGGCCACCAAATAACTGTAGTTCACGGTTTGAGCCTTGAGGCCAAAGTCTTGCCTGCTCAAAGTTAATCACCGATTGAACAGGTTATGTCTTAAATTTTGGCCAGAAATTTCAACTATTTTATGACCTCCAATAGCCTGGGCAGAATGGTAAGACCCTATTTACTCACAAGGAAGCACAAGGCCAAAACATAAGGAGATATAATACACGCACACAACATATTTGCACAAATGCAGACATATATGCAATAAAGGTCAAGATTACCAACTTATTCATACGACAATTAGGGGTTTAGTTTTATTAGGGATACAGTGGTTTAGGTTTACCAACATAGATAAAGTGACAGCTAAAGCAAATCAGTTAGGGTTTCGTTCCATTAGGGTTTGAATGCTTAAGTTTATCAGACAAGTACATACTAACAGATTAGGAACATGACAGTTCGGTGCTTAGTTCCATTAGACATTTCTCGATTTTTTTAATAATGCACACACCAAAAAGGCAAGCTTACTAAGCTTAGTACAGATCATCATATCCAGATTCTCTCATATATATTGCATATGCCATTTTCTTTCTTTCTCTCTGTTGAACTACTCACAACACACGCTCCTTAATGCATACCATAAACATGCAATACTCAGATTAAGTATGTCCAACTCATTTATTAGTGACAGATTTTTATATATGAATAAGAAAGCCTCAGGAATTGACAGGACAAACTTCAGACATTGGACCTATCATAATAATACGGAAGAAACATAACATTACAGAAAAACTCAAATGGAAACACACAAGCACACAAAGATATATCCTTGATTAAAAAACCTAATCTCAAACAACATAAAACCTTTAAAATGACACAATCGACATCCAAAACGTTGCAACATAACTTCATAAGTAAAATGGATTGGGTATGTTGAAACTCACCCCATTCCTGTACGCTCTATCCACAAGGGCCGAAGGCGACAAGAAACCATCACTGCAATTGCTGTGTGAATGCAGCTCAAATATGACAGGAGCCTCTGGAAATTTTAGACTCTTAGGAACGAAATCCTCGTTGATAGCCTCCTCAGAGGGAATCTTATAAAACCATTCCTTCAGATATTTTGTCGCGGCAGAATGGTCTATACTCTTTCTCCTCTTCTTTCCAGTCTTTTTCTTCTTTCCATGCCCCATTCTTTCTCTTCTGGGGCGATTATGTGTGCTTCACAGACGGGAGATATGGTTGTTGTCTATGGGAGGATTCTATCTAATTCACTAAGCAGATATGCCAATGGGAGATAGGTATGAAGGGATTTTTTTGAACTATTAATCAGATAAACCTATGAGATTTTGGTACCTTCACTCGTGTGTGGTATTAATCGTAATTCATCCTACCATAAGAAGCAAAAAAGTATCATTTTAGGTTTTCTCCATGTTTAATGGGTTGTAGACATGAAGGACTGCAACCAAAACGTACAACTCTGTAAACTTCATCTCGTTTCAGTAAATATCTGATTTGTAACTATCAGGGGGCAAGCAGGGGGTCAGAGGCTTGCAGACCTGAGTGAGAGCAATGGAACATAACGCTTCGTAAACTGCGCCAGAGACCTGCCATATCTTGTTCCAGACTCGGAGATGTAACATTCAACATTGGTTTTATTGAAATATTTAAACGACAGGCCTAGGTAACCCCATGTGTTCTCACAGTTTTTTCCTCAAATAGGTTTCAGAATATAAAGAAAATCCGGGTCCAATATTTATTTCCTTATGGAGATTCAGCTTTTTTCACCTAGTTTTTTTTGTTTAAACCAAGGATTGAGTAGTATCCATTCCGCCAAATTCGCCCAAGGCATGATCGCGGCGTCATCCCTTTTAGATGTCAGGGGCCTTGCACTCATCAAGACTTGATACTTGGTGTGCTCTTTGTGAGCCTTTCAACTTCACCAGTAGACCAAGGGCCCTTTGACAGTTCCAATATTTTAAAAAAATAAGATTACAAAAAACAAGTTTCATATAGTATATTATTTTATTTTATTTTAAATGAATACTCCCTTTCTATTAATAAAATAAATAATTTTTTTTTTGAATGAATAGTCTCTTTCTATTAATAAAATAATATACTTGTTTCATATTCACAAAAAGGGGTCGGGGATACAAGATCATCTTGTGAAAGTTCACATGGCATAAGCCAAAAACAAAAACTATTTACCAAAAAAACATATAAGCAAGTCCTCCAAGCTGCAAGAGCAGTGCCAGCCGAAGGGGGATCATCATGGTCATTATAACCCCAGGAATCGCTAGGATTGGCAGGTGGACTAGGAACAGTCCAGCCATCAACAACATCTTCATCAGCAACTTTCTCTTTATCTTTCTCCTCCACCCACAGTGGAGAAATTGCCAGATCCAAGCGGGGGGAAGACCACTTGGAGCCACCAAAAGTAGGAGGAGCAATAGGAGGGGGAGCCACAAGCACTGAGGACTAACCAAAACTGCGGCAAGGCAGAGAAGCCAAGTGTCGCCACCAACCAGCATCGTCACCACTAGGAGAGCGGTGATGGGGAGCTTGTGAGCACGGCATATGCGAGCAGCGGGCAAAAGAATTACGACTTTAACAGCAGCACTAGAGCGGAGTGTGGTCACCCGAAGAGTCAGGAGTAACTCTTGCGACCATGCAAGGCACATTACCCCAATGATTGAGCAATTCATGGAGGTGGGCCACCTCCAGCACCACCTTGTTGGCCTGGACCTGGATCTGCAACATGACATTATTACAAATGCATGCTTTAGTGTACATAGCAACATTGATATCAAGAAAGTTGTGAATGAAAAGAACATCATTCCTATCTTTCCACAAAATAAACAAAATCTCCATCCTGAAAGTATGCTAGATCTGGGTAAATTTACGAGGAATCCTCAAGGAATCACCTAGCATAATCATGTGCCAAGAAAAGGGTTCTGGCTTGAAAGGCTTTAAAAAATCATGTATCCATTGCCAATAATTCTGAGCATGCTTACAGAACCAGAAAATATGCAAAAACAACTCAAGATGCCCACAAAAAGGACACTAAGGATCAGGAACACCAAGATGTTTGAGTCCCAAACCAAGGGGAAGCCCTTGAAATAGCAGATACTAGGCAAAATGGGCAATCTTGGACTTAATGATAGTGTCCCAAATTGCATCAAATCGAACCCTCCAATGATGAGAAGAAAACTAAATATTTCATCGTTGGTTGAGAGTATCAACCATAGGGAGATGGGGAGAAAGCCAATGATACCCTAAGTTGGGCTTATAACTGGTGAAGCATGTGGTCTTTCCACCAAAGTCGTATAGATTGGATTCCCAACTTGTGAAGCAAATGATCGAGAATGGCAGAGAGCAACAAATCAAAAGTCTAATGATCTAGCGAGCAAGATGGAATTGGACCTACATATCCTCCCAAGATCTGAGACTCATAGAGACCCTAGAGAAGAGGTCCTTAGGAGTCTTGATGTTACATTTGAAAAAATGTAGAGCACTGGCACCTTAAGTCTTGGCCAGAGGAACACCCTAAATGGAAAACAACAAAGACCACCAAAGGTTCTATTGATTCAAAGAAAGCCCATCATGAAACCCATCGCCATCCCAACGAAGCCAAGGCTTCACAGCTTCCCAAGCTTTCCAAATGCTCTTGATAACAAAAGAGCCTTGGATATGAATAGGCTCCTGCATAATGAAAAGGGTCTAAAGACCAATCCCCTTCCACGCAGGCCTATTAATAGGAAATCTAGAAGAGATATAGTGTCGAACCTACACTTTCCAAGCTTCATCACTGGTGAGAGCATGAATAATCCACTTAGTACAAAGAGCAAGCCCTTGCTCTTATGTGGAGAGAAGGCCAAGACCTCCAAACTATTTAGGGAGACACCATAAATCTCAAGCAACCTTGTGAAAGCCATGATGATCAGAACAAGAAGCCCAAAGAAAGTCATGAAGCAAGCATTCCAGCTTGAGGTAGAAGGCTTTGGAGGGAGGCCAAAAAGAGGAGTAATACACATGAGTAGTAGCCAGCACCTTCGAGTAAATTTGGAATTTCTCCGCAAGAGAGAGGGGTTTTGTGATCTAGTAATCGAGTTTTTTTCTCAATTTTAATGAGCATAGTGTTGGAAATATAAGAGGAGTAACTGAGAGGGGAGGGATGAATCAGTTACCACAAAAATAAATCCCAAATCCCTTAGATGTCAATACAAAACAAAACCAAACTTCGCCAAAACTGAAAATGTTGTTGTAACTTGATTAGCACTAAATCACTCGGTAAACATTAAGAATTGTTGCAACTTGGTAAGCACAAAAATATTACTTCTTTAGATGTTTAATGTGATTAACCTTAATTAACTTAGTTGCAAAACCATAAAGCAAATAGCATGAACACATATGACACCAAGATTTAACATAGAAACTCAATTTGGGAAAAACCACCAATTGTAACTAGTTACTATTTTTCACTCTTCTAAAGTGACTCTTGTTAGGAACCAACCCTGTTAAAAGTTACAAAACACACTGTTAGGTGTGACCCTATTAAAAGATTTAATCACCCTATTAGAAGTGGCCTTGTTAGAGGTCTTTAGACACTTCAATTAGAAATGCCACCTTGTTAGAGGATTTGGCAAATAGTTGTTGAGCTAACTGTGTTAAGAGATTTGATACACTACTACAATTGTTAGAGAGTAACAATGATATGACTTGATTACTGATGCAATCGTATTACTAAATTCAGATATCTATTCTGGCTCAAATGCTTGATCATCCTTGATCAAAATGCCTAATGCAACTCGGTAAACTTAGAATACTTTGCCATCCATCCAATTCGCTTCCTTGATTTATCTTTTCAATCCCATGCTTCACTTTTTCAAACCCACAACTTGACCTTATACTTATATTTTTTGCCTTGTCAAGTCAACTTGAATATATCTTCAAATATTCAATATTCATCCCTTAAGTCGGCTAGACTTGACAAATAAATTCATCAAACTAAATATGTTGATTCAAGAAAATCCTTTGTTAATTGACCTAACTCAGTCAACACTAACTCAAAAAAGACTTTCTGCAGACTTGCTTTGGTAACCAAGTGAGCTTGGTTAAACTCAGTTCTGTGCCAACTTTTCTTTGGTGCTCAAGTGAACTTGGTAGACATTGTCTTCCTGCAAACTTCCTTTGTTGCCCAAGTGAAGCTCAACACATATTGTCTCTGAACTTGGTTTACTCTAGAATGCTCGACAGACATTGGAAACTGGCTTCATCGCCCGAGTGAGCTCGACAGACACAAACTTGTAAAGGCTTGACATTTTGTATAACATCAAAGACAATATACAACTAAACAATTATTTTCAACACACAACATTCCAAAAATCCACTAGAGAAGCTTGGAAGGCAAAGGGGATGCCTAGAAAGAAAAATATCTCCCTGTAAGTGACCTATTTCCACTCAAATTGAGCAAGCTAGGGTGGAGCTAGAAGAAAGGATTGCCTGTAACAAAGAGTGTTGTGCCATTGAATAACTGAACTAGAAGCTTGACAAAAGTTATCCAAGCATTGCAAGGCATTAGTGATATTCCCCTCGTCCTCCAAGAGAGTGAGAAATGAATCATCAACAAAGTGACCATTGACAAGCTGAGAAGAAGACTCAGGCAAGGAAATACTATGCTCCAAACCAAAAGAAACAGAGTGGACAAGTAGGTAACCAAAAGCTTTAGCAACAAGAACATACAAAGTTAGATCCAGAGGACAACCCTAGTGGATAGATCGAAAGACCCTGAAGGCTTCAAATTGAGATTTGTTGATGGTAATACAGGCATTAGCATCTCCAAAAAGTATCTCCACTGACTAGAGAAAATTAGGGTCAAAACCTAAAGCCTGAAGCATGGCCAAAACCCAAAGCCTAAAGCATAGCCAAATTGAAGGGCCATTCAATTCGATCATAAGCTTTGGCAAAATTGATTTTCAAAAGCAAAGCCTATTGGTTAGAGTTACGAGCCCACTCCATGCCTTTCCAAACAACAATGATGGTGTCAAGAATATACTTGGATTTGATAAAACCAATTTGCTCAAGTCACATGATTAAGGGAAGAAGATGTTGAATCTTGAGATCTAAGGCCTTATCAATGATCTTGCATGACACATTAAGCAAGGTGATGGGTTGCCAATTGCAAATATCCTCAAGGTCACTAGCTTTAGGTATGAATTTAATGTTTCCTTTGTTAATGATGGCTCCAAGACTCTTAGTATGATATGCTTCAAGATAGAATTTGTGCAAGTATTAGCCAATAGACTCCGAAAGGTGCTTGTAAAATTCACAAGGGAACCGATCACACCTAGGGGACTTGTCATGTGCCATAAAAAAGATAACCTCCTTGAGGTCCCAAATGGTGAGAATTTGCTCATAGAAAACCCATTGCTCGACCACTAGGCAGTTTGGAGTAATCGAAGTACACTTTGTGATAATGGTGCAGAGCAAAGCAAAAACATTTTCATAATGGTGCACAAAAGCTTGCAGGATGTCAGGGAGATTGGAAATAATAGTATTGCCGTGATTAATCTTTTTAATCCTAAAGTTGGTATGACAGGCCTTGAGAGCCTAGAAGAATTCTTTAGAAGCTTTATCACCAATCTACAACCAATGGAGGTGAGCCTTGATTTGGGCACCTTGAGCAGCATAGTAATCAACAATTTGTTTATCATGGTAAAGCTTGGCAAGCTAGACTTGCAAATTAAAATCAAACAGGTTAAGGGAAAGAATTTTAGAAGCCTTCTTGAGAGCCTTGGTATTGGCTTCATAAGACCTCTTTCTACATATAGCCAATTGTCACCCATAGATGCGAAGAAACCTAGCAGTTTTGGTAGTAACATCATTCCACCATTGAATCCAACCCATTTGAGAATGGGGTCTTGGCTCCAAACTCCAGACATGCCAAATGTGAGCAATAGTAGAAGCATGTGTCAGCACCAATGTGTTGAGGAAAAATTGCGTTATGACAGATTGTTGGACAACAGTTTCCCAAGAAATGGTAAAATAAACGGGATAGTGGTCTGACAATGTTACATCCGGCAAGGGAATGACAAGTAACTCTCAATCTTCAGAAAAGAAAAAAAAAAGATTGAGCAGTAATCATGGCATTATTGAGACATTTTAATATACGGTCTGAGCTAGCTCAAAAGTTAGATCATGTGTGCCAAACCCTACTCTGTGGATCAAAAAGGACCAATTTATTGCACATAAAGTACCACACTTCCCTTTCCCCAACTATCTAGTGAAAGGGCAAAACACTTTCTTTGTTAGAAACCAACTCAACCATATTCACCAAATTTGAGATCGTTCCACAACATCATTAGGAGCATAGATATTAACTATACTAAAGGAATGATGATTGATAGAAAGCAAAATCCAAATAATTCCATGGATGGGGTTAGAACCATGAGAAATAATAATAGAATTAAGATGAGGTGAAAGGAGAGTAACTACACCACCTCTACCAACTTGGTGTTGAGAAGAAAACATAATGTCATTCGGCCAAATCATGTGATAGGCAGAAGAAATCATGAAACTAGAGATTTTAACCTCTTGCATACAAAGGAAATCTAGATTAGCAAGTCTATGATGGATATCCCAAACATAGTACTTTCTAGAGAGGTTTGTAAGACCTCACACATTCCATGATAAAAATTTAATCAAAACTCTTTCATATTTGTCTCGTCCTCAAGGGAAGAGTAATTATTTTGCAAGAAAGTTGGAATTAGGTTTTAAAAAGAGGGAAAACCTCTCGAAGTGATAACCCACTGCTTCTCTTCTGGTTTTTCAGCATGTCTGGGTGGACTGCAAGAATGCCACAAAGTTTGTGTCTCAATGGAGGACTCAATGAGCAGAGTATGAACCACTATAGGAGTGGTAACCCTCACAACCACCTTGATCCCCTAGGGAGGGTTTGAAACCTGTGAAGCGACAAGAATTGACTCTTGTGAAACAATTGTCGAACCTATAATAGCCAGGGTTTCCATTCCATTCTGCACAGGAGAGGTGGAAGTTGATGCTACATTTAGTTGTTTGGGGGCCAAGGAAACCTTTCCTTTGCACCCAACAGTGGTCCATTCCTCCTTATTTTTTTCCTTCTGCTGGCTTGACATGAGCATCCTTGGACGAGGGTTTAACCCTAGGCACTACCAAAGGGAAATCCCTGATCTTATGTTGCAATGGGCACCCTAGAAATGCCCAAAAAACTAAACCAACGGCTGACAGTGATTTTAATGTCTTTGCATAGATTTCAAACCACATAACATGAACAAGAACGAATTTATGCAAAACTAAAGATTGAACTACTATTGAAATAATATTAGTTTTCAAGTTAATGAAATCAAATACATTGCAAACTTTCCAACTCACTAATTACTCTAGCATTATAACATGTTATTCTAGTCATGATTTCCCAACTTGCTACTACAATAATATGAATAGTGTCACGCTACAGTAAAAAATGCCTATTAATGAAGCTAATAGCAATGAATTCCAAAGGCCAAACCCCAAGGGAATGATGTCTAGAATGTCACAAGAGAGGATAGACATCCTCTAATGCCAAGAATAGATCTATAACTCATGCATCCAATTTCTTCTCATATTCAATCTTGCCTTACAATAGCCACAAGCTCTCCTTTTATTCCTACTTCATAGGGTTGACCACTTTACACAAGCAATGTGGGATAAATAAAAGAAAAGAAAAGGCTAACAGTCACACAACTAGACAACTGCTAAAGTGGGGACATGCATATGTTTTGCCGATTGGCACCTATAATAGGTGTTTGGTAGGTTCAAATAAATAACTTCTGGGAGAAGGTGTGGGAACCAACCTAAATCTCCATAGAATCCTTAAGATCTTTGGAGAGATCAACCTCAATGCAAACACATTTCTGAGGGCGAGCATTGAAAAACTTATCATGTTCCTTAGTAACAACTTTGCGAAGGGTGTTGGCAATGGACTCAATAAATGACTAGCAAGATAGGGGGAGACTAGGGAACTCAACCCAAACATGAACCCTAAGCTTTTTGTCACCAAAGACTATAAAGTCACGAGACCACCTTTGAAACACAAGCAAGGAGGAATGAACCGACCAAGGGCCATTTCCAAAGACCTCATCGTTCTAGGACGAGTTAGCACAAGGAAAAAAAAACCTTTGGTAAGGTTTTGTACAAAGGCGAACTCTGTGAGGAGTCCAACTCTTGTTAACCCATTCTCTGAACATAGCTTCAAAAGGAGTCCTACCCACAAAATACCCTATCAATGTATGTTGTTCTAACCATTCACATCCAACATCAAATTCTTGCAAAGGAAGAATAATATCAAGATTACCTCATGGAAGACCTTCAGGACGAACTTGTGAGGATGTTTGTTCAATGGAGGTGTCATGGCTATCTGAAGTAGTAACACGAGCACCAATATCAACTACTGAGTCACAGCTGACTGGGGCCATTGTAAACTAGCCCTAAAAACTCCCACACTAAATGCAATATGACAAATGGAAAACTCATAAGGAGAGCTTGGATAGAGAGTCGTACACAAGAGACACATGAAACCCTACATTTCTATACTGTATATGAAATATTTTAATTAAAATATTTAACTAAAATATTATATAGTTACAATTTTCTATATTTATAATTGTAGTAATAAAGTATTTTTTATTATAATTATATAAATCATTATTAAATGTTAATTATAAAGTATGATATATATAAAATAAAAATTTAATTTTTTTTTTAGTGGTAAATATAATTATTGATATATATTTTCTATCAAGAATATATATATTATATTATACCAGTATATTATAAATAAATTATTATGCTAAAATAATAATATTTTAATAAAAATAACATTTAATAATATTTCTTAAAAGATTGTAAAAATATAAGTATATATTATATTTTTAACATTATAAAGTGAATGACAAAAAAAATACATTTAAAAAATAAAAATAGATTAAAAATATAAAGATCTAAACTAACTTATTTACATTTAACGATATTAAACATTAATGAATCATATTATATTAATTAAAAATAATTCTTATAAAGTATTAGCTTTACAATCCATGAAATTTGCCCATAATTGAATTAATCAAATATAGAAAAATATTTTTTATAAATTATAAAGTTTAAAATCTTGCATCTACACTATTGTATAATATATTAATTTGAAAATCAAATTTAGAAATGACTAATTCTAACCATATAAATGAAAAATTTTAATCGCTTGTGAAATCCAAAAATTATCACAATAGTACTTAGCCTACCGACAAGTACTTAGCCTACCTACAAGTACTAATAAGAGAAGAGATGGAATGTAGATTACTTTCAATAGGGGAAAATTCAAGAAAGACTTTGAAGGACCAAGTGTGACATAGTAGCTTGTATTTGTCATATGTTTAATTAATTAGAATAGTTAAAATAAAAACTAAATAGTTATAGATCGATCAAAAAAAAGTTAACAGTTATAAAAGAAAAAATTAAATTAATTGTAACACAAAATTTAATATTATTAAATAAATATTTCATTTGTCTTTTAATATTTAATTATTAATTTATACTTTGATGAAAATTTTACATATATTTTAATTTTTTTATCATATGCATATATATAAATATTTGAAAAATAACATATTTTCAATATAAATTATATATAAACAAGAGCTCTATTGAGTTGGAGTCCTTGCCTTTTGGCAGAAGGATATGGATATAATAAAGGATATGGATATAATAAAAGTAGGAAAATCCTAAGCTCAATTTGAAAGATTTTTGATCAATAATAATTTTTTAATAATTTGACATTTATTATTAGTAATTTAGAATTGATTATCATAGAATATTTTCCTATATATATGATTCTACAACACTTGCTATAAATATTCACATATTAATTTGATATTTGAAAAAAAAAATAAGATTATGTTTTTTTTAACAAATTTGAACTTTTCCATGTATTACTATTTTTTTTTGAAATTATGACATAAGAAATAATTGTTATATATTATATGCATCAATACATTTAAAAAAAAAAATTTACAAGATAACAACTAGTTATTATATGTTATATGAATATTTTCCTATATATATGATTCTACAACACTTGCTATAAATATTCACATATTAATTTGATATTTGAAAAATAAAATAAGATTATGTTTTTTTTAACAAATTTGAACTTTTCCATGTATTACTATTTTTTTTTGAAATTATGACATAAGAACTGATTGTTATATATTATATGCATCAATACATTTTAAAAAAAAAAATTACAAGATAACAACTAGTTATTATATATATATATATATATATATATATATATATATATATATATATTTGTTTTATTTTATTAGTTAAAAATAAAAATTACTTTAACTCTTGATCTGTGAATGCTCAAGTCAAATGGATTTTACCCTTATGTTGTCCACTAAAAATACTTTAAGTATGCCAGTTTTCAAGCCTTGATGAATCCATATGCACACTTTTCCAAGTCCATTCCATTTGCAAAAATCGTTATCTGACACTGTTTCCAGTTTGCAAAATCCAAGTAGCTTACTTTGAACATCCGCCAAATGCATCCTGTTATTCGTCATGAGCCCATATCACATATCCATAATGTCCTCATGACAAAGATCCAATGTCCCAGTTTTTGTCTTCCCAAATGTCCGTCTGCCCAATTTTCAAAGGCTAATACAAACCTAGTTTGTTATTTTCTGACTTGTTTACTTGCAGGTAATTCTAAGAAGGCAGCTTTGACGATGAATATCTTTTGACTAGGAATTCGTCATAAGATGAAATTCGAAAGGGTAAAAGTATACGGAGTAGAGAATCAATATCCCGGATTTCAAAGCCCAGTTATCTGTACACATAATAGAATATACTGCTAATCAAATAAAATATATATTTTAGATTGAATTTCTATAGTTATTAATACAATTTTGAAGATAAAAAACTCCATTTATGAAACATAGTTTTTAACCTACAATGATGAAAATAGTTAGATTCATATTAATCCTACACATATCATGTGCAGAAATCTGTTATCATCAGCCATAGTAAAAAGAAACATGCAATCTTGAGATTCAATTTTCTCAACATTTCTAGGATTTGTAGCATAAAAAAAAAGTAGATGGAGGAGGCTCATAAATTAAAGCCACAATCCAAATCTTCCTTGCTCAAATGTCATAAAGCTTTGAGTCTTACGCACTCACCGCTCTCGTCCTTGGCCAAGAATTTGCTGGTGCGTCACTAAACATGATTTCCTTTTCCAAACATGATTGTGGCGGAGAATTACTAAAGTTGTGGCGCTAACAAGTGATAATCATTTCTAGGGTTTTGAAGAATCATGAGGATGCCTTTGCCAATGGGTTCATTCTATTTCCTCTTATAGATGAGAGCAAAGTTTCCATAATTTAATTTTTAAAATTTTTTTGTCATACTTAATCAATTTTACCCCTAGGAAAAATGGGGTTGGCCAATAAAAAATAAGAAATAAATGTTTGAAAATTAATTTAAAAATAAATGATTTTAGAACATTAGTACTATTAGGACTTTGATTTAAAAAATTAATGATATACCATCATTGAAAACAATAGTTCCCTGCCTTATAGATAAGGGAGGGACTAATAATTTTAATTTATAAAGTTACCATTATAACTTAGTTTTATGCTAGCATTTTAATTATTAGAAATTATTTTATATATTTTATATTTATATGTGTGTGCATCCTAAAATATGGGTATTAGTTATTAAAAATAATTTAATTATATATTTAATGTGTTTCATAATTTTATAAATGTGTGCATCCTAAAATATCATCATATTATAGGCATAGTGCTTCCAAGAAATCCACTCTTATAAGACCTTAAATATATGCACCAATCACGTAAAGTAAAATAATTTAATTGATGTTAACACTTAAAAAATTGATATATAAACATTACAAAAATTAATAAGTAAAAATAAAAATAAAAATAAAAGAATTTGATTGGTTGAAAAAGAAAATATTAATCATTAGTTAAGATCAACCGATTGCAATAGTATATTGCCTAAAGGACACATTACTTGGTGTATTTTTGTAGGTATTATATAAATCTAGTGGTTTAATTTTTTAATTTTTAAACTAATTAATGATATTAAATATAGATCAAATTTGTATATGTTTTATAGTTTCTCTTTAAAAAAATTGTTATATATATATATATATATATATATATCGCTGGTAAGATTAAAATTTTATTAAAAGTAAATGGAGTTTAAGTTTGTTTCAAATTAGTGGTAGTTATAAAGGAGGATTATTTATCTGTAAAAAAAGTTATTAAAAGGATCTATTAAAAAGTTTGAGGTTTAAGATTTTTTAGCTGCCTTATTTTTCTAATGTGGTCTCAACCATCATCTTCTTTTACCTTATTGTATTTTTTCCCTTTGAATACATGTCATCCTTCTTCTAACCTTTCAGCCTCATTATGCCACAACAAGTGTGCATCCTCCCTTTCGTGGTTTTAGGATATTATCTCTAAAGTACTTCATATCATGACTTCCATCAGCAAAACAAACACTCATTTTTACAAGCATCGGAAATTTTTTTTTCTCTCATACCATCCAATATACCAAAAGACTCAACCTTATCCCCCTTCTTCAAAGTTTTAGATTATCTATATTTGAACCCACCACATGATATTTCTTCAATTATGACCCTTGAAGCCTCACTTCTCTTATCCTCTTGGTTGTTCTGTCCTCCCAAGCCATTATCCACCATAAGATTGCTTCAAGAATTTGAACCTAAAACCTTCTTGGGGGTCTTAGTGGTTGTGTTTAGAGCCACCCATAAGGCTATATCCTTGTGTTTCTCCATTGAGTAAAATCTAAATGATTCATTATTCCACTAGGTCATTAGATTGTGCACTCTCTTCTTTGGGTAGTTTTGGTTCCCAAATTTAACAAAATGTTAAGATATAAAAGATAATCAAACTTTATGCTCAATCCTAACATTGGTCTTGGTCAATTAACTGGAAATAAAGAATTTCCCCTACACTTTAAGCTTTATAAAACTCGGGTTGGTAGACCTCCTATAACATTTATGAATGTCAAAATAATTTATAACATATGTTAAACACTAGCAGATGGATCTCAGTAAATTGAATTAAAATGCATGAATTTATTAGGAATTGGCTATATTCTGGTTGCATAACATTCTTGCACATCTAAGAGTAAAAGTTATCTAAAACTACAGCTAAAAGGAAAAAGGGATTTGACAAATGGTTTCTTCTTAGCCAAATGTCAGACTTAATAATATACCAATATCTATCCAAGGGTACATAGTCTATTCTTATGTAGTAAATGTGAGCTCCAAAGCATGTAACTCTAAATTAGTAGGATCCTAAATAACTTATTTCTGATGCTAGTGCAATCACATATGTAATTGCACAGACCATTCTTACACATCCATAACATATTACTAACTTATTATGAAACCCACGTACATAATCACACATTGACAAGGGAATTGCCAAGAAGAATTAAAATATTATATCTTAATTCATGTTAAGTAATACAATATGGAGACTGCCTATGTAATCATTTTTCTTGTTGCTCAAAACTAATTGAATGATGTTTGGGAGAACTCTACATTTGACTACTAAGAGAGAGAAAAAAAATCATATACGAGAATATTTACAATCCCATTAAATTGTCAAAAATTTAGATTAATGTTTAGTTTATGCAATGACAATAGTTGATGCAAGAGCATCCAGAGGTATAAGGGCAATCCTGTGTCACCCAAAAAAATGTACTTAGACTTAGTTTCTGTTTCATGTGTTTTCATTTTTGGATACCCATTTGGGTCAAATAAAGGTTCCAACTCTCACAGTTCCACTATCAGTGAGTTTGAAAATCCCAAAAAAATAGGAGCATGTAATTGGGCCATCATTTTGGTAAACTAGAAGGTGTGAATTGGCCAGATGAATGTAATTGTGATTTAGAGCATTCCAGAAAAAGAATCAGGTCAAAAGGCCCCACGGTTTGAAAGTTATTGCAGTTTTTCGAGTTTTGGAGACCTCCTAAGAATGCTTCAAAGTCAGGTTAGGGGCATTAAATGACCTCGAAAAGGGTCAAAAAATGGGGGATGAGCGAAGCTGGTCCATAGGGCTATAGAGCGCTTCGAGAGCTTTCCGAAAATGTAAACGGTTCGTCAATCGGAGCTACAGTTCAAAAGTTATGCCTCCCAGAATTTCGGTTACCGTTTCTGGATTCTTCAAGATTTGCACCGAATTCTACCGCAACTTTCGGAACCTTCTATTTGGTTGGTGGGTGCCTACTAGCACTTTCTAGAATGTACTCCTAGTCCTTAACCCTCCGGGGTCTATTTAAGGAGATTTCTGGCATTGTAAAAGGCAGTTCGGAGTGGAGTTTGAGAGGAGGTACTGAAAGGAGAAATTGTCTCCAGATTTATGCTACTGTAAGCCCTTAGGGCATGTTTTGAAGTTTATTTTCTCTGTACTGTTTGTACTAGCTATTTTCTTAGTTAATATATTTTCCCCCTTTCTGTTGTGTCCATTCTGTTCTTGGGGCTGTATTATTCTATTCTTGGGTTGTGTCCCCATCAATAGTAGAAATTCAACACAAGTTTATCTCTTTAAAAGCCAATTAAGATCAACTCCAAGGTTCCTTTAGGTTATTTGTCAACCAACTAGGTAGCTTAATTGAAGATAAATGTGATTGTTCACATAGAGACCTTTTATAGTTTGATGTTGATGTGATTTTGAAATCTTGGAAAACTATGAAAAGACAACAATACCAATATTTTCATTTTCTATTATTTTTATGAATGCAATTTTAATGTGCAACTAATATGAATTCTTCCTAAATTAACCAGATTCAAGAAATACATTACAAAAGGAGTTAGGGTAATAAGAGATGAATTTTTTTTGCATGAAATTGTAAAACCTATATGGACATAAGCCACGATAAAAATTCTTTTACAAATTAAATCTTTGGGGGAATGAGAAGGAAACATGCAGAGTCAAGAGCAATGAAATCATAACTTCATAGATTCAATCATTAGAGGATCTTTCTAAAAGGTTGAACAACTTTTTTGTAACTCTTTGAATCGAGCAACCACTTAAGATGTACATGGACACGAGACTAATTGTTCAGAACACAAGTTGATGCAGGAGCATCGTGGGTGTAAGAGAAATCTTGTATCACCCAAAAATATTTTTATTTTCAGCCTTTTTTATTTTAATAAGGACTAGTAGACATGGAGGTTACTATTTCTGGGAACTTGCTAATTTTAGTAAGTTTTTCATACGAGCTCAGAATTTCTAATTTTCTACATGAAGGTTCATTTTAGCCTTATAAGCCTACCATAAAAATCTCATTGCTCTAGCTTAAGTACCAGAGAAGTTATTATAGATTTTCAGTGGAAAATTTTGGAGCAAAATCTTTGAATTTAGTTTTGAAGGCCTTAGAGGCCCTGGATGAGGTCTGAAAACTCAATGAAAGCACGCTTGTGTTGTTTCGAACCTATAGATCACAAGTTGGCATTTGTGAAAAGTGGTTATAATAGCCGAGCGAAGCAACAATTCGAGAGTTATGGCCTTTCAAAATTGGGCTACCCAAAATTTCTAAACTAAATGTCAAAGTTGTATTTGGCCAACTCTATATATATTGTTAGGGTTTGTTGACCCTATGTATTATGTTTGAATGTTTAGAACCTTCTTGGGTGACATAAACTTGCCTATTTAAGAAAGGCTCAAACATTGTTTAGGACAACTCTGGGTGGTAGTTCTCAGCTTAGTCTTACAGATTACTGTAATAAAGGCACCCATGTGGGTTAGCATATTGTACTTGTGAATCCTCTAATTCTACATTTGCGGCGATAATAAGTCCATATTTTGTTCTTGCATATGCTGTTGTTTCTTTATTTCTATTATGTGTTTATGGTATTAAAGGGAACATCCTTCATCAAGTGGCATCAAAGCTAGAGTTCTTGAGTGTGTGGACAGATTGCCAACTATGAGGCAATTCACACCAAGACCATAGTTTGAGCTGAGCATGTAGACATATCGTTGATTGTGAGGCAATTTATGCTAGGGTTTCAGCGAAAGCATGAAAAATGCCTCCATGAAGAGAGTGTGGTGGAAGAGTTGTAGGTGTTACACTTGAGGGTTTTAGAGCCCTCCAAAGACAAATGTAAGCATTGGAAGAAAAAATGCATAGATGAATAAATTTTCTCGTAAGAGATGAAAGCGAGGATGAGGACGAAGAAGAAGAAAATGCCAAAGTAGAGACAATTCTTAACTTAGAGGAAGAGAGGCTTTTTATGGCCATCTCCAAGATTGGAAAAGACCTAACTTTGAGCTACCCACATTTTTGGGAAATCTTAACCTAGAGGAACTGATCAATTGGATTAATGAACTGGAGGGATATTTTGAGTATGAAGATATTGAGGATCCTGATAAGGTCAAGTTTGTGAAGGTGAAACTGAAGGGACACGCAAAGATCTAGTGGTAGGAGGTTCAGATTGAGTAGAATACAAAAGGAAAGGACAAAATCAATAGATAGGATCATATGATAGCTAAACTGAAGTGAGAATTCATTCCCATGGATTATGAGCTTGATCTATTAAAGAAAATGCAAGGGTTGAAGAAAGTGGGAAAATTTGTTCAAGAGTATACTGAAGAGTTCTATTGAGTTCTCATTAGAATTGACCATGCAGAAGCTGATAAGGAGAAAGTGGCTCATTATCTTAATGGGTTAAGGTCGAGTATTGAGGACAAGCTAAGTCTAGTTTGAATGAACAATATTGACGAGGCATACTAGTGTGCCCTAAGAGTTGAGGAGAAACTAAGCAAAGAGTTTGATAACAAGAATAGTGGAAGAGGTCACGGTGGAAGGTCTAGTGGATGATCTTATGGAGGCTGTAATGATGATCAAAAGAACAAGGATGAGGCTAGAATTAGCATGCAGAACCAGAGGGGAAACAATTCCAATTGTTTCCATGATTAGAACAATAGAGATAAAAGAGGAAGAGACAGAGGACAAGGATCTGGAAGAGGAGGCTTCTATGGGAAATGTTTTCACTAAAAAAAAGAAGGGCATAGAGCATTTGAATGTTCCTAGCACCAAGGAAGGACAGATCAAAGAACAGAAGGCTAGGCCAAAGTTGTACATGTTGACGAAGATGCCATATCATCACATTTTGAAGATGCTAAAAGAGGAGAAGTCCTAGTTAATAGAAGAGTCTTGCTAAGTGGTGAGAATGAACTTGATCAAAGAAGGAGCTTGTTTCACACAAGGTGTAGATGTGAAGATAAGTTTTGTGGTGTGATTGTTGATGCTGGAAGTATTGACAATCTGGTGTCAGAAATGATGGTTACAAAATTGAAGTTGAAGAGACAAAAACACCCATGTCCATACTATATTACTTGGGTGCAAGATGACCATAAGTTCATGGTCAATGAGCAATGCTCAGTGAAGTTCAAGATTGCAAGCTACCAGGATGAGGTGCTATGTGATATCATACCTATAGACATAAGACATATGTTTCTAGGTAGGTCATGGAAGTTTGACAGACTTGTTGTACATGATGGGCAAACAAACACCTACACTCTAACCAAGGATGGAGTGAAGCATAAATTGAAGCCATTGAAGGATAAAGATGAAAAGGTATATAGTACTACTAGAATATGTTTTGTTGATGGAAAAGAGTTTCTCAAAGGTATGGAGTGTGAGCATGTGTTTTTCTATAATTCCAAAAGATAGTAAAGAAGAAGTAAAAGAGTTGCCTATAGAAGTTGCAGATATGTTGGGAGAGTTTTCTAATATTGTATCAAAGAATGCTCCTGATGGATTTCCTCTAATGAGGAAGATTAGTCACTAGATGGATTTGGTTCATGGATCTAGTTTACCAAACAAGGCAACACACAGAATGGCACCAACAGAAAGTGAAGAATTGAACAGATAAGTTCATGAGTTGTTGTAGAAGGGGTTGATTTGATAGCATCTGAGTCCATCTATTGTACTAGCCATATTAACACCAAAGAAGAATGGAGAGTGGAGGATTGCACATATTCTTGTGCTATAGATCACAATCAAGTACATATTTCCATTTTCAAGGATGGATGATATATGAACTGTTTGAGTGGGGCTGAGGATTTTACAAAGATAGATCTCGAGAGTGGGTACCATTAGATACATATTAGAGAAGGTGATGGGTGGAAGACTGCTTTCAGGACAAGAGAAGGACTTTATGAGTAGTTAGTCATGCCTTTTGGGATAATCAATGCACCAAGCACTTTCATGAGGCTCATGAATGAAGCACTGAAGGAGTTTATGGGTAAGTTTGTCATTGTTTACCTAGATGATATTTTGATCTTTAGTAAGACATTGGAGGAGCATTTGATCCATATTTGAAAGGTGTTTGATATGTTGAGGGAAGAAAAGTTGTTGATAAACTTGAAGAAGTGTAGTTTTGTAAAGGAGTTGGTATACCTGGGATTCGTAGTCTCAATAGAAGGTTTGAAAATGGACTTAGAGAAAGTGAAGGCTATCCTTGACTGGCCTACTCCAAAGAGTGCGACAGAGGTAAGATCTTTTCATGGAATGACTAGTTTTTACAGAAAGTTCATAAGAGGTTTTACTAGTATTTGTGGACCCCTAATTGAAACAATGAGAGGGGATAGGAAAGAATTTAAGTGGATTGTAGGAGTAGATAAGAATTTTAATTTGTTGAAACAAAAAGTTACTAAGCAGTTTATTTTAACACTTTCAAATTTTAACAAGGTGTTTCAAGTAGATTATGATGTTAGTAGTATTGCAATAGGAATTGTTTTAAGCCAAGAAGGTAGACCTATTGCTTATTTTAGTGAGAAGTTGAATGATGCAAAAACAAAATATTCTCATATTTGATTTCTGGGCATGATTGTGTGAGTTTTTTTGTCATCAACATTTTGGATCATACTACATGATCCATCATCAAGATGCAAGAGAATCAAGGAAAACAAAAAATATGGATCATGTTTTCCTTGATTCTCTTGCATCCTGATGATGGATCATGTAGTATGATCTGAAACATTGATGACAAAAAAACTCATACAATCATGCCTAGAAATCCAATATGACATTATTTATGGATTGTGGAAATCTGATAGCTCTAAGAAAATATTATATTTATGATCAGGAATTTTATGCTATAGTTCAAGCATTAAAGAAGTAGAGACACTATCTTCTTCCTAAGGAGTTTTTTTTGTATAATGATAATCAAGCTTTGTAATATTTGAATAGTCAAGGAAAATTAAACCAAAGACATTTAAAGTGGGTTGAGTTTTTGCAGAGTTACACGTTTATTTTGAAACACATGAGTGAGAAGTCTAATAGATTTGTAGATGCTCTTAGTAGAAGACAACTTTTACTGACACATGTAGATAGAGGTTGTTGGGTTCAAAAAACTTAGTATGTTGTATCTTGAGGATCCTAATTTTGGTGAAGTGTAGAAGAATTTGTACAAAACCTATTACACTTGATAGGACAAAGTGGTTGGATTTCATGATCTAGGATAGTATGTTGCCTAAAGGAAGCTAGTTGTGCATTCACAAAAGTTCAATGAGAGAGAATCTGATCAAGGAGAATCGCGGTGGAGGATTGGCTGGACATTTTGGTAGAGATAAGACCATAGCTTTGGTTGCTAAGAATTATTACTAGCCATAGTTGTAGCAAGATGTGAAGAAGTTTGGACAAAGTTGCAAAATATGTTAGATACAGGGTTGTATCAACCATCATCTGTACTAGAGAAGTCATGGGAGGATGTCAGCATGGACTTTGTTCTTGAATTACCATGGACACAATGTGGGCATGATTCTATTTTTGTGGTGGTTGACAAGTTTTCAAAGATGACATATTTCATTCCTTGCAAGAAGACTAGTGATGTTGTTCATGTGGTAGAATTTTTTTTTAGAGAAGTGGTGAGACTACATGGTCTGCCAAAGAGTATAGTTTCATATCGAGATACCAATTTTTTGGGGTATTTCTAGCATACATTGTAGAAAAAGTTGAAGATGGAGTTGAAGTTTAGTTCATTGCATCATCCATAGACTAATAGGCAAATAGAAGTGGTGAATAGGAATTTGGGAAATTTACTAAGATGTTTGGTTGGATACAAGCCAAAAGGATAGGATCTAATTTTAACATAGGCAGAATTTGCATATAATAATTTTATCAACTGGAGTACTGGTAAATCACCAGTCCAAATTGTATATGGGAGTAGTCCCAGAAATGCTTCTAAATTGAGGTAGTTGGATAAAGGAGAGATAAGTAGTGCTAAAGTAGAAGAATTTATTGAACATTTGAAGAATATTCATTAGGAGGTGAGGAAGTACATCATAAAGATGAATACGAAGTACAAGGCTAAGGTAGATGTGAAAAGGAGGTATAAGGAATTTCAAATTTGAGATGAAGTCATGATTCATTTGACAAAGGAGCATTTTCCAGTGGGTACATATAATAAGTTGAGGATGAAGAAGTTTGGACCGTGCAAGATAGTGAAAAGGCATGATTATGGAAATGCTTCTGAAGTGGAGTTGCCTGCTAAATTGAATATTTCACTTGTATTTAATATTTTAGATTTGATAGAGTATTATGAAGGAGGTGATGGAGATGAATTTATAATCTAAGCACAATGGAGTATTCCAACAACTAGTTCAGCTACAAAGGAGATTGAGGAGATATTGCAAAGTCATGTTGGAAAAAGTACAAGGAATACTTGGTCAAATAGAAAGGGAGGCCAGTAGAGGTTTCATCATGGCTAGCAAGGGAGGAGGTTAACCATCTTGGTTTTCCTCTAAGCACCTGAGATGTGACAAAGTCACTTCTCAAATTACCTCGAGTATTTGATGCAGAAGCATCCTAGGTGTAAGAGAAATCTTGCATCACCCAAAAATATTTTTATTTTCAGCATTTTCTATTTTAATAAGAACTAGTAGACAAGCAGGTTACTATTTCTGGGAACTTGTTATTTTTAGTAAGTTTTTCATATGAGCTTGGAATATTCTAATTTTCTACATGAAGGTTCATTTCAACATTATAAGCCTACCATAAAAATCTCATTGCTCCAACTTAAGTATCAAAGAAATTATTGTAGATTTTCAATGGAAATTTTTGAAGAAAAATCTTTGAACTTAGTTTTGAAGGCCTTAGAGGCCATGAATGAGGTTCGAAAACTTGATGGAAGGGCACTTGTGTTATTTCGAGCTTGTACATCATGAGCTGACATTTCCAAAAAGTGGTTATAATAGCTAATTGGAGCAATGGTTCGAGAGTTATGACATTCCAAAGTTGGGCTACCCAAAATTTCTAAAATAAATGTCAAAGATGTATATCTCTATTACATAAAATGTTGGCCCTTGTTACTGTTGATTTTTAGGATCATTTCTGAAATTGTAGAATCATATCCATTGTTATTGATGATCTCCAAATGGTGATTTGGATCTCATATAAATATGAGAGGAGGAGACATGTCTCATGAAGACACATGTCTCTATGGTGTAAACATCATTTACATAATATTATATTAACATGAATAATACTAATATGTATAATAATACACACACACACACACACACACACACACAAATATATATTATTAACATGGATAAATATATATAGGTAATGATGAAAACCAATAACAATAATGCATATCAAATCAAATCAATTCGACTGAAGCTACAACTTTAACACTCCCTCTTAGTTAGGGAGGATTGATATAGAACACATTGTGCTCTTAAGCATATGAAGAGATATCATCTCACGTATAAAAAATTCCATAACTTCAATATAAGCTTAAACACCACCTTAAGTGTGGTCTATAATAGTAACTATGTCGTGGTGTCCAACAAGATCTGCCCCAAAGAACCATAACAAGTTGGTTATCACATTGTCCAGCAAAATCTAGCCCAAAGTACCATGATGAGTTGGTTATCATGGTGTCTGAAAAAATCCAGCCCAAAGAACTATGATAATAGGTTTACCATTTATTAGATCACCACCTTACAATGGTTACCTTCTATTTGTTCGTTATCATGACCTCGAACACTCTAGGACAACAATTTAATGAAGTCTATCATGATAACAGGTCTACCATTTATAAGATCATCATCTTACAATGATTACCTTTTGTTATCTATGCAATGAAAGATTATCACCTTTCAATACATATGATATGTGAAATAGTAACCACCATGAACCTAGTCAGAGGGTGGTACAAAGGCTTTCACCTTAATTTTCTCTCACAGAGAAGAATGAATTACAAGGAGTTTCACTTAAAACTTTTCCTCATAGAGAATATATCATTCACAAAGGATTGCACCTCAAAATAATTCTCCCTCTGAAAAATCATCTTAGGAAGTAAGGTCTAGTAGTTACTCCCTTAGATACTCTCTTCCCCAAGGACTCTTATTGGACTCACTTTGAATCTAATATCCAATTTTTTGGTGATAAGTCATCACTTCCTTATGACATACATAAGAGTGGGCCCATCAAAATCATGTATTTATACACATGTATTTCTAGACTCCTTCTAATTATTAATCTTCTAAGCTCTTGTGTTTCCGTAGAAGAAGTGTCATTCTCCCTCTTAATGTAGAAGAATCTCATAATCTCAATCATCAAAGATGTTAGCTTCAAGAGCCTAACTTTACCTATCTTGTTCATCAGGGACTTTGGAGCTACTACATTAGATCAAGAGTTTGTACAATATTTGGTAGTATATGTAAAGTACGAACCTTATTTTCATGTAAGAATATCCTCAAATATAAAGGAAAATATCAAGACAAATAACCTTTATAGTATGTATAGAATTACAAATAAGAGAGAGACTACAAAGAGTAGATAAATGTAAAAGATAAAATAATTATTTGCACATGAAGATTCAGAAATTGTCTTTTTAGATTATTGAGAATGGAACATCTACCCGATCAAAACTACCTAATGTAGTTTCAATCAAAAGTAAAGTCAACCCATTTAATTGCATGAGTTAGCTTTCTTAGTTTCGATAGAAACTAGACATTTTTGATTCTATTGAAACCAATATTTTTAGTTTTGATAGAAACTTAGTTTCTAGATCGAAACTAGGTAATTAGAGGTCTTTCCCAAGTGTAAGAATATTTACTATGTTTTCATGGCTTCCAGGCTCAACTACCAGGTTCAGATGGAGCATTGAAGTTATTCCATTTTGCATGATAGTACTCTGAAAGAGCTTTCTAATGATTATGAATTTGCTACATTTTGAATTTTTTAGTTATACTTTTTTAGATGTGAATTGAATAGAGGTTTGTTACAAAAAATAAACCTATATATTGGATGCTCATGAAAAAATAGTAACTAAGAGAAGAATTTTTTGAGAAATAACTACGGTCTCCATATTTGAGTCCTCTTTTAATCAATAAAGAAAAATTTGAAATCGGGTAAATATATCATAAGTTACATGTGTCAAAAGCCATGTATGTCCAAATTCATGTTAGGTCAACTATAAAATTTGATAAAATATGAAATACTAAGGATAAAGACACCAAATCACCTCCATAGTTTTAGTATGGATGTTAACAAATTAAATTTGAAAGAATCACATTTATATCTATTGTAGAGAAAAAGTTGTGTGTTAAAATCAATGGCAATTTTTAAAAATCAAGTTTTTTATAACATACCAATTTTCACTAGAGAAAAAATAATTCAATCAAATTAATTCAATTAAAAAAAAAAAAAAATTTGGATTCTAAATAGAAAATCCTAAAAGACTCTAATTTACTTCATCTTCAAATTCCTAATCGTTAAATGACAATTTGCATCCAAAAGTTAAAGTTTTCTTGAAAATTCATAGTTCAGTGTCAGTTTAGGCAAAAATGTGTAACCCACTATTGTGGGTTCACCACCCCTCTAAATAAGGTTCAAGTGGGAATGGAACATTGACTATTATTTCCTCCACACTATAAAATTTCCACTCATTCTTATATTTTTGAACAATTTTGTTTCAAATATGACAACTCATTTCTAAGTTCCAACTTTCTCTTTTCATACATTGAAAGTTCAAATATTCATTTAGTTTAACATTAGAAGTGAACATGTCCTTCCTTTATCAAACTCATCTACAATACACTAATATCTTGATTAAGTATGATTGTGCCACATGAATGACTCTACAACTCATACACCAAGAATCATTCATCATGGAGAGACTTGTAGATGGTTCAAATGAATTCTTAAACTTCATTAATGTCTCACAATAAATTAAATTTCCTTATAGTAACTTCTGCAAATACAAGTGACATCATTTAGAAGTCATCACTTCCTCATGATGTACATAGGGGACAAACTGATTAAAATCACTATATAGTCACAAGGTATATTCATGAATCATAATCCTCATGACTAATACAATTTATTGATCACTAAAGAATCTATCTAAATATGTTTTACTCCCTCTAAATAAATACAACCAAGATCATATAAGGTTGAGTGAACCATATCCTCTATCTTCTCCCTCTCTTTCTAGGTTGAATGACATGTCAACCTTCCTCTGAATCTTAATCTCCCTCTTTTTCCTACAAGAACATTCTCATAAAAGATCAAGGTGCATAACTCTTATATGAAAATAAGGATGTTAACATTAATTAGAATTTTAGTAATTTAACTCATATATATTAACAACAACAACATAAATGATCATAACTCATTATTTTATGTTTTCAATAATATAATACTTAATGATGTAGAGAAGTCAAAATATAATTATACTTCAATTTTTCCCTTTATACTAGATCATAATGATTCTCTATGTTTGAAAAATGCTATATCAAATTATCAAATATCAAATATCATATATATATATATATATATATCTATATATATATATATATTTCACAACATTCTATGCAAAGCATATTATTTATTTTACTTTTAAATATCATATTCACATAAGAATACTTCCACATTATACACTATCCTCTTCATGTGATATGTAAAGTGATTGATTCCTTCCAAATGACACACACACACACACACACACACACACACACACACACACACATCATGTTTTGGTAGGATGAATGTTGTTTTCCTTCTTTGACAATTGATTTGCATATGAAAAAAGTGAAATCTTGTTTCATATTAATGCATACTTGTGTGGGTCTCCCATTCCACTTGTTCTTCTTCTTTAAACACTCTTCTCTTTTTTGATGAATAGATGTTTTCTAATAATTAAATATTAAAGATACATATCCAAAAAAAAGGGGTTGAGGATACAAGATGACCCTGCAAGTTCACTTGGCATGTGGTTAGATAAAACAACTATTCATAAAAAAAATTAAAGTAGAAAAAATAAAACTCTCAGGCCGCAAGAGTAGTACTGGCCAAGGGAGGATCTTTATCATCAAAACCCCAAAAGTCCTTAGGGTTGGCATATGGCTCACAGGGAGCCCAACCATTAGTAGGGGGGAAAAAATCATCATCTTTATCTTTTTTCTCCCTTTGGCTTGGGTAGAGAGATGACTAAGTCCAACCGAGAGAACACTCATTTAGGGTCTCTATGTATAGAGGGCTACCCCACATCAGGAACATCATGAGGAGTAACTAGGGACCAACCTAAGCCCATCCTCCATAGAGGGGAGCCCGAGTAGTGTCAACCATCAAAACTGCCACTAGAAGAGTGGTGAGAGGGTTGTGACCTGGGAGTATGCAAGCAACGCATTGAATTGCTCTGACCTCTCCAGTGATTGTGAGGAGGATTATGATCACCAGATAGAGTATTTGATAACACACGAGAAACTATACAAGGGGCATTACCACAATGAGAAAAAATCTCCTATAGGTGAGCAACCTCCAATACCACCTTATCTATCTGTACTTGAATTTGCATCATGACATTATTACAAATATATGCCTTAGCATACATAGAAACATGTATATCAAGAAAGTTGTGAGACAATAAAACAACATTATGGTCTTTATGTATAGTAAATGAAATCTCCAATAAGAAAGCATGCCATATCTAGAAATACTTAAAAGGGAGCTTGGTTGCATCTCCAACACAACCATATGCCAGGAAAAAGATTATGGGTGAAAAAACTTAAAAAAATCATGAATTTGGAGCTGGTAATTATGAGCTCACCTACAAAACTAAAAAATATGTAGGAAGCTTTCTAGCTAGCCACAAAAAGGACATCTAGGCTATGGGACACCCAGATGTCAGAGACAAGGGCCCAATGGTAGTCCCTAGAAGAACATACACTAGGAAAAGTGAGTTATCTGTGGCTCTATGATAGCTTTCCAAATTATGGAAAATATAAGACTCCAAGTCTTGTGAGAGGAGTACAAATGTCAATGTTGGTTGAGAGTTTCAACCATTGGAAGGTGAGGAACTAGCCATCGATAGCCCAGCTTGGGTTTATAACTAGTCAAAGGAGTGGTAGGATGCCACTTCTAGTCCTTCCACCATGGGCGATATGACTAAGTACCAATCTTGTGCACCATATCGGGAGGCACCACAGAAATAAGAAGATCAACTATCTGGCAATTTGGATGGGAAAGTTTAAACTAAACCTGTAGGTCCCCTCATGAGTGAAGGCTCATAGAAACTCTAGAAAAGAGACCTTTGGGTGTCTTGATTCCCCTTCTAAATAAGCATAGTGCACTAGCTCCTTGAATTTTAGCTAAAGCAATACCTTGAGCAACAAACAAAGGAAACCACCACAAGTTTTGATGGTTCATAGAGAGCCCATCTTTGAACCCTTTACTTGACGAGTGAAGCTAAGTCTTAATGGATTCCAAAGCTTTCCAAATGCTTTTAGCAAAAAAGGTGCCCTAAATTTGCACTGGTTCAGTGGTCACAAGAAGGGTTTGAAAGCCAATCCCCTTCTAGGCGGGCTGGTTAACTAGAAAGCCTGAAGAAATGCAACATCACAACAAAATTTTCCAGGCATCATCACCAGTGAGAGCCTAAATGACCCACTTGGCACAAAGGGAAATCCCCTGTTTGTGAATGGAGAGTAGTCCAAGAACACTAGAGTCTTTAGGTAAATAACATAAATTCTAGGCAACTATGGGAAAGCTGTGATGCACAACATTAGAGGCCTAAAGGAAATCCCTTAAGAGACATTCAAGCTTGAGGTATGAAGCTTTAGAAGGGACACAACATGAGGAGTAGTAGACATGCATGACAACCAACACTTTGGAGAAAATCTAAAATTTTCCTACAAGGGAGAGAGGTTTGGTAATCTAATATTTTAGCTTCTTATTAATCCTAACCAAGATGACATTGTATAGCTCCACCAGGGAAGCTTGAAAGGCAAAGAGAATTCCAAAAAAATGGAACATTTATCCATGTTGTACCCATTTCCACTTGTAGCATTATAGCCATTGAGGGCTTGACAAAAAGGATTGTCTATAGTAGAGGGTCTTGTACCATTAAATAATAGACCCAAAAGCAAGGTAGAAAGTATCCAAGCATTGCAAGGTGTTGGCAACATTTCCCTCATCTTCTAGAAGGGTAAGAAAGGAGCCATAAACAACATGTCCATTTATAAGCTACATAGTAGAATTAGGAAGAGCTATGCCCCATACAAGGCCCCAAGAGATGGCTTCAATAAGAAGATAACTAAATCCTCCAACAACCAAAACATGAAGGGAAGGTGCTAAAGGACGAAAATTGTTGAATAGATCTATATAGCCCAAAGGGTGCAAATTGGAGGCCATTTATGATAATACAAACAAAGACATCTCCAAAAAGCATCTGAACTAATTGTAGAAAAATTGGGCCAAACCCTAGGGCTTGAAGCATGGGCAAAATGAAAGGCCATTCAATCCGATCATATGCTTTAGTAAAGTAAATATTAATAAACAATGCCTACTATTTGGATTGATGAGCCCACTCCAAACCTTCCCAACTAGATATAGTATTAATATATTTGGATTTGATGAAACCAATTTTTTTAGGATGAACAATCTAAGGGAGTAAATGCAAGATTTTAAGGGAGAGAGCCTTGGCAATTATCTTGTAGGAAACATTCAACAGAGTGATGGGCCTCCAATTTCGTATGTCTTTAGGATATTTGACTTTAGGTATGAATTTGATATTACCTTTATTAATTATGTTTCCTAAGGAATGAGTAGTATAAGCTTCTTGATAGACCTAATATAGATCATGATCAATGTCCTCCCAGAGGGCTTTGTAAAATTCACAAGGGAAGCCATCACATCTAGGGGATTTATCATCAACTATGGAGATGACAACTTCCTTGAGATTAGAAAGCATAAGCTTTTTCTCATAGAAGGCATATTGCTCTGGAGAAAACCTATTGGGAGTGATGGTAGTGCAGGCTTGAAGGCATGGTCATGCGTAACAGAGGGTCCCTACATAGTGAAAACCTTCTCATAATGACACATAAAAGCCTGAAGGATGCTAGGAAGGTTAGAAAGGACCTACTAGAATTCCCTAATATGTTTAATACCCATTATAGAATGGTGGGCTCACATAAAATTGAAAAATTCCTTAGAAGCTTGATCGCCCACCTCCAACTAGTGGAGACAGGCTTTGATTTGAGCTCCCGTAGCAACATAACTGTCTGCAACTTGTTTCTGGTGTCAAAGGTTGGTGAGCCAAACCTCTAAGTCCATGTCAAACAAATTCATGGTGAGAGCCTCCAAGGTCATTTAAAGATATTGTTTGGTGGCTTCATATGATCTTCAGTGGTACATGACCAACTATCTCCCACAGATGTGAAGAAATTGTGTTGTATAGAGGATGGCATCATTCCACCATTGAATCTACCCAAAAGAGGTGTGGGCCTAGGCTCAAGGTTCTAAACGTGAAGAATGTGGGAAACAATGAGTAGATGGGACAACAAGGAAGTATTGAAAAATAATTGGATTTTGCAAGGAAAAAGCTGAGTTGTGTGCCAAGTGATGGAAAAGAGGATGGGGTAATGATCTAACAAAGTCACATTTGATAAATGGGTGATAGGGAAAGCACACTCGTGTAAAAAGGAAAAAAAGGACTGAGTTGAAAGCATGGCCCTATCTAGTCTCTTAAGACTCTATCAAACCCAGCCCGAACATTGGACCAAGTATGCCAAACCCCACTAGAGTAGCGATGGTTAGCATTGGGATAAAAAATACATAGCTTGCTCCGCATGTAAATCTAGGCTTCTCTTTCACCAACTTCCCATCAAAAAGGCAAAAGCCTTTCCTTGTCAAAAGAAAAATCAACCATATTGAAGTCCCCACAAAAGACCCAAGTGGTAGGTGGCAAATGATTGACCAACTAGTGCCACAAGTGTGAGCACTCAATAATATCATTGGGGGCATAATTATCGACAATACCAAACAAATGATTTTGAAAAAGACAACAAAATCCAAACAACTCTCTGCATTGAGTCAAAACCAAATAGCTAAAGAAAGTATACAAGAAGAGAGAAGAGTGACTACACCACCTCATCCAACCTCATGCTGGGAAGAAAACAAGTTACTATCTGACTAAATAACATTACATGTTGAGTTGAGAAGGAACCCAACAACTTTAACTTCTTGGAGAAACAAAACATCAAGATTACCAAGTCAATGTCTAATATTATGAACACAATACTTTCAAGGGAGGTTTGTTATCCCCTGCACATTCCATGAGAGACAATTTAGGGTAACATAGCTTGCATGTCTTCCTCATCCCAAAGAGAGGAGAAGTTGTTGTGCAGAAACATAGAGGCATCAAAGGAGGAGATGCCAAGAGAGATTACCTATTGTATCTTCTTCCCATTATCAGATACCTCATCATTGCCTTCTATGCTACAAGAACAATGAAGGGATCAAGAAAAAAATATCAAATTCACTTGTGGTGCTTGAACCCATTTAGGGCGAGCCTCAGGGCTATGAACATCTATCATCCCTTGAACACCAAGGTTCAAACCATGTAGAGGCATAAGAAAAGGAATTGTAGGTTCTGGTGGAGCAAGACTTGAACTAGAAAGACCATTATCTATAGGCAAAGATCCTACCTTAGATGCGTTGGAGCCTTTTCCCTTTCTCACAATAGTAGGTCATTCATCTATTTTGGTAGCCAAAGCCAGTTTGGCTTCTTAAACTAGTGTATGATTGTGTTCCAACAAAATACAATCCTTAATCTTGCATTCTACAGACTGGCACCTATAATAGGTATTCAAAATGTGTAGGTAAAGCACCTTCTAAGTGAAGGTGGTATCACCTACCTAGATTTCCACTGATTCTTTGATGTCCCTAGAAAGGTCGACCTCAACACAAACCCTACGTTAGGGATAAACATTAAAAAACTTGTTTGGCTCAAGGACCCTTACTGATAGTTTGCACAATGGCTTGCAAGAAGGACCAACATGGAATAGGAAGCCCAAGGGACTCCACCCATACAGGAACCTTAATCTTGCAGTAATCAAAGACAAAAAAATCACGGGAACAACACTAAAAAACTAGAAAAGAGGACCTAATTGACTAGGGACCTCTAACAAACACATGCTTAGCTTGGCTAGGGTTTTCAAAGAAAAATAGAAAGAAACCTCTAGTAAGGATTTGAACATCTTCAAGGAAGATGCCCTAAGGTGTCTAGCCCTTAGAAACCCATTTCCATATCATTCTTTCAGACAGAGTGCATCCCACAAAATACCCAATCAGGGTTTGTTGTTCTGGCCAAGTACATGCACTATCAAATTCCTTGACATTAAAAAAAAATCACGGGAGGAGTTACCTCATGAATCACCTTGGCAATGAACTTGAGTGGGTGTTTGTTCGACGAAACCATTCTTGCCAACAACAATAGCTTCAACACCAACACTAACTGTTAGGCTAGAGAAGGCCGAGGATATTATAGCCAAAATAAAATCCCACAACAAATGTGATATGATAGGTGGAAAACAAACAAGTCTTTAGAAAAAAGCTGTACAACCCTAGCAAAGTGCATTTTTATTAATCTAGGATATTGATTCTTTATAACACTCTTTTCTTTTATTTGTTGTTGACTTCCCTTTTATTATTTCTAGTGTTCCCTAGTGAGTCATCTATGAATAAATCTATCATGTACAACTAAATCAAGAAATTATCTTTTCATGAATTAGGGAATTTAAACTATTCCAATTATAGTCTTGAATTAGAAAGAATCTTGGGATATAATAGAATGTTTGAAACCATCATCAACAACCTTCCTCAAAGGTTTTTAGGGATCCAATCCCTCAATCCTAACTTGTGCAAGTCCTCAAGGCATATTATAGGGATGATGATCCTTACCCACCTCATAATACACTATTGGTTGGATTACACAAGCTTTTACTATATCCCTATTCTTCTAATTTAGAATTATAATGAACATAATGTTATTTACCAAAATGATATTGATAATTGAGGGTGTGGAGAATACTCACTTTACTAAAGTACAAGTTAAATTTGTGAACAAAGCATTTGTTGTGTGGTGTATTTTGTGTTCTTATTTTCATTTGAATACACCAGTCAAAAATATTTCTATTAGCAGTGAGGTCTGTTATATGTTTGTTAACTGTAGTTTTAGCAACTTGCATTGCCATAAAACTAACCTTGACCGATGTTGGTTCTTCCTAAATGTAGAACAATCTGACTATTCCTAATTATCTTGATGTTCATTTTTTTTCTTTCGATGCACTATTGTGAAAGTGTAGTACTATTGCAAATATTTTTCTAATATAATAGTGCATCAACTATATTAATTCCTACTTGGTGGCACTATATTTTTGTTGCCAATATTTGGTTGTGTAAGGAGTTTACTCTTTTCTTTATTTATGTTTGTTGCTATCACCATGAATGAATTATATATCTTCTTCAATCTTTCTTCATTATCTTTGTTGGTGTAAATAAGTATTTAATTATTACACTTTACTTAAGTTTACTTAGGTTAATACATTATTTTATTATTTATTAGTTTGACACCTTGGAGTTTGCATACTCTTATGAGTTGTCTTGTTGACAACATAGGAGTACACAACTCTAATTCAAAATATGGTGTCTACAACATTGGAGTTTGCATAATTAATTGAGTTGTCATGTTGACAACATAGTTATTCACACTCTTATTTTAGCACATGGTGTCTACAACATAATTTTATATGCCACACCTTTGGAGGCTTATCCTCTCATCATCACACTTACTCCTCTACTTAATGGAGGATAATCCACTTTTAGTGGACATGTGCTTGGTTGTAAGACTTATCAGTGTGTTGACTCCTAGGCATTCTAGAAGCATTCTAGAGGCCTTTATATTCAGACACTCTTAGTGTGTATGTACTAAATTTGAAAGAACATTGAATGACAATACATCAATTTAGGATATTGTTATTTTGATCATACCTTTTTGGTCTATTCTTGTGCTTGTGCTCAAGTTCCTTGATCTTGAACGATTTTTACCTAAGGCAAATTCTTACATAGTATCAGAGCTATACCAAATTCTTACATGGTATCAGAGCTATACCAAATTCTTACATAGTATCAGAGCTAAGGGAAATTATCTTCACATAGCCATTGGAGACCATTCTTGCTTCAACTCTTTGAGGACATCTCAACTTGGATCCAGAGTATCATAGTCATTGGGAGTGTCTAGAGCCAAAGCAGACCTTGCCATTGCATCCAGAATGTCGATTCAATGAAAATTGACTATAAATTCGCCTACCCTAGGCCATAGTTGAATTTGAGGCCATTTTTTTTGCAAACCAGCACTCGAAGGCCCAATTTGTAAATTTGATATGATCATTTCAAATCTCTAAATTTAATTTTTAGATCTGCTTATTTTATTATTTTAGTCTCTACATTTCTCTACATTATTTTTCAAATCTGCATATTTTCTCTGAATTTTTTTTGGCCATCAAGCCAGTAGGAGAGATTTTTTGTAGGTGAAGATTGGAGCTTACTGGTACAAATCATATATTTGTATCATATCTAGAAGGTCAAAAAACCCCCAAATTGACTTTTGTTTCACCAAAATCGGACATCTAAGGTGAAAATTAGAGTCATTTGATTTTTGGAGGCATGACAGTGGCAATTCAAGAAAAATAATTACAGAGGTGATTTTCAAACAATGATATCTCCCTCATACAGACTCCTTTTTGCGAGTAATTTTTTTATTTTGTTTTGAGGCAAAATTTCATGATCTACATATTGGTGCTAGATGTTTGAGCTCTCTATTCTTGAATTTTTCTATAAATCACAAATCCCATTTTTTGCAGCCTCAAATGCTTAGTACGGGCTCATCTGGACACATAATTAGGTTCTATTTTTTTTGAAAGTGTTTTTTGTCTACTTTCCAAATCTGCAATCAGATTATAGGGCTGTGTGGATAAAAATACCACTTTCAGACTTAGGGCCTTTTCTACATTGTATTGCTTTGATTACTTTTTAAAATTGTTGTACATCTGAGCAACAATGTTTAGTGACAGATTTGAGTCTCAAAAGGCAGTTGTAAGCAACAAAATCAAAAGTCCACCTTATACATTTTGACAAGTGGCCTAGTGTACATGCACTATCTATAAGCATTGAATCATTTTTTTTGGGGGGGGGGAGGTTGATTGATTTTTTGCATCTTTGGGGGTTCATTAATTGATCTTATGGAGTCTTGTCACACATGTCAGATTGGTGTTAGACCAAAGTTGACCACAAGGAACTATCACAAATGGAGTGCTTTGATACTTGATCATCTAAGAGAACATCAAGAAGTCCTTCTTTATCTCTATTCAAAGACATTGCCACCAAATCCTAATTAGACATATATTACTAAACTTCTTCACTTTCTGTATAATAGTATGAGTAAGGAATGTTTTGCTCCTCTTAGTATGGCAAGTTTTCCTCATGACATTTGGATAACTCTTTGGGAAGTATATAGAGATCCAATAGTTCATTTCTAAAGGACATTCTATCACCAATCACTCCAGTCATGGTCCCTACAACTCTAGTTGAGATCTCACCTCCTAATGCTCATGTTACTACTACTGATCCAGTTCCAGCCATAGATGCTTCTTATTTAGTGCAACAAGAAACATTATGTCTTCCTACTTCAACTTCATGGGATGAGTTCCTTCTAGATATTGTAGGCCTATTCATGGAGTCTCACATTGAAGATGTGGGAGACATCATCAATGATATTTGTCTTCTCTTTGTTGAGGCGAATACTTCATCCATTGCCACAGTGACAGGTTCATGTACTTCAGCATAGCAGGGTACACCTTGTCTTCCAGCTCTAGCATTAGTGGATGACTTCTTGATAGATATTTCAAGTTTGTTTGTGGAGTCACACATAGTAGATTTGGGAGACATCTTTGATAATCTATATCTTCTGTTTGATAAAGCATAATCTTCTTCAATTTTCATGACGGCTCACTCTAACCCTCTTGTCCATTCTCTATATGACCAGTCTTCATTGGTTGATATGATTATGGATCCTTATGTACAATAGTTGCAAGAGATCTCTTTATCATTTGAGGAGACAATTGGTTCTTTGGGACAGGTTCAACATTTATCCTTGCTAGATTTGTACATGCTCTTTTCTACAATATTGTAAGGGGTGACTATCAATATCAAAACATGGATAGTTGAGAAGGTTTCAAAGGCACCATTCATCATCAAGATTCTTTCTACACATAGGGAAAGCATCTCACCTATACCTCTGCCATTGTTTCTTCCAAAGGGGAGGAACATTATCCAGCAACATTTGATCAAATTCTACATTGGAGTGGCTATCACTGATCAACACTCTACATTTAGTGGGGGTGACTACCTTGTCTCCTTTCTTCTTCTGATTCTCTCTTATGGGGGGGACCTTTTCCTCTTTTGGGATTGTGTTCTTCTCATACTTCTCTTTTGTATATACTTGATGTATGTCGTAATGGGGGGGTCTTGATTACTCCATCCATTCATGCATCTTGTTTTTTTTCCGTCTCTCTCTTTGGGGGAGGGTTTTTCCCATGAGGTTTTCCCTCTTTCTCTACTTTATGAGAGATTGCATTGCTTTTGTACATGGGTACCTAACATGGCCTAGTAGCTAGGACCCATCATGCATTTTCATCCTAGCTTTCGTAAGCTTAAGTGCATTCCCCTAAGTTGCACTTAAGGGGGGGTGTTGGTGTAAATAAGTATTTACTTATTACACTTTATTTAAGTTTACTTAGGTCAATGCATTATTTTATTATTTATTACTTTGACACCTAGGAGTTTGTGTACTCTTATGAGTTGTCTTGTTGACAACACATGAGTAAGAAACTCTAATTTGGCACATGGTGTCTACAACACTATAGATTGCATAATTAACTGAGTTGTCATGTTGTCAACACAATTATTCACACTCTTATTTTAGCACATGGTGTCTACAACATAATTTTATGTGCTACACCTTTCTAGGCTTATCCTCTCATCATCACACTTACTCCTGTGTTTAATGGAGGATAATCCACTTTTGGTGGACATGTTCTTGGTTGTAAGACTTATCAGTGTGTTGACTCCTTGGCATTCTAAAAACATTCTAGAGGCCTTTATATTCAGGCACTCCTAGTGTGTATGTACTGAATTTGAAAGAACATTGAATGACAATACATCAATTTAGGATATTGTTATTTTGATCATACCTTTTTGGTCTATTCTTGTGCTTGTGCTCAAGTTCCTTGATCTTGAATGATTTTTACCTAAGGCAAATTCTTACATAGTATCAGAGCTATACCAAATTCTTACATGGTATCAGAGCTATACCAAATTCTTACAATCTTTTATCTTTTCCTCTTCTCAACACTTCTAACTTTTTATTATCTACACATCTCTTCCTCTGACTATATTCATATCTCATCTTTCATTACTATTCACTTGCTAATTATTATTCAAGTCTTCTCTCTAAACTTATAGGCTATAGAAAGTATTGAATGCCCAAAATATGAAGTCTTTTACCTTTGCATTCAAACAACATTACATTGCTTACTTTTATTGTCTTCTCTAGTCTTTGAGATATTGAATACCTAATTTAATAGGATTGAATTCATTGTTATTTCATTCAGTTTGGTATTTGTCAACTTTGATAATTTATATTGTTGTATAATTGCCCAGGTGAGTTGTATCTATCAATGTCATACAATACGTGTCAATTGTGGCTTGCTTATGTTATATGACTAGAGTGGATAGTTGTTTCTTGCTGCTCCTATTTTTTTGTAATACCTCTAACAAAAATCATTGCAAACAAGTTTTCATGATAATGTCCCTTAATTAAGACATTTCATAATATGGGTTTAAAAATTCTCTTAGACTTTCAATGTAAGGGCCACTAATGTTTGTTCCTCTATTTTTCATTTTTCAAAAGAGATTTTTATGATAGATAGAATTCTACAGATTTAGATTATCTTTGATTTTAGAACAAATTCTTTTCCTGATAGTATTAATAGTATTGCTATGAGTCTAATGCTTATTTATCAATGGATTCTCCTATCCAGGATGTATACTCTGACATGATGAATACTCTGATATACTTTTTTAGTAAATTTGTCCATGGTGAAATGCAAGTTGTTTAATGTGGCATTGTTTGAAGGTTAATCGAACTAATCAGAACATAATATCTTCATTATAAGAATGTGTGGCACATAGTTTGAATGTTTTGGACTATCCATACATAGTCACAGTGAAGCATCTCTACTAATTTTGTTATTTATAATTTTATTCACTCTTTTCACCCCATATCAAAATCTAGTAGCTTTTTTAGTCTGAATTCTTAGTATATATCATCAAGAAAAATCCAAAATATGTTTATAAATTGTATTCCTTCCAATATTATTCTCTCATTTCTTACATTTACATTTTCAGCCTAGCTCTAATACCATATTGATATCTAGAATTGTTTATGCAAATATAGAATCATAGCCATTGTTATTGATGATCTCCAAATGCAGATTTGGATCTTATATAAATATGAGAGGAGGAGGCATGTCTCATGAAGAAACATGTCTCTATGGTTTAAATATCATTTAAATAATATTATATTAACATGAATAATAGTAATATTTATAACAATATGTAATATAATATAATAATTGCATTCTATAATATATATATATATATATATATATATATATATATATATATATAATAGAATATCATATATTATTAACATGGATAAGTATATATAGGAAATGATGATTATCAATAAAAATAATGTATATCACATTGAATCAATTTGACTGAAGCTACAACTTTAATAGTTACATTAAACAATCATGCTTTTATAGATAACTGACCCCAAAGTTATGATTTTCAAAGGTAGAATTTATATCATGCAAAATCAAGTAAAAAATAGCGCATTTTACTCTAATTTTATGAAAAAATAATCCCAGAACATGATGCTAACTAATTTCACACCTTTTTAACAACTTTATTATTGTACATGTGTCATTACATGACATGGAGACTATAAAAGAAGAAGAGATAAGGGGGAGAATAAGCTCCAATTGAAGTTGACCTTTGAAGTTTTGTTCAAACTTCAATTTGCAAAATATGGTTGGTTAAAATATAAAACCTTATTTATCTATTGCCAACATGTAGTTAACTCATAAGCCTTCAAAATTAAGAGATGATGATGTTAGAATATATATTCCACTGATATAACTAAGAGGAAGGTGGGGTGAATCAATCATACAACTATTAACACAATTATCAACTTTAGAAAATCTTAACCATGAGTAATATAAACTAAAACCACAATAATAAACTCCTATACAATAACACCAGATATGTTAACTAGGGAAACCCTTGATTAGAGGGAAAACCCCAGTGGGGATGGTATCCACAAGATGATGTACTAATATAAATATTCCTTATTATAAAATAGACCCTATTAGGAGTCTATTACAACATTCAATACATATGAGTCCTTGTTAGGAGACTTTAAATCCCTGTTAAGAGATTCCAACCCTGCTAGGAGTTGTTCTAACCCTGTTAGGAGTTGTGGAAGATAGCTAGACCTACTACCCAAATAGCTTCAAGGGAAATACCAATGAACCCACTGTCCAAATGATCTTTGTATTATTCCTTGTAGAATGATAGAACTGAAATGTACTTTGTTCCTCTATCTCCATCTTGTTAACCAAACTTCTATTTCTTAAGATTTTTTAACTAGATCTCAAATATTGCATCCAATAATCCCTTTGATCAATTACATGCATTCCATAAGTGCTCTACTCCTTTTCACCCTTTTTACTTTTTTCAACAATATATACTCTTTACAATCAAGGAAAACATCTTTCCTTTATACCACATCTTCATAATAATTCCTTGAGTTAGCCATGAGGCTTTCCTAATTAATTAAAATAAGGTAATTAATTAATTACAATAACAATAACACTGTTGGATCACAGTCTATATAAAAATTCACATGTGTGATTCTAAGGCTTGCACACTCGTTGACATCATCATCTGATTCTCCTCTATCACTGCTTGACTACACATCTCTTCATTACATCCCAGATGCAAGATAGCCAACAATCATCAAGAATTGCTTTCGCAATACTCTGTCTCTAACCTACTCTCTGTAAATTTGGTACAACTTTCATATGTCTTCGACTCAGAGTCTATGTACTTAACCATGTCATTAGGACACTATGTTGTACATGTCCATAAATGCACATGATTAGACAATCAAACCTTTGTCCATATATCAAGATCTCTCTTTGCTACTTTGCCAGTCTTTATAGAAGCCATGTTATGTTGACATCAATGACAAACACAATCATGAATGAAACTTGTCAATACTCTTCCATGTCCAAGATACTCCCCAAAGTAGTATCATTAATATTAATGCTAACAATCTCCCCTTTTTGCATTGATGGTAACATAGATTAAAAAACATTTAAGTTCCAAGAATACCAAGTAGTACTATGCTGCTACTTCTGTCCTCATCTCATGCATATTCTCCCCCATGCTTTAGGATATTTTTTTCATGCATATTCTCCCTCATTGACATCAATGTCAAAGAATTCAATCTCAATGTACCGATTGTTAAATACCAATTGTTAATCAGTTGCCCCAATTCATCAACCAACTCAAGTGTCCAAAGACACTGTTCAATACTAAATACCAAATACCAAATACCAAATACCAAATACCAAATACCAAGAGTCCTCAATGACTTAGTACATACCAGATACTCTGCCATATGGGAACCATCATCATTCACTCCAGTCAAATAGTAGTGCTCTGTACCACTAGACTGATACACTTTCTGCATCATCTACTCAGAAGTAGGCAAGGGCATAAACCCAAGCATACCTCTCAATTACTCAAATGTATCTTTAGGAAAAGGATTCATAAATATATTTTCAATATGATCTTTGGTACTTACATACTCTAATCTAATCTTCTTTTACGTTGCTTTCTCTCTTAACACATGATACTTAATAGCTAAATGCTTAGTATTAGAATGCAATACATGATTCTTAGACATACTCATTGTACTTGTGTTATCATAGTAAATGATAATAAGTTCTTCAATATCAATTCTGATATCCTTCAACATATGATTCATCCACATAAGTTGATTACATTTGTTTGTTGGTACAACATACTCTGCTTCAATAGTGCTCTATGAAATGCAATCTTACTTCTTTCTTAACCAAGAAACCAATCTTCCTCCAAGAAAGAATGCTCTACCATTGGTGCTCTTTCTGTCATCTATACTACCTGCCCAATAAACATTAGTATATGCACAAAGTGTGAAATCATTTGATCTGTTATACCAAATTCCATAATCAAATGTTCCTTTCAGATATTCGAGTATTCTCTTTACTACTCCAAAATGATATTCCTTATGATCATCTTGAAATCTAGCTACAATCCCAAGAGCATTTACTATATCTAGTTTGGTGTGAGTTAGATATTGCAAACCTCAAATTATGGATCTATACTTCTTCTACTCCACTCCATGTGTCTCATCTTTGTTGGATAACTTGTAACTAGTTATCATAGGTGTGTTAGCATGAATGCTGATGATACTACATTAGGGGAATATCCTAAGCATTGGAGAGTATTGATATGTTGCATTCATGACTGTATTTGCCATTGATTGTATTTATCTTGATGGGTATGAAAAATATTAGAGACATACTTCATCACTATCTATCTACATCCTAACATCAATAAAATGATTTGATTCGATTTCTAGATTTGATTTAATTTCCAGTTCTAATGATTTCTTCTCCATTGCATTGATTGCTCAACATCTAATCCCCTTCAATCAGTTAGTAATATTATGATGCATAGAAGTTGAGGATGTTTCAAATGATGTGCAATGGAGGACATGTTCTGGAGGTTGTCCTAATGATTTGGTTCAAAGGACTAAGTCTGATTCGATGGTGTATAGAAGTTACACTTGATTTATTGGAAGCAATGCAAAAATAGAGCATTAGAAAACAAAGTTATGATGAGATATTGCTATTTTTCATTTGAGATGTAATGAAGAGATGCCTAGTCACACAATGATAGAGGATAGTCATATGATGATGCCAACATGTGCACAAGATGTGGTTTTACATGTATGAAGTTTTGTATAGACTGTGAGCCAACAGTGTTGTTGTAATTGTGAATTAAATAATTATCTTATTTTAATTAATTGAGCAAGTCTCAAGGCCAAATCAAGGAATTATTATGAAGATAAGGCATAAAGGAAAGTTGTTTTCCTTATTCATAAGGTATCTTGAAGAAGAAGAAGATCAAGTGGGATGCAAAGTATTAGTATGCAGAGCAAGAAGGAGCAAAATGCTTATTGAATGTGTGTAAGAGATCCAAGGGATCATTGGATAAATAATATGAGATCTGGTTACAATATTTGAAGGAGAAGAAGTTCAGTTGATAGGACAAAGATAGAGGAAGGAAGTACATTTTAGTTCTATTATTCTACAAGGAATATTATAGAGATCATTTGGACATTGGGCTCTTTGATCTTAACCTTGAAGCTGCTTGGGCAGTGGGTCTAGCTGTCTTCCACAACTCCTAATAGGTTTGGAATCTCCTAACAAGGATTCAAAGTCTCCTAATAGGGACTCATATGTACTAAATGTTGTAACATACTCCTAATAGGGTCTATCCTCTAACAAGGAATATTTATACTAGTACATCATCATGTGGTTACCATGCCCACCGAGGTTTTTCCTCTAATCAAGAGTTTCCCTAGTTAACATATCTGGTGTTAATTGTGTATGAGTATCTTGTTGTTGTTTCAATTTATATTATTCACATGATTAAATTTGTTTAATGTTAATGTTTGTGATGATATCTAGATAACTGATTCATTCCCCCTCTCAATGATATCAATGGATTATATATTCTAACAATTGGTATCAAAGCATCAGGTTCTTGAAGATAAGGCTTAACAACTTTGGGAGATCAATGGAAAATCTATTAAGGAAGGATAGTCCAAGATTCAATGGGGCCAACTATGATAGTTGGAAGGAAAAGATGAAGACTCATTTGCTATGCATGGGTCCACAATATTGGCTTTTGATGAAAGATAAGAAGGTAATTGTCAAAGAATCAGAGTTAGAGGAATTTAATGTGGGAGAAAGAGATCTATTCATGTGTAACATGAGAGCAAGAGAAGTCCTACTATCAGTTCTTCCAAAGAATGAATATAATCAGGTAAAGACATTTCAAACTTCTCATGAAATTTGGAAAGCATTAGAAGTTACTTTTGAAGGTGATGCTCATACAAAAAGAATGATATTACAAAATTAGATTTGCACATTTCAAGATGCTAAGATGATGGAAGATGAATCTATAAGAATTTATGTAGGAAGAATATCAAAAATTGTTATAGGAATATGATCTCTTGGTAGAACTAAAGAAGATGATAAGGTTATATGGAAGATCTTGAAAAGTTTAACATCACCATTCAAGAAAACAACTCAGATGATTTAGCTATTTATTCCCTACAACAAAGACTTCACAAAGAAACATTGCTTGGGAGATTAGAATCTATAGAAGTAGAAATGAGATATTTTGGAGAATTAGCTAGAGTTAAGACAACTTTTAGTGCTTTGAACATTCAACCTAATCTGTCAAGAAGTGCAAGTGCAAGAGGAGACTTTGCCAGTAGTAGCAGATCTAAGTAGTATATGAGGGTTGAAGAAGGAATAACCCTTCAAGTAAGAAGAGAGAAAGATGAAAGAAAATATTAAAATGTTGGACTTGTGATGAATATGGTCATTATGTTAGAATTTACAAGTGGGAAGATTTACTTCTGAGAGGGGGCATGAATCAGAAGTAACTAACTTCAACCATTTCAAATCGTTTTAACTAAAAACATTCACATGCATCTAATTCATCCAATGAACATAAAAGTAAAGACATGAATGAAAATAGATAACATAAGATTTGGTAACCCAGAAACCCTCCAAAATGAAAAGGTAAAACTGGGGAGGGGATAACACCCACAGAGTATCACTGCAAAAATATGTAATTGTTCAAGGTTACAAAGTTTGACCACTTCCAAAGGTCTACCCTGTGAAAGGCCTATCTATTAAAGACTTGACACCCTGTTAAAAGTGACCTAGTTAAAGGATTTAACTACCCTGCTAAAAGTAGGCTTGGTTAAAGGACTTTAGTACATTCACTTGGAATGCCATCCTATTAAAAGATTTTAAAATGGCTGCTAAGCCAACCTAAGTTCATAAGATTTTCAGTTCTAATACAATTTCTAGAGAGTATTAGAATGTCTTGACCTGATAACTTGCAATCCTCAATTGCTGATTACAAATCCTTGTTCTGCTCTTTCTGCTCTAATCCTTGCTTGATTTGATATGATACTCTTTGAAGTTTTGATACTCTACTCTTGATCAACTGGATTCTGCAATGCTATTTTGCTCTTCACTAAATCTTTACACCATTCTGCACTTCACTAATTCACCCATATACTTCTCCTTCGCATATGCAAAATGGGGTTTTGTCCTCCTTTTAAAGATTTTGAAGACTTAGGGTTAGGTATGAATCTACGATCAATATTAAATCTTCATTTCCCACTCATTTCTTGCACTTTTCCTATTGATTGCATGCCTTCTCCATTTTTTTCATTAGTTGCATGCTGATTACATTGGTAATGCAAAAGATTCAATCTTATCTTCAATATCCTTTGAGATTCATCCCATGTTGGCTTAAAAAATGGTTTACATCTGAGTTTGTGAAGATACTAACTTATATGTTGATTCTGTATTACTCGACACTTACTAGTTGCTGATGCTTGACACATATAGGAAAACTAGCTTACTTGGCTCCTATAGTAATTCTATTTCATTCGACATCTATTCTTTTCTCAGCATCTATAGTGACTCAGCTCTTACTTATCACTTGACACTTGAACTTCGCTTGACACCTGAAGATCACTCGACACCTATTGAATTCTCTAGCTTGGCACACATTGTAGCTTGGCTTATGTATTACACTCAACATTATCTTGAGAATTGGTTAAGTGTGTTGACACTCAATTATCAAAACCAATCTAAGACTAAAAATCTCCCCCTTTGACATGAGTGGCAAAAAAACTTAACTTAAACATTGGGAATCTGATCTCTGTGAGTATACTATAGATTCTGTTCAACATATGTACAAAACTTCAAAAAATTGTTCAAAATTTTTTTCTATCTAAAAATCTTATAACTCCCCCTGAGTTGATGTGCCACTTTTGTAACCAAAACTCTTGTGCTAAATTTGTCTCATGCTAATGGACATCTGATACTCTTTGTCTTGTCTGCCTTTGTTCCTGTGTACCCTATTTCTGCTTGTACTCTATATCTGTTCCCCTTTCGCATCTTCTTTGTAGTTTTGCATCCTTTTGGCTTTATTCCCTTATTACTTCCTCAAAAATTGAATATCTCCCCCCTTTGGATATTCTTTATTACTTACATCAAAGAATGTATTATCTCCCATTCTTATTCACATCTCCCCCAGAATATTATATCTCACCCTTTTTTATTTACACACTATATCTCCCCCTTTTTGACACTTATGTCAAAGAGTCCTAAGAATGAATAGAATACTTTGCCAAAAATGTTTTATTTACCTTCATAATCATCTTGAGAGAAGCATCCCAATTGTCTAAAGAAATTTCCAATGATTTGTGTTGGATGGTTGTCTTTGCTGCAAGATGCACAAGGCCTTCTAAAGTAAAAAGATTAGGATCTTTCTTTAGAACATTTTCTACATAGGCCATTTCTTTATGGAGTACTTCTAGATGTGGGGTGATGGAAGATTGAATTTGTATCAATTTGGCTTTGATATTGGCCCCTTCTGTTGTTTATATAGCTAACTCTTTCTATGTGTGAAGCGTAATTGCAAAATTCTTCTCACTCTAAGCTAGATCTTTGGGTAGTTGTTTACTAGAAATCTTGGGATTTCATTCTGAGCTAAGTATCCTTTGGCTAGTTTCTTGTGTGAAATATGATGAATCACACAACCTAGAGTACAATGTGAATACATTCTCAAGTACTTTTTTCACTTTTTCAATTTTCTTAGCCAATTCAACTTGTGAAAGTGCTGTTTCACTAGATATCTTTTCATTGACTTTCATCTAAATTTTTTTTTTTCTGACCATTCGAATAATTTAACATTAGTTTCAAGGTCTTCATTCTGTACCTAGTCCACTATGTTGGACAATTGCTTCATGATGGGTTGGGTTTCATTAGGTACTTGCAAGCTAAATTCATCAAGAAATATATCTTTGATTTCTACAAGTGCTTTCTTCTGTCTATATCATTTTTGAGTATCTCTTGTCTCTTCCTTCTCTCTAGTGCCTCTTGCACTTCATTTATCTATGTTAAATTCATTGTCCTTGAGTCATAATTGGGTATGACTATTTCTTCATCAAATGTAGGGTCTCCATAGTGAAGTACCCTTGCAACCTTGGTGGAGCTCAAGCTTGGTGCTGAAATCTGCAATGGTACTGTATCAGTGCTCGACTTTTTGGTAGGAGTCCTCGAGGTAGGCAAGTTTTCCAATGTCTGTATTACCTCTTGCTCCTTTTCTTTAGGGGTTTTCTCCTCTTCCTTCTCCTCTTCTCTACTACCATGATCAATAATGATGATTTGAGGAGGTGCACTTTGACTTTATGCAGTAGGAACATCTTGTTCTGTTTGTTCCTTTGTTGGCTCCTTGGCAACTGTTATTGCTGTGACTATACTATCAACCTTAGCAGTTTTGTCTTGTGCTTCTTGCTCGTTAGGCTGATCTACTATAGTTGTGGGAGGTTGTGTAGGTGGTTCTTGTGTATTCACCTTCTCCCTAGTGATTTCTACTACTGCCTTCTGCAAATCATCCACACTCACCAAAATTGGATTTGTACACAATTGTGATTGCAGTGTAGTTTGGTGAAGGATCTTTTTGAGATCCTCTATAGCTAATGGGTTTATTTTTTGACATGAAGTGTCAGGAACATCCTTAAAAATTATTGTTTCTATAGGTGGTGTATGTGGAGAACTTGGTGGTGGCATTTGGGTGTCTTGTACACTCTATTTTGGCTGCTGCTCTTCAGTTGTTGCCTCTTCATCCTGTGTCTTCTCCATTGTTTCTTCTTCTTTCTCTTTCTCTCCCTCTCCATCTTTCTCATTTTATTCTTCTTCTTCATCATTTCTCCCTTCAAATGGGTCTTCCTATCCTTCCTTTACAGTTGTTAATCCATAAATTAATTTCCACATTTATGTGGACTTTTCCACAACATCTTCTATTTGGTTTTGCAAAATTCTAAAGGCTCTATATTTGGGTGCAAATTTTCTCCCATGCTTCTTGTTAGCCTTAGTTATTTGACCTTTAGTAAGGTCTAGCATTACACGAGCCAATGCAAACTCCCTTATTTCCTTTTCCATCTTAAGATAGTAATGCCATTTATTTTTAACTAATGAGCTTAGCTCCTTAGGCATTGAATTGTCTAGTTCAAGTGGGATAGTCTTGAACTTAGCCATCATAGTGTAGATGGACTCTTCCACTATATTTTTTTGTTCCTTTGATAACTTATTGAAATCAATGGTCTTTAGACTAGTTAGATCTACATTATCTCTAATGTTATTGCAAATTTTTTCCAATTTAGATTGGGTAGAATGTCTTACCAATCTAAATTGATCTTCATGAGACTCTGTCCTTTCTTCATCTAATTTAGGAGGTGCAACATACTTTCTTCTCTTCTTTTTCTCTATAGGTCATCCTTGTTTTGTATCCTTCTACTTCACTTGTTCCTTTGCTACTTGAGTTGTAGCCTTGGTATTAGCCCTTATAGTTCGTTTGGTTGGGCTTAGCTTTGTAGCTTTCTTCTTTCCCTTGGGCTGTGCAGGTGGCTATTTTTGAGCTTTCCTTTTCTTTGGCTCAGCCTTGGGTGCTTCTTGCTTGGCCCCTTCCTTCTCTTCTGCATCCTCCCCCATACCTTGGGTTAAAGCAATTGGTCCCTAACCTTGATCTTCTTCATCATCCTTGGAATATTCAACTTCTTCCTCTACTACTTCTGTAGTCCCTTCACCAAATTTGGCTTTTAGCTTCTTAACAAGTTTATCCTTCTTTTTTAGTGTGGAAGCAGGCTTCAAATCCATATCCACTTTTGATCTCACCATGCTTTAGGTTCCAAAATGTGGTGCATTCTTGTCTATTTCCTCTGCTAATAATGTAGTTATTGTTATTGAAGCTTCATCTATGTTTATTTCATAACCAAGAGGTCTTAACCATCTCACTCTTGGTATGGTAGCTTGAATGTATGTATAGTCAATATCTACAAGAAAAAAAACATCATTTACATGTTTCTCTACTAAGGAAACTGGTATTCTTAGCCTTTGCTTCATTGACTTCTTAAATTCTTCAAAATAACTAGTCATTAAGTTCTCAAAATTAGCTCCCATCTGCTCAATATATTCATTTACTTGAGCTATTATAGACCTATTAATTTTCCATGCAACTTTTTCAAAGGAAGGAAACTCATTCTGAACATAAAAGAATATACAAATCAAAATAGCACCAAATTTGCATTGGGCTCCCTTGGATCTTTTGATAGTTGCTAAATTTTCATTAATTTGTTGTAGTTGCAGTTCTTCAAGATCATAGGTATGATTCTTCTTCACAAATTTATAGCTGTTGAGTCTGTTGGATTGGTAGAACTTGCATGCAATAACCCTAACAACAAAATCAACAAGAGGGCCTTGAATGGTATCTATTTCCATCCTTCTCTTGTTCCACTTAGCACCAATATTTTTCTCAATTTCCTCCTTAGAATAACTCCTAAGGGTCTTTGGCCAATCTAAGGTTGGGTACCCTATCACTCTACGAACAATTCTCTTTGTGATTTTTATTGGGTCATCCTCCAACCATAAGCTTCTATCATGTATTTGGCTAAGCACTAGTCTAATCCATTCAATCTTGAATATTGTGGGAAATTCTAGGGCTCATGTGAAACCCTTCTTCTCAACAATTTGGTATTCTTCCTTTAACACTCCATTCTCAAATAGTCTCTCATAGGCTTCCCTCATTTCCATGTCACCTATGCCTCCAATCTTGCAATTATAGCATCTTCTTACATCCTAAACTATAACAACCTTGGGGGGTATGATAGATAGGTCTCCAGCTGGGTCATTCTTATATGCTACCTTTGGGATTGGGCAAAAACCAGGTTGTTTGACCTCATTGGACACTAGCTGGACCTCAAATGGTTCCTTCTCCTGAGTTTTCCTAGAGATAGAAGCCATTTTTGCAATCTAGGGTTTTTATACAAAGAAAATATGAAACTGTGTAGCTCGACACAAATGTAAATACCTCAAGATCGATGAAATCATGCTAAAATGCTATTGAAATATACTTAGACACTGGATTCTCTACTTTGGACTTTCTCTGTGCTCTTTCTCGTCTGTGCTCTTTGTTCACGATGAAGAAAAATGATTGAAAATGTGATAATATACCCTATTTTCATTACATCTAATGCTTAGTGCATTTACAACTGTCCACTCAGCTTTTGAAGGATTCTACGTTACTTCACTTCCATTGCCTTTTCAACCACTTAGCTTCCACAGGAGTATTCTTTACTCAGCTTCAACTGAGATTTCTTCTTCACTCGGCTTCCTCTACCAACTTGACTCCAACTAATCATTCAACTTCTACTAATTTTGGTAGTTGATTCAACATGCACTAGAATTTTAGCTAGCTTCTGAGGGCAACTCAACAAGACTTGTGAAATCTTTGAAAATTTAACTTTGCATCTTTGATCATGATGATCTCTTCTTTTTAGTTCTTGCCTATCTAGGAACTAATGTATGATAAAACTTTGTAAATCAGTCCCTCATGCCTTTTCTTTGCTTAGTTTGATAAAGTGTGACCACTAGACCTATTAGGTGAAGTGATCCCTTCATTTGATGTGCTACACCCATCTTTCTTCTTCCATGTCTTATTCATTTCTCCTTTGATGTGTTCAACATCTACCTTCTCTTTACCTTTATTGTTCTTTGAGTTGGATGCCTTTGACCTTGTTGGGCAATTCTTGCTGATATGACCAGTCTTCAAGCAACTAGAATATGTGATTTGGCTGAAGCATCTATTGTAGTTTCCTCTGAAATGTGTCCTTATGCAATTTTCAAGAATGTGTCCATATTCTTGACAGTAATGATAGCGATACCTGGTGTTGTAGTCCCAATTGTAGTGATGTCCTTGATTATTTCCTCTTATTGGTTGATTAGGTGTCCACATAAGCTTTGATCTACACTCAAAAGCTCTATGTCCATACTTGAAATTGTAGTAGTGACCTTCAAAACTTGGTGTTTTGATAGTCCTAATCCTACAGTCATGTGCTTGATGTCCTTACTTTTTGCACTTATGAAAATGAATCACATTTTTGGGTTTTTCATGCTGATGGGCATTCTTGCTCCTACATACATTAGAGGTATGTCTATTTTTATCACATAAATGAAAAATAGGTTTAGTGTTCTTACCTTTGTTACTCCTTTCTTTTGTAGTCTTGGATGACTCTCCTTGTTCAGTGCTGATGTATCCTAGTATTGAAGTATCATTGCTAGCCCTGGGTGATTTCAGTAGCTGCTCAAAGTACTTCATGGCCTCATTAGGTTCATGGAAGCTCTCTGCAATCTCCTTATCTCTTTTTAGGTCATTTTGCAGTTGTTCATTTTGCATCTTTAGTGTAGAGATATCAATATCCTTAACATTTAGTTCATGATGTGCATTCATCATCTGGCTTAGGGTGTCTAGCTGCATGTTTCAAATTCTTGCAACCTCAATTGATTTTTCTTCTAGTCAATTGGCAAGGTTTCTCTTGTCTTCTTCTAGCATAGCCTTGTGTTCAATGACTCTTTTCTTCTATTTAGTCACCTCATAAAGCATCATAGCTTGTGACTCTTGTTCAAGCTTGAGTGTTCTAATTTCTTTTTGTTGAGCTCTATTTTTCTCCATCAGGTCTACTATTGTTGCATCAAACTCTTTGGAATCTCCATTTGAAAATTGGTTTGAGGTGTCAATCTCCTTGTATTGTGTATCATTCTTAGCTATGGCAATCTCTCTTCTTCTCTTTAGGGATTTCTTCTCTAGCTTCTTCCAAAGCATGTAAAGCAAGTTGTATATCAATTGCATGATTCTCTATGATCTTCCCAAGTTTGTAGACTTCCATTTCCAAATCTTTTCTCCAAGTTGTAAGGCTCCTCCTTGTGAGAACTTGGCTATGATAGAAATTGTTGGAATTTACAAGTGGGAAGATTTACTTCTGAGAGGGGGGGGTGAATAAGAAGTAACTAACTTTAACCATTTCAAATCCTTTTAACTAAAAACATTCACATGCATCTAATTCAGCTAATGAACATAAAAGTAAAGACATGCATGAAAATAGATAACACAATATTTGGTAACCCAGAAACCCTCCAAAAAGAGAAGGTAAAACTAGGGTGGGGATGACACCCAAAAAGTATCACTGTAGCAATATGCAACTGTTCAAGGTTATAAAGTTTGACCACTTCCAATGGTTTTCACTATGAAAGGCCTGTCTTGTTAAAGATTTTACACCCTATTAAAAGTGACCTAGTTAAAGGATTTAAGTACCCTACTAAAAGTAGCCCTAGTTAAAGGACTTTAGTACATTCACTTGGAATGCCACCCTTTTTAAGGATTTACAAATGGCTGCTAAGCCAACCTAAGTCCATAGGATTTTCAGTCTTAATATAATTTCTAGAGAGTATTAGAATTTCTTGACTTGATAACATGCAATCCTCAATTGCTTATTAAAGATCCTTGTTTTTCTCTATCTGCTTTGATCATTGCTTTCTCTGATATGACACTATTCAAAGTTTTGATACTTTGCTCTTGAACAACTAGATTCTGCAATGTTATTCTACTCTTCACTAAGTCTTTACACCCTTCTACACTTTGCTATAATTCACCCATACATTTCTCCTTCACATATGCATAATGGGGTTTCATCCTCCTTTCAAAGATTTTGAAGACTTAGGGTTAGGTATGAATCTACAATCAATATTAAATCTTCATTTCCTGTTCACTTCTTGCACTTTTCCTATTGGTTGCATGCCTTCTCCATTTGTCTCATTGGTTGCATGTTGATTACATAGGTAATGCAAATGATTCAATCTTATCTTTTAGATCCTTCAAGATTCATCCTATGTCAGCTTCAAAAATGGTTTACATCTAAGTTTGTGAAGATACAAACTCATATGTTGATTATGTGTTACTCAAGACTTACTAGTTGTTGATGCTTGACACATATAGGAAAATTGGCTTACTTGGCTACTATAGTAATTTTGTTTCACTCAGCATCTATTCTTTGCTCAACATCTATAATGACTTAACACTTACTTATCACTCGACACTTGAACTTTTCTTAGCACCTGAAGATCACTTAGTAGCTAAAGTTCACTTGGAACCTATTGAATTCTCTGGCTTGGCACACACTATAGCTCAACTTTTGTATTGCACTCGACATCATCTTGAGAATTGGTTAAGTGTGCTGACACTCAATTGTCAAAACCAATATGAGACTAACACATTATGCATCTAAATGTCCTAAAAGAGAGAAAAAATTTAGAGGAAAATTTAAGCTTAGAAGAGATATAGATAGAAATTTTTTATATGCTAATAAAGACAATGCATCTAATGAAAGAGAGTAGAGTGAAAGTGATGATGAATTAGGATTTGTGGCTATCAAGGAAGATGATCTTGATAGAGAAATAGCTCTAGTGACCCAAGTTGAGAAGAAATCAGATTGGGTAATTGATAGTGGATGTTCACATCACATGGCTAGTGATATGAACAAATTTGTTAAGTTCATAAATCATGATGGAGGTATTGTTAGAGTTGGTAACAATGCATCTTGTCATATTACAGGGATTAGATCTATTACTCTTGATGGTAAAACTAACACTAATGATGTTTACTTTGTTGATGGTTTGAAAAATAATTTGCTAAGTGTTGGACAGTTGGTAGATAATAGATATATGTTGCAGTTCCTAGAGAAGACTTGCATTATCAAAGAAAAATACGATAAGTTGATTGGTACTAGAACTAGATCTTGATGTAATGTATTTCAGTTGAATCCCATTGAAATAACATATTTGGTTGCAAAGGTCGATAATAGTTGGTTATGGAATATAAGGTTCTATCATATAAACTTTGATAATATTGTGAAAGTTAGCAGTACATTTACAATAAGAGATCTGCCTAAGATTATTAAGCCTACTAATGTTATCTTTAACAAATGTATTTTGCCTAAGTAGAGGAAAGTGTCTTCTCCTAGCAAGAAGTTCTCTACCATAGAGAAATTGGAGATTGTTCACATAGATCTAAGTAGTCCTACAAGAACCAGAGGACTCTATGGTGAAAGGTACTTTATGATTTTTGTTGATGATTTCACTAGGATGATGTGGGTAGCATTTCTTAAAGAGAAGTCTGAAGCTTTTGAGAAATTTAAGATATTCAAGAATAAGGTTAAAAATGAATCTATTGTCAAGATTAAATTTTTGAGATTAGATAGAGGAGGAGAGTTCACCTCTAGAGAATTCAACATGTTCTATGAAGAGAATGTAATCAAAAAAGATAATTATCTTCACCTAGAAAGCCTAAACAGAAGGGGATTGCTGAAAGAAGGAATAAGTTAGTAGTATAAGCATCAAGAGTGATGTTATTTGTGAATGATTTCTTAAAGACTGATGCAAGAGCATCCTGGGTGTAAGGGCAATCTCGTATCACCCAAAAAAATATTTTATTTTCAGTCTTTTCTATTTTAATAAGGACTAGTAGATAGGGTGGTTACTATTTATGGGAACTTGCTATTTTTTGTAAGTTTGTCATACAAGCTTAGAATGTTCTCATTTTTTATAGGAAGGTTCATTTTAGAGATATAAGCATACCATAAAACTCTCATTGCTCTAGCTTAAGTATCAGAAAAGTTATTGCAAATTTTTGGTGGAATAATTTGCAGAAAAATCTTCAAGCTCACTAGTGGAGGCCTAAGAGTGCCTAGAGGAGGTTTGAAAACATGATGAAAGGGTGCTAATGCATTGTAAGCCAATAGATTAGGAGCTGGCATTTCCAAAAAGTGGGTATAATAGCCAATCAGAGCAATAGTTTATGAGTTATGGCCTTCCAAAGTTGGGCTACCTGAAACTTCTAAAATAATTGTTAAAGACGTATTTGGCTGACTCTATATGTTTTTTTAGGGTCTGTCAGCCCTAGGTATTAAGTTTGAGCATCTAGAACCTTCCTAGTTGGCACAAAACTACTTATTTAAGAAAGGCCCAAACATTGTCTAGGATAGCTCTGGGTGATAGTTCACATCACTGTCTTGCAGATTACTGTAATGAAGATGCCCATTTGGGTCAACATTTTGTAGTTAACAATTTTATAATTCCATATTTGTAGTGATAATATGAAGTCCATATCTTGTTCTCACATTTGTTGTTGTTCCTTTGTTTCTGTTATGAGTTTATGGTATCAAGGAGAGTACCTTGCATCAAGTGGTATTAGAGCTAGAGTTCTTGAGTGTGTGGACAGATCACTGATTTTGAGGCAGTTTGCACTAGGACTATGTTTTGGGTTGAGCATGTAGATAGATCACCTATTGTGAGTAGTTTGCACTAGGGTTTCAACAGAAATGCAAAAATGCCTCCACAAAGAGAGTCTGGTGGAAGAGCTACTAGTGTTACACCTGAGGGTTTTCAAGCCCTCCAAAGGAAAATGCAAGCATTGGAAGAACAAATGAGAAAAGGAATAAATCTTCCTATAAGAGATGAAAGTGAGGATGAGGACAAAGTAGAAGAAAATGCAAAAGTAGAGGTAGTTCTAAATCTAGAGGAAGAGAGGCTTTTAGGGCCATCTCCAAGATTGGAAAAAGACCTAAGTTTGAGGTTCCCACATTTTTAGGAAATCTTAACCCAGAAGAGCTAATCAATTGGATCAATAAACTAGAGGAGTACTTTGAGTATGAAGATATTGAGGATCTAGATAGGGTCATGTTTGCAAAGGAAAAACTGAAGGAACATGCAAAGATCTAGTGGCAAGAGGTTTAGTTGGAGTGAAATAGAACGGGAAAGGACAAAATCACTAGATGAGATCGAATGATAGCTTAAATGAAGTGACAATTCATTCCTATGGATTATGGGCTTGATCTATTGAAGAAGATGCAAGGAATAAAGCAAGTAGGAAAATCTATTCAAGAGTATACCGAAGAGTTCTACTGAGTTCTCATTAGAACCGACCATGCATAAGCAAATAAGGAGAAAGTCACTCGTTATCTTAATGGGTTAAGGCCGAACCATTAGGATGAGCTAAGTCTAGTTTGGAAAAACAATATTAAGGAGGCATACCAGTTTGCCCTAAGAGTTAAGGAGAAACTAAGCAAGAAGTTTGACAATAAGAATAGTGGAAGAGGTCATGGTGGAAGATCTGGCGGATGATCTTATGGAGGTCATAATGATGATCAAAAGAACAAGGATGAGGCTAGAAGTAGTAGTTAGAACTAGAGGGGAAACAATTTCAATCATTTCCATGATTAGAACAATAGATATCAAAGAGGAAGAGTTAGATGACAAGGATTTGGAAGAGGAGGCTTTCATGGAAAATGTTTTTACTGAGGAGAAGAAGGGCATAGAGCATTCAAATGTACCCAATGTCAATGAAGGATAGATTGAAGAACTAAAGGTCAGGAAAGAGTTGCACATGTTGATGAAGATGCCAGATCCTCACATTCTAAAGATGCTAAAAGAGGAGAAGTGTTAGTTAACAGAAGAGTCCTACTAAGTGGTGAGAATGAACTTGATCAAAGAAGGAGTTTCTTTCACACAAGGTGTAGATGTGAAGATAAGTGTTGTGATGTGATCATTGATGATGGAAGTACTAACAATTTAGTGTCAAAAATGATGGTCACTAAGTTGAAGTTGAAGAGACTGAAACACCTATGTCCATACTATGTTGCTTGGGTGCAAGATGACCACAAGGTTATGGTCAATGAGAAATGCTCAGTGGAGTTCAAAATTGGAAACTACTAGGATGAGGTACTATGTGATATCATATCTATGGACATGTGTCATATGTTGTTGGGTAGGCCATGGCAGTTTGGTAGGCATGTTGTACATGATGGGTGAGAAAATACCTACAGTCTAACTAAGGATGGAGTGAAACATAAGTTAAAGCCATTGAAGGATAAAGAAGAAAAGATATGTAGTGTTGTCAGAATATGTTTTGTTGATGGAAAAGAGTTTCTTAAAGGTATGAAACATGAGCATATGTGTTTTTCTATAATTCCTAAAGATAGTAAAGAAGAAGTAGATGAGGTACCTGTAGAAGTTGGAGATATGTTGGAAGAGTTTTTTGATATTATATCAGATAATGTAGCTAATGGATTGCCCCCAATGAGGAAGATTAGTCACCGGATGGATTTGGTTCTAGGAGCTAGTTTTCCAAACAAGGTAGCACACAGAATTACACCAATAGAAAGTGAAGAGTTGAATAGGCAAGTTCATGAGTTGTTGCATAAGGGGTTGATTTGAGAGAGTCTGAGTCCATGTGCTATACCAAAAGTGTTGGCACCAAAGAAGAATGGAGAATGGAGGCTGTGCATAGATTCTCATGCTATCAACAAGATCACCATCAAGTATAGATTTCCTTTGCCAAGGATGGATGCTATTATGGACTATTTAAGTGGAGCTCAGTATTTCACAAAGATAGATTTGAAGAGTGGGTACTATCAGATTTGTATCAAAGAAGGTGATGCATGGAAGACTACTTTTAAGATAGGGGAAGGATTGTATGAGTTGTTAGTCATGCCTTTTGGGCTAACAAATACACTAAGCACTTTCATGAGACTCGTGAATGAGGTAGAAGGAGTTTCTAGGTAAGTATGTCATTGTTTACCTAGATGATATATTGATTTTTAGTAAGAAATTGGAGGAGCATTTGATTCATATTCACAAGGTGTTTAAAAAGTTGAGGGAAGAAAAGTTTTTGATAAACCTAAAGAAGTGCAGTTTTGTAAAGAAGTAGTTGGTGTACTTGGGATTTATAATCTCAGGAGAAGGTCTAAAAATGGACCTAGAGAAAGTGAAGGCTATCCTTGAATGGCCTACTCTAAGGAGTGCAACAGAGGTAAGATCTTTTCATGGGCTAGCTACATTTTACAAAAAGTTCATAAGAAGTTTTAGTAGTATTTGTGGACCCTTGACTAAAACAATGAGAGGAGATAGGAAAGAGTTAAATTGGACTATAGGAGTAGATAAGAGTTTCAATCTATTGAAATAGAAAGTTACTGATTAGCATGTTTTAGCATTTCCTGATTTTAACAAGGTGTTTCAAGTAGACTGTGATGCTAATGGTACTACAATAGGAGCTATTTTGAGTCAAGAAGGTAAACCTGTTGCTTATTTTAGTGAGAAGTTGAATGATGAAAAAGGAAAATATAATGTTTATGATTAGGAATTTTATGCTATAGTTCAAGCATTGAAGAAGTGGAGACACTATCTTCTTCCCAAGGAGTTTGTTTTATGTACTGATCATCAAGATTTGCAATATTTGAATAGTCAACAAAAATTACACCAAAGGCATTTAAAGTGGTTGAGTTTTAGTAGTTATACATTTTTTTTGAAACACAGAAGTGGGAATTCTAACAAAGTTGCAGATGCTCTTAGTAGAAGACACCTTTTGCTGACTTAAATACAGATAGAGGTGGTTGGGTTCAATGAACTCAGTACATTGTATCTAGATGATCCTAATTTTGGTGAAGTGTGGAAGACTTGTACAAAACTTGTCACACTTGATAGGAAAAAGTGGTTGGATTTCATGATCCAGGATAATATGTTGTTCAAAGGAAGCCAATTGTGCATTCCTAGAAGTTCAATGAGAGGGAATCTCATCAAGAAGAAGCATAGTGGAGGATTGGCTAGACATTTTGGTAGAGATAAAACTATAGCTTTGGTTGCTAAAAATTATTACTAGCCACAGTTATAGAAAGATGTGACAAAGTTTATACAAAGTTGCCAGGTATGTTAGATGGCAAAAGGAATGAAGTAGAATACAGGGTTGTATCAGCTATTACTTGTATCGAGGAAGCCATGTGAGGATGTCAACATGGATTTTGTTCTAGGACTATCGAGGACATAGTGTGGGCATGATCCTATTTTTGTGGTGGATGATAGGTTTTCAAAGATGGCACATTTTATTCCTTACAATAAGACTAGTGATGCTGTTCATGTAGCAGAGCTATTTTTCAGAGAAGTGGTGAGATTACATGGTCTACCAAAGAGTGTAGTTTTAGATAGAGATACCAATTTTTTTGGGTATTTCTGGCATGCATTGTGGAAGAAGTTGAAGATAGATTTGAAGTTCAGTTCATCACATCATCCACAAATTGATGGACAGATAGAAGCTGTGAATCATAGTTTGGGAAACTTGCTGAGATGCTTGGTTGGAGATAAACCAAAAGGATGGGATATGATTTTACCATAGACATAATTTTCATATAATAATTCTATCAATAGGAGTATTAGTAAATCTCCATTCTAGATTGTATATGGGAGTAGCCCTAGAAATGTTTCTGAATTGAGTAAGCTGGATAAGAGAGAGATAAGTAGTGCTGAAGTAGAAGATTTTCCTGAACATTTGAAGAACATCCATGAAGAGGTGAGGAAGCACATCATAAAGATGAATAACTAGTATAAGGCTAAGGAAGATGTGAAAAGGAGATATAAGGAATTTTAGATTGGAGATGAAGTCATGGTTCATTTACAAAAGGAACATTTTCTAGTAGGTACTTATAATAAGTTGAAGATGAAGAAGTTTGGACTGTGCAAGATAGTGAAGAGGCATGATTCTGGAAATGCATATGAAGTGGAGTTTCCTATTGAATTGAATATTTCACTAGTACTTAATATTCTAGATTTGACAAAGTATTATCAAGGAGGTTATGGAGATGAAGTTACAAAAGTGCAGTGGAGCATTCTAGCAACTAGTTTGGTTACCAAGGAGATTGAAGAGATACTAGATAGTCGTATTGGAAAAAGTACTAGAAACAAAATTTATGAGAAATATTTGGTCAAATGGAAAGGGAGACCAGTTGAGGATTCATCATGGCTAGCAAAGGAGGAGGTCAATCGTCTTGGTTTTCCTTTGAACACCTAAGACATGATGGGGTCACTTCTCAAATTACCCTAGGTGTCTGATGTAGTTGCATCCTGGGTGTAAGGGTAATCTTGCATCACTCAAAAAAATATTTTATTTTCAGTTTTATTTTATTTTAATAAGGACTAGTAGACAAGGTGGTTACTATTTATGGGAACTTGCTATTTTTAGTAAGTTTGTCATACGAGCTCAAAATGTTCTCATTTTCTACAGAAAGGTTCATTTTAGAGATATAAGCATACCATAAGACTCTTATTTCTCCAACTTAAGTATCAGAGAGGTTATGCAGATTTCTATTGGAACAATTTGCAGGAAAATCTTTAGGCTCACTGTTGGAGGCCTTAGAGTGCCCAGATGAGGTCCAAAAACTCAATGGAAGAGTGCTAGTGCATTCCAAGCCTGTAGATCAGGAGCTAGCATTTTTGAAAAGTGGTTATAATAGCCATTCAAAGCAATGGTATGTGAGTTATGGCCTTCCGAAGTTGGGCTACCAAAAACTTCTAAAATAATTGTCAAAGATGTATTTGGCTAACTCTATATGTTTTGTTAGGGTCTATTGGCCCTTGGTATTAAGTTTGAGTATCTAGAACCTTCCTAGGTGGCATAAAACTACCTATTTAAGAAAGGCTCGAACATTGTCTATGATAGCTTTGGGTGATAGTTCGAAACACTATCTTACAAATTACTGTAATGAAGACAAACATTTGGGTTAGCATATTGTATATAAGAATTCTATAATTCTGCATTTGTGGTGATAATAAGAAGTCCATATCTTGTTGTTGCATTTGTTGTTGTTTCTTTGTTTTTGCTATGAGTTTATGGTATTAAGGGGAGTACCCTACATCAAAGACATTTTGGAGAGAAGTAGTTAACACTACAATATATACTCTGAACAAAGTATAGATTAGGAAAGTTATGAGCAAGACTCTCTATGAGTTATGGTTTGGTCATTCATCATCAGTCAAATATTTTAGAATTTTTGGAAGTAAGTGTTACATAAAGAGAGATGATGATATTGGTAAATTCGATCCTAGAAGCAATGAAGGTATGTTTCTTGGTTACTCATTGAAAAGTAAAGCATATAGATGTTTCAACTATAGAACTAAGACAATAGTTGAGTGCACAAATGTAATGATTGATGAAAAGTTTGGTACTAAAGAGAAGATGGTAGATTATAATTCTGATGAAGAAGAGGATAATTTTTGAATTGTTGGACACAATGCTGAAGTTCTTTTTGAGACTAACAATGACTTGGAGAATGATGTATCTATTGAGCATAGAGAAGAATAGAGATCTGAACCTAGAGAAGAGATAAGAGTTGAGACATCAACTCCTACTTCTAACAAAAACATGACAAAGAATCACCCCCTAGAGTAGATAATTGGGAGCAAGGATAAAGGTGTGATGACAAGGAATAGAGTGAATGAGGAATTGTATCTAATTTCTCAAGTGGAACCTAAGAGAATAGATGAGGCATGTAAAGGTGATCAATGGATACAAGTTATGAAAGACAAACTAGATTAGATTGTGAAGAATGAAACATGGGAATTAGTTCCTAGACTTTAAGATAAGAATGTGATAGGAACCAAATGGGTATTCAGAAATAAAATGAATGAGCAAGGATAAGTTGTGAGAAATAAGGCCAGACTTGTTCTAAAAGGTTACTCACAACAAAAAGGCATAGATTATGAAGAAACATATGCACCTTTGGCAAGAATGGAAGCAATAAGGATGTTCTTGGCTTATGCAATAAGCAAGAATTTTAAGGTTTATTAGATAGATGTCAAGTTAGCTTTTCTATACGGAGAACCTGAAGAAGAAGTCTACATTGAGCAACCTGATGGATTCCCTCTAACAAAAGATAAAGATCTTGTATGTAGACTAAATAAAACACTATATGGTCTGAAGCAAGAACATTGAACTTGGTATGCAAGGTTGGATAGGTATTCATCTAAGCTTGGATTTATCAAAGGTACAGTAGATGGTAATTTGTATTTGATGATGGTTTATTTTTCATTGTAATATTTTTGGATGACATAATATTTGGAGGAAATGTTAAATAAAGTGATAAGTTTGTTGAAGAGATGAAAAATGAATTTGAAATGAGCATGAAAGGAGAAATGAAGTTTTTCTAAGGATTGCAGATTGCTCAAAAAAGATGGGATATTTATATCACAAACCAAGTATCTAAAAGACTCATTGAAAATATTTGGTTTAAAAAGTTGTAAACCTATTGGTACACCCATGATAACTAGTCACAAGTTATCTAGTATAGATGAAACATTTATAGTTGAGCAGAAGTATAGATCTATGATTGGAGGATTACAATATTTGACTCACACTAGACTAGATATAACAAATGTAGTTGGGATTGTAGCAAGATTTCAAGCTGATCCTAAAGAGTATCATTATGCAACAGTAAAGAGGATATTCAGATATTTGAAGGGTACATTAGATTATGGAATTTGGTATGAAAGATCAAGTGATTTTACCTTGTGTAAATATACTAATGCAGATTGGGCAGGTAGTATGGATGACGAAAAGAGCACCAGTGATGGGGCATTCTTTCTTAGAGGAAGATTGGTTTCTTGGTTGAGCAAGAAACAAGACTATATTTCTTAGAGTATAGCTAAGGCAGAGTATGTTGTAATAGCAAATAACTATAATCAAATTATGTAGATGAAAGAAATGCTAAAAGACATTGGCATTGAGTTTATAGAGCCTATTATTATTTATTGTGATAACACAAGTATAGTAAGTATGTCTAATAATCTAGTATTGCATTCTAAGACAAAGCACGTATCCATTAAGTATCATGTTTTGAGAGAAAAGGTAGATGAGAAGAAAATAAGGTTGGAGTATGTAAATAATAAAGATCAAATTGCAGATATCTTTACAAAGCCTTTTCCTAAAGATACTTTTGAGTACCTAAGAGGTATGCTAGGGGTTATGACCCTACCTACTTCAGAGTAGATGATGCAAGGAGTATATCAGTCCAGTGGTATAGAGAACTATGGTTAGACTAGAATGAATATTGATGCTTCCTAAATGGGGGAGTATCTAGTATGTACCAAGTCATGAAGCACTCTTGGTAATTGGTATTGAACAATGTCTTTGGACACTCAAGCTAGTTGATGATTTTTGAAGCTAATTAACAATTGATATGTAATAATTGGTAATTGTGGTTGACACTTTTGACATTGATGTAAATGGGGGAGATAATGTACATTAAAAACATATTGAGAGAATGTACATAAGAAATGGGAAGAGAAGCACCTATTGAGATGGCAATGGGGGAGAGTTATCTCTTTAGGGAGATTTAGAAAGATTCATGTAAGTGCATAAAAGAATATGTAAGTGTGTAGAAGGATATGTAAGTGCATAGATGCAGGAAAGATTAGTGTAAGTGCACAGAAGAAAGTGTAAGTACATTTGATTGATGAAGAGGATTTGAGAAGATAAGAACAACAACAATGCCTACAGAGTACTATTTGGTATTCTTGGAACTTAGATGTTTTTCATCAATGTTGCCATCTATGCCAAAGGGGGAGATTGCATCATGAATGCTGATGATACTACATTGGGGGAGTATCCTAAGAATTAGAGAATATTGGTATGTTGCATTCATGACTGTATTTGTCATTGATGTCAACATAGTAGTAATTCTATTAAGACTGGAAGAATAACAATCGATAATCTTATGATGCATAAAAGTTGAGGATGTTTTAAATGATGCACAATGGAGGATATGTTTGTAAGGTTTTCTTGATGATGTGGTTCAAAGGACTAAGTCTGATTTGATGGTGTATGAAAGTTACACTTGATTCACTAGAAGTAGTGTAGAAATAGAGCATTGGAAAACAAAGTTCTGATAATCTATTACTATATTTCATCTGAGATGTAATGAAGAGATGCACAATCACATAGTGATAGAGGATAGTCATATGATGATGCCATCATGTGTGCAAGATGTGGTTTCACATGTATGAAGTTTTGTATAGATTGAGAGTTGACAATGTTGTTGTAATTGTGAATTAATTAATTATCTTATTTTAATTAATTGGGAAAGCCTCAAGGCTGACTCAAGGAATTGTTATGAATATAAGGTATAAAGGAAATTTTTTTTCCTTATCTATAAGATATCTTGAAGAAGAAGATCAAGTGGGATGCAAAGTATTAGTGCGCAGAGTGAGAATGAGAAGAATGCTTATTGAATGCATGTAAGTGATCTAAGAGATCATTGGATGTGCAACATGAGATCTAGTTACAAGATTTGAAGAAGCATAAGTTTGGTTGACAAGATAGAGATAGCAGAAGAAAACATATTTTAGTTCTACTATTCTACAAAGAATAATATAGAGATCATTTGGATAGTGGGTGCATTGACCTTAACCTTAAAGCTATTTGGGTAATGGGTCTAGCTATCTTTCACAACTCCTAATAGGGTTGGAATCTCCTAATAGGGATTCAAAGTCTCCTAACAAGGACTCATATGTATTGAATGTTGTAACAAACTCCTAATAGGGTCTATCCTCTAACAAGGAAAATTTATATTAGTACATAATCTTGTGGGTACCATCCCCACTAGGGTTTTCCCTCTAATCAAGGGTTTCCCTAATTAACATATCTAGTGTTAACTATGTATGAGTATCTTGTTGTGGTTTCAATTTATGTTATTCACATGGTTAAGTTTGTTTAAGGTCAATGTTTTTGATGATAGTTGGATAACTGATTCACCCCCCCTCTCTTAGTTATATCAGTGGACTATATATTCTAACAAGGTGTGTCAATAGGTTTACAACTTTCCAAACCTAACCTTTTCAACAAATCTTTAAGGTACTTAGCTTGTGAAATGAATATACCATCATTATTATGCATAATCTACAAACTTGGAAAAAAATTCATTTCTTCTATCATGCTCATTTCAAATTCATTCTTCACCTCCTTAGCAAATTTATCACTAGATTCATCATTACCACAAAAAATGATGTAATAAAAAAACTATTACAATAATCAACAATCCATCTTCAATTTCTTTCAAATACAAGTTATTGTCTGCTGTACCTTTGGCAAATCCAAGCTTTGCTAAGTGACTGACTGACCTCACATAACAGGTTCTAGGTGCTTCCTTGTTAGTCTTAGATTGGTTTTGATAATTGAGTGTCAACACACTTAACCAATTCTCAAGATGATGCTGAGTATAATATAGAAGTAGAGCTATAGTGTGTGCCAAGCTAGGAATTCAATAGGTGCCAAGTGATCTTCATGTGTTGAGTGATCTTCAAGTGGCGAGTGATAAGTAAGTGCCCAGTCATTATAGATGTCGAGCAAAGAATATATGATGAGTGAAATAGAACTACTATAGGAGCCGAGTGAGCTAGTTTTCCTATATGTGCTGAGCATCAACAACTAGCAAGTGCCAAGTAATACATAATCAACATATGAGTTCATGCCTTCACGAACTTAGATGTAAACCATTTTTGAAGCCAACATGGGATGAATCTTTAAGGATATTGAAGATAAGATTGAATCTTTTGCATTACCTATGTAATCAACATGCAACCAATAAGAAAAATGGAGAAGACATGTAACCAATAGGAAAAGTGCAAGAATTGAGTAGGAAATGAAGATTTAATATTGATCATAGATTCATACCTAACCCTAAGTCTTCAAAATCTTTAAAAGGAGGATGAAACCCCATTATGCATATGTGTGAGAAGTGGATGTGAGAAGTGTATGGGCGAACTACAGTGAAGTGCAAAAGGGTAAAAAGACTTAGTGAAGAACATAACAACATTGAAGAATACAGTTGATCAAGAAAAAAGTATCAGAGTTTTGAAGAGTGACATATCAGATTAAGCAAGGATCAGAGTAGATAGAGTAGTATGAGGATCTAAAATCAACAATTGAGGATTGCAAGTTATGAGGTCAAAATCTTCTAATACTCTCTAGCAATTTATTAGGATTGAAAATCCTATGGACTTAGGTTGGCTTAGTAGCCATTTGTAAATCCTTTAATAGGGTGGCATTCCAAGTGAATGTAATAAAGTCCTTTAACCAAGCCTAATTTTAGCAAGGTAGTTAGATCTTTTAACCAGGTCACTTTTAACAGAGTGTAAAAGTTTTTAATAGGATAGGCCTTTCATAGGGCAGACCATTGGAAGTGGTCAAACATTTTAACCTTGAATAGTTACATATTGCTATAGTGATACTTTGTGGGTGTCATCCCCAACCCAATTTTACCTTCTCATTTTGGAGGGTTTTTGGGTTATCAAATCTTGTGTTATCTATTTTCATGGAAGTCTTTACTTTCATGTTTATTAGATGAAATAGATGCATGTGAATGATTTTAGTTAAAAGGTTTTGAAATGGTTAAAGTTAGTTACTTCTAATTCACCCCCCCTCTTAGAAGTAAATCTTCCCACTTGTAAATTTCAACAATTGGTATCAAAGCCAAGTTCTCACAAGGAGGAGCCTTATAGCTTGGAGGAAAGATCTGGAAATGGAAGTCTAAAAACTTGGGAAGATCATAGAGAATTAGGAAATTGATATAAAACTTGCTTTACATGCTTTGGAAGAAGCTAGAGAGGAATTGAGAAAATCCTTAAAGAGAAGAAGAGAGATTTCCATAGCTAAGAATAATACACAGTACAAGGAGATTGTCACCTTAAACTTGTTTTCAAATGGAGATTCCAAAGAGATTAATGCAGCAATAGAAAACCTAATGGAGAAGAATAGGGCTCAAGCAAAAGAAATCAAAACACTCAAGCTTGTACAAGAGTCACAAACCATGATGATTTGTGAGGTGACTGAATAGAAGAAGAGAGCCATTGAAGACTAGGTTATGCTTGAAGAAGACAAGAGAAACCTTGCCAATAGATTGGAAGAAAAGTCAATTGAGCTTGCAAGAATTTCAAACATGTAGCTAGACACCCTAAGCCAGATGACAAATGCACATCATAAACTGAATGTTAAGGATATTGAGATCTCTACACTAAACATGCAAAGTGAACAACTGCAAAATGATCTAAAAAGAGAGAAGGAGATTGTAATGAGCTTCAACAAACCTAATGAGGCCATCAAGTACTTTGAGAAACTACTAAAATCACCTAGGGCTAGTAATGATACTTTAGGATTAGGATACATCAACACTGAATAAGGAGAGTCATCCAAGACTACAGAAGAAAGGAGTAACAAAGGTAAGAACACTAATCCTACTTATCATTTCTATGGTAAAAAAAGACATACCTCTAATGTATGTAGGATTAAGAATTCCCATTAGCACGACAAACCTAAGAACACAAGTTATTGTCATTAGCGCAAAAAACAAGGACATCAAGCACACAACTGTAGGACTAGGACTATTAGGACACCAAGATTTGAAGGTCACTACTACAATTGTAAGAAGTATGGACATAGAGATTTTGAGTTCAGATCAAAGCCTATGTGGACACCTAATCAACTAGCAAGGGGAAATAACAATGGACATCACTACAATTGGGACTACAACACTAGGTATAGCTATCATTCCTATCAAGAATATGGACACATTCCTTAAAATTGCATAAGGACACATTTAAGAGGAAACTACAACAAATGGTTGAGCCAAACCACATGTTTCAATTGCTTGAAGAATGGTCATATTAGTAGGAATTTCCCAATAAGGTCAAAGGAATCCAACTCAAAGAACAATAAAGGAAAATAGAAGGTAGATGTTGAACACATCAAAGGAGAAATGAATAAGACATGGAAGAAGAAAGATGGGTGTAGCTCATCAAATGAAGGGATCACTTCACCTAAAAGGTCAAGTGGTCACATTTAATCAAACTAAGTAAAAGAGAAGGCATGAGGGACTGATTCACAAAGATTTATCATACATCAGTTCCTAGACAAGTAAGAAATGAAAAGAAGAGATCAACATGATCAGAGATGTAAAGTTAAATTTTTAAAAGATTTTACAAGTGTTGTCGAGTTGTCCTCAAAAGCTGAGTAAAATTCTAGTGCATGCTGAGTCAATTGCCAAAATTAGTAGAAGTCAAATGATTAGTTAGAGTCGAGTTGGTAGAGGAAGCCAAGTGAAGAAGAAATCTCAGTTGAAGCTAAGTACAAGATACTCCTATGGATTCCAAGTATTGAAAAGGTAGTGGAAGTTGAGTAATGCAAAAATCCTTCAGAAGCTGACTAGACAACTATAAACACACTAAGCATTAAATGCAACGAAAATAGGGTATATTATCGCATTTTGAAGCATCTTTGTTGATCATGAATGAAGAACAAAGATGAGAAAGAGTGCAGAGCAAGTCCAAAGTAGAGAATCTAGTGTCTAAGTAGATTTCAACAACATTTTAGCACAATTTCATTGATCTTGAGGTATTTATGTTTGTATCAAGCTACATAGTTTTATATTTTCTTTATGTACAAACCGTAGATTGCAAAAATGACTTCTAGCTCTAAGAAGACTCAAGAGAAGGAACCTTTTGAGGTCCAACTAGTGTCCAATGAGGTCAAACAACATAATTTCTACCCAACCCCAGAGGTAGCATATAAGAATGACCTAGCTGGAGCCCTATCTATCATACCCCCTAAGGTAGTCATGGTTTAGGATGTAAGAAGATGGCATAATTGCAAGATTGGAGCCATAGGTGACATGAAAATGAGGGAAGCCTATGAGAGACTATGTTAGAATGGAGTGTTAAAGGAAGAATACTAGATTGTTGAGAAGAAGGGTTTAACGCGTACCCTAGAATTCCTCACAATACTTAAGACTGAATGTATTAGACTAGTGCTCAGCCAAATACATGATGGAAGCTTATGGTTGGAAGATTTCCCAATAAAAATCACAAAGAGAATTGTTCATAGAGTGATAGGGTACCCAACCTTAGATCGGTTGAAGACCCTTAGGAGTGATTCTAAGGAGGCAATTGAGAAAAAGACTTGTGCCAAGTGGAACAAGAGAGGGATGACAATTGATACCATTCAAGACCCTCTTGTTGATTTTGCTCTTAGGGTTATTGCACACAAGTTCTACCAATCTAGTAGACTCAATAATGTGCCTTGCATTGTAGTGGATGTAGGCTATAAATTGGTGAAGAAGGATCATACTTATGATCTTACAGAATTGCAACTGCAAAAAATTAATGAAAATCTCACAACTATCAGGAGAACCAAGGGAGGCCAATGCAAATTTGGTGCTATTTTGATTTGTATATTCTTTTATGTTCAGAATGAATTTCCTTCTTTTGGCAAAGTTGCATGGAAAATTAATAGGTCTATCATAGCTCAAGTAAATGAATATTTGGAGGAGATGGGAGCTAATTTTGAGACCTTATTGACTGGCTGTTTTGAAGGCTTTAAGAAGTTAATGAACCAAAGGCTAAGAATTCTAGTTTCCTTAGTAGAGAAACATGTAAATGATGTATGTTTTCTTGTAGATATTAACTATACATACATTCAAGCTGCCATACCAAAAGTGAGATGGTTAAGACCTCTTGGCTATCAAATAAACATAGATGAAGCATTAGCAGCAATAACTACATTATTAATAGAGGAAATAGACAAGGATGCACCACATTTTGAAACCTATGATGTGGTGAGATCAAAAGTGGATATGGAGTTGAAGACTACCTCCACATTGAAAAAGCCTTGGAAATTAAAAGCCAAATTTGGGGAAGGCACTATAGAAGTAGCAGAGGAAGAAGGTGAAGAAGCCAAGGATGATGAAGAGGAGCAAGGTCAAGGACCACTTTCTTTAACTCAAGGTATGGGGGAGGATACAAAGAGGAGGAAGGTGCCAAGCAATAAGCACCAAAGGTTGAGCCAAAGAAAAGGAAAGCTCAAAAATAGGCACCTACATAGCCCAAGGGAAAGAAGAAAGCTACAAAGCCAAGCCCAACCAAGCCAACTACAAGGGTTGATACTAGGGCTACAACTTAGGTGGAAAAGCAACAAGAGAAGTAGAAGGCTATAGAACAAGGAGGGCGTGCAAAGTAGAAGAAGAGAAGAAAGTATGTTGGACCTCCTGAATTAGATGAAGAAAGGATAGAGTCTGACGAAGATCAATTCAGATTGGTAAGACATTCTACCACATCTAAATTGGAAAGAATTTCTAATAACATTAGAGACAATTTAGATCTAACTGGTCTAAATTCCATAGATTTTAATAAGTTTTCAAAGGAACATCAAAACATATTAGAAGAGTATATCTACACTATGATGGCTAAGTTCAAGACTACCCCACTTGAACTAGATAATTCAATGCCTAAGGATCTAAGCTTATTAGTTGAAAATAAATGGCATTATTTTCTCAAAATGGAAAAGGAAATAAGGGAGTCTACATTGGATCATGTAATGCCATACCTAACTAGAGGTCAAATAACTAAGGCTAGAAAGAAACATGGGAGAAAATTTTCACCCAAATACAAAGCCTTCAGAAATTTGCAAAACCAAATAGAAGATGTTGTGCAAAAGTCCACACAAATATGGAAATTAATATATGGATTGACAATTGTCAAAGAATGACAAGGAAACCCATTTGAAGGGAGAATGATGATGAAGAAGAAGAGAATGAGAAAGATGAAGAGGGAGAGAAAAAGAAAGAAGAAGAAATAGTGGAGAAGACATAGGGTGAAGAGGCAACAACTGAAGAGCAATAACTAGAATAGAGTGTCCAAGACACCCAACTGCCACCACCAAGTCCTCCACATACAACACCTATAGAAATAATAATAGTTAAGGATGTTGCTAACACCTCATGTCAGAACATCAACCCATTGACTGTAGAGGATCTCAAAAAGATCCTTCACTAAACTACAATGCAATCACATCTATGTACAAATCCAATTTTTGTGAGTGTGGATGAGTTGCAGAAGGCTGTAGTAGAAATCACTAGGGAGAAGGAAAAAATTTAACAATCACCTACACAACCTCCCACAACTACAATAGATCAACCTAAAGAGCAAGAAACACAAGATAAAACTGCTAAGGTTCATAATATAGTTACAACAACATTAACTATCAAGGAGCCAACAAAAGAACAAATAGGACAAGATGTTCCTACTACACAAAGTCAAGGTGCACCTCCTTAAATCACCATTATTGATCAAGGTAGTAAAGAAGAGTAGAAGGAAGAGGAGAAAACCCCTAAAGCAAAGGAACATGAGGCAATAAATACATTGACAAACTTGCCTACCTTAGGAACTCCTACCAAAAAGCCAAGCACTGATGTAGTACCATTGCAAATTTTAGCACCAGGCTCGAGCTCCACCAAGATTGCAAGGGTACTTCACTATGGGGACCTTGCACTTGATGAAGAAATAGTCATACCCAGTTATGAATTAAGGACAATGAATTTAACATAGATAAATGAAGTGTAAGAGGCACTAGAGAGAAGGAAGAAACAAGATATGCTCATAAATGAGTATAGACAGAAGCAAGCACTTGTGGAAATCAAAGACATATTCCTTGATGCATTTAGCTTGCCAGTACCTGATGAAACCCAACCCATCATGGAGCAATTGTCCAATATAGTGAACTAGGTAAAAAATGAAGACATTGACACTAATGTTAAATTATTAGAATGGTTAGAAAAGAAGTTTTAGATGAAAGTTAATGAAAATATATCTAGTGAAATAAAACTTTCACAAGTAGAATTGGCTAAGAAGGTTGAAAAAGTGAAGATAGTACTTGAGAATATCTTCTCATTGTACTCAAAATTGTGTGCTTCATCATTCTTCACACAAGAAACTAGCCAAAGGATACTGAGCTTGGAATGAAATCTCAATATTTTTAGCACACAGTTACCCAAAGATCCAGCTCAGAGTGAGAAGCATTTTGCAACTATGCTTCACACATAGAAATAGTTAGCTATCTTGACAATAGAAGAGGCCAATATTACGGCAAAATTATTATAGATTCAATCTTCCATTACTCCACATTTGGAAGTAATCCATAAGGAATAGGCCTATGTAGAAAATATTCTAAAGAAAGATCCTAATCTTTCTACAAGGCCTGGTACATCTTGCAATAGAGACAACCATCCAACACAAATCATTGAAAATTTCTTTAGATAATTGGGATGCTTCTCTCAAGATGATTATGGAGGTAAATAAAACATCTTCAGTGAAGTATTCTATTCATTCTTAGGACCCTTTGACATAAGTGTCAAAAAGGGGGAGATATAATATTTTGGGAGAGATGTAAATAAGAATGGGAGATATTACATTCTTTGATGGAAGCAATAAAGAATATCCAAAGGGGGAGATATTCAAATTTTGAGGAAGTAATAAGGGAACAAAGCCAAAAGGATGCAAAACTACAAAGAATATGTGAAAAGGGAATAGATAGAAAGTACAAGTAGAAATAGGGTATACAGAAATACAGCTAGACAAGGCAAAGAGTATTAGACACATCAGCATGGGACAAATTCAACACAAAAATCTTTGGTTGTAGAAATGGAGTTTTTGGTTATAGAATTGGTACATTAGCTCAAGAGGAGTTACAAGATTTTGAGGTATGTAAAATTTTTGAACAAATTTTTGAAGTCTTGTAGCCAAATAGAATATGCAGTATACTCATATAGATTAGATACATAATGTTTAGTTAAGTGTTTTTGCCACTCATGTCAAAGGGGGAGATATTTGGTCTCAAATTTTTTTTGATAATTGAGTGTCAACACACTTAACTAATTCTCAAGATGATGTCGAGTATAATATAGAAGTTGAGCTATAGTGTGTGTTGAGCAAGGAATTTAATAGGTGCCAAGTGATCTTCAAGTGTCAAGTGATAAGTAAGTGCAGAGTCACCATAGATGCCAAGCAAAGAATAGATTCCGAGTGAAATAGAATTACTATAGGAGACAAGTGAGCTAGTTTTCCTATATGTGCCGAGCATTAGCAATTAGTAAGTGCTGAGTAACATAAAATTAGCATATGAGTTTGTGCCTTCACAAAATCAGATGTAAACCATTTTTGAAGATGACATGGGATGAATCTAGAAGAATCTTGAAGATAAGATAAAATCTTTTACATTACCTATGTAATCAACATGTAGCCAATAAGAAAAATGGAGAAGGCATGCAACCAATAGGAAAAGTGCAAGAATTGAGTAGAAAATGAAGATTTAATATTGATTGTAGATTCATACCTAACCCTAAGTCTTCAAAATCTTTAAAAGGAGGATGAAATGACATTATGCATATGTACAAGAAGTGGATGTGAGAAGTGTATGGGGGAACTATAGCTAAGTGCAGAAGGGGGAAAAGACTTAGTGAAGAACAAAACAACATTGCAGAATTTAGTTGATCAAAAAAAAGTATCAAAGTTTCAAAGAGTGACATATTAGATCAAGCAAGGATCAGAGCAGATAGAGCAGAATGAGGATCTTAAATCAGCAATTGAGGATTGCAAGTTATTAGGTCAAAATCTTCTAATACTCTCTAGCAATTATATTAGGACTGGAAATCCTATGGACTTAGGTTGGCTTAGAAGCCATTTGTAAATCCTTTAACAAGGTGGCATTTCAAGTGAATGTACTATAGTCCTTTAACGAGGCCTACTTTTAGCAGGGTTGTTAAATCCTTTAACCAAGTCACTTTTAACAGGGTGTAAAAGTCTTTAATAGGATAAGCCTTTCATAGGGTAGAGCATTGGAAGTGGTCAAACATTGTAACCTTAAACAGTTCCATATTGCTACAGTGATACTTTGTGGGTGTCATCCCCACCCCAGTTTTACCTTCTCATTTTGGAGGGTTTCTGGGTTATCAAATCTTGTGTTATCTATTTTCATGGATTTCTTTACTTTCATGTTTATTATATGAACTAGATGCATGTGAATGATTTTAGTTAAAAGGTTTTGAAATGGTTAAAGTTAGTTACTTCTGATTCACCCCCACTCTAAGAAGTAAATCTTCCTGCTTGTAAATTTCAACATTTCTTTAGACCATAAAGAGTTTTTTTTAATCTACATACCATGTCTTTATCTTCTAATAAAGGAAAACCTTTAGGTTGCTTAATATAAACCTCTTCTTCTAGTTCTCTATTTAGAAAGGTTGATTTAACATTCATTTAGTAAACCTTGAATTTCTTGTTCATTACATAAGCTAGAACATCCTTACTACTTCCATTCTTGCTACTGGTACATATGTTTCCTCATAATTAATTACTTCTTGCTATGAATAACCTTTACAAATAAGTCTGACATTGTTTCTCACAAATTCTCTTTGTTCATTCATCTTATTCCTACAAACCCATTTTGTTCCTATCAAATTTTTGTATTTTTGGTCTAAGAACTAACTCTCATGTATCATTCTTTACTATTTAATCCAATTCTTTCTTCATTGATTGGATCTAATGATTATCTTTGAGTACCTCATTTGTGCACTTGGGTTCAACTTGAGATTGTTAGGATTCTTTTAGAATAACTACGAGGGGGGGTGAATCAATTATTCAAGGTCCAGTAATGTCCAATACAAATTTTTTAATAAAATGGGGGTGAATCAGAAGTACTACCCTTTCTACTTTCTTGTCAAATCCTTAATGGCATATAATTGAAATTATCATGCATGCAATTAAACATTAAACAATCATGAAAAGTAAACATGCATCACCTCATAACACAAAGGATTTTGGTGACCCAGAAACCCTCCAGGAATAAGAAGGTAAAACTGGGGTGGGGATGATACCCACAAAATTATTGCGCAATTGATTTCAACCACTTTTGATGGTTTGCCCTATTAAAGGCTTGCCCTATCAAAGGCTTTACACACTGTCAGATGTGACCCTATTAAAGGATTTCTACACCCTATTAGGATTGTGCCCTATTAGAGGACTTAAGAACATTCAACTTAGAATGCCACCCTGTTAAAGGATTTACATAGAGCTATTAGGCCCACCCAAGTCCATGGGATTTACAGTCACCTTCTCACAAGAATCTTTTATCCCTCTCTAAGGATCTCCTATCCTTCTCCTGAGGATCTCTTATCCTTCTCTTGGGGATCTTCTATCCTTTTCTTGATGCTTATCCAGCTAGCTATTAAGCTAACCTAGCAATGTAGGATTTCAATGTCTAATACAATGGTAAGAAAGTATTAGAAAGGTTTTCACCTGATAAAGATTGCAACTCTAACCTTGCAAATTTTAGATCACTCTTCAGTTCTTTTCTTTGCTTGGCTTTTCTTCCTTGTAGTATTGATAGCTTGTCCACCCTTCAAGATTTGTCTCCTTGAGTTCTTCCACTCATTATGCCAATGCACTCTATGGTCACTTGATCAACTCAAAGTTTTGATGCTCTGTGCTTACTCCTCACTGTGTCCTCTTCTTGACACTTCACACTAGCCTTCTCTTGGCTTCTTCACATGACCACACTTATGAACAACTCACTCTCTCACGCTTTTTGATCTTTGACCTGTGACTCCTTATATAGAAGTTCTATTCTTCATTTTCTACTCAAGTCTTCCCACTTATCAATTTGAATTGATTTTTGAAATTGTTTTCCCTCCAAACTATTTCTTCTAGAAAATCCATCAGTATTCGCCTTGAATTGGTTTACATGGTTTACATAAAATTTTGTGACATCTACTCATCATCCTTATCATCCAACTGATTCACAAAATTCAATGTAACAAACTTATCGTTACTAATCTGGTAATTCTTTTGACTTAAAAAATAATGTAACAAATTGGCATCATTGATTTACTAATGCTTGACATTAATTGGGTTACTCGACATCCTCTGTAGTTTCTACTTTACTCAATACCTGAAGCTTTTTTGTATTGCTTAGCTTCTACTATTTTCTTGAATCACTTGGCTTCTATTTACTCTATAGTTCTCGGCTCTTGTTGGATCCTAAGTTACTCGACATATGCTGAATTCTATATAGCTTAACATATGAACATCTCTGTTACTCGGCATATACAATTTTTTGGATCACTCGGTACCTGAATGATTCTTGATTTGCTTGGCATGCACTACCTTTTTTTGATGCTTGACACCTGAAGGATTGCTCAGCACTGACAGATGAACTTACTCAGTCTTTGCAAATGGTTTAGTCGATCCTTGCATTTTGTAGTGTCCATTCCCCATGTCTTAAAGTATGTCATTAATACATGATTTCATCATTGTCTTAGTTGATCCTTATACTTCATTACAACATCATAACTTCAACCTTTCTCTAGGTGTTCTAGTTACATCTTGTTGATTAACTCCTTCTTGTCAATCAACTAAGTGATAGTATTTGGATCACTTAAACAATTGTCATTCCTATAGTTAACAAGTTTGACATCAATGAAAAAACAATGATTGAAAGCATTCTTTACCAATTCTATCATTTGTCATTCAAAGATCTTTTCAATCATTTCCAACAATCTCCCTCTTTGGCATTGATGGCAAACCAAACTGACCAATTGATTGAGCTGATCAACTTAGTTACCACCAAAATTATATACCAAACAGAAAAATTCTTATCATTACATATCTTCCTTTTTGTATCATGTCTCCCTCTTTTGCTGATACAAACTAAATCCTTTGTTTTGCTTGTCCCTCTTGACTATTGCATCCTTACTTTGTATTCTTGATCCTTCATAGCAACTTGCTGATCAGTTTCTTATCTCTTTTGAATCTCCCTCTTTCATCGCTCTTTTTTTTTTTGGTCTACTACTGATCTCATACATTCTCATACATCCCCGTCTTACCTTTTATTGATCAGTTTCTCATAAATCTTTCTCTTTGACATAAATGCCAAAGCTGTAGCATCTTCAACATGCTTGGTGTAAGCTTTGCATCTTATGTCTTTTTCCTCTGTCACCATGCTTGTGATTGATCTTGAATATCTATTCCTATTGTCATCCTCTACATCATTCTTTTGATATTTCAACGATCTACTCCTCTTGATGCAGGGCAACTTCTTTGTTGCTTTAGAATGCTTGAGTTAGGGGCTTTACCCCCAACTTGCCTCTAAGATATTCATAAGTATCCTTGGGCAATGGTTTGGTGAAGATATCTGCAATTTGTTCCTTTGTGTGAATGTACTCCATCTTCACTTGTTTCTCTTCCACCAATTCTTTAACATAGTGATACTTGATTGCAATATGCTTGGTTTTTGCATGCATTACTGGATTCTTGGATATGTTTATAGCACTTGTATTATCACAATAAAGTATCATAGGTTTGGTTACCTCTTCTTTCGTTCCTTTCAATAGATGTTTGAGCCACACAATGTTTGTGCAATTGATTGCTGCTACCACATATTTTGCTTCTGTAGTGGACTGAGATGTGCATGTTTGTTTCTTGCTATTCCAAGTAACTAGCCTTTTACCTAAGAATAATGCTCCTCCACTTGTGCTTTTCTTGTCATCAATGTTGCCTCCCCAATCTACGTCTATATATGCATTGAGCTCAAACTTCTCATTCTTTTTGTAGTATAGGCCAAAATCATTAGTTCCTTTGAGATACCTCATTATCCTTTTTGCTACCATGAGATGATTTTCTCTAGGATTAGTAGAGAATCTAGCCACCATTCCAACTGCTAATGCTATGTCTAGTCTACTATGTACAACATATTGTAGTTTTCCAATCATAGATCTGTACATTGTTTGATTGACTTTAGCTGATTCATCATTTTTGGATAGCTTATGTCCTATTGCCATTGGTGTGCTGACAGGTTTGGAGTCTTCCAATCCAAACATCTTGAGTATCTCTTTGATGTACTTTGATTGTGTCATGATATACCATGTTTTAGTTGATGTACTTGTAATCCAAAAAAGAACTTGATTTCTCCAAACATAGACATCTCAAACTCATGTTTCATTTTGTCAGCAAAACTTTTGCAAAGTTCTTCCTTTCCTCCAAAAACTATGTCATCCACAAAGATTTCAGATACAAGGATATCCTTACCTTCTTCTGATTTGATGTACATATTGCTGTTATCATCAGTTCTTTCACATCCTATTTGCACTATATACTTGTGAAGTCTCTCATACCAAGCTCTAGGGGCTTGCTTTAATCCATATAGAGCCTTATGTAATTTGCATACCTTGTTTTTGTTATTTTCATCAACAAATCCTTCTAGTTGCTCTATGTAGACTACCTCTTCAAGTATACCATTCAAAGATGTGGACTTAACATCCATTTGATAGACTTTAAATCCTTTGAAAGCTGCATATGCCAGTAAGGTCCTTACTCCTTCCATTCTGGCAACTAGAGCAAAAGTTTCTCCATAGTCTAGTCCTTCTTCTTGTGCATACCCTTTACAAACTAGTCTTGACTTGTTCCTTGTGATTTCACCATTCTTATCTAACTTGTTTCTAAACACCCACTTGGTTCCAATTACATTCTTGTCAGCTAGTCTTGAGACTAAGGTCCATGTCTTGTTCTTTTTAATTTGTTCTATTTCTTCTTTCATATCATTGTACCAGTCATCATCTTTTATGGCTTCACTTACTATTTTTGGTTCCATTTTGTTGAGCAGGCATGTCTCACTTTTGAGTCTATTCCTTGTCATTGGTCCTGCCTCTTTGTTTCCAATAATTTGATCTGTAGGATGATGTCTTCTTATGTACTTTGCCAATACTAGTTCTTTCCTTGTTTGCATGTTGTCTCTTTCAAAATCTGAATCTTCATGTGTATTTTCATCGGATATTTCTTCATTTCCTTCATGTTGACAGTTCTCAAAATCTGAATGAACATTCTTTCTATTCTGTAGCTCAGCTTCTGAATGTGTCTGCTGCTTGGCATTCATTGTCTGTGACTCAACAGATGCTAGATTTTGTTGCTGATTGTCATTCTGAGTTGCAACTTCACCATTATTAGGTATACCTTCATAAAAGTATACAAAGGTCTTGTATTCTTCTACTTTCTTGGTGTTCTCAACACTTTGAACTTCTGCAAGCTCATCAAATTTCACATTTTTGCTTTCTACTACTTTGTTAGTGTTAACATTCAAGCACTTATAAGCTTTGCTTCTAGTAGAAACCCAAGAAATGTGCCTTCCTCACTCTTTGCATCAAACTTTCCATTTCTAGAATCTTTATATATATAGCATTTGCATCCAAATATTTTGAATTTTTTTACATTAGGAGAATGCTCATACCATAATTCAAAAGGTGTTGCATTTGTACCTTTCTTGACTTGAACTCTATTGAGTGTGTAGACTGCAGTACTTACAACTTCTCTCCAGTACTTAAGTGCAACAATTTTTCTCCATCATTAAGGTTCTGGCATAGTCAATAACTAATCTATTCCTTCTTTCTACTATACCATTCTGAGGTGGAGTCCTAGGTGCCGATGTTTGCCTTTTGATCCCTATTTCATTGCAAAATTCTTCAAATTATCTAGATGTGAATTCACCTCCTCTATTAGATTTGAGACATTTTACGCTCTTCCCAGTCTCTTTCTCAACTCTGGCCAAGTACCATTTAAACATTTGGAACGCATTTGATTTTTTTTTTTAGGAACATGACCGTCATCATCCTTGAATACTCATCCACAAATAGCATTATATATCTGTCACCTTTGTAGCTTTGCACTTCAATAGGACCACACAAGTTAGTATGAACTAGCTCTAATATTTCATTAGAAGTATAAGCCTTGCTTTTGAAAGTTGACTTGGTCATCTCACCTAGTTCACATTGTTTTCACATGGTGTTATCAGGCTTCTTCAACTTTGGTAGACCTCTGACTTTCTTCATTTTTCTGATGCTTATCAGATTGTCAAAATTTACATGACATAGCCTCTTGTGCCATAACCATAAATCATTAGTTTAAACAATGAGATAAGAAGCATCTTCCATGTCTAGGTAGAAAAAATTACTCCTAGTCTGGTCACCTTTTCCTATTAGACTTCCTTGAGAATCATAGATCTTGGCAACTCCATTTTCAAATTCAACCTTGCATCCTATGTTGCCTAACTGTGAGACACTTAACAAGTTATAATTCAGGCCTTCAACATAGTATGCATTATCAAATGATATCTTTTCAATAAGCTTGATACTACCTTTCCCTTTATCTAACATGGTGCATTGTTACCAAATCTAACACTATTTCCTTTATATTGAATAAAGGTAATGAACTTACTTTTATCTCCAGTCATGTGATGAGAGCATCCGCTGTCTATGATCCATTTGTTGTTCTTGTCAATGCAGGTTACCAAGGCAGTTGCTTCATCTTCATTTGATTCATCTTTCATAGCCACATAGACTACTTCATCATCATTCTCGTAAGAGTCTTCTTCAACAATGTAACATATTTTGCCTTTACCTCTATAGTCCTTGTTGTCCTCTTTCTTGTTCTTGAGGTTGCCTCCATCCTTGTAATTTTTCTTTTGTGTGCATCTGACTACAATGTGACCAACTTCATTACAATTGAAACAAATGATTGGCAACTTTCCTTTGAATTTTCCTCTTCCTCTATGAAATCTTCTTGCTAGTAATGCCTCCAATTGGTCTACATCATCTTCATTAGTGCTATTGTCACTAGATACATGCTTTCCTTTTCCACTCTTTTTCTTTTTTTGTACCTCCTCGTTGTCTTTTATTATCATCTTGGCTTTGAATGCAGATTCAAAGTTTTCTGGCTTGTAGTTGTCAAAGTTGGATAGCTCAAAGGTAGCGAGTCTTCCAATTATTCCTTCAAATGACAATGTGTTACCTAGTACACACCTTAGCTCTTGGATGGCTAATACTCTTATAGCATAGATAGGAAGCAAAGTTCTCAAGTATTTGCCACATACTATTTCTTTTGATAACTATCCTCCTAGGCTTCTTATGAAACTTACCACTTCTTTCATTGTTGCATCGTATTGAGCAACATTCTCTCCTTCTTCCATTTTCATGTCATCAAACTTTCCTCTTAGGCTCTCTCTTTTGGCTCTCTTGATGTTATCATCTCCTCCATAGATGCTTGATAATGTTTTCCACATCTGATGTGCAGTATCACATTCTTTGATGTCATCATACTCAACAAAGCTTAGTGCTGAAGCAATCTCTAACATCACTTGATTGTGCTCCTTATTCTTTTTCATGTCCTCTATAGTGAGGGCTCCTACAGGGTCTACATGATCAACTGTGACTAAGGTCTGTGCATAGTCACCTATTGATCCAAGGTGCAACTTCATCAGACTTTTCCATGCAACAAAGTTGTCTTTGTTTAGCTTGGGAACTTCTCTCTTGGACATCTTGATCTTCCTATTGCTAGTACCTTGAAACAAATCAATAGTGGGCTCTGATACCAATTGTTAGGATTCTTTTAGAATAAATGAGAGGGGGAGTGAATTAGTTATTCAAGGTCCAATAATGTCAAATACAATTTTTTTAATAAAATGGGGGTGAATCAGAAGTACTACCCTTTCTGCTTTCTTGTCAAATCCTTAATGGCATATAATTGAAATTATCATGCATGCAATTAAACATTAAACAATCATGAAAAGTAAACATGCATCACCTCATAACACAAAGGATTTTGGTGACCTAGAAACCCTATAGGAAGAAGAAGGTAAAATTGGGGTGGGGATGATATGCACAAAATTATTGTGTAATTGATTTCAATAACTTCTGATGGTTTGCTCTATTAAAGGCCTTCCCTGTTAAAGGTTTTACACACTGTCAGATGTGACCTTGTTAAAGGATTTCTACACCCTGTTAGGAGTGTGCCCTGTTAGAAGACTTAAGAACATTCAGCTTAGAATGCCACCCTATTAAATGATTTACATAGAGCTGTTAGGCCCACCCAAGTCCATGGGATTTATAGTCACCTTCTCAAAATAATCTTTTATCCCTCTCTAAGGATCTCCTATCCTTCTCCTGAGGATCTCTTATCCTTCTCTTGGGGATCTTCTATCCTTTTCTTGAGGCTTATCCACCTAGCTATTAAGCTAACATAGAAATGTAGGATTTCAATGTCTAATACAATGGTAAGAAAGTATTAGAAAGGTTTTGACTTGATAAAGATTGCAACTCTAACCTTGCAGATTTTAGATCACTCTTTAGTTCTTTTCTTTGCTTGGATTTTCTTCCTTGTAGTGCTGATAGCTTGTCCACCCTTCAAGATCTATCTCCTTGAGTTCTTTCACTTTTTATGCAAATGCACTCTATGGTCACTTGATCAACTCAGAGTCTTGATGCTCTGTGCTTACTCCTCACCGTGTCCTCTTCTTAACACTTCACACTAGCCTTCTCTTGGCTTCTTCACACGACCACACTTATGACCAACTTAGTCTATCACACTTTTTGATCTTTGACCTGTGACTCCTTATATAGAAGTTATATTCTTCATTTTCTACTCAAGTCTTCCCGCTTATCAATTTGAATTGATTTTAAAAATTGTTTTCCCTCCAAACTATTTCTTCTAGAAAATCCATCAATATTCACCTTGAATTAGTTTACATGGTTTACATAAAATTCTATGACATCTACTCATCATCCTTATCATCCAACTGATTCACAAAATTCAATGTAATAAACTTATTGTTATTGATTTGGCAATTCTTTTGACTTAACAAATAATGCAGCAACTCGACATCATTGGTTTACTAATGCTTGGCATTAACTGGGTTACTTGTCATCCTCTATAGTTTTTCTTTACTTAGCACTTGAAGCTTTCCTATATTGCTCAACTTCTACTATTTTCTTGAATCACTCGGTGTCTATTTACTCTGTAGTGCTCATCTCTTGTTGGATCCTAAGTTACTCGGCACATGTTGAATTCTGTATAGTTTGACATATGGACATCTTGTTAGATTATGGTGACTGATCAGGAAAGTACTATAAATACTTCATATTATGGCTAACATATGGCTGACATGTTGTAACCCTAAAATAGATAAAATACTTGTATAAAAGAGTTTAGGGTTAGGCATTTTCATTATGATGTTGTGATGCAAAATTGCTTCCTGTGGCGGTATTGAGCTGTAAGGGATTACAGACTGTAATCAGGTTGTAATCACTAGATTGTAATAAGATCAGACTTGCTATTAGGTGGATGTAGCCTAGGGATTGGGTGAACCATGTTAAATCTTTGTGCCTTGTGTTCATTTTTGTGTGATTTATTAATATTTTGTTATTGGTTATATTTTCATGTAATTTTTTATTTCTATCTTTGGTTTATCCTAACAAGTTGTATTAGAGCGAGGTTGTCTTTTAGTTATCCTCTGCAGGAAAGTCTCATGATTAAGTGGGAGTCTCATGGTTAAGTGGGAGCGATGGCAGATGAGGGTAAGCTAAGGGTTGATAGGTTTAATGGGTAGAACTTCTAGTTATGGAAGATGTAAATGGAAGACTATCTATATTAGAAGGATTTATGGAAGCTGTTGGAAGTCAAATTCAAGAATCAGGGAACTATGTAAGAAGTTGAATGGGATCTTTTGGATAGAAAGGAACTCAAAAGCATTCAGTTATGCTTGGCAACATTGGTGGCATTTAATATTACAAAAGCAAAGATGATAGAAGATTTGATGAAAACCCTAGTGACACTGTATGAAAAGCCCTCCACTTCAAACAAGGTATTTCTCATGAAGCATTTATTTAATATGAAAATGGTAGAAGGTGGATCTATTGTAGATCATTTAAATGAGTTTAATACTATTACTAGTTAGTTATCTTCTGTGGGTATCAATTTTGATGAAGAAATTAGGGCTCTCTTGATTTTGTGTTCTTTGCCTAAAAGCTAGAATGGCTTGGTAATGGCGATGAGTAATTCTGTTCCTGGATCTAGTACCCTAAAATATGATGATGTGATCAGTGTTGTTTTGAGTGAGGAAACTTGTAGGAAATCCTTAGGTGGATCTACATCAGGAAGTGCTTTGAATGCACAAAGTAGGGGAAAAATGACTGAGAGAGGAAGTAACTCTGGAAATCGTGAGAAATCAAGAGGAAAGTCAAAGGGGAAGAGGTCTCAATCAAGAGGACCAAATGATTGCTAGTACTGTGGGAAACCAGGGCACAAAAAGAAAGATTGTTGGAATTGAAATAAAAATGAAAGAGATAAATCAGATGGACACAAGGAGGCAAATTTGGTAAGTAACAAATCCGAAGAGGATGCTTTCCTTCTGTCTTTAGAAAGTGTTGATGATTCATGGGTTTTAGATTCTGTTGCTTCATTTCATGCTACACCTCATAGAGGTTATTTCATTGATTATGTCCAAGGGGATTTTGGGCTTGTTTATTTGGGGGATAATGAACCCTGTCAAATTGTTGGAAAGGGAAAAATTAAGATTAAGTTGCAAAATGGGAATCATTGGCTACTACATGAGGTAAGACATGTTCCAAGTCTGAGTAGGAATTTAATTTCAGTGGGGCAACTTGGTGATGAGGGTTGTGTAGGTACTTTTAATGATAAAAATTGGAAGGTTTCAAAAGGTTCTCTTGTAGTAGCAAAAGGTGTGAAAGTAGGCACCTTTTATCTTTGTACAGGTCATATTGTTCTTTCTACTTTGATTGTTTTAGAGAAAAATGAATGTTCACGAACAATCACTGCAGTTGAGTAGGGAGAACAAATAGCTATTGTAGATTCTGATATAGCACCGTGGCACAACAGACTTGGGCACATGAGTGAGAAAGGTATGAAAGTACTTCATTCAAAGAAAGTTTTACTCGGTCTGAAATGTGTTAATATGGATTTCTGTGAAAGTTGTGTGTATGGAAAACAAAAGAGAGTGAGTTTTGTAAAGACTGGGAAGGAAAATAAAAAGGATAAATTAGAGCTTGTGCATACAGATGTATGGGGGCCAGCTCAGGTATCTTCCCTTGGTGGCTCTCATTATTATGTTACATTTATTGATGAAACAACTAGAAAAATATGGGTTTATTTCCTTAGATAGAAATCTGATGTATTTCAAACTTTTAAGAAATGGAAATGCTTGGTTGAAAATGAGACTGGTAAGAAATTAAAATATCTCAGATCTAATAATGGTGGTGAGTATTGCAGTCATGAATTTGAAGATTATTGCTCCACTAATGGTATTCATAGATAGAAAAGTATTCCAAGGACTCCACAAGAAAATGGAGTGGCTAAACGCATGAACAGGACCATAATGGAGCGCGCAAGGAGCATGAGGTTACATGTTGGGTTGCCCTTACACATGTGGGTAGAGGCTATCAATACTACAGTATATTTGATTAATAGAGGTCCCTCTACTCCTTTCAGCTATGGTATTCTAGAGGAGGCATGGACTGGTAAGAAGGTGAGTTATTCTTTTCTCAAGACCTTTGGTTGTGAAGCTTTTGCTCATATAGACTCTGAAAATAGAACCAAGCTAGAAGATAAATCAAAGAAATGTGTCTTTGTTGGATATGGCATTAATGAATTTGGTTATAGGCTTTGGGATTTTGAAAATCATAAAATTGTTAGAAGTCGGGATGTCATATTCAATGAGAAAGTGTTGTAGAAAGATCTGTTGCAGCAACATGAGAAGAAAGAAGATGATTATGTAGTGCTGGATGATACTCCAAAAGCTGACATTCCAACCATTCCTCATGATGTGCAACAATTGCAACAACAAATACCACACACACTAGTGAATGTTAAATGGTCAACAAGGCAAATTAGACCTCCACAAAGATTTTCTCCCTCTTTGTATTCTATTTTACTTACTAATTCTGGTGAACTTGAAAGTTATGATGAAGCTATGTAGGTGGATACTAAGATTCAGTGGGAGTCTACAATGAAAGATGAAATGGACTCTTTGCTAAAGAATAAGACATGGGATCTATGCAAGTTTCCTACAAGTAAAAAGGTTTTACAAAATAAGTGGGTTTATAGGTTGAAAGAAGAGGAAGGAGGTCAGAAAAGATTTAAAGCTAGGTTAGTTGTAAAAGGATTTGCACAGAAAAAGGGAATTGATTTTGGTGAGATATTTTCTCCTGTTGTTAAAATGACTTCTATTCATACTATTTTAAGTCTTGTGACTACTGAAGATTTGCATTTAGAGTAGTTGGATGTTAAAATAGCCTTTCTTCATGGTGATTTGGATGAAGAAATATATATGGCTCAACCACAGGGTTTTGAGGTCAAAGGTAAGTAGAACTTAGTGTGCAAATTGAAGAAAAGTTTATATGGCTTGAAGTAAGCACCTCAGAAATAGTATCTGAAATTTGACAGTTTTATGCATGAGCATGGATATAATAGGTGTCATTTAGATTCTTGTGTTTATTTTAAGAGGTTGGATGATGATAGCTACATTATTTTATGTTTATATGTTGATGATATGCTTGTAGTTGGGTCTAACATGGATCATATTAAGGGGTTGATATGCCAGTTAGCACATGCATTTTCTATGAAGGATTTGGGGGCAGCAAAAAAAATCCTTGGTATGAAGATTTGCAGAGATAGGAAGAACAAAATATTGATGCTATCTCAGGCTGATTATGTTGAGAAGGTGTTGCAACATTTATGGAGAATGCTAAAGCTGTTAGCACACCTTTACCTGGTCATTTGAAGTGGACTAAGGAGATGTGTCCTAAGACACAAGAAGAGGAGGATAATATGTCCAAGATACCCTATGCTTTAGCTATAGGAAGATTGATGTATGCTATGGTATGCACTAGGCCAGATATTGCACATGTAGTGGGAGTCATTAGCAGGTATATGAGTCATCCAGGATTTGAGCATTGGAATGCTGTCAAGTGGATTCTTAGATATTTGAGAGGAACATCCAATAAGTGTTTAGACTTTGGGTACTCTACTACTAATTTGCAGGGCTATGTTGACTCAAATTTGGCAGGGGATATTGATACCAGGTAGAGTACTACAAGTTATGTCTTTACTGTTGGTGGGGCAACCATGAGCTGGGTTTCTAGGTTATAGAAGATTAATGCTCTTTCCACTACAAAGGCCAAGTATATTGCTGATACAGAGGCAACCAAGGAGATGATATGACTTCAATTCTTCTTGGAAGAATTGGGACATCCTTAGAAGGATAATTATTTATTCACAGATAGTCAAAGTGCCATTCATCTTGCAAAGAATTCAGCTCTGCATTCTAAGACCAAACACATATAGTTGCAGTACCATTTCATTCGGTCAATTTTGGAGGATGAAAAGTTAAAGCTGGAGAAGATCCATACAAATGACAATCTAGCAGATATGTTGACAAAGGTTGTAACAAGGGAGAAGCTAAACTCCTCTTCAGCTTCAGTTAGTCTTTTAGACTAAACATGAATCAAAGAACAGTAGAGTCCAGGGTGGTTTGATCTAGTGGGAGCCCCATGTGGTATTGGTATTGCTACAAGATCAGTCTCTAAGTGGGAGATTGTTGTTTAGTGTGGAGCTTGATCAGTTCCCAATTGGGAGATTGTTAGATTATGGTGACCCTAAAATAGATAAAATACTTGTATAAAAGGGTTTAGGGTTAGGCATTTTCATTATGATGTTGTGATGCAAAATTGCTTCTTGCGGTAGTATTGAGCTATAAGGGATTACAAACTATAATCAGGTTGTAATCAATGGATTGTAATAAGATCAGACTTGCTATTTGGTGGACGTAGCCCAGGGATTGGGTGAACCATGTTAAATCTTGGTGCCTTGTGTTCATTTCTGTGTGATCTATTATTTTTTTGTTATTGGTTATATTTGCATGTAGTTTTTTATTTCTGTCTATGGCATATCCTAACACATCTCTATTACTTGGCATATACAATTTTTTGGATCACTCGGTAGCTAAATGATTCTTGATTTGCTCGACATCCACTACCTTTTTCTGATGCTCGACACTTGAAGGATTTCTCAACACTCACAGATGAACTTAGTCAGTCTTTGCAAATGGTTTAGTCAATCCTTGCATTTTGTAGTGTCCATTCCCTATGTCTTAAAGTATGTCATTAATACATGATTTCATCATTGTCTTAGCTGATCCTTATACTTCATTACAACATCATAACTTCAACCTTTCTCTAGGTGTTCTAGTTACATCTTTTTGATTAACTCCTCCTTGTCAATCAACTAAGTGATAGTATTTGGATCACTTAAGAAATTGTCATTCCTATAGTTAGCAAGTTTGACATTAATGAAAAAACAATGATTGAAAGCATTCTTTACCAATTCCATCATTCTTCATTCAAAGATCTTTTCAATCATTTCCAACAGAGATATCAAACATATCTCCTCATTTACTCCATTCCTTGTCATTACACCATTATCTTTACTTCCAATTATCTGCTTAGGTGGGTAGTTCCTTGTCAAATTCCTATTAGGGGTAGGAGTTGACATCTTAACTCTTGTCTCTTATCTAGGTTCAAAAATTTGTTCTCCTCTATGCTCAAAAGTTAGGACATCATTCTGCAAGTAATTATTAGTCTTAAACAAAACATCAACATTCTGTCTAAGAATTCCAAAGTTATTCTCTTATTCATTTGAATTATAATCTACCATATTTTCTTTAGTTCCAAACTTCTCATCAATCTTATATTTGTGCATTCAACTATTGTCTTAGTTCTACAGTTGAAACATCTATAAGCCTTACTTTTCAATGAATAACCAAAAAATGTACCTTTATCACTTCTTGATCAAACTTACCAATGCCATCATCTCTGTTAACATAAAATTTTCTCCCAAATATCCTAAAATATTTTATTAATGGTGAATGTCCAAACCATAGTTCATAAGGTATCTTGTCTATACCTTTTTTGATCTATACTATGTTTAGAGCATATACTTCTTCTCTCTAGAATGTCTTAGAAACAACATTCTCAAATAACATCACTCTAGCTGTCTCTATTATAGAATTATTTCTTCTCTTAGAAATTCCATTTCTCTCAAGTTTTCTAGCTATAGATAGCTATCTTTTAAGTCCATTTTCTTCACAAAATATGTTAAATTCTCTAGAGGTGAATTCTCCTCCTTTATCAGATCTCAAACACTTAATCTTAACACTAGATTCATTCTGAACTCTATTCTTAAATATCTTAAACTTCTCAAAATCTTCAAACTTCTCTTTAAGAAATGCTACTCACATCATTCTAATGAAATCATCAAGAAAAATCATAAAATATCTTTCACCATAGAATCCTCTTGTTCTAGAAGGACCACTTAGATCTATGTGAATAATCTCAAGCTTCTTTGTGTTAGTGAACTTCTTTCTAGGGAATGATACTTTCTTCTACTTAAGAAAAATACATTTGTTACACATAAAATTAGTAGGCTTAATAATTTTAGGCAAGTCTTTGACTGCAAAAGTGCTACTAACCTTCACAATATTATCAAAGTTTATGTGACAAAATCTTCTATGCCATAACCAACTATTATCCACTTTATTTACATAACATGTCATCTCAGTAGGATTCAACCAGAATACATTACCATTAGATCTAGTGTCAGTTCTAATCATCTTACCATCTCTATCTTTGATAGTGCAGGTTTTCTTAGTGAACTACAACAAATAACCTTAGTCCACCAATTGTCCAACACTCAATAGTTATGCTTCAATCCATTAACAAAATAGATGTCATCAGTGTTAGTTTTACCATGAAGAGTAATGGATCCAATTCCTATTATACGTTAGGTTGCATTGTTACCAACTCTAAAAATACCTCCATCATGATTCTTGAACTTATTAAACTTATTCATATCACCGGTCATGTGATGTGAAAAACCACTATTAATTATCCAATTAGACTTCTTTTCCATTTGAGTAGCTAAAGATATTTCTTATCTAATTTATCTATCAATATCATCCTCCTTGATAGCCACACATCCTAATTCATCATCACTTTCACTTTGACCTTTCTCATTTGATTCTTCATCTTCATTTGCATATAAAAAAATTCTATGTCTATCTCTTCTAGGGTTAAACTTTACCTTATAATTTTTCTCTATTTTAGGACATTTAGATGCATAATAACCAAATTTATTACAATTACAAAATTTAAAGATTTTACTAGCATCTTTTAATCTTCTCACTAGAAGGGATATTCCTTCCTTAATCCTCTTGTCTTCATTAGCTGTATTGCTGCCAACAAAATCTCCACAAGTGCTTGCACTCCTTGTCAAATTAGGTTGAATGTCTAGGGAACCAAAAGTTTTTTCAACTCTTGCAAGTTCTCTAGACTATCTCAGATCTATTTTTGCTGATTCTAGACTTCCAAGTATTGTTTCTTTTGTGAAATCCTTACTATAAGGCATCACTAGCTAAATAATCTAAGCAATTGGCTTGAATGGTGGTGTCAAACTTTTCAATATCTTCCATACGACTTCATCATCTTCCTTGGTTATGTTGGTGTTTGAAAATGCACAAAAAACTACTAGGCGACAAAAGGCTTAATACCAAGATAACAGTACATACACAACCTAAAGATTAGCCAATTCTCATTTACAATTACATATGCAAAGTACTTGGACCCAACTTTAACAAAACCACAGATGGTTTTCTACTATTTTGGCTCTGCAAAACTAGGGTGGGTGTACCCAGGGATGATTCAAAACTGGAACGACTATATGATGATTATTCTTAGTTTCATTCTGATTCTCATTTCAAGATCCTTAGACATATACATAATTCTCCACTAACTTGATAAACACATCCCATTAAACAGATATGGCCAAGAATTCTTCTATAGATCTGCATATGTTTTCAACAACAATGGCTAATTGAAGCTAAACATTTCATGCAGACAAGTGCTATCCAACTTTGAAGATCTACAGGAAATAAAAGTAAAATTTGATTTGATGATGCCTTTGAATAACCATTTATAATATATTTCTCCTTCAGTTGAAATAACTTGATCAGTGCCTAATCCATTGGGGTTCAGAGTCTATAGCAGATTCTTAGATCTAATTTGTTGCTTTACAACAAATTCTATTAGCAATTCTTATCAGAATTTATCATTCAAAATCCTTTTCAATACTTAAGAAATCTCATCACATTCATCAAAGCCTTTATTTAATCCATTGAATTAACAACAATGATAAATGGATATAGAACCTAACTAGATTGCATTCAATTGTACAAGCTTTTACTCATACAACATCAAGGTAGCTAAGTATTTAAAAGGAGACAAAATTCAGAAAGAATTGATATGGGGACAGTTCATAATTTGTATTCATTTCCTTTGAAAATGGTTTATCCTTTACAATAGACTCAGAATAGCCTTTAGGAAAAGACACAGCTCATTCTATATTCATGTATTCTTAGAGAATTGACAAAAAAATACATTACAAACTTGCTTTCAAAATTTGGACCAAAAACCAGACTAAGCATAATACTTAGAAGAAATAGAATTCGGACCATTCTTTAGCCTTGGAATCTCACTTAAATAGTGTGAGATGCAACAAGCTTCGGGCTAAAGAAAGTGACATGTGTCTTCTAAAAGATACTGACAAATGTCTGTCATAAAAGACAAAAACAAATAACAGAAAAGGTAACACATCGAACAATTCCTGGTGGGTCCCTTTCTGTTATGCTTCTCCATTGTTGAAACAAGAAGATAAGATTTGATTCTTCAATTATTCTTCATCCTCAGAGTAAGTAGCCATGAGGTTTGAAAGTGATGTATCATCTTTAGTTACCTACAAATTTATTTCAACCTGGGGATTTTCCATGTCCTCATTATTAACTATGAGGGTGACTTTTACTTTTACATTTTCCTCCTCATCATCTTCTGACATTTTTTCTAGAAACTAGTTTATCCATTTATTAAAAGCATCATCATCTGGCCAATCAAAACTTAGAGCTTCTCTTTGTATCATTATTAAAGAATTTGCACTTTCTTTTGAATCATCAAATTCTTTTCTCATAGTAGTATAAAATAACTGTATTTTTACTAGCTCTTCATTTGTCTTTGCCCAGAACCAGTGGTGAGTTACACTCATGATGTTTATTATTCTTTCATTAAATAACTCGTCCAACTCCCTTTTCCACTTTTCCTTCTCCTTTATTGTATCAACAGATTCTAAAGCACAAGGAAATAGGGTGAATTTTTCAGCAATATATCGGAAAAAATAGAGTGTTAATCTTCTCTGTAAAGAATCTCTTTTATCATCAAAATTTTCTAGCTTATTTAATAAATCAAAGATTTTCTCAACTTGATGATAAGGCATTTGGACTGCAAATATACATATGATTGTAATATCCTTATCTCTATTCAACTCATCCATGAGGGTTGTAATTCTTGTCAACTGATCAAAAAAAGTTGACCATTGTATTTTATCCCTCAAATATATCACACCCTGCTTTAATTTTTCTTCATATTGATTTCTTAATTCTATCTACAACTCATGTAATTTTTTTTTTCTTCTTCAAATTCCTCTGTAGTATAGAATTGGGGCCTTTCAGGGGTATCAGGTATTTCAATAATAGGGGTTGATCTAGATCCAACCAATGACTGTGAAAGGTATGCAATTATAGGTGCACTGGATTCTCCCACCTTTCTTTTCCCAAGTATCCTCTTCATTTGAGACATTTTTTTTTCTAGTGACTATATCTGTATACCCCTTTCCTCATATGCCTTCAAAAATTCTTCAAACCTAGCATTGAGTTGGGAAAACTTATCTTCTTCCTGTCCAGATACAACACCACCCAATTTTAGCACTTCTGAGGCCATTCCCATTATTTGTTTACTACTTACCTCTCCAACCTTGTATACTATCAATGTACCAGTATGTTCTGCAGTGGGGAACTCATGTATCCTGGTATTTTCTCTCTTATCTATGGACCACAAAACAAGGGCTTGGTGGTCATCACTAAATTTGACCCCTGTATGAGCCTGTAGTACTTCTTCAACAGTTGTTAGTTGAACATCCTTCTACATCCTTACTGAATAAAAAACAATAGCATTTTCTATATCCCATTCTGGCAGAAGGAGGACTCCTGATTGTCTAACTATTTTCCTCCCAGCTTCAGGAGTAAATCGGGCAAAATCACTCAAAAACTTTGATTTTACCTCTTCCTTGATAACTGGGTTAGATTTATTTGGTTGCTCAGCCTTGATCTTCTCATAGGCTTTCTCAAAATTCTTTATATTTAATCTCCATAAAAACTGAGCAAAGGCCCTAGATTTTACAAAATTTTCATCATTAATAAATCTTTCAGAAGCCTGGGCAACAATTGGATCAATTTCCTTACCTTGGTAATCAGTAATGGTCAGGTCCAAGGAAGGTGTAGGAGGTTCTTGTGGCTCTCCAATATCCAGGTCTGTAGAAGTGACAATCACATCCCCTTCTCCTCCCATTTGTCTAAGCTGTTCCTTTAGAGATGCCTCATCATCTATCTGGATTGGAGACTGGCTTGGGGAGTATTGTTCTTTTTGAGAAGAAGAAGACCCCTACTCTAATTTTTGTCCTTTTGGAGAGCTGGCTGCAGATGGACTTCTTGACCTTGGCTCCTTATGAGGGGGTACCTGTTGCACACTTTGAACCATGACATAACCTGCCCTTTTCTGCAATGTATATTGGCTAGGAGTTACCACATTTCTACCACTCATTCTTCTTTGTATTTATGCTGCCTTGTCTAGGTGTGCCTTAATAAACATATCTTTCTTTTCATTCATAGTTTGAATTATTATGGCAAAATTATTCATTAATGCCTGCATTTTATCTCCCCAATATTTCTTATCTTTTAATGGATCGTATTAGGGTCAAAAGCATTAATGAATTCCAGGTTTTTGCTGAAAACTATCCATTTCTCTTTCCTTAATTCTTGCTCCTGCAATGTGAAAATATTTTTGATTATATCTTCTGGATAGTAAACCTGATGTACCATATGGGAAGCTCTCACCCTTTCTTTTAATAGATCATAGAATCCTTTAGGGTCAATGAATCTGGTGTGAGATTCTGCCATGTTATATTTATTCAAAAACAAATTTAAATGCTTCCACCCCTTTTTAACAAAAACAAAATCATGCACTACAGTAACCATTGGAAAGAAAGTACCCTTCTTGACCAATTCCCTCTCATCGATAGTACCTATCTGCCATAAGAGCTCAGCTATCCCTATCTTCAAAGGTACATGGAAAGGTAACACATGAGGTTTTCCTAAGAAATCATAAACTCTTATTACTGTTGAAACATTGTAGGGAATTATATCCCCCCAGTTGTGACTGACAAGTAGCCCTTTAGCATGGTCCTTGGGTCTGACCAATTCTAATAATGCTTGTGGGATTCTAGGGCTATCTCCTCTTAAAAGCAGTCTAAGCTTTGATGCAAAATACTTGTCAAATCTCACATAACTAGCATTAGTGGCCTCTGAAGTCATATCCACACTCCACAACTGCACTGGATTCCTTTCTCCATCCTTTGTTGTTTCTAACTCCATACCCTTGGAGAAGAAAGTATATCCTTTGTATAAACATACATGCATCATTAATGAATACCAACAGAATGGTTTGTTTACTTTCCCCTTTGCTATTCCAACCAGACCATTGTGAATCTCTTGTGCTAGGAAAGTGGCAAAATCCAAAATGGTACTCATTCCAAATTGAAGGGTTTGAGCAATTATAAGGACCACAGAACTTGGAATTTGATCACCCTCATCTATTCCCAATATCTTGCAAAGAGAAAAATATAGTGCTTGAGCTCTCAAATTGAAATGTCTTCTCAATAATGGCTTTGGAGTACTGGCTGTGATTACAAGCAAATTACCAACCCTAGCAGCATGCTCCTGTAGTGGCCCTATTCTCAAGTATATTCATTGTACATCATATCTGGCTTGCAAATCATCCAGATCAATGATTTCATGCACAACATGGTTAGGGTTTAGGTTGAAAACCTCACTGAATAGCTCAGGGAAAACCCTAAAAAGGTTGACCCCCGAATGATTTTTTACCCACCCTGTGATAGGATCATACTTCTTTGCCAGGTCCATCAATAAATCACTATCAAAGAAAACATTGGGAACTACTAGTTTTCCAATGTCAAATTCCCATACATTGCTCATAGGAGTGTCCAGTTTTCGCTCTGAAAACCATTTCTTAAACAACTCCAAACCTCCCATGGAAACCTGGGCATCTCTTATCCAATTAGCTTTGTCATAGAATCCTTCTACCACAACTAATATAGGGTTTTTTGGAATGAGTTCCCTTCCCTTAGTTATTTCATGCACTGATAAGGAGAATTGTAAGAGAAAATCATCATGCACTGAACGTTTTAGATAATCTTTTTGTCTAGCAAACTCTTTTCAGGGTGGCATTTTTAATGAAACTTTGGAAAATTCACAACAATAGATACTTCAAATTTACTCAGAAAGTCACATAGCACTTACCCGCCAAAAATCACACTTCTGCACTATATGATGTCTTCTGCAATTCTACTAGAGTATTAACCGAGAAATTTCGTTCCTTAGCTCTGAAATCTTGAATGCCTTGGTGTTCTTTCTGTGCTTTGGTGATTCATTAATGGTGAAATCATGGGTTCTTTTTATGAATTAAAACCACATGCACCAGGTCTAGATCATATTTACTCTCAGTAACCGTTGCTCGCAATTTGCACTCAAATTTGAATCCCATCCGTAGATTTCATCAGATCACACAGCCAGATTTAAAAATATCAAGCTTTACAGTCTTTTAGAAAAATGCTACGTGTCACCATCACGCTTCCTCGCATTACTTAAAAACCTACATCTTCATAATGTGGGGATGCACCAACTGTCGATCAAGACAAGATCAACAATTAGAATAATCCATTTTGTATTAAAGACCAACTAGCTGAAATGACCAATAGGAAACTGCTATATTAGCTCATACTATCTGACAACATTCCATGCCAACAGATCTCATATCTTCTTCTGAGCAAACAAGTGTGTGATGTCATCACGAACACGCGACACAAATGTGCTTCCCCACATTACTTAAAAACCTGCATCTTTATTATGTGGGGATGCACCAACTGTTGATCAAGACAAGATCAACGGTGATAAGATTTCACGTTCATTAAGCAACCAAAAACCCTTCTGTGCACACCTAGCATTACACATCATCAGTCGTTTGCAGTGTAGTATATTGAAATATAAATACCTGACCCCACTTTTCCACGCATCACAAATGCGCTTCCCCGCATTACTTAAAAACCTACAACTTTATTATGCGAGGATGCGCCAACCGTTGATCAAGGTAAGATCAACGGTGATGCTGCTTGGTAAGAAATCTTCATAGCTCTGCCAATGAATCCACCAATGATATCACAGGAAAAAACAAAACTTGTGCAAAGGTACTGACAAATCTGACATACAGGAGCTTTTGCAACATACTAGATCTAATAAAACATCAGGTGCTACATGTCACCATCACACTTCCCCGCATTACTTAAAAACCTGCATCTTTATTATGCGGGGATGCACTGACCCTTGATCTCTGATAGATCAATGGTGATCGAGAAACACTTCAACTTGGCGTCCTTTCAAACAGAATATTGCAATTAAAAGTACATGAAAGGTTTACCAAAGGCATTTTGATGTAAATAAAACATTAGGATAAAAAGAAAAACCCCGCCAAAATACTTGAAGAAAATACCCCTCTCTCTTTAAAATTGAATAGGAGGGCACCACAAAACAAAGGCATAATGGTTTTTTTACTTAGGGCCTTTTCATTGATAATTTGAGAGTCAAACCCTAAGAAATTAAAAGGGAAGACACAACCCACAGAATAGGGTGTATCTAGGGTAATCAACCAATTTTTAGGACATCAAAAAATAAAAACCCTAATCTGAAATAAACAAAGACTTAACTGATTTTTCACCCAAACATCAGAACTTTTCTACACTGTGAAAAATCATACCAACAGGTTCCACCATGAGACTAAATTTCCACAACCATTTCTAATATTCGTCCAATATAACTTCTTATAGATTCATCTTCTATCATTCAAGCATCTTGAAATGCACAAATCCAATTCTGTAATCCAATTTTGTAATCTCATTCTTTTTGCATGATCATCACCTTCAAAAGTAGATTCTAATGCTTTAAAAATTCCATGGGATGTTACAAGTGACTTTATGTGACTGTATTCATTCTCTTGAAGAGATGTCAGTAGGGCTTCTCTTGCTCTCATGTTACACATGAATATATCTCTTTCTTCTTCACTACATCCTTCAAGCTTTTCTTCTTCAATGATTGTCTTTTGACTTTTTGTCAAGATCCAATATCATGGACCCATGCATAACATATGAATCTTCATCTTCTCCTTCCAACTATCATAGTTGGCACCATCAAATCTTGGACTATCCTTTGTGAACATATTTTCCATTAATATCCCAAAGTTGTTAAGCTTATTCTTTGAGGACTTGAAGCTTTGATACCAATTTTTAGAATATATAGTCCATTGATATAATTTGGGGGGGGGGGGTGTGAATCACTTATACAACTATAAACACAATTATCAACCTTAAACAATCTTAACCATATAAGTAATATAAACTAAAACTATGGAAAGATACTCATACACAATAACACCAGATATTTTAACTAGGGAAACCCTTGATCAGAGGGAAAATCCCAGTGGGGATGGTACCCAAAAGATGATGCACTAAAATAAATATTCCTTGTTAGAGGATAGACCCTATTTGGAGTGTGTTACAACATTTAGTATATATGAGTACCTATTAGGAGACTTTGAATCCCTATTAGGAGTTGTAGAAGAAAACTGGACCCACTATCCAAATAGCTTCAAGGGAAAGACCAATGAACCCACTATCCAAATGATCTCTATATTATTACTTGCAAAATAATAGAGCTAAAAAAATGTACTTTGTTCCTTTGTCTTTGTCTTGTCAACTAGACTTTTTCTCCTTAAGATGTTGTAACCAGATCTCAAATCTCGCATGTAATAATCCCTTGGATCACTTAGATGTATTTAGTAAGCACTCCACTCCTTTTCACACTTTTTACTTTGCACTTCTTGCAACAATAGATACTCTTTAAATCAAGGAAACCATCTTTCCTTTATACTACATCTTCATAATAATTCCTTGAGTCATCCTTGAGGCTTTTCCATATTGTTAAAAGAAGATAATTAGTTAATTACAATTATAATAACATTGTCAACTCACACTCTATAAAAAACTTCACACATGTGATACTAAGGCTTGCACACTCATTGATGCCATCATCTGACTATCCTCTATCACTACTTGACTACACATCTCTTTATTACATCCCAAATGTAAGATATCCAATAATCATCATAAATTTCTCTCTATAAATTAGGTACAACTTCTATATATCTTTGACTCAGACTCTACACACTTAACCACGTCATTAGGACACTGTTGCATACATATCCATAACTGTGCATGACTAGACTATCAAACATTTGTCCATACCTTCAAGATCTCTATCTTCTACTCTACCAATATTTATAGAAACCATGATATGTTGATATTAATGACAAATATAGTCATGAATGCAACATGCTAATACTCTCCAATGCTTAGGATAATCCCCAAACTAGTATGACCAATATTCATGCTAATAGATGATGGAACACATGGTGGTGGTCAAGATCATTGAAACTTGAGTTCATGTCCAAAAATTTGTCCTTCAAAATTTACTCTAAGTGTCATACATTTTTTAGAGTTGTCAGAGTTTGAAATTTTAGAGGTATCAAACTCTTTTTTTTTTTTTAAAATTAGCAAAAATTTGAAGTTCTAAAAACTACAAACCATTTATGGGGTTTTCTCAAATGGGTTTCTGAGAGCACTCTTGGATGTTCATCTTTGAATTTCTCAATGATTTCTTACACTTAATATGGATCCAAAAATTCTTGGATCTTTAGCCTCTTCATTAGTTTCTTCTAAAACTATCTAATGTGAACCAACATGGTCAAGAGAAAATAAAGATGAATGGTTAGATACGATTTGTGATGAAAATTTTAATTTGGATCATTGGATTTAAGTTTTGTTAAGGTGATAGAAATGTTTTCTACTTAAGGGTAAAACATAGAAGAACCTAATTTTTAATTTCAAGTGGAATACAAGATTGGAGAAGGTTGTGGTTAATCATTAAGTGTTGGAGTCAAGTGTGATCAAATGAGTAACAAATCTTAATTGGATCTTAACTTCTAGAGGTCATGTGAATTAGATAATCATTTTCTATTTGTTACTCTCTAGCAATTATAACAAAAAAAATTCCTTAATCAGGTGGACCCTAACATGTCCTTGTTGTAAATCCTCTAACTAGCTGACATTCTAGAGAGTGTTTAAAATCCTCTAATAAGGTTCCTCCTAGAAGGGTATGTTAGAACTAGATAATACTGAGAGGGGGGAGGGGGTGAATCAATATTGTACGAACTTTTCCCCCAACTGAATAATGTTTATTACTTTATAACTTGCATATGAAAGTAAATCAAAAATTATGAACAATAAATATAACCATGTACATAGATAGCTTATAACACCATTATTTGTTAACTAAGGAAACCCTAGCCAAGGGAAAACCCTTGTGGGGGTGATACCCACTAGATGATTCACTAAACAATAGGATCTTATTAAGGATATTAACCCTCTTTAGAGTCTATGAAGTACATATAGTGTTTTGAGTCCTTGTTAGGTGACTAGGCCTTGTTAGAAGCCTCAACCCTATTAAGAGTTGGTAGAAAAAATACAATGTATGCAAGAAGAGTCCACTAGTGCCCTAACATGAAATTATACAATTCAATTCTTCACAAGAATATATATATACATATAGTACTTGTTGTCTTCTATACTTTGCACTTGTTCTAATCATACATTAGAATTCACACCACATAAGGCTCACATATCTTTCATATCATTCACACCATAGTTCACTTATCACTTCACATCTCTCATTACTACACAAGATAAGATTTCTACTTACACCTTGCACATTTACAAAACTCTACCCAGTCGACCTTCATGTGTTCACACACTTGACATAATATAAAATAATATCCATATAGTCAGCTCAACATAACTTAGTAAATATTCTGTAACCAAAATAATTCCTAAGGCCATACAATCCAAGTCTTTGCTATGCTTTGTTCTGCATTAATCGTAACTCATGTTGTACTATTCATAGACATCTGCACACTAGCACACGTCATCATGATACTATCATGAAGTCCTTAACTACACAAGAGCTAACTCTCAATGAGTCATCCATGCACTTAACATCTGTTCACTATGTTGATGCAAACTATCTAACACTTAGACAATTTTCTATATCTAAATGCATAAATGAAATGCTAAATGTGTGTTGCCATAAATGACAATCATTAAGACATCTATATGACCATATTTCCAACAATATCCCCCTTTGGAATTGATGGAAACCTTTGGGAAAATTTTCTAAGTCCCAAAATGATGTCATACATAAAAATAAAATAAAAATAAAGTAACTACAAAATTGCCTTCAAAACATAACTTTTTTTTTTTCATGTTTTCATGGATCAATACAACCCTTATCACTCCTTTAAATTGATACATAAGTACACTTTCCATTTACTCCCCCTTTGTGTATACTCCTTCATACTTACATATTACACACATACAATTTTCCTTACATATTACTCTCGCCCTTTGACATCAATGGAAAAGGTGCCAAAACCTGTATACAAAATTTTATGTGTTCTGCTATTGATCGACATGTTAATATGGAAAAACAATCTACATATAAATTCTTTAGTATTTCTATATCTTTCTTCCAGTTTTCCTTTACTATCTTTGAGATGCTGATTAGTGCACAAAGTGCATAAGATGTGACTTCTACTGCACTTAAATTAGTATAGGAAAACTTGTTATAGGAAGCCTTAACAGTAAGACATTCCTCAAGTTGCCTCTGCAAAATGCTGATCTTAGATGACAAAATTTCTCTAATATTAGGGAATATCCTTGCTACTCTCTCTTTATCCTTGCTACTCTCTCTTTCTTAGATTCCAAGTCTCTGATCATACCATGTATCTTCTCTAATTCTGCTCCATAGTCTTCAATTCTAGATTCTGGGAGTTGTAACTGGACAATGATTATTTCAAGCTCACTTGTTGTACCTTTTATTTGACTCTCATAGTTTGCAAGGTACTTGTATGACTATGAAAATTGTCCATACAATATTTTTCCCTCATCAATATGCTTTCTCAATCCCTTGATGTTTACATCAAGTGACTTCAGATCATTGCACATAGTGGTACAAATTATGTTGAATAGATATGCATCATGAGTAACTTGAGCTTGCACTAAAGCTACTTCTATTAGGGTTGTGAATTCCTTGTCAAAGGTTTTCACCAACTCCATGGCCTTTGACTGCAAGTCTGGAATAGTTATAGTTGTTGTAAATGTCCTCTACATCCTATCAAAGACTTTAGTTAATGTTGTTGGAAATACAATACGGAAAGTAAACTCTGAGAGGGGAGTGAATCAGTCCTTCAAAAATTTTGCCCATAAAATATTAAACACACATCCATCTCACAATTTGCATGTAAACTGAAGTGCTAAATTAAACATATACATCCATAACATGAAAACAATAAGCATTCAACACCTATATGACACAAAATATTTGGTTACCTAGAAACCTTCTAATGAGAAGGTAAAACTAGGGTGTCTCTTAACAACTATAGTAGTAACATGTATCCAATGAAGGTTACAATGTTTGATCATAAACTATGGTCTACCTAGTGAAAGGTCTACCTTGTTAAAGGCTTACAAGATTGTTAGATCTTACCCTGTTAAAGGATTTACAACAACCTGTTAGGACTACTCTGTTAAAAGATTTAATTAATTGACTTGTTAGAATGTCTCAGCAATGATCCCGTGGTTAGCACTTTACTACTAGATAACATATCACCTCTTTTTATGCATCCTTGATCCTCTTTTATGAAATGCATCAGTTCTATCCTCTAATATCTTTCCTTTGTTATGCTCTAACCAATTTTGCAATGCTCTATTCTATCATAACTCCTTGTAACTCTTTAGTCACCATGGATACTTAGTTTATACATGTAAAAATTCTCTCTTCACTCCTACACCTTTTATCTTTTAGGGGTTTTCCTCCTTAAGATGACTTAGGTGACTTGGGGTTAGGTATGAATCAACGATTATGATTCACCCATTTTACCACTTAAAACATCAATTAAACTGATTGGCTATATGTATTGCATAGGGATTCTCAATTTTCCTTTGAAAATATCTTCTAGAATTGTAAAACAATCCTAAAGTTGGCTAAAAAATGGTTTACATAGTAGTTTGTGCCATTACAAATGTCTATGTCAAAACTGTCTTACTCGACACTTGAAGTGTCTGATGTTAATCTTAGATTGGTTTTGACATATGAGTGACAATATACTTAAGTCATTCACTTAGTTCATGCTGAACAAGTAATACATGCCAAGCATAAGTTGCCAGATAGTATATGCGTGGTGAGAGATATTTAGTTTGTGCTGAGTAAATAGTAAGTGTCAAGTCATTCAATTTTTGAGTAGATAGTAAGTTTTGAGTCATTTAGGTGCCAAGTGATTGGTGGATGCCAAGTCATTTAGAGGCTAAGTTACACCATTAGACTTGCAGTTTGTTGGCCTAGCTTTTCACATCCAAAATTATTGCATTTCATAGTGAAAATCCAGTTGATCCTTTAAATTTAAGGGTTGTGTATCTCAATTTTTGTTTTCCCTAAATAGAAACTTCTAATTTCATGTTAACCTAGTATTATTTGTGCCTTATATTTACAAAAATAAGGTTACATTGGTTCATTTAAAAATACGTAGGAAGTTTTGCCCTTTGAAAATCTTTACTTTAAATTTTCTATGTATATCTTTTGAAAACACTTGCTCAAAAATATTTTACCTTAGCCTTTTCTTTAGCCATGGTTTTAACCATGAGTCAACTTGCATAGTGTTCCTTGGAAAGTCATTAACATTATATGTTTAAGCCTTATCGTTGATCATGAGAAGATCAACGAGTGTTGCTTTCCCATAATTTGAAACTACTTGAACATTAGAGAATGTGGAGAAGCAATGTCTCAATATGTGGATTTTGTGATGTCATATCCTTAGTAGGCCACAAGGGATAAAATTGTCAAAAAAACTTAGAGTTGTCAAACTATTGTCAGAACATGGTGGAAATTTGGTGCTACTTAATTGGATGAAATTGGTAACTAGACTAAATTAAAAAGGATTTGTTGTGTCATCAATCATCTGAAGGTCAATGATGGGCACTTTCTCACATTATGGAATTGAAAAAACTTAAAAGAATGTAGGGAAGCAACTTATTGGCATGTGGAAGGTCATTTCTATTGTGGGTCACAAAGTTGGAAAGGTATCAAAATAGTTGGAAGGGTGTCAAGATAAGTTGGCAGGCTAACATCATTCATTGGACATGATTGATGACTAGATTTAAAACATAGAAGATCTTGTAAACCTTTGATCATTTGGAAATCAACTATGAGCACTTTCCCACTTTATAAAGATGCTTAAGTTTTAGCGAATGTGGGGAAGCAATTTTATGACACATGGCCACGTGCGATTAGTTGTTCCGAAGGCTAGCAGGTAATGTTGCGGTGTATTGCATACCAAACACACTATTCTAATTTTCTTAGATGTATTGCATATTTGTCGAGGTAGATAGTTAGCTGGCTTAGTGGGCCTAAAAACTTAAGGCAAATGCATTTATTATGATCATCGATCCTTTGGAGATCTACGATCAATGCTTCTCTGCAATATGGAACTGTTTGAACTTTAGAGAGTGTGGGGAAGTGACTTGTTGACATGTGGCCATTTTCAAAGAATGGTAAACTAACCTTTTTATTTTAAAGCTGAATCATCTGATTGGATAAAGATCACTAGGTTTCAAATTTCACAATGGGACTTGAATATGATTGTTAGAGACATTAATTCTAATCAATTAAACTTTGTGTGAGACCAAATTTGCCACAAGATATCCAATTTCTTCATTATTGAATAGCAAGGTTGTAGAATTCTCAGAGAATTTTTTTTTAGAGTTCAGATTGCATTTCTTGAGAGTCCCAAGTTGCTACTAATTATTTTTCAGAGAAATAAATAGGAAAACCAGGTAAGTGTCTAAATTTCTAGTTAATTGAGAAAATACACTCATATTAAGATAATTGTTCAATATGCCTCCATAAAGGGATTTCTTAGGGATAGTAGATTACCTAAAAAGGGCTATGCATGATGATTTTTTAAAGAAAATGCCACAATCCATAAGTGAACTTTCTAGGGGGAAAAAATTCATACCAAAGAACCCTATGTTATTGATCAATAAGGGTTTTTATGAAAAAGCCAACTAGTTGAGAGATGTTGAGACATTGGTCAGGGGTTTAGAGCTATTTCATAAATAGTTTGCAGAAAGAAAACTTGAAACTTCATTGAACAATGTATGAGAATTTGACATTGGCAAGTTAATTATCCCAAGAGATTTCTTTGATGATGACTTACTTGCAGTAATGTCAAAGAAATATGACCCAATAACAAGGATAGTTAAAAATCATACTAGCAATAATCTTTTTAGGGTTTCACTAGAATTGATCAAAGAGGTTTTCAAATTAAACCCTAACCATGCAGTGCATGAGAAGATTGATATGGAAGACTTACAGACAAGATATGATGCACATAGGGTATACCTAAGAAGAGGACCATTACAAGAACATTTTGTCAAAATAGGGTCACTGCCATTAGTAACTACTTCCACTCCAAAGCCATTGCTAAAGAAATTTTTTAACTTTAGGGCTCAGGCATTATATTTTTCTTTGTGTAAACTTTTTGGAATGGATGAACATGATCAAATTCAAGGATCCCTTGTTTTTATTATTGCCCAAACACTTTAGTATGGTATGAGCTCAATCTTTGATTTTTCCACATACTTAGCAGAAGAAATTCATAATGGGTTGATGGGTATAGCTAAGGCTAAAGGTGATAAACCCTTCTACTAATATTCCTTATTAATGTACATATGTTTGTACAAAGGTGTTACTTTCTTCTCCAAAGGAATGAAATTGGAATTGAAAAGAGACAGAGAAAATCTTCCTATCTAACTATGGAGTGTAGACATGACATGGGAGGTAACTGATGCTAATTTTGTCAAATTTGATGAGTACTTTGCCTCTAGGCTCATAATGTTATTGGTTGGAGATAATCCCAAGATACCTCAATCACTTTTGGAACTAATTAGACCAAAGAATCATGCAAAAGGATTGAAGGTAAGTAACAATTGGTGAGATATCATCCCATATGCAGTGTCCATTGTATTTAGAGTATATGATTTCCTTGGAAAACCACATGTGTTACCTTATCAATTATCTTTGGAGGTAAGAATTGTAGGCTCTTGTGGCAGATAGGTTCATTGGAGGAAAGAGAATTATTGGGGAAGTCCAAAGGTACATTTTTTCCTCAAATTAATATTGAGCATAATTTTGTTTTTGTCAAAAAGGGATGGAAATACTTAGAAAAATTTCTAGAAAAATACTAGATGGACCAGTCCAATTCTCATTTTATAGATCCGGAGGGTTTTTATGAAATATTCAAAGAAAGAAAAAAAGACAAAGCCTAGAAGCACCTTGTTTATTTTCTTGAAGATATAGTTAGAAATAGGTTTTCATTACAAGAATAATAAGTTAGAAAAGAAAAATGGAAAGTGTATAGCAAGGTTCTGGATTTTATAAATGCTTTCGAGACAGATTATGATCCCCTTGCTAATAAAAAACTATGGGGTGCAAAGATAGATATGCTTATGGATAATTTTTTTGGGTTCATGCAAACTTTAAATGAAATGAAGGAAATTTTGACCCAAACTTATCTTGATAAGGTCACTGAGGTAGAAAATAGGTTGGCTGATAAATTAATTATAAACCCAGGCCAATATACATTGTAAAGAAAAGCTAGGTATGTAGTAGCAAAGAGCATGCAACTTGTACCTCTTTAAAAGAGATAACTTTTATAGAGCCCACCTGCCGCACCTACTTCCAAGAAATAGAAATTGGAAAAAGGATTCTCTTCTAGGGTTGAAGAATATTCCCCTACCTAAACACCACTCTGAATAGATGATGACATATCTTTAAGAGAATATCTGAGACAAATGGGAGGGGAGAAAGATATTGTAATAATAACAACATGCATAGAAGAGGGAGTGCCCAAGGAACCCCCTTATGCCAACATTAGCCCTTACTATAGAAGATTTCAAAGGCAAAGAAATAGATCCTATAGTGGAATAGGCATCTAAGAAATTCTTAGATGATGACATTTTTGTTAAATCAAGGGCATTTACTCAATTTTTGTGGAGAAGAAATATTGACAATTTTGAGGCAAAATGCAAAATGATTAAAATAGAGCAACCTGGAAAACATGACTCTGAAATTGAGGAATAGGTTAAAGCTATTCTCATGGAGGAGTTTTAACATATAACCCTTGAAGGGGGAAGACAATTGCTAAAAGATTTAGGAGTCTTGATATTACCTGAATGGGATATTGCAAATGCTATGATTTTTGATACTGTGAGGAAAGAAAAAGACACCTAGTTCAAAATTGAGGAAGAAGTCTTACAAGACCATAACGGGTTGAAATATAGTGATGATCATCAAGCCTTGATAATATGGTTTACTCAAGAAAGAGACAAGACCAAGATGCATGAGGTCTCAGATACTAAACATATAGGTAGCCTCATAAATTATAGGGTAGATGAGGTGGATAGTGATAAAGTTGCTTGGATGACCAAAGAAATGGTAGATTTTGGAGTGGTATTTGCTGCCAAAGACAAGAACAAATTCTTGGAGTTAAATGATAAATTTGAAAAGATGCTAGAGGCATATGAAGAAAGAGGGAATAGAATGCATCAAATGGAAATGATGATGACTCAAATGGAGAAACAATTGGGGAAGAGTTAAAAAAGAGAGGAATCTAGTCAGCCAAGGATTACTTATCCTCCTCATCCTCCAATTGCATCTTTTAACACTACTCCCCTTATAGAAATACTAGCTACTCCATGGGGATTCCAAGTATATATAGTTGAAGAGCTTAAAGAAGAAAGGACTAACATATGGTCATTACATGTGGAGCTGGGTGTTCAATATGAAAATAAATTAAGATAATCCATTATGTATTTGGTAGATAGGGTAGAGTGGCCTGTATTTTATGATAAGTTGTCAAAACTAATGGATATATAGAGTGAGTTAAAAATTAATGAGGATACCTTAAAGCCAATTGTGAAAAAGTAGAACAGTAGAGATAGTGACATTACAATTTTATGCTATTCAGTTATTAGTCTCTCTTGCGAATAGGTAGAGAAAAATTTTGATATGACAAATGGCTTATCTAATTTTGATAATGATAGAATTATGTTGTAGAGAAGGATTATTAATTATTTTTCAAAGTATCTTGGTAAGAATTTTGGGCTTTTCCCTCATGCATCTGAAGTTGTGGATAAATTAAAGGATAAAGTAGAATGGGCTAAAGCGTTGGATGATTTAATATGCATTAGTTTCAATAATGTCATCAATGAATAAGGCCAATTATGGTTTTCCAAAACAACTGAAGAAGTTGTTCAAGTTTAGATATTCTTTGATTCTTTCAAAAAGGAGTTTGCTGAAATTGAGAAATTGGGAGATGATGTTTTGAAGAAGCAACAAGAGATATTGAATTTTGATTGGCCAAATGACTCACTTTTCAATAGATCTTTCCCAATAAAATTAATTGACAATTGAAGAAATCAATGAAAGTGATGTGGACCCAGATGAGTTACAAATAATAAATGCACTAGAAGAAAGAAAAGAAGATCAAAAAGTTGTAGAAATAGAGGTAGTTAGTCAAATTGATTATTTGGAAGTAGAAAAACCAACTGTAATTGTTGGCATATTAGTTCACAATGATTTGGAGGGAGATCAACAAGTTGTATTAAATTTCCAAATATTAGAACATGGCCCACCATAGGCAAATCAAATGGTTCTATAGTATGAGGAACAATAATTGCATCCAGGCTAGTCATCAAGTGAAACTCCTCAACAACAAGAAGCTACAACATAAATGACCCCACAACAACAAGATTCATGATGTAGACATTTTGTTGCACAATTTTTTGTCTTATTATGACAACAACGTTTTTGTATGTAATATATTTTGTCTTAAAAACAATTGTCATTTTTCTCTAAGCCTGAAGCTTGTTGCATCTCATGTTATATCAATGAGATTCCAAGGCTAGAGAAGGGGTTTGAGCTCTATATATTTTGAGTCTTAGGATATTTTTGTAGTTAGTCTAGTAGTCTTTGTGTGAATTTTATGATGTATTCATCTTTTCATACTTGAAAGCAATTAGAACATTAAAGGATTAAGTGTCTGATCTTGAGTTATTTTGAACTCGATGCTAGTAATGTATTCTTTTCAAGGAAAATAAATATAAAGGAAGGTTCTACAAATATTCATTTCTCCAAATTTTATCTCCTATTTCATATATCTAAAGATTTGAGAATGAATAAATAATGCTCTTTCATTTTAATGTAGCTTGGATGGGTTGAATGTCTATTCATTAATTGCTCTTAATTCAAAGAATTAAATAAATGATTTCATTGAATTGATAGTTTTTCTAGGTGTGTGGGGAGAATGTCCATAAGAAGAGAATTTAGAGTTAACTGCTAATAGTTTCAATTGTAAGGCAATTGAATAGATCAAATTTTACCAGTCTGATTTTCTCTATACCAATGGATAAGGAACTGATCACTACTTAGAATGAAAAATGTTGAGTTCATGGGGTTGCATAGAGCACAAATATAAATCAAATCAATCTTTACTTTATTTTTATGAAGAGTTAAACTTTTGACCATCACTTGTTTGTAATAATCCCTTGTATGTCATTTTTAGCTAATATTATCAAGGTTTATTTGCAAAATATAGAAGAATTGTGACCATTTTCTACTGTAAGGGATAGAAGTTAAGAAGAAAGATTATGTGAATAAGTATATGTTCAAGTCAATAACCATAAATTAGTTGTACATCCATATAGCCCTTAGGTGCACCCACCTTGGTTTTGTAGAACCTAAAGAGTAGAGAATCCCTGTGATTCTGTTGAAGTTGGATCTAGATTTGAAGTTTTCTTAGTTGATTATAGGAGGTTGCTAACCCTTAGACCAAGTTTATTTTTAGAACTCTAGTATCAAGTATTTTGTTTCTTGGTAGTTTTCAAACACCAACAAAATGGTGACTTTGCTAGGGAGTTGTTCAACACATGTTGTTGTGTAAAATGTATTCGAGTCTTTGGTGTTATTTTTATATGTCCATTTTCAGTTGTTTTACAATACTACCCATGTTTGTATTGGACTTTTCTAGTGAAAAACCTTGAGAATTTATAAATTTCCCAATACCATAGGAGCACACTAATGTATACCATCCTTGCAAAGTGTCTTATCTGCCAAGCAAGAGTTGTAGTTCCAAAAGTCTTTCTGGTTGGCCCATTTGTGTGTCAGATCTATTCTATCTTTTCCTATGACATTTTCTCAGTTTCCAAAGACATTTCATATTATATTTTCCCTAGAATAGGGTGGTGACTCGGTCAAGGTTTTGAAGCTAGTGCTTACTTACAAGTGATTCCACAAATGGAAAACAAGAGAAAAAATACATGGGCCTACACAAGAGCCAATCCAAAAGTACCATTATAAAATAACTTACCCCAAGTAGGTAGGAGAAAAAAAGAAAGAAAGAAAGTAGATCCAAATCCTACTTGGAAACCTAGAAGTATTGTGTTAGTGAACTCTCAATACTAGACCAAGGTAGAGAGAGAGAGTCTTCTTCATTAAATTCTAAATCAAAAACTACAAGACTCTTGGGAGGAATGTTCAGTGCCCCACTACAAGAAGAAATAGCACATCATGATAATAATGTGTCCTTAGTAAGGGATGCACTTTCTAGACTAGATGCGATAAAAGAAATGAATCATATACTAGGACATATGAGTGCTATGGACACTGCTTTCAATCCTAGGCAAGTTCCATATGTAGAAACAAACCTCATAGATCTGGATGATCCAATTGATTCATAAGAAACTTCTGTAGACCCAAAGAAGTGTATTTAGAGATTGAAGTCATTAAGAAGTGGGTTGTAGAAGAGGATTCCAAATAGATTCATTTGGAGAAGGAGAAAGAGAAAGCCACTGTGAATGCTCTCATTGAGAGAGATAGCTTGCTTAGAAGAATGATTGCTTTGAAAGAGTAGAATAGGAAACTAGAAGAAAGAACTTTTGTTCTACACACTAATGTTTTTGGAGATATAGATAATTATAGGTCCTAGGTGTAGACATCTAAATTTGATTACACTGCTTTGGTAATCTAATTTAGCCATCTCTAAAGGCATCATTAATTAAATTCTTATTTAATTAATCCTTTGCCATCCCTAGTTGATTAATTTAATTAATCATCTATAGTCCTAATTGATAAATCAAATAATCTATTATTTATCAATTAAATCCTTTTCTCCTATCTAATTCCAAAAATCCCCATTTATTAAAATAAATCTATTTGATAAATGAAATCCTCAAATTCAAAAACCCCTAACCTATCTCTAATCCTCCATTTAGCCTAATCCACCCCATCCACCCATACTAACCAAGCTTAGCCACTAACTCACCCACCCTCATTAATGCCATCCACTTGCACATCTCTAACATTCCTAATCTAATCCTAAACCCAAGCCTAATCCACCCCCTAATGTTGTCACATTCCTTAAACAAGTTTAAGACTTTCCTAATCCAAACCAAAGTCTCCCCTCAAAAAACCCAACCACTAAGTCATGAGTGCTCTTACAAAACATAAAAGACTCTTACAAGCCCACTCATGACTCTTACACCCATCTTCCACACTCTTCCCTCTTCCACACTCATTCCTCTTACATCCCTCTTACATACTCAACCTCACTCATCATGCCTTTAACCAACCCTTTACCCTACCCTCTCACACTCATCCTCCTTGTGACAAGTGTCACCTTCCCATTGGTGCTAAACAAGCACAATCCATGTGCTCCCCTTTGAGTACATCTTAGCCCTCCTTAAGCCTTCATCCATCCTTGCATCTAAGCCCTCCATCTCTCTACCCCTTAGCCTATAAATTGAATCCCATCCCAAGCCATTTCATCAACAATCTTTGAGCTAAAGTTACCATGCTATTTTGAGAACCAAAGCCATCAATCTTACCCTTATAATGCCAAATTGAGAGCTCACAAAGCTACCAATTTGCCATTACCCATCTCCATTGAAGCAGCTTTTGAGCATCTTGAGCATACATCCATAGCAAAAGGACACATCTACAAAATCAAGAAAGCATGGAGTGTTTTCTCTTATGAGGTTTGCACTTCTTGTTTTCTTTCTTTGTCTAAGCATATATGTGAATTTAGTTTTTGGTTTGTGAATGTTTACTTTATTTTTTTATGTTCTTTGCATACTAAATCTTGTTCTACACTAGGTTCATGAGAAAGAAAAACTCCTAAGTAAGAGAGAAGGTCCTATCATATCTATAGTCCAACCCTACAAGCATGTTTAGCTAGGTCTTGTAGATCTGACTGTAAAACCTACTGATAAAGGAAAGAAAAAGGTTGTAGAGATTTGAATAAATTAACCTCAAGTTATCCCAAAAAAATCTAAAAATCCTCCTATGCCTAAATTGATTTGTATTTAGAAAATGCAAGAAAGGAGTGGGAGAATTTAGCAAAGCAGCTTGAGAAAGTTGAGAATGAAGCACATGCAGTGAAAACCAGAAGGAAAATCCAATTCATTAAGTCAAATTCTACCTTAGCTTCATGGCCTAATTTGTCCACTTAGACCATAACTTCTATTCCCACTTGTGGACCAATAGTCCCTAGCCAAAATGTATCTCATTCATCCCCTACATCATCTTCAACCACCAGTACTCAGATCCCTACTATTCAAATACAACAATCTCAAAGCATTGTCTAGAACCAAGCAAATGCAACAAGCACATTAAAAGCTATTTATTTTTAGAAAAAACCTATATACATGGAGAAATATAGATAGATGTCATTCTTAGGTATCCTTAGTTTCTTGCATCCTATATCCTTTGACCTTAGAGATAAAGTTGTGAAGTTTTCAAGAAACAATGTTGTCATTGGTGAAGAACACTTAAGGATATTTGTAGACATGCTTAATGATTTTGAGGTAGAGTATGAAGATGTGGTTATGAAAGTTTTTATGCATTCATTGGTTGAAGATGTAAGGGATTGGTTTATGAGATTTCCATATGAAAACATTAGTTCATGGAATGACTTGGAAAATTTGTTTAAAGAACAATATGCAGATAACACCAATGTTGATTTCATGTTGAATGATTTTAATAACATAAAAAAGAGCCCTAATGAGTCCACTTTTGACTTCAATGTGAGATATTAAAAGGGAATGCATAAGCTTTTCCAAGTGATGAGACTCAATGAAGATGTATGTCTTACTACATATTTTAATGTACTTGATAGTAAGATGGATTATTCTTTAAGAGATAAGGATCCCAAAACCTTAAGAGATGCTTACAAGATGACAGTTAATATTGAAAACAATAGAAATGCCTTTTGTAAGATAGGAAGAAGAGATGACCCCAAATTGTTCAACCCAATAAACAATGAAAAGGAAAGTGATAAGCCTCCTATAGGTAAGAAACCCGAGGAGGACATAATGGGTCAAGTGTTAAATATTCTAAAAAAGATGAACCCACAAGCTTTCAATGCAAATAAGTCTAATGCTAGTGAGAAATATCTAGTGAATAATAAGCTTTTCAATAAGCATCCTAGAATAAAAAATTATCCATACACTACTTAGTGGAAAGATGACAAGCCTATCACCAACTTGACCCAATATACCAAGGATAAAGGTACACTTGACTCTTTGCAAAGAAATTCTGTCAATATGATAGATGATGTACCATGGTAAAGCATATGCTAGTGACTTCATTCTTTAGATTATTGCATAGTAGCCCAATCATTTACATAAATTAGAATGTGCAAAATGAGGAGGAAGAAGAAGAAAAGAATCATGATGATGTCAATTACAACATGGTGAATCTATGTGATGACTATGATCATTCTGATTTAGAAGAGTTTGAAAGTGATGTTGCTGATTAGAGAAATGTTTACCAATTACATCATCAGAAAGTATTCTCAGATATTGAAGATTGTGATGAGGATAAGGTATGTACTACATCATTAGATGTTGGTCATATAAATTTGAGAAAGCCTTCTAAAGAAGAGAGTGATAGAATCATAATAGAGATGGTATCTCAAGTTCATAGTAACTATAATTTGAGAAATAAGACTGCCAACAATGATACTAGTAAGCCATTTGACATCTTCATAAAAGATATTCCTCACAAGATGACAAATGATAGTAAGAAGGATAGTACAATGACAACAAAAGTCAAGGACAATAAGAATAAGAAATGGGAGCCCAAGAATAAAGTACAATTTTAGACAATTGAGATATTTAAGGCAAATGTATAAGAAAAGAAATTAGAATATGATGTCACTAAGAAAGTGATAGTACATGTTGTTCAAAAGCTCTCAACTCTAGGTATTCTTGTGAAACCTATCATGTGTGATCAAATTGGTATGATATTTACGTTATCCCAAACAATTGTGAAAGTTCCTTTATCTAAATTTTTTAGAATAGAGTAGCATAAGAATAAGGCTTTATCTTGGTTGAGTGAGATATACATCAAACTCCTATTGTAGCAGAAGATATTAGTATTATGTCTCAAATTCCTCAATTTTGTTTAGATAATTCATTCGTAGCCTATTTGTAGGATATTGATCCTTTTTTCCTCAGTCTAGTTAGCAAAGGCAGAACTCTAAAAAATTGCATGATAGATTCATGTACATCCAATACTATAATTCCTTTCAAGGTCATGGAGGTCCTAGGTTTAGAGGTAGACACCAAATAAGGTAGGTGTAGGGCCATTGATACAAGAGAAGTGCCCACTATAGGTACCATTAATGCCTTACCTTTCAAACTAGCTACTTATCTTGATGTAGAGCTAACCATGTCAGTTCTTGTAGTTGATATTCCTCCTCACAATGGAATGCTACTCTCTAGAAAGTGGAGCACTACAAAGGGAGGTAGCCTACAATGTGACTTATCCTATGCCACTTTTCATATAGGTGACAAGGCTATCAAAGTTGACAGGGAGCCTGTTGGTGTTTTAAAATGCACTAAAACTACTAAGCAACAAAATGCTTAATACCAGAATGACAGTACATACACAATCTAAAGACTAGCCTATTCTTATTAACAATTGAATATGCAAAGTATTTGGACCCAACTTCAACAAAACCACAAATAGTTTTCTACTCTTTTGGCTCTGCAAAACCAGGGTGGGTATACCCAGGGATGATTCAAAACTGGAACAACTGTATGAGGATTATTCTTAGTTTCATTCTGATTCTCATTTCAAAATCCTCAGACATATACATAATTCTTACTCACTTGGTAAACACATCCCATAAAACAGATATGGCCAAGAAATCTTCTATAGATCTGCAGATGTTCTTAACAATAGTGGCTAACTGAAGCTAAAACATTCCATGTAGACAAGTGCTAGCCAGCTTTGAAGATCTACAAGAAATAAAAGTAAAATTTGATTTGATGCTGCATTTTGATAATCATTTATGATATATTTCTCCTTCAACAATATCAACTCGATCAGTGCCTAATCTGTTGGCGCTCAAAATTGCCTTCCCGATTTTGAGCACCATTGAAAAAATCAAGCCCTATAAATGCTTTTAAATGAGATTGTACCCGATTGTCAGTCTGAGGCCTAAGAGGTGTTTAATGCTTCTAGCACCTATCATTAAACATGTCTAAGTGTTCTATGATGATAATTTGTCGTTCTGAGCCATTTCGTGAAGTCCCATCTTGAGTAATTGTCAAATCTGCATTTTACCCTAAGTATCAAGCAACGACAGGAGGTTGTGTTTGCCATTGAATATCTCGCACCCAGAAAGGTTTTGTGACTTTTTTCTTTGAGAGTGTCTAGTGTCCATACCTAAGAACCTATCTTTCAGATTTCAAGTCTTTTCAAGTCCATTTAACTAGGTTGCAAATCCCTCAAAGTTGGCAGTTTAATATTTACATGCTGATGCACTTTGCACACATTTCTGGGAAGCCCTGTTTGACATGCTATAACTTTGACCGAATTGAAAAAATTACTAAAATTATTTTTGCATTGCATTTTAAACATCAGAGACTTCCTATTTTTCAATTTTTAAGTCTTGACGAATCTGTTTGATATGTTTTTGAATGCAATTCCAAATGCAACTTGTATCTTTTGAATGGTGTCAGCATTTGCAGATTGTTTGGTACCCTTGTTCGTGGCATTATAACTCCTAATCCGTGATTGGTGAGATTGAATGGATTGTACCACTATGTTTTCCTCTGAAAATAATCTAGGTGTGTCAGTTTGCAAGTCATGACGAATCCATTTGCACACTTTTCCAGGTCCTCTCCATTCGCAAAAAATGTTTTTTGTTAGTGTTCCTAGTTGCAAAATTCTGAGTAGCCCACTTTGACTGATCACCATTCACGCCCAGTGATTCTTCATGAGCCCAAATTCCAGATCCATAATGTCCTCATGATAGAGAATCAGTACCCCAGTTCTCGTCTTCCCAAGTATCCATCTGTCCAGTTTCCAAGGCCAATTTTGAGCCCAGTTTGTTGCTTTCTGACATGTTTTCTGCAGATGTTCTTAAGTGGTCAACTTTTTCAGCGAATATCTTTTGACTGTGATCTCTTCATGAGACAAAAATTGACAGGATGCAAGAATGTGGAGCAAAGATTCAGTATGCCAATTTTTAGAGCATTGTCAGTTGTGTGGACCTTTTTGAACCCTTTGAATAGCAATCCTGCCTACTCAGCTACAAAGCAATATTTTTTTGATCCTGATAATGTGGTTGCAAAGGATATTGTTGTTCATCTAAACAGTCCTAGAGGACTTCATTTCCGTCGAGCAGGGCCACATGAAAGGGCATATTTCAAATCAAATGAAGTGCGTGCTTGTGTAGTAACATGTGGTGGGTTATGCTCGGGCTTGAATACTGTCATCCGAGAAATTGTATGTTGACTATGGTATATGTACGGGGTTAGAGATATCATTGGGATTGAGGCTGGATAATAGAGGATTTTACGCTCGCAATACTAGTTCTTTAACACCTAAGGTGGTCAATGATATTCATAAGCGTGGAGGAACTATTCTGGGCACTTCACGAGGTGGTCATGAAACTTCAAAGATAGTTGATAGTATTCAAGACCATGGCATTAATCAGGTTTATATAATTGGAGGCGATGGAACCCAAAGAGGAGCAGCTGTTATTTATGAGGAAATTCAGAAGCATGGCTTGAAAGTTGCAGTTGCAGGGATACCTAAATCTATTGACAATGATATTGCTATCATTGACAAATCCTTTGGTTTTGACATGGCTGTAGAGGAGGCCCAACGTGCTATAAATGCAGCTCATGTAGAAGTAGAGAGTGTTGAGAATGGTATAGGTCTTGTGAAACTCATGGGTCGCTATAGCAGGTACATTGCCATGTACACCACACTTGCCAGCAGGGATGTGGATTGTTGTCTTATTCCTGAATCACCTTTTTATCTTGAAGGAAAAGGTGGCCTTTATGAATTCGTTGAAACACGTCTGAGGGAAAATGGGCATATGGTCATAGTTGTTGCTGAAGGTGCTAGGCAGGAACTTGTTGCTGAAAGTATGCAAAATATGGATTCCCGTGATGCATCAGGAAACCGCTTACTCCTTGATGATTGGATTATGGCTTTCTCATAAACTAAAGGATCATTTTGCGAAGGTACACAAGGAAGTATTAAACTTGAAATACATCGATCCAACATACATGATTCATGCATCCCAAGCAATGCCTCAGATAATGTCTACAACACACTTCTTGCTGAAAGTGCAGTTCACGGGGCTATGGCAGGATATACAGGCTTCACTTGTGGGCCAGTTAATGGATGACATGCATATATACCAATATCTCATGTTACAGAGTCTCCAAACTGGGTGAAAACTAGTGATTGAATGTGGGTTATGCTACTCTCTTTCACTAATCAGCCTAGTTTTATAAACTATAATGAAGTGAGGGAAGCTAGCTTAAAACATAGAAAACGTAGTATAATGAAGGAGAGCTCCCACATTTTCAGAGTAAGATCATGCATTTAAAAAGGTACAAAGAAATAAAGAAGGACAAAAGAAAGGAAGCCACCAGTTTGTAGCAAGCAACTCATGCTATGTGCACAGATTAGTCCACACCAAACAAAGAAAGGCGATTCATTTCAAAGGCTAGCAAAAATGGAGAAGCCGTCTATTAAGAACAAAGAAACAATAAAACATATAATCCCACATTGTCCGTGGGTGAGATTTTATGTTCTTTAAATATGTTTCCATTCGCATTATGTGGTGTCATAAGACAGAGGCATTTTGTGAAGCCAACACATGTGGTAGGTAGGCCCACCAATCCAGCCAAGTCGGCTAGAAAGTGCTAAATTTTTGAGAAATGCATGCAAAAAGGTGATGATGTCAGCGAGCTAGAAGGTAATCGAAAAACCCAAGAATTCGGTGGTCACTACCTCGCTAGCTGGAAAATCTTGAAAAATCTGGCTAGCAACATAGTGAGGTCGCCAAAAAATTTAGGAATCCGGAAAGAGTCAACAACGAATGGGATGGTGACAAGTGGTAGCGATAGAGTGTATGATGTGGTGAGCAAATGTCAAGAGCACACCAGATTGCACCATGCGGCAGATCCGACGGTTCTCGTTAACTCACCAAGCAGAAGATGCACGAGGTTTAGCATGGCAAAGTAGCAAGGAGATGACATGTGGTAGATGATGCAGATCAGGTGTCCAATCATGGAGTGCCACGTGGCACTGGTCAAACATAGAGTTGACCACAGATTCAAAAGATAGTGAAATAAAGAATAAAGAATAATAATATTTTATTATTATTTTTATAAAACATGCACGTTCAGTCATCCAAGAGATATTTTTTCTAAAGTTTTGACTTTAGAATTTTAAAAAATTTTAAAATTTAAAATAAAACGAAGATTTCAAACGAAGATTTCAAGCGTTTCCCAGAGGCTAGATATGCCTTATCATATACCGTTGGAATCGTGAGAATCCAAATTTTCCATTTTTGAAGTTAGTTTTTGCATAGGTGCTTCCTAGTTTGAGCTATAGCTAGAAACATGAATTTTGGGGCTTTCTCAATGGAATGGGTAAAAAACTAAAAATACTGTTAGGGGATCAGTAAAACTTGGTTATAATGCGGTTGGAGTTCACTTTTTTCGCATTCACTCATTTTAACCCAATTTTTGCCAAGCATTTCAATGGGTAAATCAGATATTTTGGTGACTCAGCAAGTTTTCATCATTTAGAAACAGACATTTGCAAATCGGTTGCAAAAAATGATGAAACAAAATTAGATCAAGATGGGAGAAGGAAGGGAGAAGTTTTCAGTTGCCAGAAGATTGAATTTCAAGTGGACACTTGTCGTCTTTAGAACAGATCCAGGAACTCTTTCTCTTCTATATGTTTCTTTCTTTCTATCATTGTAAGGGTTCCAGTTCTAGTTTTTTGTTGCTGTGAGACCACTGTTGGTAGAGAATTTGCAGTCATTCTGTGAGACCATTCCTTTGGATCCAGAACTGTGATTCCACCTCCACTCTTCAGCAATTTCTCTCGTGTGAACAACAGTAGGAAGATAAATACAGATAGTTTAGATCTGTTAGGTTGTTTCATGTATTTCATTTCATGCATATGATTGTATATTTTCAAGGAAATAATAGATATGAGCAGCATTTCTTAAGTTTCAGTTGAATCTTGTCTCCATTCTCATTGAATTTCAATGTTTTACGATCTCTGAACAAAGAGTTTAGGTTGTAGTTGCAGTCCCCTAAGACTGTATGTTGTTTCATTGTTGCTGATAGTTCAAGGAATTGTGTAAATGCTTCATAGAAATCAACAGAGTTGCAAATTTATTGAGGAGGATATCAGGTAAGAACGAGATTTTAAACTGAACATAGATGTCTATTTACAAGTTAAATAGATAGATCTATATCTGAAGATACACATGTCTCAGATATTCATATGTATGTTTGTGATCCATGAATTTTCCCAATGGACTAGGCACTGATTAGCTACATGGTCATTACTTTCTCACTGCTGCATATCTAAGTGTTGTTGAAATCAACATCAAAAATCAAATGCTTTTCCCCTTTCATGCTGAAGAGCTATAATAGAATGCCCTCACTCAGCTTATGAATATCCTAGATCTGCATTTAGCTATTGTAGATTGATGTTATTTCATGAGTTATCAGGATAAATAAGGGTTTTTATCTACTTCATAATAGATTTAGTGTATGCTTTAACAACTGGTACCATATAAGGAATCTATAGGTTCACTCACCTAGGTTTTGCAGAGCCTGAAGTGCAGAAGGAGTATAGCCTTATAGTTGGCCTGGTGTCTGAATGGGCATGTTGAAAATGGGAGTTAGCTGCCCCTAGATGTGTTTTGTTCTCATCAAGGTAATTGGAAATGGGTAAAATTTTCAAACACCAACATAATCCATTGGGGTTCAGAGTTTATAGCAAGTTCTCAGATCTACTTTGTTGCCTTACAACAAATTCTATCAACAATTCTTATAAGAATTCATCATTTAAAACCCTTTCCACTACTAAAGAAACCTTATCACATTCATCAAAGCTTTTATTTAATCCATTAAATTAATAGCAGTGATAAATAGATATACAACCTAACTAGATTGCATTCAATTGCACAAGCCTTTACTTATACAATATCAAGACAACCAAGTAATTGAAAGGAGACAAGATTCAGAAAGAACTGATATGGGGACAGTTCACAATTTGTATTCATTTTCTTTGAAAATGGTATATCCTTTACAATAGACTCAGAATGACCTTCATAAAGAAACACAACTCATTCTATATTCATGTATTCTCAGAGAATTGACAGAAAAAATACATTATAAACTTGCTTTCAAAATTTGGACCAAAAATAGACTAAGCATAGTACTTAGAAAAATAGAATTTGGACCATTCTTTAGCCTTGGGATCTCACTTAAATAGTGTGAGATGCAACAAGCTTTAGGCTAAAGACAAATGATAGGTGTCCTTTAAAAGACACTTACATATACTTGTAACAAGATGACAAAAACGCGAGTAACAGTAAAAGTTTTACATCAGACATTCCTTTTGTGGGCCCTTTTGTTACACGCTCCTGTGTTGCTAAGTTGGTTTCTATTCTGATCCTTCCTTGTATGCAGCAACCAAATTAACCAACGATGAAGTTTGTTTTTATGATGGCACATCAACCTCCACTTGTGGGCTTTCTCCATCTTTATCCTGTATGGGGAAAATAACTTCTACCTTTTCCCTTTCTTTAGTTGTATTAGCATCCTATGGTCCCGGGTCTGTAACTGAAGGTAATAGATTATCCTTGTCTTCTTCTTTCGGTTGGGTTTAAGTAGTGACAGGGTTAGTAATTTGGATCTCCTCACCTTGCATTTCATCACTATCATCCTCATCTTCATCAAACTGCTCAACGGGAGCCATATCTGCCATCCATTTGTCAAATAATGTATCATCTGGCCAATTGAACTGTAAAATATCCCTCTGTCTTTTTAGCACATATTCAGCATCCTTGTTAATGGTAGCAAATTCTTGCTTTAAAGAATCAAAGAATATTTGGGCCTTCACAATTTCTTCTATTGTGGCGGCCCACCATGCATGCCCTGATTCATTAATGACTTGATTCATTCTTAAAAAAAATAAATCATCAAGTTCCTTTGCCCATTCATCTTTTCTTTTCAAATTATTCTCTTTATCTAAGGCATGAGGAAACAAATTGAATTTTTGGCTTTTGTACTTTTCAAAGTAGCCTACTACTACTTTTTGTAAATGGACCCTTTTATTATTAAATTTAGTGAGATCAGAAACAATATCAAATGTCTTTTCAATTTGATCAAAAGAATTATCTATGACAGAGAAACACAAAAGTGTTATTTCTTTCTCCCTTGTCACCCATTTATTCAAAATAGGTATTAGAGCCTCATCATTAGATTTCAAATCCTCCCAGATACTGATCACCCTAGCCAACTGATCATAAATTAGTGACCATTCAATCTTGTCTCCCAAATATGTGAGAGATTTTCTCAATTTATCTTCATATCTGGATTCCAATTCTACATGTAAAGCCCACAGTTTGCCTTTTTCTTCTTCAAAGTCCTTAGCAATGTAGTATTGTGGCCTTTGGGGTGTATCTAGTATTTCTATGAGAGGGGTGGATTTAAAAGGTTCAACTGGGGGGCGAGGGTATGTTATTTTTGGCCTAGTGGTTTTTCCCAATAGCTTGTTCTCAAGCTCAATTCTCTTTTTTACTTCTTTATTGTAGGCATCCACCACTATTTCATACTTGCTCTGTAGGTCAGTCATTTCCTTTTCTTCTTTTTCTGCAGTGGCCAAGGCAAATTTAGAATAGTCCACATTCATGTGGGCTACCTGTACATGTGAAGTATCAGCGACCCTCCTCACAATGATACTCCCTATTAGTCCTAAATGATTGGGTTGTGATGGAGTAGTCCTGGATCCTCTTCTTAATGACCACATAACAAGAGTAGCTTGGTCATTACTGAATGCTATTCCCAAGAATTCCTCTTTATCTGGATCCTGTAATCCTAAATTATTTGACCCAGAATTAAAAATTAAGGCATCAACAATATCCCAATTGGGCAATAATAAAATATTTGCATCTTTCACCATCTGTCTACCCTCTTCAGGGGTTATATTCTAGAACTCTTGTATCATTTTTTCCTTTATTTGATTTTGAATAGAGGCTTCATCCATTTTTGGATGCTCTATTTTCATATTCCTACGTCTTTTCTCAAAAATGTGCATGTTTGCCCTCCATGCAAATTGATGGAAAGCCCTAGATTTTACAAAACTGTTATCAGACAAAAATTGTTGACTGGCTTGTTCTAAAACAAGGTCTGATTCCCTTCCCCTAAAATCTACTATAGTTAATTCAAAACTCAGCACAGGAGGCTCCTGGGGGTTCTCTTCATCAATTTTTGCCTAAGTGACAAAAACTCCTCCTTGTGATCCCATTTGTTCAATTTGCTCATTGGTGAGCTGCTCCTCCTCAATTCTTATTGGAGTTTGGGAAGGTGAGTAACCTTCATCATGTGATTCCTCTTCCCTAATTGTTTTTCTTCTTTTGGGAGAGGGTTCAGGGGGTCTTTCATCAAAAAAAGTACTAGTAGATTCAATTATATGCTTTCCTTTGTTTTCAGTGGGCATCTGATCCCAAATGATAGTATATCCTATCCTCTTTCACACAACCAATGGACCTGCCCCTATGTTAGGGGTGAAACCCAATTTCCTCATTACTTCCCTGGCTTTATCTGGAAAAGAAGTAATACAATGTTGTTTCTTCTCATTCATTACCTCCATTATTTTGGGGAATGTACTCATGAGCTAATTTATTCTATCTGCATTAGTTGCAGCATTACTAAGAGGACTGTAATCTTTGTCAAAACAATTAATAAACTCCAAAACTTTTGAATAGACTCTCCATTTCTCTTTCTTTGTTTCTTGCTCCTGGAGAGAATATTCATTCCTTATTACATCTTCAGGGAAATAGAATTCATGCTGAATTGGACGAAGCTTGATCCTATGTCTAAGAGTAGAATTAAAGAAATCTTCTGCATCACAAAAATGAGAGTGAGATACTACCATCTTATACTGATCCAAAAATTTGTATATGAAAATCCACCCCTCTTTAGTTATTACAAATTGGTGAGCTACAGTGTAAGTAGGAAAAATTGATCCTGTTCCCCTTTTGTGCAAAAAGGTCTCCTCCACTCCTCCCAACTGCCATAAAAATTCAGCTACTCCTACCTTTAAAGGCACCTGATAGGGTAGTACATGGGGTGTCCCTTTGAATCCATAAACTATAATGATAGTTGAGACTGGATATGGGATGATATCCCCCCAATTATGTGAAACTTTTAGACTATGGGGTCTGTCCATAGGCCTAACAAGATGCATTAGTGCCTTAGGAATTTTGGGATTGTCACTCAATATGAGGCACCTTAGTTTAGAAGCAAAGTGCCTATCAAATCTAACAAAACTAGCATTTTCTGCTTCCCCAGTCATGTTTGCACTCCATAATTGAACTGGTAGTGCTTCCCCCTCTTGTTCCATATTTAAAACCATTTCTTTACCGAAATATGTAACCCCTTTAAATAGAAACATATGCATCAATAGCGAGTACTGACCCCAAACCTTCTCCACCTTGCCCTTTGCAATCCCCACCAATCCACTATGAATCTCATTAGCCAAGTAAGATGCAAAATCAAAAATTATTTCTACACCGAAAGAGGAGATTTGGGTGATCATATACATGAAGCTCACAGGAATAAAATCTTCTTCACCCTCTCCGAAGACTCTGCACAGGGTCCTGTATATCTCTACTGCCCTGGCATTAAAGCATGATTTCTTGAAAGGTTCTTTAGAAGATGATGTTATTGCTGGTAGGTTTCCAATTCTACTTATGTGGGCCTTCAGTGCACCTTGTCTAACTACATCCCTTTTTGACATATATTCTTTTTCTAATTCTATCAAATCAATGGGCACATGATACCTAGTGAGAGGTCCCAAACTAAAAACTTCCCTAATCTCTTTTGGACTGATGGTAATTAAAACTTCACCATCCATTATTCTCACTACCCTAGTGGCTTGATCATAACTCCTTGCCACGGCCTCAAGAAGGTCATAATCCATAAACACACTGGGAACAACTAGCTTTCCCAGATCAAAATTCCATATATTGGCATGTGGGGCATATAATTTCCTTTCTGCAAACCATTTTTTGAACAAACTCAAACTAGTTTGAGAAGTTTGAGCATCCTGGACCCAATTACCCTTATCATACAATCCATCAGCTATCCTTAGCCTAGGGTTCAATGAGGTTAACCTTTTAACTTGCACTGTCTCTACAGTAGACTCAAGGAGCAACTCAAGAAAGTCATAATGCACATTTCTATCCAAATAGTTTATTTGACCTGAAAATCCCTTCTTCGGAGGCATCTTCAATTATTTTTTACAAAACTGAAAAGCCTACAAAGATTATGGTAGTACTACTTGAATTCTGTCTTTGTTTTCCTCTATATTTCTGCAAACTTTTTGCGAACAGACAATTTCACAAATTTTGCCAAACTTCAGCACGCTTTCCTTTAGTAATTGCTTCTGCACAGGAATGACTCAAAATATTTGCTCGCATAAGATGAAACTGATGAAATATTTTTGTGTTATACTCTATTTTTTTCATGCGTGATGCTTTCATGTCTAATTAATACAGAGAGTGGCACCACATTCTGTGTTTAAAGCTGTGCCGTCGATCTTCAAAAATGCTACGATCATGTGATACGAAGAAAACAACTAGGCGTTGCACTTGACATGTTGGTCAATTTATCCAATGAAAATTTACCACGTACATAACTCTTTCCTTGATGGCGCTTATGTCCAGATCCACTGGCAACTGAAGACACGTGTCAGCAGGTCGCTACTTCGTTATGCATAAAGAACGAGCACCTTGCCATAGTGAAGCAACGACAACCATTGATCTAATCTAAATTTGGTAGATGATATGTTACTGGGCTTGCTCAGAAAGATGGCAGTGGGCCCTTATTTGCTATGTCATTATACGTATCTCCTTAGCAACTCTTCATAGTGAGAAGATGATGGTCATTGATCAGAGACCTAATCAAAGGTGGGGAAACTGCACACAATTTTTTGACTTATACTCACTACGTCACATAGCTTAAATAACATGCAACTTTTCAATGTGAGATAGCAAGGACTATTGATTCTGTTCTAATCTGACGCTTAGGATCTCTTGCACATTTGATCAGAAGGGCATTCATGAAGTATGGAATTCTGCACAGTTGGCACCCTTTAAGATCTTACTTTAGTCCTAGTCATCATCCCATGTTACTAAATGTCCCATCGGCTCTTGATTTCACGGGGCCTCGCTACTTCGCTGACGGTGAGATGTCAAATTTTTTTGATAGCGAGGTAGCGAGCTCCAGTAACTTTAATAAATTTTGGCACCGTGAAATGCAAGGGTCCATCAAATTACTATTGCTGCTATTAACTGCTTCTGACAATGGCAGTTATTACTTATCATGCCACCTGGATTAGTCATGGTACTGATGAATTTCGATGTTACCGACTCTTCAATTTCATGGGCCCTTGCTACTTCGCTAATGAAAAGATGTCAAATTTTTTTGATAGTGAGGTAGCGCAACATCAAAAAAATTATCATTCTGGCACCAACTTCAGACTGCTTCTGTTGGGTCCCCTTTCCTATTTTTTGACGGTAATTGCAATGTGTACTTGACTAATAAATCAGCCAAAAAAGAAAACTTCGATCGTCGTATCTTCATTTTGCAGTCCCGTTTTATAAACTTTTTAGCACTCACTACCTCGCCATACATAAAAAGTGCCCATGTTTGCATAGCGAGGTAACGACAACATTGGATCTACTTAGATCAGACGGTTGGGGAATATGAGAGGAAAGGTATCTCGGGGGCACAAAAGATAAAAAGACAATAGAATATTCGCCTTATTTGAAAATTCAAATATTTCACGCCTGAAAATTTATGAATAGAAAGAAACGTAGGGTTTTCACAAATTTTTTTCAAAGTCTAGCAAACAGATGAATTATCTAGAAACCCTATTATCCACTAGAATGAAAAATCTGACTTTTCTACAATTGGACAAAAAAATTCTATCAAACAAAAAGTCAGACCAATAGAGCCAAGGGTTAACTATATTTTTGAGAATAATATTGACAAGGATGCCACTTGTTTCTTAGACACTGATGTAAATGCATTCATAGCAGAATTGATTATTCAAGAAGTTGAGAAACTCCTATCGGTAATTGCACAAGAAGTAGAATGCTACATGGATTGATAGATTTTGTGGACTATGTACTTTGATGGGGCCTATTCTAGGGAAAGTTTAGGAGCTCAGTAGTTTTTGTATCTCTAGAAAAGAATACATTCAGATATTCATTTACCCTTATTTTTTCATGTACCAATAACATAGCTGAATATGAAGCACTCTTACTATGATTAAGAGTTGCGCATAGCCATGGAATAAAAAGGTTGCATGTTATTGGTGATTTTGAGTTAGTTATCTATCAAATAAGAGATGTATATGCATCCAAGAACCAAAATGACATGTTTCATGCCTTTTGATCAAGTTTTCAATCAATATTTTTCATGTTGGCCACTTTCTAATGATTATATTGAGTGCAATAAGAAACACCCATAATACTAGCATCATTTTTATAAGAAGAATTTGTGTATGGTGATATATATGATTATTAAAGTGACTTTTCTTTATACTCTAGTATTTTTTCTATAGGTTTTATTTATATTTTGTTAGTGTAAAAATATCCATAATAAATTATATATAGTTGATTACTAAAGAAACCATCTCAATACTAATTGATTCTCTTAGTTCTTACTATGACAATGAGATGGTCTATGTGGGTGGCTAGGTTTTTGAGTTTTCTAATAAATATAGAAGTGCATATAGTAATTCATTATAGTTTGACATTTTTCCATTTTATTTCTCTTATTATGGATATCATGTAAGTATATCCTACCATAAACCTTCTAAATTAACTAATATATATTTTTTGGAATATGCATGATCTATATTCATTAAATTTATGTAGGACAAATTACTTTGGGGAGTAGCATGGTTTCCGAGAGCCACTGCAAATGAATCTTACCTGAACTACATTCAAGTAAATGGCCATTTGTTGGGTGCTAAGGAAAATGTGAATATATTTAGCTGGGATGATTAACATGTAGGAACTCGAGTCCTTCTAGCAAAAGTAATGAAGCTTAACAAATCTCCCATATTTTTCCAAGCCTTTTCTTTTGAATGCTTTGTTGCTAAATGGGTATCATCTATTTTGAAATAGGAACTTGATAAAGTGATCAAATAACTTGATGGCAAAACTATTGATAATCTTGATAAAGATCCTAAGCTCAAGATACATGTTATTTTTTTAAATTATCATTCAAATAATTTTGTTCTTGTGCACCCTTCCATTGAATATCACTTTTATTGTTTGTGCATGATTGTTTTGTTTATATTTTAAAGCTCCTATGTTTTTAGTATTGACCTTATATCAAAATATAGATTATAAAGTCCATTAGAATTCTTATTAGCTTCATTCACTAATATAGTTATGTGGCTATTCAACTATCATTTGCGAGATACTTACTACTTTGTTGATTTTATCAATTAGGTAATAGTTTCAAAGCCAACAGAAAAGGATAAGAAATAAAATCAAAAAACAAAAAGAAAACACACTAGGCTATATTTGGAAATGAGAGAGAATAGAACCTGGATATGCAAATTGGAGTTAAAATTGTTTAATTTGACTAATGTGTTGGGTGTCCTAGTTTGAGGTGCCCATGAATGAAAAAAGGAGGAATAAATGTAGTCAGGAGGTCTTGTAGGCATGTCTATTGAAAATATAGCTAAAATTCTAAAACATTTATGTTAGGTGCCCAAGTCTAGGTTTCTTTTTCCCTTTTAGAAGTCCTTGTTACATTTGATAGTCTTCTCTATTCACCTTTAACTCTTTCATTCTCATATCTAAAGTCACACACACAAGGAAAGGGGAAGAAGGGATGCATTCTATAGGGCCTAGCTTGCCTAATTCAAACTTTGTGTTGGTATTTCAATTTTCTAATCATGATGTTGAACAAACCTTGTCGCAAAGAGGGTTAGAGGCTAAACAATAGTGGAAATATTTAATATTACCTCAAGTATGAAACCACAAGCATGAAGACTCAGACAAGTCTTGATGTTGTATGCTCTCATAATAGAGAAACACATTATGATTGGTCATGAGTGCTACAACAAAATTGTATTCTTGAATTGATTGCTCCTTGATTGTAGATCTATGCTCAATTGATTTGAATATGCTTAATTGGATTTGCTTGTAGGAGATAATAGTGGATACAAATTTGAAATGAGATGGGGGCTTGTATTTATATGCAACTCACACCATTGAAACTTTTTTTTAAAGGAAGGCTAATTCCTACAAGCAAATTATTTGCATCTTTGTTCATTATCTCACCACTTCTTTTAATGTTGAAGGATCATGTAGACATGTACTCTTATATTTATTATGATCCATTGATCCACTTTGAAGAAAATTATTAACTCCATTAGACCTTCGATGAGTCCCTTCACCTATTCTAGACCTTCACTCCTGATTATCATTGCCAGCTAAAAAAATGAACAACTTTTATAAACATGTAAATTATTCCACTATTAGATAGAAGTTGAACTTGAGGACAACAAAAATTGAACTCTTTGAAGATATGGGGTAAAAATATTGCAGAAGTTTTTGGAAATTAGAAGAATAAAATTAAAAGAGAATATTAAATAATTAATATATGAGAACAAAAAATTCAAGTTGATCCTAGGAAGTCATGATAGATTCAATCTGATAAGTATTTAGTGATATTTGATCATAAAAAAAAAACTTATTTGTGAGGAAAAGAAGAAAATGAATATGCAAGAAATATTATTTACTCCAAGAAAATGAAATATTTTATTTTTCAAATCAACTGCTCTAATTCTAAAATTAGAAGAATGCATAATATAGTCTACAAACTTGAAAAATGAATATCTCATAAAGTTCTGCATGCGTCTTTCAGATTAAAATAGTGTATATCTTTTTGGATCAAACTCTATGATCCACCATAAAGATTGTAAGCACACAATTTTTATCCAGAAGGCAAACAATATTACAAACTATAAATATCTCTATCCCATCTATAAACTTCAAAAATAACATCTATATTTTTTGTTACTCCATTTTGGGAAGGGTGTGCAAATAGTTATGGGTCTTTTTGATGGGGAGCCTCTTTAACTAAGAGCCTTCTAGCTCTTCCTAGGATACTCCTAGCCCACTATAGGGTCTTCTCTCATAACCCTAGATTAGAGGATCCCTCTACAATCCCCTTTCTCCAAGAAACTCTTCCACCAATTCAAACTTCAATGTCATTCTCCCAATTCATTCAAAATGCATTCTTTGGCCTCGATTGTCAAAACTTCACTAAGAGAACCAAGTGCCTTGTTCTTTAGTTTTTCCCATTATTGTGTTGCAATTAAAGAATTAGGGGTTACTTGAAGCCTGTAATGATGCAAATAATAATATCCCTTCTATTTCTTGCAAATGTGTTCTTCTTTCTTCCTTGACATTTACAAGTTGAATTCAAAACCAATGGTGCTCTTTCTGTACAACCAAACATAGGATAAACAAATTCCCCATCAAATTCTAGCTAAACCAAATAGAGATTAGAAATATTTATCTCCATTTTCTATTCCAGAATAATGAATAGAGAATAACATTTCATATTCCCATATTCCTTTTCTTGTAGCCAAACGAATCCTTAGTGAATATGTAACACTTGAAAATGATTTAATTTTTGATAGATTTTAAATTATCTACATTCTTCTATAAGTAGATCATTTTGTTTACAACTTTCAAATTATTTATAAAAAAATAAAAATTATTTGCAACATATAACATATACTGAAAATATATATATCTAGAACTTGCAAAATTAGATTTAAAACATTATGGGTTTGTGATAGAAATCATATTATCAATCTCCCACAAATACATGTAAACTTTAGAGCTTGAAAATTTGTAATCATTAACAAAACCATATCAATAAGTGTCACATGGTGACTACACACTTGCCTAAATAGTAAAAATTAAGTAGAAGAAATAATATATGAATATTTTATTTTAACTTAAAATATTAATTATACTACTTTAATAAAATTTAAGAAAAAATATTAACTTAAAAAGTATTTAATTTATTCTACTTTAATAAAATTAACAAAAAATTATTATTATTAAAATTATTTATTTATTTAATAAATTTAATCTAAATTATAATATATCATGAAGATTAATTCCTAAATACAAAAAATGGAGTATTCGAAAATGTGAGCACTATGCGAAAATCAACATTCAACAGAGAAATAAATTTGTATCGTCCAAATTTTAATTTTATAAGAAACCACCAACGAGTATAAAAAAGAAAGAAATGCAGGAGGAATATTGGTAAGATGACAAAAAGCACACAATGTTTACTAGATAAAAATTCAAGAGAAATACTAAAATCAAAGAAAAAATAGTAATTAGATTGCGAGCAACAAAGCATGCAAAGAGCAGCCTGTCTAGTTGCCATAATTTTTTTGATGCAAATTGGTTTCTGATGAAATTTTCTATGTAGATGTTGGTTTCTCTTGCTGACCATAATTCTCACCAACCAATAAATATTTCTTTATGCAAAGCCCTATAAAAATTCTAGTCCATGGAAGGACAAAAAATGCTCTATGAATACAAATAAAAAGAAATTTGATAAAGCCAATCAATCACCACCAAGAAAGTAGGTGTGCCTATAATAGTTTTTCAAATTTGGCTCATTGGACTAACTTGAGAAAGATTGTGAAAGCGGTTACCACTCACCTAAATACCATGCAAAACCAATTTGTAAATTTAGATCAATTGCAAGTACCAAAAATAGTGAAGACATTGTAGAGCAGGGAAAACAAGTTTGAAAATAAATTAAACAAATGTAATTATCAACATGCAAATCAGACTGATGGAAAGCATGACATGAATGTAACATCAGAGTCATAGGAAAACCCTAAAAAAATGTAGATTACCTTAAAAATCAATTTGACATACTAGTTGAGAGGCATGAAGAGCGTATGAAAGAGATAGTGGAGAAGCAAAGCAAAAATTATTCCAGAACATCTTAGAACCATATCCTTAAGGAAAATATTCAAAGCACCCAAAAGAAAACATCGAATGAAGAGAGAGGATGGAAGCTGGTTTGACCCCACAAACAGAACATTGCACAACAAAAAATTTCTCGAGAGGGGACAACCAAGAATCATGAAGTTAATACAGAAGAAAGGTAGAAAAAATAAGCTCTCTTCTTCGAAAAAACAAAGTATGCAAAAGAAAGTCAATATTTGAGAGGAAAAAGGGGAAGAACAATGCTAGGGAACCACCCCCAAATATGGATCATTTATGCCCAAAACCCTCCATTATTTCTAAAGCCAATAACATTCCAGTAAAATTCAATCCTAAAATTAGGGCCAAAATACTAGGAAATAACATCTTAGTAGAGAAAACCACATAACCCTTTTACCCTAAATTTTAATTTAGGGATTTTCAGAATAGCAATATAGTCATCTGACAACAAAAAACACCACAAAATAGAAATGAAGATAGAAAACATGATTAAAATTAGTAACAAAATTACAAAAGAAAAATAGTTTGAATGTGAAAGGAGAGGACTATATGCTATCTAGACTGGCTTGCAATTAGAAAGATAAAAAGCGATGAATTGGTTCAAATCAATGGATGCAAACCAAGTAAGTATATCCTTCCTTTTAGATTTCATAATCTATATAAATTGTAAAGATTTAAAATTTAGAGAAGATTTACTTATAAGTAAATTAAAATTCATAAATGGGTTTAGTTTAAACTTCATGAAATGGAAGCCTAATTTCAATGATACAAAAATTATAAATCTCAATATACCAAAATGGACTTTACGATTTAGAAATATTCATTAAAATCAAAGAAAAGCTAGGAGATTTAAAGGGATATAAACCTCATCACTTGAAAACAACCTCTATGAAATTATTGATAAATCTAAAACCAAAAAGCATAGATCAAGATCAGGTCAATATATTTACAAATAGATCTATATACACAATCAAGTATGCAATCTATACTAGAAAAATCAGATTTGTGAATTATCTTAAAGAAGGAATTAGAAGGGCAACACGTAGCAAAGATTTTGAGGAAGTAAAAATGGAAGACAAAAATGAAAGGAAAATTAAAAAAGGGAAAAACATAGTAGAATTATTAAAGGAAATGGATTACAAGGAAGGTAGAATACATAATAAAATAGACAATAGAATGATCACAAAGAATAAGGAGACTGAAGAAGGGGAGATAATAGAACTTGAAATCATACAGAGTGTTTTGAGAAGCATTAAAAAGAAATAAAAAATAATAGAGAAAGAGGAAAAAGTTGAAAGTTTAAAAGAAGATCTAGAGCATTCGAAGTTAGAAATATTTGATATGGAGGAGAATATCAGAGAAATAAAAAAAATGAATGAAGAAATAACACTAAAGATTAATGATATCATAGATCAAATGGAAATTCTAAGGACATCAGTAGGAAAAAAAAGACAAAAATCCATCAAATTATAAAGAAGAAAAATGGAATAGGAACCCACAGAATAAAGAAAAAGAAACTTAGCAGACTGAACAAAATTAGACTCTGATAGGGCATACAGAATTTGATGACAAGAAGGGACAAGAGAAGAATCATAGTATAGAGGATATGGAGAATTCTTGGCTATTTAGGACACCCATAGGATTGGATAGTAGTGGATCTATACAACTTATATCAAAAATAGCAATGGAAGAAGTAATTGAAGCAACTAGAGAATATTTTGGAGGATGGAAAAGGAAAGAAACCATTCCTCCAAAAACCTCAAATCAATGGTGAGATGTTCCCATCAGAAAAAGTACCGAGAAAAAAGCCATAAATTTTGGGAAACTCCAGAGAATGGAGTAGATCCTTTTGAAGTACAAAATAATACAAGCTTAGACAAGAAAGAAATAATAGCAGATGAATCAAAAGACTAGAGTATAATAGATAAAAGGAATGATATAGAGTTCATAGTAGAAAGAAAATATCATAACATAGATGAAGGAAAGGAGGAAATTCTATGGCATGAATGAGAAGAACAAGTTATATTTAGAGACAAAACAAAGAGGAATGAAGGAATCAGACAAGGAGGAAAATGGGCAAAATGAAGAACAAAGGATCCAAAATAAAGAGCAATAGGATTTAGCAAAACAAATTATAAAAGAACTAGAAAGTGAAAAATATAAGGAGGAAGAAGGAAAGCAAATAGATAGTATTCACAATGCCTAAGGAAATTTGGAACACCTAGGTATTTCTATTAATCAAGAAGGTATGAAGACTCCCAGATGTGGTAAATAGAAGATGAAGTGAGGAAGGAAATCCCTTAAAGAACTGAGAGAGGTAGATGGCCAGATAAAAGAACAACAAAAAATTAGTCAGATTCTTAAGGCAAGGAAGGGGAAGAGCCTTCTTAGGTCAGTACGAGAATAACAACTTGAAATGCTAGGGGTCTTAATGCTCCTAGAAAAAAAGATTAATAAAAAGAAACTTAACTCAATTTCAATCAAAACTCATATTATTATAAGAAACCAAACTAAACAAAGAAGATGGTCTTAAATTAGAAAAGAAGCTATGAAGCTCGAACATAGTCCTACAAGAATCTAGAGGTGCATCTAGAGGGTTAGGAATAATTTGGAACCCAAGGAAAATAAATCTAGATTTAAGTAATTTGAATCAAAACTAGATGAACTGTAAAGTTAAAAATGTTAGAAACAATTTACAAATAATTCTTATTAACATATATGGCACAACTCAAACAATAGACAAAAAAAGAACAAGGGAAGACATAAGTTTTTTTATGAGAGATTATAGTAATGAATTTACAATATTAGGAGTATATTTTAATGTAATCTTAAACCTAAAAGAAAATTTTGGAGGCATGCAACATATCTCGCAAGCCTCCACTGATTTCAAAAATTGGATAGGTACTAATGAATTATTAGATATCCCAACTAATAATGGAACATACACTTGGAATAACAGAAGGAAAAACTTTATCTATATTGTAGAAAAACTAGACAGATTCTTCCTTAAAGGAGAATTAAGGAACATAGATAGGAAACTTCAATCAACCATCTTGTTTATAGCTGGATCATACCATTATCCAGTAAGAATCAAACTAACCGAACCTATAAAACCTCATAGAAATCTATTTAAATGTGAAAAAATGTGGTTCCTTGATAATAGCTTTATGGATCAGATAAAATTATAGTGGTCACAAGGAAATTTTGAAGGATCCAAAATATTTTGTTTTGTGGCAAAAATGAAAATTTTAAAAGAGAATATTCTTAAATGAGATAAAACACACTTTGAAAATATATTTAAAGAAAAATTAGACAATGAAGAAAATCTAAAGAAACTAAATGAAGAAATTATAAAAAATGGAATAAACAATGATGATTACCTAAAAGAAAAAGAGTTGCTAGCAAAAAAAGAAGACATATTGGCAAAAGAAGAAACATTTTGGAGACAAAAATTGAGGGAAACGTGTTGATATCTAATTGAAAAGATCATTTGAGTAGAAAGATTGTTGAAGAAAACTGTGTGTTTCAATCATTGTTTTGTCATTGATGTCAAACCTGCTACGTGTTGGTAAGAAAATTGCTTATATGTTTCAAGTACTATCACTTAGTTGATTGATTAGGAGGTTTTGATCAAAAAGATGTAACAAAAGTACCTAGAGGAAAGGTTGCATTATGATTATGTATTCAAGTACAAGAATTAGTTAGGATAGTGATAACATAATGTATTGATGATCTACTTGAGGTTACAAAATGACTGGCTACACTTAGAAAGTTCAAAAGAATAAGGTTAAACAAAGTTCATTTGCCAAGCTTGACCAAGTGGATAGTAGGTGCCAAGAAAAGTTAGTGCAAGCTGAGCAAAAGGTCAGTTGGAGCCAAGTGAAAGAAAATTCTAATAGATGCCAAGCAAGTTAGTAGATATTGAGTAATTTTCAATTGATTCCAATTGCCAATAAAATCTAGTTCATGCCGAGTGATTTTATAGTAGATGCGGAGTAACACAGTATGTGTCGAGCATCAGAAGATTGATAATGCTGATGTGTTGCATTATGACAAAGATCAAAGATTTACTAAATAAAAGCCAATAAGTTTGTTTTCTTGGAACTTGTAAATTAGGAGGAAGATAAGATCGATGAGTTGGTGGCACATAATCTTATGTAAACCATTTTGGAGGCAAATTCAAATGGATTCTAAGAGAAGTTTCTAGAAAAGAAAAGATATGGGGTAGATACATTGTATCCTACCTAATCCATCGAAAACCCTAATTTTGGTGATGGATAATGAGTAGGAAAAGTGTTCTAATTTCCTATATGCAGGAATGTCTGGTCATGAAGCAAAGTGTTAGAGAGTTTTAATGTGAAAATCTGACAAGGAGAAGGAAAGGGGTTTTGTAAAGAAGTCTGCAATGGCATACTAAGCATGAAGGCTTAAAGAGGATGAATTTTTGAAGGGTGAACAAGTTGTTAGAGCTGCAAAGATTAGAAGCCAAGCTTAATTGAGGATTGAACAGTGATCTATAATCTATAAGTAAGGTTGTAAGTTGTATTAGATCAAAGCTCTACTATTACTTTTTAATGATTGTATTAGCCTAGGGTAAATCCTTTGGAGTAAGGTTGACTTAACAGTCATTGGAAAATCCTTTAATAGGGTGGCATTCCAAGTGAATGGCCTAAAGTCCTCTAACAAGGCTCACTTTTGATAGGGTGACTAAAATCCCTTAACTGGGTCACATTTAACAGTGTGTATTGTAACCTTTAATAGGGTTGGCCTTTAACAGGACATCACTTCAGAAGAGTGACAAAGGAGTAGCATGTTACTAGTAGTTTATCCAAAATTGGGTTTCTACATTAAATAATTGTGTCAAATGTGTTGATGGATATGTTGTATTTTATGCTTTACATTTCTCCAAGTTGATTTGATAGTAACATATCAGTTTTAGATAACACACAATGAATGCATGCATGGTTAAGAATGTTTTATGGGTTCACTGAATTGTGAAAAGTTTTATTTGTACATTTGGACTTAAATAACTCATTCAACCTCACCTCTTAGTTATTCTAAAAGAATTACAACAATTGGTATCAGATTCATCTACTTAAGAGGATTAGTTTCAAGATACTAGAAGCACAAAGATCAAGATGTCAAAAAGAGAGGTACCCAAGCTCAACAAAGATAACTTTCTTGCATGGAAATTTTTGATGAAGTTACACCTTGGAGGACTTGGAGATTATGTACAATCTTGCATTGTAGTAGAACATGTTAATCTAGTAGGAGCCTTAACTTCTGAAGATTTGAAGAAAAAGAAAGAACACAATTAGGCAATGTTGGAGATTGTCTCTACCCTAAGCTATGCTAAATTTGATGATATCAAAGGCCTTAAAAGTGCAAAGTAGATGTGGGATGCCCTAGACACCATCTATGGAGGAGACAAAAATGTTCAAAGAGCCAAGTTAGAGAGCCTTAGAGGTAAGTTTGATGACATGAGAATGGAAGAAGGTGAGAATATTGCTCAATATGTTGCTAGAACAAAAAAAGTTGTTAGTGCAATAAAAGGTGCTACTAGTAAAATAGATGATGATACTTGTTGGAAATATTTAAGACTATGCTAAGTTACCAAGAGGGGAGGGGTGAATTAGCAACTTCTAAAATTTCTACACCAATTTCAATTCTAAATCCAATTTATCACATCTAATGTAATTGCATGCATGTGAAATTGAAAATATAAAAGTACCCAAAACACTTGAACACAATGATTTGGTGACCCAAAAGCCTTCCAAATAGAAAGTAAAACTAGGGTGGGGATGAGACCCACAAAACTTTAATACTGTAGCATATAGTTGGCCTATTAAGGCTTACAATGATCACTTCTGATGATTTTCCCTATTTAGAGCAATTAGGACTACTAGGTCCACCTTGTTAGAGGTTTTACAAACACACAATAAAGTATGCACTCTATTAAGAGATTTAAGAAAGACTATTAAGTCTACCTTGTGAAAGGATTTGACTAGATTGCCTATTAGGATGAAACAATAAATCTATGATTTACAATTGGATTGCTAATAGAGATTCCTTGATTGTGCTGATCACCTTTTTATGATGAATATGTCTCTGTTGCTCCTCTTTGATATGGCCTTCACAATTTACTCTTTATCTGCTGCTTACCTTCAACTATTCACATTCACATTATTACATGCTTATTATCATCCATATGGATGTGATGCAATACATTACATATATATACCAATCCAAATTACAAAATTACAAAGTTGGCCATCGTACAAGCTAACACCAATATTACAAAGTTGGCTCAAATGAAGACATTCAAGTTGTAAAGACTAACTTGGTGAATTTCTAATACTTGGCATCCACTATCATTAGTTGCCAGCATCATGCACTCGGTAGATATAGAGGCTTGGTCCATACTGATCACTTCAAAGTAGTCTTGAACTCAGTTTGCATTGGTAACTTGGTAGATACTGTGTAACTTGACATAAACTAAATCACTTGATAAACACACAAGCTTAGTTTACACTAGCTTCACATTACATGAACTACGAACTTGATAGAAACTGTAATGCTCGGTAACCACTAACCTACTTGGGTTGAACTGCTAGACTAAATCTACTTAGTTTGAACTGCTGGGCTTCGCATTAATTGAATATACTTGGTAACCACTAAAATGATTGATAACCACTAGATTACATGGCAAACACTATAGACTATTCAATGAGCTCAGTAGCCATAAAAAATCTGAACAAGAATGTGTCACTAATAACAAACTTGACTGATATGTCAACAATCTCCCCCTTTGACATTAGTGACAAAAACACTTATTAGCCAAAATCTTATATACATCACCAAGTGATACTAGCTTGGTAGGATATACTATTTTGAGATTTTTCAAAATTTATCTTTGTAAGGTATACTTTACATCATCTATTATATAAATTCTCCTCATAGCATGTTTCTCCCCAATACTATGTGTCTCAATAATAATCTCCCCCTTTTTGACAATAATGCCAAAGATTTATTCAGAACTTAACCATGGAGACACCAATATGAGATAAAAAATCAGAATGTACCTTAAGAATAAGTGTTAGAGTTTTATCCCAATTCTCTTGCAAAGTCTTGCATGTATGTAGAGCAATTTGCACTTCTATAGAGAGTTCTATCATGTGATCTGCAATAGAGGAGTTATCATCATGGATCAAGGTTTTTGAGTAAACAATATGTTTCTATATTGTATCCATGATAGGAAGGATCATATTCTAAATAACAATCAGTGATGACTAGATCCTTACTTCTTCTCTCAATAGTTTTGCTTGCATATTTGACAAAAATTCAATCTTCATGTGATGTGCAGAGATTGAACTATGGTCAAGTTGCAACTATTGAGCACTGGCTTTCAGATCATCATTGATTTTTGACAATTTTCCCTTTATTTTCTTTGTGAAATTGGAAACATCACATAAATTCACAAAAAGTGATGTCACATTGGTGCAAGATGTTTCAAAATTGGTCAAAATTGATGAAAGCTCAACTTGTTGAATAACAATTTGCTGAGCAATGTGCTCAAGCATTTTATTGTCACATTTCTTTTCATCTCTCTCAATTAACTTATCCTGTCCACTACCATCCTCATTAAACTTTTGGACTGCTTTTGCTAATTGCAACAAAATAGGTTAAGAAGAATCTACCTCAATACCTATTGCCTTAGAAAAAATATTTTTAGCATCATTGGTCCACCTCACAATAGGTGTATCATAGTCATACTTTGGGCCATGCTTAGGAATAATCTATTCAAACTAAGGATTATTTTTCCCACTATGAGATTCATTTAATCTTGTCAACCCAGGGATGTATACTTGAAATGGTTGGCACAATATGTGCACTAGGTCTCTTAATGAGTCACTAAGCTTATGCTGTAGGAAAGTAAAATGCAAGGAAAATAACTTACACTATTGCTGCAAGAAACTAACACACTTAACTCTATGAATACTAGAAATACAATGAAAGGCTAAAAAATATTCCAACTCAGTTTATCCACTATAACTATTCTCACATATGCTGTAGGAACATTCACAAAGTGCAATGCTACAAGAAGGAACTTACAACTTCTACTTACAATACTAAAATTTCTTGGAAATAAATCTATACTAACCTAATATAATCCACCTTCCAAGTGGGCCCCCTTGGTCGGCTTCAATTGAACTAGTAATACAAGATAGCAGCCAAAAACTATTTCATTACATTTCAAAAATTCATTACATAACACATAGAACTGTAAAAACACAACTCACTATAAAAGTTAACAGTCTATTCTCATAAACTCTTTCTTCTAATTGGCTAAACTAACACACTTGGGCCAATTCCTATATATACAAGATCGACACTTATTCCTATTATAGAAAAGTAAATAACCTAGCCATAAATCTATAGGAGAGAAAGAAGGAACATAACAACTCAAGGTGGGAAGAAGAGATAATGGCTTAAGGCAGGAATAATAAAGTCTAAACATCCACTAGCCATAGGAATAAATGCAGAGAAGGCAATAAGTCTTCATAGCTCCTCCATACTCACTCCCATGTCCTTTGGAACCATTACAACTTTCCTCCACCGTGGCTACACTTCAGCATTCTTTTCTCCTTGAATGCTATTGGCACTCATCTTTGAATTCTTCCAATCATCTTTTAGCTTCATTACTAATAGCTTAGTTATTATGCAAAGACATGTTTGCAAATAATCATTTATCAAATTAAATTCAAATATAAGAACACACATTTTGATAACTATATGAAATACTGCATAATATATATAATACTAGAAAAAGATGGCATAGTATCTATGCATAGGTTTATCATAGGTTTCGGTAAACATAGGTCCACAAATGTTCTAAAAAAAATAAAACAGAGTTTCAACAAAGTGTTTTAAAACTATCATGAAATAAAGGCAATATTTCGCCTCATCATTTGCCCCCCGCTAAACTAATGCTCGTCCTCAAGCATTGCACTTTCTTGTAATGACATAAACTCTCCAATCTTAGTCCTTCCTTTCCTATTTTTCTTGAATTTATAGTAAAATCCTCTTGTTCTTTCCTACACTTCTCTTCTATGATTTTCCTGCAACTTGATGAGTCTATCGACATTAATGTCATATAAAGGTCATAGGAGCATTAGAGGCTTCATGGCTAGGGGACACCACAATACTGGTTTGGCCTGCTTCCCTAACTCTAGATACTTTGGAACCTTGTAAAGTGCTACCTCCAAGTTGATGGGACTATGTGGTTTTGACTTTTTAAATGATTCAGGCAATCTGGCCCATCTACTCCTAGCACCAGTCATAGCTCTCTGGAAAGAAAAGTAGGAAAAATTCTCATAATTAGCATAGGCCTTAGCTCTAGCAGCAAATATCCTATCCCTTACTTCCAAATTCTTCTTTCCATAAGTTAATGTGAACCAATCCCTTAGAACTTCATTTGGCTTGCTACTCTCAACTCTTAAAGGCAAGGACTCTATCCTTTCCTCATCCCTATAATTATTCAGCTACCTATCATAGTTTGCTTCATTGGACATCTAGGACATGAGGGCTCTTAAATGTATGTCTCCTATATAGAGCAAGAGATTCCGTTGAGTCTCTGAAAGGATAACAAAATTATGAACATATAATTAACAAAGACAATTTTGCTGCCAGGGTGGTAGAGTTTGATATAATCCATAAAATTCTTGTGCTGATTTGAACTTTGCATTAATATCCTTAAGAGTTAACATTAGTTGAAACAAAAGAAATTGTTCTTTTAAATAGAGAGCATAAACTCTCGGCAGTGGTCTACAAGTAAGTTCCTGATCAACCAACTTGAGGGCATGATCCATCCATTGCTTTTGACTTGCTAATTGTTCCTTTAAATGTGCAATTTCTTCATATTGAGATGCTATGACCTTATTCATATTTTCCCTCTCTTCTTCCCATAAGGCCTCAACAAACATATGCCATCCAAACAACTAAAAAAGGTGTTGTTGCAGTGTAATAGAACCACTATCTTCTTCATGATTTCTTTTCCTCTTTCTCTATTCCTTCCACAATTTTTCTACAACACCAGTAATCCATATTGATTTATGGGGAACTAGGGTAGTGTTTGGATCAACTTTCTCAGAACTATTTCATCCCTACAATTTGAAGTACTTGGTTGGTCTGCTAGGGTATCATTTGGATTTTCTTTGATTTCATGCCTACATTCCTCATTAGAATTTTTGGGAATGCTTGTAATTTCAAGATGGAGAGGAGAGTGATCAGAGACAATTGGCACAGGGGATATTTAGTAGATGTTTTGGACAAAGTAGAATCTTTAGAAACTTGCCCTTTCATCTTAGGGCTTCTCCTTATGGGGGTTTCTTCTTGTATCACAACCTTTTCTCTACCTTTCCCTTTGGGTGTCTCTATTGTAGGAGTAGTTGCTATAAGACTTTTCTTAGTTCTCTTTTGTCTCACAACTATAGGGTTTGGCTCTTCCTTTTCTGAATAGAGAATTCTTCTTGCAATTTTTGTTTCCTCTTTGCTATGCTAGAAGTAGGTTTTGAGGTTTCTTGCACAAATGAAGGCATAGTATCTTGAATAGGGATTGTTTCTTGCACATTTTCTTGGGTATTTTTGGCTTTAGCCTCTTGGGTATTTTGTTTAGTAGGCTCATTGGTGGGGACTACATGTTTCTCACTAGGCTTTTCACTAGGAGGAGCTTGGGGTTGCAGAATTTTGGCTTGTAAAAATTCATCCCATGTCATGAGAGACACATCCCTAAGTGACCTTTCTATCAGTAACTTAATTAAGGCATGATGTGTAATAGAATTATCTTTTCCTTTTTGAGTTTCTTCCTCACTGATATAGAGCATATTGTACAAGAAATTTGGAATGTTTACTGAAAGATTATGCCGTATACAACTAAGTAATTTGAAATGATGTGCATGTAAGTATGAGAATCTACCTTTGCATGTAAGGTACCTGATAATATGGATGGATAATTCATTGTATGTTAGCAACAATGACATTCTCTTATAACCTTGCTTTGCAATGTCCATTTGAGGATTAGTTAGTCTAGTAAATTGAGCTCTTGCTGAGCTCACATCATGTGTGTTGGGATAATGTTCTCCAATTGAAAGCAACCTAATGACTTCAACAATGCATTCCTCTATTGTAATCACCATTAAACCCCAAACAGAAGCTTCACCTTCATCAAATGTCCTTGTGAATTCTGCGGCTACCTCTTCATCATATGCAGTCAAACTTAAGAAATACCCTAACCATCCACAAGCATTAAACCTTCTTACAACCTCTACATCTGAGAGAAACATAGTGTGTTCCACTAGTTCTCTCCTCTGCAACTGTCTACTCATTTTCTTAGCACTTTCTCAATCTGCTCCATTTTCCCTCTTTTGAATTCAAGTTGCTTTGTTGTTTTATAGATTCAACTCACATTTATTTGTTTTAATAGGCAATTAATGTCATAACAAGTTATTATGCACAATAATATGGCTTTAATGAAGGTAAATCATGAATATGTGTGAGAATCATTCAAAAATGGGGTTCAAATCACATAAAATTTAAACACAAGTTACATCACATTCTGACAATAAAATCATTCAAAAATAAGGGGTATGGCACCTCACTTGTGTACTTATGGCAATTAAATTCCATCAATGAAGGAAATACGAAGATTTGGAAAAATCTTTATGAATAAATAGGAGTGCCATTGGATATTAGTGACCTTCCCTGCCCCCTGCTAAATATGGACAAGTGTCCACACTTGTCAGACCTAGTATGGGCAAGGGACTGGCATAACACTGCCATCATATAAACTATGCAGTATTAAATATAATTAACAAAATTTGTTGACTATAAGTGAATTATAATTTGAAAATGTTATACCTATCAACTAATCATCACACATACCAAAAAGGTGGTGGAAGCGATATCAACATTGGCAACATCCATCAACATTTCGTGGGGTTTATTGAAAACATGAAAAATTGATGACGTGGAAAGTGGGTGTATGGAAGATAAAGAAATGAGATAAGGTGGATGGGTGGAAGGTAAAGAGATGAGATGGAATGAGAAAGGGAATGAAAAAGTAAACTTTATGTGGACATAAAGTCTTTATTATGGGCATGCATGAAGAAACTAATGTTGAAGAGTGGCAGGCAGAAGGTTGACACCTTCAATTGTAGGAAGAATTACTTGATGCGTATTTGAATTCGACTGCTGAAATTGCTATAGGAAGTCCTCTTTTGTTTGGGGCTATTTATATAATTTGAGTCTGTGACCATTGACTAATAATTTGAAAGGTATTGGATCAATGGTAGTTAATTGAATAGCTCCATTATCAAACACATGACTAATTTCATATGGACCCAGTCATCTTGTCTATAGCTTTCCTGGTATATCTTTAAATCTGGAATCATATAGTAGTGCCCACCCACCAACCTAAATTTTTTTACTGATAATATGAGAGTCATGCCATTGTTTCCTTTATTTCTGCATAAGTTCAATGCATTACAAAGAAACTTTGTTCATTCCATCCAGAGAGTTAAGATGTAGAAGATGTTCCTTTTGTGCTATAGGAAGTTAAATTTCTAGCACTATTGTAGTTCTCAGAGTTTTATGTTCAAATTCAATGGGGGAGTATTGCAACCTTTCCATATAGGAGCTCAAATGGTATAAATCCTATAGTAGTCTTCCATGTTGTTCTGTAATTCATAGTTTGTGATCTCTACTTGTCCATTAGCTTGAGGGTGATAAGGACTAGATTTCTGGTGCCTTATGTTATACTATTTCATCAACACTGAGACCAAATTAGAGCTACATTATGCACCTTGGTTAGTGACTAGCTCTTTGGGTACACCATAGTGAGTAAAAATTTCTTCATACAAAAATTCAGCAACTTTTTCATCACGAGCATGCTTCATGACCTTGACTTCAACCCATTTTGTCAGGTAATTAGTGCATACAAGAATATAGGATTTCCCATTAGATGGAGGATCAATTGGACCAATGAAGTCCATGCCCCATTTTTCAAATGGTGTGAACACCACTTGAGGATTAAGAGGCATTTCATCTATTCTTGTTGGTTGGTCCATCCTTTAACACTTGTCACACTTTTGTGTATAGTTGGCTACATCTTTGTGAAGTGTAGGCCAATAATAACCAGTTGTCAAGATTTTCAAGGCTATTCTTTTTGCTAAAAAGTGTCCTCCACATGGTTCATTATAAAATGCATGTAGAATATCAAATGTCTTATCCTCTCTCACACATCTTCTCATAACTTGATTAGTTCTAGTGTAAAATAAGAATCTATCCAGGAGGAACAAAAACTTTTCTCTACAAGTAACTTCTTTTCCTTGTAAGAACAATGTTCTGGTATTTTATTAATTGCAATTTAGTTAGCAATGTCTACATACCATGGAGTTTGAACAACAATATGAAATAAATGCTCATCCAGAAATGCATCATCTACCAAAGTAGTGTCAATATCATCATGATGGATTCTAGATAAATAATCATCTACAACATTGGCTTTTCTAGGCTCATCAACAATAGTTATATCAAATTCTTGTAACATCAATAACCATCTTGCTAATCTTCCAATTATAGCAGGTTTATTCATGAGATATTTAATTGCTACATGATTAGTATGAAAAAATATGGAACAACCAGTTATGTAATGCCAAAATTTGTTTAGGGAATAAACTATTTCTAGAAATTCTTTTTTTGTCACTATGTAGTTTAATTTTGGTCCATGAAGGCTCTTGTTAATATAATAGATTGCATTCTGAAGATTTTGGGATTGCTGTGCTAGGACTGCACCTATGGCATAATTAGAGGCATTTGTATATATGTGAAAAGGTAAATTCCAATTAGGGCCTTGTAAAACTAGGGCTATAGTTAGAGGTTTCTTAAGCTACATGAAGGCTTCATCACATTTGGATGTCCAACTAGATTCGACTTCTTTTTTGAGTAACTTATACAAAGGACTAGCTATTTTTTTGAAATCTTTTATGAAACATCTATAATATCCAGCATAACTTCAAAAAATCTTACATCTTTTGATTTTTTAGGTATGGGCAATGATTGAATTACTTCTATCTTAGCTGGATCCACGTGTATTCCTGCAGCTGATATGAAATGACCAAGTACCATGCCTTCTTGCATGAGCATGAAACACTTTTCACTATTAAGTGCCAAATTATGTTCTTGACACCTTACCAAAACCTTTCACAATTAACCATTGCTTCCTCAAAAGTGACTCCAAATATTGTGAGATCATCCATATATATTTCCATACAATCATGTGATATATCAACAAAAATGATAATAACTACCCATTGGAATGTTGCAGGAGCATTACATAGACCAAATGGTAAAAAAAAGTATGAAAAAGTACCCCATGGGCATGTAAATATGGTTTTGTCTTGATCTTCAGGAGCAATACTAATTTGGTTAGAACCACTATACCCATCTAGAAAAGATAAATACTTCTTTCTAGCTAGAGTGTCCAGAACTTGGTCTATAAATGGTAAAGGAAAGTGATTCTTTTTGGTGGCCTTGTTCAATTCTCTATAATCTATAGAAATTCTCCATTTTCCTCCCTTTTTAGGCACTATGACTTGGGGTGACACCCATCTACTATCAGATATAGGATAAATAAAACCAACATCAAGCAATTTTTGCAATTCAGTTTTAATTCTCTCTTATTCTAGGACTTATCCTTCTCTAGGGTTGATGGAGTGGTAGACAACCTTCATTCATGTATATCCTATGGGTGCATAGTGTAGGACTCAACCCTTTCATATCACTATAGTCCCATACAAAGGCCTTTTCATGCCTTTGAAGCAATTATTTTAACTGTTCCATCTATGTGGGTGTTAATTTGGGATTAACATGGAGATTATGGCCTTTAGTTAGTTCAACAGTAGTGGTGGACTCTATCATAGTAGCTTTAGGGATTGGATTTTCTTCTAATTCACATAGTAAGAGTGGATGAAGAATATCAAGTTCTTTGAGTAAAGTATAATTCTTATCACATTCTTCATATGTGATTAATTCCAACACAAAACTTTTAGATACATCTTTTTCTACCACACAAATTTTAGTAAGGATACTCTGAAGTACTGAATCTTCCTCTTGTAGTTTTAGAAAAGATTGTCTATACAACATCATGAGCTGTACTATATAATTTAACTCTTCTTCTTCATCCCCTAAATCTACCCAAATAGATGTACTCAAATGTGGTAATGGTTGGCCTAGAGGATATAAATCAAATTTATTTGTTGCTTGGCCATTTGATATGGTCATACTCCTTGATCTACAACTTATATTTGCATCACCTATGTCTAACCATGGTAGACCTAGGATGATAGGGTAACTAGATAGACTAACTTTGGGTGATAAAATCATGAAGTTTGTAGGATATTCTAGATAATCTAAGGTTACAACTATGTTTTCTATCATCCCATCAGGGGTGATAGTAGAACTATCTGCAAGTTGTAGAATTTTTGGTGTAGCCCTCAGTCCTTCTATTTTCAACTTTTTCATAGTATCCTTGTTCATGACATTTATATCAGCTCCAAGATCCATTAAAGAATTTTTAACAAACTGATCATTTATACTAACATTCACTATTGAAATTCTTGTATTAGAATATTTTGGTGTGATCAATTTCCCTAACATGATGTCAGCCAATTGTCCCACAACATGGATTGTGGTGGGGTCCTTTTTCTTCCTTCCATGCTTCTTCAGGAAAGCATCTCTAATGGATTTTCCATAAACTAGAACATGATTAATGGCTTGAAACAAGGGTATTTGGACATGTATGTTTTTCAACTGATCAATAATGTCAAAAGGCTATTCCTATGTTTATTTAGGTTTCTTTTGTATAAGCTTTTGTGGAAAAGGAGGTTCCACTACTGGTTGAGCTTGGGTTGACATGATAACATTGATTGGGTCAATTGTTTTAGCAACTGAGGGTTCTAATGCTACATGAGGGTCTAGCATTTCAGTTATAAGAGGTAGTTTAGGCATTGGTAAAGTTGTACCAGATCTCAAATGTATATCTACAACACCCAAAGTGTAAGCAAGATACTGCTGAGCATCAACACTATACATGGGCTACAGTGGTTGTTGGCTATTTGGGTTTGGCTGAGGTTGTGTAGGTAATTGTGTCTTCTTTTGAGGTCTAGGATTTTTAGGTGGTGGCATTAGAGTAGGTTTTTGAACTAGAGGTGGTAATTATGGAGTACTAGTATTTTGGTTAGGCCATTGTTGAGATCCCCTCCATTGGTTTGTAGACTGCCAGTTCCCCTGGGGTGGTTGCCATTGGTTCTATTGGTTTTTCCAGTAGTTCTGTTGGTTCTACTATTGGTTACTCTGTTAGTTAGGCCAAGGTGATTAGGAATTTTGAGGCCATTGGGATTGTTGTGGGTTATTTTTCCTAGCATTGTTCCAATTAGGTTGATATTGTGGAGGACCTTAGGGATTATGGCTTTGCCATTGATTACCATATGAATTTGAATTTCGCAAAGGATCCTGAGGCATACCTTGACATTGGGACAATGGTCGACATTGAGCAACAAAGAATACTTGCTCATCATCTCCATCTATCTTGATGTACTTAGTTGGAAGATGCCAGTTCTCCATGCTTGTGACTAGTTTACATTAGCAATCCTTCTTTTGCTTCTAATAATGAGGGTAGTATTTGGCTAGTTATAGCTCAGCTTATGCATACTTCTTTTTTGCAGTCATTGTGTCAAGATGTGTAGTGACATCATTGATGATGTCTTGTTTGAAATATGATAATATGTTAGATATCTCGAGCTTTGAAATACCTTGATTGATTCCTTTAGTGACTGTGGAATGAGGTCCTTGGCTTTTCTTTATGGTTGACCTTGAATAGTTCTGACATATCTTCTTGAGGTCTTCCCAGGAATTTTGACATATATTACCACTAGCCATCAGGTCTAGTGCTTCTAGATAGTTATCATTCACACCTCTTAGAAATACTAGCTTTTGTGAGTCCTCAAACAACACATGTTGAGGATTCTTCTGTAGTTATATAAGAAACATGAAACATAGTCTTCCAATGTTTCTTCCTCCTTCTAAGATATCCTAAAGACATCATCTCCTCTTGAACTAGATGCTTTGCAATACTCTTTATACTTATCTAGAAATAGAGTTTGCATTTCATCCCAACTTCCTACTACATTGGCTCCTAAGCCCATGAACCATAATAGAGCTGATTCTTTCAATGTCAATGGAAATAATTTAAGCTTATGGGCATCAGTTTTGTAGTCAAAACTATGACAAAGTATATCAAACTCAAACAAGAAAATATTAGGGTCTTCTGTTGCAAGGCCATAAAACTTTGGAAGGGCAACTGCAGATATATTCTTGAGATTATCAGTATTTACAAGGCTTGGGAGAGGAAATGGAAAAGTAGGTTGTTCCATTATTGGAGCTATTAGATTATGAGGTTGTTTCTGAAAAGGGACATTGGGTACTGAATGATTAACAACTGGTGGATTCAGAGCAATTTTATTAAGAAAACTGGCCAAAACTTTAGTAAAAGGTTGAAGACCACTTGTATCTATTGGTTCAGCTCTTGATGATGATGCTATGGGAAGAATAGGGCTTACATATTCAAAAGGTAACTCAACTTCTTCTTCTTCAATTTCTTCATTCAAATTAATAGACTCTCGTGGAAGAAATCTGCCATATTCATCTCGTCATCTTCATCTTTGATGCATGCAATTAAAATTTTCACGCTGGTGAAATAAGATTCAAAACTAGAAATTTCTTAAAAAAACTTTATCTAAGAACTATGACTCAATAATGCTCCCAGCTTGACACCATCCTTGAAAATGACACCAAAAATGGTTCGCCTCATAATAGGTGTATCATAGTCATGCTCTAGGCCATGCTTAGGAATAATATATTCAAACTAAGGACTATTTTTCCCATAATAAGGTGCATTTAATCTTGTCAACCTAGGGACATATACTTGAAATGGTTGGCACAGTATGTGCACTAGGTCTCTTAATGAGTCAATAAGCTTATGCTGTAGGAAAGTAAAATGCAAGGAAAAGGACTTACACTATTTTTGTAGAAAACTAACACACTTAACTCTATGAATACTGGAAATACAATGAAAGGCTAACAAATATTCCAACTTAGTTCATCCACTATAATTGTTCTCACATATGTTGTAGGAAAATTCACAAAGTGCGATGCTATAGGAAGGAACTTACAACTTCTACTTACAATACTAAGAATTCTTGAAAATAAATCTATAGTAACCTAATCTAATCCACCTTCCAAGTGGGTCCCTTTGGTTGGCTTCAACTAAACTACTAGCACAAGATAGAAGCCAAAAAATATTTCATTACATTTTAGAAATTTATTACATAACACATAGAACTGTAAAAACATAACTCACTATAAAAGTTAATAGTTTGTTCTCATAAACTCTTTCTTCTAACTAGCTAAACTAAGATACTTGGGCTAATTCCTATATATAGGAGATCAACACTTATTTCCATAATAGAAAAGTAAATAACCTAGCTATAAATCCGCAAGAGAGAAAGAAGGAAAATAACAATTCAAGGTGGGAAGAAGAGATAATAGCTTAAGGTGGGAATAATAAAGTCTAAACATCCACTCACCATAGGAATAAATGTAGAGAAGGAAATAAGTCTTCATAGCTCCTCCATACTCACTACCATGTCCTTTGGAACCGTTACAACTTTCCTCTGTTGTGGCTACACTTCAGCGTTCTTTTCTCCTTGAATGCTATTGGCACTCATCTTTGAATTCTTCCAATCATCTTTCAGCTTCATTACTAATAGCTTAGTTATTATGTAGAGAATTTTTGAAAAATAATCATTTATCAAATTAAATTCAAATATAAAAACACACATTTTAATAACTATATGAAATACTGCATAATATATATAATACTAGCAAAAGATGGCATAGTATCTACCCATAGGTTTATCATAGGTTTCCATAAACATAGGTCCACAAATGTTTTGACAAAAATATAATAGAGTATCAAAAAAGTGTTTTAAAACTATCATGAAATAAAGGCAATATTTGGCCTCATCAATCATCAATAATCTTATATTCTCTATCTGTTTCTTCTCTCAAAATCTGCTATTTTGCCTTCTTTTGAAGGAATTCACCAACTATGTACATTTGGTCTATAGTAATATTATTAATGTCCCATTTGGGAATTTCTATTTTCTCATCTAAGTCTATGTCCTCCTCTATCTCCTTTCCTCTACCCAAAAATCTTGTACTTGATTAAGCCTTAGGTTTAACTGTCCTTGTACTTAATGCCTTTGTATCTGAGATGGAAACAATTTTAGCTATACTAGGACTTGTAGTGAAAATTAATATAGTACTAATCAATGGAATACTAATAGGAATGCTTGGTGAATCCAAAATTAAAGTACTTACTGCTGAAGAGCTCAAAATTGTAGAAGACACTGTATTCTTTCCTGATGACTCCGTAGCTGAAGAAGTGAGAGGTTGCAGCTTGGTAGATGAAGTGGAAGTCACTTCTGCTATAGATACATTGAGTTGAATGGGGGAAAAGAGTGATTGGAAATTTGAAGTGTTTATGGTTGTCACAATCAAACTTTCTGAAGTTATCTTTGAGCTTGATATAGTTACTAGTTTACTTGGAGAGTGAGGAAGTTAGGGAATGACTAGGGTTGCTATCTACATTGGGTTAGTCTCCTCATCATCTTCTTTATCTTCCTTGGTAGCTTCCTCCTCTTTATATTCTTCAACTTCCTCATTGTCAAAATGTGTGGGCTTAGTATAAGATTCTTCTTCATCATCATCACTATCATCATCATTATCCTTAACATCTATTGGGAAGTCACTTGGTTTATGCAAATGATAAACATTCTTCCACATGTTTGTGGCATTCTTAACCACATGCTCTATATCCTTGATCAAAATTAAATATTTATTAAATCTAAGAGACATTTTGTCTTCATTTTTATTCAAAGACTCTTTTACCTTAGCATCTATCATGCTTGGTAGCAACTACCTCAGGGTTTGTGCATAAATATCTTTTTTTGTTTCCATTACAAAGTCCCATCTTGGCATTATTTTCTCTAATAATTCATTAGAGATTTGAGAGGCTATTTGATTTGGTGAATACTTCCATTTTCCCATTTTGGTCAACACCAGTTCTTCCACCTATTTCTTCTTTGCCTCTATTCTTGTTTCATACTTCAAAGATTTGAAGTTTGTTATGCCTACACCTTCGTCTATCTGTTTCAACTTTTCCTAGAAGGTGGGAGGAGGTTTGCTAAGGATAATTTCACTGCCTTTCTTCTTGGACCTCCTTGTGAAGATAACAGTGGATGACTTAGGTAGCTTGGTGATGATCACCTTTCCTTTCTTCTTCCTTTTTTGATTCATCTTCATCCTCTACCTCTTCTACATCTTCTCCTTTACCTTGAGTTAACATGAGGGATGTGCTAGATTTTAGTTTAGCTATCCTCCTTTTTCCTTTGTTAACTACCTGAGTGAGTTTTATCTCCATTTCTATTCTTTCCTTGGCCTCGTCATAGGTTCCAAAAAATGGTGCCTTTGGATCAATAGGTTCTTTAATCAGAGCCTCAATAATATCCTTTTCCTCATCAATATTTACTTCATAAGGAAGAGGTTTTACCCATACAATTTTAGGGTTTACTGCCTGAATGTAAAATCTATCACAATCAATCATAAAACATACATCATCTTTGTAATCATCAACTAACTTCTTTAGTATTCTAAACCTATTGTTCATTTTCTCTTTAAAAACTTCAAAGTAGTTGTCCATAATGGTAACATTGTTCTCTCTCATTTCTATAATGTATTCATTCATTCGATATAATATAGGCACGTCTTTTCTTCATACTACCGTGCCTTTGGAAGGGAAGAACTTCTGAACATAAAAGAACAAACATGTGAAGAGTGAACTAAATCTACAGGGGTTGTTCTTATATGTCCTAATAATCTCCATTTTTTTTTTGAGTTGCTTTAACAATAGATCTTCCAAATCATAAGATAGATTGTTTTTCACCACTTTATAAGCCAAGTCTACAGCTTTACAGTTTACACTGTTGAGATGACTTGAACTATATATCTTATGTGCTATGACATGAATCCTAAATTTTAGCTTTGAATTAGTTACACTACTAATTTTCATGCCTCTACCATCTCACTTAGCTAGGGTTTTCTTTTCTAGCTCAACCTGACCTAGGGTTTTGGTTGTTTTAGCTTTGGTGAGCATGGAGAGGCTGGTGATGTGATGAATCATTTTCTTTGTAATCAGAACAAGTTGCTCAAGCCATAGTTGACCATTATACATCTTGATTAGAATGTATCTGATCCATTTGATTTGAAAACCTTGGGGCATGTGGGGAATATGAGTTAAACCTTTGTCTTCCAAAAGCTTATGCTCAGGTTTAAGAATTCCATTAACACACAATTTACCTAGGGCATCATCCATTTCTAGGGTTCCAATTTCTTGAATAGAACACTTGAAATGAGTACAAGTATTGTTAATAAGGAGAACCCTTGGAGGAATTTGTGATTGAGCTCTGACTGAGTCAAGGGTTTTTGCAATTGCAAGCACAAGTTTAAAATCTGGCACTTTCCACTCGACTCCTTGAACCAACATCTTAGACCCTCTCTTCACTTTGTTGTTTCTTGATGCCATTGTAAATAGTAAACTATGAAAACCTTGATAACCACTACAAATTCACTTAAAGTCACTTGATTTCTCTATAAATCACTTCTTCGCAATAGCCCTATAGATTTCATGGTAAAAAATGAATTTGATTTCATGCTTTTTTGTTCAAAATTTTCCATTAATGCTCAATACAAAGGTAGTTGGGTTCACATCATGTTTGACATCATGCTTGATATTATGCTTGATAGCTTGTCATCCACTATTCCATTGATTACTCAATGAAGACTTCATGACTCGGTAATCATGTGTGTCTTGTTACTCTTGACCTTGCTCGGTAGAGTCTATGACCCAACCTTACTCGGTAGAGAAGGTAACTTAGTTATAACTGGTATCAATATTCCTCAGTGATCCTTTTGCATCTTGAATACTGATTTTGATCTTTGTCACTTTTCAATTGGAACTATTTGAATGTGATCTTGATAATGCAGTTCCAGTTCTCCTTTGAAAACCTAGTTGAAAGTGGTGGAGTCACCCACTTCTCAAGTTACATGACCATCACTACTTGAACTAGCATCCTTGGTAGATTTATGGATCCATTGCTGCCTCATCTAATTTTGAATGTTATCTACTTTTTCCTTATTTTCATCTTTAATTTTACCTATATTCATGCAATTTTTGGCTAGATGACCAACTTTAGTACAAGTGAAACATCTTATGGTGGTATCTCTTGTCCTAGTGTGATGTTTAACATAATTCATGCCAATGTGTCCATATTCTCCATAGTAATGACATCTACACCAAGTGTTGTAGTCAAAACTAAATATTGCTTTCACAATTTGCTTTGCTAGATTGAATGACTTAGTTCTACATTCTGATGCCTTGTGACCTTGTTTCTTGCATTTGTGACACTTGCCCTTAGACTTTGGTTTTTCTTTGCATTCACTAACCCTGTGACCATGCTAACTACAATTGTAGCATTTTCCATTAAATTTTTCTTTACTATTACTCCAAAATTTGTTTGATGTATGACCTAACTTACCACAATGACTGCAAGTAGGTCTTTTTTTCCTTTGAGCACCTTGTTTGGAGGATTCAACTTCTTCTTTGTTTCCAATTCCTACTTTACCCTTTTTTCTATAGAGATTCTGCTCATTTAGTTGAATCATGTTTGCTTGAGATTTCATCATTCTTTCATTGACTTTTTTTAGTGTTTAGGTCATTTTTGAATCTTTCACTAATTTTGTTTTTAGATCTCACCTCATTTCTTATTCTTTCATTGATTTATCTTTCCAAATTTAGATAATTTCTTAATCTTTCAATGATCTATCTTTGGCTCATGATTTCCTCATTTGCATTGGAGATTTGATCCAAAAGATCTGCATGCTAAAGGGATTGGTTCTAAATTTCATTGTTTCTTCCATCCATTTCTTCTTTTATCTTGTTCCTCTATTCCAAGATTTCACATATCCTCACTGATTAAACTTCTTGTTCTCTTTTGAGCTTTATTACTTCTTCTTGAAGGGAACTATTCTTCTCTAGGAGTTCTTTGATCACATCATTTGCTTTATCTAAACTACTTGAAGGGAAAAATTCTTCAATTATTTGTTCAATATATTGATGATCATTCATCTAATTTGCAAGTTCCTTCCTTCTTTTTAGGGATTGGGAAAATTGCCCCTTAGCTTTCTTGAGTTGTACAATGACCGTTTATAGATCTAACTTTTCATTGTCAATTGCCTTATCAAGTCTGAATATCTCCATATCCTTGATCTTTTCTCAAGCTATTAAACTTTCTTCTGAGAACCACAAAGCTCTAATATCAATTGTTGGAAATATTCAAGACTATGCTAAGGGGAGGGGTGAATCAGTAACTTCTAAAATTTCTACACAAATTTCAATTCTGAATCCAAATTATCACATCTAATCTAATTGCATATACATGAAAGTAAAAATATAAAAGCATCCAAAACACTTGAACACAATGATTTGGTGACCTAGAAACCTTCCAAATAGAAAGTAAAACTAGGGTGGGGATGAGACCCACAAAACTTTAATATTGCAGCATAAAGTTGGCCTATTAAGGCTTATAATGATCACTTCTGATGATCTACCCTATTAAGAGTAATTAGGACTACTAGGCCCACCTTGTTAGAGGTTTTACAAATACAAAATGAAGTATGCACTCTATCAAGAGATTTAAGAAAGACTATTAAGTCTTCCTTGTGAAAGGATTTGACTGGTTCACCTATTAGGATGAAACAACTGGATTGCTAATAGAGATTCCTTAATTGTGCTGATCACCTTTTTGTGATGAATATGTCTCTACTACTCCTCTTTGACATGGCCTTCACAATTTACTCTTTATTTATTTCTTACCTTCAACTATTCACATTCACATTCTTACATGCTTATTATCATGCATATGGATGTGATACAATACATTACATATATATACCAATCCAAATTACAAAATTACAAAGTTGATCATCATACAAGCTAACACCAATATTACAAAGTCAGTTCAATTGAAGACACTCAGGTTCTAAAGACTAACTTGGTGAAGTTCTGATACTTGGCATCCACTATCATTACTTGACATTGTCATGTAGTCGGTAGATGTAGAGGCTTAGTCCATATTGATAACTTCAAAGTAGTCTTGAACTAGGTCTACATTGGTGACTCGGTAGATACTGTGTAACTTGACATAAACTGAATCACTCAGTAAACACATAAGCTCAATTTACACTAGCTTCACATTACATGAACTTTAAATTCGGTAGAAACTGCAATACTTGGTAACCAATAAACTGCTCAAGTTGAACTGCAAGACTAAAACTGCTCAATTTGAACTACTAGGCTTCACATTAACTGAATATACTTGGTAACCACTAAAATGCTTGATAACCACTAGATTACATGGAAAACGCTATAGATTGTTCAGTGAGCTCAGTAGCCATACAACATTTGAATAAGTGTGTTTCACTAATAATAAACTTTACTGATATGTCAACAAATACTATGCTAAGTAAAGTCTTGAGAACATTTTTGCCTATGTATGCCATTAGAGTATCTACCATCTAAGAGTTAAGATGTATACCAAGAAATGATCTAACCCTTTAAGGTCTAGTAGGAAGACTCACTACATTTGAGCTATCTAATTTTGAAAACTACAGACTAGAGAGTATTGAATTGGCTTTCAAAGAAATTTTTTTATTGAAGGATTCTAAGGAGGTAAAGAAAAAGAAGAAGAAAAGAAGGATAAAATATGCATCCAACAATAGTAACACAGATGAGGAAGAAAATGAACAATTGGAAGCATTTCTGGCAAGAAGATTTCACAGAGAAAAAGACAAGTTCAAATGTAAGCTACCTATTATTTGTTTCAATTGTACTAAAGTTGGTCATTTTGTAGCAAGATGTACATAGAAGAAGAACTATAGAGAAAGAAAAAAGCACAAAAATAGAAGAGAAGATGATGGAAGAGACTATAGAGATAAAGACAAGAAGTCATGCTACATTGCTAATGAACTTGACTCTAACGAAAATGATGATGAAGTGGTATATGTTGCAATAAGGACAAATCTAACGAAGATGAGGCAACTACACTTATGACTTATGTGAACAAGAATGATAAATGTATCATTGAGAATAGATGCTCACATCACATGACTGGAGACAAAAGTAAGTTCATTACCTTAACCTATTATGATGGAAATAGTGTAAGATTTGGTAATGATGCACCATGTTTGATAAAAGGAAAAGGGTCTATCAAACTCATAGAAGATATTTCATATGACAATGCTTATTATGTTGAAGGATTGAATTATAACTTGTTAAGTGTGTCATAATTGAATACTTTGGGATGCAAAGTTGAGTTTGAAAATAAATCAGCCAAGATATATGACACAAATGGAAACTTGATTGGAAAAGGTGATCAAACTAGAAGTAATCTGTTCTATTTGGATATCAAAGATGCTACTTGTCTTATTGTAAAATTTGATGATGTATGGCTTTGGCACAAGAGATTATGTCATGTAAATTTTGAAAATCTAATTAGTATTAGTAACATGAAAAGAGCTAGAGGTTTGTATAAGTTGAAGAAAACTAAAAATATAATGTGCAAGTAATGTCAACTAGGCAAGATGACAAAGTCAAGCTCTAAAAGTAAAGATTATATCTCTAAAGAAATACTTGAAATTGTTCATAATGACTTGTGTGGACCTATTGAAGTGCAAAGCTACAAAGGAGATAAGTATATAATGTTGTTTGTTGATGATTACTCTAGGATGATGATAGTCATGTTTCTAAAACAAAAATAAGATGTTTTTCAAATGTTTAAATGGTACTTGGCAAGAGTTGAAAAAGAAATAGGTAAGAGTTTGAAATGCTTGAGATTAGAAAGAGGAGGAGAATTCACTTCAAATGAGTTTGAGATGTTCTATAATGATGGAGGAATCAAGAGATAGACATCTGCATCTAGGACCCCTCTACAAAATGGAATTGTTGAAAGAAGAAACAGGTCTATAATGGACTATGCCAGAACACTCATGATGGAGAAGAATGTTGCTCTAAAATATTGAAGAGTTGTAAGTACTGCTATATACACCTTGAACTATGTGCAAGTTAAGAAAGACACTCATTCAACACCTTTTGAACTATGGTATGGATATCCACCTAATGTAAAATACTTTAAGGTATTTGGAAGTAAATTCTATAATCTTAAAGATGCTAGGAGTAGAAAATTTGATGCAAAGAGTGAAGAAAGTATATTCCTTGGTTACTACACAAGAGATAAAGCTTATAAGTGTTCACACACTAACACTAAAAAAATTGTGGAAAGTGCAAATGTGAATTTTGATGAGTTTATAGAAGTACATGAGGCTGAACCTACAAAAGAACCAAAAGAATACAAGTCATTCGTATACTATTATGAAGGAATGCCTACTAAAGAAGATGATACAAATCATACTGCAAGCCAACAACAAGTCTCAACAACTGCCAAGTCACAACTTGTGAATGCTAAGTTACATTTAGATGCCAAGTTGTAGAATAAGGAAAATGCACAATCTAACTCTGAGAGTAGCACACATGAAAGAGATGCTAAAACACCTAACATAGATGTACATAGTGATACTAAAGCTAAGTGACAAAATGTAGCCACCAGAACTGAGCCTAAACTATCCAAATATGTCAAAAGACATCACCCTACAAATCAAATCATTGGAGACAAAGATGCAAGGCCAATGACAAGAAATAGATTGAGAAGTGAATCACGTTTGTTAAGCATGATGAAACTTAAGACAATAAAAGATGGATTGGAAGATTATGATTGGTACAAGGTTATGGAAGAAGAAATTTAATAGATAGAAAAGAACAAGACTTGGAGTCTATTTCCCAGACTAGAAGAGAAGAATGTGATTGGCACAAAATGGGCATTCAGAAATAAGTTAGATGAGAATGGTGAAGTGATAAGAAAAAAAGCATGATTAGTTTGCACAAGGTATGCACAAGAAGAAGGAATTGACTATGGTGAAATATTTTCCCCTATTGCAAGAATGGAAGGAGTGAGAATTCTGCTTGCTTATGCTGCATACAAAGGTTTCAAAGTTTATCAGATGGATGTCAGGTTTGCATTTTTGAATGGCATATTAGAAGAAGAAGTCTATATAGAACAGCCATAAGGTTTTGTTGATAAAAATAATAAGAACATAGGATGTAGACTACACAAAGCCCTATATGGATTGAAACAAGCACTAAGAGCATGGTATGAGTGACTTCATACTTATCTTGTTAAGATTGGATTTGAAAGGACAGATGATAAGAACAATTTATACATAAAGACAGATTAAAAAAAGGGTATACTGTTATCTAAAATATTTATTGATGATATCATATTTAGAGGACAAGATGCTTTATGTAAGGACTTTGCAAATTAGATGAAGCAAGAATTTGAAATGTCAATGTTTGGTGAGATCAAATTCTTTGTGGGATTACAAGTTTATCATATGAAATATGATGTATATATCACTCAGTAAAAATATGTCAAAGGGATATTGAAGACATTTGGACTAGAGGATTCAAAATCAATAAGTACAACTATGCTGATAGCACTCAAGCTATCAAAGAATAATGATTCAGCTAAGGTAAATCAAACATTATATAGATCCATGATTGGAAAATTACAATATGTAGTGCACATTAGACCTAATATTACATTAGCTATAGAGATTGTTGCAAGATTCTTTGCTAATCCTAGAGAGAATCACTTGATGACTACGAAAAGGATAATAAGATTCTTGAAAGGAATATAAGAGTTTGGTTTATACTATAAGAAGAATGAAATGTTTGAACTGAAAGCCTACACTAATGCTGATTGGGCTAGAAATATTGATGGTAGGAAGAGCATCAATGGAGGAGCATTCTTCTTAGGCAAAAGACTTGTTACATGGACTAGCAAGAAGTAGAGTTGTACTTCCCAATCTACTACTGAAGTAGAGTATGTTGCTACTACTATTAATTGCACAAACATTGTATGGATCAAACAACTACTTAAGAAAATGAACGAAGAAATCATAGAACTAGCGACACTTTATTGTGATAATACAAGTGCTATCAATATATCAAATAATATTGTAATGTAGATAAACATAAAGAACATTACTATCAAGTATCATTCTGTAAGGAAATTGGTTGAAGATAAAGAGGTGAAGATGGAATATATTAACACAAAGGAGAAAATTGCTAATATCTTCACAAAAGGATTACCTAAGGATGCTTATGAGTATTTGAGAGGTAAACTAGGGGTGATACCCCTATCAAAGGCTATGCAAAAGACAAAGGGAGTACCCTACATCAAACAAGTTGACATTTATGTTATACAAATTGATGGTGGATCTTACTTTGGGAATTGCCAAAAGTAATTATAGAACTGGAACTACAAATTAGTCACAAGAAAAGTGATAGCGGAAGAAAATTGAAGAACCTACAAAAGTTTGTATCTACATATATCAAAGATGCCAAGTGTTGAGTATACATCTTTAACATTTTTGTTGAAGAGGGAGAACGTACATTAAACTAATCAAGTATAAGAATAATAATGGAGAGTACATCATTAGAAGATCAGAAGACTAAAAGAAAGAAAGAGGGAGAAAGTAGAAAGCAATTAGAGGAAGGATCAGAACAAAAAGAGGGAGATATTCTAATATTCTACTGATCCATGAAAGAGGAGTATTAGATAAAGAAGGAACTTAGAGGGAGTTATATTTTTTAACCTAATCAAAAGAGGGAGCTGCTAATAGAGGGAGAAGTTTCAAATACAAGTTTTCTTTTTGATATTGTCTTACTATTTTAACCTAGTTAGTTTGATGAAACAAGATGTTCATCATTTGTTTGACTGGTTGATCAGTTTGGTTTTCCATCAATGCCAAAGAGGGAGATTGTTGATATCTAATTGAAAAGATCATTTGAGTAGAAAGATTGTTGAAGGAGACTATGTGTTTCCATAGTGCCTCTCATGTTTTCAATCTATACCTTGTCTATTTTGATTCGAGAGATACTTGATACTCTTATTATATGTACTTTGAGATGATTTGAGGGTCAGATGTTATACTTTGATTCAGTACCATAGATGTGATACTGCTATGTTATTCAGTTTATCATATTTGCATGTTGATGCTATTTTGAGATGATAGTAGATCTCTGAAGATATCTATTTTTATAGTTATTGGACATATTTGTTGATTATGTTATGTGATGGATTTTATGCTATGGTGATTTACTTCATTAATGTATCTTTACGCTTTTTGCAACTATGATTGGTGTAAATGGATTAATTACTTATTTAGTGCAATAATTACTTTGGCTATTATATTATATGCAATTTCACTTGAAGATGTATTTTAGTATGCATGATTTATGTCCCTGGCAGTGGCACATGGAGTTAGTGATTCAGTTGTTCATATTTTACCAATGTCATCCCTGTATCATCAACATATCCTTATTTTAACTATTTTAAATTAAAACCTTTTGGTGATTAGTAAATATGAACTCATCTACATTATGTGATTAGACTAGTGAGCATGTTTGTGCATTTAGAGTTTCACTCTGTCGTGAAAGTGTTAAGTGATTTTCTGTAATTTTGGATTTTTGAGTCTTATATCTTTTTAGATTTAGTTTCTAGCAACTTTTCCTTAGGTGAATTCCAATTATGGAGAATAACCTATTTTTGTTTGGGTCAATTTAGAATCTAGTTACTCTAACTAGCTATTTTCCCTAATCAACTATTCACTCAAAAAATGAATAAGTATTGAAAAAGTGTTTTTTATTATTCACTTCTCACTTTTTGAAATAGAAAATTTGAGAGCTTTTTGAGAATCCTCTTATGAAGGATTCAAATTCTGTTCATTTTGGGAGCTGTGAGCATGGGTTTTTTGTGAGGTCAGTCTCATTGGATCTAGCTTAGGGAGTTTATACTTTGCCACCACTTTTAGTAGGTTTTGTGGGTTATTTATTTTATTGTATGGGTTTCAATTTCTACCCCTTTTTCTATTAGGTAGGGCCTTCCTATTTTATTATTTTTACTTTGTTTCAGCTTTCATTTCTTGTAGCAATATGTTAGGAGCCTGAAAGCTAGCATTCCCCTCTATTTTTATTTGCTAGTTTTGCCTAGTTGGTTCGAACAATTTTCCTATTTTCTAGATGGGGGTTTGTTATTTTGAGCCATTATGCTGACCATTTTTGCATATGGTGTCCAAATTCTTTTATTTTTGGATTTTCAAGGTTTTTACACCCAAAGGTCAAATGGGTTTTAATTTTGAATTTTTCTAGTTTTTGAGGTTTTTACCTCATTTTGTGTGCAACCCTATTTTCTCAAATTTTCTCGACATGAGTTGGGTCATGGAATTGGATTATCCATTTGGATGTTGATCATACCTCTATTGTATTTTTATATTGCATTGGGATGCATGATGCATCCATCCTCCCGAGTCTATTTTTGGTTGAGTGACTTTCTACTTGTGTTTTCATCTAGTCCTTGTGTTATGATCTTTGTGATGGTGGTGCACCACACACGAGTACATATGCATACATTTGTCAAGTGATTGGAAGGGCCTAATCTTCTGTGGTACTTCCAGAAGTTATGATCATTGCGGTTGAGTTGGGAGTTTGCATACCTACGAGAACTCATCATTGGATGAGCATGGGTAGGGTAGGGTAGCATATGGAGGGGCTTTTATCCTGCAGCTTGGTGACTATTTACCATTGGTTGGTAGAAGAAGTTTTATATAAGTGATAACTAAATTAAAACATTTGGGTGGTAATAATTATAAGAAAATAACATGTTTGGTTTGTACACCTTCTATTGAGAAGAGTTTCTACCTAGGTTGTGCACCTTCTATTGAGAAGAGTAGCTGCCAATAGTAGCTTGGGCTTGTCGATGCCAAGAGACTCTCCATGATGTCAGCCCCTACATAGTAGCCCATTGAGTGTCTAACCAGGACCTATAGTTTAAGCATTGCCTTTGTCTTGGTTTTAGTCATCATACTACCTAGCATGTGTGTTAGCCATGTATGGTTTCTTTGCATGTGTTTTTTGGCTGGATCATTATCTCCATCAGCATGGTGGGTGTGGACCTATGGGTGCCATGTGGTTGGAAGGCATAGCTACCTATACCATTGCTAGGGACTGATGTATAGAGACAATATTTTGTTCTAGTGCAACCATTGCTGGATGTATCACTTGGTACTTTAGGTTTCAGAGTATGCTATCTTGTGATTTATGCTTGCATTGGGATGCTTGTATATCATGTTTAGATGATGTAATATTTGATGTGTTTCCTAATTATGATGAATAACATGTGATAGGTGATGTTATCTACTTGTAGGATTCTCTTATGCTTTATTCTAGCATGTTAGATTTCCTTATACTTATGCTGTAGCATGTTTAGTAGTGACGTCCCTATTATAATGGTACCGATGACCTGATTAGTGACTTGGGATGTTACGTGCAGGGGATGGCTAGGGCCCACGATAGTTTTACGATGCCATTGATGGTTGGGAGGAACTATGTACTTTGTTATTTCTATTCACTACGATGTTGCTATCAGTACTCTGCGATGTTTTCCTTCTATTCTTTCCTTTGCTATTTGATTAGATGGTTAGATGTTATTTCTAGCTTTCTATTCTTCATTTATGGTTTTAGTGTTCTTGCCTTGAAATGTGGATCTGGTACTCTCCAGTGTGGAGGAAATTTGTTTCATAGTTTCCTTATATTTTTATTGCTTTTTGTTCTTGCATGCTGATTTGAGATCTTGTGTGAGATTGTACATTCTCGCACAAGATTGTACATTCTCGTGTAAGAATGCAAGTCCTCATGTGACATGTTGGGTTTCTCTACACAACTTTTCACTTCTTCATGAGAAACCCAACATCAGCTTATGCTGTTGGAAAGGTGCTTTCTCACACAAAAATGCACTTTCTTATGTGAAAGTGCACTTTTTTGTGAGACATGAAACATAGCTTCACATGAAAACTAACACTCTGTTGGCTTCACACAGAAAAAAAGGGTTATATAGGCTTGTCAGAGAAAAGTTTGGAAGTTGGTTTTGGATACCCTTTTTGATTTTTCACCTTCCTAGTTGAAAACAAATTTTGTAAGGGGTATAAAATATATCATTCAAGTATAAGTTGATGTATATTTAATTCCTTATACTTAAGATATATTTTAATAAATGTGACAAATCTTTTGAGATAGGTTCCAGACCTCTACGAGCTAAGATAAAGATTCTAGGAAATTTTACGGCTTCAAAATTTAGACTTAGCCAAATTTTAAGGCTTCAAGATTTTGAACTTAGCCAATTTTCAAGAGTCAACTTTTGTCTTTTAGCTTGGTAGCCAATTTTTAGGAGTTAGCTTTTGTATTTTAGTTTGGGGGATCTCTTTTGTTTTCTTGTTATGTTTTTGGTCAGTGGTCACGCTTGGAGATCTATTGGTGTTGGATGATTGTTAGTCTTCTGTTGCAATCTTTGTGATTCATGTATGTTGTTTTCATGTGCACTTACACTACTAATTTCTTTTTTATCTTGCTTATATTTCATCCTTATTTAAAAGGATCTTTGGGTGGGGCATTACATCTAGTATCAGAGCCCATGTGGCAACATTGGGATCTCTATGTTATGCTTCCACTATGGTTTTTTTTTCTATTGTGTATTATTGCATTATGGTTGTTATTTTGATATCTTGTTGTTCATGGTTTTGACTCTTATGCTTGTGATCCAATTGTTCTAACATTATCTTGTTGTTCCAATAGTGATGCCTCTTGCATGTAGACTTGGTGGCCATGGTGGTACCCATAGTGGTAACCGTGGAAATGAACACCATGAGGAGGGATGATAGAAAGGAGAGGGAGAATAGGGTAATTCTAATCAGAATGCCATGGGAGCATTGATGCCAGTGCTTTAGGAAAACCTTGCTCGATTGGGCCCTCATGTTAAGGAGTGCCATCAAGATCATGATCAAGAAGAGGGATCTCATCATGAAGATTCCCATCATTTAGAGCATAGAGAGGGGGAACATGAATGTGAACATTCCTATACTCCACCAGGTGATAGAGGGTACCATTGGGGTGGTAGCGACTGCAACAGTAAAGATTCCATCATGTTGGATATCATGAAGTCTCTTTAGCAATCTAGACCACCAGTGCATGATGGTAAGGGAAGTGGCCTCAAGGCTAAGACTTGGTTGTTGGAAATGGAGCAATGCTTCACAATGTATCCATATTCAACCAACATGAGAGCTCATTGTACAATTATGCAGTTAAGGGACCACACTTCCATTTAATGGAATATTGAGAGTCAGAAGATTTAGGTTAGTGTTGTAGATCTCACCTGGGAGATCTTTAAGGAGAGGTTTCAAGAGAGATTCTTATCTCCTCAATTTAGAGAGGCCTGTGCTGATGAATTCCATGCAATCTAGAAAGGGAACATGACAGTGGATTAGTATGAAATTTGATTCTTTGAACTTACACAATATTCATGCTACAACAATGATGATTTACTCCTAGCTCATCATTTCATCTGAGGCCTTAAGGATTCCCTCATTGGAGAAGTCCATATGCATTAGCCTAGGAATCTTGTGCTTGCTATTGAGAAAGCACATATTGCAGAGGAAAATTTGGCTAGACATTTTAGTAGAAGATCTATTTCTCAAAACCAAAGTGTAAGGTATTTAGGGAAGGACACTCAATATTCTCAGTCCTTAGGGAAGGGCCAAGCCCAATCAGAACCCGCTCAAGGTAGTAAGAAAGGCCGTTATCAACATAGTGCTAAAGGGGGGCAATTTTCTAGTACCTCAAGAAAGAAAGGAGATAACTAGAACCAAGGAAGAAATCACAGTAGGATCATCCTCCTTAGAGTGCTCAACAAAATTCTAGCATGGGTAGTGCACCTTATCTTAGTGCTACCTAGGGAGGTCATGAAACAAGTTCCAACTTTGTGGGAAACTATTATTCATGTGGTCAACCTAGCCATAAAAATTTTGAGTGATCCATCAAACCATCTTCAAGACCTAGTAAGGGTGTAGTGAGATCTGAGCCTACTATAGGAGATACGGGTCAGAATCATTGAGTCTTTGTAATATTTGACAACCATCAAGCAAATCATTAGAGTATGGTAGTCACAGCTACAGGTACATTACATGGTATTTCAAATTCAATTTTGTTTGACTTCGGTGCTTCCAATTCTTTCATTTTACCATCTCTTGTTTAGCGATGTGGGCTAGTGGCAATGCGTCAGGTTGATAGGAGGTGGGTTGAGTTAGCCATGGGTTCTAAAGTGGCTATAGACTCATTGGTTAGCAGTTGTAGTTTGAATTTGGGAACCTTCACCACCACAGTAGATCTATACATTCTACCTCTTGGATCGTATGACATTGTGTTGGGCACAGATTGGTTAGCCACCCATCAGGTGAATATCGATTGCCATTGTAAGGTGGTACAATGTGTGGATGACACAGGTGGGTAGGTGGAACTTTTGGGAGTTCAGAGACCAATCTCACTTCATATGATCTCAGCTAATCAACTGAAGCAGAGTGTGTGGAAAGGTTGCCAATTATTTCTTGTGTCTCTCAATGATCTCAAGGAAGTTGAGAGCCATATAGTGACTCTTGAAATCACCCACTCCTTTGTGAGTATGCCGATGTGTTTCTTGATAAGATTTTGGGTATGCCACTACAACGTGACATTGATTTTCAAATTGATCTTGTACCAACAATAGAGCTGATTTTATGAGCTCCTTACCACATGACTACTAAGGAGTTGAGTGAGCTTAGATTGTAGTTGGAGGAATTGTTGGCCAAGGGCCATATTTGTCCTAGTGTATCTCGATGGGGTGCACTAGTCATCTTCGTAAAGAACGATGGTTCTTTGCAATTGTGCATTTACTACTAGCAGTTGAACAAGGTGATGGTAAAGAACTGTTATCCTTTGCTGAGGATAGATGACTTGTTCAATCAAATGAAGGGAGCATGAGTGTTCTTGAAGATTGATCTTAATTTAGGATACCTTCAGCTCCGTATCTAGAAGGTTGATATTCATTAAATAGCTTTTCATACATGATATGGGTAGTATGATTTCATAGTTGTACCCTTTGGGTTAAGAAATGTGCCATCAATGTTTATGAGTTTGATGAATGGTGTATTTTGCACTTACCTCAATCAGTGTGTCATTGTATTCTTGGATGACATATTGATCTATTCCAAGATTGTGGAGAAGTACAAAGTCCATTTATGTCAAGTATTGCAGTGCTTGAGAGATCGTCAATTATATGGAAACTTGAGTAAATGTGGGTTCTTCCAGTCCAAGGTGAAGTATTTGGGACACATCATTAGAGGTGATGGAATTGTAGTGGATATGGAGAAGATTCATGCTATCATGGATTGGCCAGTACCCACTAATGTCTTAAAAGTTCATAGTTTTATGGGATTGGTAGGCTACTACCATTGCTCCATGAAGGATTTCTCACAATTAGCTCATCACATCACTTCTCTTCAGAGGAAAGGGAAGAAGTTTGTTTGGTCAGACTAGTGTGAGGCAACATTTAATGCTCTTAAGGAATGTTTGACCAATGCACCAGTCCTTGTAGTGCCTAATCCTGTAGGTGATTTAATGGTTTGCACAGATGCTTCATTGGAAGGTGTGGGTACGGTGTTGATGTAGGATGTTTGTGTAATTGCATATAAATCTAGGAAACTCAAAGACCATGAGCTTAACTACCCCACTCATGATTTGGAACTCATGACTGTAGTGCATGCCCTTATCTGTTGGAGGCATTCTCTTTTGGGACACAAGTTGGAGTTGTATAGCGATCATAGGAGCTTGTAGTATATCTTTACTCAACCAAACCTAAATGCACAACAACTTCGTTGGATGGAGTTCCTTTGTGAGCATGACTTTGATGTACATTACATTAAAGGGAAGGAGAATGTTTTCACAGATGCTTTGAGTAGGAGGTGACATGAGGTATTATTTTTGTCATTGGGAGTAGATTTGTGAGGCTGTATTTTGGAGGCTTTTCTTAGTGACACTTGGTATCAGGAGGTGAGGGTGGAGATCGTGTCTAGAAATACTCTTGAGGGGAAATTTTTAGGTTATGTGCTTGAGTCTGATGGACTACTGCATCACATGAGGTGTATCTATGTACCTATTTCAGGTGATCTTTGTACCTTAGTTTTGTTCTAAGCACATCATGCACCATATTCTACACATTCTAGAGTCAAGAAGATGCATGCTGATCTCAAATACCTATACTTTTGGGTAGGGATGAGGCTTGATGTTGCTGATTTTGTTACTAGATGTCTTGAGTGCCAGAGAGTGAAGGTAGAGCATCAGCATCTGACAGGTCTTTTGTAGCCACATACCATTCTAAAGTGGAAGTGGGATATGATATCTAATGATTTTATCATAAGGTTGCCTATGTCATCATGGAGACATGATTGTATTATGGTGACAGTGGACAAGTTGTCCAAGGGAGAACATTTCTCACCCATGAGAGCATCCTACATAGCTTCTTCTATAGTGTATTTTTCTTGGTGGATGTTGTTCATTTAAATGGGATTCTTCGTCAGATCATTTTAGATAGAGATCCAGTGTTTACTTCTACACTGTAGATGTCTCTCTAGCATGCTTTGGGTGTGTAACTCAATTTCAATTTAGCTTATCACCTAGAGAGTGAATCAAGTTTTGGAGGATATGCTTCACATGTATGTTATGGATAGGTAGGTAAAGTGGATGGACTATTTGTACCTTGTTGAGTTTTCATACAACAACGAGTATCATAGTTCTCTTGGCATGTCACTTTTTCAAGCCTTGTACAGTAGACCATGCCGTACCCCTTTGAGTTGGGACCATTTAGAGGACTAAGTTCTTTTGGGTCTAGAGATGCTTCAAGATATGGATTAGTAGGTTGTTTGCATTAGGGAGCACTTGGTTACTACTCAAGATAGGAAAAAGAAGTATGCAGATGCCTATAGGTTGGATCATCACTTTTTTGTTGGTGACAAGGTGTTTTTGCAAGTGCATCTAAGGAAGAGCCCCATCCATTATGGGAAAGGCTCTAAGTTGGCACCACATTTTTTCAGACCTTTTGAGATCCTTGAGAGGATTGGTCCTATTTCTTATCAACTAGTGTAGCCACCTAGCCTATCGTACATCCATGATGTTTTTCATGTTTATTTTTTGAGATAGTGTATTCTAGCTGTGACCCATGTTCTTGATTGGGATGCTTTGGAAGTAGTGGATGGGCAACTTACTTTGGAGCCCATTTGTATCCTACAACACCAGAAGCTAACCTTATGAGGTTGGGACATAGAATAGGTAAGGGTCTAATGGGGCCTGAGAAATGAAACCTCTATGACCTGGGAGGATGCTACACAATTGAGGGGATTGTACCGCTATCTTTTTGTTGGCTTCCACATGTAAGCCTATGCTAGTTGGGGAGGATGTAGTGCCTCTCGTGTTTGTAGTTTGTACCTTGTCTGTTTTGATTTGAGAGATACACTATACTCCTATTATATGTACTTTGGGATGACCTAAGGGTTAGATTTTATACTTTTATTCAATACCATAGATGCTATACTACTATGCTATTTAGTTTATCATATTTGCATATTGATGCTATTTTGAGATGATAGTAGATCTATGATGATATCTGGTTTTATGGTTATTTGACATATTTGTTGTTATGTTATGTGATGGATTTTATGCTATGGTGATTTACTTCATTCATGTATCTTTAGGCTTTCTGCAAATGTGAGTCGTGTAAATGGATTAATTAGTTATTTATTGCATTAATTACTTCAACTATTATATTATATGCAATTACACTTGATCGTGTGTTTTAGTGTGCATGATTTATATCCTTGGCAGTGGCACATGGAGTTAGTGATTTAGTTGTTCATATTTTACTAATGTCATCCCTGTATGGTCAATGTATGCTTATTTTAACTATTTTAAATTAAAACCTTTCAGTGATTAGTAAATCTAAACTCATCTGGATTATGTGATTAGACCAGTGAGCATGTCTATGCATTTAGAGTTTCGCTCTATCGTGAAAGTGTTAAGTGATTTTCTGTGATTTTGTGTTTTTGGGTTTTAAATCTTTTCAGATTTAATTTCTGGCAGCTCTGCCTTAGGTGAATTCTCATTACGAAGAATAACCTATTTTCATTTGAGTTGATTCAAAATCTAGCTACTCTAACTGGCTATTATTCCTAATTGACTATTCACTCAAAAAGTGAATAAGTATTGAAAAATTGTTTTTATTATTATTCACTTCTCACTTTTTGAAATAGAAAATTTGAGAGCTTTTTGAGAATCCTCTTCTATAGGTTTCAAATTTTTTTCATTCTAAGAGCTATGAGCATGGGTTTTTCACAAGTTTAGTCTCGTTGGATCTGGATCAGGGAGTCTAAGCTTTTCCATCACTTTCAGTAGATTTGGTAGGTTATTTATTTTATTACGTGGGTTTCAATTTTTGCCCATTTTGCTATCAAGTAGGGCCTTCCCATTTTATTTTTTTTACTCCATTTCAGCTTCTATTTCTTGTAGTAGTATGTTACGAGGCTAAGAACTAGTGTTCCCCTTAGTTTCTATTTGCTGGTTCTACCCAGTTGGTTAGGTATGAACATTTTCCTTGTTTTTGAGATGGGGGTTTGGGATTTTGAGCTGTTATGCTGGCCATTTTTGCATATGGTGTCTGAATTCTTTTATTTTTTTATTTTTGGGGTTTTTGCACCCAAAGGTCAAAAAAGTTTTAATTTCAAAATTTTCTCCTTTTTGAGGTTTTTACCTCATTTTGTGTGCCACCCTATTTTCTCAAGCTTTCTTGGCATGAGTTGGGTCATGGACTTGGATTATTTGTTTGGATGTCGGTCAGACCTTTATTGCATTTTTATGTTGCACTAGGATGCATGTTGCATCTGTCCTCCTGAGTCTATTTTTGGTTGAGTGACTTTCTACTTGTATTCTCATCTAGTCCTTGTGTTATGATCTTCATGATGGTGGTGCACCACACATGAGTACATATGCATTCATTTTTTGAGTGTTCTACATGGCCTGATCTTTTGTGGTACTTGTAGAAGTTATGATCATTGGCATTGGGTTGGGAGTTTGCATGCCTATGGACACTCATCATTAGATGAACATGGGTAGGGTAGGGTAGGGTAGCATATGGAGGGGCTTCTATCCTACAACCTGGTGACTATTTCCCATTGGTTGGTAGAAGAAGTTTTATATAAGTGATAACTAAATTAAAACATTTGGGTGGTAATACTTATAAGATAATAAAATGTTTAGGTTGTTCATCTTCTATTGAGAAGAGTTGCTGCCTAGGTTGTGCGCATTTTCCTGAGAAAAGTAGCTACCAATGATAGCTTGGGCTTGTCGATGCCAAGTTACTCTCCATGATGTCAGCCCCTACATAGTAGCCCATTGAGTGTCTGACTAGGACCTATAGTTTATGCATTGTCTTTGTCTTGGTTTCAATCATCATACTGCCTGATGTGTGTGCTAGCCATGCTTTGCCTGTGTTTTTAGTTGGATCATTATCTCCATTAGCATGGTGGGTGTGCACCAATGGGTGCCACGTGGTTGGGAGGCATAGCTACCTATACCACTACTAGGGACTAATGTAGAGAGATAATCATTTGTTCTAGCATGACCATTGCTAGATGTCACACTTGGTACTTCAGGTTCCAAAGTATGTTATCTTTTGATTTATGCTTTCATTGGAATGCTTATATATCATGTTTAGATGATGGTAGATTTGATGCATTTCTATATTGTGATGATTATCATGTGATAGGTGATGTTATGTACTTGTAGGATTATCTTATGCTTTATTCTAGCATGTTATATTTCCTTATGCTTATGTTGTAGAATGTTTAGTAGTGTGTCCCTATTATGATGGTACTGAAAATCTAATTGGTGACTTGGGATGTTACACATGGGCGATGGCTAGGGCCCATGATGGTCTTATGATGCCATTGATGGTTGGGAGGAACCACATACTTAGTTTGTTATTTCCTTTCACTGCGATGTTGCTATCAACACTCTGTAATTTTTCCTTCTATTCTTTCCTTTGTTTTTTGATTAGATGGTTAGATGTTATTTCTAGCTTTCTGTTCTTTAGTTGTGGTTTGAGTATTCTTTCCTCAAAATATGGATCTGGTATTCACTGGTGTGGAGGAACTTTGTTTTGTAGTTTCATTAGCATTTTACTACTTTTCATTCTTGTGTGCTGATTTGAGATCTCGCGCGATATTTTACATTCTCATACAGGAATGCAAGTCCTTGCATGGCATGTTGGGCTTCTTTACTTAGCTTTGTACTTCTTTGTACAAAACCCAACATCAACTTATGCTATTGGAACGGTGCTTCCTCATGTGAAAATGCACTTTCTCACATGAAAGTGCACTTCTTCGTGAGGCATGCAACACATCTTCACGTGAAAACTAGCACTTTGTTGACTTCGTGTGGAAAATAGGGGCTATCTAGGCTTGTTAGAGAAAAGTTTGAAAGTTGGTTTTGGATACGCTTTTTGGTTTTTCACCTTCCTAGTTTAAATTTTTTTCCCTAAGGGGTTTAAAATATAACATTTAAGTATAAGTTAACGATACTTATGATATATTTTAATATATACAACAAATATTTTGAGATAGGTTCTAGACCTCTAGGAGCTAAGATAAAGATTCTAAGAAATTTTAGGGCTTCAGGATTTCAGAGTTAGCCAATTTTTAGGAGTTAGCTTTTTTCTTTTAGCTTGGTGGATCTCTTTTGTTTTCTCATTATGCTTTTGGTCAGTGGTGACACTTGGAGATCTATTGGTGTTGGATGATTGTTAGTCTTCCATTGTGATCTTTGTGATCCATGTATGTTGTTGTCATGTGCACTTATACTTGTTTAATTTTTTTTTATCTTGCTTATATTATATCCTTGTTTCCAAGGATCTTCAGGAAGTGAATTATAGTTTCAATCATTATTTTGTCACTAACTTTCTACATGCTAGTAAGACAATTGCTTATATGTTTTAAGTACTATCACTTAGTTGATTGATGAGGGCATTTTGATCAACAAGATGTAACAAAAGTATCTAGAGGAAAGGTTGCCTTATGATTATGTATTAAATTACAATAATTAGTTTAGACAGTGATAACATAATGTATTGATGATCTACTTGAGGTTACAAAATGACAAGCTACACTTAGAAAGTTCAAAAGAATAAGGTTAAACAAAGTTCATTTTCCAATCTTGACCAAGTGGATAGTAGGTGCCAAACAAAGTTAGTGCAAGCCGAACAAAAAGTCAGTTGGAGTTGAGTGAAAGAAAATTCTAATAGATGCCAAGCAAGTTAGTAGATGCTGAGTAATTTTTAGTTGATGTTGAGCACTAGTAAAATCTAGTTGATGCTAAGTGATTTTATAGTAGATGCCAAGTAACATAGTATGTTTCGAGCATCAGAAGATTGATAATGCTGAGTTGCTGCATTATGAGAAAGATCAAAGATTCACCAAATAAAAGTCAACAAGTTTATTTTTTTGGAACTTGTGAATTATGAGGAAGATAAGATTGATGAGCTGGTGGCACATAATCTTATGTAAACTTTTTTGGAGGTGAATTCAAATGAATTCTAAGAGAATTTTCTAGAAAAGACAAGCTATGGGGTAGATAAATTGTATCCTAACTAATCCATTGAAAACCCTAATTTTGGTGATGGATAATGAGTGGGAAAAGTGTTCTAATTTCCTATATGTAGGAATGTCTAGTCATGAAGCAAAGTGTTAGAGACTTTTGATGCAAAAATCTAACAAGGAGACAGAAAAGGGGTTTTGCTTCATCAAGTGACCCAAGTAAAGAAGTCTAAAATGGCATACTAAGAAAGAATGCTTAAAGATGATGAATTCTTGAAGGGTGAACAAGTTGTCAGAGATGCAAAGATTGGAATCCAAGTAGAATTAAGGACTAAACAGTGATCTGTAATCTACAAGTAAGGTTGTAAGTTGTATCAAATCAAAGCTCTACTATTACTTTCTAACAATTTTATCAACCTAGGGTAAATCCTTTGGAGTAAGGTTGACTTAGAAATCATTGGAATATCATTTAAATGGGGTGGCATTCCAAGTGATTGGCCTAAACTCCTCTAACAAGGCTCACTTTTGATAGAGTGACTGAAATTGCTTAACTGGGTCACATTTAATAGTGTGTATTGTAACCTTTAATAGGGTTGGCATTTAATAGGGCATCACTTCAGAAGAGTGAAAAAGGAGTAGCATGTTACTAGTGGTTTTTTCCATATTGGGTTTCCACATTAAATCATTGTATCAAATGTGTTGATGGATATGTTGTGCTTTATGTTTTACATTTATGCAAGTTGATTTGACAGTAACATATCAGTTTTAGATAACACACAATGAATGCATGCATGCTTAAGAATTTTTTATGGGTTCACTAAATTGTGAAAAGTTTTATTTGTACATTTGGACCTTTAATAATTGATTCACCCCCCCTCTCAATTATTCTAAAATAATTCCAACAAAACATGGCTAACAGAAGGAGACCAAAATAAAAAATTCTTTCATAGTAGTATTATGTTCAATAGATCTAGGAATAAGATTAATAGAGTCAAAGAATCAATAGGGATTGAATATGAAAATTCCTTAGATATAGAAAAAATATTCATAGGTTATTATAAAATAATTCTTAATAATAATGATAGTTCAAACAGATTAGCACAAATTAAAATGTTAGAGTCCATGCCAAAATTAGTTTCTTTAGAAGATAACAAATTGCTAAACAAACCCTTCACCTTATAAGAAGTTAAATCAACACTATTTAGTATGAACCTATATAAGTCTCTAGGGCCAGATGAATTCCAAGCTTTCTTTTATAAAAAATGTTGGGGTATCATCAGGGTAGACTTATGGAGAGCTATAGAAGCATCTAGGAATGGGGGATCCTTATTAATAGAAATCAACCATACTTTATTAACACTCGTACCCAAAAAATTGAAAGTTGTAAACCTTGGGGAATTTATACCTATAGCTCTTTGTAACACTATTCACAAAATCATGTCAAAAACACTAGCCAGGAGGCTTAAATTGATTCTTCGCAAATCAATCTTGGAGGAACAAACAAAATTTATCACTGATAGATCTATTGTAGATAGAATCATAATTATACAATAAATGATGCGCTCAACTAACAAAAAAAAAGAGGCTAGTATGTTTATGAAATTGGATTTACAAAAAGCATATGACATGGTGGATTGGAGATTCCTATGTAAAACATTAGATTCATTTGGTTTTTCCCACCAATGGATTAATTTTATTTTCAAATGTATCTCTTCTCCCAAAATCTCACTTCTCATCAATGGGTCCCCTGAAGGTTTCTTCAATATTTGTAGAGGTATTAGGCAAGGCAATCCATTATCTCCTTTTCTATTCATAATCATGGTAGAAGCTTTTGGGATGTATATTAAAAAAGCTCAAACAAAAGGCTGTACTAAAGGAATAATAGTTACTAACAATATCCCAAACACCACTCATCAACAATTTGTAGATGACACTATATTTCTAAGGGAAATCACAATGGAAGAGGCTCAAAACTTCAAAAGCATAATTTAGTTATACACAAAAGCATTAGGTCAGAAAGTGAACTCAGAGAAATCAGAAATTTTCTTTCTCAATACTAAACCTAAAGTAGAAGATTAGGTCTATAATCTAATGGGTTATTAAAAAGGACAATTTCCATGTAAATATCTTGGCATAGAACTAGAGAAAGGCTAGGGTAACAATAAAGGCTAGAACAAAATTTTAGAAAGAATGGATAAACAAATAGGAAGTTGGAAAGGGAAGTGGTTAACAAAAGTGGAAAAAGTAACAAAGATTAAAGCTACACTTTCAGCTCTCCCTACATATCAACTATCTTTCCTACCCCTAAACCAAACAACTAACAAAAAAATAGAAGCAAAAATTAGAAACTTCTTCTGAAATGATACAAAGGAACACAAAAAGATGACATTAATAAAATGGGAAAACATAAGAAAACCTAAGGAACTAGGAGGTTTAGGAATCAAAAATTTGTATTGGCAGAATGAAGCCTTAGGTGCCAAATTGGTTTGGAGAATTGATAATGAAAAAGAAAAAAAATGGGCTAAGATTTTATATAATAAATATTTAAATGTAGTTGATCCTACTTCCCTCTTCCAAGATGTGACATTTACCCAAAGGATCTATGTGCTAGAATTTCATTTCTAAATGTAGAGCATTGATAAGTAAATATATTACTTGGGATACATGAAGTGAAGAAGAAGCCTTGTTTTGGGAAGATTCATGGGATGGTCATTCCCCCTTGGATAGCTTAGACATTTTGGAGAATGTCAAAAATATATTAGTAAATTTATAGGGGAATAAAGTGAGTGATTACAAACATCTTGTTGGCTCCTAATTTAATAGTTTTGAAAATGACCAAGAAACTAGACAATTGCATCTAAGGCTAGCAAATTCCTATGATGAATGCACCTGACTAGAGTCTTGGGCCAAATTTAAGGCATAACTCCTTCTTCACTTAAGGCTTTGTGAGACCTAGGTGGGTTAACCTTGAGGTTCTAAGATATGGTACCAGTGCATTTAAAACATAAGTCTGAACCTATTTACTGCAGATTAAAACCCTTATATCTCCTAATAACTCATGAAATGACATAGATCTATAGTAACTAAATGCATATCTATGAATCTCATAAGTTGAGTGAGGTTTAATTCTTTTCAGCCCACTAAAAAATATGAAATACTTAATTTATTTTGAATAAAATATTTTGTGCAAATGACATTCATATTAGCTTGCATCTGATTTAGTGATCAGTGCCTTATCCATTGAAACATAGAGTCATTACTAGCAGGATGACCTAAATTGTTTGCATTACAATCAAGTTTATCAATTGAAATCCCCAAATCCCATTCTTATGCAATATCCCCTTCATACACCTAGAAATCCTATCAGAGCACTGAAGCATTTACTTAACTCCTTGAGTCAAAAGCAACAAAAGATCTAACATACAACTCATCCAAGTTGCCTTAAATCAAATGAGCCTTATCCATTCAATCTCAAAGTTAATAGGACATGAAGAATTAGGAGAAAGAATTAGAGAACTCAGATAATTCATGTAAATCCCCTTTTATATTCATCCATGGAAAGACTGAATACATTAGACTGGTAAAATTAAATGAAGCTCAATATATGTCACATAATCTAGCATCCATTATCATATCTCAGAAACAATGCAAGAAAATGAAATGCAAATCTACACAGGTGCAGGTGTGTGGCCTTTACTGCTAGAGCTTAGCTCAATAAACAGGAAGCAAAATCATTCACATCCATGGTTTCACAGTAGAACAATGGAACCCTGTTGGTATTACCCAAAGAAAATTGCCAACCCCTACAATGAAAGAAAGAAAGAAAGATATAGGAAAAGATGATTTCCTAGATTTGATCTATGCCTGACATGTGTCCACTTAGAATTTAATCTTCTATAACTGAATAACCTCTCTCTTCATTTTCCCATTTTGATCTGATTTGGTTTCATCATTACTTGCAACTAATTTGAAAATATCCTCTGTGCAATGATGAAAACTATAGTGCCTCTCCCATTTGACTTTTGTAAGTCGTCCTGATGGATGCAACCTTGCTAATATTTTGTTGTGATGGGAATCATGATTGTGACCCTGAGTGGTCTACACCATTGAGGTGTTTGGATTTATGTTTCAGTATCAGTTTCTTTGATTATGCTTTTGACTGATCTTTGAGATTATGATGTGATTTTTGGTTCACTAAAGTTTGTGCCAGTGGTTACCAGGATCGATGTGGTATCATGAGGTTGTTTCATGATTACCTTGAGATGTGTGCAGAGATTGCACTATGTTCTATTACCATGCTACACTGGACTAGGTTCCCTTAGCAGTGGTTAGTCATGCTTATGACTGTGTTTTCTTATGCATTTTAAGTGCCTTTTTAATGTGTAAGTAATTAAATGGATTGTTCATGTGAGATTATTTGGTTATGTATTGTGGACATTACCTTGTTATACTTCTAATTAGAGAGATAATTGTTACTCATGTTATGTTTACATTTGAGATGACCTGAGGGTTAGATGTTACACTTTGATTTCAATATCATATATATTAGACTACTATGCTGTTCAGTTAATCATATTGCATGATGATGCCATTTTGAGATGACAGTGTGTTTTATGATGATATTTGGTTATCTGGTATTTGGACATACCTCTGATTTTGTTATGTGATGGAATTAATGCTATGGTTATTTACTTCATTCCTGCATTGTTATGCTTTATGCGATCGTGAGTGATGTAAATAGATTATTTTAATATAATTAAATAAATGGTTAAATTAGGTGATTTAATGCATTTATTTCTTCGGCTATGTTATTATACACAATTGCACTTGATCATGTTGTTTAGTTTGCAGGATTTATATTCCTGGCAATGGCACATGGAGTTAGTGATTCATCCTTTCATATTTTACCAATGTCATCCTGGTATGGTCAACATATCCTTAATTAAAGTGTTTAAATTAAACCTTTCGGTGACTATTAAATCTGAACTCATTTGCATTATGTGATTAGACCAGTAAGCATGTCTGTGAATTTAGAGGTTCGCATTGTCGTGAAAGTTATTAAGGAGATTTATGTGTTTTTGGGTTTTTGAGCTTTTTAATTGATTTATTTTAATTTTTGATAGCTTTTCCATAGATGAATTCCTATTTATAGGAATAGCCTATTTTCATTTGGGTCGATTCAGGGTTTAACTAGGTTGGCTGGTTATTTGCCTTAATCGATTATTCACTCAAAAAGTGAATAAGTATCCAAAAAGGAATTTAATTCCTCACTTCTCACTTTCAAATTGGAAAGTTGGAGAGTAAAACCCAAAATCCTCTTCATGAGGATTTACTTTTTTGTTCATTGTGGGAGCTATGGGTGTGGGATCGTCGCGAGGTTGAGCTCGCTGGATCCAGCTCGGGGAAACCTTGGATTGCCGCGATTTTCAGCCACTTCTACGAGAATTTTATTTTTTGGTTTAGTTTTTCATTTTGCCCTTTTGGCTATGAGGTAGGGCTTTTTCGTTTTATTGTTTCGGCTCCGTTTTTGCTTCTATTTTTGGTAGCCATTTGGTTGGAGGCTGAGAACTAGTGTTCCCCTCTATTTCTATATGTTAGTTCTACCCGGTTGGGCGGGTATGAACATTGACTTGTTTTTTGTAATGAGGGTTTGGGATTTTATGCCGTTATGCTGGCCATTTTTTCATACAGTTTTCGATTCCATTTATTTTTGGATTTTTGAGGTTTTTGTGCCCAAAGGTCAAATGGGTTTTAATTTTGAAAATTTTTCAAAATTTGAGGTTTTTACCTCATTTTGTGTGCCACCCTATTTTCTCAGGTTTTCTTGGCATAATGTGGGTCATGGAATTGGATGATCCATTTGGATATCAGTTAGACCACTTCTATATTTCTTTGTTGCATTGGGATGCGTGTTGCATCTGTACTCTCGACATTATGTTCGGTTGAGTGAGTTCATGATGTTTGGTCTTGTTACATCATTGGGATTCATGTAGAATCCATACTCTCGGATTGAGGCCAGTTGAGTGATTTCATGATGTATGATTTTATTGGCTTTGGGATTCGTGTAGAATCCATCCTTCTTGTGTTGCTTTTAGTTGGGTGTTTTCTTTGTATTGTGTTCTCATTCCTATCCTTGTGTTATGATCTTCGTGATGGTGGTGCACTACACATGAGTATGTTCGCATACATTTGTCGAGTGACTTGTGAGGCTCGATCTTTCGTGGTACTTTCAGAAGTTATGATCATTGGGGTTGGGATGGGAGTATGCATGCCCATGGGCACTTGTCGTAGGATGAGCATGGGTAGGGTAGGGTAGCATATGGAGGTGGCTTCTATCTCACAGCCTGGTGACCTTAGTCCCATAGGGTTGGTAGAGGATAGGAAGTTTTAAATAAGTGATAACTAAAAAAAATGTATGACTGGTAATAAAAATTAAGATAATAAAATGGTACTTTTGTGTATTGGCCTTCCGTTGAGGGAGGTCAGCTACACAGTGTATTGGCCTTCCGTTGAGGGAGTTGAGCTACATAAATCCAAGCTTGGGCTTTTTGATGCCAAGTGACTCTCCATGATGTTAGTCCCTACTTAGTAGCCTATTGCATGTCTGACCAGGACCTGTACTCCTTGCATTGTCTTAGGTTCTTGGTTGCAGCCATCATACTATCTGGTGTGAGTATTAGCCTCAAATGTTGTGCTTTATGTGTGTTTGTGGTTGGATCTTTATCTCCATTAGCACGGCGGGTGTGGACCTACAGGTTCCACGTGGTTGGGAGGCGTAGCTACCTTCACCACTGCTAGGGATTGGTGTACAGAGACGATCTTTTGTCCTAGTGCGACCATTGTTGGATGTCTTCACTTGGTACTTCGGGTTCCAGAGTATACTTTCTTGTGATTTATACTTTCATTGGGATGCTTGTATATCATGTTTAGATGATGTTATTTTATTTGGTACATTCCCTTATTATTATGTTTAGCATATGATTAGATGCTGTGAGTTGTTGTATTAGCATATCTGTTGCTTATTGTTGTTTAGCATGTGATAGGTGATGTTATCTACTATAGGAATATCTTATGCTTTTCTACTAGCATGTTAGATTTCCTTATGCTTATATTGTTGCATGTTTTTAGTAGTGATGTCCCTATTATGACAGTACCGACGACCTGGTCGATGGTTTGGGATGTTATGCGCAGGGGATGGCTAGGACCCACGATGGTCTTATGATGCTATTGACGGTTGGGAGGAACTGCGTACTTAGTTTGGTTGTTCAGTTCACTGCGATGTTTAGATGGATAGATGTTCTTCTTTCTATGTTGTTCTTGCACTCGAGTGTTCATTCCTCGAGCCTTTGTGGATCCGGTACTCCCTGGTGTGGAGGTTCTTTGCTCTATTTTTTGGTCCTTTCTAAGTTCTAGAAGTGTCTTTGTTTTCTATGGACGACATTTGTTCAGCATGGTGCAACACTTTAAAAAGTATCGCATGCCCATGCAAACTATGTCGTATGACACTCTAAAGTATCACACGCCTTCTTGAGAAATGTCGTATGACACTGGAAGAGTGTCACACGCCTTTCAGAGAAATGTCGTATGATGTTGGAAAGTGTCGCATTCCTTCTTGAGATATGTCGTACGACACTAGAAGAGTGTCGCAAGCCTTAAGGAGAAGTGTTGCCCTCCCTTAGTAAAAAGTGTCACATGATTTTTGTGAAAAACCTACGCATGCTATCAGCGGGGACTTTTCTTCATGATCCAAACTTTTTGAGAGTTGTTTTGGATACCCTTTTGGGCATTCTTCAACCCTGTGTTGTTGCATTTTGTATTCTGTTAGTTTCTCTTGAAATCCAATTTTTGTGTTTCTGTTTTAGTCTCTTGGGGTTTAAAATATATCATTTAAGTATAAGTTAACTTATACTTAAGATATATTTTAATATATGTGACAAATATTTTGAGATAGGTTTCAGACCTCTCAAAGATAAGTTATGGATTCTAGGAAATTTCAGGGCTTCAGAAATCCAGACTTAGCCAATTTTTAGGGCTTCAGGATTTTAGGCTTAGCCAAATTTTAGGTTTCTGTATTTTACCCCAGCTTGGTGTTTTGTTGATGAGTGGTTGTTTCTTGTGCCCTCATCATGTGCGTTGTCGTTGTTGGCTTTGTTTATGTGTGTCATTTTGGTAGTGGCATTTGGAGATTCGTTGGTTGCTGAGATTGTGGTGAAGTCTTCCATTGCAATCGTTGTGATCCCTATATGATATTGTCATGTGCATTTATACTTGTAAAAAAAAAATTCTTGGCTTGTATTTCATCCTTGTTTCCAAGGATCTCCGGGCGGGGCATTACAAAAACTCCTTGAGTCACCAAAAATATCTAATAACTTCATGAAAATGCTAGTGAAATCTAAGTTTTTACTGAATATGGGTGACCAAATTTGACCTTAACTACATTTTCAATATCTTTTAACCATATTAAGGTCATTACCATGTTATAAATTAGTTCTAAACTTTGTCACCTGAATGTAGTTGCAAATTGGGACCCTGGAAGATAACCTTGAATAACTCAAATAGACTGCTTCCTATGCAAAAACTAACCTCAGAATCGAAAAGTTTAGATTCTCCTAATTTTGGCTATATATAACATCACATATTTAGCCTATCGAAACCCCTTAAATCTTCATTTGAAAATTGCCCCTCTGGTAGAACACTCAACTGAGTTTGTAACTCTGATTTTGAATTTTGAAAAATTTAAAAGTTCTAAAGTTAAAACTTTAGAAAAAACCCATTTAATTCACAATGTGCATATGGCATATTTGGAAAAATGATGAAAAATTGATATTTTAAACATTTTCATTTTTCCCTTTTTCCTTTCATTTTGGGTCAAATAGGTTTGACCACCCTTTTTTCCATGTGGCACTTTGTGATTCATTCATTTCTACACACCTGCCATTGAACTGCCACATCATCATTTTAAACATAGTGCCACATCATCATCTGAGTGGGCCTGCTGACACATGTTAGCATCTTACTTACCTGCAATATTTAATTGGTGAGCACTTTGGAAATGCGGGCATGCGCTATTCGTCAATCTTTCCCAGATCAACGGTGGGCCAAAGTTCTTTTCTTTGATGGCCCACTCGACTGGCTTAACCAATAAAATATCATTCTTTTACTAACGTGCTCTAACAGATTTGACTGCGACATTTAGAGTTTTCACGCCCATGACATCATCATTTCCAACTTTGCATACCTGTCATATTCCACCAATGAGTGCACTTTACTTCATCTAACCTTTCCAAGATGGCATGACTCAGCATTCCCTTTAATTCTTTGCCCCACTATGCTAGCTTGCCCACATTATTTAAATGTCAAGCAAGTCCATATTGCAAGTAAGCGCTAACCTTGGATCTTATTTAAATCTACGACAATCAAAAAACTTCTCTGACTGTATACTTAGTTAGCTGGACAGACCAATTAGGCGCTTCCTTTGTATTCTAACTCACCTGATAATTTTTCATGGATGACAAGGTGTTATTACCCTCTAAGAAAGGTAGCCCCATGATGTCACTCTGTGCCATGCGTCATGAAGGGGCTTGCTCACATTGCTTAAAATGAATCCATTTTCATATTGCGGGCAAGCGCTAGCCCTTAATGCTTGCAAGATCAACGATCAAAAATTCTAAACTATAAAATAATACCTTCATTAAAGAACAAACCAATGATATTGCAAGAATTTCAAAATGTGTATGAGAGCACTGACAACTCTGCAAAAAGATCTGACTAGCTCTGACAACCATGAAACTTTTGCAACACACTAAGGTTGGAACATTAGGAAGGGCTACGTGTTATCATAACACATGCCCGCATTGTTTAAAAGCCTTGCATCTTCTTATTACAAGAATGCGATGCCCATTGATCTGATCAAGATCAACAATCACACAAAATTTGTGTTACATAAGACCTTTTCTCAACAAAATAATTGAGCCTGATGCAAACAAAACATGGCTAATAAAGGTTTAAACAATATTTTAATGAAATTATGCTTATACAAGCCCAACTTTAGGTAAAATGATATACCATTAAATTTTTTTTTTTTTTTTGAAAATAGTTCAAGGGTTTTTCAAAACTAGGGTAAAATAAGATAGGGCACTAGGGTTTCTGAGAAATTCTCTGAAGACAAACCTTGAGAATTTAATAGAATTTCAAAGACATAGAGACTAGGCTATGAACTAGGGAAATCTAAGGGTTTGAAAAATACAAGGAACAAAACCCTAATTTGCATGACACAAAGACTCAAATGATTTTTCACTAAAAATTTCTCAAAACTTTTGCATTGTGAAAAATCAAACCAACACATCTCACAGAGGAAAATGGTTTAGAAATATGGAAGCAAAAAAATCTAGAAAGTTTAAATCTGGACCCTATGTAAAAGGAGGCTTTTGAAAAGATTCTCAAAGAGAGGAAAGTGAATCAAATAGAAAGACGAGATAAACTTATATGGGGAGCATCCAAAGATGGAAAATATAATGTTAAAAAATGTTACAATCTCATTATCCAATCACAGAGATGGGATGAGGTAGACATATCCCTAAAATTATGTTGGGACTCTACTTGCCTCCCTAAAGCAGGGGTCTTGCTCTGGGTTTTACTCCAAAAGAGGATACTAATAGTAGACAGGCTCAGGAAAATAGGAATTGAAGGACCATCAAGATGTGTTTTATGTAAGAAAGAAAGTGAATCTATTGAACACTTATTATTTTAGTGGATGTTCTCACAAGACTACAGGGAATGGTTAAGACTAAAGCTTGAAAGAAAGAAATAGAAGGATATTCTATGAAAAAGAATTAACAAGTTCTATGCTACTTAATAAAATAGAAGTGTGTATTAGTAGAAGTGATGAATATGCATCTAAGGAAAACCCCAAAAGAAGAAGGATAATTTTTAGATTGTGATGGTATGAAGAAAATAAATTGGAATAAACTGATCAATCCACCATTAATGTACAAAAAAAGGAGCCAAGAGGCAAGGGACAAGTGTAAATGGGAACCCCTCCTTAGGTTGGACAAAAATGAGCTTTGACGGGCTTCAAGAGGTAACACTGGGATATTAGGGATAAGATGTATAATAAATAAGGACTCAGGGAGATGGATTATTAAAAGAGCTAAATATATGGGTAACATGATGAATAATTTAGCCAAACTTGAAGCCCTCCAAGAAGGACTCAGACTATGCTTAGATTTAGGAATCAAAAGACTCATTATTGAAGGAGACTCTCAGATAGTTCTTAACACTTTAAGGAAAAGAAACACCCCTAATTGGGTATTATATTCAAAATTAGATGAAGTTATAATTTTTTTTGATCTCTTTGAGGAAACCAAACTTAAATAAATATTTAGAGAAGGAAATCAAAAAGCCGATCATTTAGCAAGGGCCAATGGAGAAGAATTATTAATTATTAATCAAGACACCTAAAAATTTAAAAAATCAAATTAAAAAAAAAAAAGCTTTTAAAAAAAATTTAAAAATTTAAAATTTAAAATTTAATAATATTTCCATAACTTAAAGAAAATCATTATAGAAATTGAGAAATTAGCTTTTTTTTGGGAGCATCAGTAAATGATGAATTTAGTCATCATAAACAATCATGAATAATTGAGTCCTGTAGATATTATAATAGGAAACATGATATTATAACTGAGAATGTTACCTTAATGGACAAGTTAATTAAAGTATCATTTACATTATCTTTAATGATTAGAACATATAGAATTTTAGTCTTTGTTATTAATATGATCTTATAAGTTGACATCTAACCTTATATGGAAGTTAGTAGTGTTTTTGATGCAATTTCTAGCTAGTTATCACAATCGAAAAAGGAAATTCATAGCCGTAGGCTAGATTCACCTTGTTTCTCATCTTCTCAAGAAAATATTTTGATTAAAATAAATTTATGTAAAAGAAAATGAGATGTTGTGAATTGGGGTATGCGCCTTTTAATTTGTATAATATAGGACTTTGGTCCGGGGTAAGACTAAAGGTTTTCTTACTTCGTTCTTTCCTACCAGTGCCTATTTGAATAGAGAACCTATGTAATCTTTTTCATTTATTAAATTATAATACAAGGCTTCAGGCATTTACTATATATATATATATATATATATATATATATATATATATATATATATATATATATAGTGAAGATTTTTTTAAAAAATTACTATATACTAATATAACTTTGAAAGTAACTTTTGATTTAATATTCAAATTTTTATTTATACATACAAAAAATTTGAATGCAATATGTAAGGAGTCATTAAATTCTCTATGATAAAACCTCAAATGATCTTGCCAATTAAATGAGAAATAGATCATTTGTTAGTATTATAAGCTTAATTTTTTTTTTTCATGATGTTCTATAAGAAATAAGAAAATAGAGAATTTCTAATTGGTTGATAGATATGATTTTAATCTCTAGTTAAGTAGATTTTTTCAAAAAGTGATACATGAGTACCTAACCTACACATTCTTCATGTTGGATTCACCAAATGTAGAGTAGAAAAAAAGTAAATCTCCATGAAACCACAATCACAAAACCTTTAAAATGAAAACTAATGTAATCCTAAAATGAAATCCCTTTAAAAAGAAATCTTAAAATAAATGCATAACAAGTGCCACATAGTATTTGTATTAAGATTATTGAACATAAGTTATTGTTTTGACATATTTTTAATAAATTTAATTTAATATAATTTAAATATTATCATAATAAATAGTTATATTATTTGTGACAAAGTGAAATGCAACTAAAGCTATAAACATATAAATAAAGTAGTTTTAAAAATTAAAACTATAGTCTCATTTTTCAACTGTATTGAGATGCCTATAATTTATAAATTATACCAAATAAATTGTTATAACTATAATGCAAGTCATTTCATTTCTAAATTTAATTGAAAAAATTAAAATATTTTCTATATATATATATATATATATGTATATATGTATATATATATATATATGTATATATATACATATATGTATATATATGTATATATGTAGATATATGTAGATATATGTATATATGTAGATATATGTATATATGTATATATATACATATATGTATGTATATATGTATACATATATACATATATATACATATATCTACATATATGTATATATATACATATACATATATATATCTACATATATATATGTATGTATATATATCTACATATATATATGTATGTATATATATATACATATATATATACATAAATATATATAGACATATATATACATATGTATATAGACATATATATATATATGTATATATACATATATATACATATATATATATATGAATATATATGTATATATATACATACATATATATATATATATTAGTAAAATTATATAAGGCAATTTTTCTATTATTTAAAAATATATTTTTATTAATCTTTAGATTCATATTAATTAAAACTCAAGCATATGAGATATAATGGATTTAATATTTTATAAAGTAAATTAAAAATATAATTATTTTAAAATTATGATATTATGAATGTGTCCAAAATAATTTAGTCAATCATATAAGTCGTATAGTTTATAAAATTTATAAATTAATTAAGAAACTTTACAAATATTTCAATTATGTATGTTGCAAAGTTTTCTTATAAGAAACATTGCACTATAGTTTCAAAAGAAAAATGACAACATAAGAATACTAGGATAGTGGTTAGTCAAAAATGGGAGAAATTATCTCAATCTATAGAAAAATGGAATAGATTGGATGACTAAAATTGTTTTTTTAAAATAGGAAATCAATGGATGAAATTAAATGAGAGAACAAGTTAAGTGTTGATAAATTAGAAATTTCCTTTCTAAGTAGAGGAGAGAAGTGTAATAGTTCTGGAAGAGAATATTGTAACAACTCTAATTGCTTAATGGTGAAGTCCAATCACTGTCGTCTCTTCGTCTTCCATGCCTTTTCATCTTCCTTTGAAAGATTGAAAAGAATATGTGTAACAATTGATTTTTGATGTTCATTATAATGTGTGATTTATCTAATAAGAGAAATTTTGTTGCTTGAAGAGTGGATGTAATCCAGACTAGCTGGATGAACTATGATAAATTCTGTGTCCACTCTTGTGTATTTTTTATTCAGTTTTAGTTTTTAGTTTTACTTTATTTTTTGTAGCTTTTATATAGCTCAACAATTGGTATTAGAGCTGGTTAAGCTTGTTTGATGTTCTAGAAATCAATAAAATATTTACAAACACCATGGATGAGGCAGATAAGTAGAAAATAAATAAGTTTTCTGGGAAAAACTTTGAGATATGAAAATGCAGATAGAGTCTTTTCTCATCAAGCAAGATTTGCAACCTACATTTCTTTATAAGATAAAGGGAAAATGATAATTGACAGACGAAGAATGAGAAAAAATTGATTTGAAAGAAAGGGCAATGATTTTCTTAGCTCTCTCAAGTAACGTGTTGTTAACATTTTAGTTAAGAAGACAACTAGAGAGCTAGTTGAGAAATTATCTTCATTGTATGAGATACCTTCAACATCAAATACAATTTTTATAATGAAGAAGCTATATAATCTAAAAATGAAAGAAGGGGGAGTAATGTTGAATCATCTTAATGAGTTTAATACATTAGCCATTCAACTCACTTCAGTTGGTATACCATTAGATGATGAAACAAAAGCTATTTTATTATTATGTTCACTTTCAAACAACTAGGAGGGCATAATAATGGCTATAAACACTTCAATAGTAGCCAAGAACAAGTTGAAATTTGATGAACTCACAACTTTATTACTTAGTGAAGACATCTGAAGGAAGCACCATGAATCCTCTTTCAGTGATGCTCTAATAGTTGTGAGCACAAGCAATAGAGGTAGATCAAAATCATCACTTGTCTAGAGGAAGAAATGACACTTGCTGGTTTTTTGGTAAACCAGGTCACACAAAGAAGAATTGTTGGAATTAAAAGAAGGCTTAAAAAAAATTAATCTAAGATGGTGTAAATAGTGCAACTAATGGAGCTTTGGTACTTGTAGTTGGTGACATGGATTCAAGTTCATGGGTTCTTGATTCTGGTGCATCTTTTCATGCTACTCCATGTTAAAGTGCATTCAAAAATTACTACGAAGGTATGTTTGGTAAATTTTTTCTTGAGGATAACAAATAATGTGATATTGTCGGTAAAAGGGATATTTTATTGTTATTAAAAAATCACAATAAATGGATTTTAAAAGATATTAGGCATGTTCCCTCACTCAAGCACAATTAATTTCAGTTAGTGAATTGTATACATAAGGTTGTAATGTTAAATTTGATCTTGATTTATGGAAACTATCCAAAGGTCACTTAGTTTTGGCTAAAGGAAAGAAATCTAGAAGTTTGTGTTGGAATTACAATAGGAAAGGTAAACTTCTAAGAGGAGTGGGGGGGGGGGGGGGGTGAATCAACATTCAAACTCGGACCCATAAAACTTTCACCACACATCCATCTCATACATTCAATGTATAAACTAAAATAACATGAAAAACATGCAAGAAAGTAAACATTCACACACATATGACACTAGATATGATTACTCAAAAACCCTCCAAGTGAGAAGGTAAATCTGGGGTGGTGATGACAACCACAAATCTTCACTACTGTAATAAAGTGTATCCAATGAAGGTTACAATGTTTTGACCATGAAACATGATCTACCCTATGAAAGATCTACCTTATTAAAGGCTTACAAAGACTATTAAGTCTCACCTTGTTAAAGGATTTCAACACCCTATTAGAAGTGTGCCTTGCTAAAGGAATTTAACTTACAACTAAGTAAGCACCTTGTTAGAGGATTTCAATATAGCTTGTTAGGACTACTTTGTTAAGAGATTTTGAGTAAAATCACTTGTTAAAATGTCTTAGCATTGATCCTGTTGTCAGCACTTGATTGCTTGATGAAATATCACCTCTAAACTAATGTCTTCTTGATCATTCTTGATCAGATGTCTCTTTACTATATGCTATTTTCTTTCCTTTGTTATGGTCTAATTGATTCTGTAATGCTGTCTCACTTTATAATTCCTTAGCGACCATGAATGCTCTATTTTTGCATGCAAACTTCTCTATACTCTTCTGCAACACCTTACACACTTGCTAGAGAGTTTAGAGTTTGTCCTCCTTAAGAAGATTTTGGTGACTTAGGGTTAGGTATAAATCTATAGTTGAGATTTATCCATTTTTCCAGTTAATCCTTTCCTTTTTTTTGATTGGTTGAATACAATTACATTGGGAATCCAACTTAAGATTTGTCTTATCTCCAAAATATTGTAATTCATCCTTAAGTTAGCTAAAAAATGGTTTACATAGTTGTTTGTTCCTTTACAATCAAATATGTCAAAACTATTTACTTGGCACCTAAAGTCTCTAATGCTCGACATACACTAATATTTTTGCTATGTCTCAACATCTGTATCACTTGGCATCCATTGTTTACTTAGCTCCTCTGTCACTTAGCATACACTATCTTCTTGACACTTGAGTAACTCAGCACATGAGTGGCTCAACACTCACTGTGAACTCGACATGCTCTATAATATACATGTTGTGCTTAATATGTACTACTTGTTTAGCATGAACTAAGTAAATAACTTAAGTGTGTTGACACTCACTTGTCAAACCCAATCTAAGATCAACAATCTCCCCCTTTGACATGAGTGTCAAAAACACTTGAGTATGCATTAATATCCTTAATCTCATGAGCATAACATATCTCTAACTCAACTTATATACAAAATTTCAAAAATTCAAGATTTTTGTAACAACTTGTATAGCTCAAAATTTGATAACTCCCCTTGAGTTGATATGTCTATTCTATATCGAAAATTTTGTACTCCTACTGAGTAAATATGCATCAACTGATACTCTTTTGACTTCATGCTACTTGGTGCTTGCTCCCCCTTTGCTTAATCTATCTTTACTTTGTCCTTTTCTCTCTCTTTATTACTTACTCTCCTTATATCTCCCCAAAATTCTTATTCTCCCACAAAATATTCTCCCCCTTTTTGACACTTATAGTGTGTTTGTCCAGAAAAGATTTATGGACATCCAATACTATCTTGAGAGCTGCATCTAGTTCTTACATGCTACATCCAAAGACTTGATTTGAATAGCTAGCTCAACAATAAGGTGGACTAGACCATCTAGAGTAGAAAGATTTGGGACTTTCTTCATTAGGGTTTTAACATAGCCTAGTGTTGAGCTATCATTATGCATGATGCTAAATGATAGGAATTCTTGCGAACTCCTCTCTTGAAAAGCTGATCTTGTGAATCAACTCCAAGGTTTCAGGTGATCTTGCAACCTACTAGAATCTATTCAATTGAAGATAAATGTGATTGTTCATGAGGAGGCCTTTGCTGGTTCATTTGATTTTGGATGAGATGAAGAATCTATTCACTGCTTCAAAATAAGCACACAAAAGAACTATATTTTTGTATTTTAATGTTTTTTATAATGCAATCTAAGAATACAACTAGTATGAAGTCCTATTCTAAAAAGGGGGTTAATAAATAAAATAACAAGAACTTTAAAAAAATAACATGAAACTAAAATCCTAATAAACATAAGCTACAAAAAACAACATGTCTACGAGTTAAGCATTCAAAGAAATTAGTAGGTAACCAATGAAAGAAGGAGCATTGCTTCATTGATTCCACTGATGAAATCATCACTGAGAAGCTTAGTAATTATATGATATTTTACTCTTCATCAAATTGCAAGGCCATGGAAAGTACACTCATGTGAGATGAAAAGTTATGCAAGTACAATTTGATGATTTCTTCTCAAGCTAGATACATCAATAGAATTTGTAAAATTGTAGCAAACACCAAAATTAATGAATTGCAAAACTAGAAACAAAGAAATAAACTTTTGGCTCAATCACATTCCATGAACATGCATCCACAAAAATATGACACATTTAGGCAGGAATCACTGCACTCCAAATACGAGCACCAAAAGCATAATTTTATTACAAAATAATGACGAACCTATTTACATATTACAATGGAGTATTTATAAGAAATCATCTCCTCAATTTGTGTTGAGAGTGAGAGATATCTCCGTGCAATCATTTTAATTTAATAAAACAAACAAATTATATACAAACTAACAATCTAACTAGTGCTTAGTAGGACTCCATCCATTTTATATTCATTAATTGGATGCATAAGCATTTACATGTCAAAAAGAAAGAATTTATGAGAGGAGAAAGAATAAGAAAGCCTTTAGTCGAAGTAGAAGTTTCTAGAATTGCCAAAAATGGAAGCTGATCCTTCACTGGGCATCTGTTAGAGTTAAACTACCATCAGAATGTGTTTCTGATGCATGGAAAGCTCTATTTTTGGAATTGGCAGTTAACTATCAGCACACCTCTAGAAAAGTGCACCTATGGACCTGCAGACTTGTACCCTACACACCTATGGACTTGTGCACCTCAAAAAGGTCCAAAATCTCAAAATTTTATTAAGTATCAAAATTGAAATTTTGGCTTCTAGCTTTTGTTTCCCTTCATCCCAAAGCTATGTTTGGATGTTTGCCCTTGAATTTTCTCTATAATCTTAGTAATCTTTGCTGCATCTAGTAAATCTAAAGCCTTGTACTTATCTTTGAACTTCTATCTATAGTTTTATACCTCAATTCAAGTCTCAACAAAATTCTCAAGTTTGGTATCCAACTCTAATAAGGCTTCCTCTATTCTAAAAGCCTGTTGAATGTCCTCATCATTAGAAGATTCTTCAAAAATCTTCTTGAATTTCTCTACTACTACCTCTACGGGCATTAACTTCTCCCATTTCTCATCTTCAAAAGTCTCTAGACACACATCACTATAATGCCTCTCTACCTCCAAAATTTTTTCTCACGCTTGGTCCTTGAGCCAATGGATCTCCGCATGCAATGTCTTCATTACTTTATTGCTATCTACAATCTTCTCAATCCAATCATCAATTAAATCTAATTCTTCTACTGTATATACATCTATCAAAATCCTATACCTCTACCCTTTTATATCTTGCAAAAAATATAAATCTTTGCTCCAGGCATGCACTTCATCCATTATACTAAAATCCTACTTCAAAATTGCTACCATCTTGTTTACATTCTCCTGCGTGGCATGTAGTAACTTTAGATTGCGTTGGATGATCAAGAGACCCTTTTCTTCAAAAATTTCTCACCACTACTAATAGGCTTTAAAAAATGGATCTAGATGTACCCCTAGCCCTACTTTGAGTATAGAATTTAGAGTCTCCTCAGGGTGATCAAGATCTAGGGGACCAACAACTTTAGCTAAATATCCTCTTAGGATTTCATTTTTCCTACGAAGTGTTCTAAGTTTGGCCTCTTCCTGTTCCATGCATTTGAAAACTTCCTTTATACCAATGGTAACCATCAATCTGGCTATATCCAATGTGGGCTTCCCAAGCATTACCTCTCTAATTTGATAATCCCATGGGCTTAAGATTTCTACAATTGCATCAAGAGGAGGGATAGCCACTTGAGTGAACAAGTCTTGATCCCTATTCCTATTGATAAATGCCAACACTCTCACTTCCTATGATGGGGACTTAGGTTTATGTAGGACCTCGGCCAATTCAATGATATCCTCTTCATCAACACAAAATTGTGGTTTCCTATTTCTCATCATTTCCTTCCTCAGCCACCTTGGAAATTTTTCAACTAAAGGCCTGCCTCTCGAGGATGAATGATTATGTCCAGCTACCTACTTTTCCTCATCACTCCTCCCCGGAGTTCTCTCACTTTGCGAAGGCTCTCTTTCTATGGTCTTCCTTTCCATGGAACTTGTAGTTTACACCTTAGGGTCTTGCGAGGCTTGTTGAGAATATTCAACCATTTGTCCTTCTTTTGACACTTCATCAACTACCATTTTTTGTGGATCTCCTCTTGTGAAGGCTCCTTTTGAGCTTGTTCTTCTTTAGAACTTGGAGGCAGAGGAGTAACATAGCCTTTATCCACCATCATAACTTGTAGTGGGGATGAGGGAGTAAGATCAAGACCATGTTATTCTGGCATCATCTACATCGAGTCCTCTTATTGGGATTTACTTGTTAGGGTATCCCTCATCTTATCTCCAACCAACTCCATTCATATGGGAATGAAGTCAAAATATGACATTTTGAATATATCATCACCCTTCACATCCTACTCATCCATCTATTGTTGTAATTCATCCTCTAAAGAAGTTACTTCCAAAGGTTTCTCTAGGGTAGATGGTGGTGTCACCATGAAAATTCTCCTCCTTTCTTTTTTCATGGCTCTAGCTAGCTAGGTTCTTCTTTGTATGAGCGCATCCTCCTCCTCATCTTCCTCTTCTTCTTCTTCTCCCTCGAAAATAAGTTTTGAGATAGATGGGAAAGAAACCATTCTTTTAATCACCCTTTGCCTTTTATTCATATGGATCTTAATATTTTTCTATTTCTTGGATGTAGAAGGGGATACTGGTTTTGTCTACAGAGGAGGAGAGACTTGTTGGATTTTACCATCTATCTAGCTGGTCACTACTGGTGGCAATTGAGGATATGTTTGGACTTGGGAAGCTCCAATATCTTCTGATCCTTGCATATTTATTTCCTACTACTAAGGAGGTGCCTATACTTCACTCTCTTTTGTTTCAGCCCTTTGTTTCAGCCCTTTGTTTCCCTTTTCTTTCCTCTATGAAGGGTAATAGTATCCAACTAGGCGGTCAAGTTGGTATACTATTTTTGGCCTTATCAGTGACTTGGTTACAAAGGTAAGAATAGTAACCTTCTTTCCTCTACCTTTATCTAGGCATGCTTGTGTGTGAAAAACCACTGTGTCAGGTATTGGATCAAGTTGAAATGGTTTCTTGATCCAATCCTGCATCATCTTAAAGATGTGCCTTGCCCTATGATTTATATCATCATTCTCCTCTTTGTCAACCTTGGCATTCATTATGCGCCTTTCCCCAATTTTATCTATGTTGAATAGAGTGTCCAACAGCTCCCCTAAGTCTTGCTTCAATATCTCCTTAGGAATCTGAACCTTTAAAGCCTTTTCAGGCAAATACAAATTCATCCTATTATAGTCTCTGGTATGCACATCATAGTCATTTTTCACATTCATCCAATGATCCTCAATAGCCTCTTCATGCTAAAATTATTTGCTTGCCAAACTTTGGACCTTCCTAATATTATCGAAGCATGGCCTTGGAGAATTGTATTCCTCTAGGGGATACTAATCCCATTCCCATTCAAAAGATAGAATATCTTGCTTTCGCTTAACTTGGTATGGTCCTATGACTAGGGCCCATGTCCAACATAGTTTGCACTATTTCCTTACTCTATCATATGCAGACTTAGTTTGTTGTGCAATCTCCAATAGGACAAGTCTATCACTAGGATATCTAGGGAGCTTCTTTGGATTGACAGTGACACCAACTACCCTTAGATATGTGAATGTTTTGAACTAGATAAAATAGGCCATAAGAGCTATTACCTGTGCTACTACATCATCAGATAATCTTTTTGCATAGTCTCCCTCTATGAATCAAATGATAGAAAATATGAATGCATCATTCTAGATTCTATATTCTTTTCTTTGTCCCAAGAGCTTCTTCTTCACCAATTGAGGGTAGATGATATATGACCAAGCATTGGGATCCTGCATGCTACCCCTCTTGTATAATCTAGGATAGTTTTTTGCCCTTGCAACTAGAAGATATACCAAATATGAATTCATGTAGAACTTCTTCTTGTCCTTGACTACCTCCAATTGTTCACACAAGTTTTTGCTCATTGTGGTGGCCCAATCAAGTGGCATCCTTGCTGTCTTGATAGTCTCAATGAAATTTACCATGAAAACACTCAAGTGTCCAGCGACTAGTAGACCCATCACCTTACTTAGAAGTATGATTGAGTATCTGATATCATCCTTCATATATCCTCTCATCATATTTACCTTCCTTATTACCTTCCCTAAAGAAGTCTTCTCAATAAGATAAGAGGATTGAATGATATCTGTAGCCTCTTTTAGGTGTTCCCTATACGACCTTTCCATTGCATCATAGGTGAGTCTAATGAATTGATCTACCCTAGGGAGATGAAATACCCTCTTAATGTTGTTGGGTTGGAGGTCAAGGACAACTTCTCTAGTTACACTCTTTACCACCCTTTCCTTGGGAACAAAGTGTTGTGCAAGTGTCATTATGAGCTTTGAGGACTATATTGATGTCGGGTGTGAAGCTGCATTCACCAACCTTGATTGGATTAGGGTAGAAATCATAGATGATCTCTCAATAGGCTTGTTACATATCCTTAGAAACTCTCCCAGATCAGTGTGTCCTAAGTCTATATCCTTAATTTATGAGTAATCATCCTAGAATCTTGACTTTGACAACACACCTTGGAACTTGAATACAACGGGTTTTGGTGCCATTTTCTCACAGGATGAAGATGCCATTATATTTGCATGACAAAAGGAAGAGGTCCATTAGTTAAAAACCAAGAATGGGAAGGTTACAATAAAATCTAAAAGGTTATATGCAGTAAAACCCATCATTATCCTCTCTTCTTCAAAATAAATTTTAAATATAAGGTGTGCACCTATGCACCACATTAGGTGAGCAAGTGTACACCTTATTTTGGGTTTCACTTTGATTATGGGTGCACATTTGTGCATGAAATTAGGTGCACAAGCATGCACCATTTTTCATTTTCTCAGTGTTGAGATTTGGTGCACAATTGTGCACCAGGTTAGGTGCACAAATGTGCACCAAAAATTTTTTTTGTTTTTTTTGAAGTTTTTAACTCTTTTGCATATAAAGGTGCACACTAGTGCACTTGTTTGGGTGGACTAGTGTGCACCTTGTCCTATGGGATTTGTGGCCTTTTAGGGTGTTTTTTGTATATGTGGGTGCGTAGTAGTACACATGATTAGGTGCACTCCTACACACCCTTGTGAGTTTGTACTTTCTTCAATGTGTAGAGGTGTGGATCAAAGTGTATATAACACCACACCTATTTTATGCTGAGATGTGGAGGTGCAACTTATAGTGTAGATCTCATGGATACAAGAAATATGGAACAGGGGAACTCGGCAAGGATTTTATGATGTGAGGATAAGGGTAGACAAGGTGAGGAATGAAGTAGAGGGGGTGTTCTATAGACCCCAAGTTAAAAATGTACCACAGAGATGCACAAGTGCATAGCTGTGTGACTGCACCGGTGCATAGTTGCATGACTGCACAGGTGTGCACATATAATGTTTACCTCCTTTGTACTTGGCACATCTCATTAGGTGCATAGGTGCGCACACTTCTACTTTTTAAATTTTTACTTGTTCCCTCTCCAAATTAATCTTTGACAATAGACTCTCCTTGTTAGGACAATGAGATGAAAACTAGGGGGGGCCAGGCTTCCAAAATAATCTGAGACCTTGGACCTGGGCCTTAAAAAGGCCATAAGTAAAGGGGGTCCCCATTTCTTTGTTGAAATGTGGCATGCATTGTATAATCACAACAAATAGCCTTGATGAAAGGAAGAAATGACAAAGGCATTTCTTCATCAGCAAGCATTCTTTCAATGTGTGTAAAACAAAAACAAAAACCCAAACATTCCTAGAAAATTTTGAGTGAATTCATAGTCAAAACTTTAGGATCCAAAACTTTCTAGCTCAGTGTGTGACTCATATATTCATTCCCTTCAATATCTTAGGATGCAGTCTATCAAAGTTTTTTGATAACATGGAAACAATCTTCCACCCCTCCTAGCTCATTCATTAAGAATTTTCATGGAGATTATTTATCAATCACTTGCTTAACTAGATGAGAGAATCAGTTCAAGGGCTCTTAATAAGCTATCACTTTCTTTTATTTTTTTTTGCAAATTTTCAATAATCACTCCATGTAGCTCATAGTGTCACTATTCGATGAAGCAATGTTTTAGTTTAATATACTTCATTTTGAAAGGTATCTTTTGCCATTTCAAATCTTTTAGAATCCTTTAGTCTTAACACTATTCTTTTCCTTTTTTTTCTTTTTTTTTCTCTCTCTCTCTCTCTTTTTAATTTTGTATCTTGACGACACTTAGACTATGTAGCTAGGACATCAGTGCCATTTCTTGGATTTGATCCTTTGTGAACATCCCTTGTGTTCCTCTTTTAGAACCTTTTAGACACTCTCATGCTAAACAATGATCTTAGCAATCCTTCAAGAAGACCCCTCCTATTCAAACCAATTGGGGTTTGAATTGTCCCTTGCTATATTGAACCTCAATTCAACAACACCAAAGACAATCATTTTTAACAACACCAAAGACAATCATTTTTTAAGTTTGTAAAGTGTTGAGAGCTCATTGGTTTAGAATCCTAAGTTTAAGATTGAACTCTCCCTACTTCTGCAATCAAAATCCATTCCTTAGTTGATATGAGACACACAATTGTCTGAATATTTTGACAAAGAAATACCTATTCCTAAAATTAGAACCAAAAAAGTAGTTAGTAAAATATCTTGAGATAAGATGTCAAGTTTACCTTACCCCCTAAGGTTGAGACAATTTTGAAAGCAAACATGAGATTGAAAGAAAATACACAACTAAAAGCAAACACACACAACTAAAAGAAAAAAAACAAATGAAAGAAAACACACTTGTAGAAATAGGATCTAACTAATTGTATAAATAATATCTAGCAATTTTTTTGGGTTTCTTTTAGGCCTCAAAATAATGTTTCAAAAATTGCCCATTTATTGGCAAGGGAAGAAACTCCCCCTATAAGAAACTGAGCCTAAATTTTTTTTCTTTGAGAATTTTTGTGATCTAATAAGGACTAGTCCACAAGCATTGGAACTTGGTATGGATGCTCAATTTTTCTTTCATCTTATCCCAAAGTAGAACAAGGTCAAAAATCCTAAAGGATTTTACTGTGGTTCTCTTGTTGAACCATCTCTTCATGATAGCTTGATGTTTAGCCATGTGTTCCAATGTAGCTATCCATTTCTTGTCCATCTCTGAAAGATTCATCATTCTAATTTGCACTTTTTTAGCATGTTTAGCATACCCACTCATGAATTTCAAAATAGTAATCTTGAGGTTAAGCGGGAACACTAGATTTCATCCATAAATGAGAAAATATGGAGAAGTCCCCAAAGCATTTTTGACCCTCACTCGATCTGTCCATAGGGCATATTTGAGTTGTGTATGCTAATCTTTATGATTCTCTTTCAATAACCTTCTTATTACTATGATCAAGTTCTTGTGCATAGATTCAACTACCCCATTTCCTTGTGGGTAATAATTCAAAGAGAACTTGATAATGACCTAATTCTCAAATGCCCATTGAGTCAAGAATACTGATGCAAAAGCTGATCCATTATCATATACTAGAGAAAATGGCATCCCAAATCTAGTAATAATGTGTTCCTGTGAGAAATCTATTACCACCTTAGCTGTGTAATTTCTAAATGCTTTTGCTTTTGTCCATCATGTACAATAATCCATAGCTATAAGAATAAATGTGTGCCTAGTTGATGATGGTGGATTAACAAGACCAATGAAATCTAGTCCCCACTTTGTGAAGGGGTGCACCTCCTACACTAGTTATAATGACATTACTATGTCTTTCTCTATTAGCACTAGTTTGGCAAATGTGACAAGAGCGCACGTACTCAAAAGTGTCCTTAAATATTGTGGGCCAAAAATAACTCGATCTTAAAATCATATGAGTCATCGCTTCTATCAAACCATGCCCTGTACCATCCTTGTCATGAAATTGTTCTAGGACTTCCTTTACTTCCTCTTGTCCTAAGCATTTTAAGTAGATCCCTTCATAGTTCCTTTTGTACAATTTTTTGTCTTACAACATATATGATTCACACTTCATTTTAAGTCCTCTGCATTGTGAACTATTCATCCAACTGGGGCACTGATTTTTTCAGAGATAGTAAACAATATCCGAGTACCAGACATCTGTTACCACACCTTGACCAATGTCAACTTGAGATACTAACATTTTCTTCTGATCCTTTGTATATGTTTCTTTCTCTAACTTAAATTTCTTTTCATCGCCAATGTAGTTATTAGCTCTCATTTTTGACAATCTTTAAGCTCTAACTAATTTTATAGGTTGGACCTCTAGGTCAAACTCTTGGAGTACCGCCATTCACTTTCCTTGCCTATCACCAAGTTCATTTTGCATCAATAATGCCTTTACTACTAGGTCAGGTATGATCTCATACACCTTACTCCTTAGTATGTAATGGCAAAACTTCTTTACCACCTTAATGAAGGAAAAAGACTATTTGTTGAGGTTAGAATAATTCAACTCAACATTTTCCAGTGGGAAAATCATAAAAGAAATAGGTCTTTCATCTTCCTTCTCCTTTTTCTGGTTCAAAATCCCTACACATGAATGCTCTAAAGTGAAGGTGTATATCTTAAAGGAAAGGTTGTAATCAAGGCTTACTAATACTAGGGCTATGGAAATGGCTACCTTAATATCTTCAAATGATTTCTTTACCTCAGGAACCCATTCCATTTTAGCTCCCTTCTTGAGTAAATCATTAAGAGGATGCACAATCTCTACAAATCTTCTTATGAATTTTCAAACAAAATTTATCTTTCCAAAGAAAGACTTGAGTTCCTTCCCACTGTTGGGTGGTGATAACCTCAAAATGGCTTCAACTCTATCAGGATCAATGGAGATGTCAACTTCAAAAATGACATGACCAAGGAGTTTTCCCTTAGTGACCTCAAATGAACACTTCTTAGGATTGAGAGATATGCCATATTTATGACATCTATTGAACATCTATCTTAGATTGACAATGTGAGTAGTTCGATCCTTTGAAAAGATAGTCAATTCATCCATATAGATAACTATACATCTATTAATCAATCCCTTAAAAGCTTCATCCATGGTTAGCTAAAATGTAGCCCCTACATTAATCAATCCAAATGGAATTCTCCTATAGGCAAAGGTTTCCCATTTGGTCATAAAGGTAGTCTTTAGTCTATCTTATTCTTCTATCATTACCTAATTATAGCCTAAATATCTATCCAAGAAAGACATTATTTTTGAACCATTCATAATTTGTAAGACTTCATCCAATGAGGGCAATGGGTAATTGTCCTTTTGAAATGCAAAGTTCAAATTGCAAAGGGCTACGCAAAGTTGAATCTTTCTGGTCTTCTTTCATACAAGAACTAAATTAGCCACCCATGTAGTGTGATGCATATGGAAAATAATTTTTGCATCCAAAAATTTCTTAACTTCCTTCATTATTAGAGGCTTGAGGATGAGGTTGATAGGTCTTTGCCTTTGTCAGAAAGGTTTGGCATAAGGTTTAAGTGGAATATCATGCATAACAATTCAAGGATCATACATCTTTAGTTCTTCGTAGCTCTAGGTGATGACATCCTTATATTCTATGAGAAATTTGAGCATGTCTTCCCTTTCCTATAAACTACATGCTTTCCCAATCCTTACCATCTTGGGATCATTCTTTGTTCCTAAATTGTAAGAATTAGATTCCTCGGTACCTTTTTCTTTAGTGGTTCTTTTATTCAACATAGAGTTATCACAATAAAAAATGCACTCCAACTTGATCATCCCCTTAGGAATAGTATTAGTTTTCAAGTTCAAGATTCCATCTTCATCTTGAGCTATGATAGCCTTAGGTGTGTCATCAGGGGCATCATCTATTTCTTTCCCTTTAAAGTGGCCACTGCACATAATAAATTCTAGAATATGTTGATCATCTTTAAAAACTTGGAAGTTTTTGATATTGTCAAGAATAGATGGAGCAACAACCAATTCAATTGAAAATCATTTCAACTTTTTTCCTTCAACTTGTTGTAACACAGTTATTGAAATAGCAAGGGCATCTGCTACCATATTTTTCCTTCTTAAAATAGACTTTATGTTTAGAGCTTTGAAATCATCTAGTAGATCCCATACCCTTTTCCTATAGGCAACCAATCTCTTATTGTTATAGGAATACAATGATTTTACTTGTCAAATAACCAATTGAGAATCTCCGTCGAAAATGAGAGTTGTAACTCCTTTCTCCAGTGCAAAGAGAAGTCCTCGAATCAATGCTTCATATTTTGTAACATTGTTAGTACATCTAAATTGCAATCAATATGCTGCATAGAAAGACTTACCTTTTGGACCAATTAACTCAATACCTACACTAGCTCCTGATTTGCATTTGGAACCATCAAAGTGAAGAGTCCAAATTGGACTTTCCTTGGGTTTTCTAACCTTATGCTTATTTTTCCTCAATTTTTTTTAATCCAAGATTTAAAAGATTATTTCTTGGGAACCCATTGTAATTTTTCGGGAGGTAGACTTGATGATTCTCCATTGTGAAACTCTAATAGAGGAGGTGTGTGCTTTTCTTTTTCATCTTGAATTTATCCTAGTAGTTCTTTAATTTCTTCAACTCTAGGTAGAGGATGAATGACCACCAAAGTCCATCCTTGGCCTTTTATGTACCATCTTCTTCTTTGTACTTTGATCATTTTGGGTGGAGGAGAAGAAAAACCTCTATCATCTAAAGAGGTATTCCTATATGATTCCCTTCAATCGCTTCAACAACATTAGATGTGTTTGTAAGACTTTGGTTTTCTATAGGTTCATTTTGTGGGTCATCAACTTTCTTTACTCCCACCATACCTTAGCAAGTACTTCTTGACATGATGAACATTCAAACTCCAAATGGCTAACCTTACAACTTTCTTTACTCCCACCATAACTTAGCAATTACTTCTTGACATGATGAACATTTGAACTCCAAATTGCTATATGATGCATTTAGATCTTCAGTTTTCCCTTCAATCTCTTCAACAATATTAGATGTTTTTGTAAGACTTTGGTTTTCTATAGGTTCATTTTGTAAGTCATCAACTTTCTTTTCTCCCACCATACCTTAGCAACTACTTCTTGGCATGATGAACATTCGAACTCCAAATGGCTAAAATTCTAGAAGGAGGAGGATATTGGGATCGACTTCTTCTCCTAGACATTGTAAATTAGCCATCATATGGTCTATGAATTGTGTTACAACCTCATCTTTTGGGGTTGAAATCATGGAGTCCATATCTTGATTATTTGGTTTTTTGGTTAAAGTTGTATAAAAAACCATCACCTTGTAGGAGCATAAATCTATTTGTAAGAAGGATACCTCATTAGGACCACTATAATATGTGATCATCTTTTTTAGCTTTGGCTTTGCATCTATTTTTATTTGATTGTTCAAGCCTTTCCATGGTAACCAAAGCTGCGTAAAATCCATGGAAAACCATCCCTGTAGACACTTCGTCCATTCTCTACTAAGATGTAATCCATATGTCTTTGGGATATCAACCACATGTATATCAATGATGTCTTGAATTCATGGGTTGACTCTTAACTTTATCTATACATCCTTCAATACACCTATGACTTTCACCTTTTTTTTGTGCAATTGTATCACTATACGGTTGGTAGGTTGAGGGCTGACCCCGAACTTTTGTGCTATGTATAACAGCATGGAATTGCATGAGGCTCTTGAATCAATAAGGTAATTTTGAAGATTCTTCTCATATATTTTGATGCTGGGAAAAAATGGGGGCACCTCTACCTTGTCTTTAAACATAGTGGGCAATGCCTCTGTAGCATTAACTTATTGTGACACCGTCTTTTGAGGGGTAGTATTTACATTGCAAGGAGTCTTTGTATGATCCAAGGTCTTCATGAGTGCCTCTCATTATTGTGGATAGTTTTGCAACATGTCAAACATGGACATATTGGTCTTTGTTAATTTCAAGTCCTCCACTATACTATATTTTTCAGTAGACCAAGTAGGATTTTTTAATATTGTTGGTACATTCACCTGGTTCTAATTTTGTTATCCTATAGATGGTGGTTTAACTACTGCCAGATTATTTCTTGCCCTTGGATTATGGGGAGTTAGTTGTAGTGTTGAGGAAATTCCATCTATAAGAGGTTCCATTCTACTTCTCAAGTTGTACGTATTCTGATAGTCATTGCAAAAATCAAACATCTCTTCCTATTGAAGGTCGGGTTCTTGGCTAAGTTGAAATAAGAACTCTTCATCAACTAACTATTCTACCTATGCATTTTATGTAGAATCATAGCATTCTAATAGCATAGTATTAAATTATATAGAAGGAGCTTTTCCATTTAATTGTGAGCTTTGAATCGTCTCTCCATTATAGCACAAACCATCATTGTTAGGTGCATTCTGACCATCATCATACTAATCGATATCTGTGTACTGAATGATGTTATTGTTATTATTTGTAGGAATACTTCCATTATTTGAATGGGTGTTCCATTGTTAGTTCTATCTTTGGAAGCAACTATTTTGATTAGGAAGATTGAATTTGTTCCCTCCATTATTGCTTCCTGCATTATTATTGTTTCCATTGAAGTTTCTATTGTAATTTTGGCCATAATTGTTGTTGTAAGGACCAACATTGTTTCTTTCGAAGTTGTTATTCTACCTTATGAAAAACTAAGATGAGTCAATTTTTTGTTCATTTGTGACATAGTCTTTTTCATTTGACCAAATTTAGAAATAAAGCTATTTTCTGCTTCCATAGGGACTGTTGCCTTTTGCTCAAAGAGGGTGGCTTTTGAAGGTTCATACCCTAGATATATTAGAGCAGGGTTCTATAGAGTAGGTGCCATTTTTAATGGAACTAGATTCATAGGAATGAATTGACTAGGCATGGTGGGTACTCTGACAAGGTATATTGGCATTGCCATGATAGCTTGGGCTGGAAGCATCAATCCTCCTCTATTAGGATTGTATTGCTTAGTAAAGGTCATTGCTTCTACAAAGACCTTTTCCAATGTATCGATATTTTTTGTAAGAAGTCTTCTCTAAAAGATAGTAGTAAGAGGGTCCATAGCATTCAGATAAATCTGAATAGCTTCTTCAACTAGTATAGTATATGGTGTTTCCAGCCTGTGATACACCATATGGAAGCGATGATTAAAGAGTGAAACTATCTTAGATGGATCCCTTTTGATTGATATGAATTTTTGATGTACCACTTCTTGGTTGAAAAAAGTTTTAAATTGTTCTAGGAACAATTTTTGAAGGTGTCCCAATCTCCAATACATCTCGGTGGAAAATTGACCTACCAATTGTAGGCAACTTCCCCCAAAGAGTAGGGGAATAGACAAAGAACCACATCCTGATTCGTAATCTATTTTTGATTGAAAATTTCTTTGAATACTTTAATGTGGTCTTCGATAGTTTATGTTTCTCCATAAATAAACCTTGGGCAAAACTTCTTAGGATTTTTGGGGAGGTCATGGAGTGTACCTCTCAAGTTTATTGGTGAGTCTATAATGTTTGTGAAAAAGGCCATCAGAGGATTTGGTGGATGTAAAGGTGGTTGTTGAGGTGGAACTATTGGAATAAGTGGTGGTCCACTAGGTGTTTAGAGTGGAGGTGGAGTTGAAGAAGATGATGAAAGTTCAAATGAAAGTGGTTGAATTTGGGATATTCCTTTATCACTATGCAGTTTACGAAAGTGGGTAAGCTTAAGAAACTTGTGGGCACTTGGTGAAGATCTTGACACTTAGTGAAATTGAGATTCTAGATCTAAACCTCTAGTTTGCATCAACTCTAAAAAAAGTGCACCTCTATAGAAGTACACTTTCTCACAAAATGAAATGCACCATAGAATTTGCACACCTATGGATCTGCAAACCTATAGATCTATGGACCTACAAAGTTACACACCTGAATTTTTGAAAAACTAAGAAAATTTTTTGAACTCACAAAAAATGTAGAATTTTGAAACTTTGGCAGATTTTTCTTCTATTCTAAAGATCAAAATGTACCGCAAAGCTGTGTAGCTATGTGATTGTGCAGGTGCATAGTTGTGTGATTGCATGGGTGTGCACATATAATGTTTACCTCCTTTGTACTTGGTGCCTCTCATTAGGTGCACATGCCCACACATTTCTATTTTTGCAACTTTTACTTGTTCCTTCTCCAAATTGATCTTTGACAATGGACTCTCCCCATTAGGACAATGAGATGCAAACTAGGGAAGGCCAGGCATCCAAAATAATCTGAGACCCTGGACCTAAGCCTTAAAAAGGCCATAAATTAAAGGGGTTCCCCATTTATTTTCTAAAATGGGGTGAGTGTTGTGTAACCACAACACCTAGTTCCTTGTGCAAAATTTCCATATGGGGGGTCAAAGTGGTCTAGTTTCTAATCAATTTGGCCCTTATATTGGCCTCATCTACTAACAATTCAACTAAATGACTCTTATTTTGTAGTAATGTCCTAAAGTGCTTCTCACTTTGAGATATATTCATATGTAGTTTTGCACCTAATGAATTGGTTTGACTTTCCAAGCTCAAGATACAACTTCTAGTTTCTTGGGTGAAGAGTGTTGGATTGCACAATTTAGTGCACAATGAGAATATGTTCTCAAGTACCTTCTTCACATCCTAAAACTTAGTTGCCGATGCAACTTGTGTCAATGCTATATCACTTGAATCTTTTCATTTACTTTTCTTTGAAACTTCTTTTCTAACCATTCTAATAATTTAGTATTTATATCTAGTTCTATATCATTGACCTTCTCCACTATATTTGTCAACTGTTTAATCCGTGGCTTGGTCTCATCTAAATTTGTCAAACTAAATACATCTTAAAAGATGTCTTTTATATCCTACAATATCTACTTCTACCTTTGCTCCCTTCTAAGCATTTCTTGATGCTTTTTCCTTGCTAGGGCTTCTTGGAGTATGCCCATTTGTTCTATGGTCATTGTATCATAATCATACTTATGTAGAACAATTTCTTCATCGAGGCTCACATCTCCATATTGTATGAATTCCTCTACCTTTGATGAACTTAGGCTAAACACTGAGATCTATAATTATGTTGCATCCATGCTTGACTTCTGAAGAGTTTGAGTGGAAGGAGTGCTCGATGTTGGTAAGGTTACTGTTGGTCATTTTTTGCCTTCCCGCCAAAATCACCATATTTTAATTCAACATAGTAACATTTATAGGTTTTAAATATCCAAATATTCAAAAGAGGCACGAAATACCTTAAGCTAACTTTATGATATTTCTTCCTTGTGCATTTTAATGTTTTTGCAGGCCTGCAAGTCCCCATCGTCAGATCAAGAGATATCTACGGTTGGCGCTATCTCGCTATGGGAAGTTGCATGTTATTTTTCCATAGTGACATAGCACCTTTTGGCCATGTGTCAGGTGGGTCCTCCCTTTCCTCATTGTTTCTCTAGTGCCAAATTTTGCTAGATCCACGGTGGGCGCTATGGCACTATCAAAAAGTTTGTGTTCCTTGCCGTTAGCGACATAGTGCCCAAAGAAAAAGTGATACTACAACGACATTAGAAGGAAGGTGGGTCCCAAGTATGCCATGTCGGATATCAGTGACAAGGATTTTTTAGACAGGTTGGCACATGGCTAGTTTCTATTGGTTGGTATACTGATAGGGCATATCCATCTTGCTCATTGCCAGAACTCAAAAAATCAATGGTGGGCGCTACCTCACTATGGAGATTTGTTGGTCATTTTTTGCCTTCCCACAAAAATCACCACATTTGAATTCAATGTAGTAATGTTCATAGGTTTTAAATATCCAAATATTCAAAAGAGGCACAAAATACCTTATGCTAACCTTATGATATTTCTTCCCTATGCATTTTAATGTTTTTGCGGGCTCACAAGTCCCCATCATCAGATCAAGAGATATCTATGGTTGGCATTATCTCGCTATGGGAAGTTGTTAACCTCATAATGGTTTTTGACACTTGAGTGCCAACACACTTAATCACATTCCACATTGGAGTCGAGTACACCATGCATGCCGAGCCATAACAAATGCCAAGTTAGGAAAGACTTCAGGTGCCGAGTGATATTCATGTGCTAAGTAGTTTTCAGATGTTGAGTGAAGATCAGATACCGAGTGAAGTGTAAGTCTCAAGTAACATAAGGTGCCAAGTAACACAAGGTGCTGACTGTCAACAAGTGCCGAGTAACATCAGGTGCCGAGTGATACAGTTTTGTTTAGGTGCTGAGCTATCCAGGAAACAACATGTGCTGAGTATTACCAATACTTTAGGAGCCGAGTAACTTAGTATATTAGCATAAGAGTTTGTAATCGCACAAACTATGATGCAAATAGTTTTTACAGCCGACATAAGGTAAATCTCGAAGAATTTAATGATGAGATTGAATCTTTTATCTTTCCTATGCAATCTACATGAAGCCAATAAGAAAAATGATGAAGGCATGCAACCAATAGAAGAAGTGCAAATAATAAGCAGAAAATGAAGATTGAATATGGATCGTAGATCCATACCTAACCCTAAATCCTCAAATGTCTTTATAAGGAAGACAAAATTTCATTGTAAATGTATGAGTGGACAAACAAGGGTGCACAAGAAAAATCTATTTTTAGAAGCGAGGGTTATCTAATCACAAAGGATCAAGATCAGAGAAAGTGGAAAAGGTGCCTACATTCAACAATCAAGGATTGTAATCTATCAGGTTCATTGTACCTAATACTCTCTAGCAATTGTATTAGAATGAAAATCCTATGGTAATAGGTTAGCTTAACAGCTATTTCATAGATCCTTTAAATAGGTGATTAAATATTTTAACAGGGTGACACTTCATGTTAAGTGTTTGTAAATCCTCTAACCAGGTCACTATTAATACAGTGTAAAGCCTTTAACAGGGCAGACCATCAGAAGTGGTTGAACAATATTGCTGCAGTAATTTTTGTGGGTATCATCCCCACCCCAATTTTACCTTCTTATTCCTGGAGGGTTTCTAGGTTACCAAATTCTAGTGTTATGAGTTGTTGATGCATGTGTTTAGTTTCATGTTTACTTGATGTATTTACATGCATGCAATTTACTTTCAGTTAAAAGTTTTATTAGCTAAATTGTGATACTTATGATTCACCCCCCCCTCTCATAAGTACTCTTTCCATATTTGAATATTTCAACAATTGGTATCAGAGCTTCCAGATTGTCACAAGGAAAAGCCTAACAGCTTGGAGGAAAAGATCTAAAGATGGAAGCTTTCAAACTTGGAAAGATCATTGAAAATTAGGTGATAGATGTGCAACTTGCTCTGCATAGCTTTGAGGAATTTAGAAACAAGTTGAGAAACTCATTATAAAAAAGGAAGGATCTAGCCATAGCTGAAAATGATATACACCACAAGGAGATTGATACCACCAACATATTTTCCAATGGAGATACTAAAGAGTTTGATGCAGAAATAATAGAATTGATGGAGAAAAATAAAGTTCAAGCAGAGGAGATAAGATCTCTCAAGATGGAACATGAGTCACAGGCCATAATGATATGTGAAATTACTAAACACAAGAAAAGAGTAGTTGCAGATAAAGTGATGATGGAAAATGACAAAAGAAATCTTGCAAACAGACTTGAAGAAAAATGTACTGAATTGACAAGGATCTCAAACATGCAGATGGATACACTTGCCCAAATGATGAACCTTCATCATGAACTCAATGTAAAAGATATTGAGATCTCTATTTTGAAGATGCAGAACAAATAAATGTAGAATGAATTGAACAGAGAAAATAGGTAGCAGAGAATCTCAACAAGTCAAGTCAAGCGATCAAGTATTTTGAACAGTTGCTGAAATCCCCAAAATCTGCCCATGATACATTAGGACTAGGATACAATAGCATTGAAGTTGGGGAATCATCAAAGAGTGCTGAACAAAGAAGTGATAAAGGTAAGAATTCAAAACCCACTTGTCATCACTATAATAAGAAGGGGCATACAGCTAATGTGTGCAGGAGTAGAAGATTCAATCAATCTAATACACCCAAAAATAAGAGTTTCTGTCACAAGTGCAACATGCAAGGACATATGACACAAAATTGTAGATCCAATGTCACAAGGACTCATAGATTTGATGGACATTATTATAATTTCAAAAAGTATGGACATAGGGCATTTGAATGCAGATCAAAACCTATGTGGACATCAAATCAACCAGCAAAAATAGAAGAGAATGAAAGTCATTATCATCAGGATTACAACACCAGGTACAGTTGTCACTATTGTCAAGAATATGGACATATACCATAGAACTGCATAAGAACACATTTCAGAGGAAACTACAAAAGATGGTTGAATCAAACTACATGTTTTAGTTGTTTGAAAATTGGTCATTACAGCAAAAACTGTCCTACAAGATCAAAGGCACCCAATACTAAAGAAAACAAAGGAAAACAAAAGATTGATGTCAAAAAGATAAGGGGGCAAATGAATAAGACTTGGAAAAAGAAAGATGAGTGCAACACATCAAGTGGAGGGATCACTTCACCCAATGGGTCAAGTGATCACACTTCATCAAACTAAGCATGAGAAGTATACAGGACTGATATACAAAGCTATATCACACATTAGTCCCAAGACAAAGAAGATAAGCAAAGTATAAACCTACATGAAACAAGATGTCAAGAAAAAAAATAAATGTTGTTGCCGAGCTGTCTTTGGATACCAAGTTAAATTCCAATAGATGTCGAGCTCCCAATAGTGACCGAGCTGATAACTGATGCTGAGATGGTTAACTCGAATGGAAGCTGAGTAAAATGGAAATATAGTGCAAGCCGAGTTAGGTTAAAATTTCTTCAGAAGCCGAGTTGGCAGTTGAGCATTTAATGCGATGGAAATAGGGTATATTATCATGATTTCAATCAGTTTTACTCATCGTGATCAAGAAGCAAAGAAGAAGAAAGAGAGATGAGCAACTTCATAGCAAGAATCCAACATATCAAGTAGATTGCAACCACATTCAAGACATTTTTCATCGATCTTGAGGTATTTTCATTTGTTGCGAGCTACGCAGTTTCGTATCCTTTTGTTGCAAAAACCCTAGTTTGCATAAATGGCATCAAGTTCAAAGAAAACTGAGGAAAAAGAGTCTTTTGAAGTTCAGTTAGTTTCAAATAAGGTCAAGCAACTTGATTTTTGTCCTATTCCTGAAGTTGCCTAAAAAAATGACCCAGTCGGAGCTCTCTCCCAAATTCCCCCAAAAGTTGTAATGGTTCAAGATGTGAGAAAATGTTACAACTATAAGATAGGTGCTCTAGGAGACATGGAAATAAGACAAGCCTATGAGAAACTATGTGTAGATGGAGTCTTGAAAGAAGAATTCAAAATCATTGAAAGAAAGGGTTTGACCCAAGTTTTAAGCTTTCCCACCGTATTCAAAACAAAATGGATTAGACTTGTGCTGAGCAGAATTCATGGTGGAAATTTTTGGTTAGAAGATATTCGCATCAAATTGATAAAAGAAATCATACATAGAGTAATAGGGTACCCAACCCTAGATCGGTACAAAACCCTGAGAAGTGAATCAAAGGAGGTTATTAAAAAGAATACTGGTGCCCAGTGGAACAAAAGAGGAATGACAATTCACACCATACAGGATCCTCTAGTTGAGTTTTCTGTTAGAGTCATCGCCCATAAATTCTACCAATCCAGTAGACTCAATAGTGTACCATGTATTGCAGTAGATGTAGGCTACAAATTGGTGAAAAAGGATCATACTTATGATCTTGCAGAACTACAACTACAAAAGATCAATGAAAACCTAGCTGCCATAAGAAGAACAAAGGGCACTCAATGCAAATTTGGATCAATCCTAGTTTGCATATTCTTTTATGTTAAGAATGAGTTTCCTTCTTTTGATAAAGTGGCGTGGAGGAGTGATAGAACCATCATTACTCAAATTAATGAATATATAGAACAAATGGGAGAAAATTTTGATACCTTGACGACAAGCTATTTTGAGGATTTCAAAAAATCCATGAAGCAAACATCAAGGATACCAGCTTCCTTAGTATAAAAAAATACTAATGATATATGTTTCTTAGTTGACATTGATTTTACCTATATTCAAGCAGTAATACCAAGGGTAAGATGGCTAAGGCCATTTGGATATGAAATTAATATTGATGAGGCATCTGTAACAATAACTGCATTATTGGCAGAAGAAACAGATACAAATGCTCTACATTTTGGCACTTATGATGTGGTAAGATCAAAGATAATCATGGAATTAAAAAATTCTTCCACATTGAAGAAGAAAGAGAAATTATTAAAGAATATTAAGAAGAAATTTGGTAAAGAAATTGAGGCTAAAGCAGAAGAAGAAGAAGATGATAGTGATGATGAAGATGAGCAAGAACAAGGGCCAATGGAATTAACTCAAGGTCTTCGAGAAGACAAGGAGGAAGGTGTAGAGGAAGAAGAAGACAAGGAAGCACCAACTGAAGCTGAGCCAACGAAGAGAAAGGCAATAGAACAACCTCCAGCTAAGCCCAGATCAAAGAAAGCTACCACACCATCACCTCAAAAGCCAACAACATGAGCTACAACAAGGGCCTCCACTCAAAAGGCCAAAGAGGAAGTTACAAAGAAGGAACAAATCAAGGAAACATAGGAAGAGCTAAGGAAAAGAAGAAGATATGTGGCTCAACCTGATACTGATGAAGAAGACCAATCTGAAAAGGTAAGCCACTCTTCAGTTGATACCTTATGTAAAAAGATTGGAAATCGTGACTTAAATAATTTAAATAAAGTTGATTTCAGTAAATTTACTAAAGAAGAACAAAATAAGATAGAAGAAATAGTTTATGGAATGATGGTACAGTTCAAGTACACTCCACTTGAACTAGATGGACAATTGCCAAAAGAACTGTCAAAAATTGTAGAAGACAGATGGCATTTTTGTTTGAAAATGGAGAAGGAGATGAGGGAATCAACCCTAGCAAGTGTATTGACAGATTTGACTAAGGAACAAGTAAAGAATGCAGTCAAAAGGAACAATAATAGGTTTACACCTAAATTCAAGGCATTCTTCATACTCCAAAACAGGATGGAAGAAATTGTTCAAAGAACAATGAAATCATGGAAGAACTTGTACAAAAAGATTGAAGATTTTTTTGAAGAAGAATACAAGGAAGAAGCTGCTGTACCAATAGAGGAGAGGAGAAAAAGGAAAGAAGATGAAGAAAAGAAAAAAGAAGAAGAAAGGAAAGAAGAAGAACAAAAGAAAAGAGACAAAGAGAAGAAGGAAGAAGAAAAGAAAGATGGAGAGGAGGAAGAGACACAAAAATAGGATATAATGGGAATAGATGAGCAAGAGCAGCAATCAGATCAGAGTGTGCAAGACACACAATTGCCACCCCCTAGCCCTCCTCAAGAATCCATCTCACCTGCAGACACTGTAACTATTACTGATGTTCCTGATACTTCTGGTCAGAATATCAATCCATTAATTGCAAAAGATCTTAAAAGAATTCTTGACCAATCTACACAACAAGCAATATTATGTACAGATCCAATATTGGTTAGTATAGATGAATTGCAAAAACTAGTAGAAAATATAGTCAAATATAAGGTGAATCCACAAGAACCACCTTCTATCATCTCTACAACTACTAGTAGTCAATTTCAAATGCCAACAAGCATAGTTGATGCTACAATACAAAAGCCAAGTGTAGCTGTAGAAAAAGGAACAAAAAAAATAGGACAAACTATTACATCTGATCCTACAACACAAGCACAAGGTGCACTTCCCAAGATTAGAATAATTGATCATGGTAGACAGAAGGAGGAGGAAACAGTGAAAACCCCTAAAGAACAGGAGGCAATACAAACATTAATAGATTTTCCTACCTCAGGAACTCCTTCACACCAGCCATTGCTAATATCTGTACCAACATCTAGTACTACCAGAGTTGCAAGGGTAATTCACTATGGAGACCCTGAATTAGATGAGGAGATAGTCATATCAGGCTATGACTCAAAAATAATAACCATTGATCAAATCAATGAGGTGCAGGATGCACTGAATAGGAGGAAAAGACATGAGATACTCAGGAAGGAGTATAGACATAAGCAAACACTATATGAGATTAAGGACATCTTTATGGATGCATTCAGTTTGCAATCACCAGATGAGTCAAAGCATATCATAGAGCAATTAATAGATATTGTTGACCAGGTGACAAATGAAGACCTAGAAACAAATGAAAAACTTATGGAATGGTAAGAAAGAAAATTTCAGGGGAAAGTGAATGAGAAAATATCAAGTCAAATTGCACTTTCACAAGTTGAATTGGCAAAGCTTATTGACAAAGTGAAAAAGGTACTTGAGAATATATTCTCATTGTATAAAAAGTTGTGTGATTTTTCATACTTCACAAAAGAAACAAGCCAAAAGTTACTGAGCCTGGAAAGAAATTTAAACTTTTCAAGTATACAACTACCTAAAGATCTAGCTCAAAGTGAGAAGCATTTTGCTCAATCGCTTCACAGTCACAAAGAAATAACTATATTAACAATAGATGAGGCTAATATCAAGGCCAAATTAATACAGCTCCAATCCTCCATTACCCCACATTTAGAGATACTCCATAAAGAGCAAGTATATGCTGAAACCATTCTCAAGAAAGATCCAAATCTTTCTACATCAAATGGACTTATTCATCTTGCTGCCGAGACTACCATCTAGCATAAGTCACTAGAAATTGCTTTGAACAATTGGGATGCAGCTCTCAGGATGATTATGGAGGTAAATAGCACATTTTTGGCTAAATATGGTCTTAACCCTTAAACATTCTTTGACATAAGTGTCAAAAAGGGGGAGAAAAGAGACATAATAGGGGGAGATATAGATATTATGAGATGAATTAATGGGGGAGAAAAGATACAAAGGAGGAGCTTGATATACAGATAGGGCACAATCAACTCAAGGGGAGTTACAAATTTTTTGTATAAATATTGTAAGCTAAAAATTTTGATGAAGATTTCTTTAAACTCTGTATATACCAATCAGATTAGTAAATGTACTTATAAGGTCTATTAAGTGTTTTTGTCACTCATGTCAAAGGGGGAGATTGTTAACCTCATAATGGTTTTTGACACTTGAGTGCCAACACAATTAATCACATTCCACATTGGAGCTAAGTACACCATGCATGCTGAGCCACAACAAATGCCGAGTTGGGAAAGACTTCAGGTGTCGAGTAGTTTTCAGATGCCGAGTGAAGATCAGATACCGAGTGAAGTGTAAGTGCCAACTAACATAAGGTGCCGAGTGTTAACAAGTGTCGAGTAACACAAGGTGCCAAGTGTTAACAAGTGCCAAGCAACATAAGGTGCCAAGTGATACCATTTTGTTTAGGTACCGAGCTATCCAGGAAATAGCATGTGCCGAGTATCATCGATACTTCAGGAGCCGAGTAACTTAGTATATTAGCATAAAAGTTTGTAATTGTACAAACTATGATGCAAAATTTTTTTATAGCTGACATAAGGTAAATCTTGAAGGATTTAATGATGAGATCTAATCTTTTATCTTTCCTATGCAATCTACATGCAGCCAATAAGAAAAATGATGAAGGCATGTAACCAATAGAAGAAGTGCAAATAATAAGCAGAAAATGAAGATTGAATATGGATCATAGATCCATACCTAACCCTAAATCCTCAAATGTCTTTATAAGGAAGAGGAAATTTCATTGTAAATGTATGAGTGGACAAACAAGGGTGCACAAGAAAAATCTATTTTCAGAAGCGAGGGTTATCTAATCACAAAGGATCAAGATCAGAGAAAGTGAAAAAGGTGCATGCATTCAACAATCAAGGATTGTAATCTATCAGGTTCATTGTACCTAATACTCTCTAGCAATTGTATTAGAATGAAAAACCTATGGTGATAGGTTAGCTTAACAACTATTTCATAGATCCTTTAAATAGGTGATTAAATCCTTTAACAGGGTGACACTTCATGTTAAGTGTTTGTAAATCCTCTAACTAGGTCACTATTAATACAGTGTAAAGCCTTTAACAGGGCAGACCATTAGAAGTGGTTGAACAATATTGCTACAGTAATTTTTGTGGGTATCATCCCCATCCCAGTTTTACCTTCTTATTCCTGGAGGGTTTCTGGGTTACCAAATTCCAATGTTATGAGTTGTTGATGCATGTGTTTAGTTTCATGTTTACTTGATGTATTTACATGCATGCAATTTACTTTCAGTTAAAAGTTTTATTGGCTAAAGTGTGATACTTATGATTCACCCCCCCCTCTCATAAGTACTCTTTCCATATTTGAATATTCCAACAGAAGTTGCACATTGTTTTTCCATGGCGACATAGCACCTTTTGGCCACATGTTAGGTGGGTCCTCCCTTTCCTTGTTGTTTCTTCGATGCCAAGTTTCACTAGATCCATAGTGGGCGCTATGGCGCTATCAGAAAGTCTGTATTCCTCACCATTAGCGACATAGCACCCAGATGGAAAGTGATACTGCGATGACATTAGAAGGAAGGTGGGTCCCAAGTATGCCCCGTTGAATATCAGTGATGAGGATTTGTTAGATAGGTTGGCATGTGGCTAGTTTCTATTGGTTGGTATACTAATAGGGTAGATCCATCTTGCTTGCCGCCAGATCTCAAAAAATCAACGGTGGGTGCTATCTCGCTATGGGAAGCTGTAAGGATATTATTCATAATGACATAGCACCTCAGTGATGCATGGCACAAATGACATAATGGGCCTACCCCTTTCCAAAGTAATATTACAGCTCGTCCTTAGTGGCAGTTGTTAGGTGGGTCATAGTATAGTGGTGATACTTCATTGGTCCATTCAACAAACTCGGTGTGCAATTGTACAATTTTATTGATCACCGTAGATCTAAGGAAATTTATGGTAGGTGCTATCTCACTATGGAAAGCTGTGAGGATATTACCCATAGCGACATAGTGCCATTGTGCCATGTGGATTAGTGGAGCTAGGTCTCACAAAGATGAGGATACCAGGTTGTGCCAGGTGGTTGCCAAGTGTTTCGTGGGCCCAAAGGTCTTAAGGAGATAGCGCAATAATACGAAAAGTCTTCACAATCGTCAGATCAATCTGGATCCATGATGGGCACTATCTCACTATGGGAAATTGGTTAGAGGATACACATAGTGACATAGCACCTCGATGACACGTGTCCCAGTGGGTTCGATGGAGGTAGTAACAGTTAGATGCATTGGCAGTTAATGTGACCATCACGATTAGGATTTTTTAAAAGGATGGTGTAGTTAGTAATGAAAAGAGATAGTCAACCATGTCAAACTCCTACGAGGTGGCAAGATAAAAGGAGGTTATTGGTCCATGTGGCCTATTTCACTTATAGTGTTTGGCTGACTCACTGACTCTGCTAATTCATACACCAAAAAATGATAAGAAATTGAGGTTTTACATGCATCTAATCTTATGATCGATTCCAACCACCAAAACTGAATGTGAAGCATGCAGAGACACTCTACCACGTCGATCTAATCTATCTATTTGGTTAGAGCATAGTTATAGTGCTGCCTCTATCTTTTCAAGGCCTTATTTTAGTTAAAAATTAGATTTTATGGTATCGAAAAGCTATATTCAGATCAGATTTTCTCCATGATTGTTCTCTACAGGACTTAATGGTAGGTTGTTGTGAAGTAATTATAGTTGGAGGACACCCCAGTTATGCTTGAGCTATAAAAGAAAAATTTTATGAATTTTGTAGGGTTGACCCTTCTTTGTTTTCTCTGTTATTGCTCTGTAGATTCTTAGTGTAAATTCCCTTGTGCCTCTGAACTACATGATTTTCTGTCTTATCTCTTTCAGCCATTGGTATGAAAGTGCAAGAATTCTTTGCCTCTTCCTGGTGTTTTGTAGAGATCTATGATCCACATGACTGTATCTCCTTGGCCTATGAATGATAATATAAGTGAATCTCTCTTTCCTTATGTCATTCATCTTGGCCTTCTAATTTGCATGTGATTATTAGATTAAAGAAGGTCTGAATGTATATATCCTTAGTTTCATTCTAGTTCAATAGTGCATATATGGGTAGAGTTTGGTCCGAACACTCTATTTTGGTGCATCACCTCTTTAGATTAGATTAGGTAGATTTGCTTTTATGCTCTCCTTCTCCCTTTTCCTCTCCAAGAGTAGTTAGGTGCATCCTGATAGTAAGAGGAAGCTATCCTTCTTCGGAGACTCAACCTCATAGTTCAAGTCCCACAACTTGGAGGTTGTTTCCATGTTTCACTAGGTTGTCCTCATGCATAGGCTTTGGACAAGGGTGCAAACCTAAGTGAAAATAGTTACCATGGCTTGGATGGAAACTTTCTTCTTCACCTTAGGTGTTAGTTCTATCTCCTTAGGCTTGCCCTTGATTTCCACAATGACTTGTGATACACCTTGTACCTATGCTATAGGTGTAGATAAGTCTATCTAACCTTTTTCTTATTGTTCTTGTGTTTCCACTATATCCTTTGCAATTGCATCAACCTTATTTGATATATCTTTAGGTATTTTGACCACAGGTTGTGCATGAGTGACTTGAGGGATGATAGATGGTGGTTCTTATGGACTCACCTCTACCCTTGCTATTTTAGTCATTGATTTCTGTAGTTCATCCACACTGACCAATACAGGATTATCACAAAGTTTTGCCTATAGTGTTGACTAATCTAGGATCTTCTTGAGATCTTCCTCTATGATGGGATTGATTTTCTATACTATGGCATTAGACACAACCTTAATAGTGATTTTTTTAGCATTTACACTAGTTACATGTTGAGGACTAACACTAGGAAATTGTGTCTTGCACACTCTATTCTTCTTCTTGGTGCTTTGGCTTAGCTTTTGCCTTGTCATCTATGTTAATTTCTACTCCTCCCTCAACTATGTCATCATTTGTATCATCTTCTTTATCATCCTTTACCTCTATGGGCTCTTCCTCACCTTACTTCACTATAGTTAACCCATATGTAAGCTTCCACATCTGAGTGGTCTTCTTAACTACATTCTCAATGTTATTTTGTAAAATGCTAAAGGCTCTATATTTAGGTACAAACCTAATTGAAATTTCTTCACAACCTTAGCAATTTGTGCCTTAGTTCAAGCATCACTTGTGATAGAGATGTTTCTCTAATTTATCTCTCCAAGTTTAGACAATAGTACAATTTTTGCTCAACTCTATCATATAAACTCTTTAGCATTGAGTTGGCAATCTCTAGTGGGGTAGTCTTGAATTTTTCCATCATATCATATATGGCTTCCTCCACTTGATTCTTTTTCACTTTACCCAAATTATCAAAATCAACATGTGTAAATCCTAATAAGTCTACACTTTTCTTGACCTTTTCACATAAATTTTCTAAGTCTAATAGAGGATTGTGACTCACCACCTTAAATTGGCTGTTTTCATTTGACTCTATTTTCTCCTCATTAGATTCTTCTTGTGCCACATATTTCCTTCTTGGCTATTTTATGCACTTGACCTCCTTGCTCTACTAGTTTGGTCTTCTCCTTAGCTATTTGTGTAGTTGCACATGTTCTAGCCCTTGTAGTAGGTGTAGTGGGCTTGGTTTGATAGTCTTCTCAGCCCTTGTCATAGGTTGTGCCTTGGCCTTCCTCTTCTTTTGTTTTTTTGGAGTAGGTGCTTCTTTATCTTCTTCTTCCTTGACACCTTTAGTGACTTCAATTTCCTCCTCTTCCTATTGGTCCTCTCCCATACCTTATGTTAAAGATAATGGTGCTTGAGTTTAAGAATCTTCTTCCTCTTCATCATCATCATCATCATCATCTTCTTCTTCCTCTTGCTCAACACCCTCACTAAATTTATCTTTTAGCTTCTTTACCAGCTTATCCTTCTTCTTAATAATAGAAGCTGTCTTCAATTCCATGGTAATTTTGGACTTTTCCAACTCATAGTTCCCAAATGCCTTGACATTTTTATCTACCTCTTTTGCAAATAAAGCTATTATAGATGTAGAGGCTTTATCCACATTTATTTCATATCTTAAGGGTCTCAATCATCTCACCCTTGGTGTAGCAACTTGTACAAAAGTATAATCACTGTCTACTAGGAAATGAATGTCATCATAGTGTTTCTCTACTAGTGAAACTAGTATGTTTAGTCTCTTCTTCATTGACTACTTGAAGTCTTCAAAGTAGGTTGTCATTACAAATTCAAAATTTTCTACTAATTGTTTAATGTATTCACCAATTTGCATTGTTACTGATCTATTGGTTTTCCATGAAATTGTTCCAAATGTAAGGAATGTTCTTTGCACATAAAATAATATAAATATCAGTATATAACCAAATTTACATTGTGCACTCTTTGTCTTTCTGATTGCTCCAAGGTTCTCAACTAGTTGATGTAGCTATAACTATACTAGACCATATGTGTGATCTTTCTTGACAATCTTGTATCCAACATCCAATACTATAGAGGGAACATTATTTAATATACTAGATTGGTAAAAAATGTGTGAAATAACCCTTAAAACAAATTCTATCAATGGATCAGTAATTATATCAATTGTCATGCCTCTCTTGTTACATACAGCTCCCGTGTTTTTTTTAATCACCTCCTTTGAGTCACTTCCTAGTGTCTTAGGCTGATATAGGGTTGGGTAACTAGTAATCCTATGTATTATCCCCTTAGTAATTTTGATAGGTCCATTATCCAACCATAATGAACTATCATGAATTTGGCTAAGTACTATTGTAATCCACTCGGTCTTGAATACATTTGGAAAATCTAGGGCTCGTGTCAATCCTTTCCTCTCAACAATATTAAATTCTTTTTTTAGTACACCATTATCATAGAGTCTATGTATGCTTCCTTTATCTCCATGTCACCAATGCTACCAATTTTATAGTTATAGCATTTCCTAACATCTTGCACCATTAAAACATTTGGTGGTATCATTGATAATGTACTAGAAGGGTCTTGCTTGTAAGCGATATTAGGAATAGCTTTGAAAATTGGTTGCTTAACTTCATTACTCACTAATTGAACATTCAAAATATCCTTTCCCTCTACATTCTTCAAACTAGATCCCATTCATGTGAAACTAGGGTTTACAAAAATATAAACTATGTAGCTTGGCTCTTGATAAATACCTTATAAGATCTGACAAACTAGTGTAGAATCACTGCTAAAATCTTCTAAAACTACTTTGAATGGATTTCCAAATCACCTTCTACTCTCCTCACTCTTTTTCAAATTTGAAATGATGTGAAATGAGCTAAAATTGATCAAATACTCTTTGAAAACCTTACAATAAATGTTGTGTTCTTACACAACTACATGCTTGGAATTAACCAATTTTAGGCTTACTCAACATCCGTTATGAGATCAACATCAACTAGTCAATCTGATAGCTCGACATCCTCTATCATTAACTCGGCACACATAGGAAGTATTTCATGCTCGGTAGTAACATGAAGAACTTAAAAGATTTTTCTTAAATTCCTAATAACATCTTGCATCTTTATTCATGCTAATGTAATCTTTTCAGTAATAAATCCTTTGGAACTGATGAATGATATAACCTTTAATTATTAGTCCCATATACCTCTTGATTTATTAGTTTGATGAGGTGTGATCACTTGACCCATTTTATGAAGTGATCCCTTCTCCATTTGATGTGCCGTAATCATCTTTTTTCTTCCATGTCTTGTTCATTTCATTTCAGATTATTTTAACATCTACCTTGCCTTTTCCTTTTTCAAGTTCATAACTTGGTGCCTTTGACCTTGTTGGGTAATACCTACTAATGTGACCAATCTTTAAATAGCCAAAACATGTAGTTTGAGTCAACCACCTCTTATAGTCACCTCTAAAGTGTGTCCTAATTCAATTCTTAGGAACATGTCCATATTCTTGATAATAATTACAGCTATATCTTGTATTATAATCCCAGTTATAAGAGTTGCCAACGTTCCTTACCTTTGTTCACCTATTTGATGAGCACATGGTTTTAGATCTGCACTCAAAAGCTCTATGTCCATACTTTTGAAAATTATAACAACATCCTTCAAATCTTTGTGTGTGCATGGTCTTAGTTCTGCATTCATATGCCTAATGACCTTGTTTGTTGCACTTATGATTGTGAACCATGCTCTTATGATTGACATTCTGATTTGTAGTCTTGGTCTTGCACATATTAGTAGTATGTCCTTTCTTATAACAATTATGACAAGTAGGTTTGAAATTCTTCCCTTTGTTGTTCCTTTCTTTAACAGTTTTGGATGACTCTCCTTCTTTATGCTAGTGTATCCTAGTCTAGATGTGTCATTATTAGATCTAGGGGATCTCAATAATTGCTCAAAGTATTTGAAGGCTTCATTAGGCTTATTGACTTATCTTCTAGTTTGTTGGAAAAAAATATTTTGTCATCTTTTATAATAGGTTTTTCTTCCATGGCTTTCTTCTTCTATTTAGTACCTCAGATAGTAGTATGGCTTATGATTCTTGCTCTAGCTTGAGATTTTTGATTTCCCTAGCTTGGGCTATATTATTTTCCATTAGATTTTCAATTGTTGCATCAAATTTATTGGAGTCTCCATCTGAAAATAGCTTAGTAGTGTCTATCTCTTTGTATTGTGTGTCATTCTTTGCAATAGCAATTTCCTTCCTTCTCTTCAAGCATTTGTTTAGTTCTTCTCTTGCTTCATTTAGTTGATGTAGAATGAGATGTATTTCAATCTCTTGATTCTCAATAGTCTTTCCCAACTTGTAGATTTCCATTTCAAGATCTTTTCTCAAAGCTGCAAAGCTTCTCTTTCAGGGAACCTGGCTCTAATACCAATTGGTTCAATTACAATAGGAAAAGTAAACTTCTAAGAAAGGGGGGTGAATCAATAGTTTAAACTTGGACCCATAAAATTTCATACACATCCATCTCATACATTCAATGTATAAATTTAAATAACATGAAAATCATGTACATCTAAAACATGTAAGCAAGTAAACATTCACACACATATGACACCAGATATGATTACCCAGAAACCCTCCAAGTGAGAAGGTAAAACTAGGGTGGGGATGACACCCAAAAATCTTCACTACTATATTAATAAAGTGTATCAAATGAAGGATACTATTGCGGTTCCACATTGCATTCCCCATTTCCTTTTGGAAATGAGGACCCCCCACATTTTTTTGGGGTTTTTCGGCACCCTAGTCAAGGGTTTGTGTCATTTTAAGGTCTCACCTAGCCTCCTAGTTTGCATCTTAGGTCCTCACAAGGAAAATCAGTTATCAAAGATCTAGTGGGAGTAGAAACAAGTCATAATTACTAAGCCAAAAGGATGCACTAGAACACCTAATTAGGTGTGGCAGTGCTTCAAATAGAAAATAAAGAATTTTTTTGATGCGGAGATGTGCATCCACACAACTGTGTACTTGCATAGCACCCCAAGGGGTGTGGCTATATAGACCACCCACTCTGCCTTTTTCCTCACTTTGTTTCCTACTATTTTTTGTTTGACACTCCCATGCTTATCTTACACCACAGCTTCAATGAGTCTTCATTAGTTTACAAATTGTGCACCTAAGTAGGTGCACTTTCCACCTATGACATTCTCCTACTCCACTTCTACTTCACCCTATAGAAAGAATTAAGGTGCATAGTAGTGAACCTTTCCCTTAAAAAACAACACATAAAACCCTTAAATCAATAGGGTGCATAGTAACACACCTCATTCGGTGCATTGCTCTACACCTCCAACACACAACATAAGCAAAGCAAGGAATCCATAATTGTGAATGATGCATTCATATTTTCTATCATCTGATTCATAGAGGGGGATTATGCAAAAATATTATCTAATGATGCAGTGGCATTGATAATAGCACTTGGGGCTTATTACATTTAGTTTAAAACATTTACATATCTAAGGGTAGCTGGTGCCACTATCAACCCAAAGAAGCTCCCAAGACATCCTAGTGATAGACTCTTTCTTTTGGAGATTGCTAGACAAGTTGAGTAAGCATATGATAGAGTTAGGAAATAACATAGACCATGTTGGACATGGTCTCTAATCATAGGCCCATATCAAGTAAAGCAGAAGTAGGATATTCCTTATTTAGAATGGGAATGGGATCAATATCCCCTAGAAGAGTACAATGCCCTGAGGTTGTGCTTTAACAACATCAAAAGAGGCCAAAGTCTAGCAAGCAAGGAATTCTAGCATGAGGAAGCCATTAAAGACCACTGGATGAATGTGAAAAATGACTATGATGTGTGTATTAGGGATTATTGTAGGATGAATTTGTATTTAGTAGAAAAGGGTCTAAAGGTCTAGGTTTCATTGTAGATATTGCAACAAGACTTAGGTGAGCTGATCGACCCTCTATTTAGTGCAAATAAAATTGGGGAAAGGCCCATAATGAACAATGAGGTTGACAAGGAGAAGAATGATGATATTAATCATCGAGTGAGGCATGTTATCAAGAGGACATAAGATTGGAATAGGAAACCATTTAAAATTGATCCAATACCTAAGATAGTAATATTTCATGCACAAGCCCACACAACCAAAGGTAGAGGGAAGAAAGTTAGAATTCCTACTTTTGCATCCCAGTTACCAATAAGGCTAGAAATAATATACCAACTTGACTGACCAGTTGGATAAAATCACCCTTTAGAGAAGAAAGGAAATGAAAAAACAAAGAGGAGTTCTCCTCAAAGAGCTGAACTAGAAGAGGGTGAAATCTCAACATCTCCATAGCATCAGGAAGAAAATGTGCAAGGGCCGGAAGATACTACAACTTCCCATGTCCAAGTAGACCCTTAATTATGACTAGCTATGCCTAGCCAAGTAGAAATAGAGGATGAAATCTAGGAAGTCTCTCCTCCTTCAAATGAAAAACAAGCATCTCTTAAGGCCCCTAAGAAATGAAGAAAGATCAAGAATCTTATCAAGAAAAGGAAAAGGGTGATAAAAAGGATGGTTCCTTTTCCATCTATCCTAGACCTTATTCCTAAAGAGGAAGAAGAAGAAGAGGATGATGATGTACCAGTGCAGAGAAGGACCCAACTAGCTAGGGCCATAGAGTAGGAAAGGAGGATAAGTTCCATTGTGACATCACCATCAGTTCTAGAAGAACCTCTGGAAATAACTACTTTAGAGGATGAAGTACAAAAATGGGTCGATGATCAGGATGTAAGGGGTGATGATGTATTCAAAATGTTAGATTTCAACTTCATGCCCATAGGAATGGAGTTGACTGGGGACAAGATCAGGGATACCCTGACAAATGAGCCTCAACAAGAGGACTAGATATAGATGCCACCCAAATCATAGGGTCCCAATCTTACTCCACCATCCCCTTTACAAGTCATAGTGGTAGACAAAGGCTTAGCTTCTCCATTACCTCTGAGTACTGAAGAAGAATAGGTTCAAAAGAAGCCTTCATAGGAGGAAGAGCTGCAACAAACAACTGATAAAGTGTATAAAGAGAGACATATGGTTGAATACCCTTAGCAAACCTCTCAAGACATTGAGGTACAAACTATGGGCTCAACTAAGATAGAAACCATAGAAGGAGAGCCTTCACTGAGGGAAAGAACCCTAGAGAGGAGTGATAAGGGGAAAGTAGTGGCAGAAAAAACTCCTTCATCCTTGAGAGGTGGTCCCTTGATGGAACAATCCCCAAGGTGGTTGTGAAAGGAAATGATAAAAAGTAAAATGCCACAGTTCACTACCAATAAAGAGGACATGTTTGAGTTGATGGAAGTTTTGACCAAACTCAAATCCCCTTCAAGAAATGTAGGACCGTTAGCTTTTATCAACATTGACTAGGATCAAGATTTATTCACACAAGTGGCTATCCCTCTTCCTGATATAGATTTAGAAGATCTAGGCCCATAAGACTATCATATTAGAGAGGTTATGCTCAGAACGCCCATATTGGATATTGCTAGGTTGATGGTCACAATGGGGATAAAAGAGGTCTTCAGAATCTTAGAGAAAGAAGGGGTAGAACTTTGAACACTTCATAGGCAAAATGAAATCCTAGAAGGATATTTAGCTGAAGTTGTTGGTCCCTTAGATCTAGAACACCCTGAGGAGACTTTAAATGCTACACTTTACAAAAGAGATGGGGGAAGAGTATAGTTGGATTCATTTTTGAATACCTATCAATAGTAGTGGGAAATTTTTGAGGAAAAGAGCATCTTAATCATCCAAGGAAATTTTAAGCTATTATAGGCTACATAGGAAAATGTAAGCAAGATGGTAGCAATTTTGAAGCAATATTTTAGTATTATGGATGAAGTACATGCTTGAAGTAAGGATTTATAGGTATTATAGGCTATAAAAGGGCAAAGGTACAAGATTTTTGTAGATGTATATATAGTGGAGGATTTAGATTTGATTGATGATTGGATTGAGAAAATAGAAGATAGTAATAAAGTAATGGAAACATTACATGTGGGGATCCATTCGCTCAAGGACCAAGACCATGAGAAAATTTTGGAGGCAGAGAAACATTATGGCAATGCATGTCTGGATATTTTTGAGGATGAAGAGCGGGAGAAATTAAGGCCCTTAGAGGTAATGGTAGAGAAGTTACAAAATATTTTTGAAGAAGCTTCTAATGATGTTGGCATTTGACAAACCTTACGAATAGAGGAAGCCTTGCTAGAGTTGGATACAAAACTTAGGGATTTTGCTGATACCCATATTAAAGTAGACAACTATAGAAAAAAGGTCAAAGATAAATATGATGCTTTAGATCTATTAGATGCAGCTAAGATTACTGAGATTATTGAGAAATTCAAGGGTAAATATCCAGACATAGCTCTGGTATGAAGGGTGAATAAAACCTAGAAGCCATAATTTTAGTTCTGATGCTCAGTAAAATTTTGTGGTTTTGGACCTTTTAAGGTGAGTAGGGGCATAGGTGCATAGGTGAGTTGGCGCACTTTTCCAAAGATGCACCAAAAGTTAACTACTAGTTCCAAAAATAGAGCTTTTCATGTATTAGAAACACATTCTAACAACAATTTAACTTTGGTAGACGCTTAGTGAAGTATCAACTTCTATTTTTGACACTTCTAAATACTTCTACTTTGACTAAAGGCTTTGTTATTCTTTTTCTCTCATAAATTCTTTTTTCAATGACATGTAAAGGCTAATGCATCCAATTAATGAATATAAAATGGATGGAGTCCTAGTAAGGACTAGTTAGATTGTTAGTTTGTACATAATTAGTTTTTTTTATTAAATTAAAAGCATATTATTGCATGAAGACATCTCTGACTCTCAACACAAATTGAGGAGATGATTTCTTTTAAATACATGATTATAATATGTAATTAGGGCCACCATTATTTTGCAATAATATTATGGTTTTGGTGGTCGCATTTGGAGTATATTGATTCTTTCCTATATGTGTCATTGTTTTGTGAATTTATGTTCAAGGAATTGTGATCGAGCCAAAAGTTTATTGCTTTGTTTTTGGTTGTGCAATATTTTAGTTCTATTGTTTGCTATGGTTTGACAAATTCCACTGACACACCTAGCTCAAGAAGAAATCACCAAATTATGTTTGCATAGCTCTTTGTCTTGCATGAGTGCACTTTTCATGGCCTTGCGATTTGATGAAGAGTGAAATATCATATAATCTCCCATTGATGATTGCATCAGTGGAATCAAGGATGTGCTACTCCTATTTTCATTGGTTACTCACCAATTTCTTTGAAAGCTTAACTCACAGATGTGTTGTTTTCTATAGATTATGTCCATTAAGATTTTTACTTTCGTGTTATTTACTTAAAAGTTTTGTTATTTTATTTACTACCTTCTTGTTAGTTTAGGAATTCATATTAGTTGCATTGTTAGATTGCATTCATTGGAAAATGTTAAAAATACAAAAACATAGTTGTTTTTATGTGTTTTATTTTGAAGTAGTGTGCAAATTCTACATCTCATCCAAAATCAAAATCAACTAGCAAAGGCCTCCTCATGAACAATTTTTTTTAATCTTCAACTAAGTAGATTTTAGTAGGTCACAAGATCACCTGGAGCCTTGGAGTTAATTTATGAGATTTACTTTTCAAGAGAGGAGTTCAAAAGAATTCCTACCACTTAGCATTGCACATAACAACAACTCGATAGAAGTGGTGCTAGAAGGAGGGCTGATATTTTGATTTTTGGAATACTAGAAAAATCTACCAAAGTTTTGAAATTCTACATTTTTTGCAAGTTCAAATTTTTTTCTAAGTTTTTAGAAATTTAGGTGCACTACTACGCAGATGCATTGGTACATAGGTGTGCTAAATTCTGTGGTCTGCCTCATTTTGTGAGAAAGTGTACTTTTGTAGAGGAGCACTTTTTCTAGAGTTGGTGCAAACTGGAGGCTTTCGATCCAGAATCCCCATTTCAGGGAGTGATAAGATCTTCACCAAGTGCACATAAGTTTCTTGAGCTTACCCACTTTTGCAAACCTCTTAATGATAAAGGAATACCTTGAATTCAACCACTTCCATTTGAACTTTCATCATCTTCTTTGAATCCATCTCCACTTCAACCACCTGGTAGACCACCACATATTCCAATAGCTACACCTCCACAACCACCTTTAGGTCCACCAAATCCTCTAATGACCTTCTTCGCAAACACTGTAGACTCACCAATCAATTTGAGAGGTGCACTCCACGACCTCCCTAAAAATCCTAAGAAGTTTAGCTTAAGGTTCATTTATGGAGAAACATGAACTACTAAAGACCACATTAAAGTATTCAAAGAAATTTGCAACCGAAAATAGATTGCTAATGAGGATTTGGTCCTTCATTTATTCCCCTACTCTTAGGGGGAAGTTTCCTACAATTGGTATGTCAATTTACCACCTAGATGTATTGGAGATTGGGATACCTTCAAAAATTTGTTCTTAGAATAATTTAAAACTTTTTTCAACCCAACAATGATACATCAACAATTCATATCGATCAAAAGGGATCTAGCTAAGATAGTCTCATACTTTAATCATGGCTTTCATATGGAATATCACAAATTGGAAACACCATATACTATACCAATTGAAGTAGCTATTTAGATTTATCTAAATGCTATGGACCCTCTTACTACTATCTTTCTAAGAAGTCTTCTTGTAGCAAATATTGATACATTAGAAAAGGTCTTCGTAGAAGCAATAACTTTTACTAAGTAAGCCAATCCTAATAGAGGAGCTTTGATGCTTCTAGCCCAAGCTATCATGGCAATGCCAACATACCTTGTCAGAGTACCCACCATGCCAAGTCAATTCATATCTATGAACCCAGTTCCATTATAATAGGCACTTGCTCCAGAGAACCCCACTCTAACATATCCAAGGTATGAACCTCCAAAAGCTGCCTTCTTTGAGCAAAAGGAAATAGTACCCACTGAAGTAGACAATAACTTTATTTCCAAATTTGGTCAAATGAAAAAGACTATGTCAGAGATGAATAATGAGTTGACTTGTCTAAGTTTGTCACAGGGACATAATAATAGTTTTTAGAGGAACAACGATGGCCCCTACAACAATAATTATGGTCAAAATTATAACAAGAACTACAATGGGAACAACAATGCAAAAAATAATAATGGAGGAAACAACTTCAATCCTCTTGATCACAATAATGGCTTCTAGAGGCAGAATTGATAGTGGAATACCCATTTAAATAATGCAAGCATTTCTATAGACAATAACAACGATAATGTTTAGTACACAAATATCAATCAATATGATGATGGTTAAAATGCATCTAAAAATGATGGTTCATACTATGATGGAAATCAAGAAATGACTCAAAATTCATAGGCAAAGAAATTTGTTCCTCCTATTTAGTTTAATGCTATGCTACTAGAATCCTATGATTTTGCATAAAGTACATAGGTAGAGCAGCTAGCCAATGAAGAATTCTCATTTCCATTTAGCCATGAACCTAACCTTCAGCATGAAGAGATGTTTTCTTTTTGCAATGAAAACTAGAGTATGTACAACTTGAGAAGTAGAAATGAACCTTTGACAGATGGAATTCCCCTAGTACTACAACTGACTCCTACCGATCCAAGAGCGAGTAAAAATATGGCACCAGTTAAACCGCCATCTAGAGGACAACAAAATCAGAACCAAGGAAGTGTACCAACAATATTGAAAAACCCTACTTGGTCTAATGAAATGTATAGTGCCATAGAAGACCTGAAATGAACAAAGACCAACATGTCCATGTTTGACATGTTTCAAAATTGTCCACAACAATGAGAAGCACTCATGAAGACTCTGGATCATACAAAGACTTCCCACAATGTGAATACTACCCCTTAGAAGATGGTATTGCAACAAGTTAATGCTGCAGAGGCATTGCCCACTATGTTTAAAGACAAGGTAGAGGTGCCCCCATTTTTGCTTAGCATCAAAATATATGGGAAGAATGTTCACAATTTCCTTATTGATTCAGGAGCTTCATGTAATGTCATGCCATTGTCCATAGCATAGAAGTTAGGAGTCACCCCTTAACCTACCAACCGAATAGTGATATAGTTAGACAAGATAGAGGTGAAAGTCATTGGCATATTAAAGGATGTGTGGATACAGTTAATAGTCAACCCATGAATTCAAGATGTCATTGATATATATGTAGTTGATATCCCAGAGACATATGAATTACTACTTAGTAGAGAATGGATGAAGTGTCTAACAGGATGGTTTTTCCATCAATTTCACTGAACTTTGGTTACCATGGAAAGGTCTAAACAATATAATCAAAATAGATGCAAAGACAAAGTTAAAAAAGACTATTACAAAATATAATGCTCCCAATGAGGTAGCCTTCTTACAAATAGATTTAGGATACTACAAGGTGATATTTTCTAATACAACTTCAACCAAAACACTAGATGATCAAGATATGGACTCCATAATTTCAACCCTAAAAGATGATGTTGTAACACAATGTCTAGGATTTACGATGCTAATTTACAATGTCTAGGAGAAGAAGCTAACCCCTAATATCCTCCTCCTTCTAGGATTTTTTTGATTACATAAAGTTAGCCATTCATAGTTTGAATGTTCATGATGTCAAGAAGTAGTTGATAAGGTGTTAACAAAAATGGTGGGAGTAAAGAAAGTTAATGATCCACAAAATGAACCTATGGAAAACCAAAGTCTTATGAACATGTTCAATGCTAATGAAAAGATCGAAAAGGAAACTAAAGATCTAAATGCATCATATAGTGATACCTCTTCAGATGGTGGAGGTTTGTCTTTTCCTCCACCCAAAATGATCAAAATACAAAGAAGAAGATGATACATAAAAGGCTAGGGATGGACTTTAGTAGTAGTCCACCCTAAACCCAAAGTGGATGAAATAAAATAATTGATAGATGAAATTTGAGACAAACAAGAAAAACATACGCTCCTAGTTTCAAAAAATGACAATGGAAAATTAGTAAGCCCACCCTGCAAAAGATTACAATGGTATCCAAGAGAAAATCCTTCCAAGATTAGGTAAAAGAAAGATTGAGGACAAATAAGCATAAGGTTAGAAAACCCGAGGAAAGCCAAATTTGGACGCTTCACTTTGATAGTTCGAAATAAAAATCAGGAGCCGGTGCAGGTATTGAGTTAATTAGTCCAAAAAGTAAGTCTTTCTACACAACATATCAATTGCAATTTAGATGTACTAATAATGTCACAAAATACAAAGAATTGATCCAAGGACTTCTTTTTGCACTCAAGAAAGGAGTTACAACTCTCATAGTCGAAGGAGATTCTTAGTTGGTTATTCGACAAGTAAAATAATTATATTCCTATAATGATAAGAGGCTACTTACTTATAGGAAAAGGGTATGGGATCTATTAGATGATTTTGAAAATTTGAACATAAAGTCTATTCCAAGAAGGCAAAACATGGTAGCAAATGCCCTTTCTATTTTAGAAAGTGCATTACAACCAACTGAAGGAACAAAGTTAAAATGATTCTTAGTTGAATTGGTTGCTACTCCGTGTATTCCAAACAATATCACAAACTTCCAAGTCTTTCAAGATGATCAACATATTCTCAAATTTATTATTTACAGTGGCCACTTTAAGGGACAAGACATAGACGAAACCCTAGATGATGCACCTAAGGACAACACAACTCAAGATGAAGATGGAATCTTGAATTTGAAAACTAATACTATTCCCAAGGGGATGATCAAGCTAGAGTGCATTTTTGATCATGATGAACCCACATTTAATAAAATAACCATTGAAGAGAAAGGAATTGAGGAATGTGACTCATAAAATTTAGGAACGAAAGATGATCCCAAGATGGTAAGGATTGGGAAAGCATGCTATTTACAAGAAAGGAAGACATGCTCAAATTGCTTACAAAATATAAGGATGTTATCACTTGGAGCTATGAAGAACTGAAGACATATGATTGTTAGATTATTACACATGATATCCCACTCAAACCTGATGCCAAACCTTTCTGAAAAAGGAAAAGACCCATCAATCCCATCCTCAAACCTCTAATAACAAAGGAAGTCAAGAAGTTACTAGACATGAAGGTTATTTTCCCTATGCATCATTCTACACAGGTGGCTAATTTAGTCCCTATATGGAAGAAGACTAGAGAGATTCAACTTTGCCTAGATTTTTGCAATTCAAACCTGGCATCTCAAAAGGACAATCACCCATTGCCCTTGCTGGATGAGGTCTTACAAATTGTGAATGGTTTGAAAATGATGTCTTTCTTAGATGGATATTTAGGCTATAATCAGGTAATGGTAGAAGAAGAAGATAGGCTAAAGATTTCCTTTATGACCAAATGGGGAACCTTCACCTACAAGAGAATGCCATTTGGATTGATTAATGTAGGGGCTACATTTCAGTGAGCCATGGATGAAGCTTTTAAGAGATTGATTAATAAATGTATAATTATCTATATGGATGAGTTAACTATCTTTTCAAAGGATTGAACTACTCACATTTCTGATCTAAGATAGGTGTTTAATAGGTGTTGTAGGTATGGAATATCTCTCAATCCCAAGAAGTGTTCATTTGGGGTCACTAAGCAAAAACTCCTTGGTCATGTCATTTCCAAAGCTAGAATCTCCATTGATCCTAATAGAGTTGAGGCCATTTTGAAGTTATCACCCCCCAATAGTGGGAAGGAACTCAAGTCTTTCTTTGGGAAGATAAATTTTGTATGAAAATTCATAAGTGGATTTGCAGAGATAGTGCCCCCCTGAATGGTTTGATCAAAAAAGGGGGCTAAAACAAAATGGGTTCCTGAGGTCAAAAAATCATTTGAGGATATTAAAGTAGCCATTTCAATAGCTCCAGTATTGGTAAGTCCTAATTACAACCATCCCTTTAAGATATATTCCTTCACCTTAGAACATTTGTGTGCCAAAATCCTAACCCAGAAAAACTAGAAGGAAGATGAAAGACCTATTGCTTTTATGAACTGCCCTCTAAGAAATGCCAAGTTGAATTATTCTAACCTTGATAAATAGTCTTTTTCCTTGGTCAAAGAAAAAAAGAAGTTTCATCATTACATACTAAGGAGTAATGTGTATGCTATCATACCTGATCTAGTAGTAAAGACATTTTGATGCAAAATGAACTTGGTGAATGATGAGGTAAATGGATGGTGATATTGCAAGAATTTTATCTAGAGGTACAACCCATGAGATTAGTTTAGGGGTCAAGGGTTATCAAGAATGATAGCTGATAACTAGATTGGTGTTGAAAAGAAATTTAAGTTTGAGGAAGAAATAGATACAAAGGATCATAAGAAAATTATAGTATCTCAAGTTGACATTGGTCAAGGTGTAGTAATGGATGTCTGATACTAGGATATTGTTTACTATCTTCTATAGAACCAGTGCCCTAGTTGGATGAATAGTTCATAGCGTAGGGGACTTAAAATGAAGTGCAAGTCCTATATGTTGCAAGACAAAAAGTTGTACATAAGGAACTATGAAGGGATCTACCTGAAATGCTTAGGATGTGAGGAAGTGAAGGAAGTCCTAGAACAATTTCACAATAAGTATGGTACATGACATAGTTTGGTAGATGTGATTGCTCATATAATTTTAAGATTGGGTTATTTTTGATCCACAATATTCAAGGACACTTTTGAGCATGTGCATTCTTGTCATGTTTTCTAGACTAGTGCTATAGAGAAAGAAAACTGGCAATATCGTTACAACCAATGTATGAGGTACACCCCTTCACAAAGTGGGGGCTAGATTTCATTGGTCTAGTCAATCTACCATCATCTATTGGACACAGTTACATTCTTATAGCCACTAACTATTGTAAAAGTTGGACAAAAGTAGAAACTTTCAGGAATTGAACTACTAAGGTGGTAAAAAACTTCTTGGAGGAACAAATTGTTACTAGATTTGGGATACCATTTTCCTTAGTGTGTGATAACAGATCACATTTTGCATCAGTATTCTTGATGCAATGGGCATTTGAAAATTTGTTTATTATCAAGTTCTCCTCAAATTATTATCCACAAGGGAATAGTGTGGCAGAATCTACAAACAAGAACTTGATTTTAGTAATAAGGAGATTATTAAAGGATAATTCTAAAGATTGGCATACACAACTCAAATATTCTCTATGGATGGATCGACTAAGGGTTAAAAACACTTTGGGAACTTCTCCATATTTTCTTGTTTATGGACAAGAACCAATATTTTTGCTCAACCTTTGGATTTCTATTTTGAAATTCATGAGTGAATATGTTGAAGATGTTGAAAAAGTACAAATTAGAATAATGAATATTTTAGAGCTGAATGAGAAATGGACAACTACATTGGAGCATAGAGAGAATACATCATAAGTTTTGCATACTTTTAACTAGATTGAACCATACTCAATATAAACTAAAATTGTATTAGAAATCAGACCATTCTCTAGCCTTGGAATCTCACTTATATAGTGTGAGATGCAACAAGCTTCAAGCATAGAGAACTGATAGCTGTTCTATAGAAAAAATATTTTTTACAAGTGTTGGCTGCCATAAAATACAAAAAGGTGTGTATCAGAAAATACTTTTACATCAAAATATTCTTTTGGATGAACCAATTTTCTATTACACCTCAAAAATTGTGAAATTGATGATTGGCTCCCAAGTTAATGTAATTCTTTAGAGTATGTGGCTATTAGGCTTGTGAGTGATGTGTCCTGTTCTATTGCCTGCAAGCTTACCTTGACTCAGGGGTTCTCAGTGTCTTCATCATGGAATGTTAAAGTAACAATTACCTCTGCATCTTCTTCTACACCATTAACTTCTACCATCTATTTTGTCGACATAAATTTTTCTTTCCATTCATTGAAAATAGCGTCATCAGGCCAATCAAAGTTTATGATTTCCCTCTGCACTTTTATTATAAAATTTCTAGCTACTTCTATTTCAATGACATCTTTCCTAATAATATTGTAAAATAAATGCACTTTGACCAACTCTTCATTGGTCATTGCCCATTTTCATTTACAATATTATTCATTCTTTGACAAAATATTTCATCCAATTCCTTTTTCCATTCTTCCTTTTCTTTTATTTTTCCAACCTTTTTGAAAGCACTAGGAAAAAGGTCAAATTTTTTAGTCATATACTTGGAGAAGAAAATTGTTATTCTTTTTTGAATAGAATCCTGTTTGTCATCAAAATCCTCTAGCTTATTAAGCAAATAATTTTTTTTTTCTATTTGGTGACATGGCAACTAGATGAAGATATGCACATAGCAATAATATCATTATTCCTTTTGGTCCACTTCTATACAATGGGTATCAATTTAGCTTCATCTCCTTTTATTTCATCCCAAATAGCTACAATTCTTGCCAACTAATCATAAAATTCTGGCCATTCAATTCTATCTGTTAAATACATTATAACTTGCTTTATTTTTTTTCATATTGATTATTCAATTCTACATGCATTGCATATAATTTATTCTTTTCTTCTTCAAATTTCTCTGTAGTGTAGAATTTAGGCCTTTGTGGGGTGTCTAGTATTTCAACAATGGGAGTTGATTTAAATGGCTCAATTGGTGGCCGAGGATATATAATTTTTAACCTACTGGATTCTCCCATCTTTCTCTTCCCAAGTTGCTTGTCCATTTGGGCTACTTGATTTTCCAACAACTGTATCTATTTTCCCCTTTCCTCATAGGCCTTCAAAACTTCTTCAAACTTAGCATTAAGTTCTAAGAATTTATCTTGTTCTTTTCCAAACACCACATTCCCAAATTTTAACATTTTTGAAGTCATTCCAAAAATTTCTTGGCTACTCACTTCATCAACCCTATATACTGTAAGAGTACCAATATGTTTTGAACTATAAATTTGTTGCATTCTAGTTTTATCTCTTTTCTCAATTCACCAAATTACTAGGGCTTGATGATTATCACTAAATCTGATTCCCTTATGTGCCTGTAGTATTTCTTCCTTAGTTTTATATTGCAATTTTTCTCTTTTTTATTCGAGTCAAAGATCATAGCATTAGCTATATCCCATTCAGGAAGAATTAGGTCCCATGACTCCTTAACTAACTATCTCTTAGTCTTAGGTGTTAACTAGGAAAAATCATTCAAAAATTTAGACTTTACCTCTTCCTCAATAACAAAGTCTGGTTTGCCAGGTTGTTCTACCTTTATTTTCTTGCATACTTTTTCAAAATTCCTATATTCTTTCTCCACAAAAAATGTGCAAAAGCCTTAGATTTAACAAAATTTTCATCATCTATAAACTTCTTAGAAGCTTGAGAAATGATGGGATCTATCTCCTTGCCTTGATAATCAACAACTGTGAGGTCTAAGGAGGTCATCAGAGGCTCTTGACGCACTCCTCTTTCCATGTCTGCAGAAGTAACAATTACATCCCCTTCTCCATTCATTTGTCTCAACTAATCTCTTAAGGATGCTTCATCCTCTATTCTAATTGGAGTTTGAATTGGGGAATATTCTTCTACACGAGAAGAGGATCCTTGTTCCAATTTATGCATCTTTGGGGCACTAGCTATAGGTGGGCTCTCTAGCCATGGTCTTCTGTGAGGGGGACCCTATTGTACACACTGCACTACTATGTACCCTATCCTCTTCTATAATGTATACTAACCTAGAGCAACTATCATTCTACTATTTATTCTTCTCTCCATCTCTCCTACTCTATTAGGATAGGCTTTGACATATGTAGCCTTCTTCTCATTCATAGCTTGAATTATTGCAACAAAATTATTCATCAATACATGCATTTTGGCTCCCCAATATTTCTTTCCTTTCAATGGATCATAATTAGAGTCAAATGCATTAATGAATTCCAATTTTTTTTTGAATACTATCCATTTCTCTTTCCTTATCTCTTGTTCCTATAAGGAGAAGATATTCCTAATAATATCTTCAGGGAAATACACTTGGTGTATGATACGAGTGGCTCTTGTCCTTTCCCTTAGAAGATCAAAGAATCCCTCTGGGTCAATGTACCTTGAATGGGATTCTAACATATTGTACTTATTCAAAAATAGGATAAGATGTCTCCATCACTTCCTCACAAAAACAAAATCATGTGCTAGAATAACTATTGGGAAGAAAGTTCCATTACCCTTACCAATCATATCTCTCTCTCCTCAATGGTTCTGATTTGCCACAACAATTCTGCTATCCCTATCTTCAATGGCACATGGAAAGGTAGAACATGAGGCTTCCCAAAAAAACCATATACTCTAATTACTGTAGAAACATTATATGGGATTATATCCCCCGAATTATGACTAACCAAGAGCGCTTTTGCATGATCTTTGGGTTTGATCAATTCTAACAATGAATGTGGGATTCTAGGGCTATCCCCTCTCAAAAAAAATCTAAGCCTAGATGAAAAATACCTATTAAACCTTACAAAATTGGCATTTTTAGCATCCCAAGTCATATCAACACTCCAAAATTGGACTATATTCCTCTCACCATCCCTTGTCAATCCTAGTTCCATACCTTCAGAAAAAAAGGTAGCTCCCTTAAAAAGACATATATGCATGAGTAGGGAGTGCCAAAACAAGGGTCTATTTACCTCTCCTTTTGATATTCCTACCAAACCATTGTGTATTTCTTCTACTAGGAAAGAGGCAAAATCCAAAATACTGCTTATTCCAAACTATAATGTTTGAGCCATGATAAGAACAATAGATCCTAGGATGTAATCCCCTTCATCCATTCCAAAGATTTAGTAGAGGGAAAAGTACAAAGCCTGAGCCCTAGGATTGAAAAATTTCCTCATCAGTGGCTCTGGGGTATTAGGTGTAACTAGAGGTAATGTTCCAATTACAATGAAATGTTGTTGTAGAGGCCCTACTCTTAGGTACACTCTTTGTGCATCATACCTTTCTTGAAGGTCATTTAGGGAAACTTGACAAAAAAGAATATAACCGTTTCCACATAACCCATAATAGATCTAAAATAAATACGAAATTAAAATCCACATGCAAGAGAATAGACAACATACCCACAAAATTGTGACACAAGATATACCCTAGGAAACCCTCATTGAGGGAAAAAACCCAGCCTCCAAAAGCATCCATCACCATGTATTATTCAGCAAAAAATACCATTTCCATACAACCATGGAAGCCTTCATGGCCATAGCCACAACTGAGAAAACTATGTGAACAAGCATGAATCCACACATCCCATGCCATGCTTTCAACCTTCACAAATGCTCCCTTGGCTAACCTATCAAGCCTTGTCCCGCTCGACTCTTGCCTTTTTCTTTTTCCTTCTTGTCCCTCTCTCTCGATACAACAACTACCCTTGTGGCTGCTTATATAGTAGCAAGTCCCACAAAACCACCAAGTGGTATTACATAAACCATGTGCTACCTAACCCACTGACCCCACATTTAATATTGGGCATTTAATTCTTTTTCCCAATATTAAATAATTACATAAAATATTTTTACAATGTTACAATACAACTCATCAAGAATATTCCATGGGAATCTTTACATATTGCATGTCCATCTAGGTACAACATTACATAATAAAAATAAAATAATAAAATAACAATATTATGCAATGTGTGCAACACCCATTATCTCCACAATCTCGCACTTGTTGTATACATTGCATAGGGTCAATTCGTAGCCACATAAATGAACAAGAGAACAATCCCTCCCAGCACATCCACCATCATGGATCAAAATACACCAAGTGCTCCATCCCAGTACCTACAACAAAATCAAAGTATCCAGCATCTCAAACATGAATGATCTCACCTCCTATTATGCCACTCCCACTGGACATACATAGAAGCCATCCAAAGAGAAAGCCACCCAACCTGTCACATTAGAAGATCATAGAATCTTGTACCAACTGAAATTCCAAACAAAATAACCTGATCTAAAGCTAATCACATGTATCCGTAGTTGTAAAAATATCCATAGCTGAAATAGCACCCACAAAAAAGTGCCAAACCCATCCAACTATCCATACCTCAAAGGTATAACAAGTGAATCTCATATCACTGACATATCCAATCTACAACCTGCAATCACAAGCCTCAAGAGCAATACCTGCCACATATATACCAAGAAGCTCCCACTACAAAATATAATGTCAAATCTATAACCAATCCACTCAACACATCTCAAAGAAGTGAATCCATGTAGTATCAAGGACATCCACAATACATAAACCAATATCTTGCAAGAAAAAAACTCTCATAACAAGTCTCCAATAGTCTCCCAAATTCTCCACAACTAACTGAGGAAAGAGATAAAGTAATAACCATGTCATCTCTCACATGACATACATGAGCACAAACTAGTGATCACAATCTCTAACCAATCTTAAATTCAGTGTAAGAAAAACCAAACATCCAGGAAGATAACCAAGACTAGAGAAACCATGCAAATCATAACCTGTATCATGTCCTTCTACACACACCTCTAGATGTAAACTGTGCAAGTTAGATCTCCTCCATAAAACCCCAACAAGAAGCCTCAACAACACCCAAACCATACCATATAACAAATCATGGATGTAAGCCTCTCACAAGAAGATCAAACTCAATGAACCCATTCCTAAACCAAGGAATAACCATTCCTAATCCAAGGAAAATGCCCAATATAAAAGCATCTCCCAAACTCAACCAGCATAACAACATATGCACATGGAGATAACCAATGCTAAACCATCTCTCAAATGAACCCTCCAGAACTAACTCATGTACCATAGCTCAAGATCCATATCCATGAAAGATAAGCATAAATATAATGCAACTGAGAGAAAAAAATGGGCTATACCTCTCAAGTAGCAAACCGCCAAGTAGACCAAGTGTGGGGAATGAGAATGCTCATCAAGATACCCAAGTCTCCAACCAAGACTCATCTAAGAATAATCTCCTCTCAAGTCCATATCAGGTGACTGCCCCTCGGACTTCTTGTTGAAACCATCAACCATCCTAACAAATACTTCTTTAATCCAAGAGAAATCAGCTTCACCACCGTCTCCAAGTATCCATGAGCACCTGTAACCAATCAATCCATGCCAACTCAAAATGAAACATAGCAATATCATGAAGTATCCAGCTTATGATCAGTGTAATCAATACAAAGAAACTAAACCAAGATCAATGTCAAAGTTCCAACCATGGCCTCAAGAACATAAACATGACAACATGATCTTACCATCTCAACTAAAGAGATAACATGCTCCATATGAACATACTATAACATGTCACAACTCTAAACGCGTATCAAGAGTATATCATGACATAATAAAGAAACCATCCTCATACCAAGGATAACATGCCAAATAGAAGCATAAACCACACCTTTGCCAAGAACCCTGTGAGTCCTCAAGATGCAACCATCTCCACACACCATGAAGAAAACCATCTCCACATACTAGGAAGAACCATCTCCACACACCATGAAGATAACCAAGAACTCCATGAGTCCTCAAGATCTAACCATCTTCACACACCATGAAGATAATAAGTGCACCATGCAAATGCCAAAGATGCTTCTGCAGCAATAGGATCTAAGACAAACCTCCAACATCTGCAAACACTCAATAAATATATCAATGCCAAAAAATCCCACTCAACTGTGGTACCAAGTCACCTATGGCATCATAAAATCCATCCTCTCCAAATCAAGAAGATATAAACCAAACCAGGAACTAATCCTGCACTGTCACCCCATCACTGTCACAAGCTCCCACTAAACCGTGTATCCAAGCTATCCATGACATAATGATGAAAAACCCATCCTCTAACCATGAAAATCAACCAAGGCATCAAACCATCAAAGAACTCAAAGTGCACATCATGAGCTCCTCAAAAGAAAACCAAATAATCATGATCCTCAACCAAGAAGATATACCACCATAACTGTATCAGAAATCCAAGCTAATGAACATCAAGTATGTACCTGTATATCCAATCATGTCATGCCAAAATCCATGACACCATGATCACATCCATGAACCGAGCATCTGGCTCTCAATATGTCCAACCTGTCAGCATAGAATAGTCAACCACAATTCTCTGCCATGACTGTACCTGGTAATGACATCTCATCTCTTCTACATGAAAAATAAAATCAGCAAATTATGTGACTCAGGGCATAGACAACCCAAATCCAAGCCACCAATCTAAATATGCATCAATAATGAAAGATCAATGGGCAAAGACAACCCATAACCAAGCCATAAATACAACCTGTAAGTATAGACCACTTACAACACTGCACAACTTGTAGATCCAACAAGTCGTCATGCATATCCAAACCAAACATTGATAACCATATCATCATGAGATCAATCTGAAATATGAACTGAGTATACAATGACATCAAATCTTAAATCTCCAATGCCATAAACTCACAATGTTACCATAGTCAAAATATACCTATAAACTATTCAGATCAATATATCAACAAATAAATCATCCCAAACTTGCACCAAATCTAAACCAATGTGTAGAGCTCTCCAAGAGCTTTCCGTTGACTACTCGAAGTCCAAAATCTGACTCCGTATGCCCAAGTTATGCCCTAATCCATGCTCAAAATAAATAAAATCTAAATTTAGGGCTCTTAAAACCTGAAAAAATATCAAAATCAGACAACCAAACCTACACCATCTTGTAATTCTCTGAATTAGCTTTCCAACGCCTATAAGAACTCTGAAATCTGATATTCTGAGAGAAAGTTATGGCCGTTTTACTAAGACAGTCTTTTTACCATTTTCAGCACGATTTTTCATTTTTTATTTTTTTTCAGTGACGAAAATTTTGATGGGATTAAATTTGACGGCCATCATGGGCTAAAACTGAAAAACTGTTTCATTTCCTATGAACATGGCCAAATTAGGGCATATTATATGTCAAAATTTATGGAAATATTGACCCGGATCCAATTGTGAGGTCTGTTTTTACCTAGGAGGTCATTTCTCCAAGCTACCCCCCAAAACCCTCATTTTAAATGAAACATCCGAAAAAAATATTTTTGTCCAACAATTTCACATGCCCAAATCTTTTAACATCCCATCATAATAGCAAACCCAAAAACCCTCAGATCTACAATAAATCATTCATATATCTTGCCCTTTCTTTTTTATCCTCTCATGCATTCCCATGGATTCAATCTAGGGTTACAATTAAAAAACCATATCTCTGAGACCACTTGTAGGGAAAATTGACAACAAAGAATATAACCATTTCCACATAACCCATAATAGATCTAAAATAAACACGGAATTAAAATCCAAATGCAAGAGAATAGACAACATACTCACAAAATTGTGACACAAGATATACCCTGGGAAACCCTTGTTGAGGGAAAAAACCCAGCCTCCAAAAGCATCCATCACCATGTATTATTCAGCAAAAAATACCATTGCCATACAACCATGGAAGCCTTCATGGCCATAGCCACAACCGAGCAAACTATGTGAATAAGGATGAATCCACACATCCCATGCCATGCTTTCAACCTTCACAAATGCTCCCTTGGCTAACCTATCAAGCCTTGTCTCGCTCGACTCTTGCCTTTTTTTTTTTTCTTCTTGTCCCTCTCTCTCTATACACCAACTACCCTTGTGGCTGCTTATCTAGTAGCAAGTCCCACAAAACCACCAAGTGGTATTACATAAACCATGTGCTACCTAACCCACTGACCCCACATTTAATATTGGGCATTTAATTCTTTTCCCCAATATTAAATAATTACATAAAATATTTTTACAATGTTACAATACAACTCATCAAGAATATTCCATGGGAATCTTTACATGTTGCACGTCCATCTAGGTACAACATTACATAATAAAAATAAAATAATAAAATAAAAATATTATGCAATGTGTGCAACACCCATTATCTCAACAGGTCATCCATATCAATAATCTTGTGCACAACATGGTTAGGGTTGAGGTTGAAAACCTCATAAATTAGCTCAAGAGAAACCCTAAATAAATTATCGCTAGCATAATTCTTCACAAGCCTGGTAATTGGATCATATTTTTTAGCTAGGTCCACCAATAAATCACTGTCAAAGAAAACCCTAGGGACTACTAATTTTCCAATATCAAACTCCCAAACATTACTTAAAGGGGTATCTAGTTTTCTTTCAACAAACCATTTTTTGAACAGTTCTAAACCTCCCATGGAAATCTAAGCATCTCTGTAATTATTTTCCTTATCATAGAAACCCTCAGCAACTACTAACCTAGGGTTCTTTGGAATGAAATTTTTATCACTTCCTATTTCAATCACAAATGGGGGAAATTGCTCAAGGAAATCATCATGGACAGACCTCTTGAGATAGTCAGTGTTGTTCAGAGAATTCCTTTTGTGGAGGTATGTTTTTGAAAACTTCAAATTTCACACAACATGAATTCCTTGACTCTAGGAGGATACAAAGCATTGACCCATTGAATTGTGTCTCTTTTCTATTGAAATTTTCTGTAACTCACTGAACACCTAGTAAAAAATTTGTGTCCTAGCTCTAAAAATCCTTGCGCTCTGATAACCTTTCATGATTTTATGATTCAATTATGGCAGATTTGTTAATTATACTCATGCATTATGATCACATGAATGAGCTCTAAGTGACATTAACTTTCATTAGCCATTATTTCCATGTTGCACTTAGATTTGAATCTTATTAGTTGATCTCATAACATCAGATGACCCTATTTCAAAAATAAAAACTACTTTATGGCTTTAAAGATCCAGCCATGTGTCGAATAGGCACTTCCCCTCATTTCTTAAAATTCTTGTATCTTGATAATGCAGGCAAGTGCCAACCATCGATCTTCCCTCAAATCAATAGTGAAGAAAATAAAAAATCTTTAAGTACAACCTTTACTATTTGGATCCGACTAGCATTATGCTCCAAAATCTCTTTCTAGCCTAGCACAACTCAACACATATCTATCACAATTGGTCCCACCTCACCATGCATCAGATTAGTGCTTCTCCATATTATTTAAATGTCATGAAACTTCATAATGCAGGTAAGTGCTGACCTTTCATCTTGCATAGATTAAAAATCACAAAATTTTGTATCCTTGTATCATCTAGTTAGCTAACTTGACCAATATGATATCACCTTTCAAACCAAGGTGCTTTGACAAGTCTGATTGCACTATCAACTCTTAGAAATTTTGTGCTCATGACATCATCATTTCCACTTGGCATATACATGTGATGTTCAACTAATGAATATGCTCCAATTCATAAAAGCTTTACAACTTGACATGACTCAATACCCTTCTCAAAGGTTTGTCCCACTGTGCCACGCGGTGCATTGGTGCTTGCCCACATTACTTAAAGTTTGATCATTTTCTTAATGTGGGGAAGTACTCTCTATTGATCTTGTTAAGATCAATGGTGAATGAAAATCTTTGCCTTTTAGAATCTAGTCAGCCAAGTCAACCAATGAAACATTTCCTTTATGCTCTAGCTCATCTGACAATTTCCATGGAGAACATCAGTACTATCTTCTACTAGGGTGGGTCCATAATGTTATCCTTTTCCACACATCAAATAGGTTCTTTCCTTCTTTACTTATTAGTTTATCATCTTCACAATGCTAGTAAGCACTAGCTATTGATCTTTGAAAGATCAATGACAGAAAAAGCTGAGTGTTTAGACAGTATGAAATAAAAGAAATGATATAGTATGAAATAAAAGAAATGATGTCATCATGGACACATGTCACTAAGGCACTTCCCCACTGTCTAAAACTCATGCAACTTCATCAAGTGGGAAAGCACTGCCTGTTGATTGATTTAAGATCAATGGTGGATCAATTTGATGTTATGGAAGCGCATGTCAAAATATTGAACAAATAGAAATATTACATCTATGGTACAGAAAGGGAACAACTATCAGCATCGATGATTTATCTCACAAAGTGTGGCTCTGACATTATTGTGGACACGTGTCCACAAGGCACTTCCCCACATTTCTTGAAACTCTTGCATCTTGATCAAGCAAGAAATCATTATCTGTCGATCTATCCAAGATCAATGGTAGATTGAAAATAGATTAAAGTCTGCTCATGGTACTTCACTTATTATCACCATGGACAAGTATCAACACAAAAATTGCTCACTTTGCTTAAAACTTGATGAAATTTATCAAGTGAGAAAGTACTGATTGTTGATCTAGATCGATCAATGGTGCAGTGAATTATGGAAGAAATGTCCATGTTGCAAAGAACAACCAATGAGAGATCAAATAAGTGGAGAATGTCAGGATATTGCAGTGTGATATAGAAGTGACATCATTCAAGAACACATGTCACAAAAGCATTTTTCACTTTATTTAAGCCTCTTGCATCTCCATAATGTGGGTAAGCACTATTCATTGATATTTCTTTGATCAATAACTGATAAAAACCATCATTTCAAACATAGAAAAAATGACCCTGATGAAAGATTGCTTAGAAAATAAAGGGTTTAATCATGAAAAATAAAGTCATTGTTTATAAATTAAAATAAAGACCTAGGATAAAATATACTCCCACATCAATTTGAAAACATTAACCCTTTTGAAAACTAGGGCACAAAATGAGGGTTCTAACCTATCCTTTAGGAAATTGAACTGGGGTTCTGATTTAGGATTACCAGATCAAAAGAAAAAGCCTTGGTTTTTCTTTTATGGGAAGTCATAAGGCACAAAAAAAAACCAAGCCAACATGATCCAAATCACAATTGGTTCAAATAGAAGGGATCTTCTTGAAGGATTGCTAATATTGTTGTTTAGCATGAGAGTTTCTAAAAGTTCTAAAAGAGGAACACAAGGGATGTTCATAAAGGATCAAATCCAAGAAACGACACCAATGTCTTGGCTACACAATCTAAGAATAGTTAGGATATAGAAGAAAATGAAAAGATACAAAAAGAAAAGAAAAGAAAATATAAAGAAAAATGGTGTTAAGGCTGAAGGATTCTAAAAGATCTAAAATGGCAAAAAGATACACTTTAAAAATGAAGTATCTGTTACCAAAACATTGCTTCATCAAATAGTGACATTATGAACTACATGGAGTGATTATTTTAATAAAAAATTGCCAAAAAATTAAAAAAAGAAAAGTGACAGCCCGCTAAGAGCCCTAGAACTGATTCTCTCACTTGGTTAAGTAAACTATTGATAGATAACCTTTGTGGAGATTCCTAATGAATGAGCCAAGAGGGGTGGAAGATTGTTTCCAAGTCATCAAAAACCTTTGATAGAATACATCCTAAGATGTCAAAGGAAATGAATACATTGAACACACACTAAGCTTGAAGGTTTTAGATCCTGAAATTTTGACTATGAAGTCATTAGAAATACACTCAAAATGTCTAGAATTCAGTTTGTGTTTTACCCATGTTGAAAGAATGTTTACTGATGAAGAAATGCCTTTGTCATTTCTTCCTTTTTTTGGGGCTATTTTTTGTGGTTCCACTATGTATGCCCCATTTCCTTGTGGAAATGAGGACCCCCTACTTTGTTTTTGGTTTTTTTGGCACTATAGTCCAGGGTTTGAGTCATTTTAAGGTCTTACCTAGCCTCTTATTTCAAATCCCAGGTCCTCACTAGGAAAATCAGTTATCAAAGATCTAGTGGGAGTAGAAACAAGTCATAATTACTAAAGAAAAAGGGTGCACCAGTGCACCAAATAGAAAATAAAGTGAAATTTTGATGTGCAGATGTGCATGTGCACACTTGCATAGCTGGATACCTACGTAGCACCCCAAGGGGTGTGGTTATATAAACCACCCACTATGCTTTTTTCTTTACTTATTTTCCTACTATTTTTTTTTCATCACTCCCATGCTTATCTTACACCATAGCTTTGACGATTCTTCATTAGTTATCAAATTGTGCACCTAAGTAGGTGCACTTTCCACCTGCAACATTCTCCCACTCCACTTTTGCTTCACCCTGTAGAAAGAATTAAGGTACACAGTAGTGCACCTAGTTAGGTGCACTCATGTGCACCTTTCCCTTAAAAAAAAAACCACATAAAACCCTTAAATAAATGGGGTGCACAGTAGTGCACCTCATCTGGTGCACTACTCTGCACCCCCAAGACAAAACATAAGAAAAGACAATGTAAACTTGGTGCGCACTAACACACTTGACTTGGTGCACTGGTGCACACCTGAGTATAATTAAACAATTCAAAGATTAAAAGGAAATGGGTGTGCACTAGGCACACCTAGCTTGGTGTGCTAGTGTGCACCTTGGAATCCTAAAACTTCACAAAAAAAAACCTAGTTAAGTGGGCACTGGTGCACTTAAGTTGATGCACTTGGTGCATTTGATTTTTTATTAAGAGGCTTAAATGGGTGTTCTTATGTTTTCAAATAAATTCTACTTTGTAAAATTCTAATTTGATAGGGACTAATGGATGTTCTCCCCTTTTTGTGCAGATATAATGGCATCTTCATTAGGCAAGAAAATGACACCAAAACCCATTGTGTTCAAATTCCAAGGCATTCCATCAAAATAAAGGTTCCAAGATGACTACTTTGAGATTAAGGACACAAATTTGGGACACATTGATTTGGCAGAGTTCCTAAGGATATGTAAAAAATCCACTAAGAGATCAACTATGGTTTCTACATTGATCCGATCGGGGTTGGTAAACACAACTTCACACCCAATGTTAGTGCAATCCTCAAAGCTCATAATGTTATTTGCACAACATTTTTTCCCCAAGGAGAGGGTGGTGAAGAGTGTGACTAGAGAAGTTGTCTTAGACCTTTGACCTGACAACATTGAGAGAGTATTCCATCTCCCTAGGGTAGATTAGTTTATTAGGTTGACTTATGAAGCAGTAGAAAGATGGTACAGAGAGCACTTGAAAGAGGCTTATGAGATCATCCAATCTTCTTATCTCACAGAGAAGAATCCTTTGAGGAAGGTAACTAGTAAGGTGGATATGACAAGGGGATACATGAAAGAAGATATTGGATACTTGGTTGTACTTTTGAGTAGAGTGATGGGTCTGCCTGTAGCTGGACACTTGAATGTCTTTATGATAAATTTTATCAAGACTATCAAGACAAAAAAGATGCCACTTGACTGGGCCACTATGTTAAGTGAAAATCTATGTGAGCAATTAGGAGTAGTAAAGGATAAAAGGAAGTTCTATATGACTTCATATTTGGTGTATCTATTAGTTGCAAGGTGACAAACTATCCTAGATTGTACAAAAGAGGTAGCATGTAGGATCTAAATGCTTGGCCATATATCATGTACCCTTAGTTGGTAAGGAAGAAGCTCTCAAGGCAAAGAAAGGAATACATAATCATGAATGATGCATTCACATTTTCTATCATCCAATTCATAGAGGGAGATTATGCAAAAAGGTTATCTGATGATGTAGTGGTGTAGATAACAACACTTGGAGCTTATTACATTCAATTTAAAAAATTTACATATCTAAGGGTAGCTAGTGCCACTGTCAACCTGAAGAAGCTCCCAAGATATCCTAGTGATAGACTTGTTATTTTGGAGATTGCTCAACAAGTTGAGTCAGCATATGACAGAGTAAGGAAACACCATAGACCACGTTGAACATGGCCTCTGATCATAGGACCATATCAAGTAAAGAAAAAGTAGGATATTCCTTCTTTAGAATGGGAATGGGATCAATATTTACTACAAGAGTGCAATTCCCTGAGGCCATGCTTTGACAACATCGGGAGAGTCTAAAGTATGATAGCCAAGGAATTCTAGCATGAGGAAGCCATCAAAGACCACTAGATGAATGCTACAAATAAATCTAATGTCCATATTAGGGATTATTGTATGATGATTTTGTATTTAGTAGAAAAGGCTCTAAAAGTCCAGGTTCCATTGTAGATATTGCAACAAGACTCAGGGGAGCTACTCGACCCTCTGTTTAGTATAGATAAAATTGGGGAAAGGCCCATAATGAACACTAAGGTTCATAGGGAGGAGAATGATGATATTAATCACTAGGTGAGGCACATTATCAAGATGACATAGGATTGGATCAAGAAACTAGTTAAACTTGATCCAATACCTGAGATAGTAATATTTCATGTGCAAGCCCACCCAACCAAAGGTAGAGGGAAGAAGCTTACCATTCCTAAATTTTTAGCCTAGTCACCAATAAGCCCAAAAATAGTATACCAACTTGACCAACTAGTTGGATACTATCACCCTCTAGAGAAGAAAGGAAAGGGCAAAAGAAAGAGGAGTTCTCCTCAAAGGGCTGAATTGGAAGAGGGTGAAATCCTAGCATCTCCATAGTAGCAAGAAGAAAATGTGCAAGGGCTACAAGGTATTGGAGCTTCCCATGTCTAGGTAGACCCTCAATTGCCACTAGTTGTGCCCAACCAAGTAGAAACAGAGGGTGAAATCTAGGAAATCTCTCCTCCTTTGCAGTTAGAAAAAGCATCCCTTTCGGTCCCTAGGAAATCAAGAAAGTTTAAGACTCCTATCAAGAAAAGGTAAAGGGTGATTAGAAGGACAGTTCCTTTTCCATTTTTCACAGACCCTATTCCTAAAGAGGAAGAAGATGAAGAGCAGGATGATGTACCATTGCAGAGAAGGACCCAACTAGCTAGGGCCACAGAGTAGGAAAGGAGGAGAAGTTCCACTGTAGAATGAGTCCCAAGGTGGTTGTGAAAGGAAATGATAAGAAGTAAAAATCCATAGTTCACCTCCAATGAGGAGGACATGTTTGAGTTGATGGAAGTTCTGACCAAACCCGAATCCCCTTCAACAAAAGAAAGACCGTTGGATTTTATCAACACTGACTAGAATCAAGATTTATTCACACAATTGGCTATCCCTCCTCCTAATGTAGATTCAAAAGATCTAGGCCCATAAGACTATTAGATCAGAGAGGTTATGCTTAGGAAGCCCACATTGGATACCACTAGGTTGATGGTCACAATTGGGATAAAAGAGGTCTTCAGAACCTTAGAGAAAGAAGGGGTAGAACTCAAAACACTTTGTAGGAAAAATGAAATCCTAAAATGATATTTAGTTGAAGTTGTTGGTCCCTTGGATCCAAAACACCTTGAGGAGACTTTAAATGCTACTCTCAAAAAAAGAGATGGGGGAAGAGTACAGTTGGATTCATTTTTGAATGCTTGTCAGTAGTGGTGGGAAAGTTTTGAGGAAAAGGGCATCTTAATCATCCAAGGAAATCTTAAGCTATTACATGCTACATAGGAAAATGTAAACATGATGGTAGAAATTTTGAAGCAAGATTTTTCAGTATTATGGATGAAGTACATGCTTGGAGTAAGGATTTATAGGTATTACAAGCTATAAAAGGGAAAAGGTACAGGATTTTGGTAGATGTATATACAATAGAGGAGTTAGATTTGATTGATGATCGGATTAAGAAAATAGTAGATAGTAATAAAGTAATGGAAAAATTACATGCAGAGATCCATCAACTCTAGGGCCAAGCTCAAGAGTGAATTTTGGAGGTAGAGAAATGTTATAGTGATGCATGTCTGGATATTTCTGAGGATGAAGAATGAGAGAAATTAAGGCCCATAGAGGTAGTGGTAGAGAAGTTTCAGAAGATTTTTGAAGAAGCTTCTAATGATGATAACATTCAGTAGGCCTTCAGAACAAAAGAAGCCTTACAAGAGTTGGATACAAAACTCAATGATTTTGCTGATACTTGTATTGAAGTAGACAAATATAGACTAAAATTCAAAGATAAATATGATGCTTTAGATCTACTAGATGCCACTAAGATTACTGAGATTATTGAGAAATTCAAGGGCAAATATCTAGACATAGCTATGGTATGAAGGGTGAATAAAACCTAGAAGCCATAATTTTAGTTTTGACACTCAATAAAATTTTGTGATTTTGGACCTTTTAAGGTGAGCAGGTGAGCAGGTGAGCCGGTGAGCTTTTCCAGAGGTGTGCCAACAATTAACTACTAGTTCTAAAAATAGAGCTTTCCATGCATCAAAAATGCATTTTGATAGTAGTTTAACTTTGATACATGTCATGTGAAGGATCAACTTCTATTTTTGACACTTCTAGACACTTCTACTTTGACTGAAGGCTTTCTTATTCTTTTTCTCTCATAAATTCTTTGTTTTATGACATGCAAAGGCTTATGCATCAAATTAATGAATATAGAATGGATGGAGTCGTACTAAGCAACAATTAGATTATTAGTTTGTATATAATTAGTTTGTTTTATTAAATTAAAAGAATATTATTGCATGAATATATCTCTCACTTTCAACACAAATTGAGGAGATGATTTTTTATAAATACATGATTGTAATATGTAATCGGGGCCACTATTATTTTGCTTTTATATTATGCTTTTGGTGCTCACATTTGGAGTGTAGTGATTCTTGCCTAAATGTGTCACTATTTTGTAAATTTATGTTCATGGAATTGTGATTGAGCCAAAAGTTTATTACTTTGTTTCTAGTTGTGCGATCTTTTAGTTCCGATTTTTGCTATGGTTTGACAAATTCTGTTGACGTATCTAGCTTGAGAAGAAATCACCAAATTGTGTCTACATAGCTCTTTGTCTTACATGAGCACACTTTTTGTGGCCTTGTGATTTGATGATGAGTGAAATATCATACCATTATTAAAGTTCCCATTGATGATTGCATCAGTGGAATCAAGGAAGCCTATTTTCATTGGTTACCCATCGATTTCTTTGAAAGCTTAACTTATAGACATGTTGTTTTCTATAGCTTATGTCCATTAGAATTTTTAATTTCACATTATTTACTTCAAAGCTTTTTTATTTTCTTTACTAAGCCTTTGTTAGCTTAGGAATTCATATTAGTTTCATTGTTAGATTGCATTCATTGAAAAATATAAAAATTACAAAAACATAGTTCTTTTTGTGTTTTATTTTGAAGTAGTGTGTAGATTCTATGTCTCGTTTGAAATCAAAATGAACTAGCAAAGGCCTCCTCCTTGTGAACAAATTTTTTTATCTTCAACTGAGTAGATTTTAGTAGGTCACAAGATCACCCAAAACCTTGGAGTTGATTTACAAGATTGACTTTTCAAGAGAGGAGTTTGAAAGAATTCCTACCGTTTAGCATCATGCATAATGACAGCTCAATATTTACAATATTTTGACCATGAAACATGATCTAACTTGTAAAAGATCTGAACTATTAAAGACTTACAAAGACTATTAGGTTTCACCCTATTAAAGGATTTTATCACCCTGTTAGAAGTGTGCCTTGCTAAAGGACTTTAACTTACAACTAAGTAAGCACCTTGTTAGAGGATTTCAATATAGCTTGTTAGGACTAATCTGTTAAAAGATTTTGACTGAAATCACTTCTTAAAATTTCTCAACATTGATTCTACTGTTAGCACTTGATTGCTTGATGATAGGTCACCTCTAAACTAATGTCTTCTTTATCCTTCTTGATTAAATGTCTCTTTGCTATATCGTATCTTCTTTCCTCTATTTTTCTCTAACTAATTCTACAATGTTGTCTCACTTAATAACTCCTTAGCCACAATGAATGCTTTTTTTGTGCATGCAAACTTCTCTATACTTTGATTCAACACCTTACACACTCACTAGAGAGTTTAGGGTTTGTCCTCCTTAAGAAGACTTTGGTGACTCAGGGTTAGGTATAAATCTATTGGTGTTTTTACACTATTAAGAAAAAAAATACTTAATGCAAAGATAATCAAGATCAAAATGACCTAAGGGTTAGCTACTTCCCATAAACACTCATATGTTCTTTAGATCTGGATCCAACTTCAACAAAATCATGAAAGATTTTCTACTCTTTTGGCTTTGCAAAACCAAGGTGGGTGCACCTGAGGGATAAAAGATCTTCAATTTGATACTAAATAAACATTTTATTCATTCTGTGGCATTTTATAACAATACACATCCCTTAAAGAAGATTGGTCACAATCCTTTTTAGATTTACAAGTAATTTTGGGTAATAGTAGCTAATTAAGACTTAAAAATTAAATGCAAACAAGTGCTGATCAGCTTTGACATTCTTCAAACATTAAAGTAATATTGATTTTGATTTTAAGCTTGATGCTTATTCATGATTTCTCTATATATAGGCTGAACCAATTGATTAGTGCTTCATCCATTGGTATTCAAACTCTATCCAATTTCTTGACCTAAGTGATTGTATTACAATCAATATTATCGATAATTCTCACTAAAACTCATTCTTACACTTATCCTCCCTACTACCATGGAGATCCTATCATATTCACTAAAGAATTTTACTTAATTCATTGAATTAAAAGCAATAGTGAAATGATATACAATTTATCCTAATTGCATTCAATTGAACAAGCTTTTCTTATGCAATCTTAAGATAACCAGGTAATAAAATGGAAACAAGATTTAGAAAGAAAAGATATGGTGATAGCTCATATTTTTATTTATTCTCTTTGAAAATTATATAACAACTAAAATAGAACTCAAAATGACTCAAGAAAAGACATTAAGATCTTGTCACATTAATGTATTCTCAGATACTTGTAGAGAAAATACATCATAAAGTTTGCATCAAAGAATGGACTAAACAAAGCTTAGTAAAACTAAAATTGTAGAATGACTCAAACCTTTTCTGTAGCCCTAGAATCTCACTTATATAGTGTGATCATGCATAGAGAAATTGACAATTTTCCTTAAGACATAAAAAATAATTACATTGCTACTATCATAAAAGACAAAAATTAGTGCAACAAAATGGTTTACATCATGAATGTTCTTTTGTAGGAACCACTTCTATTTCACCCTTTTCTATTTCTTTATTGCTGAGAAATTAATGATTGGCTTTATGGCTATTGTAGTTCCTCGAAAGATGTAGCCGATGGAACTACACATGATTGATCTAAATCAGATGCCTATAGGGTTACTTTAACTCAAGAAGTTCCATCCTTGTCATCACATACTACCAAAATTATAGTTACCTCTGATACTGCTATTGTTGTATTATCAATTTGAACCCCAATTTCAGTAGTTGAAGTTGGTTATCCATTATTGTCCTCTTCTTCTTCTACTGATGTATCAATTATTTGAATTTCATCCTGATCATCATTAGTTTCATCAATTTCTAATTGTCTTGTATGGACAAAGTCTGCCATCCACTTGTTAAAAAGTAGGTCATCTAGCTAGTTAAAACTTAGAATATCCTGCCACCTTTTAATTACATATTCCCAATTCTGTCAATTTCAAAAAAAATCTTTCCTTAGAGAATCATAAAATAACTGCACCTTTACAACTTCTTTAGTTGTAGCTACCCACCATGCATTCAATTTCTCATTTATAACATTATTCATTCAAAGATAGAATAAGTCATTCAATTCTTGGGCCCATTCCTCTTTATATTTCAATTTATCCCTCTTGTCTATGGCATGTGAGAAAATTTTAAAATTAACACTCTTATATTTGTCAAGATAATTAACAATCCTCTTTTGAAGCTCAACTATTTTATCATCAAATTCTAAGAGATCATTGGCAATATCATAAGATTTTTCTATATGCTCATAAAATAAATTGATGACATAAAAACATAATAGAGTAACACCTTACTCCTTTTACTCCATTTGTTGACAATTGGCTTCAAGGCCTCATCATTTGCCTTCATCTCATCCCATATATTTATTGCCTTTGTTAGTTACTCATAAAAAGAGGGCCAATCAATCGTACTAAATACATGAGAGCTTTCCTTAACTTATCCTCATATTGAACATTAAGCTCCACATGTAATGCCCATAACTTACTCTTTTCCTCTTCAAAGTTTTTTGCAGTATATAATTTTGGCCTTTGCGGAGTATGTGGAATCTCAACATGAGGAGTGGATTTAAAAGGCTCCACTAGTGGGTAAGGATAAGTAATTTGGGGCTGGCTAGATTCTCTCACCTTTCTCTTTCCTAACTATTTATCCATTTGGGATACCTGAGTTTCTAGCTAATGCATCCTATTCCCTCTCTCTTCATATGCCTTCATTATTTCTTCAAACTTAGCATTCAACTCCAAAAATTTATTTTTATCCTTCCCAACAACTACCACCCCAAAGTCCATCATCTCCCTAGTCATTTTAGAGACTTTCTCTCTGTCTACCTCATCTACTATGTAAATAATGATACTACCTGTATGCTCAACACTAGAAACTTCTTGTATCTTGGTCTTGTCTCTCTTTTCAATAGACCATATCACCAATTCTTAGTGATCATTTTTGTATTTGAAATCTTTATGTACTTGCAAAATTTCCTCTTTTTTTGTATATTGTGTATCCTTTTCTTTCCTAATAGAGTAAAAAATCATAGCATTAGCTATGTCCCACTTAGGTAATATCAAAACTACTAAATATTTCAAAAATTTCCTTCCCCCTTTAGGGGTTAATTGTGAAAATTCCTCCATGAAGTTGGCTTTAACATCTTCCTCAATCTCAGAGTTCAACTTATTCGATTGCTCTACTTTTATTGATTTACATTTAGTCTCAAAATTGCCAATGTTTCTTCTCCACACAAATTGTACAAAGGCTCTAGACTTTACAAAGTTTTTATCATCAATGACTTTTTTGGAGGCTTGTGCAATTATAGGGTCTATCTCCCTACCTCTATAATCTACAACAATAAGGTCAAAAGATGCAATAGTAGGCTCTTTAGGAACTTCTCTTTCAATATGAGCAGTAGTAATAACAATATCACCTTCTCCTCTAATTTGCCTTAGTTGTTCTCTTAAAGATGCTTCATCATCTATTTTGAGTGGAGTCTGGGATGGTGAATATTCTTCTACCTAAGAAGATGAACCCTACTCTATTTTTTTCTTCTTTGGGGCATGTGTGTCAATAGGGCTCTTAGATCTTGGCCTCTTATATGGAAGATCATATTGTATACTCTAAGACACTACATATCTTTCCTTTCTTTGTAGTGTATACTGGCTCGAGTTCATAATCATCCTACTAGCCAGTCTTCTCTCCACCTCAACAACCCTATCTGGATATGTTTTTGCTAAAATTTCCTTTTTCTCATGCAGTGTTTGTATGATCCCAACAAAGTTATTCATTAAGATATCTATTTTTACTCCCTAGTATTTCTTATTAGCTAAGGGATCATACTTTGGCTCAAAAGCATTTTTAAAATCTAAGACTTTTCTATAAACTATCCACTTTTCTTTTCTAATCTCTTGTTCTTACAATAAGAACTTATTTCTAAGTATGTCCTCAGGAAAATTCATAGTTTGTATTTTGGCCTTAGCCTTACTCCTTTCTTTGAGGAGGTCATAGAATCCCCCTAGATCAATAAAATGGGCATGGGATTGGGCCATCATATATTTATCTAAAAATTTCCCCAAGTTTCTCCATCCCTTCTTAACAAACACAAAATCATGAATAACAGTAACCATTAGAAAGATAGTCCCTTTGGATCTTCCTAGAAAATCCCTTTCATCAACTGATCTAATTTTCCATAATAATTCTATAATTCCTACCTTTAAAGGCACCTAATATGGTAGCACATGGGTTTTTCAAAGCAGCCATAAACTCTAAAAATAATAGAAACAACATAGGGAATGACATCTCCCCAATTGTGGCTTACCAACACTCCTTTAGCATGATCTTTATGTCTTATCAATTCTAACAAGGAATATGGTATTCTAGTGCTATCCCCTCTCTACAACAATCTGAGGCTTGAAGTGAAATACCTATCAAATCTAACAAAGCTGGCATTAGTGACCTCCCATGTCATGTTTGCACTCCACAATTTAACTAGGAGTCTTTCTCCATCTCTTTCCAATTCTAATTTCATTTTTTTGTAGAAGAAAGTAACTCCTTTATATAGAAAAATATACATTAATATTGGATACTAACAAAAAGGCCTATTAACTTTAGCTTGAGGCATTCCAATCAAACCATTATGAATTTCTTCAACCAAGAATGTAGAAAAGTTAAGAATTGAGCTAATTCCATACTAAAGAGTTTGAGAAATGATAAGGACAATAGAACTTGGGATGTTATCTTTTTCATCGATACCAAATATTTTAAAAAGAGAGAAATACAAAGCCTGTGCCTTGGGATTAAAATATTTTTTCAACAAGGGCTTGGGGTTATTTTGTGTGACTAAGGGCAATGATCCAATTTTTACAAAATGTTGCTGCAATCAATCATCCCTTGTATATACCCTTTGTGTATCATATCTAGCTTGGAGATCCTTCATATCAATCTTCTCATGAATAACATGATTGGCGTGTAGCTTGAATACTTCTTTGATCAGTTCAGGTAAAACCCTAGAAAGGTTATCCCCTATATGGTGCTTTACCATGCTAGTAATTCGGTCAAATTTCTTGGCCATATCTACCAGTAGGTTTCCATCAAAGAAAACTCCAAGGGCAATCAATTTGCCTATGTCAAATTTGTAGACATTACTTATTGGAGTACAGGGTATAATATAGTGGCAAATTTTTGTATTTTGGCAAATTTGATGTTTTGCTAGTGTTATTTTTGGCAATTTGTGAGCCCTTCCATGGTTTCCCTAGTCACCAAGCTTTGTTGGGCTTACCTAGTTGCCTAGCATTGTAATCGCCAAGGAAAATGTTACATTTGAGTTTTTTCCTAGTGGTATTCACCTTTTACATAGCTGACCAGGTAACACTTATCATGGAATGTTCGTCGAGTTTCAAGTTTCCTTTTCATGTAGCATGGGGGAATTTGCCATCCCAATTTCATTTTACCATGGAGGAGTTAGCTCATTTTTCCAACACACTTTCATTTTTCTATGGAGGATTCAACTTGTTTGGCATGGTAAATTGATAATTGTATTGATTTATAATATGTATAAATCCAAATTTTCCCAAGTAATGAGACATTCACTAAATATCGCTGGCACTCCATCAAATTTTTGGCAGCACAAGACACATTGTGGGCATGACTTAGACTCCGGATATAGCTTCCACAAGTGGTTGTACACTAGTATGTGCTATAAAATACTCTCCTTGAGCTTATCTAGTTTAGTTTAATCAGAAGCTTATCTACAGTTTCCTTTCTTATCTCATTTTCATTAGAATTTTTTCAAAAAGTGGACACAATGCTGAAAGTTACTGGTGACGTTAATGGTTTTTAAAGCTTGCATGCATGGATACTAACCACCTTTATTTCCTTTTCCATGGAATGTCAATTCACCAATTGTCAAAAATTAGATTTGAAATTTAACTTTTTTTCTTTAAGTTTCAATTCCTAGTCTGAAAGTAATACTTCTTATTCTTAGGGAAGTAAATGGATTGTTAGTGGATTGAGATGTTAGGGGAGGGTGAGTCTGTAACTAATATTGCTTAGTCTTAGGGAAGTGAAAAGGGTAAGACCCCCAAGGGCAGTGAAGGGATTAATCTTACATCGAAATGTCGAAAACTTAGAGATACTACCATAAAGGATTTTTTTGGAAATGACAATGTTTCTGGTTCACCAACTTGTGCAAGTACAAGTGCAGAAGGAAATCACAATATCTCACCACCACTAGAAGACTAGGTCGTTATTCAATTAAATCAAAATGCATCAAACGAGGATAACAATGTTTGAACAATAGAAGATGTTGTAAGAGAAGATAATATTGATGTTGGTAGGAAGAAAAGAAAAAAAGAATGTAAAAATGGGGCAGGAGTCAGAAATGAAAAGGACTTTCTAGGTTGATTGGGTAGCAAAGTATTGGTTTACTGAACCAATCACAAAGAATGATGAACCACCAACAGAATGCAAGTGTACAATTTGTACCTAGAAAACTAAAAGAGAGAAAAAGTTGCAATTAAAGCCTGCCACTATAGAAAAACATATAGGCAAGGTTTATGAAAAAAAATCATAGATGGAAAGGAAGTAGTAGTAGTGAGATGGAAATCAAAGGAATAATGCCTTCGTGTTAAGTATGCCATATAATATGAAAAGCATTTCAAGAAAATAGTGGTAATTGGTAGTGGTAGTAGTGGAAATCCAATCAAGGATGGGCTTCAACATGTAGCCAATGATGTAAACTTGGCAAAGACCATTCAGATAAGCGTTATTTTTCATATTCTATTTAGAGGGCATCCTTTGAGAGACTTTTTAGAATATAGTAATTTATTATCTTTTTTGAGAGTTCCTTACTATCCTATGTCACATTGGTCAATATACACTGGATGGGAAATGGCGAGCTATCTTGCTGAGGTGGAAAAGAAAAATGTACAAGAGAGAGTAAAAGAATCCAAGTTTATTTTATTATCCTTAGATGAAGTCACTATGGTAGATAACACTTCTTGGTTCTGTATGCATGTATATACTATAAAAGATCATGTCTGTCAAGCTAATCTACTTTGTGTTTGTAAAATGAGGGCCAATTCAACTACAAAAAAATTATATTTAGAAGTTAAGAAAGCTTTGAATGAAATTTCTGGTATGGATGACTTGACAATTGCAAAGAAGTTAGTGTGTGTCAGAGCTGATGGAGCTATAGTAATGCAAGGGCAAAGGACTAGTCTTTATGCAAGATTAAAAACTAAGTATTGCACCTTAAATGCTTGGCATACACTGCATGGCCCACCGAATGAATTGAGAATATAAGATTGTAAGTACTTTTCGTACAATTTCAAAAGTTGAAGATCTAATCTATGAGCTTCACTCATACTTTTGCAGAAGTCCTAAATGCTTTGCAGAATTTAAGATTTTTTCTAAGGGAGTAACAAAAGGAAATAAGATTCTCAAGGATGTTGAGACCAGATGGATATCTTTGCAAGGACCAGCAGAACGAGTTCTAGCAGAATATCAATCCTTGATTGGAGTTCTATATGAGCAATGCCTTATAGTGGACAGAGCTCCTGATTTGTTAAATAAGTTAAGTGATATAGAGAACCTATTAACTTTAGCCAGTCTTCTCCCCATGCTAGATTTAATGAATAAACTTGTTAAGAAAGCCCAAGACAAAACTATGTATATTCATGAGTATTGTGATTTATGTAAAATGACATGCATGGCTCTAGATTCTTTGTATTCAAATCTCTCAGGTCATCGACCAATTTTTTCAAGGTGGGAGATAATTATAGATTTGAATCATGCTAAGAATTTTTTATGATTCAATGGAAAAAATGAGCTATGTGTGTTTGTGAAAGGATTTGAAATACCGATGCACCAATCTAAAACAACCAAGAGAGGAAAAGTAATACTAGTTAGAAAGGATGATTTTAACTATATTGTTAAATCTGTTAGTGAAAATGTGAAGTCTATTTCCTACCAACTTTCAAGTGAGATTCATGAAAGATTCCCTCAAGAAGAAATTCTTGAAGCCATGAGTTGTGTGTTTCCTCAATTTTGGAAACACTTCAAACATAATCCAAGTGATGCAAAGTTGTTTCATAATAAACTTGATGAATTGATAACACATTTTTCAAAGCATACAAATTGCAATGGACAACTAATACAAGGAATCTTAGATTCAAATAATCTTAAAAAATAATGTAAACTTTTTGCATTGTGTATGAAATAGAAGATGGAAAACTTTGAGAATCCATTTGATCCTAGTACAATAACAAGGCTCTAGAAAAGGATAAGTTAGAGTAAAGTATTACGTACTTCAATATCAGAATATTTCAAACTTGCTAATTTATGTCAAACAATGATATTAGGGTTGGTGGAAGATGAGAGAGTTTTTAGTGCATTGGCATTTTCAAAATCAAATGTTAGAAACAAACTAGATAAAAATTTGGAAACTTGCTTGAGGTTGTTTGTAACTCAATACAATGTTAGAGATTTTCTTTATGATAGGTCATTAGCCATTTGAAATTCCACAGATGAAAGATGAGGCCTTTGTAACACTTTAAAAGATGGTGGTTCTACTTCTACTACTGACTCCAACATAAATGATGAATTTAGGTCTCAAAGTTAGAATGAAGATGAAGATTTTATAGATTTTGAATACCCAATTTAGAATGAAGAGGAACCTATTAGTACTAGTTAGTTTCAGGATCTAGAGTCGATATGGGATATAGAAGCATCACATTTGAGATTGAGTCAATGAAGTGAATTGTGATTTAGCAATGTAGCATTTAGTTCTAAGGAATTTAAATGTATATTCTACTTCAGTTCTTCCATTTCAGTCATATTGCAATTACAATTTACAAAAATTGAGTTCAAGATTTTTGTTACTCTATTGTTGACATAATGTTATTTTTGTATCTTTCTCTTGATTTGAGTTCAAGATTTTTGTTAGTTGTTACTCTATTCATATTGTTGACACAATGTTATTTTTATATCTTTCTCTTGATTTAGTTGTTTGATAATAAAAAAAGAGATAATAGAGATGTGTGCAAAAGCCATAATATCAACTCAGAATATGACACTTTTCATTAACATTAACATCATAGAGAACTAGTGACTACAAAACATAATGGAAATACACAGAGTTGGAACAATGTGTGCTCTTAAAGAAAATTATACTTAATCTGAAAAATAACAACAAATCGGACCATTTCTAAGCCTTGGGAACTCATATTTATATCACTTGAGTTGCAACAAGCTTCAGGCTTAGAAATGTTACATCATGATTCATTACAAAAGAAAAAAGATAACAACATTAAGATAATCATTACAATTTGTTGAAACCTTTTGTAACATCTTTTAACAATAAAAGGGGAAAAAATTACAAAATGTGACAAGTGGCAAATGATCATAAAGCCTGTCTTCTAGTTCTAACTACAGAATTACCCATAGCGAATGTGCCACAAAGGTAAGGTAATCTGTTATGATGAACAACTTCTCTTTGATATTCTTCTACAACACTTTTCCTCCAATTGATTCCCCAGGGCCACCATCTTTTCTGCTAATCATCTTCTACTGAAGGGGTTGCTTTGATATCTGCTATAACCTCCTAGATGGCAATATCTATATCCACAACAGACCATGTTGTATTTCTAACTACCTCTAATTTAGTGATGTTTTAAGTCCATTTTGTATCTATGATGTCTTTAACCTCTCCAGTAATTTTTTTGATGTCTGCTTTGATTTTGTATGTCATATCAATCATATCATAGACAACTTGAGCACTTGATTCCCCTCTTGAAAATGTTAGAAATCTTGGATGGTCTAATATTAGATCAAAAGATTCAGACCACTCTTGCCAAGATTTGACATACCCTTCATTGTTCAAAATTGTTGGAATGAAATCTGGGGTACCCAATGCTATGCTTTTCAATTTTCCCCTTACTACTTCGATCTTACCATTGAAGAATGAATTCAATTGTTTAACTTGATGTATCATTTTCCTTATAGGAACAATGATGTCCTTAGGTAGTTCCTTTTTATGTGTGAGTAAAGGAACTAACCTATCAAAGAATTGAATGTATGGCCCCCACTGGGCAAACAATGGAGATAATAGTGATAAAGCCTCAAAGCATTAGTATTCATTACTCTACAGAGTATTGTACATACTATGTACATTTACAGAGGCTCTCTTTAAAGCAATGATTCTATGAATCAAAAACTATTTCATTGTCTTGATCTTTGCATCCTTGGTAATCTCAAACTCATCCACATCCATATGTGTTATTGGATGTGGTTCTTTTTCTATCTGGTCAGTTTGAATATTTTGGTCTTGTACCTCCCTTACTCTTAGTGAACTTTCTTCTCTTTTCAAATCTTCATTCTCCTTTTTTGATTCCTCCAAAGCATGCTGTAGAACATATGTTCTTTTCATTTCCTCTTCATACTTCTTCCTGGTGTCAAGGTACTTTTCATATGTCTGCACCAGTTTTTCTTGAAGAATATCAATCTTGTTCTTGCCTAGGATAGCAATAGTGTTTTGGAGATTGTAAATTTGATCTGAAGAAGTTGAATGTGCATTGTAGAAAATTGCATTACCTGCAGGTGTCTCTTTAATTTCCATTAGGGTAGGCTTCTCTGATTCTAGAGCTATACTCCAAATAGCCATTGTCTTACTATCTATATTAAATCTTGCCCCCTTCAACTCACCAAATGGATTAATCTCCTCCTAAGAGATTGATTTTTCTTGTATCCTCATTTGATCAAGTAGGAATGATGAACTAATATCCCATCCTAAGAAAACTATCATACCACTCCTTTGTACCAATTCTCTAGCCTCCTCTATAGTGAGGCTTTCACTATTAGGATCATAGGCTTGGAGCTTCTACACCATTTCAGGCACTTTTTCATCTATGTCTCTAGGTTTTACATGCAAAGAAAGTTCATTTTGTTTGAGTTTATACAAAAAAATTTTGAATTCTTCACTCTTGATAAAATCATCATCCTTCATGAATTCCTAAGCCTATATAATTCTATCATCCAATATCATGGACTGCAATTCTAAACTATTGGGTCTCCTCTCCTCTTGAGTAGCTTGATCAATTAAGAACTTTTGTCTGGAATCATCAAAATACCCAGTTCCTTTTGGAAGCACTTGTAAGGCTTTCTCTCTAGCCTTTTCCAAAACCTCAACCAATTTTTGTTTTTTCTTACCCCTTTTATCCTAGTCTGAAGGGCTAGGCTGATCTTCTTCGTCACTAATTTCCAATACAACATCTGCCTCTGGAGAAGAAGGGTTTACCCTATCTCTAGAAATTTAAGGAAGTTGAGCCATAATTTTATCAAAATCCTCAATACACTTATCAATTTGTTTAAAATAGGGTAAATCAGTATAGAATTCCTAAAAATTAGGATCTACTTTCTTCGTTTCTTCCTCTACTAAGAGGATTTCTCTCCACTTCTGCATCCTATCAGCACATACATCTTCATCCAATTAATCCCTAATGACATCCTCTTCCCAAATTCTCCTTCTAATGATGAAATTATAACCCCTCATTTGTTTAAGAGCACTTCTAAAAATGTTATATGGGTCATAAACCCTAGTGGAGGCAATGGGGAAATTTAACTCTCTTAGGAAGGCATTAACTTCCTCAATGGCATCTTTACCAATTTCAAAATCCCTTACTTTGAAATTTTTACATAGAAAAGACCCCTTTTTGATGGTTGGCCCTATCTCTATTCATGGATAATAACTGCCAAAAAATTTCCACTGTACCCACCCTCTCCAATACATATCATGGCAAGAAATGAGGGGGTTGGGAACAACCAAAAATTCTAATTACTATAAAATTTTCTAACAAAAAGGCATTTCCCCATTCATGATCAATTGGTCCCTCATCATCAAAACAAATAGTTGGTCTAACAATATTCCTAATTAACCTAGGTAATCTTTCCAATTTTGAACCAAACATCCTATGAATAGTTGCAATCAAATCATTATAAAAAGAAAGGGAATTAGAAAAAGAATAGAACCTTTGCCATAATCTTGTCCATCTTTGAATAGGCAATGCCTCTCCAAAATTATCCAAAGCTTCAATAAAACTAGAATCCACATGGCCCACATTGTAGAAGAGGATGAGATGCATAAGCAATGAGTAATGTAGAAATTTGAAATTGCCAAGCTCACCTTGCTGAGTTGTCACCATCTACTGATGAATACTATCAACAATGAATGTTCCAAAATTATACTCCACATTAGTATGTGGGTCATGAATGACTAGAGCTATCACATACAATGCTAGGATCGTATCTATGGATCCATCTACTCCCCATAGTTTGTTCAAGCCAAAAACTATTTTCTAAAAGTATGCACAGAAATATGACAAGGGTATAAAATAAGTAACCTTTTTCGGGAACTCTCCTTTCATCTTGTTTTCCCTCGAGATATGTCACAACATTGCATGTTTTGTATAGAAACCACTCTATTTCTAAAATGTTGATTCCATTTTTTCTAGGTTAATAGGAACTGGCATGGGACCCTACAAATCAAATGCTTCAGCAAAAGTATCCTTACTTAAAGTATAGAGAATGCTCATATCCTTTCTATGAAAGGATCGAGTGGTTGGATTATATGCATTTACTAGTGCCTTGATAAGGTAAACATCCACATATACCTCTAGCATTATCAACTTCCCCAGGTTCTTCGTCTATGGATTTGAGATGGGAACCTTCCACACCCTATTCTTGTAAAAGTACCAGAACAATTTAGTTCCATTGGTGTTTGGTACTTGAGCATCTCTATAGAAGCTATAATTATCTCTAAATGTGTGGACATTAGCACTTTGAGCATTGGAAGATTTAGGAAAAATCTTCAACCATTCTTCTACAAATTTGGTAGACAATGAAACCTTTCTGCCCTCTCCAATGCCCTTCTTTACTGATGATTCTACTTTTTCCATTCTGATCTTACTGCAAATTCTTTTTTCTCTGTGAGTCTATTAGCTCTAGATATCTGAGAATTCTAGTTTTTTCAACTTGGTGATGGGCCACAGTGTTAAATTGTTAATGGTTTTAAAAGCTTGCATGTGCATGGATATCTATTATCAATCACTACCAGTAGTAAGTACTACCTTTATTTTATTTGCCTTAGAATGCCAACTCATTGACTGTCGAGAATCAGATAATAGATTTGAAAACTTGTTCTTTTGTACTTTCAAGCTTTAAAAATATAATCTTATGAGTTGTGAAACCCTTCTTTCTACGCTGTGTCACAAGTAGTTTAACTTAACCTTGAATTATTTTTGCAAAATTGTGAAACCCTTCTATTTCTTTTCTCGAGCTATCACAACTGTTAAATCAAATATTCACTTTACCCTTGCGACCCTATGATAAGCCTTTTATCCTCTTCCAATGAGATTCCCCTTCTATCATAGCTTTTGAACTTAAACTTTTCACATCATGGTCTCATAGTTGTTAAAACCCATTTCCTTCTAACTACTGCAAAGTGGCAAAGACAGCTTCATCTTAACTTTTTGTGGCTTCGCAAGATGACATATCTTTCTATCAGAACCTTGAAACATAAAAATCCCTGCCATCGTAGTCTTGTGTCTACCAAAAGTCTTTTCCCTTTAACCATTGTGAACATGTGTAAACCACCTAAATTAATATTTTTTGGTCTTGCAACCAATAGACTAACTACCTAGAAAAAACCTCCAATGATGTGATCTCCCTTTTTGTAATTGCCAGAAGCCTTTTCCCTTTAACCATTGCGAACATGCAAAAACTACTTGAAATAACATTTCAGAGTCTTGCAACCAACAAACTAACTACCTAGAAAAAACCTCTGATGATGCAATCTCCCTTTTCATGAGTTCGTAACATAAAAGTTCATCGAATCACCATCATTTAACTACCAATGTCACAAAATCTCCTTTTCACAAAGTTGCAATGTTAACTCCACATTTATCTTTTCAACCAATGATGATGCAATCTCTGCCCTCCTTGCAGTTTCACAATAAATAAACTATTAACTTTCACCTTGACAATGACATTGTGATAGACCTGTTAAAGCCTTTCTCACGGTTTTGCAACTGCCAACTTCAAGTTGATGAAGCCCTTTGCGAACCTCCAATGCCATCGACTTTGCATATGTTTTTTTAACCTTGAATACAATGAAATTATTTGCCCAAAAAATTAAAATTTTACTAATTTTTTTTTTCGCTAATGTATAAATTTTTTGTGGTTTTAAAATAACACAATTCACCTAGATTTTACACATTGTTTGAGAGACTATAAATGATTCACCAATGGAGATTATTATTTTTTCTTTGTAAACTATTTTTTGTGCCACAATTTTTTTATTTTTTTTTGTTAGGTGTTTTACACCTTTCACCAAGTTTTTACACCTTTTCTAAAGGAGGGGTTTCTTAAAGTATACCCTATTGGAGTATCTAATTTCCTCTCTACAAACCATTTCTTGAAAAGTTCTAAGCCTCCCATAGATACCTTTGCGTCTCTTAACCAATTGGCTTTATCATAGAAACCCTCACTAACTAGTAACCTATGATTTTTTGGAATCAATTCCCTTCCCTTAGTCAATTCATTTATTGATGGTGGCATTTGTTCTAGAAAATCATCATGAACAATCAATTCCCTTCCCTTAGTCAATTCATTTATTGATGGTGGCATTTGTTCTAGAAAATCATCATGAACTGCTCTTTTCAAGTAATCTACCTTGCCATAAGAATCATTGTGAGGATGCATTTTCTGTAGTTTACCCTAATACAATCAAAACTTCTCAATTTTTAGAAGTTTAGACAACTTACCCACCTCTTCTTTTTCGCCTATGTGAATTACTTTGTAATTTGCTAAAAAACTTAAAAAAATATTGCCCTAGTTCTTGGAGATATTGGCACTTTTGGTCTTATTTTTCACAATGCACAAAGTTTGGAAAAAATTAGTGAAAAATCATTTGTCTTTGTATCTTGCATATTAGGGTTTTGTTCCTTGTATTTTCAAATCCTTAGATTTCCCTAGTTCATAGACTGGTCTCTGTGTCATTGAAATTCTATTAAATTCTCAAGGTTTGTCTTTAGAGAAGTTTTTAGAAACCCTAGTGCCCTATTTTATTTTACCCCAATTTTGAAAACCTTCAAAAATAACTTTTCAGAAAAATGATTTTTAAGGCATATCATTTTATCCTAAGGTTGGGCTTACGCGAGCATGACTTTATTAAAAGCTCATTTGAAAACTTGTTGAAAACTTATTGACTATGTTCTGTTTGACTTAAATATTTTATTGAAAAATACCCAATGTGCTATGTATTCGATGTGACTATTGATTTTGTTCAGATCAACAGGTATCGCATTCCTGCATTGTTAAGATGCAAGGTTTTTAAATAAAGTGGGCAAGCAATTTTTGGACACATAGCAAGGTGGGGTCAGAAATACTTAGCATATGCTGTGGTATGCCAAGTTGTAAAGAAATTGCTAGCTTGTGCTACCAGATGTCCCATTGTAGAGGTTTGTCTAGTAGTTATGATCAAAATCTTGTCTATCGTAGATCCTTCAGATATCAAGGGCTGGCGCAAGCCCGCAATAAGGAACTGCTCGATCAATAAGGAAAGCGAGAATGCACCAGCTTGACATGTGGAAAGAATGACATCAAGTACTCATTCACTTAGAAGGTGATATGGGACCTGCTTGCATGGAGGTTTTTAGAAAGCATAGACTCATATGGAGACTTCCTATTGGTTAAAATGGCTGACTGGGCCTTATTCAACTATAAATTTGTATAGTCATTGATTTGGTCTTGATCAACGAATGGCACTTACCCACAATTTTAAGATGCAAGAAATTTAAGTAATGTGGGTAAGCGGTAATGTGACACATGGCCCCACTCTTAAGGACATAAAGCTTGTTACTTTTTTGAATTAAAGTCATCTGATCTAGTGAAATTGATAGATAAGATTTGAAATTCTGATGCAACTTAAGAAAAAATGACTACTGGAAGTTAATATGGTTTAGAGCTCATTCGTGTGATTTCAATGCTTGAATATAATCCATGATCTTGCCATTTATTGAACCACAGAGTTCCAAAAGGTTATCAAAACACTGAATTTTTTTGGAGCTAGGGCACATAATTTCCCAGAGAATTTGATGAGTTGCAGCGAAAATTTCATAAGAGTGAAGCAGAGTTTTGTGGGTAAGTGCTCTTAAAATTTCGAGTAGTAAGAATTTGGTGAGATAGAAATTTTAAAATCTCAAAATGCCTCCATGAAAAGAGTTTACTGGATAGACTGATTATCTGAAGCACTTTGTGCATGATGACTTTCTAGAACAATTTCCTTTATCTGTACATGAAATAACTAAGGGGAGGGAGTTGATTCCTAAACACCCTAGGATGGCTACAGCAGAGGGTTTTTATGACATGGCTAACTGGGTACAAGATGCCGAGGTCTCCATGGGAGGTCTAGAGTTATTTAGAAAATGGTTTTTAGAGCAAAGACTGGACACTCCTATGAGCAATGTATGAGAGTTTGACATTGGTAAATTAATAGTCCCCACAGTTTTCTTTGATAGTGATTTTTTGATGGATTTGGCCAAGAAATATGATCCAATTACAGGATGGGTAAAGAACCATGCTGGAGTAAATCTTTTTAGGGTTTTCCCTGAATTAATTAGAGAGGTTTTCAATCTCAACCCTAACCATGCTGTGCATGAAATCATTGATATGGATGACTTTCAAGTGATGTATGATGCACAAAGGATTTACCTAAGAACATGGCCACTATAGGAGCATGCTGCTAAAATTGGCACTTTGCCTATGATTACAACCAGCACCCCCGAGCCATTACTAAGAAGGCATTTTAACCTTAGGGCCTAGGCATTGTATTTTTCTCTTTGCAAGATTTTTGGAATGGATGAAGTTGAGCAAATCCTGGGCTCAATTGTCCTCATAATGGCTCAAACTCTTCAATTTGGGATGAGCACTATTCTAGATTTTTCTACTTTTCTTGTAAAGGAGATTCACAATGTTTTGGTAGGGATAGCATAGGAAAAGTGGATAAATATTTCTATTGGTATTCATTACTCATGTATGTATGCTTGTACAAGGTATTTTCCTTCTTCTCCAAAGGTATGGAGCTAGAAACAACTAGGGATGAAGAGAGGAATCTAGTGCAATTATGGAGTGTGGATATGACTTCAGAAGCTACAAATACCAGTTATGTGAGGTTTGAAAGATACTTTGCATCAAAGCTTAGGTTACTCTTGAGAGGAGACAACCCTAGGATTCCACAAGCATTACTAGAATTGGTCAGACCCAAGGACCATGCAAAAGGGCTACTGTTTAGTCATAATGGGGGAGATATAATCCCTTACAACATTTCAATAGTAATAAGAGTATATGGCTTATTGGGAAAGCGTCATGTTTTTCCTTTCCATGTGCCTTTGAAAATAGGGATAACAAAATTGTTATGGCAAATAGGCACTATTGATGAAAGAGATTTGCCAAAGAAGGGTACATTCTTTCCAATTGTTACTATGGTGCATGATTTTTTTTTTGTCAAGAAAGGATGGAAACATCTTAACTTGTTCCTGAATAGATACAACATGGTAGAGTCTCATGCCAGATTTATTGATCCTGAAGGTTTTTATGATCTCTTAAGAGAGAGGACAAAGGCTGCTTATATGGTGCACTAGGTATATAATCTTGAGGATATTATTAGGAATGTTTTTTCTTTACAAGAGCAAGAATTGAGAAAAGAGAAATGGATAGTGTTTAGTAGGACTTTAGAATTCATCAATGCTTTTGAATCTATTTATGACCCATTGAAAGATAAGAAATATTGGGGAGCCAAGATGCAAGCATTAATGAATAATTTTACTGTAATAATCCAAACCATGAATGAGAAGAAAGCCACATATGTTGAGACATATCCAGACAAGGCTGTAGAGGTGCAAAGAAGGATAAACAAAAAAAATGTGGTGGCTCCTGGCCAGTATACCTTACAAAGAAGGGTAGGTTATGTGATATTTCAAAGTGTGCAACAGGCACCCCTTCATCAAAGGCCAAGGCCATAAAGTCCATCTGCAACCAGTGCTCCAAAAAGGCAAAAATTAGAGTAGGGGTCTTCTCTTCTCAAGTAAAACAATATTCCCCAAGCCAGTCCCCAATCTAGATAGATGATGAATCATCTTTAAGGGAGCAGCTTAGACAAATTGGTGGAGAAGGGGATGTAATTGTTACCTCCAAAGATTTGGAGATTGGAGAACCACAAGAACCTCCTACACCTTCCTTGGATTTAACTATTGCTGATTACCAATGTAATGAAATTGATCCAATAGTTTCCCAAGCCTCTGAGAGATATATTAATGATGAAAATTTTGTGAAGTCTAGGGAATTTGCACAATTTTTGTGGAGGCTAAACATAGGAAATTTTGAGAAAACTTGTGAAGAAATAAAAGTAGAATAACCTGATAAATTGGATTCTGCTATTAAGGAGGAGGTAAAGTCTAAATTTTTGAATGATTTTTCCCAATTTACTCCTGAGGCCAGAAGGAAAATAATTAGATAGTCAGAAGCCCTTATTTTTCTAGAATGGGATAAAGTGAATGCCATGGTTTTTTATTTAGTAAGGAAGCAAAAGGATGTCCAATTTAAAACTGAAGAAGAGGTATTACAGGCTCATATAGGAGTCAAATTTAGTGATGACCATCAGGCCCTTATTATTAGGTCTATTGAAAAAAGGAATAAGACTAGCATGTAGGAAATTTCCACTATAGAGCATACTAGCGCATTGACAGTGTTGAGAGCTAGTGAGGTAGGTAGTAAACAAATAATGGGGATGGCCTCAAAAATGTTAGAATTTGGTGGTATTGTATCTGGTCAAGAAGAAGAAAGATTTTCTCAACTCAATGTAAGGTTTGAAGAAGTTTTGAAAGCATATGAGGAGAGAGGCGTGTAGATATAGTCATTAGAAAATAATGAATCTCAAATGGAGAAGGTACTTGGGAAGAGAAAAGTACAAGGAACTAGTAGATTGAGGATTGTATACCCTCCATGGCTGCCTATTGAGCCTTTCAAATCAAATCCAATTATTGAGGTACCAGAAACCCCATAAAGGCCACAGTTCTACACCATAGGATTTTGAGGAAGAGAAGAATAAATTATATGCACTACATGTAGAATTAAATAATCAATTTGAAGAGAAATTGAGGCAGGGTATAATGTATCTAGTGGACAGGATAGAATGACCCACATTTTTTGATCAATTAGCAAGGATTTCAGCTATCAGGATGAATTGAAACAAAATGAAGCTATATTCAGACCCATTGTACAGAAATGGATAGAGAGAAATGAAGATATCACTGCTATGTGTATATCTATTATTCAGCTAACATATCATCAGATAGAAAAAATCTTTGATTTATTAAATAAGTTGTAGGGTTTTGATGATAAGGAAGATTCGTTCCAAAAAAGATTAACTATTTTTTTTCAAAGTATTTTGCGGAAAAATTTGATTTATTCCCTTGTGCTTTAAAAATAATTGATAAAATAAAGGAAAAAGAAGAATTGAAGAAGGAGCTAGATGAAGTCTTTTGTGAAAGAATAAATAAAGTTATAAATGAAATGGGCCACTTGTTGTGGGAAATGACAAACGAGGAGTTGGTGAAAGTATAGTTGTTCTATAATATTATTAGAAAACATTTTGTTGATATAGAGGAAATTGCAAATTCTTTAGTAGTTGTACAAAGAGAAGTTTTGAATTTTGATTGGCTAGAGGACACTGCCTACAATGAGTGGAAAGAAAAATTTATGTCTATAGAGCAGATGGTGGGAGATGCTGAGGTGGAGGATGATGAGGAAGAAGAAGGTACAAAAATAGAAGACACCCCTATCATTGATGATAAAGACAAAGAGAATCCTTTGATAGCAGGAGCTAACTCATCACTTTCACATTTGATGGCCACCTACCCCAAGGAACCAAAATGCTAAAAGAATCTGATCATAGTATTTTTGTCTTCCCAAGGGGAATAACAGAAGTGGACCCAAAAAAGGATTTTCAATGTACCAGTCTTTATGTTATTCATAGTTTTGTCTTGTTGTGATAGGTGTATGTAAAAATATTTTGAAGGACACTTGTCAATCACATTTTCCCTTTTCTTGTTGCAGCTCATGCCTTTATAAATGAGTTTTCAAGGCAATGTGAGGGTTTGAAAAACTTGTATAATTTTTCTTTTTTCTCAAGAAAAGTATAGACAGTTGGTACAATAGCTTGTAGTTATTTGGTTTTGAGTTTGCTTCCAATTGTACTCCCTGAGGATATATTGGAATGACAAAATCAACAAGATGTTCTGGGTTTTTCTTTGAGTTCTATTGGTTATTGTATTAGTCAAATTCAAAAGGATAATACAAAGAGGCATTTACAATATATTTGTGTCACCAATTTCTATCTCCATTTTATGAGTTTGTTTACTTTGAAGTCATTTAAATAAAGTTTAAATTGGTTGAATGCAATCTGTATGGATTGTATGCTAGTTTTAGTGTTGCTTTTAATTCAAGGAATTATAGAAATGCTTCAGTAAACCAGTGGGGTTTGTGAGTTTATAAAAGGTGTTTTCATAAGAATGGAAATGGGTGATTATAATTGATTTATTCATTTACAAGTTATTTGAATTAGATCTCTCGCCAATAACCTATTCTCTGCCCAATGGATAAGGCACTGGTCATATAAATAAGAGATGATTGAAAGTAGATTCTGCTTCTGCATGTCAAAACAATTATAATTTCAGAGTCATTCTTTTTCTATTTTTGTTCAAGGTTGTAATGCTGGTCATAACTTGTTTACATTCAATTTTTTGGGTCCTAAATAGCCACTATTTCTAGGAATGCTTGTGAACTCAAGGAGAATTATGACCATATCTACTTATATGGGATGCATATATATTTGAGAGCTTTAACGAAAATTGACAAACTATGTATGTGCCTAAGGGTAAATGATGAGAATCAGAACGAAACTAAAATAATTTCATACCATAGTTTGCAAATAGAATCATCCCTAGGTATACCTACCTTGGTGTAGTAGGGCTTAAAGAGTAGGAAACCATCCTTGGTTTCATTGAAGTTGGGTCCAGATGATCTACTTGTGTCATTGATTATAGGAATTGGCTAATCTTTAGATTTTGTGAGTATTTTCATTCTGGTATTGAGCATTTTGTTGCTCAGTAATTTCAAACACCAATAGGCACATTGATAATTTTGTGATCTTCTAGCTCAAAAATGGTGAATTCAAAAATTTACAATAGCATTAAGGTAACATGAAGTGGCACTGAATAGAATTAATGCTTCTAATAATGAATTTTCATGTTGCACCTTGAATTTTAAATTACATTCGTTGATCATGAAGAATCAAATGACCTAATTTGAATTTAGAAAAGTTGCATTAAAAATTTGGAAAGTTTTCCACATGTCAAATAGGTGCATTCCCACATTTTTTAAAGTTCATGCATCTTCACAAAGCAATGAAGCACAAATCATCAATCTTTCAAAGATCAACGATCACAAAAATTCTCATAACTTTGTAGTTCCCACTTTTAGAATTATGGGCCTACTGGTACACTCACTTTCTAGCTTGGTGAATTCATGTACTATCTTACCAATCATTGTGCTCCATATCATCATGCTTTTCCACCCTGGCATGACTCAACAATCTCCTTAATCACTAGTCCCACTTTGTCACATAGAAAGTAGGCACTTTACCACTTTGATTAAAGTTCCTTCACTTTAATTTTGTGGGAATGCACTACTTTTTGATCTTCCCAAGATCAACAGTGTATATAGATCATGCCTTTTAAAAATCTAGTTAGCAAAGTTAACCAATAAATGCATTTCTTCTTTCCAGCATGTTTTGACAGTTGCCACTTGTACATACTGCATTATTACATGTTAGAACTATGGGCCCATGACCTCATTGTATCACCTGGTTTTAGTAGTGCAAATTGAATACTAACTAATAAAGAAAGCATTAACACAACTAAAGTAGTTAAAACTTAAGATAGGAGTGATTGCTATCAACATAAAAGGAAGCAAACCAAGAATGGTAGGCTCCTAATGGTATAACATCATGATGCAATGGATTTGTCCCTGATTTAAGATGTGTATGCTCACAAGATATGCTCAAGCTTTAAATGGATGGGTAGAGTGACTGAAGCAAGGTTTCAACAATGGATTCATGGAGTGATTCCAACATTATAATGGTATTTTGGTAGTTTATGAGCTCTCAAAATAGCATTATGACTTTTCATGTAAGGTGGATGATTTTAGTGAAGGAAGGAGGTTCAATTTATAGGCCAAGGGTTGGATGAATGGAGGGTCAAGATTTCAAGATGACAAGATGGTGAGGGAGGGCCAGGATGCACTCAAAAGGGAGCACAAGGATTGTTCTTGTTTAGCATCAATGGGGAGGTGACACTTGTCACAAGGAGGATGAGTGTGAGAGGATAGGATAAGGGTTGGTCAAAGGCTTGATGAGGGTGGTTGAGTATGTAAGAGTCATGTAAGAGATGTAAGAGTCATAAATGTTGGAGGGTGAGGGGAGAAGATATTTGTTGACTTTGGTTTGGGTTAGCAAGTCTTAACCCATGTTTATGGTTGTGCACATGATTAGAAGGGGATTAGGATTAGCTTAGAAGGGGGGTTAGGGGGTAAGTGATTTAGCTTTGATGGGATGGGTTAGTTAGGAGGCTAAGTGAGGTTAGTATGGGTGAATGGGTTGGATTAGGGGTTAGGATAGGGTTTTAAGATTTTAGATACTTTATTAAATGATTAATTCAATAAAATGGGAGTATAGAATTAAATTGAATAGATTTGATGATTTATCCAATTTAATAGAGGAATAGGGATTTAATTGATAAAATTGATTTTGGGTGATCATTTGATTTTATCAATTGGACTATAGTTAATTAAATAATTTAATTAAATAGGGGATGATGATTAATTAATTAAATAGTAAATATTTAATCAATAATGTCCTAGGAGATGACTAAATATGATTACTTATTAATGTAATCAGATTTAGGTGTCTACACTCATCGCATGCTACATGTCGAGCAGACACTTGCCTGCTTCATCTAAACTTTGCACTTGTTCATATTGCAAGTAAGCGCTACCCGTTGATCTTCTTAAGATCAACGATTTACGTATCTTATGTCCTTTGAACTATATCAACATCCTTTGTGACATCACTGAAGACACATGTTGCCATGGTGCTTTACCACTTTGGTTAAACTCCATACATCTTCATGAAGTGGTAATACTACCACTGTTGATCTTTCCAAGATCAACAATGTACATATGTAACACTAAAAGTGACCCCACTTCTTAGTTTGACCAATGATATTGCCTAAAATTGAATGTGCTCTAAAAATCATTAATAGCTTTGAAAAGTTCTGACAACTCTAGGCATTTTGTGGTGCAATAAATGAGTTATCATCATGAAATAACATGTGGCACAAATGCACTTGCCCGCATTACATAAAATTTGAGAAAGTTCATCTTATGGGCATGCATCCACCGTTGATCTTCTTAAATCAATGGTCAATAGGAACAAACCACCATAGTTAAGACATTTTGCCAAATGCTTAAGAAAATAACCAAGGTTATGGTACTACTTATAGTGAAGGGTTTTCATTTTGCGAAAAGTAAATAAAATAATTACAAAAAAAAAAAATCTTAGGATAAATGCTTACCATGTAATTTAATTGAAAGATTAATCTCCACTATTTTGAGGGCTAGGGCACCAAAACAAGGGTTTATGAAATTTGAAGGATTTTCATCTAGGGTTTTTAAACACAAAATTAGGGTTTTTCATTGTAAGGTGTAACAAAATATAAAGATTGAAAAGCTAGGCCAACATAATCTACAGTTGAGATTCATCCATTTTGCCACTTAATCCTTCCCTTTTTTGATTGGCTACATGTAATTGCATTGGGAATCCAACTTAAGATTTGTCCTTATCTCTAAAATATTGTAATTTATCCTTAAGTCAGCTAGAAAATGGTTTACATAGTTGTTTGTGCCTTTACAAACAAATATATCAAAATTGTCTTACTTGGCATCTGAAGTCTCTGATTCTTGGCTTACACTAATCATTGTGCTGTGACTCACACTCAACATCCACTATTTACTCGGCTCCTATGTCACTTGGCATACACTATCTACTCAACACTTGAGTGACTCGGCACATGAGTGGCTAGGCCCTCACTATGAACTCAACATGCTCTATAATATACATGTTGTGCTCGACATGTACTACTTGTTCACCATGAACTAGGTAAATAACTTAAGTGTATTGACACTCACTTGTCAAAACTAATTTGAGATCAACAGTTTGTATGTTTTAGAGAGCAATAGTGAAGTGGGAGAAGTAATGGCAGTTGTGTAAAGTAATGTTGACCTTTGGCATAAGAGGCTCAGTCACATAAGAAAAATGGGTCTTCAAGTCATGCTTCAAAGAGACTAGCATTAGGGTCTTAAATCCATTGATGTGGATTTGTGTGAGCATTTTCTTAACGACAAGCAAAATCACACCAGCTTCATAAGGACTGGTCATGAGAAGAAATCTTCTCCATTAGAGCTTGTGCATTATGATGTTTTCAGTCCTACGGAGGTAACTTCTCTCAATGGAGCTAACTGTTTTGTCACATTTCTTGAAGATTGCACTTGAAAAGTTTGGGTTTATATGTTGATTAAGAAATCATAAATATTTTCAAAGTTTGAAATTTTTAAGGCTATGGTGGAAAATCAGATTGGAAAAACAATTAAATGCCTACTAACAGATAATGGCAATGAGTTTTGGTCTTTGGAGTTTGATAGTTTTTGTGTAGATCATGGTATTTGGTGGATTAAAATAGTCCCTTATACACCTCAAAAAAATGGTGTAGTTGAGAGGTTGAATCAGAGTATTTTGGAAAGGGCTTAGTGTATGTTATCGAATGCTAGTTTGGGGAAAGAATTTTGGGTAGAGGCATGTAATACAATGGTTTATTTAATTAATCAAGAGATGGATTGGTAAAAGAATTGCATTTTCTCATTTATGGGTGTTTGGTTGTGAAGCATACGTTCATTTTCCTAAAGAGCAGCGAATGAAATTAGACTTTAAATCCAAAAGATGTGTCTTTCTGGGGTATGGTGAAGATCAACTTGGTTTTTGATTGTGGGATCCAATTTCTCATAAGGTAGTTCGTAGTTGGGATGTTGTTTTTAATGAGAAGTCATCTTAAGTTTGTAAAAATTGATAACTACTTCATATACTTATTTTGATTATGATTTATTTAATAATAGCACAAATTTCATTATTCAAAGCTCTATATGTCACACCAAATCTATGAGTTTTTCTCCTACGCTTACATTGCCTAATTCAATTAATTCTTCTCACACATCTATCATCAATGGTCCCACACCTTTGGATACCCTTTCTCTACCATAGGCAAGTAATGTGACTTCCTCCTTGTTTGAATGAAACCCCGTACTTCCCATGGTATTCCCTTCTACTCATGTTGTTTGATCCCCATCTTCATTTCATACACTACTAGTAGTTGGGGCATCTTCTCACCACTCCACACATACTACATTAGACTCCCTATGAAATTCTTCTACATCATGCAACCTGACATATGACACTTCCAATACCCAAGAGCATGATGCTCTATTTCAAGTACACCCATGAGAGCATGATTCTTTGCCTAGTCTCTTACTGTCCATACTGGCTAGATTATAAATGAACCAACCCTCCATTCATGTAAAAATTCCTATGTTGACTGGTCCTCCCCACTCCACTGACCTAGTTCATGGTCCCTCCATCAAGGGCATCAATCCCATATAGAGCCAAACGAATATCTTTCACCCACAACCCCAATTTACTATTGGAAATTCTTGCATTGAAATTGAACAAAACTCTGATGAAGCCACAACTCAAAATTCAAATGGATTTTGGTGGTCAATCTCATAATACAAATCAAGGAAATAAATAGGGCGCTGCTACTAATTTTCCAGCTAGACATAGAGAAGATCCTAATCAAATCCCACAACAAAGGAAATCTACCAAAGAACATAAACATCCTCGTTCTATGTTCTGATTAGATAGAGACTCAAATTTATAAATAAGCATGTACCAATGTTAATTCAACATTCTAGATGGATGCCATGAAAGATGAAATTGAGTCTTTATATAAAAATTAGACATAGGATTTGGTTCCTCTTCTACCAAATTGTAAGGAATTGAAAAATAAATGGGTCTGTTGGACAAAAGAGGAGGATGGAGACATAAAAGGTATAGGGCCAGATTGGTAGTGAAGGGATTTTCTCAACAAAAGGGTGTGCATTTCAATGAGATTTTCTCTATAGTGGTGAGAATGAAAACCATTCATTTGGTTTTGGGCATAGCAGCAACCTGGGATCTTGAGCTTGAGAAAATTGATGTCAAAACAACATTTCTACATGGGGATATTAAAGAGGAATTGTTTATGGAGCAGCCAAATGGATTCATTAAATAGGGGCAAGAGCATTTATATTGTAGATTAAAGAGGAGTCTATATGGGTTGAAGTAGGCTCCACGTCAATGGTACTTAAACTTTGATAACTTCATGACTCATCAAGGTTTTACTCAATACAAAGTAGACATTTACTAAAAAAGGCTTCCTACTGATGAGTTTGTGATTTTACTACAGTATGTTGATGATATGTTGACTATTGGAAATAGTATGCAAGTCATTCATGAGCTAAAGATGCATTTAGCTCTTCGCTTTGCCATGATATATTTAGGGGCAGTGAAGAGAATTCCTAGGATGTATATAATTAGAAATAGACATAAAATAGAAATTAGATTATCTTAAAAAAAGTATATTCTTAAAGTTTTAGAAAAGTTTAATATGTCAAATGCTAAATTTGTTACCACTCTATTAGCTGATCATTTTTTATTTTTTTTTAAAAAATGCGTCCTTCCACTCTAGAAGAAAAACATGAGATGAATGGTGTTCCTTATTACTCTCATGTTTTATGTTTTAATAACAAGACTCCTTATATTTGTGGATATGTTGATTCTGATATGGCTAGAGATTTAGCTAAAAGGAGGTCTATAGAAAGCTATGTTTTTGCTTTTGCTAGGGCAATGATTAGCTAGGATTCTCCTAAGAAATTTTTTGTTTCTCTTTCCTCTATCGAGGTTGAAAATATTGCACTTACTGAGGGGGATAAAGAGTAGATATGGTTACAATGGTTGTTTGGAGAGATTGGATTTCAACAATCCTACTTTACTCTATTTTTTAATAGTAGGTGTTGGTCTGATTTTTCACAATGCAGAAATTATGGAAAAATTTAGTGAAAAATCATTTGAATCTTAAAATCTTGCAAATTAGGGTTTTGTTCCTTGTATTTTTCAAACCCTTAGATTTTCCTAGTTCATAGCCTGGTCTCTGTGTCTTTGACATTCTATTAAATTCTCAAGGTTTGTCTTCAGAGAATTTCTCAAGAACCCTTATGCCTTGTCTTGTTTGGCCCTAGCCTTTGAAAACCTTAGAAAGTATCATTTCAAATAAATTTTGGTGGGACATTTTATCGTAAAGGTTTATTTACATAAGAATGACCTTTTAATCTTTTTGATAAACCTTATAAAGCTTGTCTTAATTGCAATTTCTTTCAAGCATCGTAGATCCTTTTGAGATCGAGGGTTGAGGCTTGCCCACAATATGGAGTTGCAAGGTCTTTAAATATTACGGGCAAGCACCTTTTTGACACATAGCCTCTACTGACATTCAAACCTTAGTGCACCGCAAAAGTTCGTAAGTTGTCAGAAGCAGTCAAACCTTTTGCAGAGTTGTCAGTGTTCCCTATGCACATTTTGAATTTCCTGCAATCTCATTGGTTGGCCTTTTAATGATATTAATACTTTGTAGTTCAAATTTTATGATCATTGATTTAGCAAGCATCAAGAGCTGGCACTTGCCCACAATATGAAAATGCACGAGTTTTAAGCAATGCGAGCAAGCCCCTTCACGACGCGTGGCACATAGTGACATCATGGGGCCACCTTTCTCAAAGGGTAATAACACCTTGTCATATGTGGCAAATTGTTAGGTGAGTTGGAATACAAAGGAAGCACCTCATTGGTCCATCTAGCTGACTAAGTATACAGTCACAAAAGTTTTTTGATCGCCGTAGATTTAAATAAGATCCAAGGTTAGTGCTTACCCACAATATGGACTTGCTTGACATTTAAATAATGTGGGCAAGCAGGCACAGTGAGACCAAGACTTAAAGGGAATGCTAAGTCATGCCATGCTAGAAAGGTTAGATGAAGTAAAGTGTGCTCATTGGTGGAATGTGATAGGTATGTCGAGTTGGAAATGATGATGTCATGGGCATGGAAACTCTAAATGCCACAGTCAAATCTGTTAGAGCACGTTAGTAAAAAAATGATATTTTATTGGTTAAGCCAGCCGATTGGGCCATCAAAGAAAAGAACTTTGGCCCACCGTCGATCTGGGAAAGATCGATGGACAATGCATGCCCGCATTTCCAAAGTGCTCACCAGTTAAATATTGTAGGTAAGCAAGATGCTGGCACATGTCAGTAGGCCCGCTCAGATGATGATGTGGCACTATGTTTAAATTGATGATGTGGCAGTTCAGTGGTAGGTGTGCAAAAATGAATGAATCACAGAGCGCCACATGGCAAAAGGGTGGTCAAATCTGTTTGACCCAAAATGTAAGAATAAAGGGAAAAATGAAAATGTTTAAAATATCAAATTTTAATTATTTTTTCCAAATATGCCATATGCACATTGCGAATTAAATGGGTTTTTTTTAAAGTTTTAACTTTAGAACTTTTAAATTTTTCAAAATTCAAAATCAAAGTTGCAAACTCGGCTGAGTGTTCTACTAGAGGGGCAATTTTCAAATGAAGATTTAAGGGGTTTATAGTAGGCTAAATATGTGATGTTATATATCGCCAAAATCGGGAGAATCTAAATTTTGTGATTATGCAGTTAGTTTCTGCATAGGAAGTAGTCTGTTTGAGCTATAAGAGGTTTTCTATCAGATTCCTAACTTGCAACCAAATTCAGGTATTTGAAGTTCAATTTTGATTTTTAGCAGGGTAATGACTTGAATGTGGTTAAAAGGTAGTGAAAATGCAGTTTGAGTCAAATTCTGATTAGATTGACTTAGTAAAAACTCAAAATTTCACTAGTATTTCATAAGGTAGATCAGATATTTTGGTGACTTAAAGGTTTTCATCATTAAGCAAGAGATATTTTGTAAAATAGTTACAAAGCAATAATGAAACCAAATTAGATCAATGTGTGGTAGAAAGAAGAGAGAGGTGATTCAGTTGCAGGAGATTGAATTTTAAGTGGACAGATGTCAGTTGCATAACAGATCTGGGAATTCACTTCTTTCTATATCTTTCTTTCTTTCATTCATTGTAAGTGGGTGGGGAAATTTGAAAAGTTTCTCTGGAATGAAAACACTTAGCAGAATTGGCTCTGGAATTGGTGAAATCTGAATGGAAAGATCTGGGATGTGTTGGTTCCAGACCATGAAGCTTTTGCTTTGGCTATGATACCCCCTTTCCATCCCATCAGTTTCTCATTCTCGCCATTTTCTCTCTTGTATGATAGCATTTTCTCATTGTATAGTCTAGTTTATTAGGTTGTTTATGAGTCAATTTCATGCATTTTCATGTATTATATCAAGGAAATCAATACAAAGAACAACAATGTTTACTTTTAGTTTAAATCTTGTCTCCTTTCTCAGTTGAGTTGTGATGTTTTATGATCTTTGAACAAAGAGCTTAGATCATAAGTGTAGTCCCTTAAGGTTGTATGTTGCTTCATTGTTGCTTGTAATTCAAGGAATTATGTAAATGCTTGAGAGATTCAACAGGGTTACAGGTTTTTTGAGGAGGATATCAGGTAAGAATGAGATTTAAGTTGAACATTGATGTCTATTTACAAGGTGAATGGATAGATCATATATTTGAATATATGAATTAGTATTAGATATCCAAAATGCATGAGGGAGATTCATGAATTGCCCAATGGATGAGGCACTGATCTATTATAGGATCATAGGTTTGTTGTTCATACCTGGTTTTCATCTGCTTTCCCCACCCACATAAAATCAAAACAAAATTTAAATCATCTTTACATTTTATGTTGAAGAACCTAAATGTGATGCCCTCACTCAGCTTGTGCATTTCATAGAGTTGTAATTTGCTACTACACTTCTTTGTTACTGCACAGGTTATTAGGAGAAATAAGGGCTTTTATCTGCTTTGAATAGATTCAAGAATATGTTTTGCACTGGTACCATATTAATTGGATCTGAAGTTCACCCGCCTAGGTTTTGTAGAGCCTGAAGTGAAGAAGAATTTATGCCTTATAGTTGGCCCAAGACTGCAGTCAGGTGTATCCGTCATAGGAATTTGCTAGCCTTAGATGCATTTGTCTGGTTTCTTGGTCATTTTCAAAACTGTTAAATCAAGAGCCAACAGTAGGAGTGCCATTCATTTGGCTAAAAATGCAGCTTTCCATGGTTGCAAGAAGCATATAAAAACCCACTTTCATTTAATTTTTCATTCTTTTGAAGAGGGAAGGATACAGTTAGAGAAGATTGATACAAAGGTTAATCTAGCTAATGTGTTTACAAATGTTGTACCTCAAGAGAAGTTTGAATTCTATAGAACTTCTCTCGTCATTGTCACAACATAGCCATAAGAATTTCAAGTAGGGGATATCTCTGTGCAACACTAATTGACCTTCAAGTGGGAGATTGTAATAATTCTGGAAGAGAATATTGTAACAACTTTGATTGTCTGATGGTGAAGTCCAATCATTGTCGTCTCTTCATCTTCCATGCCTTTTCATCTTCCTTTGAAGACTAAAAAGAATATGTATAATAGTTGATTTTTGTTGCTCATTGTAATGTGTGATTTATCTAATAAGAGAAATTCCCCTACTTGAAGAGTGGATGTAATCCAGACTAGCTAGATGGACCACTATAAATTCTGTGTCCACTCTTGCACATTTTTTTATTCAATTTTAGTTTTCAGTTTTACTTTATTTTTTGTATCTTTTATTTAGCTCAACAAAAATAAATAAAAACATGATATTTGAGTTAAAATGAATATTACAAACATTCATTTTAATAAAAAATAGCCATTTTCAAGTGGAGAGAAAAGTAAAAGGTGGAAGAGTTGAGTGGAAAAGAAAAATAGTAAGTAGAAATTAGGAGTGAAAAGTGTAAATTAGAAAATATAAGTGTGAGAAAAATTAGGGGAAATACATAGTAGTTAGAATTATGAATTTTAAAATTTTATAAATTCTTCCAAATTAGAAATATTCCAACTTTTGTGGAAAAACAAATAGTTAGTTTAAAATAAGTTAATTGGAGAAGTGGAGGAAAGGATAAATTAATAAGATAAAAATGATTTAAATGATAAGGAAATATGACTAAAGTATGTGTTATATATTTTTATTAGGAAAAATAGTAAAAATGATTGGCCAATTGATGAAATATATCTATTAAAGGAGAATGATGAGAGTGCAGATCAAATTGGATGATATTGAAAAGATCAAATTCATAATAGAATTGATTAAATAGATAATGCTAGGTTACTAACATGCAATGATGACATGTCAAATATATATAACAAGGATTGATGATATATGATATTAACACTCTATAGATGCCATATGATTGATCAAAATTGATTGATAGGATTGGTTATAATAACATCAATAGACTTTGTCAATGTTATTAAATTGATTGGATGAGGATAGTAAGGGACTACACAATGTCAAGGATCAAATTCATGAAAAACATGGGTAGGATACATTGGCAAGGCACCGAGGGACTCAACAATGTCAAGTAATGCATGAAAAGTGCTCAAAGTTTGGTATTAATATGTTTTGAATCAATTTGGAAATGATTTACATTTATTTCAAAAGGGTTACAAGTGACGAATACTTAAAACAACAAAAGAGATTATGAAATGTTGTGAAATAAGTCTAAATAATGATCAAATTGGCCAAAAAATTGAAGTTAGTAAATTGAGAAAATGGAACATGTTAGTATGCATTAAGAATAGAAGAGTAAACTCAAACTATTTTTGAACATCTACAATAATATCACATTCCATGAATATTAATACTCTTTTTATGTTAGTTCAATAATTTTTGAAATGATGGACTTACTAAGAATTGTCTAATTTCTCCATTGTTTTTATTTATTTAAGAAGTCCATTGTCTACAAATCTAAAGTCCTATTTATATGAATGTAGAACACATAGACAACTGAAATGTTAGGACCCTCTTCAAAGTAATTAGTTCAAGTAATTTGAGATCTTTCTTGCATAATATATGTCATACATGTAACTACACTCATTTTTTGCTCCACTTCTCTTTTAATTTTGGCAAAGATGGTTCATTTCCTTTGTGCACGTATCCACCACAAGCATGTCTACCGCGATTCTTTGCAACTACACCATCAGAAACTAAACCATTCACTTTTGTTTCAATTTAAACTTACGCTTGTTGTTTTCAATTGCTTAAAAAATCAAAAGATTTTCACTAAATCACACTTTGTGCGTTCCCTGAAATGAAATATTTGTGGTATCCTGCTTAACTACCTAATCCAAATAGTTTAGAGGATGTTTCTAGCCATTTCAATGTTTCCAATTGACATATGTAGGGAGGAAATGCATGAGAGGGCTGTAGATTGAAGTTTACACGTGCTACAATATTTGTGTGAAGGCTTTTGAGAGTTTTCATCAAATCCATCTCATGCCTATCATGTCATGAAATTTGTAAGACCATATTTTTTAGGTACTTTGTCTGAATATTGTTGTTCTTTACCTGTTCACCCGCCTCTTCAATACAAATCTTCCAAGGGAATTTACAATTGTAAAAATAGAGGAAAACCTCTTTATCCCTTATGCTTGAGGGATATTCAAAACTTCTTCGAGAACTTCCACATTCATAAGTAGGATAAGAAACTGTTGGAAAAGTTTCTTGAATACACCATTGTATTAGCGAATCGTGTATCCTTAAAAATTTCCATCAAATTAATTTGGCGCAAATCTGTACTTGTTGCATTTCATGACACCACATTTGTTTGAGAGATTTTGTAACCATATGCTCCCATGATTTTCTCATATTATGGAATACTGTGAAAATGATATTTGGAGTATTTTTCAAAAATAATTCTATTCAGAGTCATTATTTATAGCGAGTTTCCAACATTTGCAATGTATTGCACAACATCATGACGCTATAATTATATTGAAGAATTTAAACTATATTGAGGAATTCAAATAATTGAGAGGGAGTGAATCATTTATTGCATAATTCTTTTTTCTGACAACATTTTCTTCTCTTTGTTTGAACATATTGACATATCTATCATCATCTACTTTAAAAGATCGTGGAACGATTTCTTATTGATGAATGGCTTTCGATTGAATGGACACTACCACAATTTGGTAATTCCTTAGAACCATTCTATTTTATAGGCTAATCTTAATTATTCTAAAGCAATCTTAAACTATTGAGATAGTTAAAATAGATAAGAACATGAAAGTACCCAAACAAAAAATATAATTGTAACACTAGAATTAAAATAGAATTTCAAGATGGGTTAAACCATAGAGAAACTATTTCTCATGAGTACAACACAAATTAAACTAAAATTGGTTAAAGTGATTTTTTAAAGTCTTGTTGTCAGTTTCTAAATAAGTTGTAGGTAAGGCTTATTGACCTAAAACACAAATTAAAACTGATTACAAAAATATCTTACAAATAAAATGTGAATGCATGAAATATTTCAAGTTAATAACATAGTAACAACTATCTCTAGTAGATCGAGTTAGAAATCTTCTACCAACCTTAGACAACCTTCTTCAAAACTAAATACTCATTTTTGTCACTAGCTTTCACTATTATCCATCATAGTTCTTATTATACTTACACACTTCACCACCAGTTATTTGTTCACAAACCATACTTGCAACACATAAACTTCATACACTCTCACATCCCTAGATCCAAATAGATATTTTGTATATATAAACAACTATTAAGCCATGCCATCTTGAATAAAAAGATATATCTTTATATATGAAATAAGGATATACACAACAAGATCAAACCTAAAAGACAGGTAACACGTTTGAGAACTCTTTACCACACTACCATGAGACCCAAAGATAGGGAATACATAGGATAAACACATTAGATGGAAAAAAATATTGAGAGAAACATGTTTTGGGGCTGACGAGAATGACACAACCAAGAACATTTCTCAATCTACAAAAAAAGTACCAATTAAAGATAATGCAGAGAAGCATCTGTCCAAAACCAATTGGAATTGACATACCAAAATCTTCCATGAAATAACATGAATGTTTGGATAATAGACCTACCCAAAAAGCACTTTAAACACAACAAATTCTATTCATCTAATCTTCACATCTTTATATTCATTGTGTTGGGACTCAAAATTGCAAGCAAATTTTGAGTACCATTCTTATATTTTTTGCAAAGTTTAACTCCTAAAAGAGATTTGCGTGCATCTGTACCTGACTATCATTTTGAGGCCTATGATGGGTTTTAGATGTCCCACACCTTCCATTTAGTATAGGCATGTGTTTCATAATGATAAGTTACAATTCTAAGTCATTTTGTGAAGTGGCATTTTGAGCATTTGAGAAATTTACATTTTCCCTCAAGAGTCAAACAATGTTTAGGATCCTAGTTCACAATTTAATACCTCAAGCACCCGGTAAAGTTTCATGACCCACCACTTTAGGAGTACTTAATATGCATATCATAGATCCTATGTTTCATATTTCATGTAATTTTGATATATTTTGATAAGGTTTCGAGCTCCCTAAAGTTGGTTGTTTACTCTTGTCATGCTGACACACATTATTTAGAATTCTAGGAGGCCTTGTTTGACAGTAAATATTTTGGGACCTGTTGAGAATTTTGAAGAAATGGTCATACAATTACATTTTAGTTATTAATCACATAGTATGTTGCAAATTTCAAGGTCTAATGAATCTGTTTGATGAGTTTCCCAAACTAATTCCAATTGTAAAAAAACTTAAAATAGCCTAGTTGCCTTTTATAGTAGTTCTCAAGTAGCCTTGTTTGACCAATCATAACTTTGACCCAGTTAACCAAAATATAAAAAAATCTTTTTTCATTGCATTCTAGGGGTCAGAGACATGTTATGTTTTAATTGAGCTTATGACGAATTTGTTTAACTAGTTTTCAAATGCAATTTCAAATGCATTTTCTAAGGTTTTATTGATGTTTAGATTTGTAGATTGATCAATAGGCTAGTTTAGGATGTTATAGTTTTTGAAACTATGATAGATGAAGCTGAACTAATTGTACCACTGTATTCTAGACTGAAAATATTACACATGTGCCAATTTTTTTTAGTGTTGATGAATTCATTTGCACACTTTCCTAGGTCTATTCTGTTAGCAAAAAACTTTGTTTTATCAGTGTCTAGTTCTGCAATTCTTGGAAGCTAACTTTGAATGCTTTCCAAATTCACCCAGTTATTTATCATAGGTCAAAATTTCACATTCATACTCTCCATATGAAAGTTTCTAAATGTTCCAGTTTTCATTCTCGCAAGTGTTCATTTGACCTATTTTCAAAGCCAAAACCAAATGCACATTTCTATTTCTAACAAGATGTTTGCAGAATAAATTGAAACGCACAACTTTAGAGATTAATATCTTTTGACTTGAATATTGTCATAATACAAGATTTGGTAGGATGAAAGAGTATACGCTAGGAAAACAAATACAAAGTTTCAGGGCTCAGTTTTTTTATTTTGATAGTTTTTAAAGCCAACTCAGAGACCCCCTACACAAAATTGATAGTTCATAAGAAAGCTAAAAAGTAAGTTTTAATTGAGCAATCAGTGATCAATGTTGAATCCAATTAGTAAAATGACTCCAATGTTCAACTTTGAAATGTCAGATGTTTGAGTTCAAATTTCCTTTTAGCTAAACAACTTTGGGGCTTGACTAATGTCATCAGACTGACAAGGTGTTATGGGTTTGAAGGTGTCTCAAGCAATTGTAATGAAAAAGTGATGCAGGAGCATCCAGAGGTATAAGGGCAATCCTGTGTCAACCAAAAAATGTACTTAGACTTAGTTTCTGTTTCATGTGTTTTCATTTTTGGATACCCATTTGGGTCAAATAAAGGTTTCAACTCTCACAGTTCCACTATTAGTGTTCTGGTTTATAGTTTTTAATCACCTTGGGATACGTGTAAATGTCAAAAAGATAGGAGTATGTAATTGAGCCATCATTTTGGTGAACTAGAAGGTGTGAATTGGTCGGAAGATTGTCATTGTAATGTAGAGCATTCCAGAAAAAGAATCAGGTCAAAAGGCCCCACGGTTTGAAAGTTATTGTAGTTTTTCAATTTCTGGAGACATCCTAAGAATGCTTCAAAGTTAGGTTAGGGGCATTAAATGAACTTGAATAGGGCCAAAAAATGGGGGACGAGCAAAGCTAGTCCATAGGGCTATAGAGCGCTTCGAGAGCTTTTTAGAAATGTAAACGGTTCGTCAATCGGAGCTACGGTTCAAAAGTTATGCCTCCCGAAAGTTCAGTTACCATTTTTGGATTCTTCTAATTTTGTGCCGACTTCTAATGCGATGTCTAGAGCCTTCTATTTGGTCGGTGGATGCCTACTAACACTTTCTAGAATGTATTCCTAATCCTTAACCCTCCAGGGTCTATTTAAGAACATTTTTGGCATTGTAAAAGGCAGTTAGGAGTGGAGTTTGAGAGATGGTATTGGGAGAAGAATTTATCTCAAGATTTATGCTATTATAAGCCCATAGGGTATGTTTTGGAGTTTGTTTCTCTGCACTAAGTGTACTAGCATATTTTTACAGTTAATAAAACTTTTCCTTTCCTGTTGTGTCCATTCTGTGCTTGGGTTGTGTCCCCATCAAAAAGACCATTAAATTTTTTTGGTATACACACCACATTATTTGAAGTCAAATGTCGATTATATACACAAAGTGAGAAATAAACTAGGGAATTGAACATGCCATGAAGATTCTAAGGCTCACACTTGTTAAGGTTCAATTCAGTTTGACCTTTTCTATGAAGTTGTTGTCTGATGTGTTTCTTGAAAGATAAAAGATAATGTGTTATGAGAAGTTTTTATCAGTGGGATGAAATTCGACTCTTTAAGGCAATTTGTGCAACATTCAAATGGAATATGTTGGTCAAAGTTTAAAATGCTTCAAAAATCAAATTATTTTTACATCTGCTCACCCTGAGACTTTTAAGCAATGTATTCTCAAGTATAATTGTGCAATTGAAAATTGTGAGCCTCCAGCATTGTTAGGCCTGGAAATCAGATATAATGGAAAATAATTAAAACATAATCAAAACTTTACTGTTTCTATTTATCAAGATTTATTACATAAATAAGATAGTCATATAGCAGTTCAACTGTTATTTAACAATTACCAAAACTGAAATATATTTACGTAATTCTATAACCCTAATAATTAATTCGTTAACACAATGTGTCTGAAAATCACCTTAGTGGGGCAATCCTTGGATCTTTGTCAAAGTTTTCACCCTCATCTCATATCACTTTGCCGCTCTGTCAATGCATATTAACATGGTATTATTAAAGAGAGCATACCGCGTGCTTGGATAGCTCAGATACAAGATGAATATGTCGTAGCCTTTGGTGCTAGTTGCATGAAAGAAGAGTGGATTGTTTTTTAAGATATAAGCTAATTTTCAACATGTAGTTGCGGCCTTGCCAAATGTGCCAGATACGACCAAATTCTCTCTAAAATTCGAGTGAAGTGGTCGGTGCTAAAAGAAGTTATTGCCAGTCTTTTGAATCTGAAGGCGCACAAGGGGATGAATTCATTGTGTTAACTGTCTTTTGCCGTGATGAGATAACCCAGCTTGTTAGATGCCCGTCTAGTCTCTTGTAAATATTGGTGGATGAACATAGTCGTAATTGGAAATAAATTCTATCAGCCACAACAATAGATAAGCAAAGGGCACTGCTTGGAGCATTATTCACATGTTTCTCTGCAACGCTCAGATTATGAGAGGTCACGATGGCATTAAGGAGAATGCGGAAAGCTACCAATCAGAAGAGTGATTTGTTTTCCCAGTTTGTCTTCCAAACACAGGATTATGTTTTTCTTTCAACTGTTTTTTCCAAGGGCTAAAAATCTTTGTTATTTATCCCGATGAGTATATGAGCGAGTCCACGTAGAAAAACAAGAGGGCATCTGTGCAAGAGGCATGTTAACGTTTGGAAGGTGACCAAAATGGAGCCCGATAGGAAAAGGGAACTGGTTCGTTTCCACTATTGATTTCAAATAAAGAGGAGCTTAATTGTAGTTTAGAAAGTGTGAATAGAAGTCTATGATTTAATCCCACATTACTCAACGGGATGTAGTTCAAACACTTTTTATATACCAACACAAGAAAGATTATTAAAGGAAATTCAGCTTATGACAACAGAGAGCTGTGTGAAGAGACCCAAGAGGGTCACTTACTTTTTAGGTTTCGACCAACCAATCTTACTTTTTAGGTTTCGACCAACCAATCTGATTTCATGGCATCAAGACCCGTAATGGCACCACATGCTAAAATCATGCGCTCCTGCAAACCTAGGGGTTCAATGATGCAATCTCAAGTTGTCATTGATGCGATGAAGTGTTTTTAGTTTTTACCAACCAATCTGATGACATGGCAGCAAGATCCACATTGGCACCACATGTTGAAATCGTGAGCTCCTGCAAGCCCAGGGGTTCAATGACGCAAGCTCAAGGTGTCAGTGATGTGATGAAGCATGATGATGATAGGTGGCATGGGCGGCTCAAGGAAACTAGTAGGCCAATGCCAGGTGTTGAAATCACACACTTCTACAAGCCCAAGGTGTTAGTGACGCAGACATGTGACATGGCATGCCTAGGGCACCCAGCAGGCCAGTGCCATGTGTTGAAATCGCACACTTCTGCAATCCCAAGATGTTAATGATGTGGTGAAGCATGATGATGACACATGGCATGGCAGGGCCATGGCACATAGTAGTCTTGTTATGGTGTGGAATCCAAGTGATGACAAAGTGTAGTATTGGGAATCAATAGGTGATACCTGGTGGTCCAGAGCAGTAGATGGTGATGTCAACAAGTGACACTAGCAAAATTTTGTTGACCCGCAAGCTAGTTTTGTTAGAGATGAGATAAAGCGAGATTGAGACATGTGGCGATGGTGGACCAAGTCGGTGATGTAGGAGCTTGATGACGTGACATGTTGACGAGGATCTGAGTGCCAATCAAAGAGCACCACATGGCATTGATGTGGTAGGTTGACCCAGAGGCGCTGATAAGACTGATGATAGAGTAGTGACTCAGATAAGAGCATCCCATTAGATGTTGACATGTGCCATCCAGTGGTCAACTAGGTGTGACTAGGCCCAAAAATGGAGGGAAAGCTAAATTCTAAAGCAAATATTAAAATATACCTCCAATACAAAGAGAATGCACAACCCATGAGTGAAATATTGAAGGATTTTAAAAATTGAAGTGGGACCCACATTTTAATGAATGTGTTTGTTGTTTTAATATAGTTTAGCTTATATTGGAGATTCAAATATTTTGTAAAACTTGATAGATCTGCACATGAATTTCTTTACTTGATATTTAGAAGTGGGGTTTAGGGCCTCATTTTAAAGCAAAGGTAGGCTTATTATATATCATTGGAAAGGCCTCAGTGCATAGATTCTAGATTTATAGTCCAAATGCATGCATGTCTTCATGGTAAACAAGTTCTTTAGGGATTTTTTTGAGTAGGTCTTCTCAAATTGATTTTTCCTTCTAGTGTTTGTTACTCAATGATGGTAGTTATAGATATTTTCTTGTAAATCCTCCATCTAGGTAGGGGCTAAATGTGGTGGTGTTTCTTCGAACACTATTTTTTTCTATCTCATGCAATTCATGGGACTTTGAGTAGTGGTTTTAGTAGTAGATCTGATCTTTTCTCCAAGATGGGTTTCCATCATTTTGATGAGGTATTTTCTAGTTTGTTATGCATCATGATGAGATCTGATTCAATATTTAGTTGTATAGAGAGGATAGAAGCTTTCTCTTACCAAGTGACAAAGAATCAAGAGGACAAGGGTTAGTTTCAGATTAGGTCTAGCCCTTTTTGCTTCTTCTACTTATTCTCATTCTCTTTCTTTGTACAGGGTTGGTTTCAGTTTATGGAGCAAGGTTCTAGTTCTAATTCCACTTTTTTCTCAACATTTTCTCTCTTTTGGAAGAGCAAAAATGGATTTATAAGTAATAGTTCTAGTCTTTTTGTGTGTTTTATAGGTTATTTCATGCATCTTAAATGTATTTGTCTCAAGGAAATGAATACAAATAAAAAATGGAAATAGTTTCATTCTGATTATTGTCTCCTATCTTTGATGTTTGCAATCTTTTGTGATTTGTGGGAAAAGAGCATAGATCCTAGTTACAACTTGTTTAAAGTTGTATGCCTTGATATATTTTTCCATTGATTCAAAGAATCAAGTAAATGCTTGATGTATCTTGACAAGGTTGCAGATTTCATGGAAGGATTCTGACAATTATGAGATTCATTATGAAGAATGATGTATGATTCACAAAGTGAATAGATAGATCACAAATGTCTTGATGTATGTTATAGTTTGTGAAATACCCAATGTATTAGGCACTAATCTCAACTAGGAGAATGCATAGATTGTTGTTTCATATCTAGGTTATGTTGAAATCATTCAAATATCAAAATCATTTTCCCTCTTATGTTGAAGAGATGAAAGGATAACCCCATGTATCTTGTGAATGCATAGGTCATGTTATTAGATATTTTATGCCTTTTTTATTACATGAGTGAAGAAGATTTAAGGGTTAATTGACTTTGACTAGATTTAGATCTACATTTTGGCACTAGTCATATGGATGAATCTAAGGTCTACCCATCTAGGTTTTGTAGAGCTTGAAGTGTAGAAGGAGTATTACCTTATAATTGGCCTAGGTTCTAATTTAAATTGCATCTATCATAGGAGTTAGCTACCCTTAAATTCAATTTTTTTCCAGCTACCTAGTAGTTAAAATTTGATGCAGTGCAAGGTAGGAGAATCCCCAAAGGAGATGTCCTAGCCCCCAACAACTAACCACACAATGAAAGATAAAAAATGATGCAAAATTTGAAGCCAAGTCACAATAATTTATTCATAGATATAACTAATTACATGCAATGTGCCAGGCTGTAAGGCCTACCTAGTTATGGCCAAATACAAAGCAAGTAATAGTTTTGCAAGATCCCTCAAGATCCAATCCAAACCCTAGCTAGTCTAGATCCACACTCTGGTAGAAACCTCAAGGAAGATCCAACTAGTACTCGCAAGCCCACCAAGCAAGCTCCTTGTTTTCCAAGCCTCAACTACTAACCTTTCTCAAAATTCTCTCCTCTACCACTTCCTCTTCTCCAAGATAGATGAATAATGACTAAAGACTCCACCACAACCCCTACTTATACCAATCTAAGCCACAAGTTAGCCCAGAATGCTAAAAACTAAATAAACCTAACATTAAATACTTGAAGAGCCACAAGTCAGTCTCCAACATAAATTCAATGTCAAATGGCTTTAAAGGCTTACAATACTTATTAAATACATCAAAATTAACTACCCAAGACCCAAATAGGTCTACTCAACCCCACCAAATCCCTTAACCATGTAGGATAGCCAACTAACCCGGGATGCTCCTACATCAGACTCTCCAAGTGCAAAAAGATGTTCTCAATAGCTGCAAGAACATCTTCTAGGATTCAACACATAAATCCCAAATTGGTTCTTCACATACATGTCCTCCAAGTCTTTAACTCGTACAATCTTTCCCTTGCTCTTCTTCCACATTTCCATCCTTGGTGTTCCACAGGTTTTCTATCCATACTAATCACTAACCCTTTTAGAATTTGTCAACTGAATTCAGTTGCCATTACTCAAGTTTCTTCTACCAACCTCTTCCTTCTGCAAAGGAATCAGGGAATTCTTCTTGCCACCTTTCTCAATTGTAAACACATTCTTGACACAATCATGTACAAGCTTGCAATCATACTGCCAAGGTCTACCAAGCAACACATGACAACTGTTTATGTCAACAATATCACACAAAACTTAATCCTTATACTACCCAATCTGGAAATCAATAAGACACTGCTCCTTGACTTCCAAAGCATGCTCACCTTGCAACTAGCCAATCCTATAAGGATAAGGATGTATCACTCTCTTCAAACCAAGTTTCAGAACCATCTCCTTAGCAACAAGTTTATCAGTACTACCACCATCCACAATCAGATTGCAAACTTTACCACCAGACTTACAAGTCCTAAACAAATTACTCCTTTGACAAGATTCCCTCTAACCAACCAATACTAACCAAGCCAATAAACTCTCTCCTTTCTTAGGTTCATGGTCTTTAACCTCATTCATAGCAGCAACTCTTCTATCACCATCCTTCTACGAACACTCATAATATCTATGTCCTTCTTCATGACACTTGAAACAAGTACCCTTAAACTCACCTCTACCTGTCCTTCTCTTCTATTCAATAGGCTTTGGTTCATCTTCTACACCCAATTTAGCCTGTGTCGATTAGTCCTACTTCTCCTTCCCTTGAGAACTACCTTGGTTCTTCCTCTTTAGCTTCTCCTCTACTCTCAAAGAATACTAATAAGCATCCTCAATTGATGAAATATTTAGCATACCAACCTCATCCTGAATATTGAATCTCAAACCATTAATGTACCACACTACCTTCTCCTTTGACAATTCTCTATGCATAGACCGAATAGTCAACTTGTAGAACACCTCAATGTAATATTTCATAGTCATATCCTTTTGTTTCAGATTCTACAACCTCTTAAACAACTCAAGTTCATAATCAAAAGGAATAAACTTAGCCTTCAACTTAGTCACCATCAATCTCCATCTAGTGATCTTCATTTCACCTTCCTCTTCTCTGTCCCTTTGTAGTTCCTTCCACCAAAAAGAAGCATGTCCCTTTAGCTTAGTTTGTGCCAACCTTACTCTAAGTGGATCGTCAATGTCCTTAAGCTCAAAGCATTCTTTCAATTCACTAATCCAATCAGTCAGGTCTTTAGGATTCAAAGTACCTAAGAAATTAGAAACCTCTATCTTAGGCTTCAACTTCAACTGTGATCCAAGTCTAGTAAAATGACCAACCCTATTTCCCATAGGTCTCTCCACATGATCAGTTCTAACCTCACCACTTGATCCAACAAATTCAAAGTCTTTAGAAGCTTCCTCATAACCATCTTCAGTACGCATATGCTGAGGTACACCACCTACAACACCTATGATCTCAGTGATCATATCACTCTTCATCAACACCATCTTAGATCTGAAAGTGGCTTTAACCTCCTCTATTTCAGATCTAAAATCTTCTTTAACCTTCTCTAAGATCCTTTCTTCCAAAACATCACTAATATCATCAATAGCCCTAGGGTCCAATCTTCTTGGAGGTATCTTCGCAAACCCTAATAAATCCCCTTCACAAGATCCTGGTGCAAACTACCTCAACTTCAGTGCTTGGTCTACAAAATCAGCAACAAAATTTTCTTTGATACCACTTGATGCAGTGCAAGGTAGGAGAATCTCGAAAGGAGATATCCTATTCCCCAGAAAGTTACCACACAACAAAAGATAAACAATGATGCAAGATTTGAAGCTAAGTCACAATAATTTATTCATAGATATAATTGATTACATGCAATGTGTCAAGCTATAAGGCCTTCTCGATTATGGCCAAATACAAAGCAAGTAATAATTTTTCAAGATCCCTCAAGATCCAATCCAAACCCTAGCTAGTCTAGATCTACACTCTAGAAGAAAGTTCAAGGAAGATCCAACTAGTACTCGCAAGCCCACCAAGTAAGCTCCTTGTTTTCCAAGCTTGAGCTACTAGCCTTTCTCAAAATTCTCTCCTCTACCACTTCCTCTTCTCCAAAATGGATGAATAATGACTAAAGACTCCACCACAACCTGTACTTATACCAATCTTAGCCACAAGTCAGCCTAAAATGCTAGAAACTAAATAAACCTAACATTGAATACTTGAAGAGCCACAAGTCGACCTCCAATAGAAATTAAATGTCAAATGGCTTTAAAGGCTTAAAATACTTATTAAATACATCAAAATTAACTACCCAAGACCCAAATAGGTCTACTCAACCCCACCAAATCCCTTAACCATGTAGTATAGCCAACTACCTCGAGACGCTGCTGCATCAAAATCATAGTTAAATTAGGAGCCAACACACTGAATGCCAAAGATCTACTAAAAATATGTAACACCATTTCCAAAATAGGGATATCCATCCACATGATTCATTACCATAATATATTATATATAATAGACCAAAATTATCACCTAGAGCACAAATGTCTTATATATAGGTTTTGACATCAATGAAAATAATTCCAACATATCAACATAACCATCATGTCTGATTGTAAACTATAATGTGAAACTAATGTAGTAACATTCAAGTGTATGTACAACCCTCATCATAAAAGAAATGGATCTGATTCAATTTAAATTGTATTTACAACTAGTCACTAGAAGCAATTAAGAACCACCAAGATTAATATTAGGAACTATCACAATCCATTAGGCTAGTTACAATTTTGATTTTCAATTGTGGTTTTCTTTGAGTTCAGTTCAGAAGAATAAATAGAAGTCATCAAGAGTAATAAAGAGGTTTCACAAGTGGTCAAAGTCATTAGGAGAAATGATCTAGATGAGATTTAGAGCACCTTAAGAGCTATAGATAGTAATCTAGAGAGATAAAAATAATAATGGATGTTTCCCAATACAACCAATAGAAAAGAAACTATAATTGCTTTAGCAAGAGATGATATCAGTACTAGAAACTATTAGAAAGTTGGTTAGTATAGATACATGTATGCTATTGTTTATGACAACACACTCATAATACAAAGTTAGATAAAGTAATATATAGTTTTGGATTTAGTTGGTGAAGAATTTGTCCAACTATAAGAGAGATGTACTAACAATGGAAGTAGAGCTTCATTCAATGAGCTTCAAAGAATAAAGATATATTGCCACAATTTTGTATTATGTTATAATGGATTATGTAGATGATTCTATTATAGTTTATGGCATTAGTATAACAATTGGTATGAGTTTTGGTTAAAGAACATGAAGATAGGTTATTATTGGAGAGTTGTAATACAATGTAGAGATCAAATAGTTTGGATAAGGAATTTAATTTTCTTGTTGATTCAATTACTTGGCACTATAGGGATGAAATCCTAGATGTTAACCCTTAGTTAGCAAGTTGTGATAATACATTTTGGATAAGTATTTACACATTTAGTCAATCAAACTAATTGGACATCATAAAATCAAAAGTATATATATGGAACAAATTTTGAGATGTGAAGGACATCTATGCTATGATAAGGATATGAAAAATTTATGTGTGTTGAATAATTTATGCATTGATGTTAAAATGGAATAAAATGTTATACAGGCATGACCAGATGTGATGAACACACAAGGACTAATATGATATTAAACATATCAATATAGTCATTTTTGGTACATTACCTATATCTCTTATATAGATAGTAATTCATTGTATGAGAAATGACTTCCTTTTATAATTCAACTCTTAATAGGGTTGAGGCCTCTAACAAGGTCTAGTCCTCTAACAAGGACTGTTTTCCTAAATATATTTAATAGACTCCTCATAGGGTTAACATTTCTAATAAAGTATTTTTCATTAGTACATGAATTTGTGGGTACTAGCCTTGTCCATAGTTTCCTTAGTTAAAAAATCATGATGTAATGAGTTTCATTATTTTGTGCACTTTTCTTTTAAGTTTACTCATTTATGCAAATTTATGGTTAATTACTAAAATCTATAATTGTACAGAAAGTGATGGAAAATTGATTCACCCACCTCCCAATATTCCATGTTTCTAATAAAAAAATCCTTGGTTCCTTGATCCATTCTGTCACATGGAATCCATCATCAACTAAATAATAATTTGATCATGCCCAACTATCCATTGTAGGGTATGGATTTTTCCAATGCGAGCCCTACCTCTACATAGTATGACCCTTAGATGATACTATTTCTAACATTAAAACTTATGTGAGAAATGATAACATGGTTAAAAAAATAAAAAATAAGTAGGAGCTATATATAATTTTTATTCTCATAGATGTTGGATTTATTTTTAGCTCTTCAATTTAAAGCTAGATAGGTTATTCACTTTCCTCCTCTTGATTGCTCATGTTCCTCCTCAAAAGACTATATATGTATTTGAATACTTGAATGAAAGGGGATCCTTTAAAGAGTTAGTTTTGGTTCTAATTATTTATGGATGCAACATATTGAATTATTTTGGAGGCAAAATCTCTAAATTTATTTTTTGGTTGCCAACTTTCAGTTCTTCCCCTCTGGATCTGTAGTTTTTAGTAATCTTTAGGGTTTTTTTCAAGGTTTCTTGTCATGGTATCCATTTTGTAACTCACTTCTCATCAAATCCCTAAGACTTCCACCTTGCATCTTTTTCAAGTATCCTTTGCTTTACCATACCCTATCCCTCTATGCAGGTTCCTTTCCATTCTAATGCATTTGGGATTTAGGTGATTTCAATGTCTTCCTGATGATAGGTGAGTTCTCCTTGTTTTCGTAACTCCTATGTTACACCAACACTCTCATCTCCTTTAGATTTCAAGTAACCTGACTAGCTATCTAACATGGTGAGGATAGTGTAATGATACTATTTAAAGATGTACACTTGCTTGAATAATGATGGAAATGATCTAAGGAATTGCAAATAAGAGTTATGAAGGTTTTAAGTCAAAGGTTAGAGGTAAAATCCATTTCTATGCAGAGAAATGGGTCTATGGGGTTTTTTCGCTACTTACAAATGGAAGGGAAAGCATCCTTTTTTGTTTCCAAAACAAGCATGAATTATACTCAATTCAAAAGGTTTTTATGTATAAATGGAACCCAAGCATGATACTCTAAAAGTATTTATTTTAAGCTTGTAATGGTGAATCCATGTTTGAGATCTCATCTCAAAGTATATGATCGAAAAAAAGGGTAAATGTAGTAGAGTGTTTCTTCCTCCAGAAAATGTTGCTTTTAGAAGGGTTTTCCATCTACAGGAAATATAAAAGGCTACTTTTTTGAAGTCTTTGAAAATAAAGAGCTACGTGAATACAATTTGAGAATATTCTATAGAAATACCCAAATGATGCTTCTAGTAAAGTCAATCATAATGACACATTTTTGATATATAGAAAATCAAGTGTTGGGTGCTCAATGCAAAGAATAAGACAATGAAGTGCCAAAGGTATCAAAGGTCATTCCCTACACTATGATCCCAAATCAAAGGAAAGATAAGATTATAAAATAACAGATCTATGCTCAATCCTCTTCACATATTTAGTTGTCATATAAATCCTCACTTTGGATCCTAAGGTAAACATGACACTTTCTCTTAAACTAAAAACCCTTGTTTTGGTAAGTGGCTTTTAGTGATATAATTTCACTTTAAGTGAGGTAATATAAACTCTTGTATTTATAAATCTTTATGTGCATAGAAAGTTTTAAATAGACATTAATTATTGAATTTATTGCAAATCCTATTGTTATGATTGTTGGTTGTCCTTAATTTCATTCATGTGGTGCTAACATTCAGATTTCTACATTTATTTCATTTGAATTGCCTCAATATTGTTTTGTCAATGTTTTAACAACTATTTATCAAGAATTGTATTTTCTGTGAAATCATAGTAAATGGAAATCAAAGTAGTAGGTTATTATAATCTTATAGGCTTGGAAAGTGAATTGAAAGATCTTACTAATACTTCATTCAAGTTCTACGACTTAGGCAATTATCATAGAAAGCTTAATTGTTAGGCCATTCACCTGAATACCTAGGAATTGAAAGAGAGTGGTGTTGAAAACAGATTGATACAAGTATGATAATTGTGTTTCAATCGTTGTTTTGTCATTGATGTCAAACCTGCTACTTGCTGGTAAGACAATTGCTTATATAATTTGAGTAATATCATTTATTTGATTGATGAAGAGGATTTGATCAAATGAGATAACAATAAAACCTAGAGGAAAGGTTGAGTTATGATATGGAAACAGAGTACAAGGAACAGTTAAGATAGTGGTATTATAGTGCATTGATAATCTACTTAAGGTTGCAAACAATGGATACACTGATTAAGATTAGAAGAAAAAGTTAAACAAAGTATGTCTACCAAATTTAACATTCTACATAGTAAGTGTCAAGAAAAGTTAGTGTAAGCTGAGCATAAAATTAGTTGGAGCTGAGAAAAGTCAATTTCAATGTAAGCCAAGTGATATAGTGTAAGCCGGGTAAAGTTTAATTGATGCTGAGCACTAGTAAAATTTAGTTTGTGCTGAGTGTTTTGATAGTGCATGCTGAGCAATGTAGTATATGCCAAGCATCAAAAGCAAGTTAGCGTCGAGCATTAGTATTATGAAAAAGATCAAGAATTCAATGAATCTAAGCTGACAAGTTTGATTTCTTGGATTGTGTTAACTGTGTGGAAGATAAGCTTGATGAGATGGTGACACAAAATTCATAATGAACCATTCTAAGGTGAATTCAAAGAGGATTGAAGGAGAAGTTTCTAGAAAGGGGATGGAATGAAATGATGGATAGATTGATTAAGTCCTACCTAATCTAACCTATCACTAAAATGAATGATGGAGGATGAACAAAAAAAGATCTTACTTTTTTATTTATAGAGCTGGCTAGTCAAAAGTAAAGGTTGTCATGTGGGAGAACGTAAGGAAGACAAGGAGTCTAGGGTATTGCTTCATTTAGTGACCTAAGAGAAGAGACCACATTGACAAGTAAAACTAGAAGGCTTAAGGGTATGGATGCTTGAAGGGTGAACAAGCTATTAGAGATGAAGTGTGTGAAAGGCAAGAAGAATGGAGAATTGAAATAAAGATCTGTAATCTGCAAGTGTATTGTAAGTTGTTATCAAATCAAGCATTACTATTACTTTCTAATCATTTTACCAATCTAGGGTAAATCATTTGGATTAAGGTTGACCTAACAGTCATTTGTAAATCCATTAACTAGGTGACATTCCACGTGAATGATATAAAGTAATCTAACAAGGTTCACACCTAATGGGGTGATTTAAATCCTTTAACTAGGTCACATTTAATAGCATGCATTGTAACCTTTAATAGGGTTGACCTTTCATAGGGCATCACTTTAGAAGAGTGAGAATCAGTAGCATGTTACTAGTGGTTTTTCCCAAATTGAGTTCCCACATTAAATCAATATGTCAAATGTGTTATTGAATATGGTGTGCTTCATGCTTACATTTTTGCAAAGTTGATTTGAAAATAATCTACAAGTTTAAGTGATTGTATGATCTAATGGATGCATGCATAATGAAATTGTTTTATGGATATGGGTTAACTAAGTTGTGAAAAGTTTTAATTATATATTTGGACCTTGGATAACTAATCCACCCCTCCCCGCAAGTTATTATAAAGAATTCCAAAAATTGGTATCAGAGCACATTTTCTTAAGAGGACTAGTTTGAAGGTACTAGAAGCAAAAAGATCAAGATGTCAAAAGGAGAGGTACCCAAGCTTAATATAGATAACTTTCCTGCATGGAAAAGTATGATGAAGCTACACCTAGGAAGTCTTGGAGATCATGCACAATCTATTATTGTTGTTGAGCATGTTAATCCTGTTGGAGTCCTAACTATTGAAGATCTGAAAAAGAAGAAAGAACACAACTAGACAATTTTGGAGATTGCCTTTTCCATAATCTATGTCGAGTTTGATGATATCATAAGTTGTAATAGTGCAAAGAAAATGTGGGATGCTCTACACACTATCTATGGAGGTGACAAAAATGTTATAAGAGCCAAATCTAAAAGTCTTAGAGGTAAGTTCGATGATATGAGAATGCAAGAAGGTGAGAATATTGCTCAATATTGCTCTAGGATAAAAGATGTTAATGTGATAAGAGGAGCTACTGGTAAGATAGATGATGAGACTATACTAAGAAAAGTTTTGAGAGCATTGTTTCCTATTTATGATATTAGAGTTTCTACATTACAAGAACTGAGATATATACCAAGGACTTTTGAGCTATATAATTTTGCTAATTAGAAACATGAAAATGTTGAATCCCCTTTCAAAGCCAAGCTATCATTGAATGAAACTAATAAAAAGAAGAAGGAAAAGGAAAAATATGTGTCTAGTGATAGTGATACAGATGAGGAAGATGTAGATCAACTTGAAGTACTACTAGCAAGGAGATTCCATAGAGGTAAAGGCAAGTTCAAAGGTAAGTTACCTATCATGTGTTTCAATTGCAATTAGGTTGGTCATAGTGCTACTAGATGTCTAGAGAAGAAGAAAAATAGAGGTGGAGACAAGTACAAAAGTAGAAGAGATGAAGACAACAAAGATTGCAAAGACAAAGGCAAGAAGTCTTTCTACATTGATGAAGAGGAAACTAAAGATGGATTTGATGATCATGATGATGAAGTGGTGTATGTTGCAATGAAGGATAAATTTGATGAGTATGGGACAATTTCACTAGTGTCTTATTTGAACAAGAATGATAGATGGATCATTGACAGTTTGTGTTCACATCACATGATTGGAGATAAAAGTAAGTTTATTACCTTGAATTATTATGATGGAAATAGTGTAAAATTTGGTAATGATGCACCCTATCTAATTAAATGAAAAAGGTTCTATCAAACTCACATAAAAAATAGATGAAAACAATATTGCTAAGTTATATGATACTGATGGAAAACTAGTTGGAAAAGGTGATCAAACTAGAGGTAATCTATTCTACCTTGATATAAAGGATGCTACTTGCTTAATTGTAGAATTTGATGATGTGTAGCTATGGCACAAGAGGTTATATCATGTTAATATTGATAACTTGGTTAGTATTAGTAACATGAAAAGAGTCAAAGGTTTTCTTAAGTTGAAGAAACCTAACAATATAATTTGCAAACAATGTCAGCTAGGAAAAAAAACAAAGTCAAGTTTTAAGAGTAAGACTCATACCTTTAAAGAAATATTAGAGATTGTTCATACTGACTTGTGTGAACAAATTGAAGTGAAAATATAGAAAGGAGATAAGTAAATTATGCTACTTGTTGATGATTATTCTAGAATGATGACAATTATGTTTCTGAAACATAAATATAATGCTTTCCAAATGTTTAAGTGGCACCTAGCAAGAATTGAGAAGGAAACATGTAAAATTCTAAAATGCTTGAGATCTAACAGAGGAGGAGAATTTACATCAAATGAGTTTGAGATGTTTTGTAATGATAGAGGAATCAAAAGAAATACATCTTCTCCTAGAACCCCTCCATAAAATGGAATTGTTGAAAGGAGGAAAATATCTATAATGGACCGTTCTAGGACACTCATGATTGAGGAAAATGTTTCTTTGAAATACTGGAGAGAAGCTTTAAGTACAACTATCTATACTTTGAATCATGTGCAAGTCAAGAAAGGTACTCATTCAACACCTTTTGAATTATGGTATGGATACTCACCCAATGTAAAATATTTTAAGGTATTTGGAAGCAAGTGTTACATTCTCAAAGATTTTAGGAATGGTAAATTAGATGCAAAAAGTGAAGAAGGTATATTCCTTGGTTACTCCACAAGAAGTAAAGCTTATAAGTGTTTAAATACTAACACTAACAAAGTTTTGGAAAGTGCAAATATGAAATTTGATGAATACACAGATGTACATGAGGCTGAACCTATGAAGGAACTAGAAGAATACAAATTATTTATATACTTTTATGAATGTATGCCTACTAATGTAGATGTTGTAAATCAAGTTATAAACCAACAACAAGTTTTAATGATTTCTAAGTCAAATACTATGAATGCCAAGTTGCATTCAGGAACTGAGCTATGCTTAGGTGTTGAGTTATAGAATGAAGTTGAGGCACATCTAATTTTGAGATTAGTATACATGAAAGAGATGTTGAACTACTTGATAGAGATGTACATAGTGATTCAAAAATTTAGAGACCAAGTGAAGAAACCAGAGCAAAACCAAGATTATCTAAGTATATCAAGAGACATTAGCCCGCTACATAAATCATTAGAGATAAAGATACTAGACCAATAATAAGGAAAATTTTGAGAAATGATACATGTTTTCTAAGCATGAAAGAACCTAAAATAGTGAAAGATGCCTTAGAAGATGTGGACTGGAGTAAAGCCATGAAAGAAGAGATTGAACAAATTTAGAAAAATAAGACATGGACTCTAGTTCCTAGTCCAGAAGATAAAAATGTGATTTGTACCAAGTGGGTATATAGAAACAAGTTAGATGAAAATGGTGAAGTCACAAGGAACAAGACAAGATTAGTTTGTAAAGGACATGCACAAGAAGAAGGGATATACTATGGAGAAATATTTGCTCTTGTTGTAATATTTGAAGGAGTAAGAACTCTTCTTGTTTACTTGGCATACAAAGGTTTCAAAGCTTACCAAATGGATGTTAAGTCTGTATTTATGAATGGTATATTGGAGGAAGAGGTTGATATATTATAGCTAAAAAGATTTTTTAATGCTAACAACAAAAACATGTTATGTAGACTACACAAATCTTTATATAGTTTGAAGCAAGAACTAAGAGCATGGTATTAAATGATTCATAATAATCTTATGAAATTTGGATTTGAGAGGACTGATGATAAAAACAATCTATACTTGAAGATAAAGAAAGGCAAATATATTTTACTATCTAAAATTTTTGTTGATGATATTATATTTAGAGGTCAAGATACTTTATGTAATCCTTTTGCAAATGAAATGACGAAAGAATTTGAGATGTCATATTTGGAGAGATCAAATTCTTTGTGGGTTTGAAAGTGCATCAGATGAAATATGGTATATACATCACTTAATCAAAGTATGTAAAATAGATATTGAATTTTGTTGGATTGGAGGATTCAAAGCCAGTAAGCACACCTATGATGACAAGACATAAATTGTCAAAGAATGATGATTCAACAAATGTGATTCAAACATTAAATAGGTCTATGATTGGAAAATTATAATATGTAGTACACAAAAGACTTGATATTGTATTATTTATTGGGATAGTTGTAAGATTATCTACTAATCTTAGGGAGAATTATTTAATGGCTATTAAAATAATAATGAGATATCTGAAAGGAACATAAGACTATGGTCTATACTATAAGAAAAGTAAGAAATTTTAATTCAGAGCCTACACAGATTCTGATTGGGCTAGAAATATTGATGAAAAAAATTCAAAAGATAATTATGAAGTCTCTTATACCATGCTATTGGTGCTTGTTTCAAACCATATAAAGCTTTGTGTAATCTATATAGAATTTTCTTATTGTTAACATCAACAAATCTTTCTGGTTGTTCTATGTAGACTTCTTCCTCTAATATGTCATTCAAAAATGTAGATTTAACATCTATTTGATAAACCTTGAAAAATTTGTATGCAAAATAAGCAAGTAGATTTCTTACTCCTTCTAATCTTACAATAGGGGCAAATGTCTCACCATAGTCAATTCCTTCTTCTTGTGCATATCCCTTGCAAACTAATCTTTTCTTGTTTCTTGTGACTTCACCATTTTCATCTAGCTTGTTTCTGTATACCCACTTAGTGCCAATCACATTATTGTCTTTTATTCAAAGTCACTATGTACATCTCTGTCATGTGTTTCAACATTATTTTCATGTACACCAACTTTAGAGTTAGAATGTGAACCAACTTCATTCTATAACTTGGCATCTAAATGTAGGATAGTTCCTAAATGCAACTTGGCATTCATAGGATGTGACTCAACAGTCACTGAAACTTGCTGCTAGATTACAACTTGATTTGAAGAAACTTCTTCAACATGCATACCTTCATAAAAGTATACAAATGATTTGTATTCTTCTAGTTCCTTCATAGGTTCAGCCTCATGTACTTATGTATATTCATCAAAATTTACATTTGCACTTCCAAAACTTTTTGAGTGTTAGTATTCAAACACTTATAAGCTTTACTTCTTGTGGAGTATTCTACAAATATACTTTCTTTACTTTTTGCATCTAGAATACCATTCCTAAAATCCTTCAGAATGTAACATTTTCTTCCAAATACCTTAAAATATTTCACATTGGGTAAGTATTCAAAAGGTGTTGTTTGGGTACCTTTCTTGACTTGTACATGATTCAAGATATAGACATTTGTACTTATAGCTTGTCTCTATTATTTCAAAGCAACATTCCTCTCCATCATGAGTATCCTAGCACAATCTATTATAAACCTATTCCTCCTTTCAACTATTCCATTTTTTGGAGGTGTTCTAGGAGCAGATGTCTATCTTTCAATTCTTCTATCATTACAAAACATATGAAACTCATTTGATGTGAATTCTCCTCCTCTACTTGATCTCAAGCATTTCAAACTTTTACCTGTTTCCTTTTCAACTCTTGCTAAGTACACTTAAACATTTGGAAAGCATCAAATTTCTATTTCAGAAACATAACTATCATAATTCTAGAATAATCATCATCAAACAACATAATGTACTTATCTCCTTTGTAGCTTTGCACATCAATTGGTCCACACAAGTCAATATGAACAATCTCTAGTATTCCTTTAGAGGTATAAGTTTTACTTTGTCATTTTGCCTAGCTGAAATTGTTTGCACATTGTATTGTCAGGTTTTTTCAATTTAGGCAAACCTCTAACTTTCTTCATATTACTGATACTAACAAGGTTATCAAAATTAATATGACATAACTACCACACATCATCAAATTTTACAACTAGATAAGTAGCATCCTCTAGATCAAGGTAGAATAGATTACCTCTAGTATAATCACCCTTTCAAATCATTTTACCACTAGTATCATATATCTTAGCAATCTTATTTTCAAACTCAACCTTATATCTTGAATTATTGAGTTGTGACACACTTGAAAGATTATAGTTCAGTCCTTCAACATAGTAAGCATTGTTATGTGAAATCTTATCTATGAGTTTGATATAGTCTTTTCCTTTTATGAAACATGGTGCATCATTACCAAATCTTACACTATTTCCTTCATAACAATTTAGGGTAATGAACTTACTTTTTTCTCTAGTCATGTGATGTGAACACCCAGTGTTAATGATCCATCTATCATTTTTATTCACACAAGTCACAAGTGCAGTTGCCTCATCTTCATCAAAGTCATCCTTTATTGCAACATACACCACTTCATCATCATGATCATTAGATTCATCTTTATTTTCCTCTTTAGCAATGTAGCATGACTTCTTTCCTTTGACTTTGTAATCCTTGTTGTCATAATCTCTTCTGCTCTTGTATTTGTCACCACCTTTATGGTTCTTCTTCTGTGGAAATTTAGCAACAATATGACCAACCTCATCACAATTGAAACAAATTGTAGGTAACTTACCTTTGAACTTCCCTTTACCTCTGTGAAATCTTCTTTCCAATAGTTCTTCAAGTTGATCCATATCTTCCTCGTCTATATCACTATTACTAGACACATATTTTATATTTCTCCTCTTCTTCTACTTGGGCTCTTTAGAATCCTTCAATAAAAACTTAGCTTTGAAAGTAGATTCAAGACTCTCAAGCCTATAATTATAAAAGCTAGATAGCTCAAAAATAGTGAGCCTACCTATGAGACCTTCAAGGGTTAGATTATTCCCTAGCATACATCTTAGTTCTTGAATTGCAAAAACTCTAATAGCATAAATAGGCATTAGTATCCTTAAGACTTTACTTAACACAATATCATCATCTGTATGATCAGTATCTCCTTTTATTGTATTGACAACTTCTTTAATCCTAGCAACATATTAAGCAATATTCTCACCTACTTCCATTTTCATATCACCAAAATTACCTCTTAGACTCTCAGATTTGGCTCTTTGAATATTTTTGTCTCCTCCATAGATGGTGTGCAAAGCATCCCACATTTTCTTTTTAGTTTCATAGCCTTTGATATCATCAAATTCAGCATAGCTTAGGGTAGAGGTTATGTCCAACATTTCTTGGTTGTGTTCTTTCTTCTTCTTTAAATCTTTAGCAGTTAGGGCTCCAATAGGATCAACATGTTCAATAGTAATGGTAGATTGTGCATGATCTCCAAGTCCTCCAGGGTGTAGCTTCACCAAACTTTTCCATGGAGGAAAGTTATCTCTATTAAGCTTGGGTACTTCTCTTTTAGATATCTTGATCTTTGTGCTTCTAGTACCTTCAAACTAGTCCTCTTAAGTAGATGGCTATGATACCAATTGCTGGAATTCTTTAGAATAACTAAGAAGAGCGGGGGGGTTGGAGGGGGTGAATCAATTATCTAAGGTCTAGATGCATAAATAAAACTTTTCATAGATTAGTGAACAAATAAAACATTTACCATCATGCATGCATCGATAAGATTATGCAATCACTTATAAACTTGTGTAGGTTACTATCAAATCAACTTACAAAAATGCAAACCTGAAACATAAAAGATTTAGCAACACATTTGACACAATGATTTACATGGAAACCCAATTTGGGAAAAACCACCAATAGCATGCTACTCTTTCTCACTCTTCTGAAGTGATGCCCTATGAAAGGACAACCTTGTTAAAGGTTACAATGCACACTATTAAATGTGACCTTGTTAAAAGATTTCAATCACCCTGTTAGTAGTGAGACTTGTTAGAGGACTTTTGACCATTCACTTGAAATGTCACCCTGTTAAAGGATTTACAACTAACTATTAAGTCAAACTTAATCAATAAGGAGTTACCCTAGATTGATATAATTATTAGAGAGTAACAGTAAGGCTTGATCTAATACAAACTTACAACTTCACTTGTAGGTTACAGATCATTGTGTCAGTCCTGGATTTTGCTTGGCCTTTACTCATTGTAGCTCTAATAGCTTGTTCACCCTTCAAGCATTATTACTCTTAAGCCTTCTTTCTTGAGATGCTAATGCAGTCTCTTCTCTAGGTCATTTGATGAAGCAAAACCCTTAACTTCTTCCCTTCCTCAGGTTCTTGCACATGACAACCTTTGGTTCATGACCAACCATCCCTATAAATAGAAAATTATGATCTTTGTCGCTCATTCTCCATCATCCATTTTAGGTTTAAGATAGATTAGGTAGGATACAATATATCTACCCCATATTCCATATCTCTTCTAGAAACTTCTCCTTTGATCCTCTTTAGATTTGCTCAAAAATTATTTACCTTGAATTCTGTGCCACTAGCTCATCATCCATATCTTTGACCTAGCTCACACAATCCAAGAAAACAAACTTGTTGTCTTAGACTTATTTAACCTATGATCTTTTTAATAATGTAGCAGCTTGGCACTATCTTGTTTCTGATGCTTGGCGCATACTATGTTACTCAACATCCTCTATGAAATCACTTGGCATCAACTAAAGTTTATTGGTGCTCAACATCAACTAAAATTTACTCGACATCAACTATCTTGCTTGACATCCACTAGATTTTTCTTTTACTCAGCTTGAACTAATTTTCTACTCAACTTGCATTGACTTTGCTAGGCACCCACCATCCACTCAGTCAAGCTTGGTAAACAAACTTTGTGTAACTTGTTCTTCTGAACTTCCTTAGTGTAGCTAGCCTTAATTAGATTATCAATGCATCATGTTATCACTATCTTAACTGATTGTTGTACTCCTTTACATAATCATAACTCAACCTTTCCTCTAGGTGCTATTGTTACATCTTTTGATCAAATCCTCTTCATCAATCAAATAAGTGAGAGTACTTAAATCTTATAAGCAGTTGTCTTACTAGCAAATAGTAGGTTTGGTAATAGTGAAAAAATGATGATTGAAACATTATATATCAATCTCCTTCTTTAACAATATTACTCAATCATTTTCAACATATTTTTATTAATGGTGGGTGAGAAAGACAATTTAAGAAGTGAGACTACAACAATAATAAGTCAGATGTTGATAGAGTCTAAGGTAACATCTTCACCTGCAACCATAATATCAGAAGTGTGAGTAAGTGGTGACACTATGTAGATAGATCAAACCAATGTTACCATAAGCATTGATGATAATAATCTATTTGAATATTTTGAATAGAATGAACCTAATACTTAGAATATTAAAGAAAAACTAAGGAAAATTAAAGAGAAGAGATTACTAGAAGAAGAGAAGAAGAAAGTAGAAGAGGCCAAGCAGAAATTGCTTGAGGATGAGATAAAAAGAAATGAAGAGGAGGAAAATAAAATAGTAGTCATAGAAGAAATGAGAAGGAAAATAGAAGAATATGATAAGAAGAGATTGGAAGAGGAAGAGAAGAGAGAAAATGAAAGGAAGGAAAGAGGAAAGAAAGAAGAAGAAGAGAGAAGAGTCAAAGAGGTAGCCAAGAAGAAAAGGGAGGATGACACTAAACCTTCTAGTTCATTTACTCTGCTTTCACTTGCTAGCCTAGAAACTAATGATGATGATCAAATTGACTTGATCTCATCCCTATCAAAACTCATTTAGAAGAATAGAATAGTGAAGAGCGTACAAAAAACCCTGATGGAGGTTACTGATAGTCTACATAGTACTTTAGCAGTATACCAAATAGAGGTAGATCTAGAACAGAGGGCATAGGCAATGCTAAAGTAATTCGATGAAGAATTTACTAATTTTTTGAGTGTTGTAGAAGCAAAGGCACAAATTTCACATGATGCTAACTTGTTTAACACCATTTGTCAAAATATTAAGAATGTTTTTATAAGTCTTGATACTTGTATCAAGGAACTTCAGAAGTGTCAACAAGATAGTAAGATATTGTACATTAAGTGTCCTCTATCATATAAATTGACTAAAGATATTTACATTTAGATTAGAGGAAAGATGAGTGAGCTAGAGGCTCTATCTAGCCAAATAAAATCCATCTTGTAAGATTGATGATTTTGAAGGACAAGTGGCCAATATTCACAATGATATCAGGAAACTAGAACTTTGGAAGGTACAAATTTTGAAGAGACTATCAAATTTTGGAGATTCTATTTCTTTGAAACCATCTTTTGTTGAAAAGTAGTTGGAGGAATGTGTCAAGGCCAAGGACACTTATTCTAATTTTTTTGTATTCAAACCTTAATGTAGTTAAGATTGCATCATATTCCTTATGTGTAATTCTCACCTCTACTAAATCTATGAAGGAGACATGGACTAAAGGTATGGATAATCTTAAAGAAAATTTTGATGAATGCATCAACTTAAGGTAGAAGGTCAACATTTTTGATAGAAAATGGATAGTTTTTGAACAATTTTTGACATTTTGACCTTTGTCATTGATGTCAAAAGGGGAGAGATACAATGGAAAATTGCAAATTAGGTAAAGAGGAGAAAATAATATTGTAAAGTATATTGTAAGGGGGAGCTTATGTAAGATGGAAAAATTATAATAAATGAAATGTGAATGTGTTGTTTATTTTAAGTTTTTGATACCTAGCCAATTTTCCCTATTTTGTTTCCATCAATGCCAAAAAGGGAGATTGTTGACAATTGGCTAATGAAGATATGTAATTGTTGTCATTTATGACAACACATAATGAACATGATCACAAGAAACCTTGAAAATAAAGATCCTTAGCTTTTGGTAGTCAGAAAATTGTGTAAGTATGAATTTGGTATACAACATTATATTGTTTTGTTTATAACTTTTTGTTGATGTCATATTGTGACTAGCAAAGTTAGATGAAGATTGTATACATGTTGATAATGATGTGTATAACCTCAAAAGTTAGCAAAGACTGTACAAAAAAGAGATATTTATGTTTTAATAAAAAAAGATAGTGGAATTGAAGGAATGAATTATTTTTTTTACAAAATAATTACTTGTTCAATTAGGGCTGGCATCCTAGATTTTTACTCTAAGCAGGAAAAGTGTATTGTGGTCTTAGCCAACCTAGCAGAAATTTTTGTAAAGACATGGTATTTATGTAAATGACATTTTGTGATGAAAGATAAAGTTGTTATGATGAGAAATTATATGTGAACTTTTGTGAAAGCGATATATGTGATGTTTGTGAACCTATTTTGTGATCCAAGATTGAATTGAGAAAGAATCTATATTCGAGAAATTTGATTACTTGTTTGGGCAGTGAGCTCTTCTTGTAATTGGAAGTGCATGTTTAGGTAGTGGCCTCATCTTGCATCAAATATACTACAACTCCTAATATGGTTGGAATCTCCTAATAGGGACTCTCTATACTAAATTTTCTCATTGACTCCTAAGAGGGTCCATCCTCTAACAAGGAGCTTATATATCAATATATTATCAAGTGGGTATCATCCCTATCAAGATTTTCCCTTGGATAGGGTTTCCTTAGTTAACAAAATATGGTTTTATGAGTTATCTTTGTGCATGGTTACTATTACTATTCAACATTACTTTATTACTTTGTTACATATGGTTTAAATTAAGAAATAATATCCAGTTGGTGACTAAATTTTATAGATTATTGATTCACCCCCCCCCCCCCCCCCCCCCCCCAATAATCCCTATTTCTAACAGATTCTATGTACTAAATGTTGTAATAGACTCCTAATAGGGTCCATCCTCCAACAAAGAATATTTATTTTAGTACATCATCTTGTGGGCATCATTCCCACTGGGGTTTTCCCTTTGATCAAGGATTTCCCTAGTTAACATATCTAGTTTAATTGTTTATGTGCATCTTATTATGGTTGCTGTTTACTTTGGTTGAATGATTAAGTTTTTTTAAAGAAGATAAATGTTTTAATTGTTGGATAATTGATTCACCCCCTCCCCTCTTAGTTATTTTGGTGAACTATTGTTTCTAATAATTGGTATCAGAGCATCAGGTCCTTGAAGATAAAGTTTAACAACTTTGGGAGATCCATGGCAAGCATGTTTAGGAAAGATAGTCCTACATCTGACAGAAGAATTTTTGACACCCAAATGATGGAAATTCTTGGTGAGTTATTAGATTTGTGTAAAGAGCAGAGTATTTAGTTTTTAGATCCAGAATCTTTTTGTTGTATATAAGGGAATAATAGCACAAGAGAAGATAGATCCATATCAAAAGAAGACATAAAGATAAAGGAACATATTGAACTAATTGCAAAGAGAGAACCAGAAGGTATAAAATTTTTTGTTTGTTGGACATGTAAATAATTTTGTCATTTTTTGAGTAGATGTCCTAAGAGATTGAAAAAATCTGGAAAGAATTTTCTTTCTGATAAAGTTGAAGAATTTAGAGAAAGTATGGAAAGATCCTTGAAAGACTATGTTAATGAGTCTAGATTGGTTAATAAAGAGAAAGTATCAGAAGAGATAGCTTTGGTAACTATCATGGAAAGTGCAAATGTAGTAATTGATGAGAAATTTAGGATACAAGAGAGAATAGTTGATTATAATTCAGATGATGATGCTGTTACTAAGCCAAGGAATGATGAAGTATTTCTAGAGAGTAACAATTATTTTTAGAATGAAGGAGAGCCAAGGCAAGAAAAAAGCTTAGAACCTTCAATAAAGCAAAGAGTTGAGATAGCAACTCCTACTTTAGGAAAGAATATGATAAAGAATCACCCATCCAACTAGATCATAGGAAGCAAAGATAAAGGTGTGATGATGAGAAGAAGAGTCAATGAAGAACTATGTTTTATATCTCAAGTTGAATCCAAGAATGCATATGAAGCATGTAAAGATGATTATTAGAAACAATCTATGAAATAGGAATTGGATTAGATAGTAAAGAATGAGACATGGGAATTGGTCCCCAAACCAACAGACAAGAATGTGATAGGAAATTAATGGGTGTTCAAGAAAAAGATAAATGAGCAAGGATAAGTTGTAAGGAACAAGAAAATATTGGTATGTAAAGCTTACTCACACCAAGAAGGGATAGACTATGATGGGACCTATACTCCAGTGGCTAGAATAGAATCAATAAGATTATTCTTAGCTTATGTAGCATAGAAGAAATTCAAAGTGTATCAAAAGGATGCAAAGTTAGCATTTCTAAATGGAGAACTTGAAGAAGTGTACATCGAGCAGCCTGAACGGTGTCCTTTGACAGATGACAAGGACATAATATACAGACTAAATAAAGCATTGTATGGCTTGAAGCAAGCACCAAGAACTTGGTATGCAAGGTTGGACAACCATTTGACAAAGCTTGGTTATAGAAAAGTTATGGCATATACTAATCTATATTGAAAAGAATTTCATGACGGTTTGATGGTTTTTGTAATATTTGTTGATGATATCATATTTGGGGGAAATGATGATGAAAGTGACAAATTTTTTGAAGAGATGGAGAAATAATTTGAGATGAGTATGATAGGAGAATTGAAATATTTTGTAGGATTACAAATTGTATAGAATAAAGAAGGAACCTTTATTTCTCAAACTAAGTACTTGAAAAATTTACTAAAAAGGTTTAGTTTGGAAACATGCAAATCCATTCGAATGCCTATGGTAATTGGACACAAGTTATCTACAAAGGATGAGACACCTATTGTTGAATAGAAGAAGTACAAATCTATGATTGAAGGATTGCAATATCTAAATCACACAAGGTCAGATATAACAAATGTAGTTGGAATTGTTGCAAGATTCCAAGCTAATCCTAGAGAAGCACATTGTGCAGTAGTCAAAAGGATATTTAGATTTTTGAGAGGAACATCTGAGTTTAGATTGTGGTATGACACAACTAAGGATTTTACTCTAAGTGCTTATACTGATGCTAATTGGGAAAGTAGTATGGATGACAAAAAAAGCACCAATGGTGGAGCCTTCTTTCTTGGAGGAAGATTGGTTTCTTGGTTAAGCAAGAAGTAGGATTTACACCACAAAGAATAGTGGAAGTAGAATATGTTGCAGTAACAAATAATTGTAATCAAGTTGTTTCAATGAAGCAGATGTTGAAGGATACAAGGATAAAAATTAATGAACCTATTGTCATAAATTGTGACAACACAAGCACGATAAATATATCTAAGAATCTAGTGTTTCTTTTGAGTATTTGTGAGGTATTCTTGGGGTTATGCCCCTTCCTACATCAAATTAGATGATGCAAGAATGCATTGGCCTAGTGTAACAGAGTACCATGGTTGTTTGGATTGAATGCTAATGCTTCGTATATGGGGGAGTATCTGTGATGGACAGAGTCATCTAAGACTCTTGTTGGATGTTGTTTTGAATAGTGTCTTTAGACACTTGAGCTAAGTAAGAATCAATTGTTTTATATTTTGATGTAGTAAAGTTGCTTGCTGAAACCTTTGACATTGATGTCAATAGGGGAGAAGTATTGCATGAAACACATCATGAGGGAGAAGCAAAAATTGATGAAGAATAGTATGTTTGAAAGAATTACAACATGGAATGATAGTTTGACAGAAAGCACATTGAGGTATATGAATGGGGAAGAATGATTGATGAAGAGGATTTGAAAAGAAATATGAGTAGTCTTTTTTTGGTATTCTTGGAACTAGATTTTTTTTCATTTATGTTGCCATCAATGCCAAAGGGGGAGATTGTTGTGAGATTGTTTGAAGCATGAATGTTGATGATATTCTTATGGGGGAGTATTGTAGATATGTTACTATGATGATATGTTACATTCATGATTGATTTTTTCATTGATGTCAACATAGCAGTTTTCTGTGGTATCTGATAGTAGAATAGTAGAAAGATCAAGTTGATATAGATGGCTAGTTGAGTATTCTAAATATTCAAGGTTATAGGAGATACTTATAAGTATTTGGTATATGTAGTTAATGTTAGAAGAAGAAATGATAAATCTAGAAGAAGTTATGTAAGTTTTGGTGATGTCTATTCTGAGATAGAGTTTACAAAGGCATGTTCTAGTAAACTTATTATATCTCTTAGTAGAGTTGATATTGCAAGAATCAAGGTTGATGACATGATGAAGACATGTTTTTGATGATGTAGCTAAGTTTTATAATCATGATATTGTGTGTAAGGAAAGATATTCAAGTTGCAAGTTAGAAAATTAATGTTATCACTAAGTGTAATGTGTTCTTAATGTAGTCCTATAATGATTAATTGAGAAGGTCTAACAACTAACTCAGGGAATTTTTTTGAGGACTCAATATAAAGGAAGAAAATTTTCCTTTATCATGAAGTCTAGAAGATAATATGAAGATGTGATTTTAAGAAGCAATAAGAGAAGAATGTGAAGGTGAGTAGAGTAGTGCAGAAGTGAAGGAAACTTCATTGATGAGGTTTTGCTAAGTGATTTTAGGTTTGTGACCTAGTCTACAAGGTTTGATAGTAATTGGTTTGGTTGAAAAAACAAAGGAAAGAAGAAAATAACAGTATATTACTTGTTTGAGCAGTGAGCTCTTCTTGTAGTTGAAATTGCATGTTTGGGCAGTGGGCTCATCTTGCATACATTGTACTACAACTCCTAACAAGGTTGGAATCTCCTAATAGGGATTCAAAGTCTTATAATAGGGACTCTATATAATAAATATTGTAATAGACTCCTAATAGGGTCCATCCTCTAAAAAGGAATATTTATATTAGTGCATCATCTTGTGGGGATCATGCCCACTAGGGTTTTCCCTCTGATCAAGGATTTCCCTAGTTAACATATCTTGTGTAATTGTCTATGTGCATCTTATTATGGTTGCTATTGACTTTGGTTGAATGGTTAAGTTTTTTTAAAGAAGATAAATATTTTAATTTTTGGATTACTAATTCACCTCCCCCTTTAATTATCTTGGTGGACTATTATTTCTAACAAATTATTGGAGCAAGTTGCAATGAAAATTGCAATAAATCAAGTAGAATTGTCTACTATTCTCAACTCATTAGAAACCTCTTTAGATAATGTTTTTTCATTATTCAACAAGTTGCATGATACATCTATCTTCACTCAGGGACTTAAAGATATACTATCTAAGATAGACGAAGACTTGAAGGCAAGTACACACTAGTTGTCACTTGACCTGAGCTACAGTTTTGCTCACTACTTAAAGATCAAAATTTTCACTAATTTTCAAGAATAATTATTAAGGGAAGAAGGAAAGATTAGGGCCCCACTTGTAGACATCCAAGGAACAATTCTTCTGAACATGGATACATTGCAGAAACACATTGCACATGCCAAAACTCTCATCCATGATAATAACTTCTCCATAGTTGATCACATGATGGAGTTATCAGTAGAAGTATAGATTGCACTTCATGCAAGTAAGGTGTTACCAAAAAATTGGGACAATACTATGGCATTGATTTTTGAAGTACATTCTAACTTTTTGTCATATTTTGGTATTACGATGTAGTATACACCTTTGACATTTATGTCAAAAAGGGGGAGAAGATGGGATAAGATATGATACATGAAAAGATAAGATATAATATATATTAAGAAAAGTATCATAAGTGTATATATATGTATGGGGAAGAAACATAATATTATACAAATAAATGTACAAGTAATAAAAAAACATCTTTTACAAAAACAATTTTGAAAAATCTCAAAAGAGAGTATGTTACTGAGTTGAAGACACATGATGGAGATAGAAGAATGTTTTGGACTTGAAATTTTGAGAGTTCATTTTTGGATTGATAAGTGTTTTTATCACTAATGCGAAAGGAGAATATTAGTGACATTATGGTCAATTTTGTTTATTAGTAACTCACACTTAGTCAATTGGTTAAATAGCTATTGATCTTATCTTGCAGTTTTCTATGTTAACTGAGTAATCTAAGTTCTACCGAGTTCTATAGTTGCTACCAAGTTCTAGAATCACTATTCAATTCACATCAAGTAGTTACTACCAATTTCACCTATGAAAATGAAAATTGAGCTTCAAAGTTGTTACCAAGTTGGATAGTGTCAACCATGGTCTCAAGTGTCTACTGAGCTCACAATGTTAGTTTTGATTGAGCCATGCAGTTTCAACCAAGTGATTCAGTTTATGCCAAGTTTCGTAGTGTTCACTGAGTCACCAGTGGTGACCAAGTTTAGACTAATTTGAAGTGATTATTATGAGCTAAGCTTCTACATCTACTGATACCATGATGATGAGTTTTGACAATGGTTTTTGAGTATCAGAACCTAACTGAGCTTTTCCTCAAAACCTAAGTACAAGCAGTTGAGTCGACTTTGTGCATTTTGCTGAAACTTGTATTGTAGCAAACTTTGATGTATTATATTTTGGATTCATATATATGTAATGTATTGTATTATATCCAAATATAGAGTAAGATGTAATGATGGGAATATAGAGAGAAGAAGTGTGAAGTAAAAAGGCTATAAGCAGTATAAGGAGCAAAAAGGATTTATCTATCACAACAATGTGATCTTTACATTTTAAAGGAATCTCAACTAGAAAATAAAATTTATAAATCAGAGATCAACCACTGGTTCATCCTAAAAAGTCTATTAGTTAAGTCCTTTAACAAGGTATACTTAACAGTCTTTTGCAAATCTCTTTACCAAGTGCATACTTCATTGTATATTTTGTAAATCCTTTCACAAGGTGGATCTAGCAGTCCTTATTGCTACTAATAGGGTAGATCATCAAAAGTGATTAATTATAAGCCTTAATAGGTTAAATTTATACTATAGTACTAAAGCTTGTGGGTATCATCTTGACCCTAGTTTTACTTTCTATTTGGAAGGTTTTTTGGTCACCATATCTTGTGTTAGTATGTTATGAATATTTTATTGCTTTTAGTCTTTCATGGATGCAATTAGGTCAGATTATATATGAAGGATTAATTGGTGAAATAAGATTAAGTTTTTTGGTTCCTAATTCACCCCTCCCCTCTTAGTAACCTAATCTATGCTATATTTCCAATTATATTATCAACATTTATGCTAACAACTACTATCTAAATCTTTAGCCATGAAATAAGACTTCTTACCTTTATCTATGTAGTCCTTGTAGCTTTTGAAATCCTTCTTGCCTTTATACTTATTTCTCTTCTTTTCATCTTTGTCTTCTTTGTTTGGACACCTTGCAATAAAGTGGCCAACTTCTTCACAATAAAAATAGATTAAAGGAATTTTACCTTTTTATTTTCATTTACCTTTGGGGTATCTTGTTGAAATTAGTACCTCAATGACTTCAAGATCACTATTAGAATTGTCTTCCTCTTCCCTTTGGGATTCTTTTCTTGTAGACTTTGTAGCTTTTGTCTTGAGTGACAACTTGGCTTGGAATGTAGACTCGAGATTGCTAGAACTAGGAACATAATTATCATAGTTATGTAGCTCAAATGCAATCAATCTTCCCACTAGAGCTTCTAGATTTATCTTTTTATTGGGATCACATCTTATATCCTAAATAGTTAGCACTCTAATTTTATAGATAGGAAGAAGGGTTATGAGGACCTTGGTTACAACTATGAAATCATCAAATTTCTCTGTAGATGCTTTGATTCTTTCAACATATTTTGCAATCTTTTCATGTTCTCTCATCTTCATCTAATCAAACTAACCTCTCAAGCTTTCTATCTTTTCTCTTCTCACATTATCATCACCTCCATAGATATCCTTTAGTTTGGTCCACATCTTATGAGAAGTGGTAAAACTTTTGACCTCATCAAATTCAACATAGTTAAGAGTGCATGCAATTTCAATCAACATAATGTTATGGTTTTTCTTTTCAACAATTTGTTCTAAAATTAATTTTCAAGTAGGATCTTTGTAAGGAGTATTCAAATATAAAAAACCTGAGTCACTGATGGTTTCTAGATGTAGCTTCATAAGTTCTTTCTATTCCTCAAAGTTATCTCCATTCAACTTAGGAATCTCTCTTCTATAAGACATCCTCATCTTTAGCTTAGGTTCTTGAAACCTTCTCTACAAGTACCAAAAACTCTAATACCAATTTTTGGAAATATAAAAGGAGTAAGTGAGAGGGGAGGGCTGAATAAGTTACTACAAAAATTAATCCCAAATCCCTTATATGTAAGAAAACAACATAAATTTTTTTGAAACTATTGTAACTTGGTTAACACACAAGCACTCACTTAACACTAATAATATGTTGCAACTTAGTAAAAATTGAACATGTAGATCTTTAAGATATTAAATATGATTAACCTTACTTAACTTATTTGCATACATAAAAAATAAATAGCATGAACATAAGAGACACCAAGACTTAATGTGGTAACCCAATTTGGGAAAAACCACCAATTGCAACTAGTTATTGTTTTTCACTCTTTTGAAGTGAGAAATGTTAGGAGCCAAACCTGTTAAACATTACAAAACACACTATTAGGTGTGACCCTATTAGAAAATTTAATCAACTTATTTTTGATAAATAAATAGGTTTTACAAGGACCCTAAAACCCAAAAGTAGTTACATAAACATGGCTGAAAATAAGCAATAGAAGCCCAGCCAGAATAAAACAAGTCTAACAACTAATAATAAGCACGAGGCCTAGCCAACAATAGAGGCCAACAAAAAGGCCAATTTTTTTTTTTGTCTTTAGTAGAACTTAACAAAAGCCAAAACCAAAAGCCTAAAAATGTACATCATAAAAACAAAAAGACATAACAAGAGGGCTTCTCTTCATTCTTCTTCTCAAGATCCTGCATGGTTTGGGTAGCCTCATAAATCTTTTGGTGCTCCTTGGCCATCTGCTCCTAGAGATTCTCCATATCATGGTCCAAAATGATAAAGGTGATATCAATGGCCATATCTTCATCAAACCTGGCTCTACCTCTATCCTTTCTATCCTCACCTACCAGTAGGCCTCTATCTTTAAACACACCAGTTAAGGAGAGAATATTGTCATTGATCAAATTAAGGAGAGAGATCATCTGACTAGCTAGATTATGATTGTGGTTTTTGAGATTCTTAATTCTCCTCTTAGCCATACTGACTCTATCCTCCTGATCCTCCTAATTCTCATTTTTTGTCTTCTTCTTGTTGCCCTCCAATTGAAAAACATTCTCTTTGACCTCTTCTAGCTCATGATATAGCCACTTAATTGATCTAAAATTATCAATCATGCTATTACAAGCATTGTTCAAAAGATTCATTCTTGTCTCCCTATCATTATCAGTGATGGAAAAAATAGTAGGGTCTATGAGCTCTTCAAGTCGAGGCTATTCCTAGTTATCCACTAGAATCTGAGGACTCATTGCTTCTCTAAAAATTCCCATCAATGCAGTCCTAACATTGAAACTCCTCCAAGCTTTTCTCCTATTTTTGACAAGCACTTCCCCCTCTTTACCACCAGTATTATCCTTTTCCTTCTCCTTGAGATGAGATTGAGGATGAATAGGGTAGAGAGGGAGAGTTATTACATCCGACCCCTAATTCAAAACCCTCTCATCATCCACATCATCCCTCTTCCGTTTCTTCCTTGGATGTTCCTCCTTATTCTCCTCTTCAGTTTCCTTGTCCTCATCATTAGAAGCCATGTCCTCCTCATCCTCATTATAATCCAAATCATCTTTACCAAAGGTTTTACCATGGTCCCTTGGGCTCTTTCTTCTTGGGGTTATCTCAAAGGGTGGCTTCTTAACATGACCTTTAATTTTCTTACCAGAAGAAACATTCCCCTCCTCCTTCGAGCTTATGCTCTGAATATCATCAGAATCTAAAGAATAGCTGGAGCTACCATTGTTAGCTTTTTCATCTAGTAAGGGATTGTTGCTAACCATCTAAGCTTTGAAGTGCTCATGGATAAGTAGCAATAGTCCCTCATGTAGAGCAAGGTTGATAGTAGGTTTCTTCTTAAAGCTAGTAATAGCCTTACTCATGGAGGTAAATAAATAGTAAGGGAAAGAGATTTTACTATCATGGCAGAAATGATTAAGAAGAATAAAATGATGAGTTCTTACTCAATCAAACCTATGGTCTAGAGTAATATATTCAATGAGAGCATGCAACACATACCTCTAGATCTTTTTGATGGATTTTGTCACATAAAATGTCTCACTTTTTATTAGTTCATTCATTTCTTCAGTACTCTTCACAAAATCCTTCACTGCATTGGTTGAGAGTTTTTTATCCCTATAAAACTTGAAACCCTCCATAGGAATCTCAGTAACCGCAACAATAACCTCCTTTGTGATAAAAAATGAGACACCATTCACCTTCACCTTGCCATTTTTCCATGAATTCACCATGCTGTTGGTGACTTCAGGATCAAAACCATGAATTTTTGCAATGTAACTTGCAACCCCTCCCTTTTCAAACTTTTTCCAAACTTTTCCCTTATTTCTCCATTTCTCCACTTCCCCCACCAGCTCCTTTCTATAGCATTCTCCCACCATCTCTTCAATTTTAGCTCCTACAATTCTCATATACTCCAAGCTCTACAACTCCTTTACAGATGAAAATTTGGCACTATTTCTTTGATAAGCGCCAAAATAATTCACCTTACAAAAACACAAGTAGTAAATAAAAATTATCACCCACAAAATGTGTTGAAAATACAATGATAACCTCAACTGCTTCTGGAATCCAAAAAATCCTTTATGACTGGTACTCATTTCCCAAATTCCTTTAATAGTCATTATTGCAAAAAGATCTCCACCATACCGCCCTAGATGTTTTCCAGGTCGATAAGGGTCTTGGCTTTCACCACAATATTATTTCTCAATTTCCATGTAATCAACTTGTTATATCCCACACCTTTGTTGACAAACCAATCCACAACTAGATTTTCTTCTCTGAACACATGTGTGACGTAGACAGTCAAAATTTTTACAAGAGTGTCACGTATCTCTTCAATTAGATTGGAAATTGACCAAGAAGGAAGATATTTTCCATTTATACAATTAATTATATTATTAGAGTCCCCTTCTAACCAAAGTTTGGTTATTTTGACTTCAAAAGCTAGTTTAACCACCTAGCACACTACTCTGGTTTCCACAAAATGATTAGTTTGGGATCCCAACAGAAGAGAAAATGTGATGACTCCCTCACCAAAATTATTTCCTATTATTCCACCACTTCCTGAGGGTCCTAGATTTCCTTTAGAGGCACCATTGAAGTTGGCTTTGTACCATCCCTCCGAGGGAAGAAGTTATCTGGCTTCCTATCTTTTTAGCTTCCTATCTTTTTCCTTTTCCATCTTTTTGCCACCAACTTCAATATCTCCTCCCTTCTTGACTTGATAGTTTTCCTTTATGTTTTAATAAATCTTCCTCCTAGGAACAAGAGTTAGCTCCTCTCTATACCTAAATATTCTATTGTTCCTTTCCTTCTAGATACTCTAGCAAAAGTGAGGAAAATCTAGATGCTTAATTCCTACAAAATAGAAGATTTAAATAGACTTTTACATTAACTAAAAAGATCCAAAAGATTATTTGGCATACAACAACAAATCTTAAAATATTGGGTTAGGAACTCCCAAACCTTTGTAGAGTAAACACAAAGAATGAAAATATGGTTGTTCGACTCTAGCTAATTTTTACAAAGAGAACATCTATTAGGCATAACATGTCCTCTCTTTATAAGATTATCTTGAGTGAGGATTTTATTCTAAAGGGCTAGCCAATAAAAAATGTTGATGTTTGGAGTAAGACTAGGGAGCCAAGCATTTGCCAAAGGGGGTTTCTCCCTTTAACACCAAACAGAGTTATAGCCTAAAGAAACAAAATAACTACCATTGGGATTACCCCCCAGATCATTTCATCTCTCTTGTTACTCAGAACCATAGAGTTTAACATCATCATAATTGGTTTTAGATCCTTAGATATGAGGGAAAGATCTCTCCATCCCTAGCCAATCCTATAGTTTCTTACTTTGAACCCAAATTGTTGCATACATTCATTCACCCAACTTTCATAAACATGATTCTTAATAAGGGGACCTTGCAATAGCCAACTATCAGACCAAAACTAAATATTATCCCCATTGCCCAACTTCTAAGAAACTTTGGCCCTTGCTAGATCCTTGGCCTTTAGAATACCATTCCAAATGATCAACCTTTTGGGAATGTCTTCATTGTTAAAAATAAAATGAAGAGAAGGCCTTCTAATGTATCTATTAACTAGGATATCCCTCCATTCACTAGTGCTGTTGAAAATATGCCAAATTTTCTTTTCCAGAAGAGCCTTATTGAGATGGGTTAACTTCCTAATGCCAAGACCTCCATACCTCTTTGGGAGACAAACATTCTCCCCAGAAAGAAGAGCGTACCTTTTTCTCCCTTCAAGGCCTGTCCATAGAAAATTCCTCTAAATTTTTTCCACTTTCTCAGAAAATCTCACTGGAATCCCAAACAGGCTCCAAGTATACATAGGCAGGTTCTGTAGAGTAGATTTGACCAGCTAACATTTACCTACCTAGCTGAGCAAAGCACCTTTCCAACCAACTAGCTTTTTACTGAATCTATCCAATATCCCATTCCAGAAGGAGTCAGAGGGAGAAGCACCCAAAGGGAGCCCAAGATAGGTAGAGGGACACTTTCCCACTCCACAACCAAGGATCCTAGCAATTTCTCTTTATCTGGCTTCTAAGGTATTAACAAAGAATATCGAGCTCTTCTTCGAACTAATCAGTTGACTCAACCCTCTAGTGTAAATATCAAGGATCTCCTTCATAGCCTTAGCCTCCTTGAAAAAAGCCTCCCCCCCATTATAGTATCATCCAAAAATTGTTGGTGGGAGAAACAATCACATTTTGAGGAAGGCTTGATCCCCTTGAGACTACCATCTTTCTTTTTGCACTCAATAAGTCTATCAATACATTCAGATAGAATAATGAAAAGAATAGGCGAGAGGGGGTCTCCCTATCTAAGACCTCTAGAAGGTTTAAAGAAGTTTGAAGGAGTTCCATTAACCAAAACAACAAGAGAAGAAGTTGAAACAAGTTGAGAGATAATCTTACAAACTTTATGATCAAATCCAAAGGCCTAAAGGACCAAACCAAGAAAAGACTAGTCAACCCGATCATAGGCTTTAGAGAGATCCAGTTTAAGCAACATACCTTCATGTTTACTAGCTTCCATAGAATGAATTACTTCATGAACCATCATTATCAAATCTAAAATCTATCTTCTTGGGATAAAGCTAGTTTATTACTGAGATATAATTAGGGGGATAATTTTGAGCATCCTAGAAGTTAGCACCTTCAAGATGATCTTATAAAAAGAATTGCATAAACTAATAGGTCTAAATTTATCCAAAGAGTTTACCCCAAGAGATTTAAGAATGAGGACCAAGAAAGTGGAATTTATCTCCTTGAGAATACTTCTAGCTCCAAAGAACTCCTGAACAGCCTTCACCACATCATCCATAACCACCTACTAGTACATTTGAAAAAAGAAGGTAGGAAACCCATCTAGACTTGGAGATTTATTAGTAGCCAAGGAAAAAAGAGCTTCTCTAACTTTTAGAGTATTAGGAATAGCCTGAAGTATTTTGTTGTGGTGGGGTTGGATAATCTGAGGAATATAAGAAACAATATCATCCTGATCCATCCTTGATAACAAGAGGTCCCAAGATAAAAGAGAAGAGAAGAAAGACACCACCTCAATAGAGATATCATTATCTTTAGACAGCAAAACCTGCCCCTTCTTGATTCCAAATATTTAGTTATTAGCTCTATGCTTCAGAGTGGAAAGGTGAAAAAATTTCTGTTAGAGGTCTTAGGAGTGGCCTTGTTAGAGGTATTTAGACACTTCAATCTAGAAATGCCACCTTATTAGAGGATTTAAAAAATATTTGTTAACTGAACTTTGTTAGGAGATTTGATAGACCACTACAATGGTTAGAGAGTAACAATGATATGAAATGATTTTTGATGCAAACTTATCTTTTCTGATTTCAAATCTCAATTTTGGCTTCTGTACTTGATCCTTCTTGATTGAATGTATCTTTTTATCTCCTAAAGGATATTCTACTTATCCTTCCAATTTCCTTTTATTAGAATATATAATCCACTAATATAACTGGGGGGTGGAATTATTTATCCAACTATTATCACCATTTTCAACCTTAAACAAAACCATATTAGTAATATAAACTGAAACCACAACAAGATACTCATACACAATAACACTAGATATGTTAACTAGGGAAACCCTTGATTAGAGGGAAAACCCCAGTGTAGATGGTACCCACAATAAGATGTTGATAGAATATATAGTCCATTGATATAACTAAGAGGTCGGGGTGAATCATTTATCCAACTATCATCAACATTAATAACCTTAAAAAGACTTACCATGTGATTAACATAAACTAAAACCACAACAAGATACTCATGCACAATTAATGCTAGTTATGTTAACGAGGGAACCCTTGATCAGAGGGAAAACCTTGATGGGGATGGTACCCACAAGATGATGTACTAATATAAATATTCCTTGTTAGAGGATAGACCCTATTAGGAGTCAGTTCCAACATTTAGTACATAAGAGTCCCTATTAGGAGACTTTGAATCCCTGTTAGGAGTTTCCAACCCTATTAGGAGTTGTGAAAACCTTGTTAGGAGTTGTACCAACCCTGTTACAAGTTGTGGAAGATAGCTAGACTCACTACCAAAATAGCTTCAAGATTAAGATCAAAGAACCTACTATCCAAATGATCTGTATATTATTCCTTCTAGAATAATAGAACTAAAATGTACTTCCTTCTTGTGTATTTGTCCTATCAATTGTACATCTTCTCCTTTAGATCTTGTAACTAGATCTCATACTCCACATCCATTCATCCCTTGGATCACTTACACACATTCAGTGGGTATTCAACTCCTCAAGAAATGCACTAATACTTCACATTCCACTTGATCCTCTTTATCCAGATCCTTTCTCAAATAAAGAAAACAACTTTCCTTTATACCATATCTGTATAATAATTCCTTGAGTCATATTTGAGGCTTTCCTAATTAATTAAAATAATATAATTAATTAATTTACAATTACAAAAACACTATCAGCTCATAGTCTATACCAATCTTCACACATGTGAACCAAATCTTGTGCATACACTAGTGTCGCCACATGATCGTCCTCTATCACTATTCTTTGCACATCGCCTTCATTACATCTTAGATGAAAGATAGTGATAGATCTTCAAAAATTTGTTTTCTAATGCTCTTTTTTTGCATTGCTTCTAGTAAAATAGGTGTAACTTCTATACAACATCAAATCAGACTTAGTCCTTTAAACCACATCATCAAGACAACATTAGGAAAATGTTTTCTACTATGCATCATCTGTAACTTCCTTAGCTCCTACACATACTATGATTATTGAATTCTATTCTTCCATTCTGAACAAAATTGAGTTTGTTGACATCAATGATAAATAATATCATGAATTCAACATATCAATATTCTTTAATTCTTAGGATAATCCCCCAATGTAGTATCATTAGCATTCATGCTAACAATCTCCCTCTTTAGCATTAATGGAAACATAGATGAAAAATATCTAAGTTCCAAGAATACCAAACTATGCATGTTGTTGTCATCTTTTCAAATCCTCTTCATCAATCTGAAACCTTTTGGAATGCTATATTTTTCTTCTTCTTCTCTTAGGATTGACGATAATTATTCATAGTAAACAACTTACAATACTCTCTAGCTATATCTATCCACTTGTATATCTTTCTGCACACTCACATGAACCTTTCTAAATCTCCCTAAAGAGATAACTCTCCCCCATTGCCATTTGAATAGGTGCTTCTCTTCTTATTGCTTATGTACATTCACTCAATATTTTTCCCATGTACATTCTCTCCCCCATTGATGTTAATGTCAAAGGTGTGAATCACAATGTCAATTGTTATATACGAATTGCTAATTAGCTACTCAAGTCTGTTGCTCCAATTTTCATTTTCTAACCGATTGGAAAAAGTGAGATTTGTGTAGTAGATGAAGTGAGGCTAGTCCTTAGTTGTGTTTAAGTCTAGATATAAATTACTAAGGATAGGTGATCTCTATTGGATTTTCCCACTTCACCTTCTCTTTCTATATTGTCAGGTGGGTGTTTATTCTACCTTGTGATTGGTTAGGTAAGTTAGTACCTAGTGTGATAGAGATTGAATTTTCTCATTTGATGATTAATCATGTTGCATATCCATTCATAGTGTACTACTCTTTGGTAATAAGGCATTGGCAAAAATTTGAAAATCATCTTCTCCTTGGTGGGTTTTTGACCCATGAAGATGATTTCCAGTAAAAACTTCTTGAGGATACATATGGATTAAAAACATGCAAAGGGTGAGGGATTCTACAATAAACCAAAGTTTGAATCTAAATTAAGACTTCCAAGATTTTTTAGATTTTTTTTTACTCAAATATTTAAGCCCTTGTGAAAAACCTAAAATTATCTTCTCCTCAGCAAGCTTCCAACCCATGAAGATAGTTTTCTGCAAAATGGCCTAAGGTGAAAAAAATGATGTTTAATGACTCTCAAACATGTCCTCACACCTTAACAAGCCATTCCTAGCTTCTAGAAATGAAATTGTCAAAGATTCAACCTAAAAGGAGGCATTGGATAAAAATGGAAACTGTCTTCTTGTTGGCAATTTTCCAACCCATGAAGATAAATTTCTAATTTTTCAATAAAATCAAGTCAATGATTAAGTTTAACTACCATATTGGATTCAAAGTATGTCAAAATGATATTAGAATGGATTGAATCATTAAGGAATAAGAAACATAGTAAGAATCTCATTTAGTGGATTTTCCTCAATGGGGTACCCCGATGGTAACTTTCTAAAACTTAAAGAAAAATGGAAAAGTAAGTAGGGGGCATATAGAAGGTCACTATTGAGTTCAATAGAATAGTGAAAAGACCCCTAGATGTCCACTGAACTCTTGCATTTACTATCTAATGGGTATTTCCTTAAACTCATCCATGTGGAATGAATTCTAAAGATCAATGGATGAATTGAAGCTCTAATATAAAGATACAGAAGTAGTTGAATAAGTTGCTACATTTTCTTAGATCTTTCATTCTATCAATACTCATATCTTTTGAAAAACTTGTGACTGTTACACTCATTGTCTCATTCACTTTTCAAAATCATGTTCATAAACTCATGACAACCAAGTTCATGTGTTTTGATGGGTTAATTAGGATCAAGTCCCAATTCTAGAGTTTCACAGATACTTCACTTCACTTCTTTGACATGGAAGACTTCTAGAGAGTCCATCCCATTACTAAGAAGCTCCATGGATATGGTTTAGTTGAGGCCATTGGTTTCAGCTTGGTTTTAGTCCAATCCCCTAATTTGATTTATGAATGTATTCATCACTACAACCTAGAAACCAGACAAATTGTGCTACCTCATGATATGGTGCTAATATCTATTGATAAGAAAGTAGTGGTGAACTACCTCCAGGTGCCAAAGTGAGCAGAGTTATCCAATTTGGGCTTTGGTGGAGCCTTATTAGAATTCTCAACAAAGAAGATGATTTGGAGGAAAGAAATCATGAGGAAATGGTTCCAGAAACCATGGAGTGATAAGAGTAAAGTTCCTAAAACCTTGTTGGGTACCAACTTTTAGCTAGATATTGTTGATATTTTAGTTCTCCTGCATAGGTTGAAAGGTGAGGGAGAAGCCTTAAATTTCATTGATCAATATTTCTTTTTAGTTCAAGTATTTTTCTTAGATACCCAATACATTGATTGGGTGCAAGAGGTAAGAAAAATTCTATCCAATGCTCTCCAAGAAGCCAAGTTCTATAATACATTCTAAATGTCTTCCTTCTTGATTTACATGTTGGCTTCATTGCAATTATAGCCCAACCTTTTGAGATTGGAGAATTTCCCTAATGATGTTAAATCTTATGAATCTTATCCATGTCTACAATTACAAAATAGTTATGTGGATTATAATAAGGTGAATGATGCATTTACCATGAGGATTTGTAGGGAGCTATAGGGATTCCTAGAAAGGATATTTAGTCCAAAAGCCATGGCTTCTATTAGTTATTTTGGATGTTATTACATTTAGTTCTCATCACTTTCTTGATTCCATCTTGCAATATTTAATGGATTTCGCTTAAATCTTCCAAGAGACATGACCGCATTGATTGAGATCATAATGCAAGCCCTATAAGTAAATATATTGAGCAAGAGCCTGAAGAAGAAAGGATACAAATTCCCCATGAAAGTTGGAGCCTTTAGCTGCAACACCTGGTCTTATGTCAAACACATGATGAAGGTTTTTCAGAAGAAATATAAGCTAGATATGTATGAAGTCTCGAGGGCAATGTTCGACCTAAATGGGTATGCCAAAGATGTCTTGTAGATAGGGAGTGTGATAAAGAATATCACTACCAATTAAGACTATTGGGTAAATTGAAAAGATGAGTTCAAGAGTTGTGATCGAGCCTTTGCTAGATATATAATCGACCAAGTGAAGATGTATAAGATTAATATTGGTGTAGAAGGAGTTGAAGATGATGGTCAAAACATGTATAGAAACATCTACTTGACCAAGCTAAGAATTACCCTCATAAGTTTGGAACCTTATGAAGATGTTGTGAAAGACCTAGATATGATGATGGATAGAATCTACAAGAGAATTTGAAAATGGGTCAAGTGGACCACAACATGGTGAAGTAGGAGTGAAGGTACTACCACCCAAGCATCCTTGAATGTAGTGATAGCCTCATCTTTTCAAAGTGGTAACTTAGGCACAATCTTTCCCATCACTTAAGGGCTTGCACAACCAACTATTGGAGGTGATCAACCTCCTAATAAGAATGTCTATCTTGATAAAAATTGTAAGGGTGATTTAGTACCAGTGATTAGAACTGAAATGGAGGCCAAGAAGAAGAAAGTGGGAGAATTGAAGGATAGTGCAATCATGATGGATTTCTCACCCCACAAAATTTAGATTCCATCAATAAATGTTGCATTACTCCTACCAAGTAAGCCACAAATATAGGTGGTGGACCTTAGAGATGGTGGAAGTAGTGAGAGTGAATCTAATGAGTCCAACAAAGCTACAAAGTAGACTATAGAAATAGAAAAGGGTCCTACAACCTCAATATGTATTTCCCAAGTTCCAAAGAACCCTTTCTCTTTATCTACAAAGACAATAACTCTAGTCAAGAGGAAAATGTTCAGTATAAACATGCTTAGGAATGTATCTAAGTTGATCAAGATAGAATCATGGCTAGAAGATACCTTGGATAGAAAGAGGAAGAGGAAAGAAGATGGAGTCCCCAACAAAGAAACTTTATCTCTAGCTATCTATTCTAGATCGACATTGAGTAAAGTTAATAAATAGAATCTAGCCCTATTAATTCTTTGCCAAGACCTTGATACAGGACACTTAGCTATGGAGATTGCTAAGCCCACCAAGGAAGGAAGACTTAATGACCTAAATATAGAATATTTCACATTACAATTTTTATACCTCAAAGAAGTTAGACATGACACCAAAGTGGGCCTGTGGAAATCAAAAAATGATGTGATAGAAAGAAAAATTGAAAGTCTGAAATTGGCTAAAGTCAAAATGAAGGTAGAGATTCATGAGCTTAATTGCTTCATTAGGCAACTAGTCACCCCACTAGCAAGCATCTCAAGAGTGTCAATCACCAGTGACCCTATAACTATAGACATTTAAGCTATCATCTCCTAGCTTTAAGAAGACAATAACTTTAGGAAAATTGGTAGGGATTGGAGCAAAAAACTCAAGTCTAAGGTACTTGTAATAATAGAGAAACTCGATAATGCAACACTAATGCACAAAATGGAGAAAGATAATATCTTGGCTAATTAGGCTAGTGGATAAGGGTAAGGGATAGTTGTAGTTGTTGTCATGCAAAATAATTTTTATAATTATCTAGATGGCTTAACAAAAAAATATTTTGATCATTAGAACAAAATGTTGGAGCTCCAAAATTTTGGTGGTGGTGTACATATGGATATGGAGGAAATGCAAGAGTGGTCGAATGCCATCAAAGATCTAGCAAGAGAGAATTCCAAGTGGCTCTTAAGATACACTAACATTCATGTTCATAGACATGAGATGTTTATCCCAATCATTGTTTCTACCAAATCCTATAAGGAAAAGTCAGAAAAAGGAAAGAAGGTGAAGTGATTCTTATTCCACCCTTTCATATTTTGATGTATAGATTGTAATTGAAAATTGGCTCCTTGCCATTTGTTAATTTTGAGGAGATGAACTGATTTGAGTCTCATTTTGTAACAGTCATCTCATAATCCTATATGTTCCTGTTTAGGCCTAACATGGTTCACCTCTCCTATTCTCTGGTCAAGAATAAACCCCATTTAGGTTTAGGAATAAACAAAATTCATTAAAAACCAAAAATATGATAGATTCATACCTAAGAATTTAAATGGAATTCAATCACTTAGCCATGATTTCCCAACTATTGTAACCAAATATTGGTCATGAATATTGGGCATTCAAAGAGTACAATAAAAGAACAATTTGTTTACCAACAAAGTCATTAACCAAATCGAGTGTCGAGAGATGCCATTTAATACCAAATACCTAGAGTCATCTATGAATTAGTACATGTTAAATACTCCCCCATATAGGAAGCATCAACATTCAGTCTAGTCTAACCATAGTGCTCTATTCCACTAGACTAATGATGCAGAGTAAGCACTAGGAAGCAAAAATAAATAAACCTTCTACCCCCAAACCTCCAAACTCCACAAAGGGCTAAGGAAGGGCTTGAATCAACTTCCAAATATGTACTACTATGATATTGCAAATCTAAAATAGGTTTAAAAACCCAACTCTCCAAACAAGACATAATTCCAACTTCTTCCTACTTGGATCAACAATGGCCTACTACCCCGGCAAAAGTGGGTTTTTGATGTTCCCAAACTTCCTAACACCAATGATGATTTGAAGCAACTTCAGCATGACCCAAAAAAGAAAAATCAATGATTAGATCCACTTCTAACAACCCACAAAACAAAATGAAGCATTTGACGTAGTAGGCATTTAGGCCTCCTAAATTAGTTTTTCAAAAATAACTAAAAAACCTTCCAAAGGACCTAGAAAAAAAAGTATAGTTTTAGATACCCTCTTCCAAGTATTAAAAGAATCCAAAGTTTTAAGGCTCCACTCCACTCCATCATACCCTAACCCCAACCACACACTCAAGCCTAATTAGCAACTTTAGGCATGGTCTACAAGGAAATGGCCAAGAGATGGGTTCATGGAATCAAACCACCAACTTTAGAGTGTTCTCCTAATCCAAAAAATTATGTTCTACCTTTGCACCAAGTCCCCAACTTCCTTCCTTCACATTACTTCATCAAATTGCATAAAATTTGGTCTAATACATAAGGAATATTAGACCTAGGGCTTGTTCCCAAAAATATCTGCTGCAACCTCCTTATTTAGGGCTTTTGAAGTATGAAATTTCATCACCCTAAATTTCTCCATACCCATTTGGAACAAATTCGAATGGTGGAGTTTCAAGTTAGAGCCATTTCTTTGGCCAAACCCTGATTTTGAGGGTTTCATAGGGTAGTGGGCAAGAAAATTCAATATCTTGAGTTTCCTAATTGGTAGAGACTTGAAACCAAAAGCAATATTTCACAATTGAATAGGGCTAACTAACTAGTGTAAAAGGTTTCACTTCCCAATCATGAAAGGCTGTACTATATGGAAAAATCAGAGAAATCAGTCCTGAAACAATAGATTCTTATTGATTTCAAAGAGAAAATACAATGTTTCTTCATCTTACATCTCCCTTTGGGTGTCTAGTGCCTCTATAGGCTATTCTAAGTGGGTAGAACCACCCCATGGTAGTTTTAGCCATTGGGGGTGGTTTTTTGAAAAAGTTGTCAAATTATTGCAAAAGTTGCTAATGCAACTTTTGCAATTTTTACAATTTTTGACCTTTTATCAAGTCTCCTTCCTAATCCAATTCTAACCATTCCTACAAGTTATCCTAAGGCTCTAAAAACTCATACTAACCTATCAAACATAAAACAAACCAAAAATTACACCTTTTTGGACCAAATGATGCCCATATTTATATTAGCACCTTGGGGTCTTGTATCCATTACATGGGTAGATGGCCTTAAGGATATCTCTTAACCAATCCAAAGGCCTTATTACATTGAAAAAAACAAACATTTTAATTAGGTTCTCTACACCATTCTCCCCTGCATAAAAGGAACTCTAGTCTCTAGAGTGTTGTGAAGTGAAGGATCAAAACCATGGGCCTTGAGATCTTTCTCTATCATCCATGCTACATCTGTTGCTATTTGTCCCTTCCATTATACTAGGTACTCATATTAAGTCTTCCTCCTAGTCTACTTACTGATCCTTTTGTCTAGAATGGCTTCCACCATGGGCTTAGGCTTTAGTGGGATGGTTTTCTTCAACTCTTCCTTGAGGTCTGCAAGTGTACCTGCATCTACATCATCAACAACAACACTGTTAAAAGCATATAGGTCAGAGACATTGAAAATAGGTGAAAAATTAATATCATGAGGTAAATAAATTTGATAGGAATTATTGCAACACTTCTTCTCTATTTTAAATGGGCCAATCTTCTTCATTTGTAGTTTGGTGTGCATTTTCTTGGGAAGTCTAGCCTTATTAAGATGGATCATTACCATATCCCCCACCTTAAACTATAGTTCTTTCCTCCTTTTATTTGCCTACTATTTGTACTTGGTGGAAGTATCTTACAACCTATCTTGTACTTGTTGGTGGACTTCTCTCATTATCTCTACAAAATCCTTAGCCTGTGCACTCCATTCCATGTTCTTGACTTCTCTAAGTTCCAAGGTACCCCTAGGGTGATTGCCATAAACAATTTGAAAGGGTGTTAGGCTAGTGCTTCTATTAATAGAATCATTGAAGGAAAATTATTCCTAGGGTAAGACACAATCCCATGAGGCTCCGTGTTTCTTGGAAAGACACCTTAGCATGTTCCCTAATGACCTATTGACTACCTCAGTCTGCCCATTAGATTGAGGGTGATAGGAAGATGAAAAGCATAAGTCGGTGCCTAGTTTTCTCCACAAGGTCCTCCAAAAATGCCCCAAAAATTTAGGGTCCCTATATGATATGATGGATAATGGTAGAACATGAAGCCTAACAACTTCTTTGAAAAACAAACCTACTACATGGGAGGCATCATGAGTGGTTTTGCAAGCAATGAAATGGGCCATTTTAGAAAACCTATCCACAACTACAAATATACTATCATATCCTGATTTGGTTCTTGGTAGACCAACAAAAAAGTCCATACTCACTAAGTCCCAAGGTTTATGAGGAATTGGAAGTGGGGTATAAAGTCTTGCATTTGATGAGCCTCCTTTTGCTTGTTGGAAAATTAGACCCTCCTCAACATATCTCCTAACATTAGTCTACAATCTTGGCCGAAAATAAAATCTTCTAACCTACTCCAAAGTTTTATCCACCCCAAAATACCCTACTAAACTACCACAATGCTTTTCCTTTATGACGTTCTCCCTAATGGATCCCTTGGGAAGACAAAGCTGACTCCCTTTAAACAAAAGACCTTCTTGTAAGATATACTCACCAAATTTAGTGTGGTACCTTTCACCCATGGACTTGCAAACTTGGTAAGCCTCCTTGAAGTCTTCATCTTGCTCATACATGTCCTTCATGGCATGGATCCCAATGCTTTCCAACTGAACCTCTGGAATGGTCAAATTCCTCCTGCTAAGTGCATTAGCAACCTTGTTAGTTTCTCCCTTTTGATGCTTAATAGTAAAGGTATAGGCTTGTAGAAATTCAATCCATTTCATATGCCTATGATTTAACTTTTCTTGCCTATTCAAGAAATTCAATACATTATTATTGTATGTACAAAAAATTCCTTAGGCAATAAATAATGCCTCTATTTTCTAAGGGACTACACCATAGCATAAAATTCAAGATCATAGGTTGAATATTTTTGTTTGGTCTCATTAAGCTTTTCATTGAAAAAAGCCATAGGCCTACCCTCCTAGCTTAGAACACCTCAAATTTCCTTATTGCTTGCATCACACTCCATTGTGAATTTTTTTTAGAAGTTAGGAAACACCAAAATAGGGTTGTTTGCAATTTTTCTTTTCAAGCATTCAAAAGAGTCATTTGCCTCCTTAGTCCAAGAAAATATACATTTCCTTCCCCCTCTAATGGTGTCTATCATTGGAGCACACACACCACTGAAATTCCTTATAAATTTTCTATAGAAACTACACATACCATGAAAGCTCTTTGCCTCTAATGGAGTGGTGGGTGGTGGCAGCTAAAGATGGCTCCAACCTTGGAAGGATCCATCTTTAGTTCTCCTCCTAATATCACAAATCCCAAAAAATTAGTTCATTATGAAAAAAGGAACATTTTTCCAAATTTATCATCAATTTTTCTTCATGAAGCCTATTTAAAACCAAATCAAGGTGTCTCAAGTGCTCATCCCTATCCTTGTTGAATATCAAAATGTCATCTAAGTAAACCACAACAAACTTGTTCAAGAAAGTTTTTAGGACTTCATTCATTACTCTCATAAAGGTGCTAGGTGCATTTGATAAGCAAAAAGACATCACAAGCCACTCATACAAGCCCCCTAAGGTCTTAAATGCTATCTTCCATTCATCTTCACCCATAATCATAATTTGAGGATATCCACTCTTGAGGTCTACCTTTGAATAGATGCTTGCATTCCCCAGACAATCCAAAAGGTCCTCTATTCTTGGCATAGGAAACCTATATCTAATTGTTATCCTATTGATTGCCCTTGAATCAATACACAACATCCACGTACCATCCTTTTTTGAAGTTAGGACTTCAGGGACTACACATGGGCTTATAATTTTCCCAATGAACCCCTTGGCTAGTAGATCTTCAATTTTCTTTGCTATCTCTTCATTATGCTCCAGGATCATCTTACAGGCTGCCTTATTTGGAACTGTATCCCCTAGGATGAAGTCTATACAATGATTGATATCTCTTTCAAGAGGAAAAGTCTTTGTTTGGTTGCTTGCAACTATTCCCTTGTATTTCTCTAATAAATCCCTTACCTACTTAGGAAAAACATTGATAACCTTGGGTGGATCTTGTGGTGGTTTGATGGGGGTGTTTTTGAGGTCTAACAATTATTGTGTAACATGGTGTATCCTTCTCCTTGGTGACCCTCATGAATTATTTCTCACCTACTAACATTACTCCATTTGTAACTAGGCTCCCATCATCAGGCAAAGGTGGCATGGTGTATTCAATCCCATCCTTGGTTATGGTGTAAATGTTTGTCTTACCAACATGTTTGGCACTCACATCATATTTCCATGGCCTCCCTAGAAGGAAACGGCATGCATCCATCTCTACCACATCACATAAAACCTTGTCATGATACTCTCCTATCTTGAATTCTGCCCACACCTGCTCATTAATGAGGATTTTTTGTCTTTTGTTAGCCATGACACCTTGTAGGGATAAGGGTGAGGACTGGTTGTTAGTTTTAATTTTTCTACCATTTCCCTAGAGGCCACATTATTTATGGATCCAAAATCCACTATAAATTTGAAGACCTTGTTGTTTACTTTGCATAAGGTTTTGAACAATATTTTCCTTTGTGGTGGTTCTACAGCTGCACAGGCTTTAATCAAGGTTCTTTGCATCATCAAGGATTCACCATGCTCTGGAAGTGTAGGCGTTGAAGTGACATATTGATAGGAGGTGAAACTCTTACTATCCTCCTCTTGGGTCAATTGTATTCTCCTATCCCCTTGCTTGTTCTTTTTAGGGCATCTAATAGACTGATGTCCTACCTAATTACAAGTGAAGCATTTGCCTATGAACACACTAGGCCCCCTTCCACTAGATCTTCCTCTACCATTGTGTCTCCTACTGCTAAAAGACCCTCTATTTTTAGACTTCCCATTAGCATTTGATCCACTAGACTCTCCTAATTTTTGTTGAAGGATCCTCTTCCATTGAACCTACCTCTACCCCTATTATTATTACCTCTACCCCTACTACTTGTTTCACCTTTTCTCTTATATTTCTCTTCAATTTTTAAAGCCATATTAAAGCATTGATGTACTAAACTCAAAGTAATCAATGCTAGTTCATCTTGAATACTATATTTTAAACCATTCACATACCTTGCAAGTTTTTGCTTCTCTGTCTCATACATCTTGGCTTTGAGGGTCAGATTGTGAAATTCTTGAGTGTATGTGCTGACATCCAAGTCCCTTTGTCTGAGATTTTGCAACCTTTTGTGCACCAACACCTCATAGTCTTCTAGGATGAACTACTTTCTTATCTCTTCCTTCATCTTCTTCCATGTAGCAATCTGCTCCTTGTTCTCATCCAACCTTTTGTTTTGTAAAAAATTCCACCAACTCACTACATGGCCTTTGAGTTTAGCCTTGGCAATTTTGACCTTTTGATTTTCAGGGGTCTTGTCACATTCAAAGTGGTTATCTAGGGCCTCAATCCAGTCCATACACTCATCAGGGTCTAACTTAAGTCCCCTTCTCCTTTCTTGCCAACCCTCTCTAATGTAGCAAGGAAGGGCCTTTGATCTATAGGAATGTTTTCTTGCTCCTCATTCCCTTCTACCTCTTTAGGCTCTAATTTATCATCACTCCCTTTCCTCATCTTATTCTTGAGTCTTTCCAACTCCCTCTTCATGGTCCTATTCTCTTCCTAGACTAACCTACTCTCTACCATTTGTTCCTTAACTAGCTTGGGTAGTTCCACATTGGTGATCCTCAAGGGGATCTCTCTCTTAGGATCTTCTCCTCCAGAAGACATTGTGTCTTAACAAATCAAAGTGGCTCTAATACTACTTGATGTAGAGTAAGCACAAGGAAGCAAAAATCAAACAATCTTCTACCCCTGAACCTCCAAACTCCACAAAGGGCTAAGAAAGGGCTTGACTCAACTTCCAAATAGGTAATAATTTGATATTACAACTCTACAATAGGTTTACAAACCCAACTCTCCAAACCAGACATAATTCCAACTTCTTCCTACTTGGGTCAACAATGGCCTACTACCCCCCAACTTCGTAAAAGTGGGTTTTTGATGTTCCCAACCTTCCTAACACCAATGATGGTTTGAGAAAACTTCAACATAACCCAAACAAGAAAAATCAATGATTAGATCCACTGTTGACAACCCGCAAAATAAAATGCAACATTTGACCTAGTAGGAAATTAGGCCTCCTAATTCAATTTTTCAGCAATAACTCAAAAACCTTCCAAAGTGTTGGTCTGATTTTTCACATTGTAAAAAAAAGTCTAAAAAGTTGGGCAAAAAATTAATTAAGTCATTGCATTTTGCAGATTACGATTTCATCCCTCATGATTTTCATAATTTTAGGTTACCCTAGTCATGCCCTAATTCATGTGTTGTCAAATTCTATTAAATTATCAAGGTTTGTCTCTCAACCCACCCATTAAAATACCCTAAGTGTGAAAAGTGCTTAAAATTTTTCCCTTTATGGTCTTACAGTGTAGGGTTTCATGTAAGCATGAAATACCTTTTTCCTCTTGTTTTTGTGGTTGTGTTTTATAGTGCAACATAAGAGAGTAAAGAAGTTTTGTTTTAGGGGCATATGCTTTTGTCTTTTTTAATAGTGTAATAATTCATTTAGAGTCTCCCCAATCATACATTTGGTCTTTGGGTGAAGAAACATAAAGGATTTTTATGCTTTGAAAGTGGTTTTATGGCCTTACGATGAATATTTGAACGAGTGAGTGTAAGAGGTTTGAAGAGATATTCCTGATCATATGATATTGTGTTGAGCATGTGATCGTAAAAGGTTTTGAAGGACGTGCTGTGCCACTTTATGAGAATACAAGTAAGTAGTTGAGTGAAGGAGCAGAAAGGTGTTGAGTTGAGATCTACACATCTATGTTCTATGATTGATGTAAGAGCATAATACCCCAGCATGTTGTAAAGGAATGGTTTGGAAGGATGCACAAAATGTTTTACAGTTCTACAAATAAAGTTAGTTCATAGGAGCGAAGGTGAGATGCTATTGTGTTTACATGCATACGTTCTTTGGGCTTGTAGACAACTATAAAGCTAGATTATAACAACGATTGTTTAAAGTAGGACCTATTGAGTTGTCAGATGGGCCCTGGTACAAGTGAATCAAATGGTTACATGTCACAAACATTAGATGGGCCCAACCTACATGAAAAATAATCTAAGTTCTTAATTTTGCATGTGCTAAAAATCAATGGTGATGTTATTTTCTATTTGTTTATGCTCCAATTTGGGTCGTTGATTAGTGAAAAGTGAAATTTTATCATTACACCTTTACGCTTGCAAGGCAAGCATATGAATGAAGAACTATTTTATCTTTTTTCTATGGTTATGAGTTAGGTCTAAGTGGATGAGCATAAAAGGAAATTTGAAGAAATGAATACAAGGCTTTATGCTTATATGAGAAAGGAAAAATGTAAGAGAGGAGTGCCATATGTAGAAGCTTTCTAGTGTTACAAGGATAGGGTAATTCATGCGAGCATAAAGGAGGAATAAAGAAAAGGTAAGAGGCATTACAGTGCCATGGGTAAAGCCTAGATCGCATGACTGGAGGATGAATGTTTAAAGAGTTACGATGTCCTGGGTAATGAAGTGAGCGGAGCAATGTGAAGGAATTTTTTAAGGTTTCTACTGATACATGTGCGTGTGAGTGTAAAAGGTAAAGACAAGATAGAAACAATGGTTTTATGCTCATATGATGAATGTTTGATGCATAAGAGTGAAGATGTTAGTTGCAAATGTTTGAGATTCTATGGTATAAAGGGTCATGTATAGGCGTAAAGGAAATTCCAATGCAATGTTCAAAAATCCCTAATGCTTCTAAGCTTGGGATGTTTTAAAGCCTCACCAAAGGAGCATAAAGCCTAGCCAAGGGTGTCTCTGGGGTTATGAAGATTGGAAATCTTGACTTAGTGTAAGAATGGAAGACTAGAATTTAAAAAGAAAGCTACTAAAGTGTCATACTAGTTCAGAAAAGGACAAAATCACCATAGCCAAGTAAATTAAAACATTGAAAAGGACATCAAGATCAAATTTATTTGTTTATATCCCTTGCTATCAGCCTACAAAGGTGCTATTAAATGCTCGTGCATGTAGAATTAATTAAAAAACTGGTGGATTGAATCATTAAAACATAAATATTTGATTTAATGTCCATAATATTGCCACTCTAAAGAAATTGTATTCTTGCTCTGAAACTTTTATTCAAGCATCCATAGCTTCGTGATTTCTATGTTGTTGTGCAAGGATTCATAGTATAATTTGTAGAAAATATGGTTGACAAAGAATTCAAAGAGGTTCCTAAGGAAAAGGTTGAGGTTGAAGAAAAAGGAGATGATGTGGTAGAAGTCACAGTAGAAGGTAAAAAAAAAGAAGAGTACTGCTAAGACTGAGAAGAAATCAAGGGTTAGGAAGCCCAACAAGCATGCTAAAGATTGGTTGAAACTTCTTCTAGGGTTGTCAAATGCTATCTCAGCTAACGAACACATCTTTAGAGACCCTTATTTCATGGTTAGGGATGCATAATGCCCTAGAATTGATGGTTTCAACTATTTTTTAATATTTTTTACCAGAATAGAATCGAAAAGGTGCTAGTCTATAACCCATGGAATAGAAACATGGAAAAGCTGATATTTCCAAAGGTATTTGTTGATGTAGACCTATTGAAAGCATTGATAAATTCCTACAATCCAATTATTAGGACATTTCAAAGGCACAATGGGACTTTTTTATGCACACTAGATATAACTTCATTTATAGAAGCTTTTGGATTGGAAGGGTAGATGGATGTGCCTATTGATCTTGAAGACCTGAAGAGGAAATTTGGGAGTAATAAGACCTACTTTGTAAACAATGTCATGTTGCCCCACATCCCTTATAGTGTAAAAAAGGCAGGAATGATTCCAAGGAAAGTGGGGAATTTTTTTCCCTTAAGCAGATTCAAGAATAATTGAATACATTATATGGGCTACACAAAGTTCTGGGGAGTGATGGTGTAGAGGATTGTGTTTATGGTTCCCTATTCTTGATGGCACATGATATACAATACCCTTTCCACCATAAGGAGTATGAATATGTAGCCTTTATCATGGACATCATGCACAATTAGCTTGTCAGTGCAAAGAAGGGAGAAATGAAGAATTTCACATTCCACCATTACTCACTACTGATGCACCTTATTCTGTATCACAAACTTGGTTACATTAGCCTAGACTTCATTGATTAGAGCTTTGATGAATTTGGTGAGTTACCTGTGAAACTATGGACTCAAATTTGGGACAAATTTTTTTATTATTCAAATGCCCTTATGTTTTTAAATTTATTCAGTTCTATTATCATGAGGCAATTAGACCATACTTTCTTTAGCACACCAAATATTTTGAAGACTTTTCTTAGGCCCTCATTCTTGGATGAGAAAAATAAAATTAGATCATAACTGGGGAAGCATCTTTTTATTCAAAGAGTGCACACTGATGAGAGTGTATGTATGCCTACAACCTCCTCACCTTCTACCTAAATATTTACCCCCTAGGTTGGCTATTATTGAATTCTTTTGGTAGTTTTTATTGATGAATAAAGAAATGGTCCATCCTTCTCTGCACAAGCCTAATTTTTTCTGTGGAACCTTTAAAGTGGGAGATTTTGAGATAGGAAAGAATGCATATGAGGAGTTGAGTGAGTACCTAGGCCAATACAATTTTTCTATTGGGCCCTATAGGATGTATGACCCTAACAAGTACATTACCAATGAGGTCAAGGCTATTAGGGGATACATCCTACCTCCAAGCAAGCCAATCTCTATAGAGGACTTAATTGCCAACATAGTAGCAATAGGAGAAGATAATGAGCTATTAAGGAAATATGAAGAGATAAGAGAAGTAGAGGAGGCTTTGAAAAGGAACAACCTTGACTTTAAGGGTTTTTATACAGAGGTTCCATACCCTAGTAACCTAAGAAAAATCATGGATAATTTTAATTATATCATCTCACAAATGCCACTTGAGCCAGAGGGAGAGGAAGCCATTGTAAATAGAGAATCCCTTGAGCTAGATGTGTAGTTGGAGATTGAGTTGGAAGAGGAAAAACCATCAACTTCAGCTTGGGTGCCCAAGGGGAATAAAAGGTAGAAGACAATGCACATCTAGGAGAGGGTAGTAAGTAGAGCCCTACAGGTGATGCCAAGAAATAGTGAATATTTTTCTAATATTAGGCAAAATTATCTACATCAAAGGGCTACAGAAGTAGGGAAAGCTTCTACTGATCTCTAGATTGCAGCATCAAGATTGGATGACAGGCTTATTCAATCTAAAAATTTTATGGAAGATGATGATTTTATTAAATCATTAGAGTTAAAAATTTTTCTCTACAAAATAAAAAAAAATGAGCTCACATTGAGTCTCATGCCTGGAGAGGATCCAAAGAAGAACAAGGAGTTAGTTGAAAAACTATTTGTCTATGATCCTAAGAGCGAAAAAATGACCTTTGCATAAGCCGAGGAGTTGGTACATAGGAGTGGTGTGATTCTAATACCACATTGGGATATTGAAAGGGCTTTTTTTCTGGACCAAATGAGAAGACAAGACAAGGCTGTAAGTTATGAAGCCACTAGTAGTGAGGGATTAAAGAGAGGGTCAAGATTTAACATAGATACAAAAACCCTAGCAGTATGGAGTGTGGCCCTTGACACCAAAAAGCCCAAAATGATGGATATACAGGAAATTGTACAAGGCAATATGATTGTGTGGACATTAGAGAACACTATTGGGAAAGAGATCTCTAGCTTGGTTAAACACTTTTCTCTCATGAATGAAGTAAAGGTGGATGAAATTGAGGATAAGGTAGCTATAGTGTACAATGTGTGTCTTGACATTAGAAAAGTGTATGAAGAGCTCACAATGAGCCATGTTCAAAAATAGAGAATAGAAGAGTTGGAGGGGAAAATTCAAAATCTAGAAGCAAAAATAATATCCCTCAAGGAGAAACTCAAGCTAGCAACTAAGGTAGTACATGCACGCTGGCAGAAAAAAGAAGAAAGGCATACTACAGAGGTAGAGGCCCAAACAGAGGAGATGCCTATAGGGGTAATAGTGCCAATACCTGTAGTAAATGTGGAAATAGAGGCTCCTAAATTAGATAATATAACTAAGAAAAGTGTTATGATGAATGTTTTGAGCCATAGAATAAGCACTTTGAAAAGAATATCCAAAGATGCTTATAATGCATTTAGAAGTCTACAATTTACAAAGCTAGTATGGAAGGATGCAATTGGATGGCTTGAGCCAATTTTTCAACAATGGGGACCATATACAAAATTTTTTGATAGATTCATACCCTTATTAGCCAAGAAGCCAAATCTCCCAGATAAAGTTATTGCTGTAAAGGAGGGTATGGACAAGGTGAAAGACCTATTGCAATTTTTCACAGGGAAACTGGTAGCCATGCAAAATAAAATGAAAGTATTAACAAGTGGTTTTTATTCTTTGAATGATTTCATTCTTGATTCTGATAGCAAAGTAAAGGATTTCAATGAATGGTCTAGTTCTTTTGAACATATTGTAGACTTGCCATAGGTGGCATCCATTTCCCAAGATGATATTGATGAGTGTGTTTTTAATGAGCTTATTGAATGAATAGGTTTACTATAGAAGGAAAGGTGATTACTGATGCTAGATGGCATAAATCTATTGGTGATTTAGCAACAATCAAGACTTGTGAGTGAGCCACCAAAAGAGAAGTTATTGTCTGGGAAGCAATCACAGAAATCAAGGCCCTACCAATAGAAAGTAGTTAAAGAAAAAGATAAAGTTGAAGATTTTATGCTCCACCTATCATTTGTAACTATCTTTCTTTGTTTCTTTTTGAAAAAAGGTGTCTAGATATTTTGGAAAAGGTTATTATTCTCATTTTTCTAAAAGGACACCTATCAATCACAATTTCCCTTTGCTTGTTGCAACTCATGTTATATAAATGAGTTTTCAAGGCATTGTGAGGGTTTGAAAATTTTGTATGTTTTCCAATTTTCGAGAAAGTACATTCGATCCAGTCATATCTATTTTTTTGGAGTTTATTTTCAGTCTTGTACTTTTGTAATAACAAATAGAAATGTAGAATCAGTATTATTTTCTAGGTTCTTTACTGAGTTTCTATTGGTTATTGTATTAGTCAGCAAAAGGATAATACAAACAGGTATTTACACCAAATCTGTGTCACCATTTTCTGTCTCCTTTTTATGAGTTTATTAGTTTTGAGATCATTTGAATAATGTTCATTAGGTTGAATGCATTCTGGATGGGGTGTATATTGGTTATATTGTTGCTTATAATTCAATGGATTATGTAAATGCTTCAATAAATCAATAGAATTGATGAGTTTATGAAGAGGATATCATGTAAGAATGGAAATAAGTGATTATAGATGATAGATTCAATTACAAGTTAATTGAACAAGGTCTCCTGCCCATAAGTGACTCTTTATGCCCAATTGATAAGGTACTGGTCTTATAAATTACTTCTTCTACATGTTAAAACTATTATAAATTCAAAATCATTCTTATTCTATTTTTGTTCAAGGTTGTAATGCTGGTCACCACTCATTTACATATAGTTTTTTGAGTCTCAGATAGTTGCTAATTCCAAGAATATTTGTAAACTATAGGATATTTATGACCAGATCTACTTATAGGGGATGCATATAGATTTGAGAGCTTTAAAGAAATTGATAAATTGTGTATGTGCCTAAGGGTAGAAGATGGAAATTAGAATGAAACTAAGATAATTTCATACAATAGTTTTCTTTAGAATCATCCCTAGGTATACCCACCTTGGTTTAGTAGAGCCTAAATAGTAGGAAACCATCCTCATATTTGTTGAAGTTGGGTCCAGATGATCTACTTGCATAATTGATTATGAGAATTGGCTAATCTTTAGATTATTTGAGCACTTTCATTCTAGTATTGAGAATTTTGTTGCTCAGTACTTTTAAACACCAACACAAAGGACCTGGCAAACAAAGTATAGTTTAAGATACTCTTTTCCAAGTATTAACAGACTCCAAAGTTTTAAGGCTCCACTCCACTCTAGCATACCTTAACCCCAACCATGCACTCAAGCCTAATTAGTAACTTTAGGCATGGTCTATGAGGAAATAGCCAAGAGATGGGTTCATGGAATCAAACCACCAACTTCAAAGTGTTCTCTTGATCCAAAAAAAGATGTTCTACCTTTGTACCAAGTCCCCAACTTCCTGCATTCACATTACTTTATCAAATTGCATAAAATTTGGTCTAATACATAAGGAATATTAGACCTAGGGCTTGCTCCCAAAAATATCTATTGTAACCTCCTACTTCAGGGCTTTTGAAGTATGAAAGTTCATCACCCTAACTTGTTCCATACCCATTTGGAACAAATTCCAATAGTGGAGTTTCAAGTTAGGGCCATTTCTTTGGCCAAACCTTGATTTTGAAGGTTTCACAGGGAAGTGGGCAAGAAAATTCAATATCTTGAGTCTCCTGATTTGTAGAGACTTGAAACCAAAACCAATATTTCACAATTGAATATGGCTAACTAACTATTGCAAAAATTTTCACTTCCCAATCATGAAAGGCCATACTATATGAAAAAGTCAAAGAAATTTATCCTAAAACAATAGATTCTTATTGATTTCAAAGAGAAAATACAATGTTTCTTCATCTTACATCTCTCTTCAGGTTGCTAGAGCCTTTATAGGCTATTCCAAGTGGGTAGAACTACCCCATGGCAGTTTTAGCCATTAGGGATGGTTTTTTTGAAAAAGTTGTCAAATTATTGCAAAAGTTGCTAATGCAACTTTTGCAATTTTTACAATTTTTGACCTTTTATCAAGTCTCCTTCCTAATCCAATTCCAAAAATTCCTACAAGTTATCCTAAGGCTTTAAACACTCATACTAACCTAGGAAACATTAAAAAAACAAAAAATTTCCCCTGTTTGGACCAAATGATGACTATATTTATATTAGCACCTTGTGGTCTTGTATCTATTACATGGGTGGATCGCCTTAAGGAGATCTCTTAACCAATCCAAAGGCTTTATTACATTGAACAAAACAAAAATTTTGATCAGGTTCTCTACACCAACTAATGCACTCCTTGCATCAACTATTCTAAAGTAGGTAGGGGCATAACCCCTTGTATACCTATTAGGTACTCAAATGTATCTTTAGGAAAAGGCTTTGTAAAGACATTTTCAATCTGATCTTTAGTACTTACATACTCCAACCTTATCTCTTTTGTTGCTTCCTTTGCTCTCAAAATAAGATACTTTATGGATATGTGCTTTGTCCTAGAATGCAATGCTAGATTTTTACACATACATACTATAGTTGTGTTATCACAGTAAATGATAAGAAGTTCTATAAGCTCAATTCCAATATCCTTCAACATTTTTTTCATCCACATAACTTGATTATAATTATTTCTTGTTGCAACATGCTCTATCTTAGTTGTACTCTGAGATATATAGTCTTATTCCTTGCTCAACCAAGAAACAAATCTTCCTCCAAGAAAAAATGCTCCACCATTTGTGTGCTTTCTCTCATCTATACTGCCTGCCCAATTTGCATCAGTATATGTGCACAAGGTAAAATCACTTGATCTATCATACCATATTCCATAATTAGATGTACCTTTCAAATATCTAAATATCCCCTTTACTACTAAATAATGATATTTTGTTGGATGATCTTGAAATCTTGCTACATTCCAAATTGCATTTGCTATATTTGGTCTATTGTGAGTCTGATATTACAATCCTCCAATCATAGATCTGTACTTTGTCTACTCAATTGTAGGTTTCTCATCTTTACTAGATAACTTATGACCAATTATCATGGGTGTATGAATAGGTTTACAACTTTCCAAACCAAATATTTTCAAAAAATCTTTCAAATACTTAGTTTGTGAAATAAATATCCAATATTTTTTCTATGCAATCTACAATCCTAGGGAAAACTTTATTTCTCCTATCATGCTCATTTCAAATTCATTTTTCATCTCTTTAGAAAACTTGTTGCTTCTTTATCATTTCCTCCAAATATTATATCATCCAAAAATATTCTGATGATAAATAGACCATCATCAATTTTTCTCAAATACAAATTACCATTTTTTGTACCTTTGATAAATCCAAGCTTTGATAAATACCTGTCCAAACTTGCATACCAAGTTCTAGGTTCTTGATTTAGACCATACAATTCTTTCTTTAGTTTGCATACAAAATCTTTATCTTCTGTAAGAAGGAATCAATCAAGTTTCTCAATGTAGACTTCTTCTTCAAGTTCTCCATTAAGAAAAGATGACTTGACATCCATCTGATAAACCTTGAAATTCTTTCTTACTATATAAGCCAAGATCATCCTTACTACTTCCATTCTTGCCATGGGTGCATAGGCTTCTTCATAATCTATGCTTTCTTGCTATGAGTATCCTATACAAACAAGTCTGGGCTTCATTCTCACTACTTCTCCTTGCTCACTCATTTTACTTTTGAATACCCATATGGTTCCTATCAGATTCTTGTCTTTAGGTTGAGAAACTATTTCTCATATCTCAATCTTCACAATCTGATCTAGTTCTTCTTTCATAGCTTGCATCTAATTATCATCCCTACATGCCTCATCTATGATCTTAGGTTCTACTTGAGAAATTAGACACAATTCCTTACTTACTTTGTTCCTTGTCATAACACCTTTATCCTTGCTTCCAATTATCTTCTTAGGTGGGTGATTCATTGTCATGTTTCTACTAGAGGTAGGAGTTGACCTCTCAACTCTGATCTCTTCCCCAGGTTCAAATCTATGTTCTTCTCTATGCTCGACATATATTTCATTTTGCAAATCATTGTTAGTCTAAAAAATAACTTAAACATTTTGTCTACCAAATCAAGAATTATCCTCTTCTTCATCATAATTATAATCTACCGTCTTTTCTTTAGCACCAAACTTTTCATCAATTCTTACATTTATGCACTCTATTATTGTCTTAGTTCTATAGTTGAAACACCTATATTCTTTTCCTTTCAATGAGTAACCAAGAAACATGCCTTCATCACTTCTAGGATCAAATTTACCTATATCATCATCTCTCTTTATGTAACACTTACTTCCAAATATTCTAATATACTTGATTAATGGTGAATGGCCAAACCATAAATCATAGGGTGTCTTGCTCATATCTTTTCTGATCTATACTATGTTCATAGTATATACTATAGTGTTAACTATTTCTCTCCAAAATGTCTTTGAGACATCATTCTCAAATAAGATTTCTCTTGCTTCTTCTTCTACAAACTTGTTCCTTCTTTCAACAATCCCATTCTATTTCAGTGTTCTAGGTGAAGATAATTGTCTTTTGATTCCATTCTCTTCATAGAACATGTTGAGATCTCTAGAGGTGAATTCTCTTCTATATGATCTTAAAAATTTAATCTTAACACCAAATTTGTTTTCAAATTTATTCTTGAATATCCTAAATTTCTCAAAAGCTTCAAACTTCTCTTTAAGAAATGCTATCCACATCATTCTACTAAAATCATCAACAAAAATCATAAAGTACCTTTCACCATAGAATCATCTAGTTCTTCCAAGACCACTCAGATCTATGTGAACAATCTCCAATTTCTCTGTAGTAGAGAACTTCTTGCTAGGAAAAGACACTTTCCTCTATTTAGCAAAAACACATTCCTTGTAGACAACATTAGTAGGCTTAATAATCTTAGGTAGATCTCTTACTGCAAATGTACTGCTAACTTTCACAATATTATCAAAGTTTATATGAAAAAGCCTTCTATGCCATAACCAACTATTATCAACCTTTGCAACCAAAAATATTATTTCAGTAGGACTCAACTGAAATACATTACCTCTGGATCTAGTTCTAGCACTAATCAACTTACCGTCTTTGTCTTTGATAATACAAGTATTCTTTGTGAACAACAACATATATCCCTTGTTTAACAACTATCCAACACTTAACAAATTATGTTTTAAACCATCAATAAGCTAAACATTAGTAGTGTTAGTTTTACCTTCAAGAGTAATAGATCCAATCCCTATAATATGACAGGCTGCATTATTGCCAACTCTAACAATACCTCCATCATGATTTCTAAACTTAACAAATTTTTTCATATCACTAGTCATATGATGTGGACATCTACTATCAATTATCCAATCCAATCTCTTCTTAATTTGGGTAACTAGAGCTCTCTCTTCTCTAATTTCTCTATTAAGGTTATCTTCCTTAATAGCCATAAATCCTAGTTCATCATCACTTTCACTCTTACTTTTCATCAGCTTCTTTGTCCTCATTAGCATACAAGCAATTTCTATCCTTATCTCTTCTAGGCTTAAATTTTCCTCTAAATGCTTTCTCTCTTTTAGGATATTTAAATGCATAATGACCATATTCATCACAAGTCCAACATTTAAATATTTTCTTACCATCTTTCTCACTTCTTACCAAAAGGGCTATTTATTCTTCAATCTTCTTATCTTCTTTAGATCTGCAACTACTAGAAAAATCTTCACTTGCAATTGTACTTCTTAATAGATTAGGTCGAATGTGCATAGCACTGAAGGCTATCCCAATCTGGCTAATTCCCCAAACTGTCTCATTTTTGCTTCTATAGATTTTAGTCTTCCAAGAAAATTTTCCTTTGTGAAATCTTTGGTGTAGTGCATTACTAGCTGAATCATTTGAGCTATTTGCTTAAATAGTGGTGATAGAATTTTCAAGATCTTCCATATAACCTCATCATCATGTTTAGTTCCACCAGGAGATTGAATATGTGGAAACATTTATGATATTCTTCCTATATAATTTCTGATGGACTCATCTTCCATCATCTTAACATCTTGAAATACTCAAATCCAACTTTATAATTTCATTCTTTTTGCATGATCATCACCTTCAAAAGTAACTTCTAATGCTTTTCAAATTTCATGACAAGTTTGAAAGGGTTTTTATCTAATTGTACTCATTCTTTGGAAGAGTTGATAGTAGAGCTTCTCTTGCTCTCATGTTACACATGAACATATCTCTTTCTCCCTCACTATAGTTCTCTAGCTTTGATTCTTCAACAATTTCCTTCTTAGGTTTCGTTAAAAGTCAATATCTTGGACCCAAGCATAGTAGATGAGTCTTCATATTTTCCTTCCAACTATCATAGTTGGCCCCATCGAATCTTAGACTATCTTTCTTGAACATATTCGACAATGATCTCCCAAAGCTATTAAGACTTATCTTCAAGGACTTGATGCTCTAATACCAATTGTTAGAATATATAGTCCACTGATATAACTAAGAGGTTGGGGGGGGGGGGGGGGGGGTGGTGCAGGTGAATCAATTATGCAACTATCATCAATGCTAATAACCTTAAATAAACTTAACCATGCAATTAACATAAATTAAAACAACAACAAGATACTCAAGCACAATTAACAATAGATATGTTAACTAAGGAAACCCTTGATCAGAGGGAAAACCTTGGTGAGGATGGTACCCAAAAGATGATAGACTTGTTGGAATTCTTTAGAATAACTAAGAGGGGGGGTGAAACAATTATCCAAGGTCCAGATGTATAAATAAAACTTTTCATAGATTAGTGAACCCATAAAACATTTACCATCATGCATGCATCCGTAAGATTATGCAATCACTTATAAACTTGTATGTTACTGTCAAATCAACTTGGAGAAATGTAAACATGAAACATAAAAGATTTTACAACACATTTAACACAATGATTTATGTGGAAACCCAATTTGGGAAAAACTACTAGTAACAAGCTACTGTTTCTCACTCTTCTAAAGTGATGCCCTATGGAAGGCCAATGCTCTTAAAGGTTACAATGCATACTATTAAATGTGACCCTATTAAAGTATTTCAATCACCCTGTTAGGAGAGAGCCTTGTTAGAGGACTTTCAACCATTCACTTGGAATATCACCTTGTTAAAGGATTTAGAACTGACTATTATGTCAATCTTAATCAATAAAGATTTACCCTAGACTGATACAATTATTAAACAAAAATCATAAGGCTTGATTTGATACAAACTTACAACTTTACTTGTAGATTATAGATCACTATGTTAGTCCTCCATTCTACTTGGCCTTCACTCATTGCATCTTTGATAGATTGTTCACCCTTCATGCATTCATACTCTTAAGCCTTCTTGCTTAACATGCCAATGTAGTCTCTTCTCTAGGTCACTTGATGAAGCAAAACCCTTAACTCCTCTTCCTCAAGTTCTCACACATGAAAACCTTTTCTTCATGACCAACCATCCTTGTAAATAGGAAATTACAACCTTTGTCACTCATTATCCATCATCCATTTTAGGGTTAGGATAGATTATGTAGGATACAATGTATCTACCCCATATTCCATATCTCTTCTAGAAACTTCTCATTTTATCCTGTTTAGATTTGCCTAAAAATGGTTTACCTTGAATTCTGTACCACTAGCTCATCATCCTTATCTTCCAACTAGTTCACACAATCTAAGACAACAAACTTGTCAGCTTAGATTCATTGAATCTATGATATTTAAAATAATGCAGCAGCTTGACACTATTTTGTTTCTGATGCTTGACACATATTGTGTTACTTGGCATCCTCTATGAAATAACTTGGCATCAACTAAATTTTACAAGTGCTTGAAATCAACTAAACTTTACTTAGCATCGACTGTCTTGCTCAACATTCACTAGATTTTTCTTTTACTTGGCTCCAATTGATTTTCTACTCAACTTGCACTAACTTTGTTCAATACCCACTATCCAGTTAGTCAAGCTTGGTAGACAAACTTTGTGTAAGTTGTTCTTCTAAACTTCCTTAGTATAGCTAGCCTAAAGTTGATTATCAATGCATCATGTTATCATTGTCTTAACTGATTCTTGTACTCTTTTACATAATCATAACTCAACCTTTCCTCTAGGTGCTATTGTTACATCTTTTGATCAAATCCTCTTCATCAATCAAATAATTGATAGTACTTAAATCTTATAAGTAGTTGTCTTACTAGCAAATAGAAAGTTTGACATCAGTGAAAAACAATGGTTGAAACATTATATATCAATATCCTTCTTTAACAATCTTACTCAGTCATTTTCAATATCTTTGGCATTGATGGGAAACCAAATTGATCAACCTAAAACAAACAGATGGTAAACACTTTTGTTCAACCAAACTGACTAGGTTAAAATAGTAAGACCAAAAAAATACCAAAAAAAATTATTCCTTGTATTGTCATTTCTCCCTCTATCAACAACTTCCATCTTTTAAATTTCTTCCATATCTTCCTCTTACTAGGTAGATCTCTTCATCAGATTTCCCTCTTTCTTTGGAAAGATTAGTTTAATACTATTTCTCCTTTGATCAATTAATACTATTTCTCCCTCTTTGAAAACAATGCCAAAGACTTGTCATCTTCAATATGCAGATATGAACTTCTTCAGTTTCATCCCCTGTCACCTTGCATGTGATTGATTTGTAGTTCCAATACTTTGATTACCTTAGGCAGCTCCTAAAGTAAGATCCACTGCATCAATTTTTAACATATGGCAATTAATTTGTTTGATGCAAGGCACTCGCTTTGTTTCTTAGATAGCCTTTGATAGGGGTATCACCCCTAGTTTACCTCTTAGATACCCATGAGCATCCTTAGGTAATGCTTTTGTGAAGATATCAACAATTTTCTTTTTTGTCTTAACATTTTCCATCTTCACCTCTTTATCTTGAACTAATTCTCTCGAGTAATGATACTTGATTGCAATGTGATTAGTCTTTGTGTGCATCATTGGATTCCTTGATATGTTTATAGCACTTGTATTATCATAATAAAGTGTCATTGGTTCTATGATCTCTTCCTTTATTCCTTTGAGTAGCTATTTGATCCATACAATATTTGTACAATTTACAACAACAACAACATATTCAACTTCAGCAGTAGATTGTGAGGTGCAGATTTGTTTCTTGCTAGTCCATCTAACTAGCCTCTTGCTGTTGGAATTAACAAGTAGGAAGATTTACATCTTGGTGGGGGGGGGGGGGGGGGGGGTGAATTAGAAGTAACTAACCCTTTCTAATCCTTTTAACTAAAATCATTCACATGAATCTAATTCATCTAATAAACATGAAAGTAAAGGCATGCATGAAAATAGACAACACACAAATTTGGTAACCTAGGGATGACACCCAAAAAAATCACTGCAACAATGTGTAACTGTTCAAGGTTACAATGTTTGACTACTTCCAATGGTCTACCCTATGAAAGGCCAGTCCTATTAAAGACTTTACACTCTATTAAAAGTGACATAGTTAAAGGATTTCACTACCCTGCTAAAAGTAGGCCTAGTTAAAGGACATCTACACATTCACTTGGAATGCCACCCTATTAAAGGATTTTAAAATGGTTTCTAAGCCAACCTAAGTCCATAGGATTTCCATATCTAATACAATTTCTAGAGACTATTAGAAAGGTTTTGACCTAATTACTTGCAATCTTCAATTACTGATTCTAGATCCTTGTTCTACTCTTGCTGATTTGATCCTTGCTTGATCTAATATGTCACTCTTCAAAGTTTTGATACTCTATTCTTGATCAACTAGATTCTGCAATGCTACTTTGTTCTTCACTAAGTCTTTTAAACCCCCCTCTAAATTTTACTATAGTTCACCCATACACTTCTCTCATCCACACATACAATAGGGTTTCATCCTCCTTTTAAAGATTTCAAAGACTTAGGGTTAGGTATGAATCTATGATCAATATTAGATTTTCATTTCTTGCACTTTTCTTATTGGTTGAATGCCTTCTCCATTTTTCTTATTGGTTGCATGCTGATTACATAGGTAATGCAAGAGATTCAATCTTATCTTCAAGATCCTTCAAGATTCATCCTATGTCAACTCCAAAAATAGTTTACATTTGAGTTTGTGAAGGCACAAACTCATATTCTGATTCTGTGTTACTCAACAAATACTTGTTGATGCTCAACACGTATAGAAAAACTAGCTTACTCAGCTCCTATAGCAATTTTGTCTCACTCGAAACTTATACTCTACTCAATATCTATACTTTTCTTGGCATCTATGCATCACTTGGCACATGAACTTCACTCGGCACCTAAAGATTGCTTGGCACCTGATGTTCACTTGGAACCTATTGAATTTTCTTGCTCAACATACAATGTAGCTCAAATTTTGTATTATACCCAACATTAGCTGAAGAATTATTTAAGTGTGTTGACACTGAAATGTGAAAACCAATTTAAGACCAACAATCTCCCCCTTTAACATGAGTGGAAAAAACACTTAACTGATCTTTATGCATCTGATCTTCAAAAAACTTATTCAAAATATTGTATACCTCAAAATCTTGTAACTCCCCTTGAGCTGGTGTGCCATTACCATTCCTATAACCAAGATTCTTGTGTTGAGTTTTTCTCATGCTAATACATCTGATACTCTTTGCCTTATCTACCTTTATATGTTATTATATACCTTGCTTTTGCTTCCTGTACTCTGTATCTATTTCCTATCACATCTTCTTGCAATTTTGCATCCTTTTGCCTTTATTACTTCCTCAAAAAGTAAATTTGAATATCTCCCCCTTTGGATATTCTTTATTGCTTCCATCAAAGAATTTATTATGTGACCATTCTTATTCACATCTCCCCAAAACATTATATCTTCCCCTTTCTATTTACACACTATATCCAAAACATTATATCTCCCCCTTTTTGACACTTATGTCAAAAGGTCCTAAGGATAAATAGAATACTTTGCCAAAAACATTTTATTTACCTCCATAATCATCTTGAAAGAAGCATCCCAATTATCTAAAGTAATCTCCAATGACTTATGCTGGATGGTTGTCTCTATTGCAAGATGTACAAGGCCTTCTAAACTAGAAAGTTTAGGATCTTTCTTTAGAACATTCTCTACATAGGCCTATTCTTTATGGAGTACTTATAAATGTTGGGTTATGGAGGATTGAATCTGCATCAATTTGGCCTTAATATTGTCCTCTTTAGCTATCAACATAGCTAATTCCTTCTGTGTGTGAAGTGTAGCTAAAAAATGCTTCTCACTTTGAGCTAGATCTTTTGGTAGTTGAGTGATGGAAATCTTTATATATTTTTTTGAGCATATTATCCTTTGGCTTGTTTCCTGTGTGAAATATGAGGAATCACACAATTTGGTGTACAATGAGAATACATTCTCAAGTACTTTCTTCACTTTTTCAATCTTCTTTTCCAATTCAACTTGTGGAAGTGCTATTTCACTTGATATCTTCTCATTCACTTTCATTTGAAACTTCTTTTACGACCATTCTAATAATTTGACATTAGTTTCTAGGTCCTCATTCTATACCTGGTCCACAATGTTGGATAATTGCTCCATAATAAGCTAGGTTTCATCAGGTACTTGCAAGCTGAATGCATCAATAAATATTTCTTTGATTTCCAACAATGCTTGCTTCTACTTATACTCATTTCTGAGTATCTCTTTCCTCTTTCTCCTTTCTAATGCCTCTTGTACTTCATTTATCTATCATAGATTCATGGTTCTTGAGTCATAGCTTGGTATGACTATTTTTTCATCAAGTGTGGGGTTTCCATAGTGACGTACCCTTGCAACCTTGGTAGTGCTTGATCTTGGTGCTAAAATCTATAATGGTACTACATTAGTGCTTGGCTTTTTATTAGGAATCCTTGAGGTAGGCAAGTTCACCAATGTTTGTATTGCCTCCTATTCCTTAGGGGTTTTCTCCTCTTCTTTCTACTCTTCTCTACTTCCTTGATCAATGATGATAATTTAAGGAGGTGCACCTTGACTTTGTGTAGTAGGAACATCTTGCCCTATTTGTTCCTTTGCCTACTCCTGGGTAGTTGTTGTCACTTGTATTTTAGAATCAACCTTGGCAATTTTTTTTGTTCTTCTTTCCCTTTGGGTTGATTTGTTGTAGTCATGGGAGGTTGTGTAGGTTGTTCTTGTCTACTATCATTCTCCTTGGTTATGTCTACTATAGCTTTCTATAGCTCATCAACACTCACCAATATTGGATTTGTACAAAGTTGTGCCTATAATGTAGATTGATGATGGATCTTTTTGAGATCCTCTATAGTTAAAGGATTGATGTTCTAACCTAAGGTTTCAGGAACATCCTTAACAATTATTGTTTTTGTAGGTGTTTTATGTGGAGGACTTGGTGGTGGTAGTTGTGTGTCTTGGACACTCTGTTTAGTCTACTGCTCTTCAATTGTTGCCTCTTCACCGCGTTTCTTCTCCACTATCTCTGTCTCTTTCTCTCCTTCATCTTTTTCTTTCTATCTTTCTTCCTCCTTCTCATTCTCTTCTTCTTCTTCATTATTCCTACCCTCAAATGGGTCTTCTTGAAATTCTTTTATAGTTTTCAAACCATATATTAGTTTCTACATTTGTGTGGACTTTTGGACAACATCTTCTATTTGGTTTTGCAAAATTTTGAAGGCTCTGTATTTGGGTGCAAATTTTCTCCCATGCTTTTTGGTAGCATTTTTTATTTGACCTTTAGTAAGGTCTAGCATTACAAGAGCCAATGTAGATGCTCTTATTTCTTTCTCCATCTTAAGATAGTAATGCCATTTATTCTCCACTAATGAGCTTAGCTTCATAGGCATTAAAGTATCTAGTTCAAGTGGGGTGATCTTGAACTTAGCCATCATAGTGTAGATGGAATTTTCCACTATATTTTTTTGTTCTTTTGAAAACTTATTGAAATCTATGGTCTTTAGACTAGATAAATCTGCATTATCTCTAATATTATTGCAAATATTTTCCAATTTAGAAGTGGTTGAATGTCTTACCAATCTAAATTGATCCTCATTAGACTCTATTCTTTCCTCATCTTATTCTAGGGGTAAAAAAATACCTTCTTCTCTTTTTCTACTATGTATGCCCCTCTTGTTCTATTTCCTTTTTTTTGTCCTATGCCTTTGCCCCTTGTATTGTAGCCCTAGTGTTAGCTCTTGTAGTTGGCTTGGCTGGGCTTAGCTTTTTAGCTATCTTCTTTCCTTTTGGTTGTGCAGTTGGCTACTTTAAAACTTTTTCTCTTCTGTGTCTCAGCCTTGGGTGCTTCTTTCTTAGCACCTTCCTCTTCATCTATACCCTCTCCCATACCTTGGGTTAGGGCAAGTGGCCCTTGATTTTGTTCTTCTTCTTCACCCTTGACATCTTCATCTTCTTCTTCAACTTCTTTTGTAGTGCCTTCCCCAACTTTTTCTTTTAGCTTCTTGATAAGCTTTCCTTTCTTCTTCAAAGTGGAGGTATTCTTCAACTCCATATGCACTTTGGATCTCACCACATCATAAATTCCAAAATGTGGTGCATCCTTGTCAATCTCTTCTATAAGTAGTGTAGTTATTGTTGTTGATGCTTCATATATGTTTATTTCATACCCAAGAGGTCTCAATCATCTCACTCTTGGTATGGAAGCTTGTATGTATGTGTAATCAATATCTAAAAGAAAAAATACGTCATTTACATGTTTTTCTACTAAAGAAACTATAATTTTGAGCCTTTGCTTCATTGATTTCTTGAAATATTCAAAATAGCTAGTCATCAAGGTCTCAAAATTATCTCCCATCTGCTCTATGTATTCATTGACTTGAGCTATAATAGACCTATCATTTCTCCATGCCACTTTAACAAATGAAGGAAATTCATTCTGAACATAAAAGAAAATACATATCACAATTGCAATAAATTTTTATTGTGCTCCCTTTGTTCTTTTGATTGGTACTAGATTTTCATTGATCTGTTGTAGTTGTAGCTCTGCAAGATCATATGTATGATCCTTCTTCACTAGTTTGTGTCCTACATCTACTACAATACAAGGCATATTTTTGAGTCTACTAGATTGGTAGAATTTGTGTGCAATGACCCTTATTGCAAAATCAACTAGAGGGTCTTGGATAGTGTCAATTGTCATCCCTCTTTTATTCTATTTTGCACTCGTGTTCTTCTCAATTGTCTCCTTAGCATCACTCCTAAGAGTCTTTGGCCGATCTAGGGTTGGGTACCCTTTCACTCTATGTACAATCCTCTTAGTGATCTTTATTGAGTTGTCCTCCAACTATAAAATACCATCATGCATTCAGTTCAACACTAGTCTAATCCATTCTATTTTGAACATAGTAGGGAATTCTAGAGCATACGTTAAACCCCTATTTTCAACAATTTTGTACTCTTTCTTCAATGGTCCATTCTCACATAATTTCTCATATGCCTCCCTTATTTCCATATCTCCTATAGCTCCAATTTTACAGTTATAACACTTTCTTACATCTTGAACTGTTACAATCTTTGGGGGTATGATGGAAAGGGTACCTTTGGGATCGTTCTTGTATGCAACCTCTAGGATTGGACAAAAATTGAGTTTTGTAAAATATTTTGATACTAATTAGACCTCAAATGATTCCTTCTCCTGAGCTTTTCTAGAGCTAGATGCCATTTTACACAATTTAGGGTTTCAACACAACGAAAACACAAAATTACGTAGCTCAATATAGCTGTAAATACCTTGAAATTGATGGAATTATGCTAAAATTCTATTGAAATCTTCATATACACTAGATTCTCTACTTTGGATTCACTCTACACTCTTTCTCATCTTTTCTCTTCATTCTCAATGAAGAAAAATGAATGAAAATGCAATAATATACCCTATTTTTATTGCATTTAATGCTTAGTACATTTCCAACTATCCACTTAGCTATTGAAGGATTCTACATTACTTGGCTTCCATTGTCTTTCCACCACTCAACTTCCACTAGAGTATTACTTTCTCGACTTCAACTGAGACTTCTTCTTTACTTAACCCCTTCTACCAACTCAACTTCTATCAATCATTTGGCTCCTATGGTCTTGACAACCAACTCGGCATGTACTATATTTTTACTTAGTATTTGAGGACAACTTAGCAACACTTGCAAAATCTTGAATTTTTATCTTTGCATCTTTTTTCATGCTGATCTATTCCTTTTGGTACTTTCTTGTCTAGGAACTAATGTATGATAATACTTTGCAAATCAGTCCCTTATGCCTTCTCTTTCTTAGTTTAATGAAGTCTGACCACTTGACCTATTAGGTGAAGTGAATCCCTTCATTTGATGTGCTACTCCCATCTTTCTTCTTCCATGTCTTGTTCATTTCTCCTTTGATGTGTTCAACATCTACCTTCTCTTTACCTTGGGTAATTCCTGTTGATATGACCAATCTTCAAGCAATTGAAACATGTGGTTTGGCTCAACCATCTACTACAATTTCCTCTAAAATGTGTTCTTATGCAATTTTTAGGAATGTGTCCATATTCTTGATAGTAATGACAAATATACCTAGTGTTGTAGTCCCAGTTGTAATGATGACCAAGGTTACCTTCCCCTGTTGCCTAATTTGATGTCCACAAAGGCTTTGCTCTACACACAAAAGCTGCATGTCCATACTTCTTCCAATTTTAGTAGTGACCTTCAAATTTTGGTGTTCTGATAGTTCTAGTCCTGCAGTTATGTGCTTGATGTCCTTTCTTTTTGCACTTGTGATAGTAACTTGCATTCTTAGGCTTGTCATGTTGATGGGCATTCTTCCTCCTACAAACATTAGAGGTATGTCCCTTTTCACCATAGAAATGATAAGTAGATTTAGTGTTCTTACCTTTGGTACTCCTTTCTTCTATAGTCTTGAATGATTCTCTTTGTTTAATGCTGATGTAACCTAGTCTTGAGGTGTCATTGCTTGCCTTGGGTGATTTTAGTAGTTTCTCAAAGTACTTGATGGCCTCATTAGGTTTGTTGAAGCTTTCTACAATTTCCTTCTCTCTTTTTAGGTCATTTTGTAGTTGTTCATTTTGCATCTTCAGCATAGAGATCTCAATATCCTTGACATTTAGCTCATGATGTGCATTCATCATTTGACTCAAGATGTCTAGCTGCATGTTTGAGATTCTTGCTAGTTCAATTGACTTTTCTTCCAGTCTATTGGAAAGATTTTTTTTGTCTTCTTCTATCATAGCCTTGTCTTCAATGACTCTTTTCTTCTATTCAGTCACCTCACAAAGCATTATGGCTTGTGATTCTTGTTCAAGCTTAAGTGTTCTGATTTCTTTTGCTTGAGCTCTATTCTTCTCCATCAGGTCTACTATTGCTACATCAAATTCTTTGGAATCTCCATTTGAAAATAGATTTGAGGTGTTAATCTCCTTGTATTGTGTGTCATTCTTAGCTATGACAATCTCTTTTCTTCTTTTTAAAGATTTTTTTAGTTCTCCTCTAGCTTCTTCCAAAGCATGTAAAGCAAGTTGTATGTCAATTGCTTGATTCTCTATGATCTTTGTAAGTTTGTATACTTCCATTTCTAGATCTTTTCTCCAAGTTGTGAGGCTTCTCCTTGTGAGAACTTGGCTTTGATACCAATTGTTGGAATTAACAAGTGGGAAGATTTACTTTTTAGAGGGGGGGTGAATTAAAAATAACCAACTTTAACCTTTTCTAATTCTTTTAACTGAAAACATTCACATGCATCTAATTCATCTAACAAACATGAAAGTAAAGACATGCATGAAAATAGGAAACACACAAATTTGGTAACCCAAAAACCCTCCAAAATGAGAAGGTAAAACTAGGGTGGGGATGAAACCCATAAAATGTCACTGCACCAATGTGTAACTGTTCAAGGTTACAATGTTTGACCACTTCCAATAGTTTGCCTTATGAAAGGCCTATCCTGTTAAATACTTTACACTCTATTAAAAGTGACTTGGTTAAAGGATTTCACTACCCTACTAAAAGTAGGCCTAGTTAAAAGACTTCTGTACATTCACTTGGAATGCCACCCTATTAAAGGATTTAAAAATGGCTGCTAAGCCAAACTAAGTCCATAGGATTTCCATATGTAATAAAATTTCTAGAGAGTATTAGAAAGTCTTTGATCTGATTACTTGCAATCTTCAATTTCTGATTCTAGCTCCTTGTTCTACTCTTGCTGATCTGATCCTTGCTTGATCTGATATATCACTCTTCGAAGTTATGATACTCTATTCTTGATCAATAGGATTCTGCAATGTTTCTCTATTCTTCACTAAGTCTTTTAAACTCCCCTCTAAATTTTTCTACAGTTCACTCATACACTTCTCTCATCTACACATACAATGGGGTTTCATCCTCCTTTTAAAGATTCAAAGACTTAGTGTTAGGTATGAATCTATGATCAATATTAGATATTCATTTCTCGCTCATTTCTTGCACTTTTCCTATTGGTTACATGCCCTCTCCATTTTTTTTATTGGTTGCATGCTGATTACATAGATAATGTAAGAGATTTGATCTTATCTTAGGGATCCTTCAAGATTCATCCTATGTCGGCTCCAAAAATGGTTTACATCTAAGTTTGTGAAGGCATAAACTCATATGCTAATTTTGTGTTACTGTAGGCATACTAGTTGTTGATGCTTGACACATATAGAAAAACTAGCTTACTTGGCTCATATAACAATTTTTTCTTGCTTGACACTTATACTCTGCTTGACATCTATAGTGACTTGGCATCTATACTTTTCTTAGCATCTATACATCACTCAATACATGAACTTCACTTGGCACTTAAAGATTGCTTGGCATCAAAAGTTCACTCAACACCTATTGAATTTTTTAGCTCAGCATACACTACAGCTTGGATTTTGTGTTATACTCAGCATCAACTAAAGAATTAGTTAAGTGGGTTGACACTCAAATGTAAAAACCAATCTAATACCAACACTTGCATAAGAAAAATGCTTCTCCACTAGTTCTCTTTCTGTCATCAATGTTACCAGCCCAATCAACATCATTATAGGATCTTAATTCAAATTTTTCATTTTTCTTATAGTATAGACCAAACTCTTTTGTTCCTTTTAGATATCTCATTATTCTCTTCACAACAATTAAGTGATTCTCCCTGGGATTAGCAAAGAATCTTGCAACTATCCTTACAGATAATGCAATGTCAGGTCTGCTATGTACTACATATTGGAATTGACCAATCATAGACTTGTATAATGTTTGATTCACCTCAACAGAATCATCATTATTTGACAACTTGTGTCCTATCACCATAGGTGTACTGACTAGTTTGGAATCCTTCGATTCAAAAGTTTTCAATATCTCTTTGACATACTTTGACTAAGTGATGTATATACCATATTTCATCTGATATACTTGCAAACCCACAAAATTTTTTCTCTCCAAACATAAACATCTCAAATTCTTGCATCATTTGATTTGCAAAATCCTTACATAAAGCATCTTGACCTCCAAATATGATATCATCAACAAAAATTTTAGATAACAAAATATCTTTTCCTTTTATCTATATTCATGTATAGATTGTTGCTATCATCAGTCCTTTCAAATCCAATCTTCTCAAGATAATTATGAAGTCTCTCATACCATGCTCTTGGTGCTTGTTTCAAACCATCTAAAGCTTTGTGTAATCTACATACCATGTTCTTATTGTTAACATAAAAAAATTCTTCTAGTTGTTCTATGTAGACTTCTTCCTCTAATATGCCATTTAGAAGTATAGATTTAACATCCATTTGATAAACCTTGAAACCTTTGTCTATAGAATAAACAAGTAGAGTTCTTAGTCCTCCCAATCTTGCAATAGGGGAAATTGTCTCACCATAGTCAATTCCTTCTTCTTGTGTATATCCCTTGCAAACTAATCTTGCTTTTTTTCTTGTGATTTCACCATTTTCATCTAACTTGTTTTTGTATACCCACTTGGTAACAATCACATTCTTGTCTTTTGGTCTAGGAACAAGCCTCAATGTTTTGTTCTTCTCAATCTGTTCAATGTCTTCTTCCATGGCTTTACTCTAGTCAACATCTTCTAATGCATCTCTCACTAATTTTGGTTCTTTCATGCTCATAAAACATGTATCATTTCTCAATTTTTTTCTTGTCATTGACCTAGCATCTTTATCTCCAATGATTTGTGTAGTAGGATGATATCTTTTGACATATTTGGACAATCTTGGTTCAACTCTAGTTTCTTCATTTTTGATTTCAGCTTTAGATTTACTATGTACATCTCTATTAGTATTTATTTCATGTACCTCAACTTTAGAGTCAAAATGTGCACTAATTTCATTCTGTAACTCAACATCTCAATGTAGCTCGATTCCTGAATGCAACTCAATAGTCATAGGATGTAACTTGGTAGTCACTAAAACTTGCTATTGGATTGCAGCTTGATTTGTTGCATCTTATTTAGTAGGTATACCTCTATAAAAGTATACAAAAGATTTGTACTCTTCTAGTTCCTTCCTAGGTTCAACCTCATGTACTTATATATATTCATCAAAATTTACATTTACACTTTCCACAACTTTGTTAGTGTTAGTGATTAAACACTTATAAGCTTTACTTCTTGTGGAGTATCCTATGAATATACCTTCACTTTTTACATCTAGTTTACCATTAACAAAATCTTTAAGAATGTATCATTTGCTTCCAAATACCTTAAAATATTTCACATTGGGTGAGTATGCATACCATAGTTTAAAAGGTGTTGTTTGGGTACCTTTCTTGACTTATACATGATTCAAGGTATAGATAGCTATACTTATAGCTTCTCTCTAGTATTTCAAAGCAACACTCTTCTCCATCATGAGTGTCCTAGAATAGTCCATTATAGACTTATTCCTCCTTTCAACTATTCCATTTTGTGGAGGAGTTTTAAGAGTAGATGTCTATCTTTTGATTCCTCTATCATTACAGAACATTTCAAACTAATGTGATGTGAATTCTCCTCCTCTATCTGATCTCAAGCATTTTAGACTTTTACCTATTTCCTTCTCAACTCTTGCTAAGTACTACTTAAACATTTGGAAAGCATCAAATTTCTATTTTAGAAACATAACTGTCATCATTCTTGAATAATCATTAGCAAACAACATAATGTATTTATATCCTTTGTAGCTTTTCACATCAATTGGTCCACACAAGTCAGTATGAAAAATCTCTAGTATTCCTTTAGAGGTATTATTTTTACTCTTAAAACTTGACTTTGTCATTTTGCCTAGTTGACATTGTTTGCACATTGTATTGTCAAGTTTCTTCAATTTAGGAAACACTTTAACTTTCTTCATGTTACTAATACTAACCAAGTTATCAAAATTAGCATGACATAACCTCTTGTTCTATAGCCACACATCATCAAATTTTACAACTGGACAAGCAACATCCTCTATATCAAGGTAGAATAGATTACCTCAAGTCTGATCACCCTTTCCAATCAAATTACTACCAGTATCATATATCTTAATAGTCTTATTTTCAAGCTCAACCTTACATCCTAAATTATTTAGTTGTGATACACTTATAAGATTATAGTTCAGTCCTTCAACATAGTAAGCATTATCACATGGAATATTATTTGTGAGTTTGATATAACCTTTTCCTTTTATCAAACAATGTGCATTATTACCAAATCTTACACTATTTCCTTCATAACAATTTATAGTAATAAACTTACTTTTGTCTCCAGTCATGTGATGTGAACACCGACTATCAAAGATCCATCTATCATTTTTGTTCACACAAGTCACAAGTGCAGTTTACTCATCTCCATCATATTTATCCTTCATTGTAACATATACCATTTCATCATGATGATGATCATATTCATCATTCATTTTCTCTTTAGCAATGTAGCATGACTTATTTCCTTTATCTTTGCAGTCCTTGTTGTCATCATCTCCTTTACTCTTGTATTTGTTACCACCTTTAAGGTTCTTTTTCTGTGGACATCTAAGAACAATATGACCAACCTCATCACAATTGAAACAAATGATAGGTAGCTTACCTTTGAATTTCCCTTTACCTTTGTGAAATCTTCTTGCCAGTAGTGCTTCAAGTTGATCCATATCTTCCTTATCGGTATCACTATCACTAGAAACATATTCTATCTTTCTCCTCTTCTTTTTCTTGGGCTCTTCAGAATCCTTCAATAAAAAATTAGCTTTGAAAGAAGATTCAACACTCTCAAGTCTATAATTATCAAAGTTAGATAGCTCAAAAGTAGTGAGCCTACCTACCAAACATTCAAGGGTTAGATTATTCCCTGGCATACATCTTAGTTCTTGAATTGCAAAAACTCTAATAGCATAAATAGGCAGTAGTGTCCTCAAGACTTTGCTTAATATAGTATCATCATCTATATGACCAGTAGCTCCTTTTATTGTACTACCAACTTCTTTAATCCTAGCAACATATTGAGCAATATTCTCACCTACTTCCATTTTCATATCATTAAACTTACCTCTGAGACTCTTAGATTTGGCTCTTTGAACATTTTTCATCCTCCATAGATGGTGTGCAAAGTATCCCACATTTTCTTTGTAGTGTCATAGCCTTTGACATTGTCAAATTTGGCATAGCTTAAGGTAGAGGTGATCTCCAACATTGCTTGGTTGTGTTCTTTCTTCTTCTTTAAATTTTTAGTAGTTAGGGCTCTAGCAGGATCAGCATGCTTAGTAGTAATGGAAGATTGTGCATGATCTCCAAGTCATCCAAGGTGTAGCTTCATCAAAATTTTCCATGTAGGAAAGTTATCTCTATTAAGCTTGGGTACTTCTCTTTTTGACATCTTGATCTTTGTGCTTCTAGTACCTTCAAACTAGTTCGCTTAAGAAAATGGCTCTAATACCAATTCTTGGAATTATTTAAAATAATTGAGAGAAGGGGGGAATCAATTATCCAAGGTCCAAATGTATAAATAAAATTTTTCATAGATTAGTGAACCCATAAAACATTTACCATCATGCATGCATCCATAAGATTATGCAATCACTTATAAACTTGTATGTTACTATCAAATCAATTTTTAGAAATGTAAACATGAAACATAAAAGATTCAACAAAAAATTTAACACAATAATTTATATGGAAACCCAATTTGAGGAAAACCGCCAGTAACATGCTACTCTTTCTCACTCTTCTGAAGTGATGACTTGTGAAAGGCCAACCCTGTTATAGGTTACAATGCACACTATTAAATGTGACCCTGTTAAAGGATTTCAATCACCCTATTAGGAGTGAGACTTGTTAGAGGACTTTTGACCATTCACTTGGAATCTCACCCTATTCAATGATTTAGAATTGACTATTAAGTCTACCTTAATCAATAAGGATTTACCCTAGACTAATATAATTATTAGAGAGTAATGGTAAGGCTTGATTTGATACAAACTTACAAATTCACTTGCAGATTAGAGATCACTTTGTTAATCCTCCATTCTTCTTGGCCTTCATTTATTGCAGCTCTATTAGATTTTTCACCCTCAAGCATTCATACTCTTAAGCTTTATTACTTAACATGCCAATCCAGTCTCTTCTCTAGGTCACTTGATGAAGAAAATCCCTTAATTCCTTCTATTCCTTAGGTTCTTGCACATGGTAACCTTTGCTTCATGACCAACCATCCCTATAAATAGGAAATTATGATTTTTTTGCTCATTCCCCATCATCCATTTTAGGGTTAGGACTAATTAGGTAGGATACAATGTATCTACCCCATATTCCATATCTCTTCTAGAAACTTCTCCTTTGATCCTCTTTAGATTCACCTAAAAATGGTTTACCTTGAATTCTATGCCACCAACTCATCATCCTTATCTTCCACTTGGTTCACACAATCCAAGAAAATAAACTTATGAACTCAAGTTCATCAAATCTAAGGACTCTAAATCCCTATTAAGAGTTGTTGAAGATAGCTAGACCCATTGCCCAAACAAATTCAAGGGCTAGACCAATGAACCCACTGTCCAAATGGTCTCTATATTATTCATTGCAAAATAATAGAATTGTACTAAATTTTTCCTTCCTCTTTCTCTATGTCAACTAGACTTTTTCTACTTCTTATCTTGTAACTAGATCACCAACTTGACATCTAATAATCCCTTGGATCACTTACATACATTCCTCAATCACTTCTCCTTCTTTTTGCACTTCAAGTTCATACAACAATAGAAACTTATTACAATCAAGGAAAAAAAATCTCCTTTATACCTTATCTTCAAAAATAATTTGTTGTGTCACCCTTAAGGCTTTCTAAATTAATTATATTAAGATAATTTACAATTACAATAGTATCCTTGATTGCACATCTCTTCATTACATATGAGATGTAAGATTGCCAACAGACATCAAGAATTGCTTTCCCAGTACTTTGTCTCTAAACTGCTCTCTATAAATTAGATACAACTTCTGTACATCTTTAACTTAGACTCTACTCACTTGAGAACATCATCAGGGAACCATGTAGAATATGTCCATGACTATCCATTGCCAAACAATTAAACCATTGTTCATACCATCAAGGTCTCTGTTAGCTACACATCTAGTCTTTAGAGAAACCATGCTATGTTGACATCAATGAAAAACACATTCATAAATACAACATGTCAATACTCTCCAATTCTTAGGATACTCCCCAAATAGAATATCATCAATATTCATGCTAACAATCTTCACCTTTGGAATTGATGGAAATATATATGAAAACCATCTAGGTTCCAAGAATACCAAGTAAGATGTTGTTGTTGTTGTCTTCTAAAATCCTCTTCATCAATAAAGTCTAAAATCCTCTAGACTTTAGGACCGACATCAATTGTTCACATGCTAAAAAGATCTTGACACAATAGAAGGACAATAGATGCATAGTTTGTCTTCTTAGAGATAAATTGTTCACAACTTCACAATACAGGTGTACATCAACTGCATACTCCTTCTTTTTATGAATCTTTCTAAATCACCCTAAAGAGACATCTCTCCCTTATTTCTTAAGAGTTCTTCTCATGCATACTCTTTGCCATGCCTTAGGAGATGTTTTTCATGGATATTCTCCGCTGGTAACATCAATGTAAAAGGTCTCAATCTCAAGGTTACAACATACCAATTGTTAAATACTAATTGCTAATATGCTGCACTACCTCATCAACCGCCTTGAGTATCCAAAGACACCATTCAATACAAAATACTAAGAGTCCTCAATGAATCAGATCATCACAGATACTCCCCCACAGAGGAAGAATCAACATTTGGTCTAGTCAAACAATAGTGCTCTATACCATTGGACTTATGCACTCTCTACATCATCTACTCAAAAGTAGGTAGGGGCATAATCCCTAGCATGCCTCTCAAGTACTCAAAAGTATATTTAGGAAAAGGCTTTGTAAACATATCTACAATCTAATCTTTAGTACTCATCTACTTTAATCTGATCTCCTTCTCTATTGCTTTCTCTATCATCAAATGATACTTAATAGATATATGATTAATCTTAGAATGCAATACATTATTCTTAGATGTACTCACTATAATTGTGTTATCACAGTAAATAATAACAGGTTCTTCAAACTCAATTCTAATATCCTTTAGCATTGCTTCATCCACATAACTTGATTGTAGTTATTTTCTACTACAACATACTCTACCTCAGCAATACTCTATGAAATGCAATCTTTCTTCTTGTTTAACCAAGAAAATAATCTTCCTCCAAGAAAGAATGCTCCACTAATGGTGCTCTTTCTATCATCCATACTTCCTACCCAATCTGCACTAGTATATGCATATAGAGTGAAATCACTTAATTTTTCATACCAAATACAATAGTTATATGTTCCTTTAAAATATCTAAATATTTTTTTCACTATTTCAAAATAGTATTGCTTAGGATCAGCTTGAAATCTAGCTACAATCCCAACTCCATTTTCTATATGTAGTCTTGTGTGAGTTAGATATTGCAAACCTCCAATCATGGATTTGTACTTCTTCTATGCTACTGTAGGTGTCTCATCTTTGTTGGATAACTTGTGACTAGTTATCATAGGTGTACCAATAGGTTTACAACTTTCCAAACCAAACCTTTTAAACAAATCATTCAAGTACTTAGCTAGTGAAATGAAAATACCATCACTATTCTTTACAATCTACAATCGTAGGAAAAAATTCATTTCTCCTATCATGCTCATTTCAAATTCAATCTTGATTTTGTCAAAAAATTTATCACTTGCTTTATCATTACCTCCAAAAATGATATCATCAACAAATATTACAATAATTAGAAAATCAATTTCAACTTCTTTCAAATACAAGTTACCATTCGTCATACCTTTAGCAAATCCAAGCTTTCCCAAATAACTGTACAACCTTTCATACTAGGTTCTAGGTCCTTGTTTTAGACCATATAAAGCTTTCTTTAATCTGCATACCATTTCTTTGTATTCTAATAAAGGAAAACCTTTAGAATGATCAATAAATACCTCTTTTTCATGTTCTCCATTTAGAAAGGTTGATTTAACATCCATCTAATAAACCTTGAACTTCATGTTTGCTACATAAGCTAGGAACAACCTTACCACTTCCACTCTGGCTATAGCTACATATGTCTCCTCATAGTCTATGCCTTATTTCTATGAATATTCCTTGCATACAAGTCTAGCCTTATTCCTCATAACTTCTCCTTTCTCCTTCATCTTGTTTCTGAATACCCATTTAGTTCCTATTACATTCTTGTCTTTAGGTCTAGGAACTAACTCCTATCTATCATTCCTCACAATATGATCCAATTATTCCTTCATTTCTTGAATCCAATAATCATATTTACATGATTCATTTGTGCTCTTAGGTTCAACTTGAGGTATCAGACATATCTCATCATTTATTTTTTTCCTTGTCATCACACCTTTGTCCTTGCTTCCAATTATCTTCTTGTGAGGGTGATTCCTTGTCAGATTCTTTTTAGGGGTAGGCATTGACATCTCAAAACTTAACTCTTCTCTAGATTTATATCGTTGATCTCCTCTTTGGTCAATAGTTAGCACATTATTCTGTAAATCATTGTTACTCAAAGAAAACTTCAGCATTCTATCTAACAATTCTAGAATTATCTTCTTCTTAATCTAAATTATTATCTATCATCATTTCTTTAGTTCCAAACATTTCATCTATCCTTACATTTTTGCATTCAACTATTTTCTTGGTTCTATAGTTGAAACATCTATAAGCCTTGGTTTTCAATGAATGACCAACAAACATACCTTCATCACTTCTTGGATCAAACTTACCAATGTCATCATCTCTCTTAATGCAATATTTTCTCCCAAATATTCTAAAATACTTAACTAGTGTTGAATTAGCAAACCATTATTCATAAGGTTTCTTGTTCATACCTTTTCTAATCTATACTCTATTTAGAGTGTATATTGTTGTATTGATTGCTTCTCTCCAAAATGTTTTAGAAAAATCATTCTCAAACAACATCACTATTGTTGCTTCCTCTACTGACTTATTCCTTCTATTAGCAATTCCATTTTTCTCAAGTGTATTAGGTGTAAATAGTTTCCTTTGTATTCCATTCTCTTCACAAAATATGTTAAACTCTCTAGAGGTGAATTGTCCTCCTCTATCAGATCTCAAACGCTTTACCTTAACACTAGATTCATTCTCAACTCTATTATTAAATATCTTAAACTTCTCAAAATCTTCACATTTGTCTTTAAGAATTGCTAACAACATCATTATATTGAAATCAATAAAAAAAATTATAAAATACCTTTCACCATAGAATCCTCTTATTCTAGAAGGGCCACTCAAATCTGTCTGAATAATCTCCAACTTCTCTATGGTAGTGAACTTCTTGCTAGGGAATGATACTTTCTTCTACTGAGCCAAAATATATTCCTTACACACAACATTAGTAGGCTTTGTAATCTTAGTAAAGTATCAGACAATAAAAGTGCTACTAACCTTCACAATATTATCAAAGTTTATGTGATAGAATCTTCTATCCCACAACCAACTATTATCCAATTTAGCTACCAAACATGTCATTTCAGTAGGATTTAACTAAAATACATTACCTCTGGATCTAGTGCTGGTTCCAATCTATCTTATCTATATTTGATAATCTAGGTCTTCTCATTGAACTGCAACATATAACCCTTTTCCATGAACTATCCAACACTCAACAAGTTATGATTCAATCGATCAACAAAATAAACATCATCAGTATTATTTTTACCATCAAGAGTGATGGATATAATTCATGTTATATGATAGGTTGCATTGTTACCAATACTAAAAATACCTCCATCACGATTCTTGAACTTAAAAAACTTATTCATATCACCATTCATGTGATGAACAACCACTATCAATTATACAACCATATTTATTATCCACTTGAGAAACTAGAGCTCTTTCTTCTCTAATTTCTCTATCAAGATCATCTCCCTTGATCACCACAAATCCTAATTCTTCATCACTTTCACTTTGACCTTTTTCATTAGATTCTTCATCTTCATTTGCATACAAACAATTTCTATCTCTATCTCTTCTAGGCTTGAAATTTCCCTTTTTTCTCTACTTTAGAATATTTAGATGCATAATAACAACACTCATTACCAAAAAAGTCTCCACAAGTGCTTGTACTCCTTGTCAAATTAGGTCGAATGTTCAGGGCACTAAAATCTATTTTGACTCTTGGTAGATCTCTAGATTGTCTCAGATCTACTTCCACTAATTTAAATCTTCCAATAAATGTTTCTTTTGTGAAATCCTTAGTGTAGGTTATTACTAGTTGAATCATCTGAGCTACTGGCTCGAATGGTGGTGTCAAAATTTTCAAGATCTTCCATATAACTTCATCATCTTCCTTGGTTCCACCATGAGATTGAATTCCTACATCAATTACTAATAGTCTACCAATATAACTTCTTACAAATTCATCTTCCCTCATTTACGCATCTTGAAATGCACATATTGAATTCTATAATCTCATTCATTTTGAATGATCATCACCTTCAAAAGTAGATTCTAAAGCTTTTCGAATTTTATAAGAGCTTCTCTTTCTCTTATGTTAGGGATGGATAAATCTCTTTTTTCTTGACTACAACCTTCTAGCTTTGCTTCTTCAAAGAATCCCTTTTTTTCCTTTTTCAAGATCCAATATCATAGACCCATGCCTAATAGATGTGTCTTCATCTTCTCCTTCCAACTTTCATAGTTGGCCCCATCAGATCTAGGACTATCCTTCTAGAAATATTTTCCATCGATCTCCCAAAGTTGTTAAGCTTATCCTTCAAGGACTAGATGCTATGATACCAATTGTTAGAATATATAGTCCACTAATATACCTAGGTTGGGGGGGGGGGGGTGTGGGGTGAATCAGTTATCCAACTATTATCACCATTATCACCTAGAAACAAACTTAACCATATGATTAATATAAACTGAAACCACAAGAAGATACACATACATAATAACATTGGATATGTTAACTAGGGAAACCCTTGATTAGAGGGAAAACCCCAATGTGGATGGTACCCATAAGATGATGTAATAATATGCGTATTCTTTGTTAGAGGATAGACCTTGTTAGGAATTGTGAAAGACAATTAGACTCACTACCCAAATAATTTCAAGGGAAAGACCAATGAACCCACTATCTGAATTATCTCTATATTATTCCTTAAAGAATAATAGAATTGTACTATACTATTCCTTCCTCTTTCTTAGTCCTATCAACCAGACTTCTTCTCATTATAATCTTGTAACTAGATCACCAACTTCACATCCAATAATCCCTTAGATCGCTTACACACATTCCTCAATCACTTCTACTCATTTTCACACTTTTCACTTCATGAAACAATAGACACTTCTTACAATCAAGGAAAAAATCTTTCCTTTATACCATATCTTCAAAATAATTCCTTGAATTGACCTTCATGCTTTCCCAATTAATTATAAAAAGATAATTTATAATTACAATAGTATTCACAACTCATAGTCTTGATACAAAAATTCACACATGCAATACTAGGGCTTGCTCACTTGGTGACATCATCAACTAAATATCCTCTATAAGTGCCTAACTATGGATATCTTCATTGCATTTGAGATGTAAGGTAGCCAAAAAACATCAAAAACTACTTTTCCAATACTTTATCTCTAAACTTCTCTTTGTAAATTAGGTATGACTTCCATACGTCTTTGACTTAGACTTTGCCCACTTGACGACATCATTAGGACACTATGTAGAACATGTCCATGAGTGCACATCACTAGAAAATCAAACCATTTCCCATACCATCAAGATCTCTATCTACTACTCATCCAATTTTTAAAGAAACCATGCTATGTTGACATCAATCACAAACATAGTCATGAATGCAACATGTTGGTACTTTCCAATGCTCAGGATACACCCCAAATGTATTATCATTAAAATTCATGTTGAAAACTTCCTCTAAGTATCTTCTTATCTTCCACACATTCTTTTGGTAATCGATTGAGCTTGGTTAATAGTGGTTCCATCCAAATTTTATTTTGGTAGGTGAGTGAGTACAATTAACACTCAACTTATATGAACTTCTCTTCAACACTTGAGTGAACTTAGTAGACACTATTTTCTAAACTTGAAAAATATTGGAATGCTTGGTAGACATAGGAAACTGCCTTCATCACTCGAGTGAGCTTGGCATACACTAATTGGTAAAGATATGATATTTTGTGTAACATCAAAAACAATATACAATTGATCAATTGTTTTCAACAATTATAGGAAAATTAAACATATGATGTATTAATTGCAAGACACTCCTCTGATTACCTCTGAAAAATGATAGCTTTGGTTGATAAGTATTCTTTGAGGATAAAGAATATCCTTCATACCTTTTCCTTGTCAAACTTAATGCTTCTGATAGCATTGTGAATCTTCTCCATCTCAATTTCAAAATCTTCAATTCTGGCCTCTAGTTGATGCAATCTTATAGTGAGTATCTAAAGTTTACTCATTTGGCTTTTGATCTAGTTATCAAAATCTAAAAAGTAATTTTATGACATTGTGCACTATCCATACAACTTCTTTCCTTCATGTATGCTCTTCCTCAATTCTTTGATGCACACATCTAAAGTTTTTAGATTATTTTTGACATTTGTGTATAATATATCAAACAATGATGCATCATTCTTGATCTATGCTTGCATTGAAGCTACCTCTGATAGTATTATGAATTCCTTATCAAAGGTCTTCACCTATTCCTTGGTCTTTCACTACAAATCTTGAATAGTTATAGTTGTGGTAACTATCTTCTATTGGATACAACTGATTAATTGTGGATTATCTTTGATGTTACACAAATTTTGTATCATTATCATTCAATGCATGCCAAACTTGCTCAAGTAGTAAATATAGTTTTCTATTTCTACTAAGAATTGTTGTGTTTGCCTAGTTTAGATGGCAGTGTCTACCGAGTTCACTCAAGTGCCAAAGGAAAGTTTGCAAAAGATGAGTGTTAAATGAGCTCACTTGGTTAATGAATGAAATGTTGGATGGAACCAGTGCTAACCAAGCTTACTCAGTTACCAAAGGAACTTTGTGAATATGTAGTGTTAACTAAGTTCACTTGGTTAACATAGGAAAATCATTTCTGAGTTAGTGTCTACTGAGCAGGGTCAGCTAATGAAGGATTTTCTTGTTTTGGCATATTGAATTTAATTGATTTATATATTGGTTCTAGTTGACTAAAAAGATGAATATAAGTTATTTAAAGTTGTATTTTGGCTGACTTGAAAATATGGATGATATAAGTATAAGGTCAAGTTGTGTGAAAAAATTGTGAATATATTGAAGATTTAATGATGGAGAGAGGAAGCATATTTGAAGGATAAGTCGAATATCCTTGTGGAGCTGAAAAGATATATTTGATCAAAAAGGATCAAGTATACAAGCCAAAATAGAGATCTATAATCAAAAATTCAGTTGCATCAGAAATCAGATCATCTCACTGTTACTCTCTAACCATTGTAGCAATGATCTTTAAAATCTCTTAATAGAGTTGGCTTAACACATATTTGTAAATCCTTTAACAAGGTGGCATTTCTATTGAATTGTCTAAAGACCTCTAATAAGGCCACTCCTAATAGGGTGATTAAATCCTCTAATAGGGTCACACCTAACAATATGTTTTTTAACCTTTAATAGGGTTGGCTCCTAATAGGGCTCACTTCATAAGAGCAAAAAATAGTAACTAGTTGTAATTGGTGGTTTTTCAAAATTGGGTTTCCACATTAAAATTCTTGTGTCAAATGTATTCATGCTATTTTTATGTGTTTGAAAGTAAGTTAAAGTAATGGTAATCACATATAACATTTAAAGATTCACATATTCAATATTCACCTAGTTACAACATTTCATATGTGTTTGTTGAGCATCAACAATATTTACTTCTCAAAGTTTATTTTGTATTGACATCTAAGGGATCTAGGATTTATTTTAGTGGTAACTAATTTACATCTCCCCTCTCAGTTACTCCTTTTATATTTCTTACAATTGGTATCATAGCTTTTGGTGCTTGCAAAGAAGGTTTTCAAAGACCTAAGCTAAAGATCAAGATGTCTTACAGAAGATAGATTCCAAAGCTGAACACAGACAATTTTGTAGAATGGCAAGGACTTATGAGGTTATGTCTAGCTACCACCAGTGATTTAGGGTGTAAATATCTTGATACTGAATATAAGACTCCCACTAGAACATTATAAGTTGAAGATATTATTGAAAAGAAGAATCATAACATCATGATGATTGATATTACATTTGCTCTTAGTTGTAACAAATTTGATGAAGTAAAAGATTGTAAAATTGCTCATGAAATGAGGAGATTGTTGGTGTTTGAAACTATTGAACAATAAAATGCTCAATACCACAATGATACTACTCACATAACCTAAGGATTAGCTAGTTCCAATCAACAATTACATAAGTAAACCATTTGGATCCAACTTCAACAAAACCAAGGATATTTTCCTACTCTTTAGGCTTTGTAAAACCAAGGTGGGTATACCTAGGGATGATTCTAATGCAAACTGTTGTATGAAAATTATCTTAGTTTCATTCTGATTCTCATCTTCTATCCTTAGGCACATACACAATTTACCAATTTCTTTAATGCTTTCAAGTTTATATGCATCCTTCATAAGTAGATTTGGTCATAATTCTCCTAGAGTTTACAAGTATTTCTAGAAATAGTAGCTACCTAAGACTCATAAACTAAATGTAAATGAGTGGTGACTAACATTATAACCTTGAAAAAAATGGAATCAAAATGACTTTGAATTTACAATTGTTTTGACATGTAGAAGCATAATTTACTCTCAACCATCTTCGATTTACATGACCAGTACCTTATCCATTGGGAGCAAAGAGTCAATTATTGGTAGGATAACTTCTTCAATTAACTTGTAATTGAATTTATTAACTTTAATCACCTATTTCCATTCTTCTGTGATATCCTTTTCATAAGCTCATGAATTCTACTAATTTATTGAAACATTTACATAATCCATTGAATTAAAAGCAACAATATAACCAATATACACCCCATCCAAACTACACTCAATCAAATGAACATTATTGAAATGATCTCAAAATTAATAAATTCATGAAATAGAGATAGAAAATGGTAACATAGATATGGTGTAAATACCCTTTTGTATTATCCTTTTTGCTAACTAATACAATAACCAATAAAAACTCAATAAGGAACACAAAAATTCATACTAATTCTATCATTTCTATTTGTCATCAGAAAGGGAAGTAAACTCAAAAACAACTACACATGAATAGACCGAATTTACTTTCTTGAAAATTGAAAGCATAGAAAAATTTGGACCCTCACAATGCCTTGAAAACTCATTTATATAACATGAGTTGCAACAAGAAAAAGGAAATTGTGATTGATAGGTGGAGCATAAAATATTTAACTTTGTATTTTTCTCTAACTAATCCCTATTGGTAAAGCTTTTATTTCTATGATTGCTTCCCAGATAATGACTTCTCTCTTGGTGGGCCACTCGCATGTCTTGGTTGTTGCTAGTTCACTAACAGATTTCTACCACCTGGAATTAGTGATCACTTTCACTTTTGTTGTAAACCTATTCATTTTAGTTTCAACCTTGAATAGGGTATCAATAAGTTCATGAAGAATACATTCATCAATATCACCTTAGAAAATGGATGCCACATGCGGGAAGTCTACAATATTGTCAAAAGAAGTAGACCATTCATTGAAATCCTTTACTTTACTATCAAAATCAAGGACATAAACAATTAAAGAATGGAAGCCACTTGTTAATACTTTCATTTTATTCTATATTGTTGCTAGTTTCCCTGTGAAAAATTGCAATAAATCTTTCACTTTTTCCATGGCTTCTTTTACTACAATACATTTATTTGGCAGATCTGGCTCTTTTGCTAACAATGTTATCAATCTATAAAAGACTTGCATATATGGTCCCCATTATTGAAAGATTGAATCAAGCCATCCAATTGAATCCTTGCATACTTGTTCTACAAATTGTACATTGATGAATACAATATAGACATCTTGAGATATTCTCTTCAAAGTTCTTATTCTATGGCTTAGTACAATCATCATAACATTTTTCTTCATTGCATTATTAGATTGAGGAGCTTCTATTTCCACATTGAACATAGGCACTGGCACTATTACCCCTATAGGTATCTCCTTTATTTGGGCCTCTGCTTCTACAGTGTGCCTTTCTTCTTCCACTTACCTTGGTGAATGTTCTGCCTCTTTTGCAGCCTTGAGTTGCTCTTTGAGGAATTCCACTTCTACTTCTAATTTATGAATTTTCCTCTAGAACTCTTCTATTCTCTATTTCTACACATACCTAGTCTTGAGGTCCTCTTCATACAATTTCTTGATATCTAGAAATTCATTGTATACTACAGCTAGCATATCCTCAATTTTATCTACCTCTACCTCATTCATGAGTGTAAAGTGTTTGACTAGGCTAGAGATTTCTTTCCTAGTAGTATTGTCTAATGTCCACACAATCATGTTTCCGTATAAAATTTCCTATATATCCATCATTCTAGGCTTTTTAGTGTCAGGGGCAACACTCCACACTACTAGGGTCTTTGTATCTACATTAAATCCTGACCCCCTCTTCAATCCCTCACTACTACTAGCTTCATAACTGATAGATTTGTATTGTCTCCTCATTTGATCAAGAAAAAAAGGTTTCTCAATATCCCAATTTCGTATCAAAATCATACCATTCCTAGGCACCAACTCCTTGGCTTCTATAGGGGTCATTGTTTGACTTTTGGGGTCATAGGCTAGCAGTTTATCCACCAATTCTTTATTTTTCTCTAGATCCTCTCCTAGCATGAGGCTCAATATGAACTCATTCTATTTTATTTTATAAAGAAATCTTTTGAATTTTAATGATATGATGAAATCATCATGTTCCATAAGCTTTTTAGATTGGATGAGCCTTTCATCTAATCTTGATACTACAATTTGGAGATCACTAGAGGACTTTCCTGCCTTTGTAGCCCTTTGATGTAAATAAATTTTCCTAATATTAGAAAATTACTTGTCATTCCTTGACATCACTTGTAAGGCTCTACTTACCACCCTCTCTGGGATGTGCATTATTTTCTACCTTTTATTTTCCTTTGGCACCCATGTTGAAGTTGATGGTTGCTCCTCTTCCAACTCAACCTCCAACTATAAATTTTTCTTAGGGGACTCTCTATTTACAATGGCTTCCTCTCCCTTTGGCTCATGTGGCATCTAAAATATGATGTATTCAAAATTCTTTACCATCTTTCTTAGGTTGTCAAGGTAGGAAATCTTTGTAGAAAAACCCTTAAATCAGGGTTGGTCCTTCTCATGGCCTCCTATACCTTCCTTATTTCAGCATATTTTCATAATAGTACATCAGCCTCCCTTGTTTCTACTATGTTTTCAATTAAATCCTCCATAGAGATTGGCCTACTTGGAGGTAGGATGTATCCCCTAATGGCCTTCACCTCCTTTGTAATGTAATTTTTAGGGTCATACATCCTACAAGGCCTAGTAGAAAATTTTTACTGGCCAAAGTACTCACTCAACTACTCATATGTAGTTTTTCCTATTTCAAAATCCCCTACCTTAAATGTTCTACAAACAAATGTGGGCTTATGCAGAGACGAAGGGATTATTTCTTTGTTCATTAATAAGAACTGCCAAATGAATTTGATAATGGCCAATTTGGGGGGTAAGTATTTGGGCAAAATGTGAGGAGGCTGTGGGCATGCATATATTCTCATCAAGGTGCACTCCTTAAACAAAAAGATGTCCCCCCAATTATGATCTAATTTTGTTTTCTCATCTAAAAATGAAGGTCTAAGCAAGGTCTTCAAAAAATTTGGTTCCCAAAAGAAGGTATGGTCCAATTGCCTCATGATAACAGAACTAAACAAATTAAAGAATACAAGTGCATTTGAATAATGGAAATTCTTATCCTAAATGCAAGTCCAAAGTTGCATAGGTAACTCACCAAATTTATCAAAAGTCTAATCAATGAAGTCCTGGTTGATGTAACCAATGTTATAATATAAGATTAGGTGCATTAGCAGTGAATACTAGCACAAATTGAAATCCTTCATTTCTCCCTTCTTTGCATAGACAATTTGGTTATGCATGTTGTCCATGATAAAGGCCACATAATCATATTCTTTATGGTGGAAGAGGTCTTGTATGTCACAAGCCATCAGGAATAGTGAACCATAGACACAATCCTCTACACCATTACTTCCTAGCACTTTGTGTAGCCCATATACTATGTTATTGAAATAATTCTTGAATTTTCTCAAAGGAAAATGATCCCACACCTTCTTTGGAATCAGCCTTGCCTTTTTTGCATTATAAGGAATGTGGGGCATCATCACATTGTTCACAAAATAGGTCTTATTGATCCCAAATTTCCTTTGCAAGTCTTCAATGTCAATAGGCCCATCCATTTGCCCTTCTAACACAAAAGCCTCTATGAAAGAAGTTCTATCTAGTGTACACAAAAAGCTCCCATTATGTCTTTGGAATTTCCTAGTGATTGGATTGTAAGAATTTATTAGTGCTTTCAACAAGTCCACATCAACAAACACTTCTAGGAATATCAACTTTGCCATGTTCCTATTCCATGGGTTATAGACTAGCACAATTTCTATTTTGTTTTGGTAGAAATATAAAAATAGATTAAAACCATCAATTCTAGGGCATTTCATATCCTTGACTAGGAAGTAAGGGTCTTTGAAGATGTGGCCATTTGCCAAAATGGCATTCAATGACCCTTGAAGAATTTTTAGCCAATCTTTAGCATGTTTGTTTGGTTTCCTAACCCTTGATTTTTTCCTTCTTCCTTTTTCCTTTAGGCATGACTTCTACAACATCATCACCCTTGTCTTTGATCTCTACCTCTTCTGCAAGCACCTCCTTGACCTCCTTGTTAGCCATCTTCTCTATAATTATACTTCAAACTCTTGCATAGTAACAAAAAAATCACGAGGCTATGGATGGTAAGATAAATTTTTCAAAGTAAGAACATAAATTCTTAAAAATGGCAATATTCTAGATGTTCAATCAAATATTTATGTTTTAATCATATAGCCTACTATCTTTTTAATTAATTCTACATGCATGAGCTTTTAATACAACCCTTGTAGGCTATGAGCAAGGAATATCAACCCTGAAATTTGATCCTGATGTCCTTTTCAATGTTTTATTTTACTTGGCCATGGTGAATTTGTTCTTTTTAAAAATTGGCATGACAAATCAGTTGCTTTCTTTTCATATTCTAGTCTTTCATTCCTATGTTGAGTCAAAATATTTCATAACCTTGGAAACACCCTTGGTGAGCCTTTATGCTCGTTCGGTGACACTTCAAAATATCCCAAGCATAGAAGCATTAAGGTTTCTTTACACTCTTACGCAACCCTTACACCATAGAATCTCAAGCATTCTAAACATGTGTTTTCATTCTTACACTTAAACCTTCCTCATATGAGTGTAAAGCCTCTACTATAACCTTCTCTTTACTATTTACACTCACACACACATGTATCAGTAGAAACCTCAAAAAAATCCTTTACGTCACTACACTTACTTCATTACCTAAGACATCGTAACTCTTTACACATCCATCCTCCAATCATATGCTTAAGGCCTTACTCGTGGCATTGTAACTCTTTACACATCCATCCTCTAGTCATACACTTAAGGCCTTACTTGAGGCATCATAATGCCTCTTATCTTTTCTTTATTTCTCTTTTACGTCTACACGAGTTTCCTTAATCTTGTAACATCAGAAAGCTTTTGCAAATGGCATCCTACTCTTACGTTTCTCCTTTCTCATAGAAGCATAAAGCCTTTTCTTCATTCCTTCATCTATCTTTTTACACTTATATGCTTAGAATTAACTCATAACCATGGAGAAAGGGAGGAAAGAACTCTTCATTTGTATGCTTACCCTACAACTATAAAAGCGTAATGAGAAATTTCACCCTTCACTTATCAATGACCCAGATTGAATCTTAGAAGAACCAAAAAGAACATAATTGTTGATTTTAGGCACATGAAAAATAAAGAAGTTAAGTTTTCTACCATGCGGGTTGGGCCCATCTAATATGCATGACATATCATTGTTTGATTTGTCCTCATCAAGGCCCGCTTGAAAACTCAACAGGTCCCACTTAGCACAATCACTATTATATCATGGCTTTATGTTTATCCACAAGTCTAAAAAGCGAAGGCACATAAATAAAACTAAACATCAGTTTAATTCTTACGAGTTCCTTTCACATGTAGAACTATAAAACACTTTATGCCTCCTTATAAACCATCCTTTACACCATGTTGAGGTATTACGCCCTTACGCCATTCATTAGAATGTAGGGGCGTAGATAAAAACTATATACCTTGCAGCCCCTCCACTCAACTATTTACTTGTAATCCCATAAAGTGACATGGCACATCTCCTTTAAAACCTTTTACACTCACATGCTTAACGCTTTAATGTATGGCTGGGAATACATTTTCAATCTCCTTTCACTCCTCTGCTCATCCTATCACCATAAAGCCGTAATACCACTTTCAAGACATAAGAAGCCTTTATGCCTCTTCGCCCAAGAATCAAATGTATGATCAGGGAACCTCAAAATGAACTATTTTGCTACTACAAAAAGAAAAAGTTTATCCCTGTAAAACATGAACTCCATTACACCTTTATGCTATAGGATAAAATGTGACCACAAAAACATGAGCAAGAAAGTATTTGGTTCTTATGTGAAACCCTACACCATAAGACCATAAAGGGAAAAACTCAAGAAATTTACAAACCCTTTTGAAAATTGCAAAAGAAACCTAGGGTTGTTACATAGGGTATTTTGATGATTGTGTTGATGACAAACCTTGAGAATTTAGTAGAATTCAAACAACGCATGAACTAGGAAAAACTAGGGCAACCTAAAATTTGAAAACTTATAAGGAATGAAACCATAATATGCATAATACAATGACCTAAATGATTTTTCACTAAATTTTTAAAAAAAATTTTGCACTGTGAAAAATCAGACCAACAGTGGCTTTGTTTGGTGATGATAGACTACTTGAGTCTATGCAAGAATTCAAAATCTATAGAAGAGTAGACCACATACTTGGTACATGAATGACAACTTCTTCAGAGAGAATAGAATAGGACAAAAAAATAGGGAACTAGACTATATAGAGATATTTACAAGGATTTACAAAAATATACAAAATGTACAAAAGCACAAGGAAACCTAAAACTATTGTTCATGGAAAACAAATACTTTTAAGAAAAGTACTTCTTCAAGAATTTTCCATGAACTGGAAATTATAGAATATCTCTAGTTAAATACTTCAAAAAATATGAATCTTCTCCATTTGTATCACAAATGTTATATGGGTCAAATTTACCATGCTTTCCTTTATCTTCCATTCTAGCATTCCACATCAATATCATGTCACCTATTTCAAATTTCCTCTCAATGGCCCTTTTTTCATATAAGTGCTTCATTTGTGATTGTAACTTTGCATTTTGAATAGAAGACTCTCTCCTTGCTTCTTCTATTTGCAAAATATCATCCATCCTGAGTTGCATCTCATCAATGATATCATCTTCATATAGTTGGAAAAATTTATACATCTCTTTTAAGTTATTCTTTGGAAGTCTAGCATGTATACCATAAACCAAATCAAATGGAGCACATCCAATGGCGTTTTTCATAGTAACCCTGTCAGCCCATAGAGCTAATAGCAATTTTGAATCCCAAGCCTTCTTGTTTTCTCCTAAAATCCTCTTGATGATTTCAATATACTTTTATTATTTGATTCTGCCTAACCATTCCCTTGGGGCTGATAGGGTGATGATGTGTACTCTGTAATGCCATACTTTTTGCAATTTTCTTTTATATTCCTTAGATCTAAAACACATACCATTATTAGTTACAATCTTCTATGGGCATCCAAACTTGGTCACAATATTATTTAGAATGAAATTAATCACCACCTCACTTGTTGCATTCTTAGTAGGAATTACTTCAACCCACTTAGTGAAGTAATCAATAGCCACCAAGATCCAAGAATGTCCACCACTACACCTATTTGAGATCTCACCAATGAAATCAATCCCCCATTGTTGAAATGGTTCCTATACTTCAACAGGTCTTAATGTTAAATTCCCAAAAAAAATTAACTTTCCACTAAACCTTTGACAAGCATCACATGTCTTGAAAAAAATCATGAGCATCTCTAAAAAGTGTTGGCCACCAAAAACTAGCCCTAAGAATTTTATGAGTAGTGGTCTTAGCCATATAATGACCACCACACACACCTTCATGCATATCGTTCAACATACATTTAGACTCAATTTCATCTACACACTTCAAAAGTACCCCTTCCATATTTCTCCACCACAATTGACCTTACAGTATAACATACCTTATGGCTTGTAACTTAAGGGATCTTTTCTAGTTATCTATTAACTCTAATGGAGATTTCATTTTTTGCAAATAATAAATTACATCTTTGTACCAATCAAAAGTATCCATATCACAAAGATTATCCCTGCAACTAACATCAAGTTGATTAATTTGGTTTGCCTCTAGATTAGCTTTTGTCATCAATTTGGCCAAACCTTGACCCCTAACCAGTTTGGTAATCTGAATATCAATGTTAAACTCTTGTATCTTATTAATCCATCTATATCTCTAACAAGATACCTCTTGTTGTGAAAAAATATCCTTCATAGCAGTAGTAGGAACAAAAGAAATAATAGTGGCTCCCATTAAGTAACATCTAAAAGCTTTTACCCCTTTCACCAGTGCATATGCCTATTTTTCATTTATGTCATACTTAAGTTCTGCTGCTTGCAAAGACTTGCTAAAGAATGCAATGGGCTACTCATAAGCTTCCTCATTTTTCTGTAATAATACTGCAACAATAGTGTTAAATGAGGCAAAAGAAAATATATGCATTGGTTTATCATAATTAGGTGTTCTAAGAATAGGGGCATCTTTAATAGCTTTCTTGATCTTCTGGAATGCAATGCTAGGTTCACCTTCCCATTTTATCTCAAACCCTTTCTTTAACATCCTTGATATAGACCTACAAATCTTTGTAATGTTAGTCACAAATCTTCTAAGAAAGTTGATTTATCCAAAAAATGACTAAATTCCCTTAACACTTTTAGGTTTCTGAATCTTGTCTATTGCTTCTACCCTTTTAGGGTCAATCCTCACTCCATGCTTACCAACTAGAAGTCCTAACAACTTTCCTTTAGTAACAACAAAACTACATTTCCTTAGATTTAAAGATATACCATACTTAAGGGCTCTGATAAATACCTTTTCCAAATGCATGCAATGGTCATTCTCATCCTTGGAATAAGCAATGAGGCCATCCTAATACACAACTATAAATTTATCAATAATATCAACAAAAGCTACATCCATAGCTCTTTTAAAAGTAGCCCTAGAATTAGTAAGCCCAGAAGACATCCTAACATAAACATAAGTACCCCATGGAGTAGTAAAAGTAGTCTTGAACTATTTTGATTTTTTAACCACCACTTGATTATAGCCTGAAAATCCATCCATCATAGACATAAGTTTAGAACCAATGACCCATTGCAACATAGCTTCCATATTTGGCAATCCATAATTATCCTTTAATGAAGATATATTGAGATTCTTGAAGTCAACACATAACGTTATGTGTCCATTTTTCTTCCTAATAGGAACTAAATTAGATACCTAAGAAGAATGTCTGATAGGCTTTATGATTCCTACATCTCTTAATTTGATTAGTTCCTCTTGCATTTTGGGAGCCAAAGTTGGATTTATTGGCCTTTGTTTCTACCTAAAAGGTTTAGCATCTAGTTTCAAAGGGATCTCATGCTAAAAAATATATTCCCTATAGGATTTTAGGTCATCATATGAACATGCAAATACATGTCTATACTTCCTTAGTAGGTCTATCATATCTTTCCTATTTTTAGGAGGCAATTTCTTACCAATATATACCTTTTAGGTGTTTCCTTAGTTCCAAAATTTACCTCCTCTAGATCTTCTACATTATATTCATTAATATTTATTTGTGACCTTTCTTGGTTGTCAAAAAAAGTTTCTAAAACAACTAGACCCTTTGGGATTTTGTTTGTCTTCAATTGCACAACTTCCTACCCAAAAATAATATCTTTTCCATTTATATTCTCTACATAGGCTGCATAATCAATTTCTTGTCCTAACAACATATTCTCACAATTCAAAAATCTCAAAATATCCTTATCATCTTCAAATACTTGCCAATTCTAAACATTATTAGGGACAAAGGGCCTAGTTTGAATCTCAATTTTAGACACACTAGAAAATGTGATATCATTAGGTTTTATTGCTACATTTTCTAGTAAGTCTACCATCTTATTTGGGATACAACCAATTCAAAGTCTCCTATAACATGTAAACACTTTATCCCATGCTTATGAGCTAGTCTAAGGCCTAATAGTAAAGCCTCATAATCTGCTATATTATTGGTACATGTGAAACTTAAAGTAGAGGAAAATTTGTATGTCACCCCTGCTGGAGATATCAACAAAATACCTACACTAGATCCATCCTTGTAGTATGCACCATCAAAAAATGTAGTCCATAGATCACCTTTGTCTATTTTTGTGTTAGCTTCTATTTCTAGCTGAGAGTTATGCTACAATTTCTTTAGAGTCAAAACCTCAGCTTAGAATGCATTAATATCTGTATCCACAAAATTTGTCATATTGTCCTCTACATCTTCTTCTATCATGTGTATACTTTTAGGCTTCCTATTTACTTTTATCAAATTCCCCTCAATGTTAAAAGTAGCAAATGACAAATCACACTATAAACTCCCTCCCATGAGAGTACTCCACTTTTTAGATAACACCATGCCACACTGAGGTGGAATATCAACAACCAACACACTCATAGTAAGTTCTTTGTCAGGATAGGCTGTTAGTCTATATGGTAAAGAATTAATAGTACCTATGACTATCACTTCCCTTTTATCCATAGCACAACATCTTCCTTGAGTAGCACTACCTTCAAACCTAATTCCTTCATTATTTCAAAAGGCATCATAGTATTGGAAGTAGCACAGTCAATCATGCAATTTTTTAATGTTTTACCAGTTACTAAAATATTTAAGAAAAATGGCTCAACATTTCCCAAACACTGATTTAAAAAATTATCCAAAAATATCTGAGGAATTTGAGACACAACTACTTCAGCTTCTTTGTCCTTTACCTTTTCTTCACTGCTTTCCTTGGGGTTGTGATTTTCATTACATCCATGTCTCACAATTTTATCAGTACCTCCCAACCATGCCAAAGCTTTATTTCTATGTTTACTGATCCTTAACAATTCAGACAAAGGGACTTTAACAATGATTTGTGATAACATTGTAGTCATATCTATAGAAGAATTTGATGGGCTATTAATGACAATACTCCTTTTATCATGATGCTTATCAAAAATATTTACAACACCTTGGTAATTCTTGTTACTTGTAGTTATTACTTTTGGTACCTTCTCATTTGACTTCTTTGGAGTATTGTTTAGGAACTCACAAGCCTTGAAATCATTCTCCTTCTTTGGTTCCCATTTTTTGTTGGTAATTTTAACCTTCTCAATAGGGATTTGTTTAGGCTTCATAGCTTCCCCTTTTTTAGGATTGACTTCCTTTATAAACATAATAGCCACCTTGTCATTATCCTCCTTTTGAGCCATGTTTCTAGTTTGTACTTGAGCTATCATGTTTGCAATAATTCAATCAATCTCTTCTCTAGAGGGCTTCCTTAATGTGACCTCTTCTTTGGCACTTACCATATTACACACCTTATCTTCAACATAAATTTCATTAGAGAATACTTGCTATTGCACTTTATTTTGAAACTAACTTTGCTCATTTACATCTGTGTCATAATCCTCACAATCAGAATAATCATAGTGTAACTCAAACATGTTACACCCTACATCCTCAGTTTTTTCTTCATGTTCTTGACATTTTTCTACTACATTATAATTTCCAAGGAAAGACTCGGCTACTACACAAGATTTAGGGGCATGGGGTAATTGACACACAAAGCACCATATAGGTTCAGTAGTGAATTCAATACCATCTACTACATTTACAGAGTTTTTAGATAAGGGATTGGGGGTGACCTTGTTGTTGGTATTCTTAGGGGGAGGGACATTAAGTTGACCATCTTTCCAGGTGGTAGTATAAGGGAAATTTTGCAACCTATTCTGTCTATTTAAATTTTATTGGTAAGGGACCCTATTTTCAATGGGATTCCTATCATTTTTCACTTGAGGGATATTTAGATTTTTTATAGCATTTAGAACTTGACTTATCTCACTAGGCTCTTACTTTTTTCCACCTCCACCCTTCTTATCCTCCTTTCTATTTCCCTTATTTCCAAACAATCTAGGGTCATCTCTTTTATTTTCTAGCCTTCTTGAAATTCTCAAATTGTTTTCCACATTTATAGCAATTCTAAAAGCATCTCTTAAAGTCCTAGGTTCTTTATCGCTAAGCTGGTATGCAATTTTGCCATCAAAAGCATTCAAGTAAGTAATCAAATAGATCTTTTCATCAACTCACATGGCTTGCATCAGATTATACATTCTTTTTTGGAACCTATTATTAAATTTCATGATAGATTTATTAGGTAACCTTTCAATATTACTGAATTCACTTAGGATATAGCTTTGATTTTACTTGTCACCAATTGATCTTTGAAACAATACTCAATATCCTTTCAATCAAAAATAGATAATTCAAGAAGGCTCTTGAACCATTCTCTAGCATCTTTAGTTAATGATTGAACAAAAAATTTCATAATAACATCCTCAGCCTCAACCTCATAATCACTCATCATATCAAGAAAACTCCTCAAATGGTCTTCACAAGTGATAGCATTGTTACCAGAAAATTTAAGTAACCTTTTCCTTATTTCTTGTGGGATGGGGTTAGGGTAACTAGGGATTCCATCAAAGCATATTTTCCTATAACCCTCTAACTAGATAGGTCTTCTTTGTAAATCAATCTTAGGATGATGGTCAATATCTTTCCTAGTGTTACCCATAGTATTACTAGTGATAGCATCACCAATAGATTTGTTAAGATCTACTTTATGTGGAAATAAGGATAAGAAAGGAACATGTACTTTAGTAGTACTTTTATTTGCATCATTAGATCCACCATCATCTTTAGGCATACTTGTAGATTGCCTCCTACCGTTCTCCAAGAATTTAATCTTGTTGTTTATCTCAGCTATGGCTACTTCATTTTTTGCAATCTCCAATATCTTAACCAAAGTATCCTTTTCTTTCCTTTTCTTCTCCAGCTCAATATCAAAAAGTGACATGGAATCATGGATCTAAACAATTTTTGCTAGTTCATTAATCTTAACACCAACCTCCTTTTGTTTCCCCTTATCTTTAGCCTTAACAACATGCCCTATATCTTTTTCTTTGTTATTGTTAGCTTCTAGAGCACTATACTTTTTAATTTTTAGTATTACATGTGCTTCTAGATTTATATTCTGAGCTTCCAATAGCTTTTTTTCTTGCATCTTAAGCTATTCAACTTGATCTATAATCTCTAGTTGCCATACATTAGCTACTATTTCATTTTTTTTTTTTAGGGTAGAAATTCTCCTAAGTAATGTTTTATTTTCTTCAAAGGATTTCATAATCTTTTCCTCCCTTTCCTTTTGCAATTTTTTATTTATAGCTTCTTGCTCGGCGAGCTACATTCTTAGGACTTCAATCTCGTCAGGATCCAGAATAGTAAACTCATAACTAGTGGTTTTTTCATCATTGAAACTCTCAAGATCTAAATTTTTTAGTCCCACTTCTCCTTGAGAATAGTCAAATAATAAAGGGTTCATACTTCATTGAAAAAGATTGTTTTTATTCCTTTTGTCTAGACTAGGTGTATTGTGCAACTCTATAGTTTCTTGGCATATCACTTTGGGTGTTCTATTAAAGTCATGACCAGATAGTCTAGGATGGGATGTAGAACTTTGGCAAGATGATTCCCTTTCCATAGTAGAAAAATTAAAATTCTCCCTCCTTATTAATTGCTCTTGGGGATGGTCTTCTCTATGCATCTGAGATCTTTTCACAGCCCAATTTTGTCTTCCCCTAGGAGGGAGATCAGTTTGTAATTTGATTCTTGGGTTTTTTCTCACATTTACAAATGTGTTCCTTTTATTTTCCATGATTTTGAGACAAAAAACTTCTAAATAATGACACTAGTTAAAACCTTGTGAGTCCCCACCCACCCTATCAAAATGGGAAATTTTTTTGAATAGATAACAATTTTTTCACTAAATATCATAGACAAAATGTAAATAACCCTCGAGACCACATAAAAGTTCTTATAAAATGCCTACCTTAGACTCTACCCAAGGGAAACATAGATCTTAAATGATACACTAGTTTATGACACCTAAAGTGTTATTTCCTTAGTAGAGTCACCATTTTTTTGGTGTTTGAAACTACTGAACAATAAAATGCTCAATACCACAATGATACTACTCACATAACCTAAGGATTAGCCAGTTCCAATCAACAATTACATAAGTAAACCATTTGAACCCAACTTCAACAAAACCAAGGATGGTTTCCTACTCTTTAGGCTTTGTAAAACCAAGATGGGTATACCTAGGGATGATTCTAATGCAAACTATTGTATGAAAATTATCTTAGTTTCATTTTGATTCTCATCTTCTATCCTTAGGCACATACATAGTTTACCAATTTCTTTAATGCTTTCAAGTTCATATACATCCCTCATAAGTAGATCTGGTCATAATTCTCCTAGACTTTACAAGTATTTTTGAAAATAGCAACTACCTAATAATTAGAAACTAAATGTAAACAAGTGGTGACTAGTATTATAACCTTGAACAAAATGGAATGAAAATGACTTTGAACTTATAATTTTTTTGACATGTAGAAGCAGAATTTACTCTCAACCATCTCTGATTTACATGACTAGTACCTTATAGATTGGGAGAAAAGAGTCAATTATTGGTAGGATATCTTGCTCAATTAAGTTGTAATTGAATTTTTCAACTTTAATCACCTATTTCCATTCTTCTGTGATATCTTTTTCATAAACTCATGAATTCTATTGATTTATTGAATCATTTACATAATCCATTAAATTAAAAGCAATGATATAACTAATATACACCCCATCTAGACTTCATTCAATCACATGAACATTATTAAAATGATCTCAAAATTAATAAACTCATGAAATAGAGATAGAAAATGGTGAGACAGATCTAGTGTAAATACCCTTTTGTATTATCCTTTTTACTGACTAATAAAATAACCAATAGAAGCTCAATAAGGAACCTATAAATTCATATTGATTCTATCATTTCCATTTGTCATTAGAAAGTATATGACTGGAAGTAAACTCAAAAACAACTACACATGACTGGACCAAATATACTTTCTTGAAAATTGAAAACATACAAAAATTTGGACCCTCACAATGCCTTGAAAAACCATTTAATTAACATGAGTTGCAACAAGAAAAGAGAAATTTTGATTGACAGGTGTCCTTTTACAAAAATAAGTACAACAATCCTTTTCAAAATATCTTGGACACCTTAATTCAAAAAGAAACAACAAAAGCAGTTGCAGATGACAGCTGGAGCATAAAATCTTTAACTTTGTATTTTTCTCTAACTGCTCCCTATTGGTAAAGCTTTTATTTTTGTGATTGCTTCCCAGAAAATAACTTCTCTCTTGGTGGGCCACTCACATGTCTTGGTTGTTTCTAGTTCACTAACAAATTTCTACTACCTAGCATCAGTGATCACTTTCCCTTCTATGGTAAACCTATTCATTTTAGTTTCAACCTTGAATAGGGTATCAATAAGTTCATTAAAAATACATTCATCAATATCACCTTGGAAAATGGATGCCACCTATGGAAAGTGTACAATATGGTCAAAAGAATTTGAGCATTCATTGAAATCCTTTACTTTACCATCAAAATCAAGGACAAAAAGAATTAAAGAATATAACCCACTTGTTAATACTTTCATTTTATTCTATATTGCTACCTGTTTTCCTGTGAAGAATTGCAACACATCTTTCACTTTGTCCACACCTTCTTTTACAACAATAACTTTATATGGTAGATCTAGCTTTTTTGCTAATGTTATCAATCTATCAAAGAATTTCATATATGGTGCCCATTGTTGAAAGATTGGATCAAGCCATCCAATTGAATCCTTGCATACTAGTTCTACAAATTTTAGATTGATGAATGCACTATAGGCATCTTGAGATATTCTCTTCAAAGTTCTTATTCTATGGCTTAGTACATTCATCATAACACTTTTCTTCATTGCATTTTTTGATTGAGGAGCTTCTATTTCTAGATTTACTGCAGGCACTAGCACTGTTACCCCTATAGGTATCTCCTCTATTTGGGCCTTTGCTTCTACAATGTACCTTTCTTCTTCCACTTGTCTTGGTGCATGTTATGACTCTATTGCAGCATTGAGTTTCTCTTTGAGGGATATCACTTCTACTTCTATGTTATGAAATTTCCCCTCCAACTCTTCTATTCTCTATTTCCACACATAGCTCATCTTGAGCTCCTCTTCATACAATTTCCTAACATCTAGAAATTCATTGTATACAATAGCTAGCCTATCCTCAATTTCATCTACCTTTACCTCATTCATGAGTGCAAAGTATTTGACTAGGCTAGAGATTTCTTTCCCATTAGTATTGTATAATGTCCACACAATCATGTTTCCCTATACAATTTCCTATATATCCATCATTCTAAGCTTTTTGGTGTTAGGGGCAACACTCCACACTGCTAGGGTCTTTGTATCTACATTAAATCTTGACCCTTTCTTCAATCCCTCACTACTACTGGCTTCATAACTGATAGATTTGTCTTGTCTCCTCATTTGATCAAGAATAAAAGCTTTCTCAATATCCCAATTTGGTATCAAAATCATACCATTCCTAGGCACCAAGTCCCTGGCTTCTACAGGGGTCATTGTTTGACTTTTCAGGTCATAGGCTAGCAGTTTATCCACCAATTCTTTATTTTTCTTTGGATCCTCTCTTGGCATGAGGCTCAATGTGAACTCATTCTATTTTATTTTATAAAGAAAGCTTTTAAATTTTAATGATACGATGAAATCATCATCTTCCATAAGCTTTTTAGATTGGATGAGCCTGTCATCCAATCTTGATGCTACAATTTGGAGATCACTAGAGGCTTTTCCTACCTCTGTAGCCCTTTTATGTAAATAATTTTTCCTAATATCAAAAAAATACTCATCATTCCATGGCATCACTTGTAAGGCTCTACTTACCACCCTCTCTGGGATGTGCATTATTTTCTACCTTTTATTTGCCTTTGGCACCCATGTTGAAGTTGATGGTTGCTCGTCTTCCAAATAAATCTCCAATCTCCCTTTGGCTCATGTGGCATCTGAGACATGATGTATTCAAAATTATCTACCATCTTTCTTAGGTTGCCAAGTTGGGGAATCTCTGTATAAAAACCCTTAAAATTAGGGTTGGTCGTTCTCATGGCCTCCTCCACCTTCCTTATTTCAACATATTTTCCTAATAGTGCATCAACCTCCCCTATTGCTACTATGTTAGCTAAATCCTCCATAGGGATTGGCTTTCTTGGAGGTAGGATGTATCCCCTAATGGCCTTCACCTCATTTTTAATGTAATTTTTAGGGTCATACATCCTATAAGGCCCAGTAGAAAATTTGGACTAGCCAATGTACTCACTCAACTCCTCATATGCATTTTTTCCTATTTCAAAATCCCCTACCTTAAATGTTCTACAAAAAGATGTGGGATTATGCAGGGAAATCATTTCTTTGTTCATCAATAAGAACTGCCAAAAGAATTCAATAATGGCCAATTTGGGGGAAAATATTTGGGTAGAATGTGAGATGGCTATGGGCATGCATATATTCTCATCAAGGTGCACTCCTCAAAAAAAAAGATGTTCCCCTAGTTATGATCTAATTTTGTTTTCTCATCTAAAAATGAAGGTCTAAGAAAGGTCTTCAAAACATTTGGTGCCCTAAAGAAGTTATGGTCTAATTGCCTCATAATAATAGAACTAAACAAATTAAAGAATACAAGTGCATTTGAATAATAAAAATTCTTATCCCAAATGTGAGTCCAAGGTTGCATATTTAAGTCACCAAATTCATCAAAAGTCTAATCAATGAAGTCCTAGTTAATATAACCAATGCTATAATATAAGATCAGGTGCATCAATAGTAAATAATAGTGGAACTTGAAATCCTTCATTTCTCCCTTCTTTGCATTGACAATTTGGTTGTGCATGATGTCCATGATAAAGGCCACATAATCATATTCTTTATGGTGGAAGGGGTCTTGTATGTCACAATCAATTAGGAATAGGGAACCATAGAGACAATCCTCTGCACCATCATTTCCCAACACTTTATGTAGCCCATATACTATGTTTTTGAAATAATTCTTGAATCTGCTAAAGGAAAAATGATCCCCCACCTTCTTTAGAATTGACCCTACCTTTTTTACATTATAAGGAATGTAGGGAAACATTACATTGTTCACAAAATAGGTCTTATTTCTTCCAAATTTCCTTTGCAAGTCTTCAATGTCAATAGGCACATCCATCTGCCCTTCTAATCCAAAAGCCTCTATGAAAGAAGTTCTATCTAGTGTGCACAAAAAGCTCCCATTATGTCTTTGGAATGTCCTAGTGACTGGATTGTTTGAATTTATCAGTGCTTTCAATAGGTCCACATCAACAAACACTTCTAGGAATATCAACTTTGCCATGTTCCTGTTCCATGGGTTATAGAATGGCATGTTTTCAGTTTTATTTTGGTAGAAATATAAAAATAGATTAAAACCATCAATTCTAGGGCATTTTGCATCCTTGACCAAGAAGTAAGCATCTTTGAAGATGTGGTCATTTGTCAAAATGGTGTTCGATGACCTTGGAAGAATTTTCAGCCAATCTTTAGCATGTTTGTTTGGTTTCCTAACCCTTGATTTTTTCTCAATTTTGACAGGAACCTTCTTCCTTTTTCCTTCAAGAATGACTTCTACAACATCATCACCCTTACTTTTGAGCTCTACCTCTTCTATAGGCACCTCCTTGACCTCCTTGTTAGCCATCTTCTCTGTAATTATACTTCAAACTCTTGCATAGTAACACAAAAATCACAACGCTATGGATGCTTGGATAAAATTTTCAGAGCAAGAACACCAATTCTTCAAAATGGCAATATTTTGGATGTTCAATCAAATATTTATGTTTTAATCATACAGTCTACTAGCTTTTTAATTAATTCTATATGCACAAGCTTTTAATACCACCCTCATAGGCTGACAACAAGGAATATCAACTGTGAAATTTGATCCTGATGTCCTTTTCGATGTTTTGGTTTACTTGGCCATGGTGAATTTGTCATTTTTTCTGAATTGGCATGGCACCTTAGCTACTTTCTTTTCAAATTCTAGTCTTTTGTTCTTTTTTTGAGTCAAAATATTTCAATCTTCGTAACCTTGGAAACACACTTGGCAAGCCTTTACATTCATTTGGTGATGCTTTAGAATATCCCAAGCATAGAAGCATTAGGGTTTCTTAAGCATTGTATTGAAGTATCCTTTATGCTCTTACACAACCCTTACACTATAGAATCTCAAGCCTTCTCAACATGTTTTTTTGTTCTTACACTTCAAACCTTCCTTGTATGAGTGTAAAGCCTCTGCTATAACCTTCTGTTTACCCTTTACACTCACACACACACATATAAGTGGAAACCTTAAAAAAATCCTTTATGCTCCTACATTTACTTCATTATTTAGGACATTGTAACTCTTTACACATCCATCCTCTGGTCATAGGCTTAAGGCCTTACCTGTGGCATTGTAACTCTTTACACATCCATCCTCTGGTTATATGCTTAAGGCCTTACCCATGGCATCGTAATGCCTCTTACCTTTTCTTTATTTCTCCTTTACATTTGCATGAGTTACCTTAATCTCATAACATTAGAAAGCTTTTACAAATGGCATCCCACTCTTATGTTTCTCTTTTCTCATAGAATTGTAAAGCCTTTTTTTAATTCCTCCATCTATCCTTTTACCCTACACCATAAGACTATAAAGGGAAAAACATAAGTGCTTTACAAACCCTTTTGAAAATTTGAAAAGAAACCTAGGGTTTTTACATACTTAGGGTATTTTGATGATTGTGTTGATGAAAAACCTTTAGAATTTGATAGAATTCAAACAACACATGAACTAGGGAAAAACTAGGGCAACCTAAAATTTGAAAAATTATAAGGAATGAAACCCTAATCTGCATAATACAATGACTTAAATGATTTTTCACTAAAATTTTAAAAATTTTCTACACTGTGAAAAATCAAACCAATAGAGATGACAATGTAAGAAGAGCTAAAGCTAATAGTCTTAGAGGTCATTTTGATTAGTTGAAAATGAGAGAAGATGAAAAAATTGCAAAATATGTAGAAAGAATCAAAGCAAGTTTGAGTTTAATCAAAGCATTTGGAGGAGATATTGAAGAAAAAAAAGTTGTAAGAAAGGTACTTAGAAGTCTTCTTCCTATTTATGCAATTGGAGTGTCTATTATTCAAGAGATGAGATTCAATCCAAATAATAAAATATCTTTGGATACTCTAGTTGGAAGATTTACAACTTTTGAGTTAGATAACTTTGATAACTATGTTCCTAGTTCAAAAGTTATTGAGTCTACATTTGAAGCTAAACTCTCACTCAAGAAAAAGGGTAAGAAATCAAAGTCCAGTCAATCAAGAAGTGAAGAGCAAGAATTACAAAAGAGTTTAGACAGTGATCTTGAAGTTGTTGAAGCACTACTTGCAAGGAAGTATTCAAAAGGTAGAGGAAAGTACAAAGGTAAAGTTCCTTTGATCTATTTTTCTTGTGAAGAAGTGGGTCACATTGTTGCAAAGTGTCCAAATAGAGAACAAAGATGGAAAGAAAAACAATAAGAACAAAGGCAAGAAGAATTTCAAGAACTACAAGAACTTCAAGGACAAAGGTAAGAAATCTTGTTTTATAGCTAAAGATTCTAATAACAATGAAGATGAAATGGTATCTATTGTTGTAAAGAATGAATTTAATGATGAAGGAGATAAGATGGCACTTATCTCTCATGTTAGCAAAAATGATACGTGGTTCATTGACAGTGGATTTTCACATCATATGACTTGAGATAAAACAAAATTTGAGCACATGGAATATTATGATGGAGGTAGTGTAAGATTTGGAAACAATGAAACTTGTAACATAAAAGGAAAAGGATGTATTTCTTTGACTAAGGAACTTGTATGTGACAATTCTTATTGGGTTGAAGGATTAAAGGATAATCTACTAAGTGTGGCATGGTTGAATAACATTGGATTCAAGGTAGAATTCATGGATGGAAAGGCCTAACTACTGGATGGAAGAGGAAATTTGGTTGGATTTGTCAAGCAAACAAAAGGTAATTTATTTTATCTTGATCTCAGTGAAAGTTCATGTTTTATTGCTCAAGTAAAAAAAAGTTGGTTATGGCACAAAAGAATATGTCATGTAAAATTTGATAATTTGGTTAAGATAAGAAAATAGAGAAGAGTCAGAGGTATTCCTAGTTTGAAGAAACTTGATATGGGTTTATGGAAGAATTGCTAAATTGTAAGATGACAAAGACTAGTTTCAAAAGCAAGAACTATCAGTCAGAAGAAGTCTTAGAATTTTTTCATACATACTTATGTGGACCTATTGGAATAGAGATTTATAGTGGAGAAAAGTTTTAAATTCTTTTTGTTGATGATCATTCTAGAATGATGATTGTAATGTATCTAAAAGAAAAATCAAAAGCTTTTCAAAAGTTCAAGTGGTATCTGGAAAGAGTAGAAAAAGAAACTAGAAAAAGATTGAAATGTATAAGATTAGATAGAGGTGGTGAATTTATCTCCAATGAATTCAATAATTTCTACATTGAAAGAGGAATTAAAAGACAAGTATTATCCCCTAGCACACCTTAGTAGAATGGTATAGCTAAAACAAGGAATAGATCCATCATGGATTGTGCAAGAACATTGATGATAGAAAAGAATGTTGTAATCAAATACTAGAAGAAAGCAATCAGAACTATAGTTCATACCTTGAACAAAGTATAGCTGAAGAAAGATTCAAATCAAACTCCTTATGAACTATGGTATGGCTACAAACCTAATGTGAGTTACTTGAAAGTATTTGATAGAAAATATTATATTTTTAATTAATCTAGAGAGGGAAAATTTGATGTAAAAGTTGATGGAGGCATATTTCTAGGATACTCTTGTAGAAGTAAAGCATACAAATGTTTGATTTTGTCTACTTATAAAATCATAGAAAGTGCACATGTCAGAATTGATGAGTTTATAGAAAAGAGTGAAGAAGAAAGCAACAAAGAGCTAAAGGATTACAGAATATATTTTTACTATGAACTTGATATCCTACCAAATCTATCTAAAAGAAAGGAGGCTTCACCTCTCGAGTCCCCAAAATCTCCAACAGTTACTGAGTTGCAAATAGTACAACCTGAGTGACAGTTTGAAGGACCGAAGTTGTAGTCAGAAGTTACTGAGCTAGTTTAAATTGAGTTTGATGGACCTAACTCATAGATAGTGGGACCCAAGCTTGATATTGAAATTCATGATGAAATCAATTGAACTCAATCCAAATCCAAAGAACTTGTGTTAGCAAGATATGTCACCTGATTAGATCATTGGAGACAAATCTAATGGAACAATGAGAACAAGTAAATTGAAATGTACGTGTTTACTTGCTGAATTTGAACCAAGAAATATTAAAGATGCATTGGATAATGAAAGTTGGGTTGAAGAAATGAATGAAGAGATAGAATAGATTGAGAAGAACAAAACTTGGACTCTTGTTCCTAGACTGAAGGATAAAAATGTAATTGGCACAAAGTGGGTGTTTAGAAATAAACTCAATGAAGATGAAATTTTTTTTAGAAATAAGACAAGATTGTTGTGTAAAGGCTATTCTCAAAAAAAAGGTATTAATTATGGTGAAACTAAAAGATTAGAAGGTGTTAGAACTTTACGAGCATATGTAACACATAGAGGATTTAAAGTGTATCAAATGGATGCTAAATATGCTTTCAAAGAAAAAATGATCACAATAGCTTGTCTATCAAAGAAACACTAGACAAGAAGATTATGTTGATAGAAATATTTGTTGATGATACTTTATTTACAGAAAATAATGACTTGTGCAAGGCATTTTAAGAAGAAATGAGTAAAGAATTTGAAATTTTCATGTTTGGTGAGATAAAATTCTTTGTTGGATTATAGATTTAGCAGAATAACATTTGTATCTACATCACTCAATCTAAGTATATCAAGATGATACTAAAGAAGTTTGGAATGGAAGATTTAAGACCATTTGGAACTCCTATGTCTATAGGACATACAATTTCCATGAATGATGATTCCAAAGAGGTAGATCAAAGAACATATATATCAATGATTAGAAAATTGTAGTATGTAGTTCATACAAGGCTTGATATTGCATTAGTAGTTTGTATGGTGGCAAGATTCTTAGCAAATCCCAAAGAAAATAACATGATGGAAATCAAGAGAATAATGAGATATTTGAAAGGCACTAAAGACTATGGCTTATGGTACATGTTGGCTCCTAATTTAACAATGATTATTAGTACTAGTAGACAACAAAATGTATTATACCTATAGCCAACTAATACTCATGTTTAGCATAATACACTATATCTCTAAGCTAATAGCATGAAGCACTATGCTTCCAACACTTTTGGCTCTACAAAACCAAGGTGGGAATAACTTAGGGATTTAACTAATTTCTTGACTTTTATCCTTAATCCCTAGGAGTAGCATATATGGTCAATTTTCTTTGGTATATGCAAAACAAACATGAACTATAGCAGCTAACAATACTTCATGAAATTCCACACATAGATGATGACCATCCTTATACACTTGATAAAATATTTGGTTGATTTAGGTCTGAATGTAGATTGGAAGTACATTGGTAGAATTTAATCTCATTTACTTTTGATTTATATGACTAGTGCCTTGTCCATTGGGTAGAAAGTTAACTATTAGATGGAGATCTCGCTCAAATAACTTGTAGATGAATTTATCAAATTGTAATCACCCATTCCCATTCTTATGACATATCCATTTCATAAACTCATAAACTCTATTGATTTATTGAAGAACTTCCTTAACTCCTTGAATTAAAAGCAACAATAGAACCAATATACAATCTACCCAAATTGCATTCAATCAATTAAACCTTATTTAACTGATCTCAAAATATACAAACTCATAAAATGGAGATAGAAATTAGTGACATAGATATAATGTAAGTACTCCTTTGTATTATCCTTTTAAAAAGATTGATACAATGACCAATAGAAACTCAATGAAAAACCCCAAATATTTTGCTGATTTTTTTTTTTTCTATATAAACATCAGAGAGTACATAGGTTGAAAGTAAACTCAAAAAAACTACACTAGATGGACCGACTATAATTTTCCTGAACTAAGCAAAAATTATACAACTTTTGGACCTGTCACAATGCCTTGAAAACTCATTTATATAAGCATGAGTTGCAAAAAGCAAAGGAAAAAATGTGACTGACAGGTGTCCCTAACAAAAGGGAGAAGAAAGATACAAAAAAACCTTTTAAAATATCTTTGTACTCTAATCATCAAAGGAAACAATAGAGATAGGTACAATATGATAGCTGGCAACATCAAATCTTCAATTTGTCATTTTCTTCAACTGCCTCCTATTGGTAAAGCCTTTATTTCTGTGATTGCCTCCCAAACAATGACTTCTCCTTTTGTTGGCCATTCACATGCTTTGGTTGTTGCTAACTCACCAAAAAAAAATTTCCACCTAGCATCTGTGACTACCTTCCCCTTTTCTATGAATGTATTCAATCTAGTTTCAACTTTAAATAGAGTATCAATGAGTTCATTGAAAGAAAACTCATCAGTGTCACCTTCAAAAATTGATGCCACCTATGGATAATGTACAATATGGTCAAAAGAACTAGAACATTCATTCCAATCATTTATTTGATTATCAGAATTAAGAATAGAAAGGATTAAGGAATAAGAACCATCAATCAACACTTTCATCTTATTATGAATGATTGTCAATTTCCCTGCACAAAATTGGAGTAGATCCTTTACTCTATCCATACCCTCTTTAACTGTAATGACCTTATCAGGAAGGTCTGGCTTTTTTGCCAACAGAGGTATCAATCTATCAAAAAATTTCATGTATAGCCCCCACTACTGCAAAATGGGGTCTAACTAGATTACTGCTTCTTTGCACATTTTCTCAATGGTTTTTAAGTTGGTGAATGCGTTATATGCATCTTGAGAAATTCCTTTCAAAATACCTATCCTATGATTCAACATGTTTAGAATTACACCCCTTTTTAGTGCACCATCAGATTTAGGAATTTCACAATCTACATTTATTATTAGTGCTTGCACTATTACCCCCATGGGTATCTCTTCTATTTGAACTCCTATCTCAACAGTGTGCCTAATTTCTTCCACACTCCTTTGCACATTTTTTTTCCTTTGGTTAAACTTTGAGTTGATCCTTCAGAGATGCAATTTTTGCTTCTAGGCTCTGAACTTTACCCTTTAACTCCAGCATTCATTGTAAGAAGCAACAAGCCTATCCTCAATTTTATCCATCTTTGCTTCATTCATGAATGAAAAGTGATTAATCATGTCATAGATCTCCTTACCTCTAGTAGTATCCAATGTTTAGGTAATCATGTTACTTTGAGCAGTCTCTTCTACTTTCATCATTCTAGGCTTATTAGTATCAGGGGCATTACTCCAAACAACTAGGGTCTTAGTATCTATATTAAAACCTAGCCCTCTCTTCAAACCCTCACTATTGGTGGCCTCATAGCTGATTTTATTGTCTTTCCTTCTAATTTGGTCAAGTAAAAAGGCCCTTTCAATATCCTAGCTTGGCCCTAAAACCATGCCACTTCTATGCACTAACTCTCTGGCCTTTGTAGGGATCATTGACTCACTATCTGGATCATATGTCAATAGTTTTTCTACTAACTCTTTAGTTTTCTCAAGATCTTCCCTTGGCATAAGGCTCAATGTGAGCTCATTTTTCTTAACTTTATACAAAGAACTTTTAAATTTTGATGATTTAATGAAATCATCATCTTCCATAAATTTCTCAGATTGGATAAGTCTATCATCCAACCAAGAAGCTACAATTTGCAAATCAATTGAGGCTCCACCTAACTCTTTTGGCCTCTCATATAAATAATTTTTCCTAATGTCAGCAAAATATTAACATTACCTAGTATATCTTGCAGGGCTCTGCTCACCACCCTCTTTGGGATATGCATAGTCTTTTGTCTTTTGTTCCTTTTGGCTATCCATGTAGAAGATGAAGGCTACTCCTCCTCTTTAACATTAATCTCTAACTGAACATTAGGCTCAAGGGATTCTCAATTTATTATTCCCTCCTCTCCTATAGGCTCATTTTGCATTTGAGCCATAATATGATCAAAATTCTCTACCATTTTCCTCAAATTCCTGGGATATGGTATCTCTATGTAAAAACCCTTAAAATCTAGATTGGTCCTCTTCAAGTCATCCTCCACCTTTCTGATTTCACAATATTTTCTCAATAACTCCTTAGACTCCCCTATTGCCACTATATTTACAATTAAATCTTCTATAGGGATGGGTTTGCTAGGAGGCAGAATATAACCCCTAATAGCTTTGACTTCATTTTTTATATAATTCTCTGGGTCATACATTCTGTAGGGTCTAGTGGCAAATTTATACTAACCTAAATACTCATTGAGCTCCTCATAAGCATTCTTTCCAATTATAAAATCTCCAACTTTAAAGCATCTACACACAAATGTAAGTTTATGCAGAGAGGGAGGAATCATTTGTTTCTTCATCAATAAAAATTTCCAAAAGAATTCAATAATGGCTAACCCAGGAGGAAAATATTTGGGTAATATATGAGGTGGTTGAGGGTATGCATAAACCCTCATTAAGGTACATTCTTTGAAGAAAAATATATCACCCCAATTATGATCTAGCTTCATTTTATCATCCAAAAAGGAAGGTTTGAGTAATGTTTTTAGAATGGAGGGAGCCCTGAAAAAGGTATGATCTACCATTCCCATAATCACAACACTAAACAAATTGAAAAATACAATAGCATTTAAATAATGCAAATTTCTATCCCAAATACGTGTCCACAATTGAACAGGCAACTCACCAAATTCATTAGAAATTTGACCAATGAAATCTTGACTAATATAGCCAATGTTCTTATACAAGATCAGATGCATGAGCAATGAGTAGTGATGGAATTTGAAGTCCTTCAACTCTCCTTTCTTAGCATTCACAATTTGATAGTGCATGCTTTCAATAATGAACCCCACATAATCATACTCCCTATTGTGGAAAGGGTCTTGTATGTTAGATGTTGTTAGAAACAATGAGCCATATACACAATCTTCTACCCCATCACTCCCCAAAACTTTGTGTAATCCATACACAATGTTCTTAAAATAGTTCTTGAATCTACTCAGTAGCAAGTGGTCTTCTACTTTCCTTGGTATTTGCCCTTCCTTTTTAACATTGTAGGGAATATGAGGTAACATCACATTATTTAGATAATGAGTTTTATTCCTTCCAAATTTTCCCTATAAGTCCTCAATATCTATGGGCATATCCATCTGCCCCTCCAAACCAAAAGCCTCTAAAAAAGAATTCCTAGCAAGTGTACATAAAATGCTCCCATTGTGTTAGTGAAATGATCTAGTGACTGGATTATATGAATTTATCAGAGCCTTCAACAAATCCACATCAATAAATACTTTGAGGAATATTAATTTTTCCATATTCCTATTCCATGGGTTACATACTGGCACATTCTCAATTCAGTTATGATAGAAGTACGTGAACAAATTAAACCCATTGACCTTGGGGCACATTGCATCTCTACATAAGAAGTAAGGGTCTTTAAAGATATAGTTGTTAGCTGAAACTACATTAGATGATCATGGGAGTATCTTCAACCATTCCTCTACATGTTTATTTGGTTTTTAGACCCTAGTTTTCTTTTCATCTTTGATTGTCCCCTTCTTCCTCTTTCCTTTTTCTGTTACTTCAACAACATCTTCTCCTTCCTCTCCCACTTCTACTTAATCAACATGGATCTCTTCAACATCCATGTTAGGCATTAGTTTCGAAAAATTTATACCTCAAACTCCTACAACACTTGGCACAAAAAATCACAAAAGGTATGGATGCCTAGAGAATTTTTAGAATGGAAAACACAAGCTCTCGAAAATGGAAAATACTCTAAACCTTCAATCAAATCTTTATACTTTATTCATGTCATCTACCAACTTTAATAAATTTTGCATGCACAAGATTTAATACCATCCTTGTAGGGTTTCAACAAAGGATATCAACCATTTAATATGATCCTGAATTACCTTTTTATTTATTTTTTTACTTGGCTACGGTGAATTCATTCTTTTTCTTAACTAGTATGACACCTCAGCTGAATTCCTTTTTTTTTTTAAAACTTAATCTTCCACTTATATGCTGAGTCCCAACCCTACAACCCTCATATCATTGGATATGTAACTATTAGACCCTTACACTTATCCAGTAATGCTTCAAAAAACTACAATCATAGAAGTGTTAACCCTCTCTAAGCATGGCTTTGCAATATATTCTACACCCCTATGAGACCCTCTTATTGTAAGAACTCAAACCCTCTCAACATAGCCTTATGTATTTACACTTCAAAACATTTTTTATCCACATAAAACATCCATTTTACCTTTCATTTTATCTTTTACGCCCTTATAAGGAAACACATGACCTTTTTATTTTAAGATTTTCTTATGCTCATATGCCAAACCCATCTTGTATCCATGGAGAGAAACATGAAACACTTCTATGTCTTCACACTATACTTGCAAATGGAAGAGTGTAAGGGAAAACTTTTCTCTTAGAAAATAAACAGACTAGATTATATTTAAGAAAAAACATCACTATTGATTTAAGCACATGCAAAATGGATCACTTAAGTTATCTTCCACGTGGGCTGGGCCCATATGACACATTTGATGTGTTGCAATTTGATTCACTCTTTTCAAGGCCCAAGTGGCAATTTATCAGGTACCACACGACACCTTGCTCTTTATGTCACCACTTTACAATTGTCTGCGAGCTAAAACAATGAAAGCACATAGAAGAAATAAAACACCGCTTCACTCTTATGAGCTTCTTTTGTGTGTAGAACTATAAACCCCATTTAATATTCCCTTGAGACATCTTTTATCCCATCATGAGCCTTTACACCATTATGCCATAACAACAAAATGTAAGAGTGAAGACCAAACTAATCCATCTTTCTGCCCATCTGCTCAACTTGTTATCCATATCCCCATAAGTTAATGGACATAACCACTTTAAACCTTATTACACTAATATTCTTAAAAGGAAAATGTATAGCCAGAGGTACCTTAATGAAAAAAAATTTGTTCATCTGAGCTAACTCATCACCATAGAACCATAAGAAAAATCTTACAACGTATTGAAACTTCTTATGCACCATCACTCAAGGATCAAATGTATGGCCATAAAGATCAAAAGTTCACCACTTTTCTATTATGAAATACACAACCATATACCCATAAACAAAATTCCTCATTATGCTCTTACACAATTTAGCAAAACATAACCATAGAGATAGAGGAAAGAAAGCACAACATCCCTATGAGAAACAAGAACACCATAAAACTGTAAGAGAAAAGAACTTGAGATTTTTGAAAACCCTTTTGAAAATTCAAGATAAACCTAGGGTTTCAACACATTTAGGAAATTTTGAGGACTATATTGATGAAAAACCTTGAGAATTTAATAAAAATTCACCAACACAGAGATCAGGGCACAATTAGGGTAGCACAAGATTCAAAAGATGGTAAGAATAAAACCCCTAATCTGTAGGACATAAGAACTATATGATTTTTCACACATTTTTTGGAAATTCTTTGCACTATGAAAAATCAGACCACTAATACAAACTTGGAGGCAATTTGGACTTAAAGGTGTTTGCTGATGCTGATTGGGTAGGAAGTCTTTATGACAAGAAAAGCAGTAGTGGTGGAGCATTCTTTGTTTGTAAAAGACTAGTGTCTTGGACAAGAAAGAAACAAAATTATACCTCTCAATCCACATCTAAGGTAGAATATGTGGTAGCAGTAGTTAATTGTTCAAACATTGTTTGGTTCAAACAACTATTGGAAGGAATGAAGGTGGAGATCAAGGATCTAGTAGTCATATACTATGATAGCACTAGTACAATCAATATATCAAAGAGCTTAGTGATGCATACCAAAACAAAGCACATTGCTATAAAATATCACTTCCTAAGAGAATTGGTGTAGGATAAAGAAGTCAGATTCGAATATGTGAACATAAAAGAACAAATTGTAGACATACTCACCAAGCCATTACCTAAGGATGTATTATTGTATCTAAGAGGTAAGCTAGGGGGCATTCCCCTATCTGAAGCACACTAAATGAATTTTAGTGATGCATCAACCAGAGCATGTTGAAGATCAATCAGTTGATGTAGTATTGACAAGGGCATATTGCAAATGAATCAATACTTAAGGTACATTGATATTAATAGATTTTTTGTCTTTGATATGTACTATTAAAGAGGAAGAATTTTACTATCATATCTCTTAGAAATTTTTTTTATTACAAAGATGGAGAAGTTTTCTATCATAAAAACTTTAGGAAGAGATTCTAAAAGGGAGAATGAACTTGGCAGAAGTTGTTGCAGAAAAAATTTTTCTGACAAAGGGAGAAACTGAAGGCAGAAAGAGTTCACACTGATAGAGGGAGTTTTCATGGATAAAACTAAGGATATGTTCGTTACTTTATTCTTGTTCCAAAATTGCAATGAGTTATGACATGTTGTGTTGACATCAATGCTAAAGAGGGAGATTGTGGGATATAATTGATTAATTATGTATTGTCTTTGATGTTACATAAATGTCATATCATTATCAATCAGTGCATGCTGAACTCACAGAGGAAATTGAGACAGTTTTCTATGTCTACCAAGCATTCCTATGTTTTCCTAGTTTAGATGATAATGTCTACCAAGTTCACTCAGGCACCAAAGGAAAGTCTAAAAAAGATGAGTGTTAACCAAGCTCACTCAATTAATGAAGGAAATGTTGGATGGAACTAGTGCTAACTGAGCTCACTCAATTACTAAAGGAACTTTGTGAGTATGCAGTGTTAACTGAGTTCACTTGGTTAACACAAGAAAATTGTTTCTGAGTTAGTGTCTATAGAGAAGGGTTGGCTAATGAAGGATTTTCTTGTTTTGGCATATTGAATTTAATTGATTTATCTATTGGTTCTAGCCGACTAAGAAGATGAATATAAGTTATTCAGAGTTGTATTTTAGCCAACTTGACAATATGGATGATATAAGTATAAGTTCAAGTTGTGGGTTAAAAGATGTGTGAAAAAGTTGTGAATATATTGAAGATTTAATGATGAAGAGAGGAAGTATATATGAAGGATAAGTCGAATATCCTTGTCGAGCTAAAAAGATATATTCAATCAGAATGGATCAAGTATACAAGCTAGAATAGAGATCTATAATCAACAATTTAGTTGCCTCAGAAATTAGGTCATCTCATTGTTACTCTCTAACCATTGTAGCAGTGATCTAAATCTCTTAATAGAGTTGGCTTAACATCTATTTGTAAATCCTCTAACAAGGTGGCATTTTTGTTTAGTTGATTAAAGACCTCTAATAGGGCCACTCCTAATAGGGTGATTAAATCCTCTAATAGGGTCACACCTAACAATGTGTTTTATAACCTTTAATAGGGTTGGCTGCTAATAGGGCTCACTTTAGAGGAGTGAAAATAGTAACTAGTTGCAGTTGATAGTTTTTCCCAAATTGAGTTTCCATGTTAAAATCCTGGTGTCAAATGTGTTCATGCTATTTTTATGTGTTTGCAACTAAGTTAAAGTAATGGTAATCATAGATAACATTCAAAGATTTGTATATTTAGTATTTACCGAGTTACAAAATTTCATATGTGTTTGCCGAACATCAACATTATTTAGTTCTCAAAGTTTATTTTGTACTAACATCTAAGGGATCTAGGATTTATTTTAGTGGTAACTGATTGATTTTGGAAATATGGCCAATCAATCAAACATGATGAGATATGTGGTTATCATTTATGGCAACATATGTTTTGCAGTTTAGTTATGATTATTTGTGAAGGAAAATTGTCTAAGTATTAGACAATGTTACAACAACATGATGAGAATTATTGATAGTGAAATATTCTCCTGTGTAGTTAACCATAGATGCATGACATCATTCTGATGATGCATACTAGTGCACATGTCCATACAAGTAACCAAGTTCAAGTTATGGAGGAAATACCCATGTAGTTACTTCATAGTGCAGAATAGAGCAAGTCGACAAATTGAGTTGTACGACTTGAAGAATTATTTTAGTTATCAAATCTTAATGAGATGACTCTAAGGAAAGTATGGGAGTTGACTAAGGAAGAATTTATTAATATGTTTGATATAAGTAAAGAACTTCATTTGTAAATTTAAGAGGTGTGTGATATATGTGATATGTGTTATATTCGAATGCGAATGTGAAATTGTTTTATGTATGATGTGAATTGATATATGTGTAGTTACTCTTTGGTTATGAAATTAAGTGAATAGAAAGAAAGAAAGATTATATACAGTCTACCAAATGATTGTATGAAGAACTGATAATCAAAAGAATTGCAAAGTACATCAAATGATCCAATTTTGTATGTATGTCTATTCCCTTGAAGAACTTAATTGTATAGTTGCATGTTAGGGTAGTGGGCTCTTCTTGTACACATTTGTATATGATCCACTAACTCCTAACAAGGTTGAAGAAACTCCTAATAGGGTTGAGGCTTCTAACAAGGCCTATTCTCCTAATAGGGACTCGAGACACTATACATTCTTCATAGACTCCTAAAAGGGTCAATATCCTTAACCAGATTCTTTAGATAGTGAATCATCTAGTGGGTTTCATCTCCATTGGAGTTTTCCCTTGGCTAGGGTTTCCCTAGTTAAAAAAAAATTGGTGTTATAATCTCTCTTTATGTATGGTTGTTTATACTCTTCAACATTATTGGTTTACTTTCTTGTACATATGGTAAAGTAACTAATAATATCTAGTTGTGGGAAAAAAGATTGAATATATTTATTCAGCCCCCCCCTCTTAGTATTATCTATTTCTAACAATTGGTATCAGAGCATTGTTATTCAAAAAAGGCTTAACAACTTGAACAAGATCCCTATGGATATGGAACAATTGAAGAATAATCTTGAAGAAGCTCTTGAACAAATTGATCTCCTTACTGATGAAAGAGATGTCTTGAAGGACAAATATAAAGATCCAAAAGCTTATATTGGTAAACTGAAAGACAAGATAGATGACCTAAAGAAAAAATCACCTAGTGAGAAAACTAGTTATGATGATATTAGAGATCTAAAGAATGAAAGTAAGATCCTAAAACATGAGTTAAAAATAGTTGAACTCAAGCTAAGTATTAAGAAAAATGGAGAAAAGAATGACTTTGAAATAAAAGATGAAAATGTAGATCTAAGATCTCAGTTAAGTAAAGTAACATTTGAATTAGAATCCATTAAGTTGGAACATGCAAAATTAGAGAAATACAATACTATTGTGAAAGGTGAATTGGTGCTAGCTAAACAACAACTTGAAAAATTATATACTAGTAGTGAAAAGATTGAAGAACAAATATTTGTACAAAGACCTAGTTATGATAAGACTAGACTTGGATTCTTTCTTGGACAATCTGCCAAGAAATCTAGTGAGAAAGAAGAACCTGATATTGTTGAAGTCAAAAAGGATCTAAACATGAGAAAATATGATGATACATCAAAAAAAAAAGAGAATGTTTCTCACTCTGAGAAATGTAAAGAATTTGATCAAGATGAGGAAAATAGAAGAAAGGAATCTCATGTCAGATGTGATGAATCTGAACATACTAGAGATGATTGTAAAGCTAAGTCTATTAAACCTATTTCAAACTTTTATTGTCATAATTGTCATGGATATGGACACTATGCAATAGATTGCAAGAAACCTAAATTTGATAATGATAATGCAAATAGGAGAATGTTTAGGAACACTAACCATGTAGCAAATAGAAGAAGATCTCATAGTAATGAAAGTGGAGAAAGAAGAAAAATTGTTTTTTATAGATGTAACAATCTTGGACACATTGCAAAGAATTGCAGAGCACCTGACAACTAGAATAATGAACAAAGAAGGAATGTACCTATACATCAGTTATGTAATAACTTTGGACACACAAAAAATTTCTATAGAATGGATAGAAGAAATCTTAATAGGAATTAGAACTACAGAAGGAACAATAAAATAAATGATGACAATCTAAAGGAAGAAAAGAAATAGCTGACAGATGAATTTAAGGAAACATTTGTAAAAGCAAAAGAACCTAGAAGTTCTCATACAGTTCTAGAGGAAGTCCATCCTAATGTACCTGATAATATAGTATAGTCACTTATTGTCTATGACCCATACTACCTGAATTAAGCATTCTCAATAAAATAATGCATCAGTTAAGTGAAAGCTAATGTTAGAGAGTATACTAGAAGTTGCATAGTTAGCAATACACATTAGACACTCAAAGAAGTCTACACTAAAGTGTGCATTGCTTAATATGATTAGTATAAGGATATGTAACAAGAATAACCTCTTTGTTATACAGAGATAGTATATTAAACTAGTGGCAGATACACATTTAATGTGAAGTATAGATTGTGAAAGATTTAAAGCACACAAATTGATTTGTGAACATCATTTTCTTATGTGAAATCTTAAGTGCAAGATTGAAGAGATATTTGAAGTATTGAAGAAGTCTGCAGATACGTGTGATTGCTAAAAACCTTAAAATGTGAAATTAAGGTATTTTTAAAAATTTTTGAGTATATCTTTAGAAATGGAAAGACAAGAAGTGTTTAATATTAGTAATAGACCTAGATATTGTTGGAATTACAAGTATGAAAGTAAAATTTTGAGAGGGGTGGGGGGGGTGAATCTGCAGTTAAAACATGAACCCATAAAACTTTCACCACACATCCATCTCATACATTCAATTGAGAAATTGAAATAATATGTAAATCACATACATCTAAAACATGTAAACATATAAACAATCACACATTTGACACTAGATATGATTACCAAAAAAACCTCCAAGTGAGAAGGTAAAACTGGGGTGGGGATGACACCCACAAATCTTCACTACTATTGTTGTAAAGTGTATCCAATTAAGGTTATAATGGTTCAATCATAAGCTATGATCTGCCCTATGAAAGGCTTGCCTTGTTAAAGGCTTACAAAGACTATTAAGTCCAACCTTGTTAGAGGATTTGAACACCTTGTTAGAAGTGTGCCTAATTAAAGGACTTTTGATCATTCACTTGGAATGTCACCCTATTAAAGGATTTACTCTAGCCTATTTGGACTACTTTGTTAAGAGATTTTACCAAAATCACCTATTAGGATGTTTAGGCATAGATCTTGTGATTGGCTCTAATTTCTTGATTAAAGATAAAATCTATATAATGTCCTTCTTGATCCTTTTGATCTAATATGAAAATTGGTGTATCCTCTATTCTTTGTTCTCCTCTAACTGATTCTGTAATTCACCTCTTCTCAATAACTTTCTAAGTCTCCATGAATGCTCTGTTTATGCATGCAAACTTCTCTACACTTCTCCTTCAATCCTTATGTGCACATACAAAGTTTAGGGTTTCCATATTCATTAATAAGACTAGGAGACTTAGGGTAAGGTATGAATCTACAACTTAGATTCATCCATATTGCCTCTTTAAACCTTCCCTTTTTCTAATTGGTTGCATGCAAATACATAGGGATTTTGCAAATAGATTCATCCTTATCTCTAAAAGATCACAATCTATCCTTAGGTCAGATAGACAATGGTTTACATATGATTTTGGGCAATTACAAACAATTATGTCAATTTTTATCACTCGGCACTTGATGTCACTGATGCTCGAAACATACTATAACTCTGTTCTAACTCAACTCCTAAACTACTTAACATTCACTATGTGCTTAGCACCTGAATCACTCGGCATGGTTTATCTGCTTAGCACTTGAGTGACTCAGCACATGAGTGGCTTAGAACTCATTACAACTCAACATGGTCTAACATTCATATGATGTACTCAACATATATTACTAGTTTCGCATGAACTAAGTAAATTGCTTAAGTGTGTTGAAACTCACTAGTCAAAACCAATTTGAGATCAACAATCTCCCCCTTTGACATGAGTGTCAAAAACACTTGAAGATCCAGAATCAATCTAATCTTCTTGAGTATATCATAACCATGAATTGACTTATGTACAAAACTTCAAAGTTTTAAAATTCTGTAATAACCTATATATCTCAAAATTTGTAACACCCCCTGAGTTTTTATATCTATTTTGTATTAAAAAATTTGTGCTCCATCTGAGTAGATATGTCTCTGCTAATACTCTTTCATCTAATACTCATTCATAGCTGATATCTCTATTTTGCATTTTCTATTTTCATACTTACTCTCCATTAGATTTATCTCCCCTTAGCTTTATCTCCCCCTTTTTGACACAAATGTCAAATGGGTTGTACACTATACATGTATAATTTGTTTATCCAAAAATGATTGATGGACTAACATTATTATCTTTAGAGCTGTATCCTAGTTGTCACATGCAACATCTAATGACTTAAATTGAATAGCAAGTTCAGCAGCAGGGTGGACTAGGCCATCAAGTGTAGAAAGATTGGGGTCTTTCTTCAACAAAGTTTTTGCATAACCTAGTTCCTTGTGTAGTATCTCCATATGATGAGTGAGGGATGCCTGGATGCATGTCAAATTGGCTCTTATATTAGCCTCTTCTACTATTAATATAGCTAATTGACTTTGTGAATGAAGCAATGATTGAAAATGCTTCTCACTCTAAGCTAGGAACTTAAGTAACTATTTACCTGATATGCTCAAATTTCTCTCCATCCTCTCAATATGCTATTTGGTCTCTTGGGTGAAGAGTGCAGGGTCACACAATTTTGTATACAATGAGAAAATATTCTCAAGTATCTTCTTCACATTCTCAACCTTGGTTGCCAATGCAACTTGAGATAGTGCTATCTCACTAGATATTTTTTCATTAACTTTCCCTTGAAATTTTCTTTTAGACCATTCCATGAGTTTTGGATTAGTGTCTAAGTCTTCATTATTAATCTTCTCCACAATATCTAACAATTGTTCCCAAAGTGGCTTGGTTTCTTTAGGAGTACGCATGCTGAATGCATCTAAGAATATGTATTTGATTTCTTGTAATGCTTGCTTCTATTTATACTCCTTCCTAAGCATTTCTTGATATTTCTTCTTTTCCAATACTTGTTGCAAAATTCTTATTTTCTCAATTGTCATAGTATCATAATCAAACTTTAGAATCACTATGTATTCATCTAAAGTAACATCATAATAATGAATTACCTTCTCAACTTTAGATGAGTTGGAGCTTGGTACTAAGATTTGCAGGAGTATTGCTTCTGTGCTTAGCTTTTGAAGAACTTTTGTAGGATTTCTAGATGTTGGTAAGGTTATCAATTCTTGTATGGCTTCCTGCTCCTTTACCTTTGGTGTTTTTTCTCCTTCTTTAGTTTTGTCTTGATCTATGACTATGACTTGAGTTGCATATTGTGTCTATTTTGTAGGTACAGATGTATCTATGTCTCCTATTTGTTTTGTTGTTGTTTCTTTCTCCTCTTCTTTTGCAGTCTGCCCCTACTCCATAGTATCAACTTTCACTAATGTGTCAACCATAGGAGATGAGTCTACTAGTGTTTGCATTAAAGGTTGCACTTGAGTAACTTAAGGGATGGTAGAAAGTGGTTTATGTGGATTCACCTTATCCCTTCTAGAATTAGTTACTACCTATTGAAGTTCATCAACACTGACCAACATTAGATTTTCACACAATCTAGCTTGCAATGTGGATTGGTCAAGGATCTTCTTCAGGTTTTCTATAGTCAAGGGGTTGATGTTCTGAGCTGAATTATCAGGAACATCCTTAATAGTCATAGTTTCTATAGGTATGGTTGTGTCATGTGGAGAGCTCATCTTCAACATTTGTGTGTCTTGTTTACTCTGTTCTTCCTACTACTCTTCAGCTATAGCCATCTCATCTATCTTTTTTTGTGTCTTCTCCATAGTAGTATCATATTTTCTTTTTTTTGTTTCATCCTCCTTGTCTTCCTCTTCATCTTCATTATTTCTTCATCATCCTCTTCTTCTTTCTCAACATCAACACCCTCACCAAATCTTTTCTTAAGTTTCCTCAATAGTTTATCCTTCTTCTTCAGTGTGGAGGAAATCTTCAACTCAATCTCAATCTTTGACATCATAACATCATAAGTACCAAATATCTTAGCACTTTTATCAACCTCCCTACTAGGAGTGCAGTAATGGTAGCTGAGGCTTCATCAACATTGATCTCATAGCCTAAGGGTCTTAGCCATCTTACCCATTGTATTGATTCCTATATATAACTGTAATCAATATCCACAAGAAAAAAAATGTCATTGTAGTGTTTTTCAACTAAGGAGACATATATCCTTAATCTCTGCTTCATAGATTTCTTGAAGTCTTCAAAATAGCTAGTCATAACTGACTCAAAGTTCTCTCCCATTTTCTCAATATATTCATTAATTTGAACGACTACTGATCTATTTGTCTTCTAATCAACTTTTTCAAAATATGGGAATTCATTTTATACATCAAAGAATGTGCACACAAGTATTGAACCAAACTTACACTGTGCACTTTTTGTCTTTCTTATGGCTCCTAGGTTTTCATTAATTTGCTATAGTTGAAGTTCTACAAGATCATAAGTGTGATCTCTCTTGACAATTTTAAACCCAACATCAATAGCTATGCAAGGCACACTATTTAACCTACTTGACTGATAGAATTTATGAGAAATAACTCTAGTTGCAAAGTCAAGTAGAGGATCAATAATGGTATCTATTATCATTCCTCTTGTTAGGAATAAGGTGTCTCAACCTTGGATAATTCCTATTCTTATTATTTATTTTCTAAAATGTATTTCTTGCAAATAATGTTGATGTGTCAGCATCTTGAATTGTGTATAAGGAGATCATCACTAAAATGGTTATGACAGATTCCTATGACACGTAAGAGCTATGTTAGGAAGATTCAATGACAGGTGAAGACATGTGGCAACTAATAAATTTGAGTACTGTATACTCTACCCCAATAGTGGGGTTCCTATCTTCTTGGAGAATGGTAAAACCATAATATGGCTACCTTTGGGAGTAGCCCTAAAGTGAAGCGCATGTTATAAGCATTTTTAGGGTTGTGAAGAGTAGCGATGCAAGAAAGTTTATTGTTGGTACTGTGAGTTGCTACTGGAGTCTTCTGTTGTCACTATTGAACTTGCATTTCAAGTGTATTGTAACCTTGTGTTGAAGATAATACATTGTGCAAGTTCTGGAGGGGTGGGGTTGTTTTACTAAAAGGTTTTTCCCCACTAGAAAATCTTTGTGTTATGTGTTTCTTTCTCTATCTATTTTGTTTATGCTTGGTAGGCTGAAATATTGTTGTTTACATGATATTGAATTTGTAAGTGTAAAAGATTTTAATAGGATTTGCACCATACTTCTCTTAAGAGATTAGTGTAGGAAGCTGTTTCCACACCTAAGTGTCCTTATACCTCTCTTGTTCTATTTAGCTCATGTATTTTTCTCAATTACCTCTTTTGAGTCACTTTGTAGAGTCTTGGGCCGATCTAGGGTTGGGTATCTAGTTACCCTATGAATTATTCCTTTTGAAATCTTTATTTTCCCACCTTCCAACCATATGAATCCATCATACATTCTTCTTAAAACTATCTTGATCCATTCAATTTTAAACACTGTGGGGAAATCTAGGGCATGAGTTAAACCCTTTCTTTCAATAGTTTTGAATTCCTCTTTCAAAACACCATTTTCACACAACTTATCATAGGCTTGTCTTATCTCCATGTCACCCATGCCTTCTACTTTACAGTTGTAACATTTCCTCACATCTTGGACCATTATGACCTTGGATGGAATCATTGATAATGCACCTAATGGGTCATTTTTATAGGAAATGTGTGGTATAGCTTTGAAATCTAGTTGTTTTACATCATTGCTGACTAATTGAACATCAACATCTTCTTTCTCTTTCACATTTCTTGAACTACATGCCATTTTTTCCAAACTAGGGTTTTACAAATTTTAAACTACATAGCTTAGTTTGTGAAGAATACCTCTAAAAATTGAAGAACATGAGTGAGATAATTGCTGGAATCATTGTAGTTTCTTTAAACAAACTTTTGAATTATCTTCTACACCTTTAGCTCTTGCACAAATTTGAAATGAAAAGAAATGAATGAAAAAATCAATCATATACCCTTCAAAACCTTGCATTCAATGCTTAGTACATGTACAACTATAAAACTTGGCATTAATAGGATTTCAGCATCACTCGACATCTATAGGTATTATCATCACTCGATAGCTACTACAAACTCGACATCAACTAATTAGCCTAACAACTCAACATCAACTAGCATACCACTTGCCATCCATTAAAAATTTTCATGCTTGACAACAACATGAAAACTTGAAAGATTTAACTTGAATTTTCAACATGTTGCATCTTCATTCATGCTAATGAGTCTTTTTAGCACTGGCTTCTTTTGGAACTAATGTATGACACAACTCCTAAATATTAGTCCCACATACTTCTTAATTGCTTAGTTTGATGAGGTGTGATCACTTGACCTATTGGGTAAAGTAATCCCTTCTTCATTTTATGTACTACAATCATCTTTCTTATTCCATGTCTTATTCATGTCATTTCTAGTGTGTTCAACATCTACCTTGCCTTTTCCTTTGTCAAATTCAAAACTTGGTGTCTTTGACCTAGTTGAACAATGCATGCTAATATGACTAGTCTTCAAACAAATAAAGCATGTGGTTTGACTCAACCACCTTTTGTAGTTACCACTAAAATGTGTCCTAATATATTTTTTAGGAACATGTCCATATTCTTGACAATAATGACAGCTATATCTTGTATTACAATCCCAATTATAAGAGTTGTCATTCTTCCTTAGCTTTTCTTGCTTGTTTGATGACCATGTTGACTTGGATCTACATTCAAAAGCTCTATGTCCATGCTTCTAATAGTTATAAAAATATCATTCAAATCTTGGTGCATGCATGGTTCTAGTTCTACATTCATGCACTTGATGACCTTACTTGTTGTACTTGTTACAATGAATCATGTTCTTAGGTCTAGCATTCTAAGTTGTAGTCTTGCTCCTACACATATTACCAGTATGCCCTTTCTTACCACAATTATGACAAGTGGGTTTGGAGTTCTTACCTTTGTTGTTACTTTATTTAGCATTTTGAGATAACTCTCCTTCTTCGGTGCTTGAATATCCTAGTCTAGATGTATCATTGTTAGATCTATGGAATTTCAGTAGTTGCTCACAGTATTTGATTGCTTCATTTGGCTTGATGAAACTTTCAAAAAATTCTTTTCTCTCTCTTTAAGTCATTTTGTAGTTGTTCATTATGTAACTTCAATGTTGTAATCTCAATGTCTTTAACATTTAGTTCATAGTTGGCATTCATCATTTGACTTAGGGTATCCAATTGCATGTTGGAAATCTTGGTTAGTTTTGATGATGTCTCTTCCAATCTATTTTCCAAAATTCTTTTGACTTCTTCAATCATGGCTTTATCTTCCATGGCTTTCTTCTTATGTCTAGTTACTTTGCATAGCATTATGGCATGTGATTCTTGCTCTAACTTATGATTTTTTATTTCTTTAGCTTGGACCTTGTTCTTTTCCATTAGATCTGCAACTATTGCATCATACTCACTTGAGTCTCCATCTGCAAACAACTTAGTAGTGCCAATCTCTTTGTATTGTGTGTCATTCTCAACAATAGCAATCTCTTTCCTTCTCTTCAAGGAACTCTTTAAATATTCTCTTGCATCATTCAACTACTAAAGAATGAGATGTATTTCAATCTCCTGGTTCTCAATAGTTTTCCCTAACTTTTAGACTTCCATTTCAAGATGTTTTCTCAAAGCTGTAAAGCTTCTCTTTCAGAGAACAAGGCTTTGATACCAATTGTTGGAATTATAAGTAGGAAAGTAAACTTCTAAGAGGGGGGTTGAATCAATAGTTAAAACGCGAACCCATAAAACTTTCACCACACATTCATTTGATACATTCAATTGAGAAATTGAAATAGTATGTAAAGCATCTAAAACATGTAAACATATAAGGAATCACACATTTGACTCTAGATATGATTACCCAGAAAGCCTCCAAGTGAGAAGGTAAAACTAGGGTGGGGATGACACCCACAAATATTCACTACTATAGTTGTAAAGTGTATCCAATTAAGGTTACAATGGTTTGACCATAAGCTATGATCTACCGTGTGAAAGGCCTGCCTATTAAAGGCTTACAAAGACTGTTAAGTCCCACCTTGTTAGAGGATTTGAACACCCTATTAGAAGTGTGCCTAGTTAAGAGACTTATAATCATTCAATTGGAATGTCACCCTATTAAAGGATTTACTATAGCCTATTAGGACTAATCTATTAAGATATTTTACCAAAATCACTTGTTAGGATGTTTAGGCATAGATCTTGTGATTGACTCTAATTGCCTGATTAAAGATCAAATCTGTACAATGTCCTTCTTGATTCTTTTGATCTGATATGACAATTGATATATCCTCTATTCTTTTTTCTCCTCTAACTAATTCTGCAATTTACCTCTTCTCAATAACTTTCTAAGTCTCCATGAATGCTCTATTTGCGCATGCAAACTTCTCTACACTTCTCCTTCAATCCTTACACACACATACAAAGTTTAGGGTTTTTGTCTTCCTTAAGAAGACTAGGAGACTTAGGGTTAGGTATGAATCTATAGCTTAGATTCATCCATATTGTCTCTTTAAACCTTCCCTTTTTCTAATTGGTTGCATGCAAATACATGGAGATTCCACAACTAGATTTATCCTTATCTCTAAAAGATTGCAATCTATCCTTAGGTCAGCTAGAAAATGGTTTACATATGAGTTTGTGAAATTAAAAATAGGTATGTCAATTCTGTATCACTTGAGACTTGATTTCAATGATGCTTGACACATACTATAACTCTATTTTGACTTGGCTCTTGAACTGCTCAGCATTCACTATGTGCTTGGCACTTGAATCACTTGACATTGTCTATCTACTCGACACTTGAGTGACTCGACACATGAGTGGCTCAGCAATCATTACAACTCAGCATGGTCTAACATTCATATGATGTACTTGACATGTATTACTAGTTTGGAATGAACTAAGTAAATTGCTTAAGTGTGTTGACACTCACTAGTCAAAACCAATCTAAGATCAATAGATATAACTTCAAGAAACACCCATTTGTTTCTTTACATGATGACCTCATTGGAGCATTTTTAAAAGTAGTAAAAAATGTTCTTCATGTCAAAGAAATAAGAAGTTATATTCATTATAAAATAGAGAGCATATGAGATACTGAGATTCATAAGGAATTGAAGAAAATGTGAAACAATGATTTGTCATTGAAACTAGAATGTGCATACCTAGAACAACTTAACCTAGTTAAGCACATGTTCTACATGGACTTTGATAACCATGAATGAACAAGAATAATTTTGAGTAGAATTCATGATGACCTTCTATGGTTGGGAGATTCTATTATATGCATTGATAATGACCTAATTCACAAGGTCACAGGTTTGAGAAAAGAAGGAGGCAATCCTGTCAACATAAAGAATGTGGGCATAACAGTTGAGACAAATCTCAACACAAGTTTTGATGAAAAAAACATGAATATTAATGCCATTCAAGATGATGGAGTAAGAATCCTAAGTAAAATTTTTGGTTATAAATTCAACCATGAATCTAGGATAGATTTAGTCCCTCCTATATTTCTTCATGTATCTTACATGATGGTAGTAAAAGGTGAAAAGGTTAATCTATGTGATATTATCCGAACTTAGTTGTTGGATAACATATCAAAGATCAAGAAGTCTAGGAGCATAATCTTTAGGTTTGAATCCCTACTGACTCATATATTCTTCTATATAGCAATGAAGTTTCCTAGAATTTCAAATTGGGATGGAAGTGAGTGTGCAATGTAGACTATCACTTGTGCATACAAAACTAAACCATAAATAGTTAGAGATAATGATATTGACAGAATGATTATATCATTCCAAGCTGAAATGAAGCAAAGGTATAACACACCTCCTGTGCTAATAGAAAAATATAAGGATGAACTATGTTTCATGGTAGAAATAGATTTCACATGCATGGAGGTAGTAGTTCCTCGAGTAAAGTTTATTGAACCTATGGGTTATGAAATGAGTGCTGAACTAATTGAAGGATATGCACAGATAATTCTACACTCTAAAGTTGATTCTAAATGCCCTATATGGGGACATATATTGAGAATATGAGAGAATTCAAAAAAAATCAAATAGTCATGGAATCCAAGAGGAAGAGGATGTCAAGAAAGGATTTTGAAGAGGTGAAAGGGATAGTCTCATAAATTAAGGCTAGTGGTCAATCTAAACTATTGACTCCTACACCTATTGTAGTGGCCGGACCTACTAAAGAGGTCATAGTTGCATAGACAAGTGCACAAGCACCTATAATGCCATATGCAATAGTTGTGCAGCAACAACTTCTGAAGAATCCAATGAAAACAAAGGGAGTATCAGCACCAAGGAAGTCTACAAGGCTTGAGAAAACCAAATCTCCTCCCAAGAAGAGAGTCAAGCAAAAAACTAGTGGACCAAGTAAGAGGAGAAGAACCTTGCAAATCAATTCCTCTAAATCTAAAGAAGAGACTGTTGACAGAATAGTAGAACTAGCATATTAGGAAGCATAGACTTTAGTGAAAAGAAAAGCATGGAATCCAAAGGTAGAAACTATTAACATGAAGATTATTAATGAAAATAATTTTGTGCAATTGAATAAGTATAATGATTTGTACAATAATATGGATAGGATATAGCTAAAAAATGTTGTAGTTAGAAATATGATTCTAAAAGATAAAAGGTTTGATAGCATAAGAGGTCAAATACCTAAAGATTTGTACAATAGACTAAGAAATAGGAAAAGTAGAGTAATTGAGGAAGATAAAAAAATAAGGATGTATATGGCAAAAAAGTTGTGCATAGTAAATAATGAGGAAGAGATAAAGGAAATTTTGAAAGGAATAACACCATTGTTGAGAAATAAGAAGAGATCTATTTTTCTTATGGGAGGAAATTATGATGAGTTGAATGTGGAAACACAAAAAGCAATAGTTACATACATGTCTACTATGCTTGAGGATACTAAAGAGAGTGCACAGTCAGAGGAGACAAGCCCTACTGTGGCATCACTTAGTCCACCTCATAGTTTTGAGCAACCAGATCAAACTCCAAATATTTCACCACACATTACCATTGATAGTGAATTTATTCAAGTGGATAACACAAATTTAATAGTGGATAGAACTAAAGATCCATTCAAAGATTTTGATTCTGTCATTGTTGGCACTATTGTTGATTACAACATCTCATCTAATGAAGAAAAAGAATAGGAGCAAAAGGAAGAAGATGCACCTTCTACAAAGAAATTTGAATCTAGCACTGAAGCAACTACTGCAAGTGCACCTATAGCCATAGAAGTAGTAAAACCATCTACACCACCTACACAAGCAATAGTGGTCACTACAGTAGTAGTACAATTAGATGAAGAAGATGAGGTACAAAACCTTATATCTTCTTTAAGTAAATTCGTTGAAAAGAAGAAATCAGTCAAGTCTATTGAGAAGAATTTAACCTTAGTTCTAGACAGATTGAAGAAGATAGTAAGTTATAATTATACACCTACATAAATTCAATAGAGAGCAACAATTGTGTGCCAAACCTTTGATAACAAGTTTACAATGCTTACCAATCTGGCCACAATTCAAGCACAGACTGATTATGATGGTAAAATTCTTAACACTATGTGTAAAAATATAAGAAATGACATAGAAACATTAAATGTATGCATTAAGGTAGATTATGGAATAAGGGAAATAGATTTATGCTAAGTGCAACTTGGCATACCTTCACCTTCACAGTTTTGATGGGAAAATCAAAGAGAAGATAATTGAGCTTCAAATGCTCACTGATAACTTTTTGAAATAGAATCAAAAGTTAGAAACCTTTTAGCATACAATGCAAACACTTTATGATAGTATCCAGGATATATGTTAGGCCTCACCCAATTTTCCCTAGCATAGATGACATATTTGATGTTTTGATATACTTTTGAGACTATAGGGTTATGTTATTTTAATATCTATATTTTGATGAGCCACACTTATGTTTTCACATTAATTCATAAATGATATAATTGATAATTTTGTTAATGTTCTAACCTTTTTCAATTGCTTTGATAGAAGCTAAATTATATAAATGCTTGTAATGTGAAATTTTAATGTTTAAGTGGAGGTATGTTACTTGCATTTTGATATTTAGGATTTGGATATTTTGACATTATTCAAGACTTAGATGGACAATGGCTATTTATGATATGTACTAAGAACCTAATATTGTGAATGAGATGATCAAACAAATATGAATGCAACTTTACACATGTTAGGATATAAATTAGATTATGATGTGATGTGAAAGGTTAATTTGATTATGATGATTTATGATTTAATGTGATATGAAGATTTTGATATTCTAACATTTTGAATGATTTATTGAAAATGATTAGGAGAAGAAAATTATTTGAATTATGTTAATATGGATTGTATAACATTTGAATTTATATGCATTTATGATATGTATTGTACTATTGATACTCCAATTTGGTATGCAGGAAGTGGAACCATGAAATTTTTTAGGCGAAACAAGGTCCAAACCTATGTGAACATGGTTTAGCCAAGGTGAATCTTTGGAATATTCAAAAGCCTCATTGTGATGTATTTTATTTCGTAAATGTAAGCTTGCTTATGTGTGAAATTATTAATATCAAAATGCATTAGAGACATGTCATGATGATGTGTAACATGCCTTAGTGTGTCACTTGACACTTGTAAGTTTTTGTGTGTTAATGAGATGTCACCTAGGGTTGGTCATGGTGGAAATTTACCCTAAAATTAATTACCTTGTTAATAAGTGAGTAAACCCACTTGATAAGGGATAGGACGGGTCACAATCAAAGGAAATTCGAATTTAGACTTGGCTAGTATTTTGAGGGGTCATTAGGTGGTCCCAAAGTATCTTTTAGGTGAAAATAAGTTACCCATATAATAGTATATCATATTAGAGGCCTAATTTTGACCATATTAATGCCTAGATAGCCTAGGAGGCCCTTTTACCAATGCATTCTTCAACCAATTCGAAGTTGGAGTTGTCACATGACTTTAACCTTTCTTGCATAGTTGGTTAAGGTCCTATTTTTTAGAAGGGACAATAGTGCAAGAGAAAGTGGGCTTCATGTCTTTGCCAAAATAACATAGTGGAAAAGCCTTTTTAGGGAGACTTGGACAAACTAGTGAGGTGTTCACCCACTCTCTAAGTTTAGAGATGGTTAGGTTTTGGAGGGAGATTAAGGGAGCTCTAAAACAACTATCATTACCTTTATATTGGACCAAGTTTGGTATTTCAAAACCATGCTCTTTCTTTTAGCATTGCATAATGAATCTGCAAACATGGAGTAATTGTTTTTGGATCATGCATTGTATAGTGAATCTTGGTATTATAAATTTTGATATTGTGTTGTGATGGTGAGAATGTGTATTGTGTTCATGTATTTTTTCTTGGCTTTCTTTGTTGATCTTCTTTTAAAAAATTTGAATGTCAAGTGTTGTTACGGGTGTGAGGGCTTCACTCACCCTTTGGGAAAGGAAGAGAAGTCCAGGGTGAAAGGCTTAGTTGGGATTGAAACATAATTGAGAACATTGGAGTATGTGCTCCATTGTATGCCATATTCATTCATATCTTTCTTTGGGGGTGATAAGGGAAAAATGGTGTAGAAAGGAAGTTTATGGAGTATGGGCTTGAAGGAAGCTATAGTTGATGGTAGTATGTTTGGAGGATGTTGGTGAAAGGCCTGAAAGGGCATATTTATGAAAGCCCCAAAAGGGCATAATGTGAAAGCCTCGAAAAGGCATCAAAATTGTTTATTATAGATATGATTTGATATGGAAAGTCTCCTATTTGAAAGCACACCTTCACCCAATGTTTATGATTGCAATGGTGAATCAATATGCAAGCCTTGGAAGGGATTGTTTTGTGTTATGTGGTGTGTTTCATGCATTAGCTAATAATGAGTGTGTATATCTCATTTGGAAATTATTTCCCTTGCTCAGTGGGTGGCTTCATAGAAGCCTAGGATGGGAGGTGAGCCTCCATGGTTCCATGTTTGTGTTGTTTTGTAGGTTTTGAAAGTATGGTTCCTATGAAGATATTAGGGTTTCTCTCTTGGAATTGTGGAAAAGTTAAGTGTGTGGAAAGACTAATCCTTCCCATGTCACTCCCTAATGTTTTGGGATGTTGAATTTCCTTTATTGATTCATTAGAAAGCAAAATGGGATCTACTTTTTATTGTATATTGTTGTGATTGTGTAAAGTGAAGGTTTGAGAAAATTGTATATAGTTGTCTTTGTATGGAGATATTCATTGTAAGGAAAGGCATGATAAAATTAGATGATCAAGCTTCTACAAATATTAAGATCTATACATTTAGTTTAAAGTTAAGTCTTATGGGGTCTTCATTTAGGATAATCCTTGTAAATATTATACAAGATAGATTGAGTAAACCATTGTAAATTTCACAATTATGTGATTTGATGTAATATGGAGAAGTTATGTAAATGAGACAATCCTCCTTATATTGATCTATAAATCCAATGGTAAAAATATTTCATAGTTTCTGTTGGGACTAAAAATTGCATGGTCAATTTTGAGAACCATTGAAAAAATCAAGCCCTTAAATGCTTTTAAGTGAGATTGTACTTGGTTGTCAGTCTGAGGCCTAAGAGGTATTTAATATTTCTAACACCTTTCATTTAGTGCGTCTATGTGTTCTATGAACTTAAACTGATATTTCAAACCAATCTGCGAAGTCCCATTTTGAGCTAGTGTCAAAATTTGCAATTCTGCCCAAGTGTCAAATAGCGATCAGAGGCCCAGTTTGAATTTGAATATCTTTTACCCAGTAATGTTTCATGGCTCACCACTTTGGGGATGTTTAGTATGCATATAAAATAACCTATGTTTCAATTTTCTAGTCATTTTGAATCCGTTTGACTAGGTTTTGTACCCCCCAAAGTTGGTCATTTACTATTTTGTGCATTTGACTAGTTGTTCACAATTCTGGGAAGCCCTGTTCAACCAATCATATCTTTGACCCAGTTCACCCAAATGAAAAAATTATTTTTGCATTATGTTCCAGGGGTCAGACACTTCATATGTTTCAATTTTGAGATCATGACAAATCCATTTTATCAATTTGGTAACATAATTAAAAACCTAGTTTATATTATTTTGTTACGGCTAAGGTATCCTAATTGATCCGTACCCCTGTTTGGCATGTTATAACTTTGATCCTATGATTGTTAAGCCTAAATGAATTGTACCATTGTGTTGTGTCCTGAAAATCCTTGAAGTATGCCAATTCTTAAGTCATGATGAATCCTTCTACATACTTTCACATGTCTGTACATTTGCTAAAAATCACTTTTTGACACATTTGCCAATTAAAATTTCCGAGTGCCTATTTTCGAAAATTCGTCAAATGTGCCCTGTGATACGTCATGAGCCCAAAACATGGAATTATATTCTCTTCATGGCAAAGAACATATATCCTAGTTTTCAAAACCTCAAGTGATCAATAACCCAGTTTATAATGCCGAACCCGAGCCCAGTTTATGTTTTTTTTAACATTGTTTGCCTGCAAGGTAATTGAAGTATGGATGTTAGGCAATTAAAATCTTTTGATTGGAAAATCGTCATGGGCTGAGAATTTGCAGTATGCTCGAGCATGTAGGATTGAACACTCATGTCAATTTTTGTGGCTTGGTTACTTGATTGGATCGGTTTTTAATGCCAGCTAGCGGGTCTCCAGACACAAATTCACAATTGATCAACAGTGAGTTTTAAATGATGAATTGATATTTGAATTTGAATCCTGTTAGTCTGAGATGTCCAAATTGATCAATTTGATGGATCAGTGGTTAAATGAAATTTTTTTAGCCGGACCCACCTTGGGTCCGACTATTCTCATCAGATTACAAAAACATATTTGGAGAGTAAAAGCATATTGAAGAGTTATAATGATTACAAATTTCAAAATTATTTGTTATACAATATGCAAATAAAGTTATGCTTTAAAATGAGAATGATAAGGGCCTTCACATGATTGTATAAAAAAAAGCTAATATTGAAGACTTCATGGAATGATGTAATATGAAGAAGAAGCCTTTTACAAGTTACTCACCAATAAATGGAAAATAAATTGAAGGAGACGTTTACAGCAAAGCATCATGCAACTGATTCTATTAAGTTCCAAAAGCTTGATGATGCTCCCAGAAGTGAATCAATTAGAGATGGGCCAATAATCTTATTAGATAATAAAGATTTTCCAATTCAATTTTCTTTTCAGACAAATGGATTCCATGGAGAGCACTATGCAACCATATAAAAAAACGTGATATACATGGACTCACAAATTTAGAAGAAGTCTATAGAAGGTTATCCTATAGATTCAAGTAGGTTTTCTGTGCATATGGTGTTACACACAAGGGGAATCATTGATTGGTTGCCGGCTTTGATATTTCATAACTTTTTGGATCATTTTGTGGTGCCCAAATTAAACTCCAACAACATATTTTTGTGACTCAAAGACAAAGCTTAGAACAGATTACAAAGGAATGCCCACAGTCTACAGAATTTCCATGTAGAAAGAAGATTGCATCATTTTGAAGTCCACGAGTTTGAAGAGGAGCACCACGTTGGGAGAAAAGGAAAGATTGCATAAAAACAACTCTCTCCCACATTGTAGTGTTAATTTGGAAGTTGTGTTTGAGAGGGATTTTGCAACATGGGAGATATGCTCCATGTCTACAGCAGAGGATATTTCCATGCCCAGCAATTCATGCAATGAGGATGGAAGTCACATTGAAACAAAAGATGGAGCCATGTTTTGCTAAGTCCCCACACCAGGATAAACAGGGGTCCACATTTTCAGAGCAAGCTACAGCATTAAACAAGAAACCATCCACAATCTGAGCCGCCCACACCATGAAAAAGACCAAGGCAACGTTTGGAGATCAAGAAAGCACAGTCAGCGTTTAAAGATGTAGCAAAATGTGGAAGATTAAAGAACCAATGCCAAATCAGCTCTCATGCCATATAAACAAACCTGTAGAACCCCTACATGGATAAGAAGAACACGCTTCAAAAGATGTTCATTCTATAAACAACAAAGGGACTCTCACATTTTTTGTGAAGTGTTTAGCAATCAAGGAGATCTTTTGAAGAACAAAAATGCCATGAACCAGCCGCATGGTCATCACATCAATGACAGGGGTCGGATTCTTTCAATAGCCTCACAATTTTTAGACAAGGGTGTTGATTGGTATGAAGTGAGGAGCACTGGTAGTCAGCACCAAAGAAACAAACTCCATGTAAAGATAAAGACACCCTACGCTAAGAGATGAAATAACAAGTATAAGAAGCCGCTGACCATTAGATAACAAGCAAGTACGGCTAAAAATACAGGACTCACGTAGGTGAAAGAGTTTAATAGCAAGAATATAGGAAGAATACCATGGCTGTGACAACAGTTTGAAGCCAGCCAATGTCAAAGAAAAAGATAGTGGATTGAAGGAGATGCCATCATTAAAAGGAGATCCAATGCCTTGCAAAGACAAACCTGCAGTAAGAATGAGCAATGTCCACGCCAAAGAAGGAACTCCCATGCGTGTAACAACAATGTAAGAATAGAGAGAAGCCACTGGGAAGGAAACAAACCTACTTTATCCCACATTGGTAAGTGGAGAATCTATTTTATAGTTTAAATGCTAAAGCACACATATTGTAATATGAATTGAGAAAGAGGCCTTTTGAAGGCAAACCTCGCGTGGGACCTGACCTAGATGCTAGGTGGAGGTGATGTCATTGTGTCACAGCTTATATTTTAAGCGAAAGTGCAGAAACACTGATGTGGCACCAAAAAATGGCGATTGAATGAGGAAGCGACATGTGGATTGATTCGATGCATTCCGCATCCCCGCAATATGAAGTTGCACCCAGTTTAAATAATGTGGGAATGCAGGCTTGCGCCACGTGGCGGCGAGGCCCAGACCAGGGGTGAGGTAGGCAGGTGATGAAGCAATCGATCAGCCAATCAAGCGTTGCCATGTGGAAAACCTCACATGGGACCCGACCCAGATGCTAGGTGGAGGTGGCATCATTGTGTCACAGCTTATATTTTAAGAGAAAGTGCAGAAACGTTGATGTGGTGCCAAAAAATGGTGATTGGATGAGGAAGTGACACGTGGATTGATTCGATGCATTCCGCATCCCTACAATATGAAGTTGCACCCAGTTTAAATAATGCGGGAATGCGGTCTTGCACCATGTGGTGGCGAGGCTCAGACCAGGGGTGAGGTAGGCAAGTGATGAAGCAATCGATCAGCCAATCAGGCATTGCCATGTGGAAATCCGAGTGGTGCCAAGCGGGCTCAGAAAAGAAAAGGAAAATTCTCAAGTGCAAAAAAAAAAATAATAATCTTAAATTATTATTTCAAAAAAGATATGCACGTTCAGATTTTAAAATGCAAAACAAGGCATTTGTTATAAAGTTTAAACTTTAGATATCTTTAAAATTTTTGAAAATTTTAAATTTTAAAGTGCAGACCAAACTTTTATAGTGAGAGGACGATTTTTCAAATGGACATTATGGGTGTTTTCGGAAGGCAAAGTATGCCTTATCATATACCGTTGGAATTGAGAGAATCCAAATTTTTTGATTCTGGAGTCATTTTTTGCACAAGTATCAGTCTTTTTGAGCTACAGGAGGATTTGTCTCAGGTACCTAAATTGCAACCATTTTCAGATATCGAAGTCCAAAATTGTTTTCCAACATGGTAAAGACTTGAATATTAGTAGCATATAGTGAAAATATAGCTGGGGTCACGTTTAAGTCAGTTATTTGAAGAGTTCACTAGCTTTTCATAAGGTAAATCAGATATTTTAGTGATTCAGCAAGTTTTCATCATTCAGAAAAAGACATTTACAAATCAGTTACAAAAAATGATGAAATAAAATCAGATCACAATGGTAGAAAGAAGAGAGAGGTGATTCAGCTAAAAAAGATTGAATTCCAAGTGGACAGATGGCAGTTGTAGATCAGATCAGAGAATTCACCCTTGTCTATATCATTCTTTCCCTGATACATTATATTGGTTCCATGTTCCGGTTCCAGTTCCAATTTTGGTTACTGAGAAACCAGTAGGTTCTAGTTTAGGGGAAGAAGAAGTTCATTGTTGTGATACCATTAGGGATTCCAGTTTTTGCACTGTGAGACCATTGGTTCTAGTATTTTGACATGTTTCCATGACTGTGACACCATTTTTCTTCAGCAGAACTCTCATGTGAATAGCATTGTAGAGATAATATAGATAGTTCTAAGATATTAGGTTGTTTCATGTTTTAATCTTATGCATCTAAATTTATAGTTTCAAGGAAATGAATACATATGAGCAACAATTTCACTAGTTTTGTTCTGGTTCTTGTCTCCTGTCTCTGCATTCTGTAAATCTTATGTGGTTTTGGAACAAAGATTTGAGACCCGTTTGCATCCCTTTCAGGTTGTATGTTTGATGTATTTTTCTGTTGGACCCAAGGGCCAAGTAAATGCTCAATATGTTTAAACAAGGTTACTGGTTGTTTGAGAAGGATATTTTGTGAGAATGAGACCTGAATGAAAACTGATGTCTGAATCACAAGATGGTTGGATAGATCTGATGTCTGGGTATATGAGATACGTCCTGATGTCACAGATGTATGTTTTGAATTCATGGAATTTCCCAATGGATTAGGCACTAATCAGTTATAGGATCACTGGTTATATTGTTGCATTTTTGAGGTTTTGTTGAATCAACATCTTTAATCAAATGAATTTCCCTTTCATGTTGAAGAGCTATAAATAGAATACCCTCACTCAGCTTATGAATTTCATTGTTTTGCATCTAGCTACTGCAAATATATGTTATTTCATAATTTATTAGGAGAAATAAGGGTTTCTATTTGCTTTGTATTAGATTTAGTGTATGCTTTGATAACTGGTACCATATAAGGAATCTATAGGTTCACCCGCCTAGGTTTTGTAGAGCCTGAAGAAGAAGAAGGGTCATGCCTTATAGTTGGCCTGGTGTCTGAATGGATGTGTTGATAATGGGAGTTAGCTACCCCTAGATATGTCTTGTTCTCATTAGGGTAATTGGAAATGGGTAACATTTTCATACACCAATAGTTTGTTTGTGAGGGAGATTTCTGTTGATATAGTTGACTCCATTTGAAAACACAAGTGATTGACTTGTAAAATCATATGTTATGAAAATAAAGTATTATATTTTTTTGATAGTTCATTACATGGTTATATAGAATGGAGGGTAACATCAAATTCATCATCAACAAGTCATCCTAGCTTCATAGTTGAAATGAAAGAAGATAATTCCTTATATGACTTAGTTTAAAAATCTATGAAAAATAATTGGTTTAAGAAGCACTTTATTTCTTTGGAATTTGTATGAGGATAAATAAAATGTGTTGATGCCTATTACAGATCAATATTTTATTTAGAGAGCATATACCCATAATCTTTTCTATAAGATACAATTAAAAATAATAATCACATTAGAGCAAAAAGGAAATAACATAATAATATGCAAACCTAAGTGCCTTCCTTTCCAAGCACATGTGACAAGGTATTATGAAAAGTCGGGGGGGGGGTTGGGTAGCCACTAACATAAAATCCCTATGTGCATCCTCCTAGGAGAGAGTGTGAAGACACCTTGAAAAGTGGCTTCAAGCTGATTGGTTTTCATCTTCCTAGGCAACAAGTGGGGGGGACATAATAACATTAACAAATGAGTTCAAAAAAAGAATATGAAAGGACTACCTTAAATCAGCACCTTCCTTTCTTCCTAAACCTTCTTAAAGGCTCAAGTATTGAAGGTGGGACAATGGCATAAAGTTAGGAAAAGCTTTCCCTAGCCATCCACCTTAGGCAATGGGAAGAAGGCCACCCACCTAGGAAGTAGCCACCTTGGGAAAAGGAGGTTGGTCTTAGTGTAAAACAAGATTTGTGTCATCTTTTGGGATCAAGGCTAGTGCATTGGAGTAGAATAAAATGTAGGAAACTAGGAATGGGTAGGTGGAAGTAAGATGGGGTTAGATGATGATTATTTTTAATTAATTTGTTATTATACAATTTTATTTTATTTGCATTCATGTGTGGTGAAAGGGAAAATATGTTATGTTGTGTGGGGGTTAGTAACAATTTTTTAAGGATAATATTATTGGATAGGATTATGTTATTTCTTTATGAGTTTGTTGATTATTATTTTTGAATACATATAGTAGTTTAAGGTATGTGTAGTAGAGCAAGTTAGGTTGAGTGTTAGGGGTGGAAGATTTAGGAATTCTATGATATCCTTGTCTAATAGTTGATTATACATAATTAGTAATTAAAAATTATTTTAAAATAATAAATAATTCAAATAAAATAAATAAACGGGGGTATGTATGACAATTACACTTGAAATGAAAATCCTAATAGATTATGTACATAATATCAAAATTTCGTACACAAAACTAATATAGGAAAGGATGTGGAGCATATAGGACACATTATAGTGGGAAAATAAATTTTATGAATGCATCGTAATTAAGCATTAACAAAGATGTTAAATAGAAGGGGACAATATAATAATCATGAAAACAATTAACTTTATAAATATACAGAAATGAAAAATGCACTGTTATATCCATGAGTTAGGGATACATCTAACCTATGTAACTTGTCGACATGTCATCTTGATATGAGAGTGATTCAATGGTCAAATTCCCATAGAGGTTAACAAGTAGTAGCCAGTCAATATCCACTCAAAGAAACCCTATGCATGTCCATACCTTATATGTAAAATATAATAATAACAATTAACTTATTTGTTGCAACCTAATAATGTCTCATGTACACCTCATGTGCTAGCTCTTACTTAGCAACCTAGTTTATATTCCAAAATGAAATAAATTGAAATAAAATAAAATTAGATATGCTTAAATATAAAAAAATGTATTCCTAAACTTTAACTTGGAATACTAGCATCCTAACCCTGACACCTAAGGTTTGGTTAGAATATCAACGTACCTAAAGATTGCTAAGTATTACCTCCAACCCATGATCAAATTAGTGATACCCTAATGTCCTTAAGAAACATGAATTTTAGTTCGGTAGAATATATCTATTATACATAGATCCATGTGTATTATCCCTTGATTTACCTTCAAAAAAAAATTGTTGGTTGTGTTTTGCCTTGTTAAATTTAGGGTATGACAATATACAAGCAGAAAAGGAGAAAGCTCTAAAAATATTTACTCTTTTGAGGGATCATTTATCCCCATACATTACATTGGGTCAATGCAAGAAGTTGGGTCTCACTTTTGGCCAAAAAGTGGAAGTATTTTTCCTGTTTTTGAAATTTTTTGTCAATTGATGTATAAATTTGAGGTATTTAGAGATTCAATATTAAAAAACTCTAGAAATAAAATTTTTAGTGTTCGGAATCTAATTTTTGAATATGTAATTTATTTGTGCACCCATATGATAGATTATTTTTTTGGTATGGATCTTTAAAAACCACTTTTTCAAAATGCCTGTTTTAGGACCATACCATGCTCGTGTACGAACACCATAATTTGACACAAATAAATGAATTTTTGCAAATCCTTTTAAAGGGAGTTACCTAATACACCTAAGATTGATGACAATATTTTTTCTTAATTTTTTATTGAATAATTTTATTATTATTAATTATTAATTGGCTATAAAGGTAAATTTTAAAACCTCTCATGTACAGACCACATAATTTGATCAAAATCTCACTTTTTTCAATTTTTTTTTTTAACATCGAAAGTATTGTATGTAGATTGATGACATATAAATTAATTTAAGAAAAATTATAGAATAAAAAAGTTATTAAAGTTTTAGTGAATGTCACTTTTTAACATTTAGGAGATAGTTTTGATTAATAAATATGGAAAAATAGAAAATAAAATAATAACACTAAAAAAATTTACATTTTTGAAATCAGAACAGTAAGACCTATAATGGGTTTTTGTCTTGTCAAAAAATTCAATAGGAATGACTATAAAAAAATTATGACAATACCAGAAATTCTCGATTAAATGCCTTAGAAAAAAAAGGAGTACAAAGGCATGGCTTGGTGGGACCAAGCCTATGCCATGCCTTTCCCCAAGGCAAAACCCCATGCAAAAGTCAGGAGCCATGCCAAATTTTCGCTCATGTCTCATGAATCGGGCACCTGATTTGTAATTCATAAATCGGGTGCCCGATTTCTTTAAACTGTTATACCAACTTTTTAAAAATTGGGCACCCGATTTTTTAAAAACCAGGTACCCGATTTGTAAACGAGTACTCGAGTTTTAAAAATTTGGGTGCCCAATTTTTAAGAAATCGGATACCCATTTTTGATGTACCGGTTGGGTCCCAAAAGCTGCCCCACCGACCCAATTTCATTGATTGAAATGATTGAACAACAGTTTTGACCTGCAACACCGAATTTGATCATGCTTATTCTATTTTCTTGTCCTCTTATACAATTTGCAGGCTACTAATTCAAATTCAAAACTGGTGCAAACATGGGATCAAAACAATGAAGAAAGAAGAAAGCAAGAGTTCTGATAGATGAGGAGATTGCATCAAATAAAGAGAATGAAGCACAACGTCAATGAGAGAGAAGACAGAGAATTAGAGACTTGAACAATGTTTCAAAAGAGAAAGACATTGAAGATACCACGATGGATGAAGAAGTCAAAGAAGAGAACCCAATACAAGAAAATTCAGGTGCACATTCTAATTATGCATTCACTACAGGTGTGTCTCCAAACCCTTGAATTTTCTCTCGTGATGAAATTGGTGATTTTTTAGAAGCAGGTTACGATTTAAATGATTTAGATTTTCTTCATGAGAAGCAATTGTCAAACGATCATGCACAAAACACTCCAATTGAAATGCCTGCCCCAAAAGAAATGCCAAAAAAATTTGAAAATGATATTCAAATCCCAAATAACAGTGAAAATAGTAAAGTGTCTAAAAATAAAAATTGCATGAATGTATACATAGAAACACCAACTACTGAAGAAACATGTCAGGATGATAGTAAAGTGTCTGAACATAATTTTCATATTCCTAATGATGTGTTAGATAATCTTGAGGGATTGGTTTCATGGAGACAAATTAGGACACATGCTAATAGATTGTATAGGCATTTTTTTTATAATAAGAAATTTGGGTTTCAATGTCAGCTAATGTTGCAACTAATTAAAATGTCTAAAATGCGAAAAGTAATGAGAAGGTTGGGAATGTATGCAAAACCCAAGAATAAAAATGAGTCTTTAAAACAAGTTGTATCCACTGTTGCTAGTGCCTTTGATGTTATCGAAAAGAGAAGTCGGTCTAAAGATAAGAATGCAACACGACGAGCAATAACAATAGCTTTAGTTAACAAATCAACATCTAACAAAAGATTGATTACCAACATAAGTGGATATCTTAATGTGAATCGTAAGACTTTAGAAAGAGCTATAAAGAGAAGGGTTAACTTTGAATGTGATCCAACAAATATTTTATGGACTTCTAGTGGTAGACTCCTGAGATGTGGTATGAAAATTACTAGTGAAATCAAAAGTTTGATTGAAAATTTGTGGCATGATAATACAAGAGTATCACCTAATTCAAGAGATGTTCTTAAATTGAGAATTGGGTCAAAAATACGTGATCCACATCCTAAACACCTTTTGGACATGACTCAAACTAAATTGTTTAAAAAATTTGTAGATGGTAAGGTATTAAATATTACCATTAGTCAAAGATCTTTTGAAAAGTGTAAACCATGGTATGTAAGGATAAACAAGGAAAGAATCACATGTTGTTGTAAAACTCATATTCAATTTCGTTACCATTATGATGTATTTAAATCTATACGTGGTATCATGCATAGTAAAGAAATGTTGCAAGAATGTGGTATAAAAATACCACCTCAAACTATAAAAGATTTCATATCAGGTTTGTTTTGTAAGCCACCTAATGATCAATACTTTCTTTTCAATGCATGTCTTTCTAGTACATGTGATATGTGCGGCAATCTTTCTTTGTTAGATGAATGTTTGCATGAAAATGCTTTGACTACTTTTGGACAACAATTAGTTGAGGTAAAAAGATTCAAAACTATTGAATATCCATTGAAGGATGGGAAGTTTGGAAGAAGGTGTGATCTAGTTATAGATAAATTTAGTTGTCATGCATTTATGGATGAGTTTAAGAGTGTGATCATACCAAAATATGTTAAACACTCTCAATATTCTAGATGGCTTGATGGACAATTTCGCATATGTAAGAATACATTTCCAATTGGTACTATACTTTCAGTTGTTGAATTTGCAGAGAACTACACCCTTGCACCGCAAGAAGAGGTACAACCACAATATTACAATTCAGTGTAAGTAACAATTTATGTTCATATAGTTTATAGGCATGCACCTGATAGTACAGAGGAGGATTGAAAAATATTGAGAGAGTACCATTTTTATTTAAGTGATAATAAACTCCATTCATATGAGTTTGTCCAATATTGTTTCAAGGTCTTTTATGATAATTTAAAAGAGAGACAAATTCAAATGACACAACATTGGATATGGTCAGATAATTTTACATGACAATTCAAGAATGCTAGAATGTTCTATTGGTTGAGTAGGACACATAAGCAAACTAGCATCCAACATGTGTGGAGTTTTTTTGAGGCTGGACATGGTAAATGAGAACATGATGGTGCTGGTGCATGTGTGAAGAGAGCCCTTAGTAAAGAGCAATTAAAATTTGAGGAAAGAGCTAAATTCAAAAATGCACATGAGATTGTCGAATAGTGTAACAAATATTTATACACAGGATCAAGTCAAAACTCTACAATCAAACGTTTCTTCTACCAAGTTGAAGAAAATAATATCCCTTCAAGATATGATTGTGATACAATTAGTGGTTCAGCTAAATGGCATTCATTTAGGAGTTCAAAATCTAACACTTGGACTATATGGATTAGGGAGCTTGCTTGTTTTTGTCAATTTTGTCTTGCAGGTGAATGGGAAGAATGTGAGAATACATAATGGGTTGAAGATTGGAAACAAAGATCATTAGCACCTACTGACACACATTTTGAAGATGATATAGTAAATGAAGGCCAGAATGTTACTTTTGCATCAAAAGACTATGATCGTATTTTAGACCTCATAGAACCTAGTATGCACAATTTAATTAGATTTTTTTGCGATCTCATGCTTCAATTTATATAATTTGCATATGTACATGAGTGATTAAAGTGTTTCTATACTTTATCTTATCTTGTAGGACATGTTTATGTTGTTATTGCACCTAGTGATAATGATGAACAGACTAGGTATTGGCTAGCTAGATGTGTGGAACCTAAGAAAAAAATGACATGTCATCAAGTAGACGATGATGGTTTTGAGTATCCAATCAGGTCTATTGTTGTAGCTGGCACTTGGCTATTTAGATACCTAACAAGAAGAAATGGTTTGCCAGCATTTGAAGACTACCAAACCGAAAAGAAGATTTTACACTATTCTCATTTGGTTGTGGCAACAAATATCAAATTAGAAAGGTACAAAGGGAGACCCACCAATAAGGTATTATGGACAATTTCAATGGACGTGCATGAGACAATCATAGATGCATTGCAAAAAAGAGAGGATGCAGATGGTACAGTGGGATGACTACATTTAAATCAAACACATGTAAGTTTTTTCATTATTGTATTATTTTTATATATATGTACTTATATAATTTAATTACATGTATGTTTTTGTTGTCAATACCAATTTAGAGAACTTATATACCTCTTATTCAGGTCTCAATTACAATTTATGCAAATTTAAGTGTTAAAGTGGATCGAACATCAACATCTTGTGCAATTTCACATAGTAAGTACATACAAATTACACACATATATTTACATAGTTCAAATGCCTTGAATATTAATTTATGTGTTTATTAACATGTGTGTTTTTGTTTTACATTTTTATTTTAAAAGACCTCATTTGAAGAGATGAGTTCAACCAATTTTATGTTTCAAATGAGTTCAGTGAACTATAAATATATCATTGACATTGTCTTACATATATTGTGAAATATGTTGTACAAACTAATTCAAAAATGAGAGTTTACTTCTATTTGAAAGTTAAAGATATGTGCACTTGATAAATTATTATAAATTAATTGTCAATTTAAGTAATGATCTCCTATTTTGTTCTATTACTTTTACATTCAAGCATGTTTAAATTAATGTTTGTTTGAAGTTTCAAATTACTATTGATTGTAATATTAAAAACAAGTGACTTGCACATGATAATTTAAAGATCATTACTCATTGTATTCATTGTATTGATTATATCTTTCATTACCAAACAACACATTAAGATCACTTACATGATGTACATTGTTAGGTACGTTATCCATACACATCTGTCTTAAGGGGACATGGGAGTCCTAATAAGTCATTATGTCTAGTATACATTATGATAGGTATTCATATGTTTACTACCACATAATAGGTCTTATTAGGTGATAATGAGTCTTACATTACCAAACAACACATTAAGATCACTTATGATACATTGTTAGGTATGTTATCAATACATTTTTTAATCGAGTAGGTCAATTTTATTTGTATGAATTATCTCAATGCATAAATTTGATGTGATATTTATCCAATAATTCTCTATAGATAGTTAAAATTATTGTTCATCTTGCATATATACTTACAAAATGTGTCATATGTTCATGAATAAAATATGTCAGAATAAAGAAAATGGTTTGAATATACTTAAAACATGGTGAAACATAGTAATATATGTACTACATACACAAGCATGATAAGAAATCATAAAAAAATAGTACATGGTCTAACATACATCATAACATGATCTATGAAGTGAAAAAATATATGGTCTAACATACTGTTTTAACTATCCTAACACAAAGTGTAGATACATCATAAATAATATATATATACATCATAAAAACACAATCTATAGGTGCCAACAAGACCTAATCTATCTAATCAAATGTCCTCTTTGCTCCATGTAAAGAGGACTCAGATGGATCATCATGTGTAATATGAGTCGTCTCATCATGTCAGACACCCTGTGAGGTAGATGTATCACCCTGTGTAATAGGAGGCATGTCTCATCATGTACTTGCTTAATTGAAATGGGTCTCAAAATCTAGCTTGCAAATAAATTAAATATTCACTACATAATAAAATAAATTATACCACATGAGATGGGTGTCCCTTAGTAATGGGAGGAGGCGCACTGTCAAAACTACCAAATGCAGTAGTGGTGAGGTCCTGTAATTTGCAATACATACATCTTTTAAATTTGATTTTAGAGCATAATGAACTATACATTATGTACATAAATCACAATACTGACCTCAAATGATGATGTAGGTACCTCCATCTGGCTAAGTTCTGTGCTCTTAGCAACACTCGTGGTGACATACTCCTAAAATTATGGATACATAAACATTTATTCAAAATTAAATATACATGAATATAATTACAAAGTACATAATTTCTACACTACATTTTTTATACACTATAAATTAAACATGTATATATAATGTATATATCACACTTGAGTGGTAGCCAATGTCACAGATGTGTCTACAAGTATGCTAGCACGATAATCATAAGATGGAGTCGACAATAGACTATACCAAGGCTTGTATGGATGAGTATGATATCCATGCTCCTATTCGTAAAATCAAAACACGTAAAATATATATACATGTGAGTCAAAATTGTTTAGATTATAAGTTAATAATAATGTACATACATAAAAATAATACAAATTATTCGTCTTCAGTCAAAATTTCATACCGCATGTATTTGAGGCTGTGCCTCAGTGTTAACTGGAGTAGGACTTGTACTAACATCAGTATGTGTAGATGCAGACAATCCCTACAAAATCAAATAAAAAGAACATATGAGCACATGTTATTAAATTCGAATTTGAATGTACATTTTTACAATGTAATTCAAAGTGCATACCGTATAAGGGATGCCAACATCTGTAGATCTCAGAAAAAGACTATGCTACCTCCTAGGAGGAACAATGTCATCCATCCTCTATTATTTGAAAACTACAAATTAATATAGTTAATACAATTACACATATATGTAGAAAGTAAATAATTATGTGCACTTTATATTTATATTGAAATTAAAATTTTACCAGCTGCTCTTGACTCTCTCCAGGCTCTCCCTGCTGCATGAGGTCAACAAATGATGACACATCTATCTTGTCACTACCATCACCACGGGTAGCATATACATCATCATCAAAATTTGCACCCTCAGCATAATGGCCATCGTGTGTTGCACCAATATCGCTCTAGGGGCCTGTGCATATGCCTCCACAGCTAGTACAAACATGTCCAAGTGGAGGAGCATGTACTACTTGCATCCACTGCTATACTAAATTGCCCAAAAGGGCACTCAAATGGGTAAAAGTAGATGAAATCACATGATGATGGTGAGGAGCAGGAACAACAGGCGCAGGAAGAGGTACAAGGGGCTCAGCTCGCTTGTGGTTTCTCATTCTATCACTCAGCTTTGCCCCAGGCCTATCCTGAGGCATCCGTCTACCAAACCCCTGAAATGCTTTCATATCAAAATAGTTGGGTTTTGAACCCAACTCAAACTCAGCCCATAGATTCCTAAGGAAGTACATGGGTACCTCGTGATTAGCATGTGGTGGATGGTCAAATACCATCCACCACCTCTCCCAAAAATGTGCTGCTATGCGTGGATGTGTACGCCACCTAATAGAAATGCAAGGCTTCTTCTCACTAATTGGTTCACCAGTCTTAGGGTTTACAAAATAATGTTGAAAATTTCCTTTACCTATATGTAGGCTATAAACCTCTCTATATGATAAGCCATCAAAGTAGAAGGCACGCATGCTTTCCCTCCATGATCTAAATGAATCGATGTCTAAATCAAAATGATGAATGGAGTCAACCATGCCTTGCATGCTATTTGCAAGACGTAGTAGGTGAGGGGGGGGGGTACCTCTCACGTTGAATAGCCTCTATATCACTCATGAGGTCGTTGAGGTTACTCCTCATGGTCTCGCGGAGCTCATCCACGGTGGGTGGTGGAGGTGTGGGTGGGGGTGGAGGTGGAGGTGGAGGTGGAGGTGGAGGTGGAGATGGAGGTGGTGGAGGTGGGGTATGGGAGGGGAAGGGGGTGGTGGTGGGTCCATCAAATATAATCTGCATATATATTTAAACAACATAAAACATAAAACACATCAAAAATACATCACAACATAATACATGTATGAAAAAATTACTATTTAATAATATGTAAATCTAAAATTGATCAACTAGATCTATATAAATGCACATATCTTTATTAAAATTATATCAATTAAATTATAAATAAAGTTAAACACTTAAGTCAAATTATACATTAAATACTAAATTTTTAAGTATGAACTCATTATGGATTATACATGTTCATGTCTTAGGATGAAACAAAGTTAAGATTATGACAAGGTTATGGTTTACTGTTATGTTAACAATTTTCATGATGGCTAAGCTTAAGATAATTATAATTATTGCGATCCTTTAATGTTAGGGAACTTACCTAGGATTATGGTTTTAGTTACAATTATATTTACCTATATCGAATATTTATTATGGTCCTAAGATGAGAGTTAAGGTTACAATTATCTAAAAAAAGCTTAGAGATAGAATTATGAATTGATTAAAAAATATTTATGATTGTAGTTTGAATCCTAACTATTATCCACTTTTTAACATAAGTAGTTTTCTATCAACAATGACACATCCAACATGAAAAAACATTAAATACCAAGGACAAAGGCAAAGACAATTATGCTACATATAGAAAGGATAGAACAAACTTCACAATTCTTCAAAGAATCTAAAATCTATCACATGACATTATTGTTGTAAATTAGGTCATATGAAATTCTACAAAAAGCCGTTGGCTGATCAAAAATTGTTCTTGGAAAGGTGTCAAAAATGCTCTTGTCATAGAGCATTCAAAGGAGTCAACCTTCTATGCAATCATATGACCATATTACAAACATAATAGAATAGGGAGAAGAACAAAGAGAAAAACCTTGTGTGACACAAGTACAAATCTCAACACTTAAAATAGGCATCCCCATTAACTAAGTCACCTAGGGATGAGGGGAATTTTGGGGCTTTTGGGAATGAGGGGACAATTCTACTATATAGAAAGGATACAAAAAACTTCATGATTCTTCAAAGAATCAAAATCTAAAACTTAACTCATGCATTATTGTTGTAAACCTGGTCATATGAAGTTCTACAAAAAGTAGTTGGCTAATAAAAAATATTCTCTAGAAAGGTGTCGAAAACACTCATGTCATAGAGCACATGCTAACAATTTCTCCATCATTGATCAGATGATAGAATTATTAGCAGAAGTTTAGATTAAATTGCACACAAACAAGATGTTACAAGAAAACTGGGACAAGACAATGGCACTAATTCTAAATGTATGTTCTGACTTCTTGTCACATTTTGGAATAACCATGTAAAATTCACCTTTGGCATTTACATTAGAAAGGGGGAAAAGATGTAAAGGTGAAAATATAAGAAGTTGCATATAATGTGTAAAGTATATTGAGTATATATGTATGGGGAAGCACCATCATATTATGTACATATACAGGTATTGAGATAAACATCTCTTACAAAAGCAATTTCAGAAGATCTCAAAAATAGAGTATGGCACCAAGTTTAAAACCTTCTTACAAACTATAAGTGTAGATCATGTTAGGTAATGAACTAATTTACATGTGAACCCTATCCCTAACCATGTATAATAATCCTAATTCTAATCATAATCCATAATTCATTACCTTATGAAGCTTTGGCCATCCATTTTATTGCCAAAGTAATCCCTTGGCTATCCACGAAATGGTCCTAATAGATTTATATGGAAGATCAAATTGATTTAAATAAAATGAGCAGGAAGAAGACAAACTTACACCCAATATTCAAGGAGAGAATCTTTTAACATACTTGAATTCTACCAACCAAAGTGAGATAATTAGAGTTCCAATTGTTGAGTTTTCCAAAGATTTTCTTGTTGATATAAAGACACATTTCATTTATATGTTAAGGTTTACTCCAGATGGAATTCCTAGGTACCTAACCACTTAATTATGAAATCTCCATCCAATACCATATTTACTACACAAGGTAGGGGACTCAATATTTAGCCCCAATAATATAGATGTAGAGACATAAATCTTACTACCCAATACAAAGAAAAGAGGTCCAATTTGATCATTAAATGACTCGTGTTGCACTCTTCTAGCTTAAAAAGAATACAAATATATTATCAAAAAACTATGTACATTAGATACTTATTAATTATTTGGAGAGTAGATCCTCTAACTTTTAGAGACAATTGGTTATCTCTAAGGAGATACTGTAATAAGTCAATGTTCAACAATAAAAAATAAAGAGGATACAAGAGGACACCCTTTCATAATTGGTCTAGAGAGTCCTAAAAATTATGATCTAACCCCATTAATTTCTTTACTAAAACCTTGACACCAATCATAAGAGAGGACACCATTTGACATTTAATATTGGATGTAGGGCTTGCAACATCATCATAGTGAAACTCCATTCCACCCTTTTGTAGACATTTTCATAATCAATTACTTGAGCATGCCTACACTCTATCCTAGAAATGTTTCTCAATCCAAAGTCTTCCAATAGGTTATCAAGTTCTCCAATATGCATAAATATCCTTAACAAAACACTTTTGTGTAGGGTTAATGATCTTGGGTGGGATATCTTCTAGTCTAGAGGCTAAGACCTTGGAAATAATTATTTTGTATGATACGCATTGAGGAGTGTCCTGTCTCTAATTTTTAATGAGATTCTTATCTCCCCTTGGAGATCAATTGATTACTTGACCTAGGGATTTTATGAGCCCTCTGTTGATCACTTGATCAATTTTTTAAGCCCTCCATTGATTACTTGATGTAGGAATTTCTCATTACTAATTTTTTGGATGGAGGAGTTGATTTATGATAGAAATGGGTTTATCACTTGGAATAATGCATCTTCATTCTGGGAATGATGGTTCTCATTTTATCCCTATCTTCTAAATCATTTTGAACTATCATCGTCTTCTAACCAAAAAAATTGATAGTAAAATTAGGAAAATGATCTTACTATATATATCACTAGGGGGTGGGTATTTCTTTTTATAGAATAAGGCAATATTTTGTTATGTGGCCTTCCATTCTGCAAAGGTAATAAACATTTAGGCTACCCATCCAAGGGTCTAGTCTGGGCTTGTACTCACACTAATGTGGACACCTCCACCTCTTGATGGTCAGGGAGGGTTACTTAATTAGATGCTCGATTTGGTCAAGTCTCTTGTAATTTTTTTATGATGTATCATTCTGAGACCTTGATATCAATGTTTAATTAGTTTTAGGATTAGGGTTCAATTTGGTTTGTACTATTTGTTTAGGTTTACATGCTTAGGTTTCAATTAGGACAAGAGTTAATAAATTGAATTAAGTTTTAAAGTGCTAAATTTGGTTTTAGATATAGAATTATAGTTAGAGCTTTTAGATTAAAAACCAACATTAATTCAAAAAAGTTAGGTTTGAATTTTGTTTTAAAGTGTTCAATATATTATTGAGTTCTAGTTTAGGTGATTTGGTTTAGTCTTAAGGTCAACGTTTAACTTGGTTCAATCTTCTAGGGTAATGGTTCAATTTGGTTAATGGTTGGGGAAAGGATTTTTAAGGTTAAACTCAAGGTTTCTACTCTTAAGTTGGGATATATAATTAGGTTTATGATCATGGTTTAATTCAATTTGGTTTTTACGTATAATATTAATTAGTTAAGGGCCAGGGTTACCTCTCAATCTTAGGGTTTGACATTTATAAAATTAGTCTCAAGGTAAGATAGGAAAGTTATTTAATTATTTATATATTACCTGGTGTAGGTTTTAGCAAATTAAGATTACTTAGGTTAAGATGATAGTAAGGGTTATGATTAGAGTTAAATTCAATACAAATTGACATTATAGAACTAATCCTAAATGACTCCCAGCCAAGGGATCCAAAGAACTAATCAAAAGTTTTACTAAGCAAGCAATAACATACATATAATAATTTACATTTATAAAAAACATAAGAGATTGCATTCCTTAATGAGCACATTTACATTTCATTTTTAAATAATTATAAACTACTAAAAGTAAAATAAATAACGTGTCCACATGAAAGTTCATATTAACTACTTCAGTTCAATCCATTTAAATAATTTATATACATTTGTTCTGAATGCCACTTGGCAAATTAATTCGGAATGCACAATCATCTACTGTACATGTCATAGGGTATGAAAGGCTGAAAGAATATACATTTATAAAATAGTTTACATCATCCATTTTTGATCCATGAAACAAAGTACAATACAATTTAAGTAAAATCATTTTAAATACTATAAGTTTTTTGTTTGGATCCCTTGGCCGGCTGTTATGTGATTAAGTATTTTATAATATGTTTAGGGTTTTATTTATATGGTTAGGTCGAGATTATAGTTTAAACAATAAATTTAGGTCGAGGTTATATGGTTTTAGGTCAAGGTTAAATTTATTTGTAAAATTACATGTTTAAACAATAAATTTACATCTAATCTAATCATTCAACATTGTAATAAATACATAAATTAAATACATTTCAAAACATCTAAAATAATAATTTTTTAAATAAACATTTACGAAACTATATTTTAATTAACAAATACAAAAATTTAAACATTTAAGTTCGTTAACAATGTAAATTTACAATTTTATGTACATATGAAAAGTGAAAAAACAATAAATTAACATACATATTAAATTGAAAATTGAAAAAAATAAAGTAAAATAGTATAAAACATATTAAAATACCTATGTATCAAAAACTAGCAGCAAGGGGGTGAAATGTCCCTTTACTGATTTTGCATGGTATTTCCAGCCTCAAATCAGATCTTTAAAATCAAACAACCAATATTACAAAGATCTGCCAATTTCCCAATAAAACCCAAATCGGGTATGTCCAAATTAGTGCCAAAAAACTTCACAACTTCACAAATTATTAATAAATTTGAGAATGAAAATTTTTACAAAATTTTTAGCAGCATAACAGCCTACAAAATGACATTTCCAAATTTGTATAGCCTTTACACAACAGCTCACAAATGTAGGACAAAACTATGCTCAATCGGGCTCCCGAAATTAACACACAATGCCCGGAAACACCACAAAAACACTCATAAACTATCTCAGAAGTTTAATCATGACCCAATACATATATTCAGCTCTATTTTAACATCTTAAAGTCTAAAATACAGCAGCAACCCAAACTGATATGAAACACTCAACTGAAAACACCAAACTCAAACCAAAAACAACCCCGAAAACCCACAAATCGGCACTATTCAGCACAAAGGCAAACTCTGTATGAGCATGCACATGGAATGGCTTCAAACTCCCATCTTTAGCCTTCCTAGAAACCTGCAAACTCCTATTCTTGGGTCTCCTTCTCCACAGGTTTGGCAGCTTCTGAAGAACAACAAGAAAATTAGCAAAAATCAAGTTCTGGAATGAGATCAAAATGCCTCCAAATCCCTTAAAAGAGGGCATAAACCTAACTCACATCCAAGAGGGGCTAATAAAATATAATTTAATAATAATTTTTATTTATTAGTCCATTGGTTTCCAAAGATTACCCCCTTTTTCCAAAACTTCACCTTTTTGGAGCCTGCCTGCCTTAGCAAAGTTTATTATTTTTTAATTATTTGAAAAGGGGACATGACAAGTCCTCCCCTCCCAAATATTGCTTGTCCTCAAGAAACGAAGGTTGGAATTCTCAAGAATATGTGCTCCTTCCCAAGTTGCATCCTCTAGTGGTAATCCTTTCCATTTGACCAAATGCTCTATGATGCTCCTATTTCTCAACCTTTTCTCTCTTGTATCCAAAATCTCTTCTGGTATCAAAACTAATTTCCCTTCATCATCAAGAGGTGGTAATTCTATAGATACTATGGTTTGCTGGCCTAGAACCTTCTTTAAGCAAGATACATGAAAAATAATATGTATTTTGCTGTTTGGTGGGAGCTCCAATTCATAAGCTACCTCTCCTACCTTCTTGATGATTTTATAAGGCCCATAGAACCTTGGCTTGAGTTTCTTTGCCCCACTCCTCTTCAAGGTACTTTTCTTATATGGATGCAACCTAAAAAATACCAAATCTTCCACTTCAAAAGATCTTTCAATCCTTTTCCTGTCAGCATATATCTTTTGTTGGTTCTGTGCATGTTGTAGATTATCCTTGAGGGACCTTATTATGTTTTGGCTTTGCTTGATGAAATCACTTGCTGCGGGTACTCTGCTATCGGAAAGTATTAGATCAACAAAGGAAAGGGCATCATAACCATAAAGAGCATGAAAAGGAGGCATACCAATAGACATGTGATGAGATGTATTGTAACAATACTCCCCTAGGTATAACCATTTCACCCAAGCATGTTGTTGATTTGAAACATAGTTCCTCAAATATCCCTCTATCCATTTATTAACTATCTTTGTTTGTCCATCTGTTTGAGGGTGATAGCTAGTACTGGGAGTGAGTTCAGTTCTTGCCAAATGAAAGAGCTCCTTCCAAAAAGAGCTAAGGAATCTACTGTCCTAGTCACTAACAATGTTTCTAGGCAAACCATGTAATCTAAATTTTTTTTTGAAGAACAATTCGGCCACTTGTGATGCCTTGAAATCAGATGTGATAGGAAAGAAATGTGCATACTTAGTTAGTCTATCTACCACCACATATATGCAATCCTTACCTTGAACCTTGGGCAACCCAGTGATGAAATCCATGGAAATACTTTCCCATTTTTGTTCAGGAATAGGAAGTGGCTGCAACAACCTTGCAGGAAAATTTTGCTCACTCTTGGTTTGTTGGCATACCATATATTCCTTAATGTGTTTAAGGACATCCTCCTTCATACCTTTCCATGAAAACCACTCTCAAATTTTCCTGTATGTCTTGAAGTATCCCTGATGACCAACCAAACGTGTGTCATGAAAGGCCCTCAATATCCTCTCCTTAGTTTTTGACCCTGGCACTAAGAAGATCCTGTTCTTGTAATAAATCAATTCATCAACAACCTTGTACCTGTTATCATCCACTAACTTATCCAAAATCTTGGTGGCAAATGAATCTTTAGCATACTCTAAAATTATGGAGACTTTCCAATCAGCAAAGATAGATGATAAGGAACACAAAGTGGGCTTTCTTGAGAGAGCATCAGCAACCACATTATTCTTTCCTTTCATGTATTCAATATCAAAATCATAAGCTTGCAATTTTCTTACCCATTTTTGTTGACGATCATTCAAATCCCTTTGGTTCAAGAAAAACTTGAGGCTATTATGGTCTATCTTTATAATGAATCTCCCACATACCAAATATTGTCTAAACTTATGAAGTGCATGCATGATTGCCAACATTTCCTTATCATAGATGGAGTAACCTTTCTCTGATTGATTTAATTTTCTACTCTCAAATGCTATTGGATGTCCCCTTTGAGTTAGGACAGCCCCTATACCTTCTCCAGAAGCATCACATTCAACAACAAAAGGTAAAGAGAAATCTAGAATTGCAAGCACAGGGCATGAACTCATTACCTCCTTAAGCTTATCAAATGTTTTTTGTGCCTCTTTTGTCCAAACAAAAGCTCCTTTCTTTTTTAAATCAGTCAAGGGGGCAGAAAGTTGAGAAAATCCCTTGGAAAATCTCCTATAGTAGCTACGCATCCCAAAGAAACCTCTCAACTGTGTAAGATTAGTGGGTGGAGGCCAATCCAAAATTGCCTGGATTTTTTGTTGATCAACCTGTACTCCTTTAGAACTTATAATATGTCCCAAATATAGGATCTCTATCAAACCAAACTCACATTTAGATAGCTTAGCATAGAAGGATTGCTGCTCCAAGATTCCCAAAATAGAGTCTATGTGCTTTAGATGCTCTTCCCATGTTTTACTGTATATCAAGATATCATTGAAAAATACCAAAACAAATTTTTGAAGATGCTGACTGAATACCTTATTCATACAAGATTGGAATATTGCAGGTGCATTAGTGAGTTCGAATGGCATAAAAAGAAATTCAAAGTGCCCATAGTGACATCTGAAAGCAGTCTTTTCCACATCTTCACTCCTCATTCGGATTTGATGGTAGCCTGATCTTAAGTCAATTTTTGAGAAGTATACAACACCATGTAACTCATCAATGAGTTCATCTATGCATGGTATGGGATACCTATTTTTTATGGTCTTCTTGTTTAGAGCCCTATAGTCTATACACATTCTCATTGTACCATCCTTTTTCTTGACAAGTACCACAGATGATGCAAATGGACTAGAGCTAGGCCTTATGAATCCCATGTCCAGGAGTTCTTTAATAGTTTTTTCAATTTCTTCCTTATAACCTCTTGGATGGCGGTATGGGGTCATTATAACTGGTTTGGCACCCTATTCTAACTCTATAACATGCTCAAAACCTCTATCTGGTGGTAATCCTAGAGGCAAATCATTGAAAACTATACTATGCTTATCAAGAATATTTTGAATTTCAAAATAGAAATTACCTTGATTCTTTGGAGAGCTTGTTGGTTGGATTATGACTCCTGCTGCCCATGTTACTTGTCCTCTTCGAAAAGTCCTCTCCATCCTCTTTGCAGAGACCGCCTTAGGTGCTCCATTCGATAACCCTCTCAATATGACTTCTTTCCCATTTGAATGAAATTTAAACTCCATAGTTTGATGGTTCATGTAATATCCTCCGATAGAGTGCAACCATTGAACACCCAATACAAGATCTGTCTCCCCAATACCAACCACATAGAAGTCATCACATAACTCATAATCTCCTAAGGTCATCTTGAGTTGTTTCACCACTCGTGTGCAAGGCATAGTGAATCCATCAGCTACAGTAACATTGAATCCCTCAAAATCTTTTGCTTTAAGCCCTCTTTTCATGACAAATCCCTCATCAATAAAATTGTGAGTTGCCCCACTATCAAGAAGAACAGTCAACCTTTGCCCTACTAGTACCCCTCAAATTTGGAAGGGATGGTATCTTGGGACTCCTGATAATGCTGCTAAAGTGCCATCCTTGCTGATTTCTTTTACTTTCTCTCCTTCTACCTCCTCCTTAGTATCATGAAATTCCTCATGCTCATTTGAATTAGATTTTGAAGCAACTTCAATATAGTGCACTTGACCTTTCCCCAAACATTTGTGTCCTGGAACCCATGGTTCTCTACAAGTAAAACAAAGCTTTTTCCTTTGTAATTCACTCCTAGTCTCTTCATCTACCTTCTTTTTTGCCACATTTGTCACATCTTTTGGTGGTAGTGTTGGAAAAGTCTGTTTTTGAAAATTTCCCTTATGTTGCCCAAAATTTGGGGGTTTTTGATTAGTGATTGATTTCATAGGCACGCAAGTTTCAAGTTGCAAGCTTCTTTTGATAGCTTCCTGTAAGGTTGAGGGTGAGAAAGCCTTAACAAAACCCTTAACAGAATCTTCTAAACCATCAAGAAAAAGATAAACAATCCTCTTTTCACTCATATCAGGTACCATAACAGCCACTTTTTGAAATTCTTCTATATACTCATTAACTGATTTGGTTTGCTTCAACTTTGACAATTCTTTAAAGTACTCTTCATCATCCTTGAGGTCAAATCTATCTATCACTCTTTGACTAAAATCTTCAAATGTAGTTACCTGATCGTGACCTTGAGTAGTCATTCCATGATACCACCAATCATAGGTTGCATCTTCCAAGTGTAGACTTGCAAATTGAATAGCATCACTCTCTTTCATGGGGTTAAGTGTGAAGAAAGTTTTTAATTTTTGTAGCCATGCTCTAGCTGAAATTTTATTTGTTCCATCAAAAGTAGGTGCTGTAAACTTGCTTATTTTATTTTTGAGCTCTCTTCCACTTGTGTCATGCTCCCTCCTGTTCTCTTTCTTAGGCATCAAAGTGTTCATCATATCCACATATTCTCTAAAAGGAACTGAACTACGAAAGTCATCATCTAAGCCATTGTAAGTAGCTCTTAATGTAATCAAGTTACCTGTAACCTCTTCCACTGGATTAATGGATGGATTTGGTACTTGTGGCTCATCTGCAGGAAAGAAAATAGTTTTGGTTGATTTAGATGGTGTGGATCTCCCATTTCTTGGCTCCTCTGAAGTGCTCCCTTTCTCATTAATAGATGCAATTCCTTGTAATTTTTCTGTCAATATTCGCAAAGCCTCTCTAGTTTCCACCAAACCATCCACTTTTTTCTTCTGAGTATTTTGGATGTCTTGGAAGAATTTCTTTGCCATCTCATCTGGATCAGCCATACTTTTTTCTTCCTTGGATTTTGTACTTTTGCTTTCAATTGGGGGTTTGATCAAAATTTCTTTATTCTTTTCTCGCTGCAAATATCTTTTTTCTCTTTCACTTAGTTGCATGCGATCATAAATTTTGACATGCAACTAATTAGAAGCAACATGAAACCATAAAATATGACACGCAAGATCTGGGTAGTTGTCAAAACTGACATGCAAGATCTGGGTAGTTGTTAAAACTGACATGCAACTTCTACAAACCCTCAAGCTGGCAAGATCATGGCTCTGATACCACTAAAATGTCCCTTTACTAATTTTGCATGGTATTTCCAGCCTCAAATCAGATCTTTAAAATCAAACTACCAATATTACAAAGATCTGCCAATTTCCCAATAAAACCCAAATCGGGTATGTCCAAATTAGTGCCAAAAAACTTCACAACTTCACAAATTATTAATAAATATTAGAATGGAAATTTTTACAAAAATTTCAGCAGAATAAAAACCTACAAAATGATATTTCCATATTTGTATAGCCTTTACACAACAGCTCACAAATGTAGGACAAAACTATGCTCAATCGGGCTCCCGAAATTAACACACAATGCCCGGAAACACCACAAAAACACTCATAAACTATCTCAGAAGTTTAATCATGACCCAATACATATATTCAGCTCTATTTTAACATCTTAAAGTATGAAATACATCAGCACCCCAAACTGATATGAAACACTCAACTGAAAACACCAAACTCAAACCAAAAACAACCCCGAAAACCTACAAATCGGCACTATTCAGCACAAAGGCAAACTCTGTATGAGCATGCACATGGAATGGATTCAAACTCCTATCCTTATCCTTCTTGAAAACTTGCAAACTCCCATTCTTGGGTCTCCTTCTCCATAGGTTTGGCAGCCTCTGAAGAACAACAAGAAAATTAGCAAAAATCAAGTTCTGGAATGAGCCCAAAATGCCTCCAAACCCCTTAAAAGAGGGCATAACCCTAACTCACATCCAAGAGGGGTTAATAAAATATAATTTAATAATAATTTTTATTTATTAGTCCATTGGTTTCCAAAGATTAGCCCCTTTTTCCGAAACTTCACCTTTTTGGAGCCTGCCTGCCTTAGCAAAGTTTATTATTTTTTAATTATTTGAAAAGGGGACATGATAGGGGGTAGTCGGTAGGGCTGAGAAAAAGGCTCCCATATGTGTCTCTAATCAGGCTTCCATTTTTGAGATCATGAAAATGACCTCTAAAATGCCAAAAAAGCGCTATGTAAAAGTTTTACAAATCGGGTACCCAATTTTTAAAAAATTGGGTACCCGATTTTTAAGAAATCAGGTGCCCGATTCTTAAAACAGCGGACGCCTGATAGTTAAGTGGCTCGGGCACCCGATCCATTTTAAATATCAGGAACCCAATTTTTAAAATTTGGCTCGAGTGCCCAAACTGTATTTTTAGAAGCAAGTACCCGATTTTTAAAAAATTGGGTACCCGTTTCTGAGAAGTACAATTCTGCAGATCTGACTTCCACGGAATTGCGACCCAACTTCTTTTGGTCACCCCATTATTACAAAATTAGTTGGAAGAATGCTTGGTAGCTAAGATCTCATATGAAAAGTTTGTGGCTATAGACTTGAATGCAACAGAGTTAGCCGCATATGCCCTACGTGTGCTAATAAGTGTGTCAGATGAACTCAAAGAAAGTTGGAAGAAACATCTTGTGTAGTTGAAAACTAACTTCAGTGATTGTTTTTCCAGATTTTGATGCAAATTTCAAATTTTGATATGATTTTCTTTGTGATTACACCTTTGTCATTGATGTCAAAGGGGGAGAAATAACAAAAAAATGTAATTGTAAGATTATAGTTGTACTTTGAAGTATAGTAGTAAGCTTTGCTTTAAGCAAGCTTTGTAATTGGAGTTATAAGGGATGTAATCTTTTTCAAAACATGAATATGATGTTTTTGCTGTGTTATGTATAGTTATTTACCTTGATTTGTATGACAACATTTTTTGGACTTAGCCAATTTTCCCAAAATGTTGCCATCAAGGCCAAAGGGGGAGATTGTTGGCAATATGGCCAATCAGTCAAACATGATAAGATATATTGTTGTCATTTATGACAACATATGCTTTGAAATTTAGTTATAATTATTTATGAAGGAAAATCATCTAAGTATTAGACAATTTTATAGCAACATGATGAGAATTATTGATAGCTGAATATTCCTTTGGAATATTCTCTTGCATAGTTAACCATAGATGCATGACATCATTCCGATTATGCATACCAGTGTACATGTCCATACAAGTAACCAAGTTCAATTTATGGAGGAAATACCCATGTAGTTACTTCATAGTGTAGAACAGAGCAAGACAATAGATTGAGTTGTACAACTTGAAGAATTGTTTTAATTATCAAATCTTAATGAGCCAACTCTAAGGATAATATGGGAGTTGACTAAGGAAGAATTTATTAATATGTTTGATATAAGTAAAGAAATCCATTTGTGAAATTAAGAGGTGTGTGATATATGTGATATGTGTTATATGCGAATGTGAATGTGAAATTGTGTTATGTATGATGTAAATTCATACATGTGTAGTTACTCTTTGGATATGACATTGAGCGAATAGAAAGGAAGATTGTCTATAGTCTACCAAAGGATTATATGAAGAACTAAAAAATTACAAGATTTGCAAAGTACATCAAGTGATCCAGTTTTATATGTATATCTATTCTCTTCAAGAACTTAATTGTATAGTTGCATGTTAGGCCAGTGGGCTCTTCTTGCACACATTTGTATATGATCCACCAACTCATAACAGGGTTGAAGCAACTCTGAACAAGGTTGAGGCTTCTAACAAGGCCTAGTCTCCTAACAAGGACTTGAGACACTATACATTCTTCATAGACTCCTAACAGGGTCAATATCCTTAACCAGATTCTTTATATAGTGAATCATTTAGTGGGTTTCATCTCCACTAGGGTTTTCCCTTGACCAGGTTTTCCCTAGTTAACAAAATATGGTGTTATGATCTCTCTTTATGTATGGTTGTTTATACTATTCAACATTATTGGTTTACTTTATTATGCATATGGTAAAGTAATTAATAATATCTAGTTTTGGGCAAAAAGATTGAATATATTGATTCACTTCCCCCTCTTAGTATTATCTATTTCTAACAATTCACCCCTCCCCTCTCAGTTACTCCTCTTATATTTCTAACATCTTCTGCATTCTATCCAAGACTTCAATTAATGTCTTCTCTGGGGACTTTACAATTTTTTTCTTTTGGAGTAGTTCTCTCAAAGAACTCATTAGTACATTTTTATCATCTTGATCATCAAATGCCACAACTACTATTAATGTTGCTGCTACTACCATAGGAGTTACAACTAGAGTAGATGTAACTACAATCTTGTTTTCTTCCTTGACCTTCTTCTTTTCTTCTTCCAATTTCTCAGCTACTTCTTTGGATTTATTCCTTTTCTTTTGATCTTCTTTCTTCTTCCTTTCATCTTCCCCTTTGTTCTTCTTTTCCTCTTCCTTCTCTCTCTCTCTCTCTCTCTCTCTCTCTCTCTCTCTCTCTCTCTCTCTCTCTCCTCTTCTTCTTTCTTCTTCATTTCCTTTTCCTCTTGATTCTTCATTTCTTCTTTCTCTTGTTTTCTTTTCTTTCCTTTTTCTTGCAGGTTTTTCTTCTCCTCCTTCCTCTTTTCTTATTCTTCCACTTCTTTTCTCTTCTTTTCATCCTCTTCCTTCTTTTTCTCTTCATCATCATCATTAGAGCTAGTATTTAATATGATATTTCCAACAATGTATTATCCAAATACTACAAAAGAATTCTCCTTTACATCCATAGTTATGTGAGTACTATCCACTTAAATGGATTCATTACCCATAATAATGTGCAATGGTGAGGTTGTCTTTAGTGTCTCCTCTACTTCTTTTCTATTAATAGAAGGTGTGCTTGATTCCACATACACTGGGTTCATAGGTTTGGATTGTGCACTCACCTCTGGCACTGTGGTCATGAATTTTACAATTGCCTCCTCTATTTCCTTTCTAACATCCTCATAATTTCCTCCCATCCAAATAATTTCTCTTCTTTTGTTCCTTAACAAGGGATCAACACCCTTCAAAATTCTATCTAAGTCCTCCTTGAATTTAGTTTCACACAACTTGTTGATCATTGTTATTTTCAAACTACTATCTAATCCTAACACTCTTTTCTTTCTGTTTAACAATCTATTAAGTAGATCTTCTACAATCTTACTTTGTATACTATCAAACCTCTTATTCTATAGTATCATGTTCCTTACTATGGCATTCTCTAACTACCTTCTATCCATATTATTGTACAAAATATAATACTTGTTCAACTATTCAAAATTGCCACCATTGATAATTTCCATGTCAAGGTTTTCTACCTTTGGCTTCCATACTTTCTTTCATGCTAGTGTTTTGGCTTCTTGTGTTGCTTGCTTCACTAGTTTATCTTTAGCTTCATCCTCAAATTCTTTAGAATCACTAACTTGCGTGTCTTTCTTCTCTTTCTTGGACCATTGGTGGTTTACTTGACTCTTTTCATGGATGATGGTATAGGTTCTTGTTTCACCTAACCAGTCTCTCTGATTTCCTCTATGCAACAGGTGTTTCCACCTCTAGCTACTCCCTTTTCTTATCACTCCTTATCCTTATAGGTTGCACTTGTGCAACTACCATATATGGTGCAATAGGGGCTTGTGCACATAGTTGCGCAATGGTTACACCTTCTTAAGGCCCTACAATAGAAATTGGGTTTGCTACTATCATTTCTGATTGTCCACTTGCCTTCATTTCTAATATAATTCCCTTTACCTTATTGAAATCTTCATGGGTCATAATTGATTCCTTAATGATGGAATCAATTACTTTCTCCACTTTCTTCTTACTTTCTTTGCTATGTAGTTTAGAATAAACTATTTTCATCTTCTCCTCATAGGTTCCCCATCTAGGGCACTCAGTGTCCTTCTTAGATTGAAGTATGATTTTCACATAACCTTTAATAATTGTTGTGCTCATCTCATATCCCATGGGTTCTATGAACTTTACCTTGGTTCCATAGCTTCCATGTAGGTGTTATTTGTTTCCACCGTGAAGCATATTTTATCCTTATATTTCTCTACCATGGAGGAGGTATTCTATACCTCTATTTCATTTTAGTCAAATTCTTCATCATTTTATTAATGTTCTCATCTCTAATATTCTCCATCTTTGATCTGTAGCATTGAGTCACCAATTTCATTGCGCACTCATTTCTATCCCAATTTTTCATTCTTGGGATTTTCTTTGTGGCATAGAGAAATAAATGAGTCAATAAGGACTCAAATATAAATACTATATTCTTTGTCTTCTTCAATTTGGCAATGTTTTTTATAAGAAAAACAAGTTTTATAGGGATCCTAAAACCCAAAAGTTGTTACAAATTAGAGGGCTAAAAATAAAACAACAAAAGTCCAAAAATAGTACTATAGCCAACAGAAAGGCCGAATAGAAAGATAGGAAAAAAGCCAAACTAGAAAACTGCAGAAACCAAAAAAACCAAAAGACAGAAATTGATACCCCTTTACTTACTCCTCTGTCATCCTTTCAAGTTCCTGCATTGTTTTCGCTACTTCATAGGCTTTCTAAAACTCCTCATCCATTTGTTCCTGGTTCTTCAAGAAGGTTTCATCCAACTGACTCTGGGTAATGTCCATTATGGTTTCCTCATCCATTCTATCTTCAGCTTTGTCCTTTTCCTCATAGTCCTCCAAAAATTCCCTAGCTTTTAGCTTTCTAGCAAGAGTTACAATATTTTCATTGAGGGAGTTCAGAATAGAGATCATCTAGTTAACCATGTTATGGTTGTAATTCTCCAAATTTTTCATCCTATTTGCAACCAACTTGATACCTTCCCTCTATCCTATTAGATTCCCTTTCTAAAGCTTGTTCCCCTATCTTTCTAGCTAACCCATTCCTTCTTTTACTTCCTCCAATTCATGAAACAACCATTTAATTGATCTCAAATATGTCTATCATGCTATTTCTTAAATTGTTAAGTAGGTTCATCCCCACTTCCCTCACATTTCTAGTGATGGCCACCAACACCAAATCAATAAGTTCCTCCATCTAGATCCTTCCCTCTTTTTCATCAAGGATTTGGGGATTCATGACCTCTCTCACAATCTCCATCTTTGAAGATTTGACATTGAAATTTTTCCAAGCCATGTGCCTATCTTTAATAACCACCTTGCCACTTCCTACCTCTATTTTCTCCTTTTCATGCTCTTGTGGGGGATTTGGAATGGCAGGAAGCATATAAATCTCTGAACTAGAATCAATTTTCCCTCCAAGGGTATGTCCTCCTCTTTCATCCTTTGTTGCTTCTTTCTATGTTTATCAAATGATAGTTCTCTATCATCTTCTTCTTTATCCTTTTTCTCCTCATCTATATCCATGTCATCTGCTCCCTCATTATACTCTTCTTCTCCCTAACTAGCAATTTTGGACCCAAGCCCCTTAGGGCTTTTCCTACATAGAACTTTAGATGAAGTAGGTATTTCCTTATCTTTTCCCCTTACCTTCTTTATAGACGAGAGATAATCTTCCTCCTCCTCTGATCTTATACTCTGAACATCTTTCGTGTCTAAGGAGAAGTTAGAACTCCTCATCTCCTTAGAAGAATTCATTGCATGAGTCAGGGAATTACTCCTAGATTGAGCCTTAAAATGCTCATAGATCAAGAAAAGTAAACCCTCATGTAGGGTTGGGTTAGTAGTAGGTTTTTTCTTGTGCCTAGAAATACCCTTGTGCATGGAAGAATATAAATAAAATGGAAAGGAAACCTTAACCCTATTATGAAAATGATTAAGCAAAGAAAAATGATGGGTTTTAACCCTATCAAATCTTGTATCTAGAGATACATACTCAATAATAATGCTCAACACATACCTCCAAAGCTTCTTAATCAAGTCCATCTCATAGTAGGTCTTGCATTTCACCAGTTCCTTTTTCTCTTCTATGTTCTTGGCAAAATCCTTGACCGCATTCAAATATATCTTTTTGTCTCTATAGAACTTTAATCCCTCATCTAGAATATCAGTGACATGGGCGATGACCTCCATAGTAACTTGATACAACACCCCATCCACTTTGAACCTACCATCCTTCCACAAATTTACTGTAAGATTGGTAATTGTTGGGTCATATCCATGAAGCTTGGCAATATAATTTGCAATTCCACCCTTTTCAAGCTTCTCCCAAACTTTAGTTTTTTGCTTCCATTTGTCCACCTCACCTACTGGTTCTTTCCTACTCTATTCACCCACAATTTCTATAGCCTGAATGTTATCTATTCTCATAAAAGCCATCCTCTATTTCCCTTCCTCAATCCACTATATACTCTATTCAAAATAACTTTGTCTTTCACCGCTTTATCTTTCAATACCATACAAATGGAAAAGGAAATAGAGAACCCATAAAGTGTGTTGATTTGACACAAAAAATGTCATCTATCTGTTCCTTCTATAATTAGCATAATTGCATTGTCTTCCACCCACACTTGCATTAATTTCCATAATTAACTTTGAATTTCACCCATACCTCCCTGGATCCTCTCTTGATCAATCAACTTTTTGGTGTCTATAAAAATATTCCCACTGGTGTCCTATATCATCACTATATCTTTCTTTACTACTTCATTGGAAAACCAATTAGCCACCGAGTTAGCTTCCCTGTATTCATGGCTTACATGAATGCTTTCAATTTGCTAAGTGTTATATGGATTTCTTCAATAATATTTGAAATTGTCCAAGTGTGATGGAGAACCCCTTTCATACATTTGATAATATTATTTGAGTCCCCTCCAGCCATAATTTTTTGACTCCCACATCCAAGGCTAATTTAATAGTGTGGAGAGTAGCACTGGCTGTAGCATAATAACATGTTTGGTTTCCCAAGGGGTACGAGAGAGCAGCAACTCCTCCACCATGATAGTTTCTAATTATGTCTCCACATCCTAAAGGACCAGTATTCCCTTTAACCACTCCATCAAAGTTGGCTTTATGCCAACCCTCATGTGGGAGTTTTCATTTTACCTCCTGCATTTTGGTTCTCCTATCCTTTTCCTTTTCCTTATTTCTACCTTCATCTTCAATATCTCCCCCCTTTCTTATTTGGAAGTTTTCCTTCATATTATTATTGATTTTTTCTGTAAGCACATAAGCAAGTTCCTCCCTATCTCTAAGAATTTGATTTCTTATCTCCTTCTAAACTCCCCAACAGAAGTGAAGCAAAGTCTAGGAGCTTATAGCATGAAAATTTGTACCTTTATACATACTATCCCATTGACAAAAGAAATCCAAAACATTACCTAGCTTGCACCAACTAACCCTAAATTTCTTAGTAAGCAAGTCCCAAACCTCCATGGAGTATGGACAATGGATAAAAATATGATTAGCCAACTCCAATTGATGCTTGCAAAGAATACATCTATTTGGGATATACTAACCTTTCTTTGCCAAATTATCTAAAGTGAGAATTTTATCCTGTAACATCAACCAGAAGAACATATTTATCTTAGGGGTAAGGCTAGGCAACCAACCCTTAGCCCAAGGAGGTCTCTCTTTTAGGCTCCAAAGGGAATTATACCCCAATGCCATTGAGTAGCAACCAATCTAACAACTATAATTTGATAATTTCACATAGATTTACTTTTCTTCCTTGAACTACAATTACATATTTGACATGTAAGAATTTGGCTAGTACTGAGTTAACCCTTGAGCCATGGTTAAACTTGTACCCGAATATTTTACACAACAATTTTACTCCTTTGTCCTAAATTGAGTCTACCTTCATGTTACTTCCATCAAATCTTGTGTTTAGGTTTGTCTCAATCATCTTCCTTACATTCTTCTTGTTTACAAGATTGCATACCTCATTACTTAATCTTGTGACGTTGTGAATTAGATCATTATAAATTTCAACTTTCTTGGCTAATTTCTCTCCAATAAGTTGTCCAACTCCTATTTTATCATAAGAAGGTCTCTAGTGAAATATTTGTTCATCAATATTCTCACTACTATAATAAAGTTTCTCTAACTATTGCTTAGCTTGTGTCAATTCTCCTTTCACAATGATATTGTACTTTTCTAATTTTGCATGCTTAATCTTGATAGTATCCAATTCAAATGTTACTTGACTCAGTTGGGATCTAAGGTTTGCATTCTTAGTTTTTAGATCTAGTTCACTCTTACTACCATCATTCTTAAGACTCAAGTTCAACAATTTTCAATTCATGTTTCAAGATTTCATTTTCTTTATTGATATTTCTTACTTCATTATTGTCACTAGTCTGGACAATTGATTCGTTGCCAAATTTCAGATCATCAATCTTGTCTTTCAGTTTACCAATGTAGACTTTTGCATCTTCATACCTATCTTTTAGGTTATCTCTTTCTTTTGGAAGAAGGTCAATTTGTTCAAGACCTTCTTCAAGATTTTTCTTTAACTATTCTATATTCATAGGGATATTACTCAAGATGTTAAACTTCTTTAGAGTAACTATACTCTGAAACCAATTGTTAGAAATAGATAATACTGTCAAGGGGGAGGGTGAATCAGTATTCTACAATTTTTTTCCCATAATTGAATATTGTTAATTACTTTATAACTTGCCTATGAAAGTAAACCAACAATTATAAATTGTAAATATAACTATACAAATGGATAACTCATAACACCATTATTTGTTAACTAGGGAAACCTTGGCCAAGGGAAAACCCCAGTGGGGATGATACCCACAAGATGATTCACTAAAAATAAGGATCCTATTAAGGATATTGACCCTATTACAAGTTTATGAAGTACATATAGTGTTTCAAGTCCTTGTTAGAGGACAAGGCCTTGTAAGAAGCCTCAACTTTGTTAGGATTTGGTAGAACAAATACAATGTATAAAAGAAGAGCCCACTACTCTAATATGTAATTATACAATTCAGTTGTTCACAAGAATAGGTATACACAATATACTTTCTTACTATTGTAATTCACACACCCTCTAATCATACATAAAATCTTGCATTACATAAGGCTCACATATCTCTTAGGTTGTTCGTATAATAATGCACATGTACTTACAAATTACACATTTACTGCACAAGCTAAGATCTTTACTTGTACTTGGCACATTCATAATTCACTTCTTTGTCAGCCTTCATGTCTTCACACACTTGACATAATATGAAATAACTTGTGGAATAATATCTAAAAAGTCATCTCATCTTGACTTAATAATTATTTTATTACCAAAATAATTGCTTTAGTCGTACAACTCAATTCTTTGCTATGCTTTATTCTGCTCTAGCAAATACCCATATTAGTATTTCAATAATAACTCATAGTGTACTATCTATACACATTTGTGTACTTAACCACATCATCATGATATTGTTATAATTCTATCCTTAACTATGCATAAGATGATTTGAAGTGTGTCATCCATACACATCACATCTGTTTCTGTGCTACTATAAACTATCTAACACTTAGGCAATTTTCTAGCTCTAAATGCATAAATGAAATGTTGAATACATGTTTCCATATATAAAAATTGTCAAGACATCTATCTGACCATATTGACAATATAACCTGATATTATAAAATTATTCTTGTTACTGTTACTCTAAATTTTATTTGCATAATGATATGTTGTGTTTCCATCAATACCATAGATGAAGATTGTTGAAAACAATTATCTAGTTTTATATTGTATTTGATGTTGCACAAATGTCAAGATTTAATCGAGCACAATAAGCTTTAGCTGAGCTCAGTTAGGCACTGAAGGAGATTCTAGTATTAGTTGAGCATGTTTAGTGTCAACCAAGTTTGGTTAGTTAGCAACAGAGATAGTACTAATTGAGTTTGGTCAATCATCGAAGGAAGTTAGTATTAATAGAGCCGAGTCTCTTATCTAAAGAAGTTTTGTATTAATCGAGTGATTCATCCAGTGTTAGCCAACTACTAGAATATTACTTTTGTTTATTAATTGATTAATGCAAGATAGAAAAATGGATGTTAAATGTTTCTATGAAAGGTTATTCAAGTTGACTTTCCATTGAGCATCATATATATGCAAGGTCAAGTTGTGGATTAAAGTAAGCAATTGGAATAATGTGAAAGAAGCAAAATGAGAAGGATATCTGATTAAGGAAAGAGCATCTGAGTTTGAAGACCAAGCTACAAAGAATATTCTGATTAAAAAGGATAAAGAGGTCAAACTAGAACATCAATCTAAATCTACAAAGTCAATTTCTACAACAACCAGCTCAATCTATATACTCTATAATAGTTGTAGTAGTGAAATGAATCTCCTAAATGAGTTGACTTAATAATCATTTTGTAAATCCTCTAACAAGGTGGCATTTCTAGATTGAAGTGTCTAAAGAACTCTAGAAAGGCCACTCCTAATAGGGTGATTCAAATCCTCTAACAAGGTCACACTTAACCATGTATTGAGTAACCTTTAACAGGGTTGGCTCATAAAAGGGCTCACTTCAAAAGAGTGAAAAATTGTAACTAGTTGCATTGGTAGTTTTCCAAAGTTGGGTTTCCATGTTAAATCTTTGTGTTTCATGTGTTCAAGTTATTTTCTCTAAGGGTTATGTTTATGTAATTAAGTTACTAAAGGTTAATACTCATTAATGTTACAAGACTTATTTTTTAACCAAGTTACAATGAATATCAAGTTCTAACCGAGCAGAGAAAGGACTTGGTTTGTTAATTGGAAAAATTGTGTTGAGATCTAAGGGAATTGGAAGTATTTTTGTGCTAACTAATTCACCCTTCCCTTCTAAGTCACCCCTTACATTTTTAATAGTTTGTTCATGGGAGAATCAAAGTGAAAGAAAATTTATAAGTAACTCCATTAGAGTATATCAAAAGATTACATGCCTCAAATCCATCCTTGAGGCATGCACTATCAAAATACATGGTCCATAAATCCCCTTTGTTTGATTTAATTTGAACTTCAATTGCAATAGGTGATTTGGCAGATTCATTCTCCAAAACTAGGACCTTTGCTCTGAATGAGTTAATATTAGTGTCTACAATTTTCAATGAGCACTATAAGGATTATATTGTTAATTTTTTATCTCAATGGTATGATGAATTGACTCTAACCTCTACTGGTTGGGATAAGCTGTATGGCATTCCATCTATTTAGATCATTTGGTATGTCCTAAGGATCATGTGTTGATTAAGTCATTAGGTATTGAAGATTGTACCACATTATTAATTCTCTATGTATATCATTTACATTTATAATCATAATATAATGGTGTTAATTTGACTAATGAAATGTATTGATAAATTAATGGTAAGACAAACTTGTTAAGGGTTGACCATTTGGAAACATAAGGCTTTGACTCATGTTCTGAATAACTTCCTTTCTTTCTTGGTCCTTGCTATTAAGGAGATACTAAGATTATCAGTTAGGGTACTACCTTGGTAGGAACAAGAATTATGAGGTATACATGGAAAGGATGTTGTTTTTCTTAATTTGACATGTTAAGATAATTGGTGTGCATATTCTTTCTTTTGGCACTAATAAATGACTTGGAAGTATTTTTACTAGGACATGACTCCTTTGTATAATAAGTTATGGTTAAGTTCAAAGTAGACAAAATGGTTACCATTATTATGGTTAGAATTAGAGATTGTTCCAAGGTTATTACTTTGGGTTAGGGTTATGATTAGGGAATAGAATTCACAATTATATATAGGTTTAGGGCTTAGAATTTATTATTAGAGTCTAATATTTATGATTAGAGTTCACTAGTTAGGGTTTTTATTAGGTTAGGATTTTGTATTATGGTTTGTAGTTTAAGGGTAGTAATATAGTTAGAGGTTTACAATATAGTTAGTATTATGGTTAGGGATAGAGTTTTGATAATGATATAGGCTTGGATTCATGATTAGGGTAGGATTAGGAGTAGGCTTATGTGTAGGGAAAGAGTTTATATCATTTATTAGTGTTATTCTTATTTTACTTGCCATAAGCTAGTACTATTGCATTCACTTTGGACAATTAGCTAATTAATTGTGCAAAGATCAACCAATTATATTCAATTATTTTTATTTTATTTTAATATTTCTAAAGTTTATATATTTTTTATCAATTAAATTATTCCTAAAAATAAATTATCTCAATTATAATTGGCTCAATGGATTAGGTGTTATAGACCCCTTTTCTCAGAGATCCTCCATATTACATTTATTATGGCAAGATTGTGAGAGATTAACCATTATAATAAAATAATAGTAATTTATTAATTATAAAACTATAAAAAAAGAACACCTAAACAATTATTGTTTCATTAAGGTACATTAATAGGAGAGGTGAAATAAAATGAATTTATAAAAGGGCAGTGGAAAATTTTAAGTAAATTCAGTTTACAGTTGTAAAATCTATTTATCTAAACTTTAAGTCACCTTTGTTTCACAATTTTATAATAAAATTATTAAGGCATTCATATGAAACTCTATAAATGTAATTTATTAAAAGTGAGTCAACAACTTCCCTTTCTCAAATTATAAAATTAATTTACCTACTTATAATATATTAAATCAAGTTTTTAAAAAAAAATTATGTACTTATCCACTTATAACACATTAATCAAGTTTACAAGCATAAGTAAAAGAATAAAATAATCTAATTCATCTATTATTTATATAATACAATAGTATTAAGTATAATAGTTTGTTCTTCCTACATATAATAATGTATATCCTATTAACTACAATTATATAATAATAATTTTTTTCTATTAATTATAACTATATATTACATATTTATTTTATTAACTATAGCTATAATGACAAGTACATGCCACTATGTGGCACTTGTTAGAGTAAGGAAATAGCATTTCATTTAGGATTATAATTATATCATAGTTAATATGTACACTTAGAGTTAGGATTTTATTAAAATAATGATTGGGTTTATGGTTATATCATGGTTCTAATTAGCCCAGTGGGTCCTTTATTCACATACATAAAGGTCCTTAACCCTGTGAAGGACCATAAATTTTTAGCTGAGAGGCTCCTTCATTCACATAAAGGTCCTTAAATCTGTGAAGGACTAGAAATTTGTGAAGAGCTAGAAATTCGTGAAGGAAATACATGAAATTCAGATGATTAATGGTTTCTATTAATGGTTTGAAATTTGTTATTGGATGGCATCAGTTATGAAGTAGGGGCTTTATTTATCTCATTCACAAGGTCTTGTTTTGCATCATTTCTATTTTGTTGTTATGTGTATGATTTTATTATTTTTGATTGTTCAATGTTATCTTTGAAAGTATGGAATTCAAAAAGGTGAAGATTTTGATTTCAAAAGGTCACACCTAGATCGACAACCCCATCCAGATACCTTTTTACCCATTCTTGCAACAACTACTATGTGGTCATTGCAGCCAGCTTTATCTTTGACTTCTATAGATTTTATTATTGTTTTTTAGGAGTCAATAGAAAATGAAAAAGTAAAATAAAAAACTAGATTTTAAACTATTATTGTGATTCCTGATTTCTTATCATACAAAGTGATTGAATGATCAAAAGCTACAAATTTGAAATTAAAAAATTCATGAGCTTTTAGTGTAATTAAAATTGTGGATCTGGTCGGTAATGAAATCTATTTGAGATTGTGGAATTGGTCTGTAATGGAATCTATTTCTGGGACACATTTGATTACCTTGCCCAAAAGGGATATAAGAAAATGGATCATGTTTCTCATTGAAATGATTTGGATCAAATATCTTTGAACTTTTTTAAGTATTCCTCTTTTTATTTGTTTGTCTCATGGAGAAATGAACCTGTAATTAGTATATTTTGTTACATTCGAATAAGAAAGATTATAAAAAATACCATCTTTGAAAAAAGTGTAGAAAATGTTTAGATATTTACCTTCCATCTCTTGGGAATTTTATAGGCTCCATATAGAACATCTACTTTTGCCTGATTAAATCCTCCATTAATAGGGGCCATGATGCAAGTAATCCATACATTTAATCTCATTCCAAGTGAGGTACTTTTCTCCCACCCATGTCTGATTTTATCACAATCTGAATTTTCACATCACTTTTTATATCTAGAACAATCAACTAAAATTAAAACCTTATCATCTACTGTAGGAGCAAGTGCTAGGCACATGAATAATTTTTTGGATTGTATTTGTGGTGGTGTTTAAATATTTTGTTATTATTAAATTTTAGGCTTTTCATTGGATTTGGGGTGGTGTCTTAATTTTAGGGCATAGTTTTAATATTGTGTTATAACTTTAGTAAAGGTTTAAACAAAACCTTTATAGGTTTGGTGGTTGCCAAAACCAATTTTTAACTGTTTGGCTTTGTTTATAAATTCTCTCCAAAATCTTTTGGGAGGAGAGGATTTTTTTTCTTTTCCTGAGAAGAAGGCTAAGAACATTGAGCAAATTGGGAAATTATTTTTGCTATGCCCTAAATAGATGAAATAAAATATTGTGGTGGTTTCCTATTACTTAGTTTTATGCTCTATTATTTCCAGCATGCCTCAATATTTTAACATTGCAAATTGATGCACATCATCTCTATTGATTTTTTCTAAATAAAATAGTAGTGGTATTTATACTATGTGTAGTGTGTGTAGAAGTTATTGTTGCAAGAAATAGACTTACAAAAGGTTTTGAAAGTCAATCTAAATAGAAATGCCTCTTGCTTACGTAAACACCATGTAATGTGGCCTAAACGTGGTGGAAAGTGGGTATAAGGAGGAATGTATAGTATTTATTTCATGGCCATTTGCAAGAACAAGTTGAGAGTTGAGGGATCATGCATGTGGTGAGGAAACATCTCTATGTGCTTGCCATGAATGAATGGATGCAAATTGTAAGGTGTTGTTCATATTGAAGTTTTTGCCATTTTTCTTATGACTTTGCTGTAGAATTCTCCAGCTTCTTCCTTCCATCTCATAAGTAGGGTTCTTATTATTTTTTATTCTTGTTTCCTCCTCATCATCATCTTATTCTTGTAGAATGAGGTGAAAATGGTAACTACCTTTATGAAGTTTTTGTAAGAAATGTGGGTAGAGAGAGAGGTGCTTAAGAATGGTTTCCAAAGTGGAGGCAATGGTATCATAACCGCAAGTGAAAAGACCCATCAAATTGTCTGCAATCTCCTCATCACTAAGACTAACACCACTCCCTTCCTCCTCTGCCCTTAACACCATACTAATAAATTTTTCCTTTTATAGAGCTAGATCGACAAAAGGAATTGAGAAATCATGGTGGCACACGCTTTCTTAGCCTTGGAAAAAGCTGTTAAGGAAGGTCAAGATGCTGAGAAAGAAGCCAAGAACTAAAATCATGAAAATTGGGTCTAAATATCTCCAAATCTTCCCCAACCTTTAAAACCATAAAAAATCTATAGCCATAGACAACAACATTTTCTTCACCTTATGGTGGGTGAGCACAACTTGGCCAGTATGCTAGTCTGAGTCAAGATGGTGCAGCACAAGCCTTTCAAATGGTGCAACTAATTTCTTTAGGGTTTCCATTTCGAGAATAGAATGTGTTATCAGAACATTCAAAGATTTGTGCCAGCTATTCTTGAACAATGTATTTTCATTGGTAAGAATGAATGTGTCTGCCTGTGCAGCTGACATGACCACTGTAGGGGTATTCAGATAATGGGTCTTAAAATTTACACCATGCCCAGCCTTTCACATGTCACACCAGATGTTGGGGTTGAGCTTATGATTCCATGAGCTTAGATAATCAAGTGATTCTCCCTAATAAGGGATTCCAATGCCACCTGGTGGAAGCGAGGGCATATTGCCTTTGGATTTCAATCTTATTGATATGAATTAATCAAATATACAAGACAAGATGATGAAAGATGCCAACTGACAATGAGAGGATCCTGATTTTATTAATTGGAATAGATGCTAAATCTGATAGTCAGGTGTTAAATTTGATAATGGCTTTTGCATGTGTAATGAATGTTCAGTTGATGAGAAAAAATTAATTATACAATCTTAGCATGTCAAAAAATGGGTATCTTCTAGTGAGGAAATAGGAAAATAAATCCACAAAATTTGAATACCATGCAAGTGCCAACACTATTTATGCACGCCTATGTTCATAGATTTCCACACAACTATAGCCACATAGAAATTTTTTGTAAGGAAGCATTCACACAAAGGAAAATGGCAAGATCCAAATATGGCTTCATGCAGTCATGGGTGATTTTTGTTTGTTTATCTATCCTGATCATTACTGCCAGTAAGATTTAATTTTTAAAAAAAAAATTCAGTGAGCTAACGTTGAATTTGTTAGAATATTAATTGTGGTTGGTCATTTCTCCCTAGAGCCAAATGCCCACCTACCTCCTTGACGGCTTGCAGAACAATCAAATGAATTTATTGCATGGTAGGTGAAAATTTTTGAATTCAAAAATGAGGGGGAAAATTTTTTGCAAGTATAACAAAAAGAATGATTAGATTCATTCAACCAAGACAAAAGGAGAAGAATTTGAAGAGCTCAGAAGTTGCAGAGCAGAGAAGGCAGAAAGAGGTGATTAGCAGATTAGTTGTTGCAGAGATAGAAGGAATTATTTTCGTGCTTGCAGTTGCACGTGCTTCTTCTTGTCATTTTGTAAGTTTGTAGTTTATTGGTTTCAACCTATTGAAGCAATGATTGCTCCAGGTGTTATTGTATGCAGCCATTAGAGCTGCATGTTTGAACTTTAAAGTTTAAAGTTTTATCAGTTTAAAGTTTAGGGTTATTTTAGGGTTTTCTGGTTGAAGCCAAATGCTCCCAGATCTTGTATTAGTTTGATTCAAAGTTAAATAGGAAGCAAGCAGACATACTTGAATCTATTGCTCTTTTCTTGTTCATTGCATTTGTGAAATTTATTGTTGAGTATCTCAAGCTTTGGGTCTCTAGTTTTAATGGTGAACATATTCACGTCATAAGTCTGCACTGGGTATTGTCTTTGGTAGAAGTCATCTGTAGTTCAAGCAGAGTTCACTCGGTAACATCTTTTATTGAGCTCCTCCCTATAGTGGCTACCGACCTCACTGGGTGCTTTCCTCTACTGAGCTCCACTCTCTAATGGCTACCGAGTTCACTTGGTAATCACTTTGCTTACCAAGCTCACTCAGTATCCGTTGGTTATTGAGTTGTGTGTTTTATCAAGCTCACTCAGTATCCTTTGTCTACTGAGTTGTTTGTCCTTCATTTACCAAGCTCACTCGGTAAAGTCTCCTGCCACTTAGTTTCTTAAGTTATCAAGAAAATTTTGGCACTCGGTAATAGTTTTTGCCGAGTAGATTTTTAGGTTTAGGGTTTTTTTGTGATTGAAATTTTTAATATTTCTCACATGGTATCAGAGCTTTGAGGCCCCACATCCAAAGTGAGTTAGGGCATTTGTTTTTCTAGGATATTTATCATGGCAGGAGATGCAGGAAAGATATGGTAGTAGCCACCACCCTTCAATGGACAAAATTATGATACATGGTCAAAGAAAATGAAAACCATTATGGTTGCAAATGATTTGTGGGAGTTTATAGTTAATGGATTCAATGATGTGACTGATCTAACTCAGTATGCTGCCCTCACAAATGTACATAAGACTCATTTGAAAGAGTTAAGGAGGAAAGATTCAAAGCCATTAAGTCTTATTGAAGCAGCAATGACAGAGATAGTTTTTCCAAAGATTGCAGCAGAAAATTATGCAAAGGAAGCTTGGGATATCCTTGAGACAAACTTCAAGGGGACTGATAAAGTCCACACAGTAAAGCTACAGAATATAAGGAGGGAGTTTTAGAACCTTTAGATGAAGGAAAATGAATCAATTGCAGACTTCAGTTCAAGGACCTCAAATGTGATTAATTAACTGAAGTCAAATGGAGAAGACTATCAAGAGCAGAGGATAGTAGAAAATATATTGAAGAGTTTACCTCATAAATATGACAACTTGGTCATGACCATAGAAGAGGCAAAAGACCTCATTGTTTTGACAATGGATGAGTTGATGGGTACTCTTCAAACCCATGAGCATAGGATCAACAGATCTACTTCTTCATCTTCCTAAGAGCAAGCATTCAAGGCTTAGCCAAATCCAAGAGGAAGGGGGAGAGGACGAAATGGATCAGGTAGAAACTCTAGAGGTAGAGGCTAAGGAAATGGAGGATAAAGAAATGCTACAACAAAAAGCTCAGGAAGAGCAGATGGAGCAAGTAGCTCACAAAATACTTCAAGAGGAGGTAAGAAAAACTACAACTCAAATAAGAGTAATTTAGAATGCTACTACTATCATAAATATGAGAATTATGCAAATGAATTCTGGAAGAAGCAAAATGATCAGTCAGGACAAGCAAATGTAGCTGATGTGAACATGGGAAGTGGACCCAATGCTGTCGCCTTCATCATGTGTAATGTTGGTGAAGAAGGAAGCCCTAAGGTTTGGTACCTTGATAGTGGATGTAGCAACCACATGAGTGGTAATGAAACCTTTTTTTGATTCATTGACAAGAGTTTCAAATCAAAAATTAAGATGGGTAACAATGGAACCCTACCAGTAGTGGGCAAAGGATCTATTATGGTCCGCACCAAGAAAGGTGAGAAGAAGAAAATAAAAAATGTGTATTTCACCCCTGGTATGAAGTACAATTTGATGAGAATTGGTTAGATCATTAAAAATGGATACAAAGTGCTGATGGAGAATGACATGTGTGTCATTCAAGAAAAGGATGGGAGCAAGAACCTACTTGTAGCAGTTCAAATGACAAAGAACAGAATGTTTCCCTTGAAGATAGAGACATGTTTCTCATCTCAAGCTGGTGTTGCACCTCCCACACAATTAGCTCTAAGGAGTGTGATTGAAGACCCCTCATGGCTATGGCACCTCAGGTATGGTCATTTTGGCTATGCTGGTTTAAATTTATTGTCAAATAAAAGAATGGTAGAAGGTTTGCCACGTATAGGAAATTCATGTGACAAGTGTGAGGCTTGTATTTTGGGTAAGCAACATAGGCTTCCCTTTAATTCTAGAAATTCTAGGAGGGCTAGATATCCATTAGAATTAGTGCATACTGACCTAGTCGTTCCTATGCAAGTTACTTCCATTGAGGGGAGTACTTATTTCATGACATTCATTGATGATTTTAATCGTAGAACATGGGTGTATTTTTTAAAGAATAAATCTAAAGCATTTGAAAAACTTGTAGAATTTAAAGACCAAGATGAAAGAGAATGTGGACACTATATCAAGGTCCTAAGATCAGATAGAGGAGGGGAGTATACCTCCAATTCTTTTGTAAATTTTTGTAGGAAACATGGCATAAAGAAAGAGCTCATAGCCAGCTATACACCACAACAGAATGGAGTGGCTCAAAGAAAGAACATGACCATTGTTGAAATGGCAAGGAGCATGATGAAAGAGAAAGGTCTCCCAACTAAATTTTGGGGAGAGGCTGTGGCAATAATAGTTTACCTAATTAATAGGTGTCCTACAAAGGCAGTCTATGACAGAATTCCAATCGAAGCATGGTCATGAAGAAGATGGACAGTTTAATGCCTAAGGGTTTTTGGATGTGTTGCATATGCAGACATACCTAAAGAGAAAAGGTAGAAATTGGATGAAAAAGGAGTGAAGTGCATTTTCATATGGTATAGCCTAGAATCAAAGGCATAAAAATTGTATGACCCATTGAACAACAAGATGATGCTTTTAAGAGATGTGGATTTTCTTAAAAATCAGTCTTGGTATGGTTCAATTGATGAGTCACCGAGCACTTCAAGTAAAGTACCAATTATAAGTGAAGAGGATGTTGATGAACAAAAAGAAGAAGGAGCAGATAGAAGAAAAGGCAAGCAGCCTCAGTCATTACCAAGCTCCTCTAGGCATGACCAAGTGTCAATGCCAAGCAGTAGTAGCAAAGATTCTAATCCCACACTCTCCTCCCTATTACCAAGAAAGACCAAGAGTCTTAGGGAGATATACCAAGATGAAAGGTATGAAGATTATGATGCGAGTGTTAATTTTGCATTATTTTCTCATAGTGATCCAATATATTTTGAAGAAGCTATTAAGGAGAAGAAATGGTGTAAGGCTATGGATGAGGAAATAGATGCTATAGAAAGAAATGAGACATGGGAACTAACTGATTTGCCTCTCAAGAAGCAAATGATTGGGTCTACAAGACCAAATGTAATGTTGAAAGAAAGATTGATAGGCATAAGGCAAGGCTAGTAGTCAAGGGCTACAAATAGTAGTATGGAAGAGACTATGATGAGACATATGTCCCTGTTGCAAGAATGGAAACCGTGTATGTTGTCATAGCAATTGCAGCTCAGAACAAGTGGAAGGTATTTCAAATGCATGTGAAGTCCACCTTCTTAAATGGTGTATTGAAGGAAGAAGTATATGTGGAGCAGCCACCTGGTTATGAAGTTACAAGTGAAGAGAACAAAGTATATAGATTGAAGAGAGCTCTCTATGGGCTCAAGCAAGCTCCACGGGCATGGTATAGTAGGATTGACTCATATTTGATGAGAAATGGCTTTAGCAAAAGAAATGGTGAGCCTACTCTCTACATCAAGGTATCAAATGGAAATGTTTTGATTATTGTCTTGTATGTAGATGATTTGATTTTTACTAGAAATGACAAGGCTCTAATTGGTGAGTTTAAAGAGGCCATGAAAAGTGAATTTGAGATGACAGATCTAGGTCTCTTGAAATACTTCCTAGGCATAGAAGTAAAACAAATGCATGATGGCATCATCATCTCTCAAAGAAAATTATGCAAGGTAGATCTTGGAGAGATTCAAAATGCAGAATAGTAAGGCAGCCCCCACACCAATAGTAATAGGTCTGAACTTGAGCATAGAAGACAACAACAAAAGAGTGGATCCAACACTATACAAGAGTATGGTTGGAAGTTTAATGTATTTGACTACAATTTGGCTAGACCTAATGCATGCAGTAAGTCTGATTTCCAAATTTATGGAAACACCAAAGGATTCCCATTGGCAAGTAGGAAAGAGGATCCTAAGGTATGTGAATGGTACCAAGGGATTTGGAATTTTGTACACTACAAATGATGAATTCAAGTTGGTAGGTTATACTGATAGTGATTGGGCTGGAAGTTTAGATGATAGGAAGAACACTTTAAGATATATGTTTCATATGCGATCGGGTGCAATTTCATGGGCATCCAAGAAGCAACCTATTGTTGCTCAATCTATAGCAGAGGTTGAATACATAGCAGCAAATGCAGTAGCATGTCAAGCTATTTGGTTAAGGAGGATCTTGATAGATTTTAATGAAAGACAAGAGGATGGAACCACAATTTATTGTGACAACATCTCATCTATTGCATTATCCAAGAATCTAGTCTTCCATGGGAGAAGTAAACATATTGAGATCAGATATCACTTCATCAAAGAGTTGGTGGAGAATGGGGATATCAAGATGGAATTTTGTAAGTCTGAGTAGCAGCTAGTAGACATTCTTACCAGGCCATTAAGCATTGGAACTTTTGTACACCTAAGAGAGTATCTTGGTGTAGTTGATTTGGATCAGTAGTGATCCTTGTTTGCTTGGCTCGAGATAAAGGGGGAGTGTTGGAATATTAATTATGGTTGGTTGTTTCTCCCTGGAGCCAAATGCCCACCTACCTCCCTGACGGCTTGCAAAATGATCAAATGAATTTATTGCATGGTAGGTGAAAATTTTTGAATTTAGAAATGAAGGGGAAAACATTTTGCAAGTATTACAAAAGTAATGGTTAGATTCATTCGACCGAGATAGAAGGAGAAGAATTTGAAGAGCTTAGAAGTTGCAGAGCAGAGAAGGCAGAAAGAAAAAGGTGATCAGTAGATCAGTTGTTACAGAGACAGAAGGAATCATTTTCATGCTTGCAGTCACACGTGCTTCTTCCTATCATTCTATAAGTTTATAGTTTATTGGTTTCAACTTATTAAAGCAGTGATTGCTCCAAGTGTTATTGTATGCAACCATTAGAGCTGCAAGTTTGAAGTTTTATCAGTTTAAAGTTTAGGGTTATTTTAGGGTTTTCTGGTTGAAGTCGAATGCTCCCAAATCTTGTATTAGTTTGATTGAAAGTTAAATAGAAAGAAAGTAGGCATACTTGAATCTATTGCTCTTTTCTTGTTCATTGCATTTGTGAAGTTTATTGTTGAGTATCTCAAGGTTTGGGTCTCTGGTTTTAATGGTGAACATATTCACGTCATAAGTTTGCACTCGGTATTGTCTTTGGTAGAAGTCATCTGCAGTTTAGGCAGAGTTCACTCGATAATGTCTTTTATCAAGCTCCTCCTTGTAGTGGCTACTGACCTCATAGGGTGCTTTCCTCTACCAAGCTCCACTCTCTAGTGGCTATCGAGTTCACTCGATAATCGCTTTGATTACCGAGCTCACTCAGTATCCTTTGGTTATTGAGTTGTGTGTTTTACCAAGCTCACTTGGTATCCTTTGGCTACTGAGTTATTTTTCCTTCATTTACCGAGCTCACTCGGTAAACTCTCCTGCCACTCAGTTTCTTAAGTTACCAAGCAAATTTTGGCACTTGGTAATAGTTGTTGCTGAGCAGATTTTTAAGTTTAGGGTTGTTTATGTGATTGAAATTTTTAATATTTCTCACAGAATTCACATGCTGATTTTAAGATTAGTTTGATGTTGGCATGTATGTATTTCTATTTTAGAAGTTAAATGAAATGTTGTTGTGGTGATAAATGTAGGGATACATGGTAGTATTGTTCATAATTGTGAAGGGCTAGGATGTTCTATGATTGTAAAAGGAGCACTACAAGCTGGCGATATGCCTAATAAGGAACACTGTAGAGAAGTTAATAGTTGTAAACATTGTAAGCAAGCTAGATGTGATTGTGAGGGTGATAGCTTTGGTCCAGTTTGTTGCTACTACTCCAATTGATGATCACAAACATTACTATGTCAGAATAATTTGAGAAAAATTTGGTTTTGTTTTAGGTCTTCTGCTCCATCCTTTATTAGATTATAAATATAATTATTACAAATTGAAGTAAGTTAATAATTGTTGGTCTTGTAATTGGACTGAGAAGTGGGGTTTCCTTCTTGAACTAGTTTTTGAATTTTAATTGTGTGTGTGCGTGCGCGCGCGCACGTGTGTGTGTGTGTGTGTGTGTGTGTGTGTGTGTGTGTGTGTGTGTGTGTGTGTGTGTGTGTGTGTGTGTGTGTGTGTGTGTGTGTGTGTTTTCTTTAGTTCTTTTCCCATAGAATTCTTGAACTAATTTTATTTCACACACACACACACACCACTTTCCCTCCAAAAAATATATAATTTTTTGCCCTTTATTATTATTATTAATCAAGACTATAAAAGTTTTGTTTTTAAAATTTAAATACACTATTATATTATTATATTTGAAAATTATTTTTTCTTATATAATGTAGAATTATTGTTGTGTTAAATTATTGATTATTCATAATTCATTCAAATTTCTTATAATCAATTTACTTTGATTTGGTATTATCATATATAATTTCTAATTTAAAATAAAAATAAAAATTTGAGAATGTATATATAAAATTAATATTTGTGGTATATTTGTACAATTATTTTTATAAAACTTATATTTACAACAATTTTACAACTTCATCATTTAATCATCTAATATTATAAATTTCATGTGTAATTGTTATGTACACCATTTAATTATTCATTTATAATGTAGATAAATCTAATATTTTATTGTACACCTATATTCTTTCAAACAACCAAAATTTGACATTACATTTATTTGTTTATTAAATAATTAATTTATTAACAAGATTAAAATTATAGACATTTATTTTGATATACATTTATTTGTTTATGTATATTTGATTATTTAAATTATTTCTAGTATATTATATATTCTTATATTTTGAGGACATAATAATGATTAACAAGATTAATGATGGAAATATAATTTAATCATGATAAATTATCTAGTAATTGGTGTAGACACCTAAACATATTTTTAAAAATAAAATATTTTTATTTTTTGAAAAAGTCCCTAATGACATCATCATTTATTAATTAATTATTTATTTAATTAATTAATTTATTTTTTATGCCATTAAATCCATTTATCTTAATTAAAAATATTTAATTAAGGAATCCCTCCCAAAAATGTTTAAATCTTATTTATTAATTATTTAATTAATAAATTGACCAAAAATCCCAAAATATATAATTTATTTATTTTTTGCCCAAAACTTGGCCAATTTTCTTAAGATCACTAACCTCTTCCAAAATCTTCTAATCCTTCTTTAATTTCGATTAAAGACTAATCTCTTCATTTCCTAACCCTAATCCCAACTCAAAATATTTAATTAAGATTAAATATTAATCCTCATGTTTATTGAAAATATTTTAATAAATATCTCCTCAACCCAAACCCTTGAAATAAATAAAATTTTATTTATGTCCTAAAAACTTTATTTATCCTCATCCTAGGAAGTTCTAGACTCTTCTAGAAAGTCTTCATCTTCATCCAAAGCCTAGACTCTTCTAGAAGATGTCAATCCTTATCTTTGACCCTAATCCTAATCCCCCCTCTAACCTTGTCACATTCCCTAAACATGGGTTAAGACTTGCTAACCCAAGCCAAAGCCAACAAATATTTCCTCCTTCACCCACCCTCATTAAATGCCATCTGCTTGCCCATCTCTAACAAGCCTAATCTAATCTTAACCCAAGCCTAATCCAAGCCTTAATCATTTGCACATTCCTAAGTCAAGCTTACGACTTTTTAAATCCAACCCAAGTCAAAATATCTCAACTCTCTCACAAATATCCCAACCATAAAACTTTATGAAGCCCACAAAGCCATAAATGACTCTTACAAGCCCATTCATTGCTATTACTAGCCATTATGAGGGTCTTTATGAGCTTTGAGCCTCCTTTGTTGACCCCTCAACCCCTCTTACTCTAACCAATGACCCTATGACATGTGTCACTCCCTGATTGGTTGTAAGAAAGCACAATCCATGTGCTCTCCTCTCATTCAATCTAAACCTTCCATAAGATTTCTCCCATCCTTGCATCCTAGCCCTTGATCCCTCAAGCCCTTTGCCTATTTAAAGAATCCTCTCCTAAGCCATTTTAACACAATCTAGAAAGTAAAGCCATAATGCCATTTTGAGAAGCCATTTTTTACATCAAATTCATTCACAAAAATCTATCAAAATTCCTTCATTGAATCCCATTTGAGCATTTGAGCATACATACATAATCAAGCCATCTTAGCTATTAGACACACCTCTACATCAAGTGATCATCCTCATTGAGAGAGCCTATCCATTGCTCATATTCTCATTTGAGGACTTCACTTTGTCTCTCATGAAGTTATGTTAAATTAGTATGCAAATTCTTTTTGATTGTTTTAATTTAGTGTTTCTAACATACTAAAGTAGCATATACATTCTGGCACACCTGGTGGGACCCCGCATGGGTCATCTTCATTAGCTTTTTTTAGTCAAGTTTTGTATGTCATTTGCTGATTTTGGTTAATTTTGTTTGTTTTTGTGATTGGTAGGATTGTATAAATTAGTTTTGTAGGTCCACATGAGCATGAAGAAGACAAGGGAACTCATAGTCTATCTCATAGTGTTTGTAAAATTTTTAAGCTTATAGGTGGACGAAGCACTTGGAATTCTTCTTCCTCTTCTTATCTATATTCTTCTTCTATTCTGTCTACTTCTTTTTCTTCTTCTTGAGGGATCTTGGCCTTTTTTTTTTAAGGAAGCAAAATCATACACACTTTTTTTTAAGTTCTTAAAATGAAACCCCCAAATCATACTTAAATCTATTAAAAATTAAAAATTTGCAAAAAAAAAAAAAAATCTTTTAACAAGTGAAACTAAACCAATCCAATCATTTTCATCCTTGCAACATAAAGGTTTTAGATGCATTCATGCAAAGTTAGGAACACTTAATTTTTGAGAATTTAAAAAGAACTTCAAGTTTCCATTTCAAAAGGTTCAAAATCAACACTAAGTGCACACTAAAATCTAAATCAAACTCAAAGCATAAATCAAGGATAAAATGAACCTCATTTGCAAATATTTTAAAGTTCTTTTAAAAATCTCATGAAAACTAAGAGTCCTAAATGGTTGCCAAAATTGTCCTAAAAAGCTTTTTATATTTGTTCCAAACAAATTTCTTGTTGCAAAATCTTGAATGTTTCTTAGGTTTTTCATGCATCAAAACAATCTAAGAATATCATTTTTGGGCTTAAAACATGCAAACTAGAACACAAAATCTTGAATGAAAACCAAAGTCTAAAGAGTCATTTTCACTTTTGAGTCCAAAATAATATTGAATGATCTAAGGTTAAAACAAAGCACTTCAAAGTTCTTAAAACAACATGCAAAATCTCAATCTTGAATGCTCAAAAGAAAAAACTTGAATGTTTAATCACTTGTCTTTGAATGCATGTTGCTAAAATCACTCTTGAGTGCCATGGATTAAAATCAAGTTTATTTTATTTTTTTATTTTATGAGTGCATGATTAAAACAACAAATCCAATCTTGAATGCCATAGATCAAATAATCATCTTTTGGGGCATAAAAAGAATCCACATTTTAGAAACTTTCTAAGTTATAAAAACAAATAAAGACACTTTGAGTGAATTTGTTGTTGGACTCACCCTCTTTAATCACCCATCATTCTAACCATTGGTCGCAATATCAGCACCATAAATGGGGATGGGTCTACCTAAGAAGGCATTAAGTGCTCTACAAAAATTAAATTCCACTCACTTGAGTTTTTATTGGTTTTTCTAAGATAGAAAATTTCTTGAATGCACATTAGTCTTGCTAACACTTCATTTGGGCATAAAAATTGAAAAAATCTTGATGTGGAGGGCCTCCGGGTGCACGCTTGAAATTGAGTTTTACACACATCTTTGTTTTGGGCTTTAAAAAATCTCACACTCAATCTTGAATGCCTTAAAAAAAATCAATTGATACTTGACGTGGAGGACCTCCAGGCGCACGAGTTTACTTTTTGTTGACTCTAAATCTTCTTGGTGTATTCATTCTTTTATCACTTGTCTTTTGTTGGTGCATTTTAAAATTGGAATTGAACCTTTGCATCTTGAATCACATGTGTTTTCAAAAGGTCTAGATCAAAAAACTTAAAGTGTCAGTTGGAAAAGAACTCTATCTTTTAACCCAAGATCATCCAAGTCTTCTCTCCCCTTGTCGTCTTTCAAGGTCATCTTGGGTGCATAAGATTAGGATCCAAAATCTTGTCTTAGCTATTAGGAGGCTTGCTTGAGGATTTCATCACCCCTTGGGACAACCTCAACTCCAGTGTTCCAGAAAAGTATAAAGATCGGGAGGTGAATCCAAAGACACCTCTCTTGGGATCAAAATTTTGTCACTTGAGCTAAGCCTCAAGGAACTTTATACCCTTGAGAAGTGAAAGAGGACAAGTGGGTTACTGCTCCTCTCGGATGTTTGACATTGTTTTGGTTTCATCTATAGATTTGGGCCTCATGTACCTTGGGTATATCAAGGACTCCCTAGCTAAACCAACTGTCAGCCTTGTAGACAACCATCTAGGATGTCAATGTGTTTGAAGTGACTGATCAAAACATTTGTAGAATATACACACTCCTTGGTTCACGTATCACATTCTAAGAATCAAAAAGTTCTATATGGTTGTTCCTATCTATTGCTTGATCTTTCACTTGTTGAATGAATGTTTGCCAAACTTGGTTAATCCTATTTTAGGGAACACTTAGTGTAGTCACTACCTGTTTCAGAAGTTGAACAAGTTGAAGAAAAACAACCATGATCTCTCAAAGCCAAACAGATTCAAGAATTTATGTCAAAACAACTCAAACCCAAACAAAAGTTTCACAAAGCAAAATTCAAGCCCTCTTAGGCATACCAAGAAATTGTAGCCAAGAGAAACAAAGTAACACCAAGCCCTCAAATCACCAAACTCCATAAAGAAGAAGACAAAGCAGCCAACAAAACCTGTCAGGACACTTGGTTAGATTGCACTATCAGATTTAGCAAGCATCCAGGAGTTAACCCTGCTTATGTCTTACCAACTAGGCATGATTTCTATGAATAGGCCCCCTTGTTTTTCCACATATTCTTGCATAAGTTTCACTTTATAGCCATCTTTTTAGGAAAGCCATCCATTCTAGGTTATCTCTTTAAATCATTTTAGCTCATCCATCTCATCTAGGTCTTTGACTTAGAATGAAACCAATCCCCTCAAACATAGCTAGCATCCCAAAAAGCATAATTTTCACATCCAAGCCTTCAAAATTTTTGTCACCTTGCCAAAGGTTTTCCATTCCTACCATCTTGCAAATCCACCAGCCTCACTGAGGTTATCCCTTTAACAAAGCTTTGTCTAGGGTAATCTAGCTTTGTCACTCGTTATCCCTCATCACCTTGAGCAAAAGGTTGGGATCCACAAGTGGTCAATCTCATGTTTTTCCTAAAGGATCATCAGTCTATCCTTAAAGTTGACACAATCACCACCAAGCTTGCACATAGGAAAGTAGACCTTTCATGCTTTGGCAACATATCTTTTAAGTTAGAATCTCCAACCGAATCCTCCTTACGTTTGTCATATAGCTTTGCCTCAACCTAGGAAATCATTTGCATAGAAAAGCCTTCCCCCTTTGCATCCATCAGCATTGTTGCATCTCATCCCTAGGAACATTTTCATGCCACCAATCACTCTCTTAGCCAAGAAGAAGAAAGAAACAATGAAACCCTATCATTTGGATCAAACAAAATCACTCCCCTTGAGCACTCAACCATCCTTCAGCCCAGAGAACACTATACCATCACCTACTGACATTGAAGCTTTTATGAACCAACCAAGAAATGCAGTATTGGTGAATGCCATTATAGACAAGAACAAAGAAACAATCATGGCTAACTTTTTGAGGGACAATATAGGAGCCTTCGACTTTGGAAGACCTCCTCCCTTATCAGATCCATCTCACCCATTGTTTGGACAACTACCACTCCCAATAGGCTCTTATGATTCAGATTATCCTCAATATGTGCCAAAAGAAGAGCCTCAAGCCAATCCTTATGATCCAACAGACCGAAACATACTAGCCTCCACTCAAGTTGAAATCTCCCTTCCGCATGCCAATCTAACTGCCACCACTCTACCATTGGTCCATACCACTCCATCCCAAACCCCCTTCACCCAAACCACCTCATCATTCACTCCCTTCACTATTGTTGTTGCTGCTCTCCAACCCAACCTTGAAAATTCAACCATCTCCCAAATCAGTGCTAGCATATTTGGCCAACCTCAGCAATATACAACCAAGATGCCACCCATGGGGCCAAGTAATCAACCTTTCATCACCCCCAACTTGTTTATCTCAGCTCAGAGCACAATTCCATCATTTCCACTAGGTCCTTGGAGCTTAGTGCCATCAAGTACAAATCCACAAGCTACTGCTCTCACTCCACAAAGCTATCAAACCCCAAAAGCTACTACCAATGTTCTTCCAAGCTCTCAAGTGACCGAAGCTCCTACCACCACTCTACCAAGCTTTCAAATCTAGCCACCAAGCTATCACACTCCATCAGTTCCATTTCCAAGCTATCAATTCCCACCACCTCCACCACTAACTAATACATTACCTCCTATTACTAACTATTTTTCTATGCCACTTCTAGGAGGAAATCCACCACCACCAACCACCAATTACTTGGCCTCTTTTTCCATGTAGATACCTTCCCAAATGGGGGCACAACCCACATATATTGGTCAAACTCCTCAAATCCAAAGTCAAGTTCCACAAGCTCCCCGATCCTTTCCCCAAGCTTCACAACCATCTTATACCTTACCTCCACAAAGAAATCCATTTATCCCACATCTAGCTTATGTTTCTCAATCTCAACCTCAAATCTAATAACAACAGCAAGCGTCACAACACATGTAGCAATATGTGCCACCTCCACCTCAGCAACCCATCATCCCCCATTCAATTGCCCAAGCCATGTACAATCCCTGCCAGCCCATACCTCAAAGCCATCCATATTCCATTACCCCATCTAGCACATACCTACCTTAGGGCACTCCTACATTGGGGGCACCCCAACCATCACCCATTAATTCAGAATTGGAAGCCATGAAGATAGCTTTGAAGAACATCCAAGAGGGAAATGATCCAAAAACCTTCAAGTTTGAGAATGTGTCCTTACCCATTTGACAGAGCCATTACCATGACACCATTTCCCAAACACTTTGAGATACCCAAGTTTGACAAATTCCAAGGAAAAGGAGACCCTGTCACACATATCAAAGTATTTTACATGCACTACCAAGAAGTGGCATATGGTGACATCTTCCTCTTAGATCTCTTTCCCAAAAGCCTTGCCAGACTAGCTCTTGAATGGTTTTATAGAATACCATATGGCACAATTAAAAACTTTGCTAAATTGTCTGAGGCATTTGTAGCCTGATATGCCCATCTTGTCGAAGCAGAACTATCAGTAGTTGATCTTGTGCACACTAAGAAAAAAGGTGGAGAAAGCCTTCCTGAATATCTACAAAGATGGCAAACCCTTACCACCCGCATATCTTGCACCTTGCCAGAGCACCATTTGGTGAAAATGTTTATTGATAATGCCCATCCTAGCTTGGCTCACCACATGACCATGAACTATTTGCAGACCTACAAAGATATCAAAGAGAAAGGAATGATCCTTGAGCAAGGACTCATTAAAGATGGTGTGGTCAAGATTTACAAAGAAGCCAACCAAAATAAAACACATTCAAATGACAAGTCTAGGTATTGGAACAAAAAAAAGCATGTTGCAACAGATGGGGTCACTGACACCAAACATGTGAATATTGTTGGTCCTTCCCAAAATCAATCCAACCCATTGCATCAATCAAACAATCAACAAGCTATCAACTACCAATAGCAGAATCGCCAAAGCTATCAAAGCCACAATCCAAGACCCAAATTTCAAGGGTCTAGAAATCAAGCTAATGCCATCAATGTGGCTGCACTACCAAAGCCTAAGTTCCAACCTACACCTAGAAACTATACACCCCTTGGTGAGCCATTGGATGTCATTTTTGAGAAATTGACTAAGGAAAACCTCATCAAATTTCCTCCTACCCCACAAATTGACCTAGGCCAATCCAAAGTTGCATGGTACAAAGACAATGAGTACTAAAAATTTCATAGGGTAAAAGGTTACACTATCCTTAGATGCATGAAGCTAAAAGATTATGTGCAAGACCTCATTGATCGGAAAGAAATCACAGTTGGAGCACAAACCTCTCCCAATTTAGGTTTGCAGATCTATCAAAATGCTTTTCCTCCTCACAACAACCAAAATCCTGGAAAAGCCCTATCCAAACCAACAACAACAATACCAACTACCACCAGCCAAATCAACAACATGGGAAGAACAATGACCATACTTCATCCTACATAGACTATGGTAGCCTCATCAGTTGTATATTTGAAAAAGAGCCTTCTGTCAATGTTATCAATATCCAAGGCCCAAACAATGAGTGTGCAATCACCACTAGAAGAGCACAATTAAAAATCGTAGCTCCATTAGTCACATCAGCAATATCAACCCTAGTAGTATCATCAGCTCTGTCCAAAAGCCAATACAATATCTTGGAGCACCTTGAGAACATGCCAGCCCAAATCTCCATTTTAGACCTTCTCTGCACTAGTCCTATGTACAAAAACATCCTTGATAGTGCTCTCATAGAATCTCATGTCACTTTAGATATCAATGCTACTGATTTTTGTAATCTCATTGGACACCTATCCTCCTCATGTGCCCTATCATTCAAACCCACTGACATACCCGTGGTCAAGCCAAGTCACACCCTTCTGCTTCGCATAGCCATCATGGTATCCAATTTTTCTATAAAAAGAGTAATGATAGATAATGGATCAGCCTTGAATATTTGCACCCTAAAATTCATAAAACCAGCTAGGTATACTGAAAAAAAATCATCAGTGAGGTTATCACCATCAAAGCTTATGACAACTTTGAAAGAACCACAGAAGGAACTATTTTGCTACCAATCAAGGTTGGGCCAATCATCCAAGAAACACTCTGCCATGTTATTGATCTAAACCTACCATTTAGCATCCTCCTTGATCATCCATGGATTCATGCCCTGAAATCAATTCAATCCACTTACCATCAATGCATCAAATTTTTGCATCAGGGCACTGAGGTAACCATCCATGCTGATCCAAAACCCTTTGCTTATTGCAATGCAGTTGAAGCTTCATATGCAAACCATTGCCCTAGAATTGATATCGACATAGCCATTGCCAACTCATCCCACACTTGTAATGACCCAAAAACCATCCTCGCCTCCACCCTATCTACCATGAAGATCAATAACAAAGGCTATGGAGAGTATAGTCTATCAGATGCATTTGCTATCAGGGCACTCTCACTTGATCCAAATGCCCATGGATGATCAACATATCACAAAGAAAAGGAGATTCCACCTCCTCGATACAAATAGTTTGGCCCAACAACCTTTGTATCCTCAAAAATCCCTCTTCATGAGGAGCTCACTCTAGATATCAACAATTGGTTACATAAGGATGCACCTTCAAGAAATCAAGCACACCTTGATCACTTCAGCCAGAAGTATCCCCAAGAACATAAGATCATCACTGACAAATGGAACTATCAAGGTGGTGGTCTAGGACTAGAAGAAAGAGGCATGTAGTGCCCCATCGATGCACACAAGTGGGAATCAAAGTCAGGTCTTGGCTTTGGCATAGCCACAACTGGGGGCACCAATGAGAATGGTCACACTTTTTCAAATAGTCACCGCGACCTTGTTGAAATTGAAGACATTCTTGAGGAAATTGAAAAGAGAGCCTATGATGATATCCCAAACCAAATCTTCCTCAAAGACTCTGTTCTCCAAGAACTATCCATCCATTTCATTGACCTACCACTCACCCATCCACAACTCATAGATTGGGACCAACCAAGTGTCATACACATTGATGAGTTCACATCAGAGGAAGCACTTTTGAGATTCATGGGAGCTGAAACTCCTCACAAGAAAACAAAGCTAGATTCTACCTATATCTATAAGCTAGATCCCAAGGGGTATTTTGGAGAAAATCCCCAACCTAGTTTTGATACACCCAAAATTGGAACTAAGGTGAATTCAGGACTAGCTAAGGCAGCAAAGAGAACCCCTCAGCAAGAAAATCTAGAGTCACAATCAAAACATGAGGATTTAGCATTGCCTCCTCAAGATAATCGACTAAAGGTGTCTTCTATTCTAATTGAGGATACTAGAGAAGTCAACATTGGTTCTTTAGAGATCCCCAGACTTGTTCACATTGCTGCATCCCTATCACATGACCATGTTGACCTCCTCTTTGAGGTCTAAATAGAGAACATTGGCTAATTTGCATGGTCATATCAGGACATGCTAGGACTTGATCCAAAGCTTGTAGTTCATCATCTTGCAGTCGATCCAAAGATCAAGCTCATCAAAAAAAAGCTTAGAAAAATGCACCCCAAGGTGGCATCACTGGTCAAAGCTAAGTTAGAAAGAATGTTAGCTGCTAAGGTTATCCAGCCTATCGACTACTCAGAGTGGATCTCCAACATGGTCCCCATCACTAAGCCTTCTAGTGACATTAGAATCTGCACTGATTTCAAAGATCTTAACAAAGCTTGTCCAAAAGATGATTTTCCCTTACCCAACATAGATATGATTGTAGACCTTACAGTTGGACATGAAATTTTGTCCCTCATGGATGGATTTTCTGGGTATAATAAAATCAAGATTGCAGAAGAGGATCAACATAAGACAGCATTCGCTACCCCTTGTGGAACCTTTTACTACAACATGATGCCTTTTGGCCTAAATAATGCTGGGGCTACCTATTAAAGAGCTATGATAGCCATTTTCCATGATCTCATCCATAGCATTTTGGAGGACTATGTGGGAGATATCTTGGTTAAATCTCACACCTTCATGGATCATCTTGCTAACTTGGAGAAAGTCTTTGATAGGTTACCCAAATATCATATCATGCTGAATCCCAAGAAATGTGTCTTTGGGGTTACATTTGGCAAGCTTCTAGGCTTTATAGTTTCTAAAAAAGGTATAGAGATCAACCCCAAGAAGGTCAAAGCTATCTTAGACATGCCTCCTTCGTAGACACTATGACAACTTTGCACTCTTTAGGGAAAGCTTCAATCCATTTGACACTTCATCTCCCAGCTTCCAGATAAGTGTACACCATTTGCACATTTACTAAAGAAGGATGAAAAATTCAAGTGGGATCCTTTATGTCAATGCATCTTTGATCATCTCAAGTAGTATCTCATTAATCCCCCTATCTTGGTTCCACCAGTTCTTGGTCATCCCTTGATCTTGTACATATCAGCAATGCCTACTGCTCTAGGGGCACTTCTAGCACAGCTCGATGACTATGACAGAGAAAGAGCCATCTACTACATTAGTAGAACCCTAGTTAGTTATGAACTCAATTATACTCCTATGGAAAATGCTTGTTTGGTAATTGTTTTCTCAACTCAAAAGCTTCACCACTACATGCTAAGTCATACCATCCAACTAGTCTCCAAGATCGACCCTCTTAAGTATATGCTCTCCAGAACAACACTTATAGGCTATTTGGCCAAATGGGTTATGCTCCTTAGCGAATTTGACATCCAATATGTTGATAGAAAGGAAATCAAAGTGCAAGCTATAACGGATCACCTAGCTAATGCGCCTCTAGTAGATAAATATCCTTTCATCACAGAATTTCTAGATGAGAATATCTGTCTAATTGAAGAACAGCCCCCATGGAAATTTTATTTTGATGGCTCATACACATCTCATGGATCAAGGGCAGGAACATTGTTGGTCACACCTCAAGGAGATTACATTCCAAAAGCTTTCAAGCTATAATTCCCTAGCACCAATAATATAGCTAAATATGAGGCTCTCATAGCAGGATTAAAGATAGCTGGAGAATGGAACATCAGTGAGTTAAAAATCTTTGGTGATTCTTAGCTCATCATCAAGTAAGTCCTAAATGAATATCAAACCAAAGATGAAAAGCTATTACCCTACAAAGAGCTAGTTGATCAGCTAACCTAGCATTTTACAAAGCTTCAGTTTACACAAGTGCCTCGAATGTAGAACAAAGTAGCAGACGCTATGGCTACTATCGGCTCTCTCTTGGAAATTCCCCAAGTCGTTACACAGTATGAGTTTTTAGTCGAGAAGCTCCTCACACCTGCCTATGAGAATGATGACTCAAACCATGTTTGTATCTTGGTTGGTCCCCAATCCCCTTGGTACCATGAGATTCACACTTACCTTAAAGATGGTATCATCTCCCCTCACCTCACATGTACCCAACGCCAAAACCTCATTCAGAAATCATCTCGCTATGTTATCATAGCCAATACCCTATATCATTGGGGTTATCATGATACTCTCTCTCGATGTTTAGATGAAAATGAAGTGGCAATGGCATTAAAAGAAGTACACTCTAGACTTTGCGGTGCCCACATGAGTGGTATTGTCCTAGCATGAAAAATCTTTAGATCAGGCTACTATTGGCCTACCATTAAAGAAGACTCCTATGACTTTTTTAGAAAATGTCTCCCATGTCAGTAGCAGGCCAATCTTGTGCATACTCTAGCACAAGATCTACAGCCTATTGCACCACCTTGGCCCTTTGCATGTTGGGGCCTTGATATAGTTGGAACTATCACACCTCTCTCACCTGATGGACATAATTGGATAATAACAACTATAGACTATTTCACTAAATGGGTGGAAGTAGTCCCCCTAGTCTCAGCTATAGGAGTTCAGGGCTCCAAGTTCATCTTGTACCACATTGTTTGCCACTTCAGCATCCCATCCACCATTGTCACGGACCACAGAGGTAACTTTGAAAATCTCAACATGGAAGAATTACGCACTTCCCTCCACATCCATCACCACTTTTCTAGCCCATATTTCCCACAAGGTAATGGCCAGGCAGAGGAAACTAACAAAACCCTCCTCAAAATTGTAAAGAAAGTTGTTAATGATTTCGGCCATGATTGGCACCTACAAATAAATTTAGGCCTATGGGCCTATCAAACTTCCTTCTGTACATCCATAGGCACAACTCCATACTCCTTAGTCTATGGTGCCAAAGTAGTACTACCCATAGAGGTTGAACTTCCTTCCTTGCACATATCTTTGCAAGGGAAAATATTAGATTAAGAATACAATGTAGCTCGGCTCACCCAGGTAGATCTCTTAGATGAGAAGCGACAACAAGCCTATGATCATCTCACAGTCTATCAAACTCATCTCAAAAGGAATTTCAACAAGAAGGTGCTTCCATGACACTTTTAGCCGGGCGACATGGTCCTCAAAGAAAATATGAAAGTCCAAGCTGATCGAGAAAAGAAAGGCAAGTTTGAACCTACCTGGCTTGGTCCTTATGTTGTCACTACCTCCTTTAGCTCCAGAGCCTATTAGCTATCTACACCAGAAGGAGAACTCTTGAATGATCCTACTGAAATCATTCATCTCAAGAAGTTCTATGCTTGAAGATCCTTGGTATACCCAGCTTTTGAAAAATACAAAAAAATAGTAAAGAGAAATAAGTGTCCAATGGTGAAAACTTGGCAATTCAAGTGCCTTGGATAGGTACCTTGGTGAAAACCTAGTAATTTAGGTGCCTTGTATACTAAGACTAATCCATTATCTATCACTATCCTATCCCTCATCCATTCACCCACCATCCCATAAAACACCTACTTGTTCCCTTGGTGTTCCAACCAAATATCCAAAATCTAATGAAGCTTGTAAATCTTATACCTCAGCTTGTAAATCTTGTACACTAGCTTGTAAATCTTGTATCATCCCTTGTATCATAGCTTGTATATCCAAATCTTGTCCAAAGCTTGTACCATATTCCAGCTTGTATTATATACCAAAGCTTGTGTCCTAGTTTGTATCTTATCACATGCACACAAAGAACCCCATTTTCACTTAAGTTTTTTGCAAACCATCTACCTATTCACCTATCAACTATTATAGACATCCCACCCTTCACAAACATTTCCATCTCACAAAAAAAAAATATGAACAACCTTGTACATTTGTAACATGTCTTGGTCTATCAGCTTGTACATCCTCTTTAGCTTTGCACCATTGTATCTATCCAACTTTCTTGTCAGTTCATCCTTGATCAGCATCTTGCACACATCGCACAAATCTTGGTTAGCTATTTCAATGCATCCTTTAGCTAGATCTCCTATCATCAAAGTGTTATCCTTCTTAGTTCAACTTGCCAAGTGCATCACTCATCGAAATCCACTAGCTTAGGTGCTCTCCGATAGATCCTTGTAGGATATAGCTTTCCTCATGTATGATCTTGGTCCATTAGTATCTCATCCTACCCATCTCATTGGAAAATGGTTTTCTTTTGGATTTTCACTTTCTTTTGATTTGGAATCTTCCCTTTTGGGTCTTGAAGTATCTTTTCCAAGCAATCTTTTTGTTCCCTAATCAAGCCATCTTAGCTATTAGACACACCTCTACATCAAGTGATCATCCTCAGTGAGAGAGCCTATCCATGACTCATATTCTCATTTGAGGACTTTACTTTGTCTCTCATGAAGTTATGTTAAATTAGTATGCAAATGCTTTTTGATTGTTTTAATTTAGTGTTTCTAACATACTAAAGTAGCATATACAATTAGTAGGTCAATATTTTTTGGATAAATTAGCAAGAGTGTTTTTAAAACTAATTAGTGGTAGTGGAAACCTTTATTTTTAACAATATTATTAAGTGGTAGTGTTAGTATTTGTAAAATAATAATAAAAAATTGTAATAAAATTAAAAAAGTAATAGCACAAGCATACTTTTTGTTAATTTTTTTTTTTTTACAAAAGGTTTCTATAGCTCAATATAATTTTCTATTTTGACTATTGTTAAAATATCCATTTCTATATATTCTTATTGGTCAACACAAAAAAAAATGAAGGGAGAGATAATCTTCTTCATCTTCTTCACTCTCTTTTTCCCATCTTCTCTTATCTTCATTCCATTGTCTTCATATCTACTTCTATCTTCCAATCACATTCTATTTTCTTCTCTACATCTTTTTTTTTTTTCAATATTTAGATAATATATATATTGACCTCTTATTTTACTATTATATCCACTTTTTGTGACTATTCAATTAATTTACACCAAACACCATCAATTATTTATGGGCAATTGAGATATTTCTAATTTTTTTAAAATTTCCTTATCAAAGTCATATACCCAAATAATTAATTTTCATAAATTTGATTGGTTGATTTTCTTGTGTTATAGGACCCTTTTTTTCAGGGTGGGTCCATAATTCATTTTCTCTCCACTATTTGAGGAGATAAATTAATAAGAAGACTAATATTATCAAATTTACTAACATTTGTAAAAATATATTTTAAAAATTGAATTAAAACTATAACAATTTTTTTGCTAAACTATCTACTATGACTAAAGGGAAAGTGCATGCCACTATGTGGTGATTGTTTCTTGGTTGCTTTAATATAAGTAATAATAGAATATAATTATAGTTTCAAATAAATAATTATTAGTATTAGTATGAGAGTGAAATTAAAGTTTGAAGTTATATAATTTACTTAGGAGTAGAAATAATTAATGTCACTTGAAATAAAAGGTACATTATAATTTATTTTATTTTTATAAGTATATGTAATGCTCTTTTACTTTTGACTTAGAAACTATTATAGTTTGAAAATCTACTAATGAAAATCCCAATTTCATCATCTCTATAGGATAAAAAACCATCAAAATCCCATCAACACTATAGGGTGAAACCCCAACAAAAAATCACAACTCTCCCAATTATTGTAATTTATGAGGAGGGACAAAGACCATCAAAGACATTGAAAAAAGAGACCCACTAAGTCCACATAAATAAAAAATAGCTCGCCTTCACTAAATAGCCTTGGATCAACATCATAGTGATCTACTACATTTTAGGAAACCCAATTCGGAGCTGCAAAGATCCATCAAGCCAAAGAGGAAAAGTAGCTGAAATACCTCATCTAGGTCATCACTAATTTTCAACCCTAGTCGCAATTTCTCCTATGTCATTCATCACTCCATTTCATCTCTACCTAACTCATTCTTGAGAAGATAATGTTCCAAAAAAATATAAATATTATCATTAAGGATAGGATATCATTATTATAGACAAATAATTCAAATCACGTTTTGTTTTTTGGAGAATGAAAATATGGTTGCAGGTTAGAATAACTTGAAGAAATAAGCTAGAGAATGCATTGGTTTTGAGCCAGATTCATCCAAGGAGGGAGTGTTGATGGATCAGCCACAAGAATTTGGAAAAACTATGGAATTCCATGGTACCAATACTACTGTGGTAGCTAGGACTTTGCCAAACAACATGGAGAAGCAATCCAGTTAGAACTCAAGGTTTGGAATTTCTTTTGCACTGGTGGTAACAAATAGTTCTTTATCTAACATGAATGACTCCTTTTTTCACATGCATGACTCTCTTATGAACATGCATGCAATGATATTTGAATCATTTTATTTTGGGGAGAGCTCCAGGCTTAAGAAAGTTAACGATTGTCTCCCATGAAGCCATGATTGGCTTGTTCTGGTTATTCCTCTAGAGGCAATGATGGATGACATTGAGTTCTATACTAAGAATGCTTTGATATGCAAATTTCTTGGTATTCAGATATCCTTATCAACTCTTGAGGCATGGATTTATTATTCATGGTAGGTGGAAGGAGATATGGAGATCATGTTGGATGGCAATAGTTATTTCTTTGTTATTTTCTCTCGAATGTCTTATTGGCATCATGTTTTTGAAAGAGGCCCTTATTTTTACAATCATGTGGGGATTTTTGTTAGACCTTGGCATTTAGGATTTAATTTTTCTAAGGATCTCCTCTCAAATGTGCTAGTGTGGGTTCACCTACCACCTCTTTCTATTATATTTAGGTGAGAAGACATTCTTCATCAAATTGCTTCTTTGCTTGGAAAGGTGGTTGTGATTGCTCATCAATCCCTCAATAAAAAGGTTCTCTCTTATGCAAGAATCTATGTTGAAATTGATTTGAATAGCTCATTTCTAGATTCTATAAAATTTTGTCTTTGGTGTTCTTCATGGGTGTAACAATTGGATTATTAATCCCTTTCTCTCCAATGTCAGATATGTTATGAGTATGGTCATTTGCAACATCAATGCCCTTGGGTTTCAACTTCTAAAGCTATTAGCAATAATGGTGGTGAATCAAACATTTTACGAAAATATAAAGCTTGGATGTATAACATAGCTATGGGGCATCCACAAGAAAATAATGTGGGAAGAGAAAAGACTCAATTGAATGATATTGGTTTAGATAAATTTGGCTTTATTCCTATTCGATCACAAGCTAAGGGTTGTGATCAAAACAGGCCCTTCAAAGACTAATAATTAGATTCTAGTTTTAATCGATTTGAGGTGCTAGAGAGTGTGGTTTTAGAGGAGGGTATTCCTCCAAGTATCTCAATTGATCCCATTTGTGATGGGGAATTTATACCTTAGAATTCCTGTGCAACATATCAAGTTGTAGTTTGTCATCCAAAGGAGTTCTCTATTACTCCTAAGTCTGGAGCTTTTGTGACTCCTATGATTTTCAAAATAATGTTATTGTTCTGGTGGACTTAGCTCAAGATGTGCTATCATCAAGTAAGGGTAAGGCATCTCCCCTCCCTTTGGGTTTTCTATAAAGAACTTTTAAGAAGGTTTCATTTACTCCTCTAAAGAGTGGGCATAACAAAAACCAAGAAAATCTTAGATTTATAGGAGATATGTTGATAGAGTCTAGGGTTGTGAAATCCTTGGATGCTCATTCCCCCCATCCTACTCAGTGATGACCATCCTCTCATGGAATGTTGTGGGATTAAATATAATACCTAGAAAAAAGGATATTCACAATTTGGTGATTGATGATTATCCAAACATTTTTTTTTGTCCAGGAGACTAAGATTTTAGTGGAGTCTATGGAAAAATTTGCCTCTAGTATTTGGTCTCATGAGAAATTCTAGTGCATTGGAGCTATGGGGAAAATTGGTGGTTTGGCTATCTTTTGGGACCCTAAGAAATTTTTCCTCTTGGATGGGTGTCTTCTTATTTAGCTCTATCTATTATTGCTTCTTCTATGGATTCTGGTGAGGTGATCTTGATTACTAGTGTGCATATGCCTATCAATTTTGTGGGAAAGGTGAAACTCTGGACACTTATTAAACATATTAGAAACTTTCATCGTTACTATCTTGGGTGTGAGTAGGAGATTTTAATTTAGTTTTAAGTTTAAAAGAGAACTGGGGTGGGTTTGTGTGGTTAGGTCCTTCGTCTAATCTTTTTTGTCTAAATATAGATCTCTTGCATCTTTCTAATATTACTTAGAATAATAGAAGGACTGGAGTTGATGCTATCTAAAAATATCCTGATAGATTTCTAGTTTCTTTCTTTTGGGTTAGTAGTGCTCTCACTCTCTCTTATAAAATTTTGGATTAGAGGGATTTTGATCATTGGTCAATTAATTTTTTTTCTACTGGGGTGATTATTCCTAAAAGCCCTCACTTTTAGTTTCATCTCATGTGGCTTCGAGACTCCTCTCTTCATGATCTTATTTCTAGCTAGTGGAGGGATGGTACCCCTACTTTTGGTATGGCTATGTTTTCTATTTCTAAGAAAATTCAATATGTCAAAAGGAAGCTCAAGAGGTGGAGAAAAGATTATTTTGGGAACCTTCATTCCATGAAGAGGCTCACTTAGGAGCATCTGGATGTCATTACTAGAAAGATTTAGGATCTTATTTTCTCAAAGGATCTAAGTAAGGCTCAATCCCTTGCTTCTAGAAATGTATAAGAATTGGAACTTTGGGAGGAAATATTATGGAAGCAAAAAGCTCGGCTTGATTGGATCCAAGAAGGTGATAGGAACACTACCTTTTCCACAAAATTGTGAAATATCATAAAAAATAGAGCTATATTTTTTCTTTAGGTATGGTTGGAGGTATCCAATTATCTTCCTTGCCAACTATGTTTCAGGAGGCTAATTAGTACTTTTCTAAAATCTTCTTTGATGATTCTTCTCCTACTAATAATAAAGAGCATATTATTTTGTCTTGTATTCCCACCCTTATTTACCAAGAAATGAATTATTATTTTATATGCCCAATTTCTTTGGTTGAGTTGGAGGAAGTGGTCTTTGGTATGCCTAAAGAAAAATTTCTTGGCCCCAATATATTTCCTATCAAATTTGTTTAGGAATTTTGGGACATCATTAATAAGGACTTTGTAGAAGTTGTTAAGGAATCTTATTTAGCAAGAACATTCTTTAGGCATTAAATTCCACTTTCTTAGCAGTTCTTATTCTAAAAAGAGATGGGGCTAATCAATTGGATTATTTTCTACCAAGTACTCTATGTAATTTGGCTTACAAAGTTATCACTAAATTCACTGCTGAGAGACCTAAAAAGTGGCTGCCTATTATTATCTTAGAAGAACAAGGAAGTTTTTAATTTGAGGAAGAAAAATCTTAGATGTGGTGGTTATTGCTATTGAAGCTGCACACACTATGGCTAACTTAAGGGAGTGATCTATGTTTATTAAGTTGGATATGGCTAAGGCCTATGATAGAGTCAATTAGATCTTTCTAAGGAATATTCTTCTTGCCTTTGGCTTTAGCTCAAAGTGGTTGAGTTGGACTATGAGCATTGTCACTTCTCTTTCTTTCTCTATTATTTTTAATGCCTAACCTTTCCATTTATTTGGTGGTTCTAGGGGTCTCTGTCAGGAAAATCCTCTTTCCCCCAATCTTTTCATTATTATGGCTGAGGGTTTGGGCTGATTCATTATGTATCAAGTGTCCCAGAAATCTATCTAGGGGTGGTGTTGGGGGAATGGTTTACCTTCTCTTTTGCATCTTCATTTTATTGATGAATATGCTCTTGCAGGAATTCTTTCTAATATTACACCTACTAATGGTCCCTTTACTTGGAATAATAGAAGGACTAGAGTTGATGCTATGTGAAAAATGTCTTGATAGATTTCTAGTTTCTTTCTTTTGGGTTAGTAGTGCCCTCATTCTCTCTTATAAAATTCTTGATTAGAGGGGTTCTAATCATTGGCCAATTAATATTTTTTCTACTAGGGTGATTATTCCTAAGAGCCCTCACTTTTACTTTCATCTCATGTGGCTTCAAGACTCCTCTCTTGATGATCTTATTTCTAGCTAGTGGATGGATGGTGCCCCTACTTTTGGTATGGCTATGTTTTCTATTTCTAAGAAAATTCAATATGTCAAAAGGAAGCTCAAGAGGTGGAGAAAAGATTATTTTTGGAATTTGCATTCCATGAAGAGGCTCGCTCATGAGCATCTCGATATCATTACTAGAAAGATTTAGGATCTTATTTTCTCAAAGGATCTGAGTAAGGCTCAATCCCTTGCTTCTAGAGATGTATAATAATTGGAACTTCAAGAGGAAATATTATGGAAGCAAAAAGCCAAGCTTGATTGGCTCCAAGAAGGTGATAGGAACACTGCCTTTCCCACAAAACTGTGAAATATCATAAAAAATAGAGCTATATTTTTTCTTTAGTTATGGCTAGAGGTATCCAATTATCTTCCTTGCCAACTATGTTTCAGGAGGCTAATTGGTACTTTTCTAACCTTCTTTTTGAGGATTCTCCTCCTACTAATAATAAAGAGCATATTATTTTGTCTTGTATTCCCACCCTTATTTACCAGGAAATGAATTATTATTTTATATGCCCAATTTCTTTGGCTGAGTTGGAGGAAGCAGTCTTTGGTATGCCTAAAGAAAAATTTCTTGGCCCCAATATATTTCCTATTAAATTTGTTTAGGAATTTTGGAACATCATTAATAAGTACTTTCTAGAAGTTGTTAAGGAATCTTATTCTAGCAAGAAGATTCTTCAGGCATTAAAGTCCACTTTCTTACCAGGTCTTATTTAAAAAGAGATGGGGCTAATCAATTGGATTATTTTCTACCAATTACTCTATGTAAGTTGGCATACAAAGTTATCACTAAGTTCACTACCAAGAGACCTAAAAACTTGCTACCTATTATGATCTTAGAAGAACAAGGAAGTTTTTAATTTGAGGAAGAAAAATCTTAGATGTGGTGGTTATTGCTTTTGAAACTACACACACTATGGCTAACTTAAGGGAGAAATCTATGTTTATTAAGTTGGATATGGCTAAGGCCTATGATAGAGTCAAATAGATCTTTCTAAGGAATATTCTTCTTTCCTTTGGGTTTAGCTCAAAGTGGGTGAGTTAGACTATGAGCATTCTCACTTCTCTTTCTTTCTCTATTATTTTTAATACCCAACTTTTCCATTTATTTGGTGGTTCTAGGGGTCTCTGTCAGGGTGATCCTCTTTCCCCTAATCTTTTCATTATTATGGCTAAGGGTTTGGGATGATTCATTATGTATCAAGTGTCCTAGAAATCTATCTAGGGGTGGTGTTGGGGGAATGGTTTACCTTCTCTTTCTCATCTTCATTTTATTGATGAATATGCTCTTGCATGAATTTCTTGGGTCAAGGAAGCTGAAGCCTTCATCATACTTTTGATATTTATTTTGTTGTGATAGGAAAAAAATTTAATTAACCTAAATATATATATATATATATTTTTAATGATCTTGATCTGATTCGGCAGAAGATTTCTAATATCCTTAGGCTTCATATTGGTTCACTCCCTTTGACATATCTCAACATTCCTATGACTGTGTCTAGGTAGTCATGACTCTTTTGGCATAATTTGACTAAAAGACTTTGAGAGAAGGTAAATAACTAGACCCATAGATGGCTTTCTACTACTAAACATGTTTCCATTCTTCAAGTTGTTACTCAGACTCTTCCTATTTATAGAAGCATGCTTTGGGCTGCTCCTATTTACTTTCTCAAGAAATTTGATGCTCTTTCTCGATAATTCCTTTTGAGTGGTAATTTGCATAACTCTAAGTGGAGTTTTATTTTTTGGGAGACTATTTGTAGGCCTAAGAAGGAGGGTGGTCTTGGCCTTCAATCTTCTATCTTGATTAGTAAAGCTTTGGCTGCTAAGCTTTACTAGTGATGGTGCTTTGGAAAAAATCCTCTTTGGGCTCATATAATTACTCATAAGTATTTTAGAGGCATAGATCCTTGGTTAGCTTCCACACTTCCTCTTGAAGGTCATGGCTCTATGGTGTGGAATACTCTCAAGATTGGTGCTCAATAGGTCAGGAGGGGCTTTTTCTAGATATGTTAGGGAGGCTCTGAGGATTTTTTTTGGTCTGATTCTTGGGATGGAAACCCTCCAATCTTATCCATCTACCTCATCTTTAGACTCTGTGTGATTCTTTTCTTGCTATTGGATGGGATAAAGTGGATCATTATAAGCCTCCTTATTAGATGGGTCTTGTTGTTAGATATAGATGAAAGTTCTCTTTAGATTGGCCTCCTGTGGGATCATAGGTGGACCACCAGAATATTTCTAGGATTTTGGCTTCTAGGGAGTGTTGTTCTCTATTGGGGCCAACTATTTTCACTTAGGGTAGTACCCTATTTGTTAAATATTTTATTTCTATTGGGTACCAAGAGATTACTAGACAACTATTAGGGGATGTTGAAGTCCCTTGGTGGAAAGAAAATTGGAATAAGTTTTCTTAGTCCAAATGTAATTTCTTGATGTGTGTGGTGGCTCACAATTGGTGTCTTATGTGGGATAATCTTTGTAAATAGAGAGGAGTCTATCTCCCATCACTTCTTCCATTGTTCCTTTTCTACCTAGTTATGGAATCTTTGGTAGAGTGCTTGGATTTCCTCTTGTCGGCATGCTTCCACCTTGTCTGAGTCTTGGGATTGCTTGAGGAGTGCCCTCTTCAAGGCTTCACCTCTTTAGGCTACATGGATTACTAGCCCCTCTTTTATTGTTTGGCATATCTAGTTGGAGAGGAACTGATGAAAATTTCATGATGTCTAGATTTTTTTCATACATCTTTGGTGCAAGATTTCCTCTATCTTCAAGAAAATATTCAGGAAAAGTGTGATTTAGATGCACTATAACATTTGGGGTCAAATTATGAAAACAATTTGTAATGATGGTGTGATTATTTATGATTTTAATGTTTTTTTTTCAAGTGTCCCCGATGCTATTGTTATACCAATGTTAGCATCATAATAGTGATGTCAACATGATTGTAAATGAAAAATAGGAAAAGATGACATTAATCATTCCCCATTTATTTTGATTGATTGTGGAGAGATACATGCGAAAGAGGGTGGACAACTCCAAATGAGAGTGGAGATCTCTCAATTTTGGTGGATATTAGTGGAGATCTATGATTTTATTGTCATGCCCTTGTGATCATTGTATTTCATTTCCATGCCCTTGTAATCTCTTTTGTTTTAGTGCTCTTGGTGGAGATCAGTGGAGATCTAGGATTTTTTTGTTGGTCCCTTGTGATTGTTGTATTTTATTTCCATACCCTTCTGATCTCTAAATTTCATTGACATGCCCTTTTTATCTCTATTTCATTGCTCTACAATTTCATTTCTATGTCATTCCCTTTTAATCTTTATGCCCTTTCTCTATGATTTTCTTCAAGGGGAGAAGAGGTACCTAAGTAAATGTTCTTTTCTTTTCCTTCTAAACATGTATCTCTTTATAGTTCCCCTAGTAGGTGATTAGAGAAGGTTATCTTGATGTATATATATGTGTATATATACATACATCCACACATATATGTTTGTGTCTATGTATGTATCTATATATATATATATATATATACAAAGAGATATTTTTAAGGTGCTTATTACATCTTTGCACAATAGAAAAATTGATCCAATTGCATACACATTCTAGAATCTAAATAATAAAACAATTATACTCACTCAACCCATGTGAAGTGACTTGCCTCAAGATCCTATACAAAAATAATGTAGGCTAGGAAAAATAGGTAGAGTTCACAATAAATTTTACAAAAAATATCAGAGAAGATATTTTTACAATGAAACAAGACATAACCCAGTAAAATTGGTCTAGTTCCTAATTAGTTAGGTTGATTACAAATTCTTATAGAACTACCATCAGATTAGGTACATTAAAATGAATAATTAGTTGTTTCCAGCTAGTAGGATCAAATATGGTTTTCCAAGGTGATAAAATTGCATATGTAGATGCATCACTTGCCTACTAAATGGTTGGCTATAAAGGCTCCATACACTTGACAACAATGGAAACCAAGGATGTAACCATGCATGTATTGGTACAGTCTCCCTGCGAGGATCCCAAGTATCTACTATTGCTTCTAATTTGGGCATCACTATATGATCCACAATGTTATGAATTACTAAAGCTAGTAGTAACTTCTCTTATGTCTCCAAAAATGTAGCATAGGTTCAGGGTACCTTGGCTCTTGGGAATTGGTAGTAGTTATTATCACTGCTAAAAGAATAACTTCAGTGAAGAGTTGAGTGTAAGGAATTGAAGAAGAAAGCTCTTCTTTTGTGTAAATGCCATAATAAGGCTCATTCCCTTGCAGAAGCCTTAGCCACAATGTCACTACCTCTAATCCATGTAAAGGATGTTAAAGTGGTTCCCAACCTTGAAATAGTCTTATAATAAATGGAAAAGAAAATATAAAATGCAATACATGACAAATTGTACAACTTGTAGTCCTCCCAATATTTGGACTATAAATTCTCAAAGAAACTTGCAAGTGATTCCAATGTCATAGTACCAACCACAACACTTTCCTAGATCCTATCCAACACTCCCATAATATCCTCTATGTTTTCTAGCTATTATTTCTATCATAGAATCTCTTTCTAAAGTCACTCCTTCTACTTCTAGTATATTATCATAGATTCTCTCTTTCTCTCTTGTAGTCCTCCCAATATTTGGACTATAAGTTCTCAAAGAAAATTGCAAGTGATTCCAATGTCATAGTACCAACTACAACACTTTCCTAGATCCTATCCAACACTCGCATAATATCCTCTATGTTTTCTAGCTATTATTTCTATCATACAATCTCTTTCTAAAGTCACTCCTTCTACTTCTAGTATATTATCATAGATTCTCTCTCTCTCTCTCTCTCTCTCTCTCATGCCTTAAATTTTGATCAAACTTCTAAATAATTGCCTCTACCATATCTAAAATTAACTTCACATTGTGTTGTAAAACTAGCATAGGTGATTGATTCTCAATATCTTTCATTTCAGCATTCAATTTTTCAAGATTTTTCAACACCCTCACTTGCGGACCTCTCATGTCAAGCAATTTTTGTCCTATTTCAACACCATGTTCTTCCTTCTGAGCTAATATTTCTTCAGGTTCATTTTCTTGTAAAACATTAATTTTGTTGAACAATTGTAAACTCTTAGAAAGTGCATTTTTATTTCCTATTAGTATTTATGGGCTTACATTTAACAAAACCAAAATGAAGATGCATAAATGAAACACAAATTATGATACTTCCTTCATTGCAACTATATCTTCTCTTTATGTCACTAAGCTAGAAAATAATGTCTATTGGTTCTCATCAATAAATAAGATAATTAGTACTTTGCCACTATCAAAACTTATCAATAGGAGAAAGATAGTCCAAATAAGTAATCAAGATGAAATGGGAGTTGTGTTGATGCAGTAGATGTAGATATAAATGAATGAATGAATGAATTTATGTATGTATATATATATATATATATATATATATATATATATATATATATATATATATATATATATATATATATATATATATATATATATATATATATGTATGTATGTATGTAAATATGTGTTTGTATGTATATCTATATATACATATATATAAATATGTATATTTATGTGTGTGTGTATGTATGTCTATATATACATATATATAAATATGTATATATGTATATGTGTGTGTGTTTATACATACCTACATGCATATGTGTGTCTATGTATGTATCTATGTATATATAGAGAGAGATCTCTTTTAAGGTTCTTCTTACATCTTAGCACAACAAAAAAATTGTTCCATCTACATACATATTCAAGAATCCAAATAATAAAACAATAAAACTCACTCAACCCAAGCTAAGTAACTTACTTTAATGTTTTGCACAAAAATAATGTAGACTAAGAAAAATGGATAGAGTTTGCAAGAAATTTCACATAAACATATCGCAGAAGATATTTCTAGAAAGAAAAAAGCAATAACCAAGTTAAATTGTTCTAGTTTCTAATCAAATGGGTTGATTACGAATTCCTATTGAACTGTCATTAGATTAGGTACAATAAAATAAGCAATCGGTTGTTCCCAACTAGCAAGATCAAATACAATTTTCCAAGGTGATAAAATTGCATATGCAGATGAATCACTTTCATGCTAGGCATGAATCACATTCCCCAAATTATAAGAAATGGTTATATATAAAGGCTCCATACACTATCCCAACAATAGAAGCCAAGGATGTAACCATGCATCTAATGGTACAATCTTCCTGTGAGGATCCCAAGTATGGATTGTTGCTATTAATTTGGGCATCACTATATGATCCTAAATATTATGAAGTACTAAAGCTAGTAATAACTTCTCCAATGTCTATGAAAAAAATAGCATAGGCTCAAGTTCCCTTAGCTTCTAGGAATTTGTAGCAGCTATTGTCACTACTGGAAGAATAACTTTAGTGAAGAGTTGAGTGTACGGAGTTGAAGAAGAAAGTTCTTCTATGTAAATTCCATAGTCATGAGGCTCATTCCCTTTTAGAAGTCTTTTCCACAATGATATTACCTCTAAACCATGAAAAGAATGTTGAAGTGGTTCCCAACCTTGAAACACTGTTATAAGTAATGGCAAAGAAAATACAAATGCAATACATGACAAATTGCACAACTTGTAGTCCTCTTGACATTTAGACTGTAAATTCTCAAAGAAACTTTCATGTGATTCCAATGTCATAGTACCTACAAAAACACTTTCCTAGATTCTATCTAGTGCTCCCATAATATTCTCTATGTTGTCTAGTTGTTATTTATGTTGTGCAATGTCTTTCTAAAGTTGCTCCTTCTCCTTCTGGTATATTGCCACAAACTCTCTCTCGTGCCTTAAATTTTGATAAAAAATCTTAATACCCACCTCTATGATATCTAAAATCAACTTCACATTGTGTTGTAACTATGGCATAGGTGTTTGATCCTCAATAGCTTTCATTTAAGTATTCAAGTTTTCAAGATTGGTCAACAACCTCACTTGCAAACCTCTCATGTAAAGCACTTTCTGTACTATTTTAACACCATGTTCTTGATTTTGAGCTAATAGTTCTTCAGGTGCATATTCTCGTAAAACATGATTTTTTTTGAACAAAAGTAAAATATTAGAAAGTACATTCTTTTTTCCTATTAGCATTCAAATTTTCAATATTGGTCAAAACCCTCACTTGCAGACCTGTCATATTAAGCACTTTCTATACTGTTTCAACACCATGTTCTTGCTTATGAGATAATAACTATTGAGTTGTATTTTCTTGTAAAAAATTAATTTTCTTGAACAATTATAAACTCTTAGAAAGTGAATTATTGTTTTCTATTATCATTGACGAGCTTCCCCTAAATAAAATCAAAATGAAGAGGCATAAATGAAACAAAAATAATGACATTTCCTTCATTGAACCCATATCTTCTCTTTATATCCCTAAGTTAGACAATAATTTATATTGGTTCTCATAAAATAATTAAATAATTAGTTCTCTACCACTATCAAAAGTTATCAATGGGAGAAAATAGTCCAAATTAGTAACAAATGTGAAATGGGAGTTGTATTGATGTGATAGATGGAGATATAAATGTATGTATGTATGTATGTTGTTGGAAGCATGAATATTGATGATATTACTATGGGGGAGTATTGTACATATGTTACTATGATGATATGTTATATTCATGACTGAATTTGTCATTGATGTCAACATAGCAATTTTCTATGGTATCTAATAGAAGAATAATTAAAAGATCAAGTCGGTACAGATGACTAGTTGAGTATTATCACTATCTAAGGTTATGGGATACATGTCTAAGTATCTAATATATGAAGTTAACATTGGATGAATAAATTTTAAGTGTGGGAGAAGTTATGCAAGTTTTGGTGAGGTATGTTCTGATATAGAGTTTATAGAGACATGTTCTGGTATTCTTGTTATATCTCTTAGTAGAATTGTTATTCTGAGAATTGAGGTTGAGGATGTGAAGAAGACATTTTGGTGATGATGTGGCTAAGTTCACTTGTAATAGTGACACATGTATAGAAATTTATTCAAGTTTCAAGGTGGAAGATTAATGTTATCACTAAGTGTAATGTGTTCTTAATGTGGTCCTATAATAATTTATTGAGAAGGTCTACTAGCTGACTTAGGGAATTGTTTTATGGATTTGGTATAAAGGAAGAACATTTTTTTATCAAGCATGACATGAAGAAGTAATTTGTAAGTAGCACAAGAGCAGAATACAAAGTTGAGCAGAGTAGAGAAAAAGTGAAGGAAACTCATTGTTGAGGCTCTATTGTGTGATCCAAGGTTTTATATTTGTATCCGAGGTTCGTGACCTAGTCTGTAATGTCTGATAGTAGTTGACAAAATAGAGGAAAGAGAAACTTAATAGTAAATTACTTGTTTGGGTAGTGAGCTCTTCTTGTAATTTAAATTGCATGTTTGGGTAGTGGGCTCTTCTTGCATACATTGTACTACATCTCCTAACAGGGTTGGAATCTCATAACAAGGATTCAAACTCTCCTAATAGGGACTCATATGTACTAAATATTGTAATATACTCCTAACAGTTTCCATCCTCTAACAAGGAATATTTATATTAGTACATCATCTTGTGGGCATCATTCCCACTGGGATTTTCCCTTTGATCAAGGGTTTCCCTAGTTAACATATCTAGTGTAATTGTCTATATGTATCTTATTATGGTTGATATTTAATTTGGTTGAATGTTTAAGTTTTTTAAAGAAGAATAATTTTATAATCATTGGATAACTAATTCAAACCTCCACCCCTATCAGTTATCTTGGTGGACTATTATTTCTAACAATTGGTATCAAAGAATCAGGACCTTGTAGATAAAGTTTAACAACTTTGAGAGATCCTTGGTGAACATATTTAGGAAAGATAGTCCTACATTTGATAAAGGAAATTTTAACACCCGGATGATGGAAATTCTTGGTGAGTTATCAAACTTGTGTAAGAAATAAAGCATTGAGTTTTTAGATCCAAAATCCTTCTATTGTATATATAAGATTAGAAGCACATGCATAGGTAGATCTAGATTTGAAGAAGACATGAAGATAAAGGAAGGTATTGATCTACTTATGAAGAGAGAACCATAAGGTATGATTTTTTTTTGTTGGACATGTAAAGAGTTTGGTCATTTTTCATCTAGATGTCCTAAGAGAGTAAGGACGACTAGAAATAATTTTCTCTCTGATCAAGTTGAGGAATTTAAAACAAGTATGCAAAGATTCCTAAGTAACTGTGATAATGAGTCTAGATCGGTTAATAAAGAGAAAGTATCAGAAGAGACAACTTTGATAACTATTATGGAAAGTGCTAATGTGAGAGTTGATGAGAAATTTAGGATACAAGAAAGAATAGTTGATTACAATTTAGATGATAAGAATATAGTTACTAAAACAAGTAATGATGAATTATTCTTTGAGACATAATGATTTCTAGAATAAAGGGAAGCCAAGGAAGGAATAAAGCTTGGAACCTTCAATAGAGCTAAGAGTTGAGATACAAACTCCTACTTTGGGTAAGAATATGAAAAAGAATCACCCACCCAAATAAATAATCAAAAGTAGAGATAAAGGTGTGACAACAAGAAGTAGAGTCAATAAAGAAGTATATTTGATATCTCAAGTCGAACCTAAGAATGCAGATGATGCATGTAAAGATGACTATTCGAAATAAGCTATGAAAGAGGAATTGGATCATATAGTAAAGAATGAGACATGAGAATTGGTTCCCAGACCAACAGACAAAAATGTGATAAGAACTAAATGGGTATTCAAAAACAAGATGAATGAGTAAGGAGAGTTTGTAAGGAACAAAGAAAGACCGGTATGTAAAGACTATTCACACCAAGAAGGAATAGACTATGATGAGACATGCTCTCATGGCTAGAATAGAAATAGTAAAGTTATTTTTTGCATATGAAACATATAAGAAATTCAAAGTATATCAGATGAATGTCAAGTCAACATTTCTAAATGGAGAACTTGAAGAAGAGGTGTACATAGAATAGCTTGAAGGTTGCCCTTTGAGAGATGACAAGGACATAGTATGCATATTAAAGAAAGCATTTTATGGCTTGAAGCAAGCACCCAAAACTTGGTATGCAAGATTGGACAAGCATTTGACAAAGCTTGGATATAAGAAACATATGGTAGATAGTAATCCCTATTGGAAAGAAATTGATGATGGATTGATGATTTTGGTAATATTTTTTGATGATATCATATTTGGAGGAAATGATGATGAAAGTGATATATTTGCAGAAGAAATGAAGAAAGAATTTCAAATAAGCATTATAGGACAGATGAAATATTTTCTAGGATTACAAACTGTGCAGGATAAAGAAGGAATATTTATTTCTTAGACTAAATATTTGAAAGATTTATTGTAAAGGTTTGGTTTGGAAACATGTAAACCCATTGGAACTATTGGAAGATTGGGGAGATAGTTGGAATATTGGTTCAAAGCATGAATGTTGATGATATTCCTATGGGAGAGTACTACTATGATGATATGTTACATTCATGATTGATTTTGTCATTGATGTCAACATAGTAGTTTTCTATTGTATCTGACAAAAGAATAGTGGAAAAATCAAGTTGGTACAGATGACTAGTTGAGAATTCTAACCACCCAAAGTTATGGGAGATAATTTTAAGTATTTGGTATATGCAAGTAACATTAGAAGAATAAAGGATAAGTCTAGAAGAAGTTATGTAAGTTTTGGTGATGTCTATTTTGAGATAGAGTTTATAGAGGCATGTTCTAGTAAACTTGTTATGTCTCTTAGCAGAGTTCATATCTTGAGGATCGAGGTTGAGGACATGAAGAAGACATGTTAAGGATGATGTGCCTAAGCTCACTCATCATAATATTGTGCATATGGAAAGTTATTAAAGTTTCAAGGTGGAAGATTAATGTTATTGCTAAGTATAACATGTTCTTAATGTGGTCCTTTAATAATTAATTGAGAAGGTCCGACAGCTGACTCAGGGAATTTTTTTATGGAATTTATATAAAGGAAGGAAATTTTCCTTTATAATGGAATAAGATGATATGCCTTTAAGATTAATGATAAGCAATAGAGAGTGTTGAATGCAAATTTGACTAGAGCAATGAAGAAGTGAAGGAAACTTCATTGTCAAGGTTTTGCTAAGTGATCTAAGGTTTGGTATTTAGATTTGAGGTTCATGACCTAGTCTACAAGGTCTAATAGGGATTGGTCTAGTTTATAAAATAGAGGAAAGGAGAAAATAATAGTAAATTACTTGTTTGAGCAGTGAGCTCTTCTTGTAGTTGAAATTTCATGTTTGGGCAATGGGCTCTTCTTGCATACATTATACCACAACTCCTAATAGGTTTGGAGTATCCTAATAGGGATTCAAAGTCTCCTAATAGGGAATCATTGTACTAAATATTTTAATAGACTCCTAATAGGGTCCATCCTTTAACAAGGAATATTTATATTAGTACATCATCTTGTGGGCATCATTCCCATTGGGGTTTTCCCTCTGATCAATGGTTTCCCTAGTCAACATATCTAGTGAAATTGTTTATGTGCATCTTATTATGGTTTTTGTTTACTTTGGTTGAATGGTTAAGTTTTTTTAAAGAAGATAAATGTTTTATTTATTGGATAACTAATTCACCCCCCTTCCCTCTCAGTTATCTTAGTGAATTATTGTTTCTAACAATTGGTATCAGAGCATCAGGTCATTGAAGATAAAGTTTAACAATTTTGGTAGATCTATGGCAAACATGTTTAGGATAGATAGTTTCAAGTTTGATGGAACAAATTATGACAACTAGAAATAAAATATGAAGACACATTTTTTGTTTATGGGTCTAGGGTATTGGATCTTGACAAAATTAGTGAAGACAATCATTGAAGAAAAGGATTTGGAAATTTGCACCAAGGTAGAAAGAGATATTTTCATGTGTGACATGAGAGCTAGAGAGGAACTATTGACTACACTTCCTAAAATTGAGTACAATTAGGTGAAATCACTTGCTACTTCACATTTGATTTGGAAATCTTTGGAAAATAGTTTTGAAGGTGATGCACATTCTAAGAAGTTGAGGCTACAAAGTTGGATTTGTGCATTTCAAGATGCTAAAATGATGGAAGATGAATCTGCAAGAACATATATAGATAGGATATCAGCAATTGTTATAGGTATTAAAGCTCAAGGAGGAACCAAAGAAAATAATGAAGCTATATGGAAGATATTGAAGATTCTAACACCACCATTCAAGTAAGTAGTTTAGATGATACAATTGCTGATATCATGTACCAAAGATTTTATAAAGGAGACATTGCTTGGAAGACTTGAAGTGGTATAGAATGAACTTTGATAGTCTGGAGAATTGACCAGAACAAAGACAATTTTTAGTGCCTTGAATAATCAACCTAACTTATCAAGGAGCACAAGTCCTAGAGGAGATTTTGCTAGCAGTAGTAGATCCAAGAAAGAAAGAAAGATTGAGGAAGGAGTAGCCCTTCTAGTTAGAAGAGAAAAAGGAGGTAAGAAAATCTTTAAATGTTGGACTTGTGATGAATATGGTCATTATGCATCTAAGTGTCCTCAAAGGGAGAAAAATTATAAGGGAAATCATAAGCCTAGAAAAGATAGAGAATGTTTGTATGCAAATGAAGATAATGATTCTAGTGAACAAGCATTAAGTACTAGTGATGATGAAATTGGATTTGTGACAATTAAAGAAGAAAGTCCAGAGAAGGTAGCTTTGGTATCACAAGTTGAGAAGAAATCTAATTGGATAATTAGCAAGGGTTATTCACATGATATGATTGGTGACATGAGCAAATTTGTTGATTTCAAAAGTCAGGATGGAGGAATTGTCAAAGTTGAAAACAATGCAGCATGCCAAGTAAAAGTTATTAGATCTATAACTCTTGATGGTAAAACTAATACTGAGGATGTATACTTTGTTGATGGTTTAAAGAACAATCTTTTGAGTGTTGGACAACTAGTAGACAAAGGTTATTAGTTGCAGTTCATAGAAAAGACATGCATGATCAAAGATAAAGATGGAAAGGTAATTGGAATAGGAACTAGATCTAGAAGTATTATATTTTAGTTGAATCCTACTAAAATAACATGTTTGGTTGCAAAGGTAGATGATAGTTGGTTATGGCATAAGAGATTTTGTCATATAAACTTTGACAGTATTGTAAGGACTAGTAGAATGTTTGTAGTTGGAGATTTTCCAAAGATTGTAAAGCCCACTAACACAATTTGCAAGGAGTGTGTTTTGGAAAAGCATAACAAAACTTCTTTTCCCAGAAAGAAGTTTACTACTAAAACAAAGTTGGAGATTGTACACATAGATCTTTGCAGTCCTACAAAGGCTAAAGGATTCTATGATGAAAGGTGATTTTTTGAGAATGATATGGGTTGCATTTCTTAAAGAGAAATCTGAGGCATTTGACAAGTTCAAGATATTCAAGAATAGAGTTGAGAATGAATTTAGTATGAAGATTAAATGTTTAAGATTAGATAGAGGAGGAGAATTTACTTCAAATGAGGTTAACATGTTTTGTGAAGAAAATGGAATTAAAAGACAGTTATCTACTCTGAGAACCCCTGAACAAAATGGCATTGCAGAGAGAAGGAACAAGTCTATTACAAAAGTTGCAAGAGCTTTGTTAGCAAAAAATGATGTATCCAAGACATTTTGGAGAGAAGCCATGAATTAATCAGTCTACACTATGAATAAAGTGCAAGTCAGGAAGGACACAAATGAGACACCCTATGAACTGTGGTTTGGTCACTCACCTATAGTTAAGTATTTTAGAATATTTGGAAGTAAGTGTTACATAAAGAGAGATGATGACATTGGTAAGTTTGATGCTAGAAGCAATGAAGGTATGATTCTTGGTTATTCATTGAAAACAAAGGCTTATAGATGTTATAATTAGAGAACTAAAGCTATTATGGAAAGTGCAAATGTGATCATTGATGAGAAATTTAGAATACAAGAGAGAATGGTTGATTAGAATTTAGATGATTATGTTGTTACTAAGCCAAGGAATGATGAGGTATTTCTTGAGACTAATAATGATTTGTAGAATGAAGGAGAGCCAAGGTAGGAACAAAGCTTGAAACCTTTAGTAGAACCAAGAGTTGAGATAACAACTATCATGCCTGACCACTACTTTGAGTTTTCTGCAAGTTAGGACCTTGCTGCTATAAGATTCCCTTCAATTGTTATGTTTGTAATTTTGAAGTATTTGGTTATATTACTGTCTTTGAATAATGAGACTGATGCTAAACATATTTTCTATTTTGAACTATGTTATTAGCAGTGAATGAGATTTAGGATTCAATTATGTTTATAATGTTTCAAACTCATTGTATGATTAACTTGACATTTCAAATACATTTAAATGGTAATATGTTGTATACTTTCAAAACTCATCATTGTACTTTCATATATGTGACTGTAAAGGGATTAAATACTTATATTGCGTATACCCTTGAGATGGTTTTGTTTTCATGACTCATATTAACTTGTTATTTAAGAGAACCGCAGTTTGCATTGCATATATATTTGTTATTAAAGGGGGGTGGGGGGGGGGGGGGGGGGGGCTCTAATTAATCTAAGTTGTGATTGGCATAAACATTTCTATTTGTTTTAAAAAGGGTTTAATTACCCCTTAAGCATTAAGAAACCCTAAATGGGCATCGATTATCATGAAGGAGGAAAAACATAGTCATTTTGTTGGAAGCCAAACATGGCGGTGGCTTTGTAACTGTCTTGCGCACAGCCCTGTAAAGTGTTGCAGTTGACTTGAATGCTTGTTAATGAGGATTGATGGCACTAAGAGTTTGGTTAGCCATTTCTTGTTGTGAGTTAGGTTTTTGCAGAATATGGATTGGAGACTGGGCCACATTTCTCTACTTGGCTTAACATATGTAATCATATTGTTGAGGTATCAGCTTAGTGTTGGCTATTGTTGGGATTCTTCTGCTACATCCCATTGTAAAGTCATTTGCAAATTATTATTGTGTCAACTGTGTGGAGATTGTTATCAATTTGATTCGGCATTTAGGGCTTTGGCATCGAGTTGGATTGCAGAGCATTTTCCATCTTCAATTTTCATGTAGGGGCAATTTCTTACCCTACTCTCTCTCTCTCTCTGTTTGCAATTGAAATGTTATTTCAATTGGCATGTTGTAAATGGTTATGATTTTTACATATTGTGTATCGACACTCAAGGATGGATATGTGCAGAGCATGGGACTGTGTGCAATGCTTAGCCTTGCATATACCCATCTTTGAATGTGGATTTATGGAGAAATTAAGTTGGGTGTTGCTTTATGTATATATTTGATTGGGCTTTGCCCTAACCATACATTCTTTCCCCGAGTTGAACCCAGTCAGGTTTCATATTTGCGACAATATGTATGCAAAGTGTTTAAGATTTTCTTATGGGTAGTTGGCTTTGACAGGGTTGAGCTCTGTGGAACCCATATCTTAGAATATTTATATATGAGAGGTTCAGCCACAATCACAAGCTTAAATTTGGTTGCAAACTCGTGACTGATTAGGGCACAGTTACTTTGCTTTATGATATAAATAATTAAAATGAGGGTTATGTCATTGTTTTAAAAGAAAACAGTATGTTTAATCCTATAGCTCGATTAATTTATATATTAAAAATAGTAACTTAGCAAACAGTATGTGACAGTTTTGGAAATGACATTTTGTCAAATAGTTAAAAAGAAAGCTCAATTCAAATAAGAAACTCCCTGCGATAGTATAAATTAACCCATGATATATGATGGAATTTAGTCATGAGTCATTGTAGTTTTTTTGTGAAACTGTTTGTAACTAAATAAGACATTATTTTTATAAACAAAGTCAAGGATAGATCCTATTTTTGTAATATCGACAGTGTCATTATGAGAGTCATGAATGAGGTCTTCAAAGGTTAAAAATGAGTGTTTTTTGTTGTGTATTTGGATGAAATCCTCATCTTTAGTAAGACAAAGGAGGAGCATATGAAGAACCTAGAAATAATGTTGAGGAAGCTTCAACAGGAAAAGTTGATAGTAAAGCTAGAGAAGAGTGAGTTCATAAAGGAGGAGTTAGTGTATTTGGGTTTTGTAGTATCCTGTGGTTGGACAAGGAAAGGGTGGGGGAAATCTTTAGTTGGCCTACTCCTAGATCTGCTACCAAGGTTGAAAGTTTTCATGGCCTAGCACACTTCTATAGTAAATTTTTGAGAAGGTTTGGTGAGAATTGTGGATGAATGAATGACACCATCAAAAGAGGTAGGAAGACCAAGTTCACATGGACCAAGGCAATAAATGAAATTTTTGAGAGGTTCAAGAAGGAAGTGGGAACTCAACTAATATTGGTTTTTCCTAGTTTTGAGAATCTATTTGTGGTGGAGTGTGATACTAGTAACATATAAGCTAGGGTAGTGTTAAGCCAAGTGGTTAGACTAGTAAAAAAATTTATTGAGAGGTTTAATGAAGATAAGACAAGGTATTCAACATATGACTTCGATCTCTATGCACTTGTTAAAGCTCTTAAGAAGTGGGAGAATTACCTATTTCCTAAGGAGTTTGTTTTCTTTACTAACAACCAAGCACTGAGTTTCATCAAATCATAGGAGAAGCTAAGTTTGAGGCACATCAAATGAATGGAGTTCTTGCAGTCCTAAAATTCACTATTAGGCATAAGAAGGGCACCAATAACAAGGTGGAAGATTCTTTGAGCAAGAGGTTACTGACAGTGCAAGAGGTCAAGTTGCAGAGCGTAGGATTAGATGGATTCAAGGACTTATATAAAGATGACACTAATTTTTTAGAGGCCTATAAGGTATATTTTAATTTTGAAAATGATTTCTATAGTGGCTTTTCTAAATATACCTTGAAAAATGGGTTTTTGTTCAAGGTTCCATAGTTGTGCATCCCAAGGGGATCTATGAGGGTAAATCTCCTACAAGAAAAGCATAATGGGAGCATGAGTGAACACTTTGGCCTCAACAAGACATTAAACCATGTGGAGAGGTCCTATTACTAGCCCAAGAGGCAAAGAGATGTAAGGAGGTGTGTGGAATAGTGTGGACTATGTCAAAAAGAAAAGGGAACTTCATCAAATGCAAGACTCTACCAAACTCTACCCATTCCTAATACGCCTTAGGAATGCATTAGCATGGATTTCATAGTAGGATTGCGAAGGACTGCGATAGGGTTAGATAGTGTGTTTGTGGTAGTAGATAGGCTCAAAAAGATGAACCATTTCATCCAATGCAAGATAACACATGATGCAAGAAATATAGCCAACCTATTCTTTAAAGAGGTGGTCAAAACACATCGGTTACCAAGGAGCATAGTTTCTCACAAAGATGTCAAATTTATGGGGCACTTTTGGAAGACTCTATTGAAGAGGCTTGGAAAAAACCTAGCTCATAGTTTTTCCTACCATCCCCAAACTGATCAAAAGAAAAAGGTCATCAATATGGTCCTAGGAAACCTCTTAATGTGTCTTACCAAGGAGTATGAGAAAATTTGGGAGCAAGTCATCCCCTGGGATGAATTTTCCTACAATGATAGTAATAATAAAACAATAGGGTTAAGCCCTTTTCAAGTAGAGTATGACACTCATACAAGGGGCATAATGGAGCTACAAGACTTAATAGCATATGAAAACATCAATGGGCATCCTAAAGACTTTGTTTAGTATATGAAGGAGATGCATGATCTGGTGAGGCAAACCTTGATGGAGGAAAATTAGAAATTGATGGAGAAGAAGGATGAGGGGAGAAGAGAACTATAATTCCAAGTGGGAGACTTGGTGGATATATATTTGAACAAGGCCATGTTACACAAGGTCATCCCTAGTAAATTGTAGATGAAGAGGATTGAGCCCTACAAAATACTTGAGAAGTATGGTCTCAATGTATACAAAGTGGACTTACCTAAAGACATGGCTATCTCTCCCATTTTCAATTTCAAAGAACTAATATCTTATAAGGTTCCAAATGATTATGAAGTAGAGTATCAAGAAGAGATAAGAAACAATATCTCAGATTTGTAGGTACCTAAAAGGAAGCAACCATAGGTGGAGAGGATATTGGATTCTAGGGTGAAGAAGAGAACACAAAACAAGGTCTATAAAGAACACCTAGTCAAATAGTTGGATACACTTGAAGCTAAGGCCACTTGGATTGATGAGAATGATTTCAAGAAGCATGGAATTGGCAAGGAATTCCTCTCTCTAACAATACCTTAGGCTTCTTCTTGCAGTTGTAGAATGTTATGGGAGCACCTAGGGGTAAAAGTGAAACCCTGACTCATTTTTGGCTTGTTAATTTTATAACCAGCCATTAAGGAAATAAGGAATATAAATAAAGTACCAAGAAAGGTTTAGGAGGAATAGATAGGTAGGATTTGGAGTGTGGGTCAAGTTTTGACAACTAGGTCCTAATAGGCAAAAAATTGCTCAAAATTGCTCAATAAGGAAAAACATGGAAAAATACCTAAAAGGGGACAAGGAGTGTGTTGGTGTTTTTCAACTACTAAAAAAAAGATCAATACCAAAATAATAATACTCACACATCTAGGAAATAACTACTTCCCATTAACAATTATTTATGCATATTATTTGGATCCAACTTCAACAAAACCAAGACTAGATTTCTACTCTCTAGACTCTATAGAACCAGGGTTGGTATACCTAGGGGATGATTCAAATGAATGTTGTTGTGTGAGAATTCTTTTAGTTTCATTATGATTCTCATCTTCTACCTTTAAAATATACATATTTTTATCCATTCCTTGACATTTTCAAATGATATACATCCCTTATAAGCAGATTTGGTCACAATTCTCCTTAGGTTTACAAATAGTTCTAAAAGTAGTAGCTATCTAAGACTCAGAAATCAGATGAAAATGAGTGTTGACCCTCTTTGAAACTCTTCAAATGGTAAAATAAAATTTATTTTGATTTTAGAATTGGTGCTTATTCATGATCTCTCTATCTATAGAGTAGATTATGTAGATCAATGCCTCATCCATTGGGATTTAGAGTTTACTTCAATTTATAGATCTAACTGATTACATTACAACCAATATTATCAGCAATTCTTAGTGGAATTCATCCTTATAGACATCCTTTCTATTACCTTAGCAACCCTATCAAATCCACTAGAGCATTTAGTCAATTCATTGAATTAATAGAAATAATGGATTGACATACAATGTAAATGAATTGCATTCAATTGGACAAACTTTGCTCACAAAACATTAGAATGACCAAGTAATAACAATGGAGACAAATTCCAGCAAGAACGGATATGGGGACAATTCAAATTTGTATTAATCTTCTTTGAAAGTTGTATACAATTGTAATAGAGCTCAGAATGACTTTAGAAGTAGCATTACACCCCTTTAACATCAATATATTCCCATGAATTTGTAGAAAAAAATATCATGAGTTTTGCACTAATAAAATGGATCGAGCCATATTCAGTATAGACCAAAATTAAAAATGAATTCTGACCTTTCTAGAGCCTTGGAATCTTACTTAAATAGAGTGAGATGCAACAAGATTCAAGCATAGAGAGTTGACAGATGCCAACTAGACAAAAGATATTTACATTTATCTATCACAAAAAGAGAAAAAATTGCATAATAGAAATATTTGTATATAAGATTTTTTCTTTGGTAGGCCCCTCTTATGTTACATTTTCAAATGCTACAAATCCATGATTGGCTTTTAGTTATTCTGAGTCCTTAGCATATGTAGCTATCAAGTTCACCAATGATGTGTCAGGCTCTGATTCCTTCAAATTCACCTCTACTATAGAATTTCTAGTTGCATCATCATGTACTACCAAGGTGGCAACTATATTTGGTTTCATTTCTACCACATCATCCATCTAGCCCAAGGTACTTTCCACATGAGATGATTTCCCTTCTTTATCTTCTTCTCTCCTTTGATCTTTTGAAGGTGCATCAATGATCTATATTTCATCTGGATTCATTTCATCATCATCACTCTCAACCTCTTTCCACTACTCATTAGAAGCAACATCAGCCATCCACTTGTCAAAGAGGGTGTAATATGGACAATTAAATTGCAAAATATCTCTTTACTTTTTAATCAAATATTCTACCTCTTTATCAATACTGACAAAATCTTGCTTTAAAGAATCAAAGAATAACTGGGCCTTCACTATTTCTTCTATTGTGTCTTCCCACCATGCATGTCATTTCTCATTTTTAACTTCATTCATTATTAAAAAAAATAGATCATCTAATTCTTTAGCCCATTCATCTTTATTTTTCAATTTATTTTTCTTATCCAAAGAAAATTGGAATAAATCTATTTTCTTATCCAAAGAAAATGGGAATAAATCTATTTTCTTACTCTTGTACTTATCCAAATAGTTAACATTCTTCTTTGTAGCTCAACTCCCTTATCATCACATTTTGTGAGATCATGAGTAAGATCATATGTTATTTCAATATGATCATGTGAAGACCTTATGATAGAGTAGTACAAGAATGTGATTTCCTTTCTACTCTTACTCCGCTTATTGACAATAGGTTTCAAGGCCTCATCACTTACTTTTATTTAATCCCACATGTTTATTACCTTTGCTAATTGATCATAAAACAATGGCCATTCAATTTTATCAACTAGACACATGAGAGCCTTTCTCAGTTTGTCTTCATATTACAAATTCATCTCTACATGTAGAGCCCACAATTTGCTCTTCTCTCCTGCAAAATCTTTAGTTGTGTAATATTGTGGCCCTCATGGAGTATTTCGCATCTCTATGAGAGGAGTATATCTAAAAGGTTCCATTGGTGGGAAAGGGTATGTGATCCTAGGCCTAGTAGACCATCCCAACACCTTAGTCTCAAGTTCAATTCTCTTTTGAACTTCTTTATTATAAGCTTCTAAAACTTTTTCATATTTATTCTGCAGTTCAAACATTATCTTTTCTTCTTTCTTTGTAGTAGCTAGAATAAAGTGAGATGTTCCAACATTCATATGTGTAGCCTATACATGGGTGGTATCTACTACTCTTTTTATAATGATATTCCCCATAAATCCAGAGTCATCTGGCTGTGATGGAATAGCCCTTGACCCTTTCCTTAATGACCAAATAACCAAGGTAGCTTGGTCCTCACTGAATATAGTACCTTGGAATTCTTTCATGTTTTGATCTATAAGTCCAATTTATTTGAAACAAAATTAAAAATTAGAGCATTTTCTATATCCTAATTGGGTAACAGTAAAATATTTGATGCTCTCACCATTTGCCTCCCCTCTTCAAGGGTTATATATTAGAATTCCTACATCATATCTTCTATTACTTGATTTTGTAAGGCTACCTCCTCTAGTTCGGGATACTCTATTCTTGACTTCTTATATTTTTCCTCATATTTTGCTATGTTTGTTCTCCACACAAACTACAAGAAGCCTCTAGACTTAACAAAACTATCATATAACAAAAATTGATGACTAGCTTGCTCTATCACAGGATCTAGTTCCCTTCCTTTATAATCTGCCACTATCAAATCTAGGCTTGGCATACGAGGCTCCTAGGGGTTTCCTTCATCTAATTCAGCCTAGATAATAAAAAATCCTCCTTGGGACCCCAACTTTTTAATTTTCTCTCTAGTAAGTTGTTCCTCTCCAATCCGTAAAGGGGATTGTGTAGGTGAATATTCCTCAATGTAAGGACCTTGATCTTTCTTTTTTTTTCCCTCTTAGGAGAGGGCTCATCAGGTCTCTCTTCCAAAACAACACTAGTGGATTCTTCTATTTATTTACCCTTATCCACAGTGGACTTCTTATTTTGTATCAGAGTATAACCTAACCTCTTTTGTATAATTGAATGTCCTACCCCTACATTGGGAGTAAATACCAATCTCCTCATAACCTTGTTGCCCTTGTCTCGATATGTATTAATAAAAATTTTTTTTTTCTCATTCATAGTTTCTATTATTTCTAGAAATTTAATCATAAGATTATTGATTCTACCTACCTCTCTACAAGCATTATCCAAAGGACTAGAATCTCCATCAAAACAATGTATAAACTCCAAAACCCTTGAGAAAACCCTCCACTTTTATTTCTTGGTTTCTTGATCCTAGAAAGAAAACTCATTTCTTATTATGTTCTCGAGGTAATATGGCTCATGTTTTATTTTACCAAGCTTAGCTCTATGCCTAAAAGTGAAGTCATAGAATCCCTTGGTGTCACAAAAATGGGAATGAGACACAACCATCTTATACTGCTCTAATATTTTGTAAAGGGATAACCAACCACCTTTTGTAATCACAAATTGGTGAGTTGAAGTGCAAGTTGGGAAAATTTACCATCTTCCCCTTTTGACCAAATAATTTTCCTCCAATTCTCCTAGCTACTAGAAAAACTCAGCTACCCCTATCTTTAATGGCACCTAGTATGGCAATACATGTGGAGTTCTTTTGAAACCATAAATCCTAAAAATAGTTAAAACAAAATATGGCATAATGTCTCCCCAATTATGAAATACTTTCAAACCAATAGGATTATCAATGGGCTTGATAAGACTTACTAGTGCCTTAGGAACTTTGGGATTGTCACTTAATAAAAGGAACCTCAATTTTGAGCAAAGTACCTATCAAATCTGACAAAACTAGCTTTTTTGGCATCCCATATCATATCTACACTCCATAACTAAATTGGCAGTGCTTCTCCATTTTTTTCTCTGGTCAACTTCATTTCCTTACCAAAATATGTTACTCCTTTGAACAAAAACATATGCATCAGCAAAGAATAGTGACCAAAAGCTTTCTCTACCTTGCCTTTTACAATCCCAACTAGGCCTTTGTGAATTTCTTCTGCTAAATAGGAGGCAAAATCAAAAATAACATCAACACCAAAAGAATAAATCTGAACGATCATATACATAATACTTATGGGCATAAAATCCTATTCATCTTCACCAAAAACTCTACATAGAGTCTTATATGCCTTCATAGCCTGGATATTGAAATACCCCTTTTTGAAAGGTTCCCTAGAGGATGCTATGATTGTTGGTAAAGTTTCAATTGTGCCTATATGTGCACTCAGTGCAACTTACCTAATTGCATCCTTCTTTGACAAATATTTCTTTTCTAACCCTTATAAGTCAATGGGCACATGATATTCTATCAATGGCTCTATACCAAAAACCTCTCAAATTTCCTCAGGGCTGATTGTGATCAAAACCTCGTCATCAATTCTTCTCACTACTTTGATTGCTGAATCATAATTTCTTGTAACAACCTCTAAGTGGTCATAGTCCATAAAGACACTAGGAACAACTAGCTTTCCTAAATCAAAATTCTAGACATTTTCATGAGGGACAAATAGATTACTTTTTGAAATCCATTTTTCGAACAAAGAAAGCCTAGTTTGAGAAGTTTTTGATCCCAAAACCAATTCCCCCTATCATATAACCCATCTAAAATTTTGATTTTGGGTTTAATGAGGTTAACTTTTTCACTTTTATAGTTCCATTTGTGGATTTTGGTAGTAATTCAAGAAGATCATCATGGATATTCCTAGCCAAATAGTCTTCCTAACTAGAGAAAACCTTCTTTGAGGCATACTGAATACAATTTATAGACAAACTAGATTACTTCGAAGAATATGGAGTGCATGAACTTACTTTATTTTTTGCTCATTCTTCTTTATATTTTTGCAATGCTTTGCAAACAAAGGGAAATTGTTTCATGTTTTGATGGAGCCTAGCACAAATTCTCAATAATTTCTTCTTTGGAGAGAATTTTTTTTTTTGCATGAGATGAAAATGGAAAATCTTTCTACAATATACTCTTTTTTCTACTCACATGAGAAGATTTCATTCCTCATAAATGAACTATAAGGCAAACAGGGTGGCACTACCTTCTATTTTCAAATTTTCACCATTGATCTCAAAAAATTTGATGATCTAGGAGTGAAAATAGGAATAACTTATTTTCCATTCACCACACTAGAATTCAATCAAATGAAATTCCTCCACATGTTCTTTTCTTTCACTACTAGCAATATAAACTAGACCCACTAGTTCTTGAGGACACATGTTGCCAAGTCGCTAGATCGCTATGCATAAAAGGTGAGCATGTTGTCTATGCAATATAGAAACAACCATTGATTTTAATTCAATCTAAAAATGACCATTTGATTCATGGTTCAACACAACTATGGTGGGTCCCTCCTTTATTCCCTTTGGTTGAATTTTCACTACCCTTAAAAAGAAAGCAACTTCCCATAGCAATAAAGCGATGATCACTGATCTAAGCTTGATCTAACAGCATGCAATCTACATTAAGTTTCATTTAACTCCCCACATTCTTTACCTTAGTCACCATGTTGTGTTGAGTAAATAGCAAGCAAATCCCCATAGTGATGAAGCAATGATCATTGATCCATCTTTGATCTGACAATCACAGACTTCCATCTACCCTTTCCTTCCTAGTGTGGGTCCATGTCATGTATGACTTGGAAATGTCTTGACAAGTTGGTATTGAATTGAATATTTTAATCCCTTTTGTGACATCATAGGATTAGGATCATGTTCCATAATTTTAGGTTAGGCCCTATGTCACTAACGGCAAGGCGTAAGGACTTTCTGGTTGCGACATAGTGACCTCTTATGCTCTTGAAAGTTTTAGTGTATACACGTTTCTTGCAAGATGCCACCATGTCAAGGTGATTATCTAGCTCATTTTTTGGGAACCACCATTCCAATTTCTGTCACAAACCTATTTCCTGGCAAGGCATTATGTCGCTACCGATGGGTTCCTCATTCTCACAGTCGCAACATAGCGACCTCCTGAATACTATTGAAAATCTAGTGCCGGAAAGATATCCATTTTTCAATCATGATTACCATAATCAATGCCTATGAAAAGGTAATAAATTGCACAACCATATTACAACTAAGAACTTTATAGTGCCCATCTCTTTTCAAAAACTTGTCATCCTTTATGTTTCTCTAGTAAGGTGCTATATCGCTACTAGCAAGGCACACTCTTTTTTTGATCATGACATAGTGACCCATTAGGAAAACCAAACTTTGATGATGCCAATTTCAATTTGTTCCGACTGGTCCCTTAACTGGCACTAACAACTTTGACATTAATCATGTAACCAAAAATTTGAAACAATCAAGATTTTTGGCACCAACTCTCAATTTTACGACACTACCATTCCAATTCATGGTAGTCACTATGTTGCATGGGTTAAAAACCTTGCATTTCCTCTTATGTGATGTAATGACTATCATAGATCTTATAGAGATTAGATGGTGCAAACAACTTCACTGAAAAGCACTAGAAAAGTAGAAATTTAAACAAGTGTCAAAGGAATATTTGAAATTCAAAATAGCTTTGCACCCATTTAAGATTTAAAGAGAACAAGTCCTGGGCATAAAGCTTAAGGTGCAAATGGGTCTTTGATAGGTGTTTTTTTAAAATTGTAACAATAGAAAACCAAAACCCTAGCAGGCAAGACATAGAATTTATTTTGATTTTTATACCTAGAACTTTAAAAAAAAATATTTTGTAAAAATTAGACCAACAATGGCTCTATTTGGGGACATTGAAAATATTGGACTCAAATGAGAGCTCAAAATCCCTGGGAGAAGCTGACCACATACTTGACTTTCCTTAAAACTTGACAACTCTAAGAGAGCAACAATAACAGAGACAAAACTATGCACAAGTAACTACACAAAGATCAAAGGATATACAAATGTATAGAAAACCTAAAACTACTATTCATGGATAAAACAAGTATTTTAGTAGAAATACCTCTTCAAGAACTATCTATGAACTAGTAGTTCAAGAATGTTACTTGATAAATCCCTTAGCAAATAAGAATCCTCTCCCCATGAAGCTTCAATTAGATAGGGACCCAGCCATATAGGGTCAAATTTACCATGTTTTCCCTTTTCTTCAATTCTTGCATTCCACATGAGGACCACATCTTTAGATTCAAACTTCTTGCTCACTATTCTTCTGTCATATAATGTCTTGACCTGTAGTTGTAACTTTTGATTAATGAGAGATGCTTATCTCCTGGTTTCTGCTAGTCCTACAAGCTCATCCAACCTTTCTTCCATATCATCAATAATATCTTCATCATACAACTAGATGTAATTATAGAGCCCTACTAGGTTATTTTGAGGCATCCTTTCTTGAATTCCATACACAATATCAAAGGGTGCTACACTGATGGCTTTCTTCATAGTCACCCTATTAGCCTATATTGCTAATTGCAGTTTGGAATCCCATGCCTTCTTGTTATCATCCAGGGTTCTCTTAATAACCTTTAACAAGCTTTTCTTTGTAGATTTAGCTTGTCCCTTTCCTTGCGGATGGTAAGGAGAAGATGATGATCTTCTTATCCCATACTTATCACAAAATTTTTTAAATTTCTTAGATTTGAAGGACATTGCATTATCTATCACAATTCTTTGAGGACAATCAAACAGTGATATAGTGTTATTTATCAAAATATTGTTAACAACCTTACTAGTTGCATTCCTTGTAGGGATTGCCTCCACCCACTTGGTAAAGTAATTAGTAGCAACTAATATCCAAGTAGCCATTACTAGACTTGGGAGAAATCTCACCTATAAAATCCATTCCCCATTGCTAAAATGGTGCTTGAACTTCAACTCACTTTAATGGTGTATTCCCTAAAAATTTTAATTTACCTATAAACCTTTGATAGACATCACACTTTCTAACCATTACCTAAGCATCTTTAAAAAGGGATGGCCACTAGAATCTAGCTCTCATTACCTTGTGTGCAGTGGTCTTGGCCATATAATGTCCTTCACAAATTTTATATGCATCTCATTTAATATTTCTGTTGATTTCATCATATCAACACACTTTAGCAATATTCCTTCAAAATTTCTCCACCATAAGCTATTCTGAACAATAATATATTTGATGGCTTTTAACTTAGTCCTTCTCTTTTCATTTTTAGTTAGATAAGAAGGAGCTTCCATGTGTTGTAGATAATGGATAACATTAGTATACCACTCACAGTGGTCCATATCACACACACCTAACTTTAAGCCATTTGTCACCAAGTTTATTTGATTAGCATCCAAATTGGAGTGAGCCATAAGTTTAGCTAATCCCTGGCCTCTCACCAATTTTGCTATCTATATTTCAATGTTAAACTCTTGGATCCTATAAATCCATCTATATCTTCTACCTAATGCTTCTTGTTGAGAAAATATGTCTTTTACAATAGCATTGCATACAAATGCAATGACAATGGCACCTATCAAGTAGCATCTAAAAGACTTAACAAATTTTACCAAGCCATAAGCCTATTTCTCATTAATCTCATATTTCAATTCAGTAGGCTGCAATGATTTGTTAAAAAATGCAATTGGTTGTTCATATCCTTCCTCATTCTTCTGCAACAATACAATAGCTACAATATGGAAAGATGCAAAAGAGAATATGTACATTGGCTTTGTGTAATCTGGAGTCCTAAGGACTAGATCATTCTTTATGGTAGTTTTAATATCCTAAAATGCTTGTGAAGGTTCACCATTCTAGTTGATATTAGCTCCTTTCTTAAGAATTTTTGAAATAGGTCTACTAATCTCAACAAAGTTAGTAACAAACCTCCTCAGAAATTTAACTTTCCCAAAGAAAGATTGTATTCCCTTCACATTATTTGGCTTAGGAACCTTATCAATGGCTGCCACTCTCTCAAGATCTATGTTTATACCATCTTTTGATACTATGTGTCCTAGTAACCTACCTTCTACTACCCCAAATGTACATTTCTTTGGGTTTAATGACACTCCATATTCCAAAGCTTTGATAAAAATCTTCTCCAAATGTCTACAATGGTCTTTAGCCCTTTTGGAATAAGCTATAAGGTCATCTTGGTATGCAACCATAAAATTATTGATGTACTCATGGAAAGCTACATCCATAGCCCTTTGAAATGTGGCACTAGCATTAATCAACCCAAATGGCATTCTCACATACACATAAGTTCCACATGGAGTTGTAAATGTTGTCTTAAACTACTCTTTTTTCTTTTATGATGACCTCGTTATACCCTAAAAACCCATCCATTATGGATATACGTTTAGAACCAGTTACCTACTGTAATATAGCCTCCACATTTGGCAACCCGTAATTATCTTTTAGGGAAGCAATATTTAGATTTTTGAAATCCACACATAGTCTAATGTCTCGATTCATTTTACTAATAGGTACTAGATTTGAGACCCAAGTGGAATGTCTAATAGGTTTAATTATCCCCTTATCCCCTAATTTCATCAATTCATCTTGCATTTTGGGGGCTAAAGTGGGATTGACTAGTTTCTACTTTTGTCTAAAAGGTTTTACATTATTCTTTAATGGTATGACATGTTGAAATAGATCTTCTCTATAAGCCTTTAGGTCATCATACAACCATGCAAAAACATGTTTATATTTTCTCAATAAGTCAATCAAAGGATTTTTTATTTTAGCTCGCAAATTTTGACCAATATAAACTTTCTTGGGTGCCTCATTAGTTCCAAGGTTTATTTCTTCTAGCTCTTGAGGTTTATAATCTGTAGCCCTAGGTCTTACCCTATCTTGGTTGTCAAACTAGTTCTCTAAAACAACCAGACCTTTAGGTATTTTATTAGTCTTTGATTGTATGACCTCTTGACCAAAAATTGTTTCCTTACCATCTATATTTTCAAACAAATCACTACAGTCCAATTCTTGACCATGGTGTTGGGTGATACGATGTGCTCCCCTACCCATAGGTGGTTAATTACGTGGTGTTCCATGTTCACTAACAATCATGGCTTTTGGTGCAATGGAAAATGGGCCCTACAATTGGTATTAGAGCCTGGTTTTGGCCTGGTCATGGGTTCAAATATCCCTGGTGCCTTCCCGACCCGCGTAAGCACCTGGTATGCATGTCGAGGGGGAGATTGTTGGGTGATGCGACATGCTCCCCTGCCCATAGGTGGTTAATTATGTGGTGTTCCATGTTCACTAACAGTCATGTCTTTTGGTGCAATGGCAAATGGGCCCTACACATGGTATTTATCTTCATTCAACAAAAAATTTACGATGTCTTTGTCATCTTCAAATACTTGCCAATGTTCAATATTGTCAAGTATTGAAGGTCTATTTTAGACCTCAATCTATGAAATTCCTACAAATAATACATCCTATGGTTTAATTTTTGAATTTGCTAATAGGTCAGCCATCTTATTCTAAGTTTTGTCTCTCCATGAAATATCAAATGCATCAAAGCATTCTATCTGATCCTAGACAACATTTATATACTATTTCAATCTTTTATTATTAGAGGCATATTTTTCCCTTATCTGTGAGATAACCAATTTAGAATCACCTATAGCACGCACCATTTTAATTCCATGGTGGGTAGCAACTTTCAACCCTAACAACAGAGCTTCATATTCAGCTATGTTGTTGGTGCATGAAAAATTTAGTATGGAGTATCTAAAAGTATTCTTTTCAGGAGAAAAAAAAAACTACCCCTACCCCTAAACCTTCCTTAGAGCTAGCCCCATCAAAATATATGGTCCATAATACTGGTGAATCCATACAATACTCAACTACATGCTCAATTACTACAGGCAACTTCTCAATTTCTTGGATAATTAACTTAGCTTTGAATGCATTCACACTTGTGTCTAAGAAACAAGTAGAATCTTTGTCAATTTCTTCACCTAAAATATGAATGACCCTTAGCTCTTTGTCTACTTTAATAGCCTTATCTCCTATGTGAAAAGTTGCATAGGTTAGGTCACATTGTAGGCTACCTCCCATAGCAGCACTCCATTTTCTAGAGAGCAACATTCCATAATGCAGAGGAATATCAACTGCAAGGACTGACATAGTCAATTCTACCTCAGGATATGTAGCTAGCTTAAATGGTAAAGCATTGATAGTACCTATAAATGAAACTTCTCTAGCATCCATACCTCTACATCTACCTTACTTAGTGTCTATTTTCAACCCTAGGGCTTCCATTACTTTGAAAGGCATGATAGTGTTAGAGGCCCTAAGTCTATCATGCAATTTTTTAGGGTTTTTCCCTTTATAATTAGATTGAGAAAGGGGTCAATATCTCCTATATATGCTACTGATGAATCATCCAAGAACATTTGGTTAATTTGAGACATAATACTACTATCTTCTACTACCAATGGGATTTGTTGAGTGGCATTTTGTTCCACAATATTGTTATTATTTCCTCTCCCTCCCAACCATGACAAGTCTTTTCTTTTATGCTCTTCGATTCTAAATAGTTTAGATAAAGGTACCTTTACTATTATTTGGGACAACATAGATATCATATCAATAGGTTCATATATAGTGGGTTTTACAAGAATACCTAGAGTTGAAACCTGTTGAGCAACAAACACTATTACTTGCTTGATAGCATTCGATCTTGATTTCTTTTCTTGCACAATTGTTTTTGCTATCTCATTTTCTTGGAATTGAACCTTCTTCTTGGGTTCCCACTTCTTGGTTTTGATGTTTTTAACTTTAATTGTCTCTTCATTAGCCTTCTTGTTTTCATCTTTCATCTTGTGTGTAACATCCTTTATGAATATACTAGAAGGCCTCCCAACATCATTATTAACTATTCAATTTCTCAAATTGTAATTGCTATGCACTTGCAAAATCATCTCTATAGTGATCCTATCAATCTCCTTTTATAGGGCATTCTCAAGTTTATATGGCCAACTTTAGAAGATGTAACACATACCTAATCTTCATCACAACCTTCACCATCTGAGAACACTTGTTGATTATGTAACTAATAGGCAACTCTCTTATTTGCAAGATCACTTTCAGTTTCTTCCAAACCAAAATCCATACAGTCATCACACATGTTGACCATATTATAGCTTACATCATCATGGCTTTTTTCTTCTTCCTCCTCATTTTGTGCATTTTGACTTGAAGAAAAAGATTGTGCAATTGCACAATACTCTAAAGAGTGAGGTGATTGACATATGATGCACCATGGCACATCATCATTCATATTAACAAAGCTTCTTCACAAAGGATCTAGTGTACCCTCATCTTCTCACCAACATCAGCCTTATTTTTATTAAAAATAGTTGGGTTCATATTTCTCAACAAGTCCAATACCCGACCTATTGTGGGTTCTTTAGGTTTCTTACTTGTAGGAGTTTTATCAATTTCCTTCTTATTGTTATCCTTGGGATTGAACAACTTTGGTTCATCTCTCCTACCAAGCTTGCTAGACGCTCTTGTATTATTCTCAATATTTACTACAATCTTATAAGCATCTCTCAAAGTTTTAGGATCTTTATCCCTCAATTGGTAATCCATCTTGCTATCAAAAGCATTAAAATAAGTTGTACGATAAACATCCTCATTCAACCTCATAACTTGGAATAATTTGTACATCCCTTTTTGGAATCTCACATTGAAATCAAATGTAGACTCATTAGGTTTTTTCTTGATGTTATTGAAATCATTCAATATAAAGCCAATATTAGTATTATCTCCATATTATTCTTTAAACAATTTTTCCAAATCACTCCATGAACTAATTTTGTAATTAGGTAATCTTCTAAACCAATCCCTTACATCTTCAATTAGTGAATGAACAAATAACTTCATCACCACATCCTCATGTTCAACTTCAAATTCATTTAGCATATCTATGAAAATTCTCAAGTGTCCTTCACCAGTAATGACATTATTTGAGGTGCTTGCTAAATTGGCTTGGTTAAGAACAATACTTTGAGATTGTTGAGGTTGGACAATAGGTACTTGAGTAGTAATGGTAGATGATGAGGTAGGGGCAAATTGAGATATTCCCTAATTTTAAATTACTAGTCCACAAGTAGGTACAAAAGTTGTAGCCGGGGTAAACAAATTTGGCCATGAACCCAACACAAAATTAGACTTTATGAATTGAATTTTTCTCCTAGTTTCTGTAGCCTGGGCTTCATTTTCAACCTTTTCGAGTTCCCTTGAAAGATCTTCTTTCTCTTTCATAGCCTTTTCTAGATCTAAATCTAACTTTGACATAGGGGGTTTTACATATTTACTTGTTTCTAATTGAGGTTCATTTATCTAGATTCCTACAACTTTGCCTTTTCTTTTATTTGTCTATTTGACATTAGGTTCTACCTAGTTATTTTGGACAGGCTTGTAGGGTTGAACTTGGGAAATAATAGGTTCTTATCTTTGGCCTAGAAGCTTTTCTTGTTCTTGAACTTTGGTTCTCAAAATATCTACATCTCTGAAGACATTAGCATGGAGGATTGGAGTTCTTTCTTCTAACTTCTTGTTTTGTTCTTTTAAGGCAGCTATCCTTCTAAGAAAATTATCTCTTTCAACAATGGCATCTAGGGTGACTTGCTCTCTTTCCTTTTCTAGATAAGCATGTTTAACTTCTTCCTTAGCAACCCATTTCTTCAAAACTCCTATCTCTGATTGTACTTCTTTAAGATCTGCAAAAGTGGCTTCTAAATTAGCAGGATCATCTAGATCTATAAGATTAGTTTCCATGTATGAGACTGCTCTAGGATTGAGAGGATCTTCAAATGCACTCCTAAATCCTACCCAATGATTCATCTCAGCTATTAGATCTAGCCTAGAGGATGCATTCCCTACTGGTGACATATCCTTGTCCTGACAAATTCTTTCATCTGGTAATGGGCTACTAAATATCTCTCCTAAGTCTCTTGTAGTTTCAAATTTAGAGCTAAGTGAAGAAGATTCCCTCCCTACCACTGGTTGGCACTAAGAATTAACTGATACACTACCTCTTGGTTTCTAGGTGGGGTTTGGGTTTTCCTTTTTCTTATTCAAGTTCTTCCTACCACCTTGAGGTAAGTTAGTATACATTGGTACATCAGGATTGGCTCTAGTGTAAGCTCTTGTGTTTTTCCTTTTTTTAGCCATATTTAGTATTTATCAAATAAGTAGTAGCTTCAAAACCTTGACTGATTCGCCACCCTATTCTTAGGGAAAAGTGACAATAAAATAACTCTTGACTTTACATAAAAGAAACAAGATAATATAAACATATATGACACATAGATTGACCAATCACAAAAATCATAAGACTACAACTCTGGCTTGATAGATAAGACAATTGAAAGGGCTATATACATCAATGTACACATGTGGCATTTGGGTTTCCTTTTATTTTTAAATTCTCAAGTTTTTCCACTAAAACAAGTCCACCATAACCACAAACAGTACTGAAATGATCTAACAAACACATACACAGCACGTCCAAAAAAATTGCATTACTTTTCATACATGTGTTGAATAGTTCCCCAGTAGAGTCACCATTTTGTTGGTGTTTTTCAACTACTAAACAAAAAAATCTCAATACCAAGATAATAATACTCACACATCTAGTGACTAGCTACTTCCCATTAACATTTATGTATGCATATTATTTGGATCCAACTTCAACAAAACCAAGACTAGTTTTCTACTCTCTAGGTTCTATAGAACCAAGGTGGGTATACCTAGGGGATGATTCAAATGAATGTCATTGTACGAGAATTCTTTTAGTTTCATTATGATTCTCATCTTCTACCTCTAACATATAAATAGTTTTATCCATTCCTTGACATTTTCAAATGATATACATCCCTTATAAGTAGATTTGGTCACAATTCTCCTTAGGTTTACAAAAAGTTCTGAAAATAATAGCTATCTAAGACTCAGAAATCAGATATAAATGAGTGCTAACCCTCTTTGAAACTCTTCAAATGGTAAACTAAAATTTATTTTGATTTTAGAATTGGTGCTTATTCATGATCTCTCTATCTATAGACTAGATTAACTAGATCAGTGCCTCATCCATTGGTATTCAAAGTTTACTTCAATTTATAGATCTAATTGATTTCATTACAACTAATATTATCATAAATTCTTACTAGAATTCATCCTTATAGACATCCTTCCTATAACCTTAGCAACCCTATCAAACGAAATAGAACATTTACTTAATTCATTGAATCAATAGCAATAATGGATTGACATACAATCTAAATGAATCGCATTCAATTGGACAAGCTTTCCTCACACAACATTAGAATGACTAAGTAATAAAAATGGAGACAATTCAACTTTGTATTAATCTTCTTTGAAAGTTCTATACAATTATAATAGAGCTTAGAATGACTCTAAAAGAAAAATGAAACCCTTATAACATTAATATATTCCTAAGTATTTGTAGAAAAATACATCATGATTTTTTCACTAATAAAATGGATCGAGCCATATTCAGTATAGACCAAAATTAAAAATGAATTTAGGCCTTTCTCTTGCCTTGGAATCTCACTTAAATAGAGTGAGATGCTACAAGCTTTAGGCATAGAGAATTGATAGATGTCAACTAGACAAAATATATTTTCATTTATCTATCACAAAAGACAAAAAACTATGTAATAGAAATATTTGCATATCAAATTATTCCTTTGGTAAGCACCTCTTCTATTACATTTTCAAATTCTAAAAATCCATGATTGGCTTTTAGTTATTCTGAGTCCTTGGCATATGTAGCTATCAAGTTCACCAATGATGTCTTAGGCTTTGATTCCTACAAATTCACCTCTACTCTGGTATTTCCACATGAGATGATTTCCCTTCTTTATCTTCTTTTTTCCTTTGATCTTTTGAAGGTGCACCAATGTTCTATATTTCATCCAGAGTCATTTCATCATCATCACTCTCAACCTCTTCCCACTTCTCATCAGAGGAAGCATCAGCCATCCACTTGTCAAAGAGGGTGTCATCTAGCCAATTAAATCATAGAATATCTCTTTACTTTTTGATCACATATTCTACCTCTTTATTAGTGCTGACAAAATATTCCTCTAAAGAATCAAAGAATAACTGGGCCTTCACTATTTCTTCTATTATGGCTACCCACCATGCATGTCCTTTTTCATTTATAACTTCATTCATTCTTAAACAAAATAGATCACTTAATTCTTTAGCCCATTTATCTTTATTTTTCAATTTATTTTTCTTATCCAAAGCAAATGGGAATAAATCAATTTTTGTACTCTTGTACTTATCCAAATAGTTAACAATTCCTCATTGTAGCTCAACTCTCTTATCATCAAATTTTGTGAGATTGTGAGCAAGATCATAAGTTATTTCAATATGATCATGTGAAGACCTTATGACAGAGTAGCAAAAGAATGTGATTTCCTTTCGCCTTTTACTCCACTTATTAACAATAGGTTTCAAGGCCTCATCACTTGCTTTTATTTCATCCCACATGTTTATTACCTTTGCTAATTGATCATAAAAAAATGGCCATTCAATTTTATCAACTAGATACATGAGAGCCTTTCTCAGTTTGTCTTTATATTGTACATTTAGCTCTACATGTAATGCCCACAATTTTCTCTTCTCTTCTTCAAAATCTTCAGCTGTGTAATATTGTGGCCTATGTGGAGGATCTGGCATCTCTATGAGAGGAGTGGATTTAAAAGGTTCTACTGGTGGGCAAGGGTATGTGATCCTAGGCCTAGTAGACCATCCAAACACCTTAGTCTCAAGTTCAATTCTCTTTTGAACTTCTTTATTATAAGCTTCTAAAACTTTTTCATATTTATTTTTCTGTTCAAACATTATCTTTTCTTCTTTCTCTACAGTAGCTAGAATGAAGTGAGATGTTCCAAAATTCATATGTGTAGCCTGTACATGGGTGGTATCTACTACTCTTTTTACAATGATATTCCCCATAAATCCAAATTCATTTGGCTATGATGAAATAGCCCTTGATCCTTTCCTTAATGACTAAATAACCAAGGTGGCTTAGTCCTCACTAAATACAATACCTTGGAATTCTTTCTTGTTTTGATCCTGTAAGTCCAATTTATTTGAAATAGAATTAAAAATTAGAGCATCTACTATATCCCAAATGGGTAATAGTTAAATATTTTATGCTTTCACCATTTGTCTCCCCTCTTTAGGGGTTATACTTTGGAATTCCTACATCATCTCTTCTTTTACTTGATTTTGCAAGGCTGCCTCCTCTAGTTCTAGATGCTTTGTTCTTAACTTGTTACATTTTTCCTCATATTTTCCTATGTTTTTTGTCCATGCAAACTACTAGAAGGCTCTAGACTTAACAAAACTATCTTTAGACAAAAATGGATGACTAGCTTGCTCTATCATAGGGTCTAGTTCCCTTCCTTTATAATCTACCACTGTCAAATCTAGGCTTGGCATAGGAGGCTCCTAGGGGTTTCCTTCATCTAATTAAGCCTAGGTAATAAAAACTCCTCCTTGGGACCCCAACTATTGAATTTTCTCTCTAGTAAGTTGTTCCTCTCCAATCCGTACAGGGGACTGTGTAGGCGAATATTCCTCAATGTGAGGACCTTGATCTTTTATTATTTTTTGCCTCTTAGGAGAGGGCTCATCAGGTCTCTCTTCCAAGACAATACTAGTGGATTCTTCTATTTGTTAACCCTTATCCATAGTAGCCTTATTATTTTGTATCAGAGTATAACCTGACCTCTTTTGGACAATCAAATGTCCTGCCCCTACATTGGGAGTAAATGCCAATCTTTTCATAACCTTTTTGGCCTTGTGTGGGTATGTATTAATAAAAAACTATTTTTTCTCATTCATAGTTTCCATTATTTTAGGAAAAATAATCACGAGCTTACTAATTGTATCTGCCTCTGTGCTAGGATTATCTAGAGGACTATAATCTCCATCAAAACAATGTATAAACTCCAAAACCCTTGAGAAAACTCTCCACTTTTCTTTCTTGGCTTCTTGCTCCTGCAAAGAAAACTTATTTCTTATTATGTCCTTAGGGTAATATGGCTCATGTTTTATTTTAACAAGCTTATCTCTTCGCATAAAAGCCAAGTCATAGAATCCCTTAGTGTCACAAAAATGGGAATGAGACAAAACCATCTTATACTAGTGTAATATTTTGTAAAGGGATAGGCAACCACCTTTTGTAATCACAAATTGGTGAGCTGAAGTGCAAGTTGAGAAAATTGACCCTCTTCCCCTTTTCAACAAATAATTTTTCTCCAATTCTCCTAATTGCCACAAAAATTTAGCTACCCCTATCTTTAATAGCATCTAGTATGGCAACACATGTGGAGTTCCTTTGAAACTATAAATCCTTAAAATAGTTGAAATAGACTATGGGATAATGTCTCACCAATTATGTGATACTTCCAAACCAATAGGATTATGCATGGGCCTGATAAGACTTACCAGTGCCTTAGGCACTTTGGGCTTGTCATTTAATAAAAGATACCTCAATTTCAAAGAAAATTACCTATCAAATCTGACAAAACTAGCTTTTCTCGCATCCCATGTCATATCTATACTCCATAACTAGACTGGTAGTGCTTCTCCATCCTATTCTTGGTTCAATTTCATTTCCTTACCAAAACGTGTTACCCCTTTGAACAAAAACATATGCATTAGCAAAGAATAGTGAGCAAAAGTTTTCTCTACCTTTCCTTTTGCAATCCCAACTAGGCCTGTGTGAATTTCTTCTATTAAATAGGAGGAAAAATAAAAAATAAAATCAACACCAAAAGAAGAAATTTGAATGATCATATACATAAAACTTATGGGCATAAAATCTTGTTTGTCTTCACCAAAAACTCTACATAAAGTCCTATATGCCCTCATAGCCTGGATATTGAAATAACCGTTTTTGAAAGGTTTGCTAGAGGATGCTATGATTGCTAGTAAAGTCCCAATTGTGTCTATATGTGCCCTTAGTGCACCCTACCTAATTGCATTCTTCTTTGACAAATATTCCTTTTCTAACCCTTGTAGGTCAATGGGCACATGATATTTTGTTTGTGGCTTAATGTCAAATACCTCTTGAATTTCCTTAGGGCCAATTGTAATCAAAATCTTGCCATCAATTCTTCTCACTACTTTGATTGTTGAATCATAATTTTTTGCAACAACCTCTAAGAGGTCATAGTCCATAAAGACACTAGGAACCACTATCTTTCCTAAATCAAAATTCCAAACATTTGAATGAGGGGCAAATAGATTCCTTTCCAAAAACCATTTTTTGGAAAAAAGAAAGTCCAGTTTGAGAAGTTTTGGCATCCCAAACTCAATTCTACCTATGGTATAACCCATGTACAATTTTCAGTCTAGGGATTAATAAGGTTAGCTTTTTCACTTTCACAGTTTCATTTGTGGATTCAAGTAGTAATTCAAGAATATCATCATGGATATTCCTATCCAAATAGTCTTCCTGACCAGAGAAAACCTTCTTTAGAGGCATATTGAATATAATTTATAGAAAAACTAGATTACTTCAAATAATATGGAGTGTAGGAACTTACTTGATTTTCTTCTTATTCTTCTCTATATTTCTGTGATGCTTTGTGAAAAAAGGGAAATTGTTTCACATTTTGATCGAGCCTAGCACAAATTCTCAATAACTTCTTCTTTGGAGAGCTGAATTTTTTTTTGCATGAGATGAAAATGGAAAATATTTCTACAATATACTCTATTTTTTACTCACATAAGAAGCTTTTATTCCTCATAAATGAATTTTAAGGCAAACAAGGTGGCACTACCTTCTATTTTTAAATTTGCACCATTGATCTTAGAAAATCCAATGATCTAGGAGTGAAAATTGGAATGACTTGTTTTCCATTCAATATGTTGGAAGTCAATCCAGAAAAATTCCTCCACATGTATTTTTCCTTCACTACTGGTGATATAAATTGGACCCTCTAGTTCTCAAGGACATGTGTTGCCAAGTAGATACATTGCTATACATAAAAGGTGAGCATGTTGTCTATGTGATATAGTAACAGTCATTGATTTCATTGCAATATTATGATGAGCATTTGATTCATGGTTCAACACAACTATGGTGGGTCCCTCCATTTCTCCCTTTGGTCGCTATGTTGCTACCATTAAAAAGTGAGCAACTTGCCATAGCAATGAAGCGATGACCATTGATCTAAGCTTGATCTAACTGTATGCAATTTGCATTAATTTTGATTTAACTATGGTGGGTCCCCACATTCTTTACCTTAGTCTCCATATTGTGTTGAGTAAATAGAAACTCCCCATAGCAATGAAGTGACGATCGTTGATCCATCTTTGATATGACGATCATGAAATTCCATCTACCCTTTCCTTTTGAGTGTGGGTCCATGTCATGTATGACTTGGAAACATCCTAAAAATTTGGTAAAGAATTGAATATTTTAATCTCATTTGTGACATCATAGTATTGGGCTTGTTGTGTTCCATATTTTAAAGTTAGGCACTATGTCACTAACAAAAGGGCGCAAGGACTTTTGTGGTCATGACATAGCAACCTCTCATGTTCTTGAAAGTTCTAGCATACATGTGTTTCTTTGAAAGATGCCACCATGTCAAGGCAATTACGTGGCTCATTTTTTTGGACCCATCCTTCCAATTGCCACCGCAAACCTATTTCCTTGCAAGGTGCTATGTCACTATTGACAGGATTCCTCATTTTTATGGTCGTGACATAGAAACCTCCTGAATATTGTTGAAAATCTAGTGCCAAGAAGATATCCATTTTTCAATCATGATTACCATAATCAATGCCTTTGACAAGGTAATAAATGTGCACAACCATATTACAATTGAGAACTTTATGGTGCTCGTCTTTTTTCAAAAACTTGTCATCCTTTCTATTTCTCTGGTAAGGTGTTATGTCACTACTGGCAAGGCACATTATTTTTCTTATCATGACATAGCAACCTGCTGATAAAACCAAACTTTGGTGATGCCAATTTCAATTTGTTCCTACTAGTCCCTTCTCTGGCACTGACAACTCTAACATTAATCACGTCACCAAAACTTTGAAAAAATCAAGATTTCTAGCATCAACTCTCAATTTTATGACACCACCATTCCAATTCATGGTAGTCACTATGTCACATGGGTTAAAAACCTCACATTTCATCTTATGCAACATAATGACTACCATAGATCTTATAGAGATCGGATGCTGCAAACAACTTCATTAACAAGCATTGGAAAAGTACAAATTTAAACGAGTGCCAAAGGAATATTAGAAATTCAAAATAGCTTCACAAAAATTTAAGATTTAAAAAGAAAAATTCTTGGTCATAAAGCTTAAGATGCAAATGGGTTTCTCATAGGGTTTTTTTCTTAAATTGCAACAACAGAAAACCAAAACCCTAGCAGTCACGACATAGAAATTATTCTGATTTTTATACCTAGAACTTTATAAATTTTTCTTTTGTAAAAATTAGACCAATAGAGTGTTCAAAATAGGTCCTTACATGTTTCAAGTCCATTCGAGGAATTTATAAAACAATCTAGTCAAGTTTGAAGGCTTAACTTGTACAATTGCAAAAGTTGTCAAAATGTTGCTCATTGACAACTTTGCAAGTTTTGAAAAATTGCATACCAGCTTTTTGCACAGTTTTGGGAAAGAGGTAACATGGGAAGTTATGGTTTTAACCTAGGGATTAGATGGTTAGAAAAAAATATAAGAACACCTTACAACTCATTTTTAGGGATTGGTTAAGCATATCTACGAACAACACCTGTGTGTGGAGATTTTTATGAACAAAAAACATACTTTTAAAGGATTGAACAAAGAAAATTGATTGAAAGGCTTACTGTTTTGAATCTAATAGTTTCTTGGTTCAGTTTATTTATTCTGTGCATTATTGTTTTGGTCTCAAGCATTCATTTTATAGGGTTTTAAAAGTTACTTGAGCTTTGTGTTCCTGTTGTCCAGTTTTGGATAGCCAATTCTAAAATGGCTATAGCTTGAACTTCCATGGTAAAAAAACTATGTTCTTTGTAAATAAAGAAATATCCCCTATGCACTATTTAAATAATTATTTTTTGGTTTTTGGAAGTCAAGTAACTAGTTTTACAAGTGAGCCCAAGAAAGAAAGGCTTGGCAAGGTGCAAAGGAAGTTTGTAAGGAAGTTTTGATGAAGACAAAGGATTGGAACATGCCAATCTTTCTTAGGAAATGAAGTAGGATAATAAGGGTCTATAACTTCGAGGATGAGGTTGAATTTGGAGTTTGGAGCCATTTGTGAAAGCTTCATTTCTATTGCCTTTGAAACTATTAAAACAAGGGTTCCCTGGAGCCATATTGTACAGTCACCACAAAGACCTAAGACCTCAAAAATATTCAACTCTAGGTCATTAGGAATTGAAGTCTTGATGACACCAATGGGTCTTCTTAAGATTTTTTGGTAGTTATAGCTAGTTCCTAGATTTTAGGAGGGCTGATAGGGGCTCTTAAGGTTATAAGGGAAAACAAGGAAATTTAGATTTGTGGGCTTGGTAGACTTACCAAAATAATGTAGAATGACATAAAATATGGCTAGAAACATGGAAATATAGTCTAAACTTGATTTTATCCTTGTAGGTACATTTTGTCAAGTTTTGGCACACTAGGTCAAAAGGTGCATTATTGGTGAATGGAAGGTAGAGTATGGAAACTTGAATTGTTTGGAGAGTTTCTTGGTGAAATGAGATTGGAAAGGATTCCTATAGGTTGGGGTTTGGAATAATAACCCTAGGTAGGCTAGGAGTAGCCTTGGTTGAGCAAGAAAGCTCTAAAGTGAAGAAGCTCCCTATCACTTAATTCTAAAATTTTCATCAATCCTTACATTTGTGCATTCAACTATTGTCTTAGTTCTATAGTTGAAGCATTTGTATGAATTTCTTTCAATTAATAACCAAGAAACATACCTTCATCACTTCTTTGATAAAACTTACCAATGTTATCATTTCTCTTAATGTAGCATTTTCTCCCAAATATTCTAGAATACTTAACTAATATTGAATGACCAAACTATAGTTCATAAGGTGTCTTATTTATACCTTTTCTGATCTGTACTCTATTCATAGTGTATATTGATGTATTGACTGCCTCTCTCCAACATGTCTTAGAAGTATCATTCTCAAACAACATTGCTCTTGTTTCCTTTTCTACAAATGTCTTCTTCTTTCAGCAATCCCATTCTACTTAGGTGTTCTAGGTGAGGATAGTTCCCTTTTGATTTCATTCTCTTCACAAAATATGATAAAATCGCTAGGGGTGAACTCTCTTCCTTTATCAGATATAAAACACTTTATCTTAACACCAGATTCATTCTCAATTCTATTCTTAAAGATCTTAAACTTCTCAAAAGCTTCATATTTCTCTTTAATAAATGCTACCCACATCATTTTAGTGAAATCATGAACAAAAATCATAAAGTACCTTTTACCATAGAATCCTCTTGTTCTTGAAGGACCACTCAAATCTATATGAATGATCTCTAGCTTCTCTATGGTAGTGACCTTCTTTCTAGGAAATGATACTTTCTTTTGTTTAGCCAAAATGCATTCTTTACAAAATATTAGTAGACTTTTTACTCTTAGGAAAGTCTCTAACTACAAATGTGCTGCTAACCTTCACAATATTAACAAAGTTTATCTAATAGAATCTTCTTTGCCACAACCAATTGTTATCCACTTTATGTATGAAACATGTCATTTTAGTAGGATTCAACTGAAATACATTACCTCTAGATCTTGTGCCAGTTCCAATCATCTTACCATCTCCATCTTTAACAATGCAAGTCTTCTCAGTAAATTTCAATTGATAACCCTTGTCCACCAATTGTTCAACACTCAAAAAGTTATGCTTCAATCCATCAACAAAATAAAGATCACGAGTGTTAGTTTTACTACCAAGAGTAATGGATTCAATTCCTATTATATGATAGGTTGCATTGTTTCCAACTTTAACAATACCTCCATCATGAATCCTAAACTCAAGAAACTTATTTGTATCTCTAGTCATGTGATGTGAACAACTACTATCAATTATACAATCAAATTTCTTTTCTACTTGGGAAACTAGAGCTCTTTCTTCTCTAAGTTCTTTATCAAGATCATCTTCCTTGATACCCACAAATCCCATTTTATCATAACTTTCAATTTCACCTTTCTCATCAGATTCTTCATCCTAATTTGCATACAAATAATTTCTACCTCTTCTAGGCGTAAACTTTCCTTTATATATTTTCTCTCATTTAGGACATTTAGATGCATAATGATCAAATTCATCACAAGTCCAACATTTAAAGATTTTTTTACCATCTTTTTCTCTTCTCACAAGAAGGGCTATACCTTCCTTAATCTTCTTATCTTCATTAGATTTTTTGCTACTAGAAAAAATCCATGTGTGCTTGCACTCTATGTCAGATTAGGTTGAATGTTCACGACACTAAAAGTTGGTTTGACTCTAGCTAGATCTCTAGATTGTCTTAGATCTACTTCTATAGATTCTAATCTTCCAAGAAACATTTCCTTTGTAAAATATTTAGTGCAGGGCATTACTAGTTAAATCATCTGAGCTACTTGTTTGAATGGTGGTGTCAAAATTTTCAAGATCATCCATACTACTTCATCTTCTTCCTTGGTTTTGTTGGTCTGAATTTTTGTGCAACAAATTTTTTTGTTAAATTATAAGAAAGTCAGATTTTTTATGTTTAAGTGAAACATAGGGTTTCTAGATAAACCATCCATAAGAAAAAACTCATGAAAACCCTATGTTCTATCTGTTCATAAACTATCGGGCACGAAACTTTTGAATTTTCAAGTGAGAAGAATATTTTGTCCATTTTATTTTCTGTTTCCCCGAGATTCCCTTTTTCTCAATCATTCTAACCGTCAGATCCAAGTAGATCTACCGCTGTCGTTACCTCTCTATGAAGAATTGCATGCTTTTTAAGCCATGCGAGGTAGCGAGTGCTGAGTATTTTATGAGGTGAGACCACAAAATGAAGATATGGTGGTCAGACATTGGTTTTTTGAATGATTTATTGTGCAGGTACACGTTGCAACTACCATCCAAACAGGGAAGGGGACCCAGTAGAATATCTGAAAATAGAGCTGGAATGATGATTTTTCTGATGCTTCACCACCTCACTATCAGAAAAATCAAATACTTCGCTGTTAGTGAAGTAGCGAGGCCCCATAAAGTTTGAAGGGGCAGTGACGTTGCATTTTGCCAGTTCCTCAACTTCACCAGGTGGCGTGACAAGTCATAAATTCCATTATCAGAAGTAGTTTGAGTAACAAAAATTATTATGTTCTATCCCTTGCATTTTTCGGTACAGAATTCATTAAAACACCAGAGCTCGCTACCTCGCTATCAGAAAAATCAAATACTTCACCTTTAGCGAAGTAGCAAGGCCCCTTAAAAAAGAAAGATCGACGGTGACCTTTGGTGACGTGGAATGATAATTAGGACTACAAAAAATTTTTGTCAGGCACCAACTATGCAGAGATCTTTGTTTTCATTAATGCTTTTTTGACCAAATGTGCAAAGAGATCCTGAACATCAGCTTAGAACGCAATCAACGGCCCTCGCTACCTCGCTATGCAAAATTGCATGTTTTTTAAGCCATGCGACATAGCAAGTATGAATCAAAAAACCCCTACGCAGTTTCCTCACCCTTGATTGAGTATGTAATCAACGGCTATCACTTTCTCTCTATGAAGAATTGCAAGGGAAATAATTATGGCGACATAGCGAATAGGGCCCACCGTTTTCTTCTTGAGAAAACCCAGTAGCATATCATTTGATTGTTCCAAATCAGATCGACGATTGTCGCTGCTTCGCTATGACAAGATGCTTGTTCTTTATGCATAATGAAGTAGCGACATGCTGACACGTGTCCTCAAATGTCAGTGGGTCCAGATACAAGCACCATCAAGGAAAGAATGATATACATGGTAGTTTCTCATTCGGTAAAGTGACTGACATGTCAAATGCAACTCCTAGTTGTTCTCTCGTATCACATGATCGTAGGATTTTTAAAGATCGATGGCACAGTTTTAAACACAAAATGTAGTGCCACTCCTTGTATTAATTAGACATGAAAGCATCATCCATGAGAAAAAATAGAGTATAATACAGAGAGATTTCATCAGTTTAATCTTATGCGAGCAAAGATTTGAAGCCATTCTTGTGCAGAAGCAATTACTGAAGGAAAGTGTGCCAAAGCCTGGTAGAAATTGTGAAGTTGTCTGTTCACGAAAAGTTTGCAGAAATACAAAGGAAAGAAAAGACAAAATTCAAGTAAGTAATACTACCATAATCCTCGTAGGCTTTCCAGTTCTATGAAAAATAAGTCCAAGATGCCTCCAAAGAAGGGATTTTCAGGTGCAGTAAATTATTTGGATAGGAATGTGCATGATGATTTGCTTGAGTTGCTTCCTGAGTCTACTGTAGAGACAACACAAGTTAAGAGGTTAACCTCATTGAACCCAAGGCTAAGGGTAGCTGATGGACTGTATGATAAGGGTAATTGGGTTTAGGATGCTTAGACTTCTCAAACTATTTTGAGTCTATTCAAAAAATGGTTCGCAGAGAAGAAATTATATGCCCCTCATGCCAATATATGGAATTTTGACCTTGGAAAGTTTATTGTTCCCAGTGTGTTTATGGATTATGACCTGTTTGAAACTGTAGAGAAAAGCTATGATCCAACCACTAAGGTAGTGAGAAGAATGGATGGTGAGGTTTTAATTACCATAAGTCCAGAAGAAATTAGGAAGGTTTTAAGTCTGGGACATCTCACCATGTATCATGTGCCCATTAATTTGATAGAGTTAGAAAAAGAATATATGTCCAAAAGGGATATAATTAGACAAGGTGCATTGAGAGCCCACATAGGCAAGATTGGAAATCTACCAACAATAACATCATCTTCTAAAGAACCTTTCAAGAAATCATGCTTTAATGCCAGGGTAGTAGAAATATACAGGACCCTGTGCAGAGTCTTCGGAGAGGGTGAAGAAGACTTTATCCCAGTGAGCTTCATGTATATGATCACCCAAATCTCTTCTTTTGGTGTACAAATAATTTTTGATTTTGCATCTTACCTGGCTAATGAGATTCACAATGGATTGGTGGGGATTGCAAAGGGCAAGGTGGAAAAGGTCTGGGGTCAGTACTCCCTATTGATGCATATGTTCCTTTTTAAGGGGGCTACATATTTCGCTAAAGAAATGGTTTTAAATAGGGAACAAGAGGGGGAGGCACTACCAGTTCAATTGTGGAGTGCAGACATGACTTGGGAGGCAGAAAATGCTAGTTTTGTCAGATTTGATAGGCATTTTGCTTCTAAACTAAGATGCCTCATATTAAGTGACAATCCCAGAATTCCTAAGGCACTAATGCATCTTGTTAGGCCTATGGAAAGACCCCATAGTTTAAAAGTGTCACATAATTGGGGAGATATCATCCCATATCCAGTCTCAAGTGTCATTAGGGTCTATGGTTTCAGAGGGACACCCCATGTACTACCCTATCAAGTACCTTTAAAGGTAGGGGTAGCTGAATTTTTATGGCAGTTGGGAGGAGTGGAGGAAACCTTTTTGCACAAAAGAGGAACAGGATCAATTTTTCCTACTTGCACTATAGCTCACTAGTTTGTAATCACTAAAGAAGGGTGGATTTTCCTCTACACATTTTTGGATCGGTATAAGATGGCAGTATCTCATGCTCATTTTTGTGACACAAAAGACTTCTTTAATTCTCCTCTTAGACATAGAATCAAGCTTCGTCCAAGTCAGCATGAATTTTATTTCCCTAAAGATATAATAAGCAATGGATATTCTCTCCAGGAACAAGAAACAAAGAAAGAAAAATGGAGAGTCTATTCAAAAGTTTTGGAATTCATTAATTGTTTTGACAAAGATTACAGTCCTCTTAATAATGTTGCAAATAATGCAGATAGGATAAATAAACTCATGAGTACATTTTCAGAAATAATGGAGGTAACGAATGAAAAGAAACAACATTTTATTGATTCTTTTCTAGATAAAGCCAGAGAAGTTATGAGGAAATTGGGTTTCAGCCCTAACATAGGAGTAGGTCCATTGGTTGTCCGAAAGAGGATAGGATATACTATTATTCGGGAGAAGATGCCCATTGTAAACAAAGAAAAACAGGTAATTGAATCTACTAGTACTATCTTTGAAGAAAGACCACCTGAACCTTCTCCCAAAAGAAGAAAAATAATAAGGGAAGAAGAATCCCATGATGAAGGTTACTCACCTTCCCAAAATCCAATGAGAATTGAGGAAGAGCATCTCACCAATGAGCAAATTGAACAAATGGGGTCGCAAGGAGTTTTTGTCACTCAAGCAGAAATTGATGAAGGGAAACCCTAGGAGCCTCCTATGCCAAGTTTTGAATTGACTATAGCAGATTTCAGAGGAAGGGAATTAGACCCTGTTTTGGAGTAGGCTAGTCAGCAATTTTTGTCTGATAACAGTTTTGTTAAATCTAGGGCTTTTCATCAGTTTGCATGGAGGGCAAACATGCACATTTTTGAACAAAGGTGTAGGGATATGAAAGTAGAACATCCAGAAATGGATGAAACCTCCATTCAAAATCAAATAAAAGAATAGATGATATAGGAATTCCAAAATATAACCCCTGACGAGGGTAGATAGATGGTGAAAAATAAAAATATTTTATTATTGCCCAATTGGGATATTGCTGATGCATTAATTTTTAATTCTGTATCAAATAATTTAGGATTACAGGATCTAGATAAAAAGGAATTGTTAGGGACATCATTCAGTAATGATCAAGCTACCCTTGTTATGTGGTCACTAAGAAGAAGATCCAGGACTACTCCATTATAGCCTGATGATTCAGGACTAACAGGGAATATCATTGTGAGGAGGGTCGCTGATACTTCAAATGTACAAGCAGCTTACATGAATGTGGACTATTCTAAATTTTCCTTGGCCACTACAGAGAGAGAAGAAAAGGAAATGACTAATTTGTAAAATAAGTATGAAATAGTGGTAGATGCCTACAATCAAGAAGTATAAAAGAGAATTGAGCTGGAAAATAGGGTATCTCAATTGGAGAAGATACTTGGGAAAAGAAAGGTGGGTGAATCCAGTATGCCTAGAATTATGTACCCTCCATAGTCATTTTTTGGATCAACCCCTATCATTGAAATACGTGACACCCCTGAAAGGCCACAATTCTATACTGCAGAGGAATTTGAAGAAGAAAAAATAAAGTTGCATGAGTTGTAGATAAAATTGAGAAAGCAATATGAAGAAAAGTTAAAGCAGGGTGTAATATATTTGAGGGATAAAATACAATGGTCAACTTTTTATGATCAGTTGACAAGAATTATAACCTTTTTGGATGAGTTGAATAAAGAAAAGGATAGACTGACTTCTCTTGCGCAGAAAAATTCACCCTATTTTCTTGTGCTTTAGAATCTATTGATACATTAAAGGTAAAGGAAAAATGGAACTGGGAGATAGATGAGTTATTCAATGAAAGAATAATAAACATTATGAGTGAGGCTGGCCACTAGTTCTGGGCAAATACAAGTGAAGAGATAGTAAAAATACAGTTGTTTTATACTGCTATGAAGAAAGAATTTGATGATTTAGAAGAAAGTGCAAATTCTTTAATAAAGATACAAAGAGAAGCTCTAAGTTTTGATTGGTCAGAGGATGATGTTTTTAATAAATGGAAAAATCAGTTTCTAGAACAAATATCAGAAGATGATGAGGAAGAAGGTGAAAAAGTAACAATCAACCCCGAAGTTAATACTGAGGACATAGAAACTCCCCAGGCTGAAGTAAATTTACAGATAACTGAAGACAACACATCACTTTCAAACCTCATGGCTACTTACTCTAAGGATGAAGATTGATTGTAAGATCAGATTGTTTTATTTGTATCTCAACAAATAAGAAGCATAATAGAAAGGGACCCACCAAGAAATGTTAGTTGTAATTAACCTTTTTGTTATTTTGTTCCTGTCTTTAGAAGGACACCTGTCATTTGTTTAGCCTTAAGCTTGTTGCATCTCACACTATTTAAGTGAGATCCCAAGGCTAAAGAATGGTCCGAATTCTTTTTCTTCTAAGTATTGTGCTTAGTCTAGTTTTTGGGTCCAAATTTTGAAGGCAAGTTTGTAATGTGTTTCTCTGTCAAATTTTTTGAAAATACATGAAGATAGAATGAACTGTGATTATTTCTGAAGGCTATTCTGAGTTTATTGTAAAAGATGTACCATTTTCAAAGGAAATGAATACAAACTATGAACTATCCCCATATCAGTTCTTTCTGAATTTTGTCTCCTACTCAATACTTAGCTACCTTGATGTTGTATGAGTAAAAGCCTGTGCAATTGAATGCAATCTAGTTAGGTTGTATATCCATCTATCATTGTTGTTAATTCAATGGATTAAGTAAAAGCTTTGATGAATGTGATAAGATTCCTTAAGTATTGAAAAGGATTTTGAATGATAAATTCTAATAAGAATTGTTGATACAATTTGTTGTAAGGCAACAAATTAGATCTTAGATTTTGTTATAAACTCTGAAACCCCAATGGATTAGGCACTGATCAAGTTATTTCAGCTAAAAGAGAAGTATCTTACAAATGGTTGTTCAAATACATCATCAAATCAAATTTTACTTTTATTTCCTGTAGATCTTCAAAGTTGGCCAGCACTTGTTTGCATGAAATCCTTTTAGCTTCAGTTAGCCATTGTTGTTGAAAACGTCTGCAGATCTATAGAAGACTTCTTGGCCATATCTGTTTATGGGATGTGTTTGGCAAGATTAGTAAGAATTATATATATATTTGAGGATTTTGAAATGAGAATCAGAATGAAACTAAGAATAATCATGATATAGTCATTTCATATTTGAACCATCCCTGGGTATACCCACCTTGGTTTTGCAGAGCCAAAAGAGTAGAAAACCTTCTGTGGTTTTGTTGAAGTTAGGTCCAAATACCTTACATATGCAATTGTTGATAAGAATAGGCTAGTCTTTAGATTGTGTATTGTATTGTCATTCTGGTATTAAGCTTTTTGTCGATTAGTAGTTTTAGTACCATTTAAAACACCAACAAAATGGTGACTCTGCTGGGAAATTGTCCAAAACCTCTGTGAAAAGTACTGCAATTTCTTTGGTCCTACTGTGTACATATGTGTCATGTGATCTATGTCTTGCCCGTGGTTATAAGGGAATATTTTTGTATCAAACTTTGAAAATTTAAAGAAGATTGAGCCCAAGTACCATTGCTACACACTGACGTATCCAGCCTACCCAAGTGTCTTATCTAAAAAAGAAAGAGTTGCAGTCTTATGACATCAGTGATTGGTCTGTCTGTGCCGTATATTTTTGTTCCTATTTGTGTGTCAGTTTCTTTTGACCAGCTAAAAGTTTTATTATATATTTTCCCGAAATAGGGTGGCGACTCAGTCAAGGTTTTGAAGCTAGTGCTTATTGTAAGAAAAGGTAAATATGGCTGACAAGAGGAAAAATACAAGAGCTTACATGAGAGCCAATCCCAATGTATCAATGTATACTTATTTACCCCAAGGTGGTAGGAAGAACCAAAATAAGAAAAAGACAGATCCAAATCCTACTTGGAAAACCAGAGGTAATGCATTCGTCAATTCTCATTATCAACCAGTAATAGGAAGAGAGTCTTCTTCACTTAGCTCTGAATCCAAAACTACAAGACTCTTAGGAGGCATTTTCAGTACCCCAATACCAGATGAGAGAGTTTTTCAAGACAAGGACATATCTACTATGGGAATTGCTTCATTAAGACTAGATCATGTAGCTGATGTAAATTATAGGCTAGGATTTAGTTCATCTGATAATCCTTTTAATCCCATAGCAGCCCCATATGTAGAACCAAACCTAATAGATCTAGATGACCCTACTAATTTCGAGGCAACTTCTATAGATCCTAAAGAAGTGCACTCTGAGATAGAATTTTTGAAGAAATGGATTGCTGAGGAAGAAGCTAAATGCATTCATCTTGAGAAAGAGAAGGAGCAAGCCACCTTAGATGCCATAATAGAAAGAGATACTCTGCTAAGAAGGATGGCTACTTTGAAAGAGAAAAATAAAAAATTAGAAGAGAATACCACAACTCTCCATAAGGATGTTTTTGGAGATATTGATAATTTGAGAGCTAAAGTGCAAGAACAGGAGAAACACCTAAATCGAAGGCAAGAACCAGTTATTGCTCAAGTTCAAGCCTATAAACCTATTCAAATTGATCCTGTAGAGCCCACTATGAAAGCTCTAGATAAAGGGAAAGGCAAGGCTATAGGAATCCAAATAAATGAGCCTTAAGCTATACTAGGCAAACCTATAAAACCCTCCATGTCGAAGTTAGATCTAGATCTTGAGAAGGCTCGAAAAGAGAGGGAAGATCTTGCAAAAGAACTTGAGAAGGTTGAAAATGAAGCTCAAGCTGCAGAAACTAGAAGGAAAATCCAATTCATAAAGTCTAATTCTGCATTGGCTTCATGGCCCAATTTGTCTATCCCACCTACAAATCCTACACTAGTTAGTGCTCCCACAATTTCAACCCAGTGAATACCCCAATCTGCCCCTACCTCATCCCCAAATATTGGCACCCAAGTCCCTTATGTCCCACCACAACAGTCCCAAGCTACTCCCCTGAGTCAAGCTAATATAGCTAGCACCTCAAATGTTCCTGGTTTCCAGAAGAAACCTATATACCTAGAAAAGTATAGACAGATATCATTTGCTAGTATTCTTGGTGCCCCCCATCCCATATGATTTGATTTAAGGGATAAAGTGGTTAAGCTTTCTGGAAATAATGCTATTACTGGTGAAGAACATTTGAGAACTTTCATTGACATGTTGAATGATTATGAAGTTGAACACGAAGACATGGTGATGAAATTATTTGTGCATTCATTAACAGAGGATGCAAGGGATTGGTTCAGGAGGTTGCCTGATGATAGTATTACCTCATGGAGTGATATGGAAAAGTTATTTAAAGAGCAGTATGGGGACAATACCAATGCGGGATTCATGTTGAATGAGTTCAACAATATCAAGAAGAATCCAAATGAGTCCACATTTGATTTCAATGTGAGATTCCAAAAGGGTATGTACAAACTTTTCCAATTCATGAGGTTAAATGAAGATGTCTGTCTTACAACCTATTTCAATGCTTTTGATAGCAAAATGGCTTATCAATTGAGGGATAAAGATCCTAAAACCTTGAGATATGCCTATAGAGTTGCAGTAAATATAGAGAATAATAGAAAGGCATCTGGAAAACTAGGTAGGAGGGATGATCCTAAACTTTTTAATTCTAAGAACAATAATAAAAGGGAGGGTGATAGAACCCCTATAGGAAAAAAGCCCGAAGAACCTACTATAGGCCAGGTTTTAGAAATGCTCAAGAAGATGAATCCCACTAGTTTCAATAAGCCAAATGTTGCTGAAAGACCTCTGGTGAATAACAACAACTTCAATAGACAACCTAGGATGCAGAATTACCCTTATACCACTCAGTGGAAAGATGGTAAACTAGTTCCTAACCAGACCCAAAATGTGAAGGACAAGGGTACTCTAGACCCCCTGCAAAAGAACATTGTAAATATGACTAATGATGTACCATGGTGCATTATATGCCAATCACCTCATTCTGCTGATTATTGTGCTATTGCTTAGTCATTTTCCCAAGCACAAGGAGTGCAAGGTGAAGAAGAAACTGAAGATAAAATCCATGACGATATAAGCTGCAATATGGTGAGCATGTATGATGATTTGATAGATTCTGATTCAGAAGAGCCTGAAAATGATGTTACTAGCCAAAGAATTTCTTACCAGCTACATCATCAACAAGTACTCTCAAATGATGAAGGGTATGATGCAGATAAGGTATGCAGTACATTTTTTGATGTAGGTCTCACAAGTCTAGGAATGCCCTCCAAGGAGGAAATTGATAGAATTATAGCCGAAATGATTTCACAAGTTCATAGCAATTATAATTTGAGAAATAGAGCAATAAAAAATGATGCAGGAAAGCCATCTAGTGTCTTCATTAAGGACATCACTCATAAGCTAAATGATCAAGACAAGAAAGTCCATGTAGATGTGCCTAAAATCAAGGAGAACAAGGGTAAAAAATGGGAACCAAAGAAGAAGGTTCAATTTCAGATAAGTGAAGCAACAACATCAGTTGTGCAACCGAAAAAATTAGAACCAAATGTTGTAAAGCAAAATGTGGTGCCTACTGCTCAAAAGACTCCGACTTCAGGTACTATTGTAAAACCTACTATTGTTGAACCTGTTGATATGATATCCATGTTATCTCAAATTACTATAAAAGTGCCCCTATCTAAACTTTTTAGAATTGAAGAACATAAGAATAAGGCTTTGTCATGGTTGGGTGGAATAGCAAGCAATAATATTATTGTTGACCAAATTATGTCCAACAGACCCCATTAGTAATAGAGGACAATGGTATCATATCCCAGATTCCTCAAATGTTTCTAGATGATTCCTCAGTGGCATTCATAGAAGATATTGATCCTTTTTTCCTCAGTCTAATCATAAAAGGGAAAACCCTAAAAAATTGCATGATAGACTCATGTGCTTCCAACACTATAATGCTTTTCAATGTAATGGAAGCCTTAGGATTGAAGGTAGATACCAAACAAGGTAGATGCAGAGGGATGGATACTAGAGAAGTCCCAGTCATAGGTACTATAAATGCCCTACCATTCAAACTGGCTGCATATCCTGAAGTAGAATTAACCATGTTTGTCCTTGTGGTAGATATACCTCCACATTACGGAATGTTACTCTCCAAAAAATGGAGTGCTACCATGGGGGGAAGCCTATAATGTGGTCTAACTTATGCCACTTTTCATATAGGGGACAAAGCTGTTAGGGTAAATAGGGAACCAAGGGTTAACCACATCTTAGGTGAAGAAATTGACAAAGATACCACTTGTTTCTGAGATACTGGGATTAATGCTTTGAGAGCTGAATTAATTATTCAGGAAGTTGAAAATTTACCTGCTATCATCAAAAATGAGGTTGAATGTTGCATGAATTCACCAAAATTATGGACAATGTTCTTTGATGGAGCTAGTTCTAAAGAGGGTGCAGGGGCAGGTGTAGTCTTTGTTTCCCCTGAAAATAATACTTTTAGGTATTCATTCACCTTGAAGTTTGCCTGCACTAATAATATTGCAGAGTATGAAGCATTGCTGCTAGGGCTCAAAGTTGCCATACATCATAAGATTAAGAAATTATATGTCATAGGGGATTCTGAACTAATTATCTCTCAGATCAAAGGAACCTATTCATCAAAAAATAGGAGACTGAAACAAGATAGAAATGCAGTCTTGGATCAGATAGAATTCTTTGATGCATTTGGGATCGCATGGAGAGATAGAACACAAAATAAGATGGCTGATCTGTTGGCAAATGTAGCCATCAAGCCAAAAGAAATATCATTTGCAAGAATCTCCCAGATTGAGGTGCAAAACAGGCCTTCCATACCTGACAACATTGAAAATTGGTAGGTTTTTGAAGATGATAAAGATATTACAAATTTTTTGTTAAATGAAGACAAGTATCATAGTCAGGAGATGGATTGTAGTGGACTGATTGAAACCATAAATGGGAAGGAAACCATTTTTGGTCAAGAAATAATGCAATTAAAAACAAATAAAATGCCAAAGGGGTTAGTAGTCTTGAAAAATATTTTTGATAATCAAGACAGAGTAAAATTTGGAGTAAATGACCCCAAACCCCAGGAGTTAGAAGAAATAAACTTGGGTACTGATGAAGTTCTTAAAAGGGTTTATATTGGCCAACATTTGCCTGTTGATATCAGGAAAACATTGATTGACCTACTTAGAAAATACAGACATGTTTTTACTTGGTCATATGATGACCTTAAGGCTTACAGAGAGGATCTTTTCCAACATGTCATATCATTGAAGGAAAATGTAAGACCGTTTAGGCAAAAATAGAGACCAATCAATCCTACCCTTGCCCCAAAAATGCAAGAAGAACTGACAAAACTGAGAGATGGTGGAATAATCAAGCCAATTAGGCATTCCACCTGGGTTTCAAACCTGGTTCCTGTTAGGAAGAAGAATGGAGATATTAGGCTTTGAGTTGATTTTAGAAATTTAAACATTGCATCTTTGAAGGACAATTATGGCTTACCTAATATGGAAGCCATGTTACAACAAGTGACTGGCTCTGAATTGATGTCAATGATGGATGGCTTTTCTGGATATAATAAAGTTCTAGTAAAAGAAAGTGAACAATTCAAGACAGCCTTCACAACCCCTTGGGAAACATATGTGTATGTGAGGATGCCTTTTGGCTTGATTAATGCAGGAGCTACTTTCCAAAGAGCCATGGATGTAGCATTTCATGAGTATATTGACAAATTTATGGTTATGTACCAGGATGATCTTACAACATATTCTAACAAGGCTGAAGATCACTGCAAACACTTTGAATTTTTTTTTATAAAAGCCCTAGAATATGGGGTATCTTTAAACCCAAAGAAATGTACATTTGAGGTCACAGAAGGAAAGTTATTAGGACACATAGTGTCTAAGGATTGGGTAAAAATAGATCCTAAGAGGGTAGTAGCTATTGAAAAAGTGCCCAAACCAAAAAATGTGAAAGGAATTCAGTCCTTTTTTGGCCAGGTCAATTTTCTGAGGAGATTTGTTACCAATTTTGCTGAAATCAGTAGACCCATCTCAAAAATGCTTAAGAAAGGAGCTGTTATAGATTGGAATGGTGAACCCTCACAAGAATTCCAAGATATAAAAACTGCAATAAAGAATGCTCCAGTATTGAGGACCCCAAATTATGCAAAGACCATGCATATTTTCTCTTTTGCATCATTCCATACTGTAGCTGCAGTCTTATTACAGAAAAATCAAGAAGGATATGAGCAACCTATTGCCTTTTTTAGTAAGTCCCTGCAGCCTACTGAATTGAAGTATGAAATAAATGAAAAGCAAGCATATGCTTTGGTAAAGGCTATAAAAGCTTTCAAAAGTTATTTGGTCGGTGCTATTGTTGTCGCTTTTGTACCTAGTGCTGCAGTCAAGGATATATTCTCTCAACAAGAAGTTTCAAGCAGGAGATGTAGATGGATCAATAGAATCTAGGAATTCAACATTGATATACAAATAACAAAATTAGTAAGAGGTCAAGGTTTGGCCAAACTCATGGCTCAAACTAATCTAGAGGCAAATCAGATAAATCTGGTAAATGATGATCTCAGAACTAACTTATGCGACATGGACCACTGTGATTGGTACACCAATGTCATATATTATTTGCAACATATGGAAGCTCTTCCCCATCTGCCTGACAATGAAAAAAGGAATACTAAATTGCAAGCCATCAGGTACATAATTGTCCAAAATAACTTATGGTGGAGAAATTTTGAGGGAATCCTATTGAAATGTGTGGATAAAGAAAAGGCAACAGAGGTTTTGAAAGAAATGCATGCTGGAGTATGTGGAGGACACTACATGCCCAAAACTACTGCACATAAGATAATGAGGGCTGGATTCTGGTGGCATTCTCTATTCAAGGATACTCAAGTTATGGTTAGAAAATGTGATCCTTGTCAGAGGTTTGCTGGAAAGCTTAAATTCTAAGGAAATACTCCATTGAGACCAGTTGAGACTCAAGCACCTTTTCAACAATGGGGTCTGGACTTCATAGGAGAGATTTTCCCCAAGTCTAGCATTGGCTATTCTTGGATTCTGGTTGCTACTGACTACTTTACAAAGTGGGTGGAGGCTATCCCCATAAGAAATGCGACAAGTAAGGTGGTAAATAATTTCCTGTTGAATAATATTATTTCTAGGTTTGGATGTCCATAGAGAATTGTCACAGATAATGCTATGTGTTTTAGATCTGAGGAGTTCATCAAATTTTGTGATAAATATGGAATGACAAGATCATCCACAAGGGAATGGACAAGCTAAGTCGATCAATAAGAGTCTGTTGAAGGTCATTAAGAGAACCTTGGATGATAATAAAAAGGCATGGGATTCCAAGTTACAATTGGCAATATGGGCTGACAGAGTAACTATAAAGAAAGCAATTGGTGTAGCTCCATTTGATTTAGTGTATGGAATTCAAACCAGAATGCCTCAGAACAACTTGATGGGACTATACAATTACATCCAGTTATATGATGAAGATACTACAGATGAAATACAAGAAAGAATGGATGAATTGGTAGGATTGACCGAAACCAGAAGAGAAGCATCTTTGAGGAACCAAAAGTTGCAATTGCAAGTCAAAACATGTAAGAAATGATAATGTTGAGCAAGGAACGAGAAACAATCCAAGTAAGTTAAGTGTGAAACATTGTTACCATAAGATAAGCAACTCCAAGAGCATACACCAAGATGGTTCAACAATGGAGACAAGGATTTATAAGGGGAAAGCAAAGAAAACCCCTTGTGAGTATTATGAATGAAGGCAAATGCCTAGAGAAGAGAGAGAGAGAGAGAGAGTGTTGGAGCAAAAGTAGCTCAATACAATAACATCAAGTGCTAAGAGTGTGTTGAAGAAAGAAGGAGGAGCATCTCTTATATAGAGATGAGAGAGGAGTTGCATTTGTAACTCCCATTTCTATGAATGCCACATTCATAATAGGTGTGTGCAAAGTGACACAATCCTCTTAAGGAGGATAAACTAAATAAAGAAATAAACAAGAGTTGTCCTTACATGTGGAATAAAGGACAAACAATGACATGTCCTCCACATGTGTACAAGTGGACAAACTACATTTAGGGACCCTTGGAATATCCCAATTAATATATATCCAAGGAAAGATTAACCTTTCTAACAAAAAACTTTATGAAAAAAGAACTGTAAGCAGAAAATCTTGATGTGGAATGCCAGAATTGAAGATAAAGGAAAACATGGCAAATTTGATCCTATTTGGTTAGGCCCATATCTCATTGAGAATACTTGGGGTGAAGATTCTTATATAATCAAAGATATATCTGACAATATTCTTGAATTGCCAGTTCATGGACAGCTCTTGAAGAGGTATTTTTCTTGAAAAATACTTATTTTCTTCCATGAACAGTAGTTTTAGGGTTCCTGTCATTTTGCTTTCTCTGTAAATCTTTGTAAGTATCCTTGTGCAGCTTGGTTCCTTTTTTTTTGTGTGTTGCTTTGTGCTCTCTGAAGAAGTTGTCATCTTGCCAAATGTGTGGTATGCTCTCCCATAGATTCTGAATTCTTGCATAGACTCAAGTAGTCTATCATCCCCAGACAAAGCCACTGTTGGTCTGACTTTTTGTGCAATAGAAGTTTTTGTTAAATTATAAGAAAGTCAAATTTTTTATGTTTAAGTGAAACATAGGGTTTCTAGATAAACCATCCATAAGAAAAAACTCATGAAAACCCTATGTTCTATCTGTTCATAAACTGTTGGGCACGAAACTTTTGAATTTTCAAGTGAGAAGAATATTCTATCCATTTTATTTTCTGTTTCCCTGAGATTCCCTTTTTCTCAATCATTCTAACCGTCATATCCAAGTAGATCTACTGCTATCATTACCTCGCTATGAAGAATTGCATGCTTTTTAAGCCATGCGAGGTAGTGAGTGCTAAGTATTTTATGAGGCGAGACCGCAAAATGAAGATACGGTGGTCAGACATTGGTTTTCTGAATGATTTATTTTGCACGTACACGTTGCAACTACCATCCAAACAGGGAAGGGGACCTAGTAGAATATTTGAAAATAGAGCCAGAATGATGATTTTCTGACGCTTCGCCACCTCGCTATCAGAAAAATTAGACACTTCACCGTTAGCGAAGTAGCGAGGCCCCGTAAAGTTTGAAGGGGTGGTGACGTTGCATTTTGCCAGTTCCTCGACTTCACCAGGTGGCGTGACAAGTCATAAATGCCATTGTCAGAAGCAGTTTAAGTAACAAAAATTATTATCTTCTGGCCCTTGGATTTTTTGGTACAGAATTCATTAAAACGCCAGAGCTTGCTACCTCGCTATTGGAAAAATCTGATACTTCACCGTTAGCGAAGTAGCGAGGCCCCGTAAAAAAGAAAGATCGACGGTGACCTTTGGTGACGTGGAATGATAATTAGGACTACAACAAATTTTTGTCAGGCGCCAACCATGCAGAGATCTTTGCTTTCATTAATGCTTTTCTGACTGAATGTGCAAAGAGATCCTGAATGTCAGCTTAGAATGCAATCAACGGCCCTTGCTACTTCACTATGAAAAATTGCATGTTTTCTAAGCCATGCGACATAGCGAGTATGAATCAGAAGACCCCTGCACAGTTTCCTCACCCTTGATTGAGTATGTGATCAACGGCTATCGCTTTCTCGCTATGAAGAGTTGCAGGGGAAATAATTATGGTGACATAGCAAATAGGGCCCACCATTTTTTTCTTGAGCAAACCTAGTAGCATATCATTTGATTGATTCCGAATCAGATCGACGATTGTCACTACTTCGCTATGGCAAGATGCTTGTTCTTTATGCATAATGAAGTAGTGAAATGCTGACGTGTCTCCTCAAATGTCAGTGGGTCCAGATACAAGCGCCATCAAGGAAAGAATGATATACGTGGTAGTTTCTCATTGGGTAAAGTGACTGGCATGTCAAATGGAACTCCTAGTTGTTCTCTCCGTATCACATGATCGTAGGATTTTTAAAGATCGACGGCGCAGTTTTAAACACAAAATGTAGTGCCACTCCTTGTATTAATTAGACATGAAAGCATTGTTTGTGAGAAAAAATAGATATAATACAGAGAGATTTCATCAGTTTCATCTTATGCAAGCTAAGATTTGAAGCCATTCTTGCACAGAAGCAATTACTGAAGGAAAGTGTGCCAAAGCCTGGTAGAAATTGTGAAGTTGTCTGTTCGCAGAAAGTTTGTGGAAATACAAAGCAAAAAAATGACGAAATTCAAGTAAGTAGTACTACCATAATCCTCGTAGGCTTTCCAGTTCTGTGAAAAATAAGTCCAAAATGCCTCCAAAGAAGGGATTTTCAGGTGCAGTAAATTATTTGAATAGGAATGTGCATGATGATTTGCTTGAGTTGCTTCCTGGGTCTACTGTAGAGATAGCACAAGTTAAGAGGTTAACCTCATTGAACCCTAGGCTAAGGGTAGCTGATGGGTTGTGTGATAAGGGTAATTGGGTTCAGGATGCTCAGACTTCTCAAACTGGTTTGAGTCTGTTCAAAAAATGGTTTGCAGAGAGGAAATTATATGCCCCTCATGCCAATATATGGAATTTTGACCTTGAAAAGCTTGTTGTTCCCAGTGTGTTTATAGATTATGACCTGCTTGAAACTGTAGCGAAAAGCTATGATCCAGCCACTAAGGTAGTGAGAAGAATGGATGGTGAGGTTTTAATTACCATCAGTCCAGAAGAAATTAGGAAGGTTTTAAGTCTGGGACCTCTCACCATGTATCATGTGCCCATTAATTTGATAGATTTAGAAAAAGAATATATGTCCAAAAGGGATATAATTAGACAAGGTGCATTGAAAGCCCACATAGGCAAGATTGGAAATCTACCAACAATAACATCATCTTCTAAAGAACCTTTCAAGAAATCATGCTTTAATGCCAGGGTAGTAGAAATATACAGGACCCTATGCCGAGTCTTCGAAGAGGGTGAAGAAGACTTTATTCCAGTTAGCTTCATGTATATGATCACCCAAATCTCTTCTTTCAGTGTAAAAATAATTTTTGATTTTGCATCTTACCTGGCTAATGAGATTCACAATGGATTGGTGGGGATTGCAAAGGGCAAGGTGGAAAAGGTCTGGAGTCAGTACTCCCTATTGATGCATATGTTCCTTTTTAAGGGGGCTACAAATTTTGCTAAAGAAATGGTTTTAAATAGGGAACAAGAGGGGGAGGCACTACCAGTTCAATTGTGGAGTGCAAACATGACTTTAGAGGTAGAAAATGTTAGTTTTGTCAGATTTGATAGGCATTTTGCTTCTAAACTAAGATGCCTCATATTAAGTGACAATCCCAGAATTCCTAAGGCACTAATGCATCTTGTTAGGCCTATGGAAAGACCCCATAGTTTAAAAGTGTCACATAATTGGGGAGATATCATCCTATATCCAGTCTCAACTGCCATTAGGGTCTATGGTTTCAAAGGGGCACCCCATGTACTACCCTATCAAGTACCTTTAAAGGTAGGGGTAGTTGAATTTTTATGGCAGTTGGGAGGAGTGGAGGAAACCTTTTTGCACAAAAGAGGAACAGGATCAATTTTTCCTACTTGCACTATAGCTCACCAGTTTGTAATCACTAAAGAAGGGTGGATTTTCCTCTACAAATTTTTTGATCGGTATAAGATGGAAGTATCTCATGCTCATTTTTGTGACACAGAAGACTTCTTTAATTCTGCTCTTTGACATAGAATCAAGCTTCGTCCAAGTCAACCTGAATTTTATTTCCCTAAAGATATAATAAGGAATGAATATTCTCTCGAGGAACAAGAAACAAAGAAGGAAAAATGGTGAGTCTATTCAAAAGTTTTGGAATTCATTAATTTTTTTGACAAAGATTACAGTCCTCTTAATAATGTTGCAAATAATGCAGATTGGATAAATAAACTCATGAGTACATTTTCAGAAATAATGGAGGTAATGAATGAAAAGAAACAAAATTTTATTTATTCTTTTCCAAATAAAGCCAGAGAAGTTATGAGGAAATTGGGTTTCACCCCTAACATAGGAGTAGGTCCACTGGTTGTCCGAAAGAGGATAGGATATACTGTTATTTGGGAGCAGATGCCCATTGTAAACAAAGAAAAATAGGTAATTGAATCTACTAGTACTGTCCTTGAAGAAAGACCCCTTGAACCTTCTCCCAAAAGAAGAAAAATAATAAGGGAAGAAGAATCCCATGATGAAGGTTACTCACCTTCCCAAAATCCAATGAGAATTGAGGAAGAGAAGCTCACCAATGAGCAAATTGAACAAATGGGTTCGCAAGGAGGAGTTTTTGTCACTCAAGCAGAAATTGATGAAGGGATCCCCTAGGAGCCTCTTGTGCCAAGTTTTGAATTGACTGTAGTAGATTTCAGAGGAAGGGAATTAGACCCTGTTTTGGAGTAGGCCAATCAACAATTTTTGTCTGATAACAGTTTTGTTAAATCTAGGGCTTTTCATCAGTTTGCATGGAGGGCAAACATGCACATTTTTGAACAAAGGTGTAGGGATATGAAAGCAGAACATCTAGAAATGGATGAAGCCTCCATTTAGAATCAAATAAAAGAATAGATGATATAGAAATTCCAAAATATAACCCTTGATGAGGGTAGACAGATGGTGAAAAATGCAAATATTTTATTATTGCCCAATTGGGATATTGCTAATGCATTAATTTTTAATTCTGTATCAAATAATTTAGGATTACAGGATCCAGATAAAAATGAATTCTAAGGGACAGCATTCAGTAATGATCAAGCTACCCTTGTTATGTGGTCACTAAGAAGAGGATCTAGGACTACTCCATTACAGCCTGATGATTCAGGACTAACAGGGAATATCATTGTGAGGAGGGTCACTGATACTTCAAATGTACAGGTAGCTTACATGAATGTGGGCTATTCTAAATTTTGCTTGGCCACTGTAGAGAGAGAAGAAAAGGAAATGACTGATTTGCAGAATAAGTATGAAATAGTGGTAGATGCCTAGTCTCAAGAAGTAAAAAAGAGAATTGAGCTGGAAAACAGGGTATTTCAATTGGAGAAGATACTTGGGAAAAGAAAGGTGGGAGAATCCAGTATGCCTAGAATTATGTACCCTCCATAGTCATTTGTTGGATCAACCCCTATCATTGAAATATGTGACACCCCTGAAAGGCCACAATTCTATACTGCAGAGGAATTTGAAGAAGAAAAAATAAAGTTGGATGAGTTGTAGATAAAATTGAGAAATCAATATGAAGAAAAGTTAAAGCAGGGTGTAATATATTTGAGGGATAAAATACAATGGTCAACATTTTATGATCAGTTGACAAGAATTATAAACTTTTTGGATGAGTTGAATAAAGAAAAGGATAGACTGACTTCTCTTGCGCAGAAATGGAGGGAGAGAAATAATGATATTACAATCATATGTATATCTACAGTCCAAATGCCTTATCACCAAGTTGAGAAGATTTTTGATTTGTTAAATAAGCTAGAGAATTTTGGTGATGAAATAGATTCTTTACAGAGAAGATTAACACTCTATTTTTCCAAATATATTGCTGAAAAATTCACCCTATTTTCTTGTGCTTTAGAATCTGTTGATACATTAAAGGTAAAGGAAAAATGGAACAGGGAGATAGACGAGTTATTCAATGAAAGAATAATAAACATTATGAGTGAGGCTGGCCACTGGTTCTGGACAAATACAAGTGAAGAGCTAGTAAAAATACAGTTGTTTTATAATGCTAAGAAGAAAGAATTTGATGATTTAGAAGAAAGTGCAAATTCTTTAATAAAGATACAAAGAGAAGCTCTAAGTTTTGATTGGCCAGAGGATGATGTTTTTAATAAATGGAAAAATCAGTTTCTAGAACAAATATCAGAAGATGATGAGGAAGAAGGTGAAAAAGTAATAATCACCCTTGAAGTTAATACTGAGGACACAGAAACTCCCCAGGCTGAAGTAAATTTACAGATAACTGAAGACAACACATCACTTTCAAACCTCATGGCTACTTACTCCGAGGATGAAGATTGATTGTAAGATCCGATTGTTTTATTTGTTTGATACTAGGGCATGTACACTTGCTTATATAATTAATAGACTATCCTCAATCACTACGTGATTGCACATATTCTTACTGCATCTCAAATGTAAGATAGAAAACAAACATTAGGATTTTCTTTCCCAATACTCTATCTCTAAACTACTCTTTGTAAATTAGGTACAATTATTGTACATCTTTGACTTAGAGCCTACGCACTCGACCATATCATCATGACATAGTGTAGAACATATCCATGACTGTGCATCACCATCAAATCAAAACATTCTCCATACCATTAAGATCTATGTCTACTACTTAGCTAGTCTTTACAAAAACCATGCTATGTTGACATCAATGACAAACATAGTCATGAATACAACATATCAATACTCTACAATGCTCAGGATACTCCCCCAAACTATTATCATCAGCTTTCATCCTTACAAATAATATTTTACTGGAAAATAAATTATATATATTAAGCAAGGTAGAATCCAATTGAGAAAGCATGGATTTTAGTTGAAGACATATTGATGATGGTATGTTCATGGTAGCAAAATATAAAGACCATACTATGAATATTTTTGGAGAATATTATGTGGTTTATTCCTTGGAAGCCAACTTTTGGTTATATTCTATTTAGAAGATATAATTATGATGTAACCTTTATTGTATTATGGGTAAGTGCACCAAGATGGTATACAAAAAGGAGGCTCTAACTAGACACCTTTTTCCTAAAATCAAGGAAACCTAAACTTGGACAAGACTTTTGAAAGTCATCCACTCAAAATGAAAAAATATGTAAAACATAAAAATTGTAGTACTATGAATCTACTTTCTAAAGAACTAGATTTTTTTGGAAAACTGAATAAGATTATGTGGATCAAACACTGCACACATGGAAAACAATTCTTGATTTTTTAGAATACATAACATAGCTATTTTTGTGTCCAACACAGAAGATAAAGTTATATTTGGTATTTTGTAAATCCCTTTGGTAGGATGATAGTTAGGAGTTATTTTAGAAGTTGTATATTTTTGTGTAATTTTTTGAGGAGAAATTTATTTTTAATGAATTATTGAACTAGATACATCTTGAAATTTTGGTACCTATTCATTTCCTGAGCATAACTTGCATCAAAATAATCATTTTTTTTTGTGTAATTTATTTTGAATTTTCTTAAATACATAAAAATTTATTTTTAAAAAAGGTAGGCATATGTCTGTGGGGACTATCAAGATGTTATGGTAAAAATAATTGAAGTTTATAATGATATTATTGTCCAAAAATAGAAAATTTGATATGGTTAGAAAGCTAAGAGGATGTGTAAGACTATGGTGGTAATTTTAGAAATACACACTTTATCAATAGTAAACTAGATGAAGAAAAACCTAAGAATTCATCTGAGAAAGTAAAAAAATGTCTCAAGGAAAAATATGGAGGGAAAATAGTCTCCCAATCCTTTGAGTCATTTCCCTAGGCTTTTACCAATCCATACCCCAATTTGGTTTCTAGGATTCAAATAACCTGTTCGAGTTATGAAAATAAAAAAGTACATTAAAAACTCGATCAAGTTTTGAAAAAGTGAAGATTTAGTTCCTCAAAATTTGATGAAGATTGGATGAAGTAAAAATGGGCTCTACTCTAGAGGCCATAAATTTCACATACAAAGTTCAATTAAAATCATCAAAATTGCATTAGAAATATATTGAAGAGATCTACAAAATGATATAGATAAACCAATCTAATGACATAAATTATTTATTTTCCATGAATTTAAATTATGTATGGTCTAAAATAGGTAGTCATTTTTTCCCAAACATTCAACAAATATGTAGAGATGACTATTAATATATTTTGCATTCTCTTTTATCAAACTCAAAAAAACACACACAAACTCACTAAATAACTCATAAGATATATATCATCAATTTTTGGAGAAGATTGTGTAGGATTTTTTGAGTCAACATTTCGAATCACACTCTGTGATCCATCATCAAGACATAAGAGAGCAAAAGGATGAGTAAAAAGATATATCTATTAAAACTTTGTAATGCCTAGCCAAGGGATCCAAAGAATTAACCTTAAATTTCACTAAGTTTGGTAGCATTTTTTCTTTTTTTTAAAACATGAAATTAAATCCATTTACAACTAATCCATTTACAACTTATACATAATAATGGAAGCAATAGCAATGTCCATCTAAAAGTAAACATAACAGGTTATATTCTTTAAGGATCCCTTAATGTTGAATTACATCTAAATCAACTAACATTATTGAATCTATCTAATACAACAATCCACATGAAATAATAATGATAAGTCCAATGTTTATACATTACATTTCTGAATGCTCAATCATCCATTGTACATGTCACAGGGTATGAAAGGCTTAAAAAGAATATACATATCTGGAATAAGGTACATCTTGCTATTCTAATCCATGATGCAACCAAGTAAAGGTAATCACATGTCATACATGATACATCATCATAAAAGATATAGACATCCATCATAAAAGATCAAACATAATAAACTAAGTGCACGGCTCCTGCCAACCATAAATAGCATCATTAGACCATCATGGGATCTAGCCATCCCTCCATGCATAACATTTCAAATCATCGAAGAGATCATCGGTATTAACATAGTAGGAATGTCACTCCTATAAACATACTACATCATATGCAGAAAGTAATCTAACATGCAAAGTAAGCATAAGATAACATCATCTAACATATGCAAATCATCAACGTAAGGATACATATCCACCATCATAATCATGAATGCATCAGCCACAGTGTATCAAACAGATCTCAAATGATAAGAGTGATAAAGCATTACCAACCGACTGTGTGGAACCTTAGTGGTCCACTCCCACTGCACTGAGGAGATAATCTCAAGTCCCAAATAGGCTATCAAAATCACATAGCATAAATACTCTCTAAGTCTAGGAATCCTAAAAGTATACTAACTCAAAGGTTCCAACACATAAATCAACATCTAATTCCCAGAGGCACACAATGACATGTAGGAAACCTACTCTATAAGCGAGCAAGTGTCATCACATTAATCATGTAGAGGTTAACCCGATAGTTATATTAGGACTCTAGGGTCCCTACTGATCCTTATGCGGCCACTAGTATCCTCTCATACTGACAAGGCATACTATGGAATGCAAGGCCGCAACCAAGCATTCTCTCTACTCCCATCCTAGTCTGTACTAGCACTCGAGGCATGGGCGAGAACAAAACAATTATCTTATTAGGTTCATTTAGTTAGTATTAGGTGAGAATGTTTTCACTTATTAAAACAACTTACAATGAGTTACCCTAGTAGCCACTTAGGGCCCTGGCCCCCATTGCAAGCCACTTCCCGACACTACAAGAAGATAACCTACCCTAAGCTCATGGAATCATAAATCTCATAATCACCCTAGTCCTATACAAGCAACTGGAAAGAAATACCAAAGATAATCCAAAATAAGAACATCAAATATCCATAATAAAAGCATCAAATCTCCATGAGAAACTGAAAAGCATCCATAGATAATCATGACCACAACAATTCTCTATTGGCAACTAAAGATATCATTGATAATCAAAAGTATCCATTAGTTCTCAATAAGCAAAATATATCTCAAAATCATACTAATTGAAGACTCCAAAATGGTTGAGTCAAAACATGTCACAACATGACATCATAAATCAACATTTCAGTCCCATCATGGTGACTAGAAAGTAATCCAAGGATAACTGATCGATGACTCAAAAATGGTTAAGTGTTTCAGATACATATAACTCAGCTTCACACAAGAAGACTGGAAAGAAATAACAATCAATAAATACAAACATCTCATAGAGCATACCATCACATTACCATGGTTGGGTTTAGAAAGATCAAGATCAAATAACATCAACATGCCATCACAATCATAACCTCTAAGCCTCTGGTAGATGTCCTATAACTGGTCAACACTAGTCAACCCAAAACACAAAATAAGAAGCATAGAGAAAACACAATGCAAGCACATGTTTGAGTTTGCTAAAATTACATAGTTGAATTGAGTATGGAAGTTTCAGTTTCTATTTGCAAGTATACTTCAAGTATATAATATTCTATGTTAATTTCCATGTCAACATAGAATTATCCCTCCATTGTTTTAAAACAATCATAAGATAATTATATACTTGTATAAATCCTTGTACTAGCACCCATTGACTTTTAGATAAAATCACTCACGCTATTCAGAACATTAGAATAATACTTATCAACTTTCAAATAATTAGTTTACAATTTCCTTTAAACACTTCAAGGACAATCATTTATTTAAAATGATCATCATTGATTTTAAGTAAAATCAATCTCATTAATAATTCAATTATTTAATTCCACTAAACACTTATTAATATCTCTTTTCTTTTAATTTTCTCTCATTTTAAAATCCATTTACTTAAATTGACTAATAATTAATTACACTTCTTCTACTATTAACTAATCTTAATTAAATTGAATTTAATTAGATTAGTTAATAAATCATATAAAACTAATGCATAAAGATAAGATTCCATTTTAATTTGAACCCAAATCTACTGCAGTGATAGGAAGTCTAGTAGCGACAAGAAAATAGCATACAGAATTATAAATCTAGATTTGCATTGCGATAGGAAGTCTAGTGGTGACAGGAAAATATCATACAAAATTATAAATCCAGATTTGCATTACGACAGGAAGTCTAGTGGCGATAGGAAAATAGCATATAGAATTATAAATCAAGATTTGCATTGCGACAGGAAGTCTAGTGGCGACAGGAAAATAGCATACAGAATTATAAATCCAGATTTGCATTGCAACAGAAAGTCTAGTGGCGACAGAAAAATAGCATATAGAATTATAAATCTAGATTTGCATTGTGATAGGAAGTCTAGTGGCAACAAGAAAATAGCATATAGAATTATAAATCCAGATTTGCATTATGACAGGAAGTCTAGTGGCGACAGGAAAATAGCATACAAAATTATATATCCAGATTTGTATTGCGACAAGAAGTCTAGTGGCGATAGGAAAACAGAGAGTGCAAATTAAATATGCAAAAATCATGAGTGCACCTGGATACTGATGCTAATTTACTATGCCTCAAAAACTAAAAAGCAAGCTCCTTCCTTCTCCAACGTTTTTGGGTCCTCCAAACACACCCTCCAAACGCTCTCCATAAGCTTCTAGGAGTGCCTGAATATAAAGAATTCTCAAGAAGCACCTAGAATGTCTCTAGAAACAACCAAAAGGTGTTGACAACTAAGCATGAGCTCTTTCCAACCTTCTAGATGAGTCATAAGGTTGTAGACACCATGTGCTTAATCGGTGCACTAACTCCTATGTTGTTGACATATGAGAAATCAAAAAGGTGTGTTTACTCCTAGGCAAGCTTATAACTTTTATTTAAATTTTTTTATAACTTTTATTATTATTATTATTATTTTTATTTTTATTTTCTTTTATTTAATTCTTTTCTCAATTAATTTCTATTTAATTAATTATAATCAACATATCAAAGATCATGATATTATATTAATTAAATCTTTTAATTTTAGACTTAATTAATAGAAAATTCACCATAGACCTCCAAGATAAAATATGAAAACCCATCATAGAACAATTCATAAAAAATTAGTCTAAAGGGTTAAAAATCATGAATTATGTCATCTAACACATTCAGAAGGTAAAATATCCAGATACTTGTCCTATCTCTCTAGGACAATGGTTTTAAGGGTTTGGGATTTGGACTTGAGAATTTATCTCCCTTCTCTTATCATTGAGATAATGTAATAGGGTATGCTCATCCTGGAAATTTAGGGAAGTCGATACCTGATACCTGCAACCTACATAAAAATCATGTATGTACATACAATATATATATATATATATATATATATATATATATATAATGCTAAGCTAAACAGACAATGGCAGGAAGTGGTGCATCGTGTAGATCCTGACTAGCAGGTGACTACGACTCCCTTCCTTAACCACATTAGAAATGCCATACAATAGGAATAAACATGCACACCATACACATGCAAGTATGGGGTAAGTATCCATAATAAAATACATGAGATAATAAACCATCTAACTAATCATCCTTAATAACTGAAAGCAATGTAATGTTCATCATGCATACATGAAATGTAGAATCTAAATAATCTCATCATACATCAACTAAATCCATAACATAATGTCTGATATTCTCAAAACAATTCTACTAATCCATCAACCTAGAACTAGTCTAACATAGTCTGATAATAATAGCAACAATATGTCTAGAAAGATGTGAACAAGGGTAGACACTATAAATTTCCTAACCTCTATCATTCTCTCACTAACTCTTGACATATTTTAAGTTGTTACCCTTAAGTGATCTCTCTCCCTCTCTATAACACACACACACACTCATTTACTCACTCCAAAAATATCTTTCTTACTAACATTTTGCTTCTCTCATTCTCTAAGTAACTCCTAACATCTCTCTCTCTCTCTCTCTCTCTCTCTCTCTCTCTCTCTCTCTCTCACACACACACACACACACACACACACACACATAGATAAATACACAATCATTCAGTCACTCCAAAATATCTCTCTTACTAACTCTTAACTTCTCTCATTCTCTTAGTAACTCCTAACCACCCTCTCTCTCTCTCTCTCTCTCTCTCACACACACACACACACACACACACACACAGATAAATACAAAATCATTCAGTCACTCCAAAATATCTCTCTTACTAACTCTTAACTTCTCTCATTCTCTTAGTAATTCCTAACCACTCTCTCTCTCTCTCTCTCTCTCTCTCACACACACACACACACACACACACACACACACAATAATAATATCTCTCAATCTCTTAATAATTCATAACCTATCTCTATCTCTCTCTAGCTCCTAACATTCTCAATATATCAAAAAATAATAACCTCTCTCTAACTAGCTCCTAACTTCCCCCTCTCTCAAACTAACTCCTCACCCCTCAACACACCCCCCTACCCCCACCTTGAAAAAATAAATGAAAATGAAAAATAAAAAGAAAGAAAACATTGATAATACTCGTACCTACCTATTCACTCCATGTTTAGAAAATAATGACTACCTATTTTAGACCATGATTGATTCTCATGGATGGAAAAGAAATATTTATTTCCTAGTATTATTTTAAATGCATTATGTTTTAGATATCTTCAATATCTTTCCAACTCATTTTGAATACAATCAATTAGAGTCTAGATGTGAAGGTTATGGATTCTAGAGTCGAGCATATTTTTTATTTCTACTAAACTTTATCAAATTTTGAATAAATCGAATGGTTTTTGAAGGCATTTTTTGTCTTAGAAGCCTAATCATGTTTTTCTTTTAATGTATTTTTGCTAAGCTTGGTAACCAAGCCTAGCCTCTTTTAAAAAATTTATTGAATATAAACTTCCTGAATCTAAACCTTAAGTTAAAAATTAAAAGATTAAGTATACGTATATTTGATGCTCTAAATTATATCTACTATATTTCATCTTCTTATATTTTGAGGACATAATAATGATTAACAATATTATAGATGGAAATTCTATTTAATCATAATAATTATATAGCAATTAGTAGATCAAATTTTTTTTTTAAAATAGTAAGAATGTTTTTAAAACTAATTTGTACAGGAACAAACATTTGACTTAGAAAGAAACTATTATGGTATGAAGATCTATTTATCAAAATCTCAATTCCATCAGCACTATAGGGTGAAACCCCATAAAAATATCAATGACACTCTAGGGTGAAACCCCAAAAAAAAATCACAACTCTCTTAGTCTAAAGGACAAAGGAGTCCAAACCTAAGAACCAATAGAACAAAGGATTATCAAGGCTCAAGAGGAATGAAGACCACCAAAGATATTGGAAAATGAGACCCACTTCCCTCAAAAAAATAAAACCTATCTTGCCTTCCCGAAAAGGCATTGGAAAAGGGTATGAATGATGCCTAAATACATTAAATTAAAAATTAACATTGTACTAATATTATGAAATTTAAAATTACATATACAAATGGTTTTTAAACTGGATTTAAGAAATGTTATTGGAGAAGACAAAATTGTATTTCTATCAAGGTTAACAATATTTTTAGTAAGTGATGCAAGTATCAAGCCTTCATAAAAAATAATTCTACACCAAGACAAATCTTACTAAAGAAACATAAAGGAAATATTTTTGGGTGATACAAGATTTATCTTACACCTAGGATGCTCCTACATCATAATATTACATCAACCAAAAACATTTCCTATTTTTTTGGCTTCTATTAGCATGAATGTTGATGGTAATCCTATGGGGGAGATTGTTAGTATATTTGGGGAGATTATTGAGTTCTTATGTGTTTTATTCATGACTAAGTTTTTCATTAATGTCAATATATATGCTTTCTAGTTATGACTTAAGAGTTACAAAGGAAATTTTGATTAGTGAGAATAGAGGATGTAAAAATTAGCTTTGCAGGCTTATAATTGTGTTTTTGGAGATGGCCTACTAATGAATCCATATTTTTTCAAAGTTATACTAATGATTTCATGAGTTTTACAAAATATTTTTGGAGACTGGTTAGAGAGTTATACATAAGAATATAAATATCTAGTTGAGTAGGCATAGATTTTGGTTCAAGACATATTCATGATGGTATGTTCATGGTAGAATTATATAAAGATAATACTATGAATATTATTGGAGAATAATATGTGGTTTATTCCTTGGAAGTCAACTTTTGAGTATATTCTATTGAGAAGTTATAATTGTGTTGTAATGTGTATTGAATTATCTTAATAAGGTCTTATATTATTCATTGTACATTGAAAAAGACCTATGGCTAATTCAATTAGTTACTAGGACTTGACATAAAGGAATATGGTTTCCTTCATTCTAAATGTCATATTGTCATTGTGGTTATGTATGTAATATGCAAACTATAAATGATATATTGATGTGAATTTGATTAGATCAGAGTAGGAGATAATGTCCTGAGAAAATCAAACAAATGTATTGGAAAATAAATTGTTTTATTGGTCAATTCACTATTGGATATATTATTTTGAAGACACTTCTAAAGTAATTTGGACAATGGGTTCAGTTGACTTCCTATTAGTTTCTATTAGTGTTGAAGAAATTCTTAATAGAATTGGAATATTTTTATAGGGATTCAAAGTCTCCTAGCAGGGACTAATATGTATTTATTGTATTATATTGGATCCTAAAAGGTTCACATCCTTTTACAAGGAACATTTATATTAGTACATCATCTTGTGGGAATCATTCTCCTTGGAGTTTTCCTTCTAATCATGATTTTCCTAGTTCACAAATTTGGTGTTTATTGTGCATATTTCTTATGTTATGGTTTTTGTATATTTTATTATTGAATTTGGATTAGAAAACTTGAATTTGAATCTATTTAAGTATACAAATAATTCACCCCACCCCCTTAGTTGTATTTTTGTACTTTACTTTCTGAAAATTGCTATTAGAGCATTAGGTTCTTGATTTTGAAGTCCAAGATCTTAAGGAGATCCTTGACATCATTCATGAAGGAAAGTTTGAATTTTGATGGAGAGAACTATGATAGTTGGAAGGATAACATAAAGAAAAATATTATATTCATAGAAATTAACTACTAGATGATCACAAGGGATAATTAGACTATGATAGAAGAGAGTGGGCTAGACTCTTTCACTATTAACAAAGGGGCCTATTCATGTACAACATGTTTGCTAGAGAAGTAATAATTTATACACTTCTAGAATTATAATTTTTTGAGGTAAAAGGTATACATATTTCTCATGATATTTGGATAAAATTAGAAGCCATTTATAAAGGAGATCAACATGAAAAGGATTCAAGAATGCAAAATTGGAAAGTTATGCTTGAGAATAAAAAGATGTCGAAAGATGAATTAGTTAGAGATTTTATACAAAGAATCTTTGATATTTTTATAGGCATCAAAGGTTTTGGAAGAACTATGTTAGAAAGTAAGGTATGCTATAATATTTTGGGATATCAAACCTCTACTCATGAGAATACGATATTATCTATTGAATAATTTATATCAGTTATGAAAACTTTAATAGAGAAATGTTGATTGGGAAATTTCAAGCAGATGAATCAATATTAAAATAGAATTTACCTAGATCTCAGAGTTAATTTACAACTAGTATACAAAAAGATAAAATAATACTAACCATAAAAACTTAATTAAACATGTAAGACAAGAATACTAGGAGAAACACATGAGTCCCACCATAAAACCCAAATCATTGCATGAGAATAGAAGAGGCATCACAACCATAGGTGCCATCATATTTATATTTCTAGAACTAGAGCATATAAATGGACTCTATAAAGGAGGTCTCCACAAATAGGCTAAGGAAATGTGATGAATTGGGTTGGGACAAAGATATGTTAAAAGCATTCATGATCTACCATCATGAGATTTAGCAATAACAACTCAATTGGATTGTCTTTTGATTTGAGCATAGCTCAACTCAAAGAATGTAGTGAATTCACAAAAGAGGCTCAAAGGATCATATCCTCTAATTATACAAAGAAGGCGTGGATATTAGAAAAATAAGAGGTTGATGTTGCGAGATTATGAAATGTAGTTTCACACCTACAATTTAGAGGGAAAACTCTCAACTAGGAGGTTAAATAATTGAGGATCCCAATTCTTCAAAAGAAAATGGAAAATGAAGTACTTTAGACATATATATGATATGCAACTTCTTGGTTGTAGAAAGAACAATAAGAAGAAGTGGATATCTCTAAGAGGTTAACTAAGAAGGAAGTGAAGCTACCATAATTATAGGACAATGCACAAGATGTTACACACCTCCATGAATAGATTTAGAAAATTACCATGTAGGAGTGCATCGAAAAGATGTTTAGTAGCACCCAAGGATTAGCAGTCAAAGAGTAGACTAGTAAGGCTACCTAATTGAAAAACTTAGGTGCCCAATTCATGGACATAAGGGTATGTGTAGGATCATGGTCAAAGAAACTATGCTCTTAAGTGGTAATAAAAAATTAGAAAATTAGAGTTATGTCAACTTGACACACAATTTTCTATTTGTTATTAGCTTTATATCAAAAATTTGAGAAAAAGAATCTCTAGGAAATTGAACTCATCTTAAATAAAATAAAATTGATAGGTCAAAATTTTGAATTTTAATGCAATATTACAAAAATTTTAGAACAAAAAAAAGAAGTAGACGAATGTCTGACCACCTTAATCAAAATCAAATGATACTATTTTTTAATAATTTTCTAAATATAAGTAGTAGACTCATTCTTGGATGTGACACATATTTTTGGGTATTTTTATTATAAATAAATAATAATTAATTAATTTTTGACTTTAGTAGTTTTGGAATAAAAAATTTTCATGTCTGACCACCTTAACTAATTCAAAACTATACAAAATTTAATGTTTCATTTTTTCCCCTTATAGTGGAAGAAACATAGAATGTGATGCATCTTTTGGATTTAAAATGTGTTTTACCATTTGAAAGTTATAGTTGTTTTTCAACTAGTGTGTTAGTCAACACTTTATATGTAACTCCATTAGAAAATAAGTAATAATTACTTACAAAACTCATAATTTGATGAACCTTACATTTATGACAAGATACAAGCATTCTTAAGAAACCCTTTTCATTTCATCAAATTTTGGCAAAAAAAAAGTCTTTAGCTACATGTTTGAAGTAAAAATCACATAAAAATAGGCCAAAAACACATTTTTAGGATGTTTTTAAGGTTGACCATATAGGGTTGGTATCAAAAGATATAGTAGACCTTATAAAGATATTAGTTGTTTTCATTTAGTATCATGGTGGGTGGGAAAAAATTTGGAATAGATTTTGAGATGGTTTGAGACATTTTAGAACTACATATTTTTTAGATCGTCACTTTTTGCCACACCATGATCCTACATATACCCATAAAGAGATAAAGGGACGAGTTATAGGTTTCTTTGAATAAGGACTGATATGAGTTTAAGAAATCTACCATAGACCATGTACTTCAATGCACAAAGCTAGAAGGGTTAAAGCCACAGTTGGTAGAGGTTAAGTGTAGGGAAGAGTCTCTAATGGTAAGGGTATCAAAATTAGAGAAAGATGTCCAAAACATGCCTTAAGATCATTCTCCTCCACCACCTCCTTCTAACTTATTCCCATTTTTAAAAATACATTTCTCACTAATATTGCTGGTAAAAAATGAAAGAAAAATAATTCAAATTGAATTATCTTTAAAATGATAACAAAGGTATAAGGCTAACATAGGTGTACCTAATTAAAAACTTAATAGATATACCATGTTTGATTTTGGGTAATTCACATGTTTGTACTTAGTATGCAACATTTTGTCAAAACTTGATGTATATTATTACTTAACATTTTCTTTCATGCTTCATTTTTGCATATGAGTTAATAAAACTTCACAATACTCAATCCAAATAAAATAACAATTTCTACATATCTTCCATTACTTATACAAGGTAGGGATTCAAGCTTTGTGAAAGCTCTTGTTTTATGTAAAGATTTAATTGATGCTTCTGTTTATCTTTTTCTTTCTCAATATGAGGAAATTGAATGTCAAGGTCCATTCGAAAATAATATGTGGAAAGTTCACCAACATGAGAAAGTCGATCTCTTGGCATAGATTTCAGCAACCCTAGTCCAAAATTGGGAAAAGTTGGCAAAGTGTATATATCCTTTTATTATGGTAAAGGTTTTTTAGTTGTTAAATTCCTCCTTTCCTTTAGTACATATAGTAAGTGATCTTTTTTTCTTAATTGATGGCCAGTCGATTCATTTTAATGAAGGAGATCTGTGTTCTTCAACCTATGACATGCAAAGTGATGCCTACACTCCATTTAAGTATTTCATCCTCATTCATTTCGAGGATATGATTTTTTTATTTCATGAAGGTTTTGTAGTGGTTATTCATTCTAATTATTTTCATCCACTATATCTTTGTGATTAAAAAATTGGTAAATGATCTACACTTGACCATTACATCTGGACAAAAGGTAAATGTGTCTTATTTTTGTCCCCCTTTTTATTTATAGAATTTTTGGTTAATCTCATTATTTTTCATTCCTTAGATAAATTTTAAAGATCAAGTATTGTTGTAAGGTTGTAGAAGAAATGGGTCTTACACAAATGCTAGTTTCTTGAGAAGCATCCTAATGCCTCAACCCACGCATACACTCACAACAATAAATCCATGGCCTCAACTCCTATGTTATTATTGTCAACATGCTTGGTGTTGAATATGCCAATAGCAAGACATTTCCTACACAAATTCATCATTTATTTGATAGATTTTATGCTCAAATATTCAAAATTCATCTTGTTAAAAATTAATCTTTTATTTATGAAAAGCAGGCTCAAGTGGAAGAAAAAAATATGCTACCAATCAATTGAGAGTGAAAGAGGGAGGAAGAGAAGGATGTCAAATTCATTCAGATGGAGCACAGACTTGGTAAATTCATGTACAAATTTTTTTTCCCTGATGAATGCAACATAGAAAGAAATTCTACAAGTTGTCAGGATGGAGTGTTATTTGTTATAGTTCCTTAGATGTATCTGTGATCAAGGATCTAATGTGGTCTTTCACATTTGTTACTTTAAAATTCATTCTTTTGAGGATGGAGAGGGAGGGAAAGAGGGAGGGAGGGAGAGGGAGACCTATGAAGATTTTTGAGCTTAATCTACCTTCATTAGTTCTTGAATCAAACTTTAGAATATTATCATCTCTATTAATGTAACACTTTCTTCCAAAGATTTTGAAATACATAGTTGATGCTATATTTCTTTGTTACATTGTTTTCAAACATCATAGCTCTTAATGCCTCTATTATGAATCTCTTCCTCCTTTCTAGTATATCATTATGATAAGATGTTCTAGGTGTTGGAAATATTCAAGATATAACAAATTACTGAGAGGGGAGGGGTGAATCAGTAACAATACAACTTTTAAGTTAATACAACATAAACTAGAAAATCATTCATTCACCTAATTTGATGCATGCAAGAGAAAAATAAATATTCATAACACATATGCACAAAGGTTTTGGTGACCCAGAAACTTTCCAAAATAGAAAGTAAAACTAGGGTGGGGATGAAACCCACAAAGCTTCTTTTCTACAGTAGGAAGTTAGCCGGTTAAGGCATACAATGATCACTTCTGGTGATCTGCCCTGTTAGGAGCAAAGAGGATTGCTAGATCCACCTTGTTAAAGGATTTAAAACATACTTTACAAGTATGCACTCTGTTAGGAGATTTATACAAAGACTGTTAAGTCTACCTTGTTAGAGGATTTTAGATGATTCACCTGTTAGGATGAACCAATGAGATCTACATATACCTTGATTAGATCCTTTGCAATAATCACCTCTTGTGATTGATGAAATCTTTACTGCACCTTGTGAACCTTGCTAACATACTGCTCTGCTACTGAATTCGCATTTGTCTCTTGTATCACAATATGTATATATTCATACATGTCTCTTATCCATTACAACAATTACAACTCTGTATTATACACATATATATACCATTTTAGTAATTATAGATGCAAGGTCGACTGAACACAAGTAAAAAAAATATAACTAAGTTGGCCAAATAGTAAAATAAACTTGAGTTTTTCAGACAGACTTGATGACCTTCTAATACATGGCATCCACTACGTTACACGACATCGTCATGTAATCAGTAGAGGTAGGGGCTTAGTTCATACTAGTCATACAACGTTGCCTAGAACCTTGTAACCATTGGTGACTTGGTAGATCTAGTGTCACTCGGTAAAAACTAATTTCTTTGTTAACCGACTGAGCTCGATTAACATTGAGTCCTTCTTCACTCAGCCAATACTGAGTCCATCTTTACTTGGTTAACACTAAGTACATCTTCACTCGGTTAACACTGTGTCCATCTTTACTCGGTTAACACTGCTTCTATCTTTACTTGGTTAACACTCCACTCGGTTAACACTAAGTGCAACTTTACTCAATTTGAACTGTATCTTTGACGCTCAGTTTGAACTGTGTAATTAGTGTTGTCACTAATGGCAAATTCCTTAATGCCAACAATCTCCCCCTTTGGCATTAGTGACAAAAACAATTATGAATCAAAGTTTATGTGCAAAATAAAAATGACATACAGTTCAAAATTGATCTTTTTGCAAATCTTGCAACACATATCATTTTATTTACATATATCTCCCCCATACAATATGTACGGTATTTATAAGTCAATACATATATCTTTTGCACAGTTAGCTCTTGAATTCTATCTCCCCCTTTTTGACAATAATGCTAAACAGTATATATTTACACGAAGATTCCAAAATGAGAGATAAATTTTGAATGTACCTTGAGAATAAGAGCCAAAGTCTTATCCCAATTTTCTTGCAAAATTTTGCTAGTGGAGAGTGCAATTTGAACTTCTGCAGAGAGTTCAATCATGTGATCTGCAATAGAGAAGTTGTTGTCATGGATCAATGTTTTAGAATGAGCAATATGCTTCTTCATTGTGTCCATGATAGGAAGGATCATATTCTGGATGTCAATCAGAGTAGACCTGATCCTTGCTTCCTCTCTTAGCAATTCTACCTGTTTCTCTGACAAAAACCTTATTCTCAAATGATGGGATGAACTTGCACTGTGGTCAAATTGTAGCATTTGGGCACTGACCTTCATATCCACATCAATTTTATTCAACTTTTCTCTTATTTCCTTATTAAACTTGGTAATATCAAAGATTTTGCCAAAAAGTGAAGTTACATTATTAAAAGAATGTTCAAAATTACTCAAAATTGTAGACAATTCTACCTATTTTACTACAATATGCTGAGCAATGTGCTCAAGTACCTTATTGTCAAATTTCTTCTCTGCCTTTTCAATCAATTTCTCTTGGCCAGAGTTGTCCTCATTAAATTTATATACAGCCTCTTCTAACTGAATCAAAATGTGTTGAGTAGAATCTACTTCAACGCCTATAGCATCTGTTATGATATTTTTAGCATTCTCAATAATGCTATATTCCTGGTCTCTCTCATGCCTCAACCATTTTTGCCTAGCTTTCTACTCTAATAGCTGACTGAGAATTCTCATTTCATTAACTGATGTAGTATCTAGATCTATCTTAGGAATGACAATGTCCTTATCCAAATCTATTTCCTCATCTACTGCCTTACTGGAAAACATGTATCTCTTTGGTTTTTCTGCAGTGACTGCACCTTTGCCCTTTGAAATTGAAACAATAGTTGATGATGCTGGACTAGCTGACAAAACTAGAATAGGACTAACTAGAGAAAGATTGAGAGAAGTGCTAATAGTATCAAAATTTGGTGTTGCTCCCAACATTGTTGTATAGGATGGAGTGGGAGAACTAACAATTGCCAAAATTAGAGCAGGAGAAGTCAAAATTGTAGTACCTATAGGTACACTTACTGTACACTCTATAGTAGAAGTTGATATACTTAAAAAACTTACTGCTGTGACTGAGGATAACTCGATCATAGAAGGTGGTTGCAGCTCGGTTAATGAAGTGGTAGACACTTGCATAGATGGTACCCAGAGCTGAGAGGAGATAGGTGAAGATTGATCAATTGATGAGGCTATTGAGCTCACAATCTCACTAGTAGAAGCTATCTCCACAGTTGATGTTCCTATTTTAGGTGGAGAGTGAGGAAGATATGCAATGACTTCGGCTGCAATTATTAGTGGATCTTCTTCCTCCTTAGCTTGTTCTACTTCTTCCTTCAATTCTCTTTCAACTTCTTCTTCAACTTCTAACATCAATGATTGCAGGTCTTCTGGAATGTCTTCAATGTCATCTCCATCATCATCATCATCATTATCATCACTATTGTCATTGTCCTTGATTTCAACAGTATCATCACTAGGTTTGTGTAGATGATAGATATTTTCCCACATGTTTGTTGCATCATTTACTACATGCTCAATGTCTTTGACAAGTATCAAACAAGTGTGGAATCTAATCATCATGTTACCTTCATGGTCTTTCAGTGATTTCTTCACTTCAGCATCAGTGAGACTCAACAAGAGATTCCTCAGGGTCTGCTCATAAATGTCTTTGACAGTCTTGGTTGCAGCTTCCCATCTTGGTTGCAACCTCTCCAATAGCTCTTTGGAGATCTGAGAGGCTATTTGGTCCAGGGAGTATTTCCATTTACCCATTTTGTCCAGTACCAGTTCCTCAATCTGCATTTTCTCCTGTGCTATTTTGGTTTCAAACTTCAATGCTTTGAAGTTTGTGAAGCTAGCTCCTACATCTAATTGCTTCAGTCTTGCCTCAAGGGTGAGTGGAGGCTTAACAAGTACAGGTTCCTTCTTTCCCTGTCTTGTTCTCTTGGAGAACATTGCAGTAGTTTTCTTTGTAGGTTTGGTGATAGTCACCTTACCTTTCTTTTGTTGACGCTTTTCTTCTTTTTCAGACTCGGTTTCCTCCTCTTCTTCATCTTCTCCTCTCCCTTTTGTTATCATGAGAGGGCCAACATTTTTTTTCAGTTTGGCTATGCTCCTCTTTCCTTTGCTAATGGCCTAAGGGATTTTAATTTGAAGCTCAATTCTAGCCTTAGCTTCATCATATGTTCCAAAAACTGGTTGCCTTGGGTCTACAGGTTCATTTACCAGTGCTTCTATGATGTTCCTGGTTTCATCAATATTTACCTCATAGGGAAGAGGTTTCACCCATGCTACCCGAGGCCTGACTGCTTGTATGTATACCTTGTCACAGTCTACCATGAAACATACATCTTCCTTGTACTCTTCAACAAGTCTTGGAGGAATTTGGAACCTATTGTTCATTCTTTCCTTAAATTCTTCAAAATAACTATCCAAAACACTGTCGAAATTTTTACCTAATTCGGCAATGAATTCATTAATTTGATAAAGAATTGGGATATCCTTTTCCCATACTATTGATCCTTTAGATGGAAAGGATTTTAGAACATAGAAAAACAATCAAATCAAAAGTGAACCAAATTTACAGGAGTTGTTCTTGGAAGTCCTTATGCTTTCCATATTTTTATTGAATTGGGACAAAAGCAATTCCGATAAATCAAACTCTACATTCTTCTTTACTATTTAATATGCCAAATCCATAGCTTCACAGGATACACTATTTGGTTGGCTTGAAATGTAGATTTTATGAGCAATGACATGAATGCCAAATCTCAATTCAATGTCAGTTACTGTACTGAGCTTAAGTCCTTTGCCATCCCATTCTGCTTGGGTTAGTCTCTGCAATTCTTCCCGACCTAGGGTTTTGGTAGTCTTGGCTTTGCTCAACATGGGGAGTCTAGTAATTTTGCTAATCACTTTCTTAGTGATAGGTACTGGTTTCTCTAACCACAATTGGCCATTGTGAACCTGACTGAGTACATACCTAATCCATTTTACTTGAAATTTCCTTGGAAAATGCAAAATATGGGTTAACCCTTTTGTTTCAAGATGTTTATGTTCGGGTTTCAAGGTTCCATCTATGCTCATTTCACCTAGGGTACTGTCAATTTCTAGGTTTCCAAGTTCTTGAATGGAACACTTGAAATGAGAGTGAATTTCATTAATAAGAATTACCTTTGGAGGGATTTGTGACTGAGCACCGTTAGGGTCCAATGGTTCTGCAATTGCCAGTGCCAATTTGAAGTTTGGGGTCTTCCATTCCTCTCCTCTAACCAGCATTTTTGAACCTTTCTTTGTCCTGGAGCTACCACTTTCGGATGCCATTGCTACTCGGTAGGTGTAGAAAAATTCTAAACAGATTCTTTGCCCTTTTGAAAAAAAAAAAATTCACTCGAAAATGCTTTAAGCTTGCTGCAGAAGATAACTTAGCTCTTTGTTCGCAGTGAAAAATGAGATCAAATTTTGCCCCTTTTGACAAAAAATTTGCCATAAATGTTTTGGTACAATGGTAGATGAAATGACAGGTTGTCATCCACTAGCTCGGTAGATATTATCAACTCGGCGATCAAATGAAAACATTGAAGTACCGACCTAACTCGGTTAGGTCATGAACCGACCTTGCTCGGTTGACACAACTTGGTCAATGAAACTTTGTTGTGCCCGACTGAACTCAGTAAAGTCTTGAACCATCCTGAAGTCAAAGTGTATCTGAAATACTAATTTTATCATCCTTCTTCCTTTGGAGCTGCTTAGGATAAATCTTGGAGGATGCAGTTCCAATCTTTCTTTTATGAATATTAATTGGAAATGGTGGAATCACCCATTTCTTGAGTGACATTTCCATTACTTGATTTATTTTGCTCGGTAGATTTTGGAATCCACTGTTGCTTCATTTGCTTCCGAATGTTGTCTGCTTTGATTTTCTTCTCATCTTCAATTCTTTAGATATTCATGCAATTTTTAGTTATATGACCAAGTTCTGTACATGTATAGCATCTTACTGTAGTGTCCTTTTTCCTTAGGTGATGTCTAGCACAATTTATGCCAGAATGTCCATATTCTCCACAATAGTGACATCTGCACTAGGTGTTGTAGTCCCATCCAAATATGGCTTTGACAATCTATTTAGCTGGATTGAATGATTTCATTTTGCATTGGAATGCTTTGTGACCATGCTTTTTTCATTTGTGATAGTTGCCCTCAAATTTTGGTTTTTCTTTACACTCATTTGCCTTATGACCATGCTGATTGCAATTGAAGCATTTGCCACTAAATTTTGCTTTCCCATTGCTCCAGCATTTGTTTGATGTATGTCCTAACCTGCCACAGTGATTACAAGTGGGTCTTTTATTCCTTGGTTCACCTTGTTTGGAGGATTCACCTTCTTCCTTGTATCCAAGACCAGCTTTACCCTTTTGTCTATGAAGGTTTTCCTCATTTTGTCGATTTAATTAATTTATATCTGTTTGGGATTTCATCATTCTTTCATTGACTTGCCTTTTAGAGATTAGGTCACTCTGTAGACTTTCATTGATTTTCTTTTCAATGTTTAAATCATTCCTTATTCTTTCATTTTGTGCTCTAAGAATCTTGATTTCTTCATTTGCACTAGAGAGTTGGTCTATAAGATCTTCATGCTGATGGGATTGATTATGAATTTCATGACTTCTATCTTCCAATTCTTCTTGTGCTTTGTTTCTTTGTTCGAAAACTTCACATAGCCTGATTGACTATATTTCTTGTTCTCTTTTAAGCTTTCTTACCTCTTCTTGCAGAGATCCATTCTTTTCTAGAAGTTCTTTGATTGCTTTGTCAGCTTCTTCTGAATTACTTGATGGTAACAAATCTTCAATCCTTTCTTCAACATAAAAATGGTCATTCATTTGTCTTGCAAGTTCCTTTCTTCTTTTTAGGGATTGAGAAAGATGTTCCTTTGCTTCTTTGAGTTGAACCATGGCCATTTCTAGATCTAACTTTTCATTTTCTATAACTTTCTCTAGTCTGAATATCTCCATTGACTTTGATCTTTGCTCAAGCTGTCAAGCTTTGTCCTGAGAACCAAATAGCTCTGATACCAATTGTTGGAAATATTCAAGATATAACAAGTTACTGAGAGGGGAGGGGTGAATCAGTAACAATACAACTTTTAAGTTAATTCAGCATAAACTAGAAAATCATTCATTCACCTAATCTAATGCATGCAAGAGATAAATAAATATTCATAACACATATTCACAGAGATTTTGGTGACCCAGAAACCTTCCAAAATAGAAAGTAAAACTGGGGTGGGGATGAAATCCACAAAGCTTCTTTTCTGTAGTAGGAAGTTAGTTGGTTAAGGCATACAATGATCACTTCTAGTGATCTTCCCTATTAGGAGCAAAGAGTATTGCTAGATCCACCTTGTTAAAGGATTTAAAACATACTTTACAAGTATGCACTTTGTTAGGAGATTTATACAAAGACTATTAAGTCTACCTTGTTAGAGGATTTTAGATGATTCACCTGTTAGGATGAACCAATCAGATCTACATATACCTTGATTAGATCCTTTGCAATAATCACCTCTTGTGATTGATGAAATATTTACTACACCTTGTGAACCTTGCTACTATACTGCTCTACTGCTGAATTTGCATCTGTCTCTTGTATCACAATATGTATATATTCATACATGTCTCTTATCCATTACAACAATTACAACTCTGTATTATACACATATATATACCATTTCAATAATTATAGATGCAAGGTCGGCTAAAAACAAGTAAAAAAAATATAAGTGAGTCAGTCAAATAGTAAAATAAACTCAGGTTCTTTAGACAGACTTGATGACCTTCTGATACACAACATCCACTATGTTACACGACATTGTCATGCACTCGGTAGAGGTAGGGGCTCGGTTCATACTAGTCATACAACGTTGCCTAGAACTCGGTAACCATTGGTGACTCGGTAGATATAGTGTCACTCGGTAAAAACTAATTTCTTTGTTAACTGACTGAGCTCGGTTAACACTGAGTCCTTCTTCACTTGGTCAATACCGAGTCCATCTTTACTTGGTTAACACTAAGTACATCTTCACTCAGTTAACACTGCATCCATCTTTACTCGGTTAACACTGCTTCTATCTTTACTCAGTTAACACTCCACTCGGTTAACACTAAGTGCAACTTTACTCGGTTTGAACTGTGTCTTTGATGCTCAATTTGAACTATGTAATGAGTGTTTTCACTAATGGAAAATACCTTTATGCCAACACTAGGGGTTGAAAGCTCTCTTTTAATGCCATTTATTTCACAAAAAATGTTAAACCCATTCAAAATAAAATCTCCACTTTTATTATATCTCAAACATTTAATATTCAATCTGTTGGTATTTCAAAACTATAGGTTTCAAAAACTCAATGATGAGAACAAAATACATCTAGGGAAGGCTAAATCCCATGTTTAACATACACATTTAGACATCAGGGCCAAATATAAGGCTATACTCCTTCTTCTTTAGGTGGGTGAACCTATAGATTATATTAGGTGACCATTTCCCAAAACCATAAGTCTGAATCTATATTTAGTAGACAAAAAACCCCTAAATCTTCTATTCTTATTCAAAAAACATAGATATGAAATAGCCAATAACATGTCATATGAACTTGGCAAGCTAGGTGAAGGTAAATCTTTTCAACTCTTCAACATAAAAAGGAAAAGACTTTGATTAATGTGTTTATTATCAGCAAAACCAAGGTATAAACAACAAACATATAGATCCCATAGCTGATTAGTGCCTTATCTATTGGGAAATTCCACAAATTACTAACACACATCCTTAGAAATCATTGATATATCTCATACATTAGGACTCTGAATCTGTCCTAACACTTTGTGAATTAGACATCTGTATCAATATCGAACCTCATACTTGACCTATCCTTGTACAAAATCTACAACCATGTCAAATATATCAAGAATTTACTTGTCTCTTTGTTCCAATAACAAAATATATTGAGACATACAACTTTAAGGAGTTGCAACTAGGTTTAAGCTCTTTGTTTAGAAACCACAAAAAATTATAGACAACATAGATAAGAGACAAGAATTAGACTGAAGATAGAACTTAATTGCTGCATTTTATTTATTTCCTTGAAATAAATACATGAGGATGCATAAAATCAACTAATGAAATAGCTGAATAGACTAGAATTTTATATATTAACTCCATTAATGTTGTCCAATACATAGAGAAATGTTGGTCATGAATGGTGGGATCACAACTAGAGCTCTACCCAATAGTCTAGAAACAACCAGCCATCAACAACCCTAGAGAAAAAGAACAGAAGAGACTATAAAGAATGAAAGAAATATTAGATCTACTATGATGTTTCTATTTTTCCACTTGAAGAGCCTCCATCTTCTTATGTAAAAATTCTCTCTACTCTCTTCATGTAACTGAAAATAAGATCTTATCCTCTTGGCTCTACTAACTGATCAAAATATCTTTACAGGATGGAAACATAAAAATTATTTGCAAGAAGATATAAATCTCACTAAAATTCATGCCAATACCAATTCTAAATGACTTTAGAGGCAAAATGATACTCTTAAAAAAAATGTCCCCAAATGTGGAGCCAACAAACTTCTCTATTTTTTCTAACTAAATTTGAAGCTTCATCATGAAAAACACTCATTCTTTTAAGAATGCCCCCATTTTCACAAAACTTCTTGTAATTTTTACCACTGAATACCTACACATTTTCTAGCTACAAATTTGGAAACATTCATCATTTTCCCTTTCCAATGATATATTATACTTCATATTTTGGGTAAAAATGAAACACCTGGTGCTTGTTTGAAAAATCTAGCCCTTGGCCATGTTTAGAGCACTTTAAATGCTAGAAAATTTTAAAAACTAATATCATTTAAACTATACAATATAATCAAATTTATTATAAATATTAAACTCTTCCAATCTCAAAATGAGCACTCAATTTTTTATTTTAATATTTTATATTTTTCTATTTTATTTCACGTTATTCCTCTTGCCACTTGAGCTCCATGTGGTGCATCCTCATTGGCCAACTTCGGAAGCAAGACCCACATCTCTTTGAGTATAACTTTACAACCATTTTCTTCACCCTAACATTAACTGCTACAATCATGCATTAACCACAATCACACCTTTGTTGCAATTAATCATGCTTAACTCCATGTGATGTTATGCTTCAATCCTTCTCGCACCCTCACAACTATTTTCACAAAATACATAGTAATATTTGTGGAGCTATGACTAGTAATGAAATAACATCTTTGCCTTGTCACCATAGTTAGGCCTAACTATGTTTTGGTTGTAGTGAATGTGTGATCTGGGCCAAATTTTAAACCATGCATGTAGGAAGGTGATATAGATTTTGAACATGGATTAATGCTTCTTGGTCATTAGTTTATATTCAAAGCTAATTAATGTTTCCCATGTATTTCATTTTCAATAAAGAAGAATCTAGTCAGTTTAAGTTAAGTTTGTGTAGAAAAGTCAATGTTGCTATATGAAGTCTAATAGGTTCTTGTCAAAAACTTTCATATTAGTTGGTGGTAAGAAAGTAAGGTAGATGTCAATCCGAGTCAAGTAGAATTATCGATCCTGAATGTGTACAAACCCGTTGATGCAGACTTAGTTGAGTGATTTATTTCCTCCTAATTTTTCCAAGGTGAGGCCCTGCATCAAAATTGTCCAAGCAATCCACTAGGTAGATGGCACCATTATTATAGGTTGGACAAGGAGAGCAAGACCATCTTGAGAGAAATTGAGAGCTCCCTTAGCTTCCATGAAAGAAAACCTGCTAATAGATCTTGGTGTTATTATGGTCTTTGTTAATTTTTTTTGGACAACTTTTTAAATTTCTATTTAAAGGTGCATTTTATTAGTTATTTAAATATAATTCTATTACTTAATTGTTATATAAATAGATTTTTTATAGATTGTATTTTATTAAAGAATAGTTTGTTGTATGACATATATAAAATGCCATTTTTGATATTAAAAGTATTCAAAATGGGGTGAAAGGCCAAGAAGAACAACAAAAGGCAAGGGCACATACAAGTGGCCAATGACGTGAGGGAAACTAGCACATGGGCACCTCATCCATTGTCCTTCTTTAACATAAAAAATAACTGGCACTAAAAATAAATAAGCCAGACAACTAACCTACTAGCTAATAACAAATAGAAGCACCAAATAGCATCCATAAATTTATTCTGCTAATTTCCAAAAATTTCTACAATATTTTCACCCTATATGTTTAAAAAGTTCAATTTTTGTTGTCCTCAAGTTCAACTTCTATCTAAGAGTGGAAGAATTTACATGTTTATAAAAATTGCTCATTTTTTCTATTGGGCATGATAGTCGAGAGTGAAGGTCTAGAATAGGTGAAGGGATTCATCAAAGGTCTAATGGAGTTAATAATTTTCTTGAATGTGGATCAATGAATCATAATAAATACAAGAGTATAGGTCTAGATGATCCTTTAACATCAAAAGAAGTGGTGAGATAGTGAACAAAGATGCAAATAATTTGCCTCTCATGCCAACCTTCCCTAAAAAAAAGTTGCAAAGGTGTAAGTTGCATATAAATAAAACTCCCCATCTCTTTTAAACTAGTTGAAAAAAACTAGGGTAATACATGAAAACTTGCACATAACATTAAAAAGAATACTCTAAATTGAACAATTCCAAGTATTTTTCAAGTAATCTATGTAACATTCTTTCACTCACTTTAAATGATTGAACTGTATAAGAGTCACTTGATCCTCCCCACACCCTTATATGATCCTTGGCTTGAGTTTCCTACAATACCAAAAACAAAATAGTCACCACAACAATAGTGAAGTAATGGTCCCAACAACCTCTAAAGCCTATAAAGAGACATGATACTTTACCTCTCAATTCCATTTGATGAAATATGAAATTAATAATAAAATAATAGTTTGGAGGTCTGTTCCACAAATCATGCTACTCCAAATGCCATGTTTCAACATAAAATCATTGAGAAGAAATGAACCTTTAATAATTTATGATACAAATCCCCATCTCTTTTAAACTAGTTGAATAAAACTAGGGTAATACGTGAAAACTTGCAAATAAAATTAAAAAGCATAATCTAAATTGAACATTTTTAGTGTTTTTCAAGTAATCTATGTAACATGCTCTTACTCACTTTCAATGATCAAATTGTATGAGAGTCACCTGATCCTACCCACACCCTCATATGATCCTTGGTTTGAGTTGTCTGCACTACAAAACAAAAATAAGTCACCACAATAATAGTGAAGTAATGGTTCCAACATCCTCTAAAGCCTCTAAAGAGATATGATACTTTACCTCTCGATTCTAGTTGATGAAATATGCAATTAATGACAAAATGGAAGTTTGGATGGCTATTCTACAAATCATGCTAATCCAAATGCCTAGTTTCAACATAGAATCACTGAGAGAAAATGAACTTTTAATAATTTATGATACTACTCATTTTCTTTTGGATGGTCATGAGATTATATTCTTCTTATGAGAGACACTTAGTTGCAATACAAACTTAGAAATATACATATCTTACTTTGTATAGAATTTGAATTGATTGTAATATACAAACAATAAATAATAATTGAAAATAAGGCAAGTCTATCTTAACTCTAAGGTCTAAATTATATCCCATAAGAAGTCCAAGAGGTAATCCAGAAATATAGCTGCTCCCTCTATTTACATAGACTATCAAAGCTTTCCAACCTCCCCCTACTACCACACCTAAGTTTTTTGTACCAAAAGAAAGGAAATCTTAGAAAGATATGATACACCAGATTGAGCCCATGAAAAGAAATCATTAGTTATAAACTTATAAGCTGGCATAACCACATCCATCTAAACCTAGTTTGAATGGGTATGCATGCTCTACTTGATAGTAGTTGTTGTACACTATGCAAAACCATTGTTGTTAAACTTGATGAATGAACTTCCAACAATATTTGAGATTTTTACTGGAATTGCAAAGAAGCAAGTGAAGGAAAGGTCTATAGTAACCAACAACACTAGTAGCAAAAGAAAGTCAATGGGGAAGTCAATGAGTCCTCATACACTCCTCTTTTTTAGTGAACATACAATTTTCAATCATAATAAATATCCTCACATGCATTGTTTCTTTATTTTTCTTCTAAGGCAATATGCTTCTCTTCTTATCATTTAGGGACTATGGCTTCCTAAAATAATACCCTCACATACCTTGCTTCTATGATTTTGTTTTCTCAGCAAACATATGATTATCCAAAAAAAATGGGAAAGCTATTACAACTAAAAGATATTGAAGAGGAAGGCCCAAATGAAGAGGAGGAGGAGGAGGAGGAGGATGGAGAGACACATTGTGGATCCTATGGTGGAGTTTATACAATAGAATCATTTGATTTTTGGATTGGCTATGATGTTTGCAAGAATTGGTTCCATAGAAAGTGTGTAAAGATTACTCCTATGAGATCTGTGCACATTAAGGACTACAAATGTCAATTTGATCTTGTAGTAATAAAAGAGCTAGAATTTAGATGTTTTCATAACATTTTGGCATCATTGGCAAGTGTATAATAATTTTAGAGTTTATGGGTGGGGCTTAGAATTTGAGAATGAGAAGGAAGTAATAGTTGGCTTCTACTGTGATAGAAAAAACCAAGAACATTATGACCACAATGCAACTACCACTTTCCATTGCAATCCCCCTTTTTTTGACATAATGGATTGGTGGTGGAATCCTTGAGTTACAATGTGGTGATTTATAGTTCATTTTTAGCCCAGTCCACTATAGGATGCCACTTGCCTCCAAGATGAAAGTCATATTTGTTCCCAACTCAATAGGTTTAGTTTGAGCTTCACTTGGTTTTGAGAACCCTTTCATATTCTCTACTTAACAAGACCAACCACATGAAGGTGGAAGATCATTTGGCCTCACCCCCCCCATAATCACTCTAAATTCCCCATTAATAACTAAGTAAATATTTCATTCATTCATTTTAGAAGTATATCAATGAATCATTATAATCACATAACATTCATTAACACAACATACAATTAATTAATATGTATAAAAATTCATCAATATTTTGTGAACACTTCAATCATTATATTCACATAACATTCATTAACACAACATACAATTCATTAATACCTACAAACATTCATCAATAATTTATGAACATGTCAATCATTATAATCGCATAGCAATATTCAATAAAATAACATAAAATTCATTAATAAGCAACATTCATTAATAGGACATACAATTAATTAATGTGTATAAACATTCATCAATAACTTGTGAACACATCAATCTTTATATTCACATAACATCTATTAACATGACATATAATTCAATAATACCTATAAAAATTCATCAATAATTCATGAACACGTCGATCAATATAATCACATTACAATGTTCAATAACATGACATTAAATTCATTAATAAGAAAGATTCATAAAAATTCATCAACATATTCATCATCAAAAAAGTTTTTTAACATTCATTTCTTCTTTTGTTTTTACTTTTGTTGAAGATAAAGGCTAATAGGAACATCATGGCTATCTTCAATATTCTCTTGTGGCTCTTGTGGTTCTGATGTTGAAGGTAAAGAGAAAGCAAGCATGTAATAAACTTATACCTCCTGATCTATATCACTTTATACGATCCTCATTAAAGGGGTATATTTTCCTACATATGTAAATAATTTGTCTTAAGTTAGCTACAAATTACATAGAACATAACATTGTATATTTTTTAATTAGTTACCTCTACAAAAACATATTATAAGTATTCAACACCTAATACATTTCCATTGATCATGTCATTGATCATCTTCTTTGTCCATCTCATCATCATGAACATCATCATTAGTGCCATCATCATCCAAATTGTTAGAATTACCATCATCAACATCATGATCATCACTATGACCATAATCATTGTCATCATCATCACCATCACCATCACCATCACCGCCACCATCACCATCACCATCACCATCACCATCACCATCACCACCATCATCATCTTCACAACAACCATAATCATCATCATCATCATCATCATGAACATTTTTTTCATCATCATCATCATCATCATCATCATCATCTCCTTCTTCATCTTGACCATCATCATCATCATATTCATCTTCTTCATCTTTGTCATCATCATCATATACTTTGTCTTCCACTTCTTTATTATCTTCTTCTTCAATCACATTATACTTTACCGATCTTCCTCTTGGATCATGTCTAATGACAAATAACCAACCCAGTTTATGTGGAATGCCAAAGTAAAATACTTGCTCACATTAGCTTGGAAGAACGTAGGTCTCATTTCCAATTGGCTTAAATGACCTTGTATTAATCATTGTAAATCCATAATCATGTTCAATAATAGTTCTATAAAGATTATTTTGATTTAGTCATAGCCTGTACCATTTGACAACAAATAAAACTTGTTTGAAGAAATTAAAGATGGACTCAATTATATCATCCAAAACACCATAGTATCTATTTTCAGAATGTTGAGGATGCATGTCATTTCTAGATAAAATATTGGTGACCTTGAAGATTTCAATTATCACATAATCACAAGTTCTCAAGTATTTTCATCCACATTTTTTATTAGATATTTATGGCCATTGTAGTACATAGCTTTGAGGGGCATGACTTGTTATTTTTCAAACATGTCAAAATTATGCATCCATCCTTGAGTTGATATTAAAAAAATGGGTCATGATAGATTAACTTATACATACCTTTCCACCTATTAAACCATTTTCTAAATCAATTACCATTGGCATAACATTGGGATCTCTATTACAATGAGCTTCTTTAACCAATGAAGCAAAACCTTCCCATTTTAATGAGCAACTATTTTGTTGAGATCGTTCAATCCATAGCATCATCCAATCAAGATTGTTTGCAATATAAAAATGAAGTGCATCCCACTCATGAGCAACTATATAAAATATATAGACCATTTAGAAACAACTTATATTGATGATGGATAATAATTAATTAATTATAATAACATCTTATAATTACCTCTCAATTTCCTCAATTTGTAATATCCTGCCTAAAGATCCTTGGAACAAGGATTCAATTCAGGCTAAGATAAATTTTTTTTACAAGTATGAATGCACATGTAAACATCATACAAGGATCGCATAGATTGTAATGGAAGACTTCACTAATAATCTGAGCAACTAACGAATCTCCAAATGCCACTACTGAACAAGATGATTGATGACAAAGAATGCATAACTGAATTCAAATTGAACACATTCCCAATTATAAATGTGACACCAAAGGACTAAAGAACACATAAGAGGGTATCCCAAAAAACTCCCAAAAAGTTTGGATCAAACCAAAAAGTGCCTGTTGCCCGCCTGCATAGGTTTTTGCAAAAATCCAAGCGATACTTTAATACAACATTGGAAAGTATCACGCGACATTCTTAAAGAAGAAGGGCAAAAATTTTAAGAATTGGGCGATACTTCTCCTGAAGGCATGCAATACTTTAAGGGTATAGTATGATAGTTCTTACAAGGAGGTGTGATACTGAAAAGTATAGCATGATATCTCTCCAAGAGGTGTGCGATAGAATCAAGGGACACATGATAGAGTTTCAATGGGCATGTGATACAATATTGTATAGCACCATGCTCATAAATCATCGCCTAGGAAACTCAAGAAAACCACTCTAAGGGTTAAAGAAGGAATGAAATAGGAAAACAAACCTCCTCACTAGGGAGTACAAGATCCACAAAGATTGAGGAGCGAACACTCGAGTGCATAATCAACAATATGTCAAGGAGCAAGAAAGAGGAACATCTATCCATCTATACCAAAGCAGTAAAGAACGTATTGAAAACAACATCGCAATGAACATAAGCAACATCACAATGTATAGAAAATAATTTGGCAATAATTGAACAAACAAACTAAGTACATGGTTCCTCCCAACTATCAATAGCATCATAAGACCATCATGGATCTTAGCCATCCCCTGTGCATAACATCCCAAGCCACCCACTAGATTGTTGATACTATTGTAATAGGGATGTCACTACTAAAACATGCTACAATATAAGTATAAGGAAATCTAACATGCTAGTAGTAAAGCATAAGATAATCCTACTAGTAGATAACATCACCTATCACATTCTAATCATCAATATAAGGAAATCTAACATGCTAAACCAATAAGCAATAGATAATCCAATACAACAATTCACATCATCTAGTCATATGCTAAACATCATAATATGAGAATGCATCAAATAAACTAACATCATCTAAACATGATATCCAAGCATTTCAATGAAAGCATAAATCACAAGAAAGCATACTCTGGAACCTAAAGTATCAAGTGAAAACATCTAGCAATGGTTGCACTAGGATAAAAGACCATCTTTGTACACTGGTCCCTAGCAGTGGTGAAGGTAGTTGTGCCTCCCAACCATGTGGCACCTATAGGTTCACACCTGCTGTGTTGATGGAGATAATGATCTAACCACAAACACACATAAAGCACAACATCCAAGGTATCAATCACACCAGACAATATGATGGCTATAACCAAGAACTTAAGACAATGCAAGGAGTACAGGTCCTAGTTAGACACTCAATAGGCTACTAAGTAGGGGTTGACATCATGGAGAGTCACTTGGAATTGACAAGCCCAAGCTCAGATCTATGTAGATTCAAATCCCTCAACGAAAGACTCATATATTGTGTAGATTCAACTCTCTCAATAGAAGGCTCATACACTAAAGCACTATTTTATTATCTTTAGTTTTATTAAGACTCACACATTTTATTTAGTTATCACTTATTTAAAACTTCTTCTGCCAACCCTATGGCATCATGACACAAGGCTGCAAGATGGAAGCCCCCTCCATATGATACCCTACCCTACCCATGCTCATCCTATGACAAGTTCCCATGTGCATGCATACTCCCAACCCAACCCCAATGATCATAACTTTCAAAAAATTCATGGAAGATCGAGCCTCAAAAGTCACCCGAAAAATGTGTGCACATGTACTCATGTGTGGTGCACCACCACCATGAAGATCATAACACAAGGATTGGATGAGAATGCAATGCAAAAGATAACACCCAACTGAATGCAACATGGGAGGATAGATTCTACATGAATCCTAAAGCCAATAAATCACACATCATGAAATCACTCAACCGGCCTCAATCTAGGAGTATGGATTCTACATGAATCCCAATGATGCAACAAGACCAAACATCATGAACTCACTCAACTGGCCTCAATTCGTGAGTATGGATTCTACACAAATCCTAGTGTCCACAAAACAATAACAAAGGTCCAAAGAAACCAAAACAACAAGTATAAAATCACTCAATCGAACACAATGTAGGAAGTATGAATGTGATATAGATCCCAATGCAAACATAAAAGTGCAATAAAGGTCCGATGGAAATCCAAATAGATGATCTAGGTCCACGACCCAACTTATGTCAAGAAAACTTGAGAAAATAAGGTGGCACACAAAATGAGGTAAAAACTCCAAAAATTTGGAAAACTTGGAAATTAAAACCCATTTGGCCTTTGGGTACAAAAACCCCAAAATTCTAAAAACAAACAAGTTTGGACATAGTGTACAAAAATGGCTAGCATAACAATGCAAAACGCCAAACCCTCATCACAAAAAATAGGAAAATGTTCATACTCGCCCAACCGGGTAGAACTAGCATACAAAAATGGAGGGGAAAACTAGTTCTTAGCCTCCAAACAAATGGCTACCAAAAATAGAAGTAGAAATGGAGCTGAAACAATAAAACAAGAAAGCCCTGCCTCACAGCCAAAAGGGAAAAATGAGAATCTGAACAATAAAGAAAATAGCTCATAGAAGTAGCGAAAAATCACAGCAATCCAAAGTTTCCCTAAGCTGGATCCAACAAGCTTAACCTTGTGACAATCCCACGCTTGTAGCTCCCACAAAAAACAAAACAATAAATCCTCATGAAGAGGATTTTGGGTTTTACTCTCCAACTTTCTAATTCAAATGTGAGAAGTGAGGAATTAAATTCCTTTTTAGATATTTATTCACTTTTTGAGTGAATAATCAATTAGGGCAAATAATTAGCCAACCTAGTTAAACCCCAAATCGACCCAAACGAAAATAGGCTATTCCTATAAATAGGAATTAATCTATGGCAAAGCTACCAAAAACTAAAATAAATCAATTACAAAGCCCAAAAACCAAAAAAACACATAAATTTTCTTAACAACTTTTGTGAAAAAGCAAACCTCTAAATGCATAGACACGCTCATTGGTCTAATCACATAATGCAAATGAGTTTGGACTTAATAATCACCCAAAGGTTTAATTTAAACATTTAATTAAGAAAAAATTGACCATATAGGGATGACATCGGTAAAATATGAATGGTTGAATCACTAACTACATGTGCCACTGCCAGGGATATAAATCTTGCACACTAAACAACATGATCAAGTGCAATTGCATATAATAACATAGCCAAAGCAATAAATTCATTAAATCACCTAATTTAGCCATTTATTTAATTATATTAAAATAATCTATTTACATCACTCATGTTCGGATAAATCATAACAATGCAGGAATGAAGTAAATAACCATAGCATTAAATCCATCACATAGCATAATCAGTGATATGTCCAAATACTGAATAACTAGTTATCATCATAAAACACAACGTCATCTAAAAATGGCATCATCATGTAATATAATCAAGTGAACAACATAGTAGTCTAACATCTATGATACTAAAATAAAAGTATAACATTTGGCCCTTAGGTCCTCTCAAATGTAAAATATAACATAAGTAACAAATATGTCTCAAATCAAAATATAACAAGATAAATGTCCACATTACATAACCTAATAATCCAACATGGAAAAACCATTTCTAATCATTGAAACATTTAATAATGGTTGTAAAAACAACACAAAAAGACACTTAAAACACATAAGCAAACATGGTCATAAACATGACTAACCATTGCTATAGGAACCTAGTCCAGTGTAGCATGGTAAAACTACACATTGCAATCTTTGCACACATCTTAGGGTAATCATAGAACAACTTCATGATACCACATCAATCTTGGTAACCACTAGCACAAACCTTAGTGAACCATAAATCACATCATAATCTCATAAATCAGCCAAGAGCAATAATCAAAGCAATAGATACAGAAACATACATCTATTCAACTCTACGGTGTAACCCACTCATGGTCACAATCATCATCTTGCACAACAATAGATCAACAAGGTTGCATCCATTAGGATGACTTACAAAATTCAATTGGGAGAGGCACTACATCATCAGCCCCAAAGACTAGGCTTACTCCTGGAAGCCTACAATCTAAGAATAGAAACTGAAACACACCAAGAGAAAAATCAAAACCAAGCAATAGAGATGACTCACTGACTCCTTCACAATTCCAACCAAATCACTCCCACATTCTCAAATCATCTCGTTAACCCCCAAATAGATTAACCATAAAAGAATAGGTGTCACACAGATACAAGGTCTTCCAAGAAGGAACCTTCTATGCATTAGGAAAAACCCATCTAGCCATAAAGTCAATAATACAAGGTAAGGAAAAACCCACTCTACCTCATCAATAGGTGCCCAAACTAAACATGCACCTACCACATGACCACAAAACTAGGTCAACACACTACACACTCCCAAAAGAGTTGGAATCATGGGGAATAACCATCCCAAAATTCTCAAGAATACTACCATGTCACACATGAGCATCCTTGAATCCACGTAAACTCACTCTTTAAACAAAGTGAATGATAGTTTACCAAAAAAATTACACACTCCAAGAATACTTAACACCAAGCATAGGAGCACAATGCCTCTCCAAAAAACAAAAGCTCAACTACCACCAGGAACTAGGATTACATAACCCAACCAAACAAGATATCACCTTTCCACAAGGTTCCAAAGACTTTTGTCAGTGGACACAATCATGTAAAATCCTCATACCAACACATAAGATGGTCACATGTGTCCAATGATACCATGTCCCTCTAGCACCATGTTGGGAATACCACACCCAACCTACCACTAAACTCAATCTCCAACCTCAAGTCAATGGTCAATGAGAAAACTTGACTGAGACAATCCTCTTGAAGAAACAAATTTAGGGAGAAAGATCTACAGAATATTAGGACTGAGAGGAAGTCTCTCTCAACCTCTGCACTAAAATAACCCAAGATGCATTAGGGAATCTCACAGTTCCACCAACCATCCAAATACTCATCTAAAAATACTAACTGAGCTAGTGGCATAACCACGCCAGCCCACTCTCTCAAGAGATAAAAGAATACAAAGATGTTCCAAGGTCAACATCCAAAGGGTGGATCTAGACTCATCAAAAGACTAAGCCACTCAAAAATGACAAGGAAATATCAACCTTGAGCAAGGAACTCTCACAATCCACACTTCACCCCAAAAGGGTGGGTCGATGCTATAGGAAACACACAAACCCAAGTACAAATCCCAACAAGTACCTAGTAGATTATGAAGACTAGATAACTCTTCCATTAAAAAAAATAACATGAAGAGTTAAACTTCTCCAATGGCCACAAATGTGATAAGTCATGATTGAATTGTCCTCTACTCAATAAAGGGTACTCGAAACATCGACCAACAACTCCAAAGTGTGAACAAGATGCTTGTTGTTCCCTAGGAAAAATTTGCATTAGCACAGTCTCACATGATGTTTCTCAAAAAACTAGGTGAGAAAGTGCAATGAACTAGGTGAGAAAGTGCATGTCCACCAGTTTCTCACACAAAATTTCAAATCAACACAAAACTGCCTTCACTCTAGAGACCATAACTTTCACGTCTCGACTCAAATTGACTCCATTTGAAAAGCATCAAAAAGATATCGACAAGGCCTAAGACATGATGGAGCTTATAGAGTCTTAAGATATAAGAGTTGAATCACCACTCAAGAAAAAACAATAGTCTTGGTTACCAAGACAAGCAACGAACAAAACATCCAAAACCACTCAAGAACACACATGCCCAAAACAACATAAGACATGGAAGGAAAGGTAGTTCACACACTAAAAACCATTATTACTTATCTTTCATAATTTCATTACTTAAACATAACATGAGCACTAATGCACAATGAAATTGAAAGGTTTTCAAAGAAAGGGTTCAAGAGTCACCATAAAACAAGCACATATCTTTCAATTTCTTTTCAAGAATTAATATTACATTTACTCATCTTTTAAACCATCCAATTATAGTGACAAATTTAAATCTACCAAAGACACTAGCATGTTCTCCATGATATTATCCCTTGAACATACTACCAGATGTTCGAGATGAACATGATAGAGTCACAACAAACAATTGGGCAATAGTTAAAACACATTCAAAATAGTCATCAAGAACCAAAACAAAAATACCAAATGGGGAAATTGTCAATTCCAATAGTAAATCAAAAAAGAGCTCATTTCAACAATAAGTCAAATGTGACAACTATCACAAAGAGAGCAATAGAGAAAATTTGATGGCTACTCCAAGAGAGGAAAATACTAAAAACCAATGTTAGCCCAACAAGATTAGGAAAATACCTCTAGTCAAATAAAATAAGGAATCAATTAAATCACATTACATGTGATGACTGAGAATAGTCACACAAGAGGGACAGATAACCACACAATGCTAAGGAATACATCATCCTAGCAATGTTAGAGAACACACTCACATACATCAAGTAGTAAACCATTAGTAATCTCATACATATGCAGACAACAATAATTTCCTTAATTTTTTTTTCAATGCAATGTAACATTTAAATATTCATCAATTTAATGCAAATTTCCACAAGCTTAAGAAGCAATCAAATTGAGGACTTAAGTCATTAAACCAAAAGATCTAATACAACACTTACTTGCAATGATTCAGAATAAACACTCATTTCTCAATGAAAGGAACCATTTCATTACTATAATGATATAACATGGAATCACAAATAAGATTCATTTATTTACTTACAATTAGGAGAACATAGGGAAACAATGCACCTTTCTCCACAAGGAGAAACAAAAGAGGCACTCAAAGCCAACACATCAACACCAATTAGTGGTTCCATACAAAAAGGTCAAACGCAACCAACCAAATAAAGGCACATTGATTCTGCTAATAAAATTAGGAAGACTCACTTCCTTCTCCACACATTGATCTAGTTGCATCTACTGAACAAGCAAGTCCATCACAAGTAGATACCAAAGCAACACAGATCATGAGTTCTCACCAAAACACTCACACTCAACCAATGCAGCAACAACCATATGGACAACATATACACAGAGATCCCAATGTTCAAACATGGGCTCTGATACTAGATGTAATGCCCCACCCAGAGATCCTTGGAAAAAGGATTCAATTCAAGCCAAGATAAAAAAAATTTACAAGTATGAATGTACATGTCAACATCATATAGGGATCACACAAATCGCAATGGAAGACTTAACTAACAATCTGAGCAAACAACAAATCTCCAAATGCCACTATCGAACAAGATGAATGATGATGAAGAATACATAACTAAATTCAAATCAAACATATTCTGAATTCAAAATAGGACAATAAAGGACTAAAGAACACCTAAGAGGGTATCCCAAACAACTCCCAAAAAGTTTGGATCAAACCGAAAAGTGCCTGCTACCTACCTGCACAAGTCTTTGCAAAAATCCAGGTGATACTTTACTACAACACTGGAAAGTATTGCATGACATTCCTAAAGAAGGAGGGAAAAATTTTTAGGAATTGGGTGATACTTCTCTTGAAGGCATGTGATACTTTAAGGGTATCATATGAAAATTCTTACAAGGAGGTGCGATACTGGAAAGTATTGCATGATATTTCTCCAAGAGGCATGCAATAGAATTAGGGACACACGAAATAGTTTCAATGTGCATGTGATACAATATTGTATCACACCATGCTGATAAATGGTCACCCAAGAAACTCAAAAAAACTACTCTAAGGGTTAAATGAGGAATGAAATGGGAAAAAAAACCTCCTCACTAGGGAGTACTAGATCCACAAAGATTGAGGAGTGAACACTCAAGTGCATAATCAACAATATTCCAAGGAAAAAGAAAGAGGAACATCTATCCATCTATACCAAAGCAATAAAGAACATACTAAAATCAACATCAAACATAAGCAACATCACAATGTATAGAAAGGAACTTGGCAATAATTGAACAACCAAACTAAGTACGCAGTTCCTCCCAACTATCAATAGCATCATAAGACCATCATGGATCCTAGCCATCCCCCACATGTAACATCCCAAGCCACTAACTAGATCTTCGGTACTATCATAATAGGGATGTCACTACTAAAACATGCTACAATATAAGCATAAGAAAATCTAACATGCTACTAGTAAAGCATAAGATAATCCTACCAGTAGATAACATTACCTATCACATGCTAATCATCAATATAAGGAAATCTAACATGCTAAACCAATAAGCAATAGATAATCCAATACAACAATTCACATCATCTAGCCATATGCTAAACATCATAATATGAGAATGCATTAAATAAATTAACATCATCTAAACATGATATCCAAGCATTCCAATGAAAGCATAAATCATAAGAAAGCATACTTTGGAACCTGAAGTATCAAGTGAAAACATCTAGCAATGGTCGCACTAGGATAAATGACTTTCTTTATACACCAGTCCCTAGTGGTGGTGATGCTAGCTATGCCTCACAACCATGTGGCACTCATAGGTCCACACCTACTGTGCTAATGGAGATAATGATCCAACCACAAACACACATAAAGCACAACATCCAAGGCAATCACTCATGATAGATAGTATGATGGTTGTAATCAAGAACCTAAGATAATGCAAGGAGTACAAGTCCTAGTCAAACACTTAATAGGCTACTAAGTAGGGGCTAATTTCATGGAGAGTCACTTGGCATCAACAAGCCCAAGCTTGGATCTATGCAAATTCAACTCCCTCAATGAAAGGCTCATACATTATGTAGATTCAACTCCCTCAATGGAAGGCTCATACACTGAAGCACTATTTTATTATCTTTAGTTTTATTAACGCTCACACATTTTATTTAGTTATCACTTACTTAAAACTTCTTCTATCAACCCTATGGCATCATGACACGAGGCTGCAAGAAAGAAGCCCCCTCCATATTCCATCCTACCCTACCCATGCTCACCCTATGATAAGTTCTCATGGGCATGCATACTCCCAACCCAACCCCAATGATCATGACTTCTGAAAAATCCATGAAAGATCGAGCCTCGCAAGTCACCCAACAAATGTATGTGCATGTACTCATATGTGGCACACCACCATCACGAAGATCATAACACAAGGATTATATGAGAACACAATGCAAAAGATAAAACACAACTGAAAGAAACATGGGAGGACAGATTCTACACAAATCCTAAAGCCAATAAAACCACACATCATGAAATCACTCAACCGGCCTCAATCTGGCAGTATGGATTCTACACGAATCCTAATGATGCAACAAGACCAAACATCATGAACTCACTTGACTACCTCAATCCAAAACTATGGATTCTACATGAATCCTAGTGTCCACGAAACAATAACAAAGGTCTAAAGAAACCAAAACAATAGGTATAAAATCACTCAACCGAACACAACATAGGGAGTATGAATGCAATACGCATCTGAATGTAAACATAAAAGTGCAATAAAGGTCCAACCAACATAAAAATAGATGATTTAGGTCCATGACCCAACTTATGCCAAAAAAAATTGAGAAAGCAAGGTGGCATGCAAAACAAGGTAAACACCCCAAAAATCCAAAAATAAACAAGTTTGGACACAGTATGCAAAAATGGCTAGTAGAATGATGCAAAACCCCAAACCCTTATCACAAAAAATAGGGAAATATTTGTACCCACCCAACCGGGTAGAACTAGCATACAAAAATAGAGAGAAGTACTAGTTCTTAGCCTCCAAACAAATGGCTACAAAAAATAGAAGTAGAAACAGAGCTGAAACAATAAAAAAAGAAATCCCTACCTCATAGCCAAAAGGGAAAAACTAAAATATGAACCATAAAATAAATAGCTCGCAGAAGTAGCTGAAAATTGCTGCAATCTAAGGTTTCCCTGAGCTAGATCCAACAAGCTCAACCTCACGACGATCCCATCCTCATAGCTCCCACAAAAAATAAAATAGTAAATCCTCATGAAGAAGATTTTGGATTTCACTCTCCAACTTTATAATTCAAAAGTGAGAAGTGAGGAATTAAATTCCTTTTTATATATTTATTCACCTTTTAAGTGACTAATCAATTAGGGAAAATAACTAGCCAACCTAGTTAAACCCCGAGTCGACCCAAACAAAAATAGGCTAGTTGTTGGTGTAAATACATACCTTTGACTGCTTCAATGAAGAAAAGTCATCCCTTAAAGAACCCATGTGGTAGGAGGAACTTGAGTCAAGTATCCATTCTAAAGAAGAATTTGTGTTTGCCATAAGTGCTTGACCTTTACCCTTCAAAGAGGTAGGAGCAGAATCCTTGGAAGTACTTGGCACTTGAATCTTATTCTTCTTGAGTAGATTTTCTAACTCATTGATTCTTTTTTTCTTGCAATGATGCTCGTCATGATTTGGATTTTTGTAGTATGCACAAAAGAGTTTGTCCTTCTTTTCATTACTTCCCTTCTTGTTTGAAGAATAATCACCTTGTTGAGAGGAGTCATGTTGTGTATCAGATTGTGTTTTCTACTTCCATTGCTTCTTCTTCTTGTTGCTTTTTCCCCCTTGACTAGATTTGGAATCATCACTAGCCACCAAGGCTTTGATCTTAGATGACTTGAGAAGTCCAAAATCCACCAAGTGAGATTGTTCAACAATCAACATGTCTGCAAATCCATCAAAGGAAGGCTTGTAGTAAGCAGATCCCATGGTTAATCTATGAGTATTAAAACTTGAAACAATGTTGGCGTACTCAAAAGGTAGCTTCTTTAGGATGTGATGAATCAACTTGTCATCCTTCATGGGATTTTCACAATATTTTAGAAGTGCCCTATAGTCATTAACTTTTATTATGTAATCCTAAATTGTGTCATAATTTTTAGGATCCAAGAGAAGTAGATCATCCTTGCTAAATCTGCATTCATTCTTTTCAGCATAGTTGGAAGGGGTGAACTTCAGTATTAGTACAGGAATACTTGAGTAGGTTTTAGGACCACCATACATCTTCAGGAGTCTACCTTTGCCTTTGTTTCTTCCTAAGTGGAGGAATACTATTCTGCATTCATGGACGAGCTTCTTTATCGAAGTATCTTTCCCTTGCTAGCATTCTTCTTTTGGGGGGGGAGCCTATTCTATCTCTCTTACTTCTCTTATTCTCTTATGTATATACTGGATGTATGTTGTAATGGGGGGGTCCTAATTACTCCATCCATCGATGCATCCTTCTTTATCTCTCTTTTTGGGGGAGGCTTTTTCCCATGAGGTTTTTCCTCTTTCCCCGCTTTATGGGAGATTTGCATTTTCATTATGTACTTGGGTATCTAATGTGGCCTAGTAGCCAGGACCCATTCTACATCTTCATCCTAGTTCATAAGCTTAAGGGAATTCCCCTAAGTTGCACTTAAGGGGGGTGTTGGTGTAAATATGTACTTTACTATTTACACTTACTTAAGTTTACTTAGGTTAATGCATTATTTATTATTTTACATTATTTTATTATTTTTATTTGTGAGACACTTGGGAGTTTGCACACCTTTTGAGTTGTCATGTAGACAACACAGGAGTATGCAACTCTAATATGGTGTCTACAACACTATTTTGCATGTCCCACCCTTGTAGGCTTATCCTCACATCACCGTACTTACTTCCGTGCTTAATGGAGGATAACCCATTTTTGGTGGACATGTGCTTGGTTGTATGACACATCATGATGCTAACTTCTATGCATTCTAGAAGCTCTCTTGAGGCCTTTATATTCAGGCACTCCTAGTGTACTATGTAGGAACCAGTTATTGAATACATTGTTATTCTGATCATACTCTCTCTCTTTGGTCTACTACGTGCTTGTGTTTGAGTTCTTAGTTCTTGGGTGAATTTTTCCCTTAGGAAAATTCTTACACTATTCCTATAAATAGGAATTCATCTATGAAAAAGCTGCCAAAAACTAAAATAAATCAATTATAAAGCCTAAAATCTCAAAATAACATAAATTTCCTTACCAACTTTCGCAACAAAGAAAACCTCTAAATGCATAGACACACTCACTGGTTTAATCACATAATGCAAATGAGTTCAGATTTAATAATCACCCAAAGGTTTAATTTAAACATTTAATTAAGGATACGATGACCATATAGGGATGACATTGGTAAAATATGAATGGTTGAATCACTAACTCCGTGTGCCATTGCCAGGGATATAAATCCTACACACTAAACAACATGATGAAGTGCAATTACATATAGTAACATAGCCAAAGCAATAAATGCATTAAATCACCCAATTTAACCTTTTATTTAATTATATTAAAATAATCTATTTACATCACTCACATTAACATAAAGTATAACAACGCAGGAATTAAGTAAATAACCATAGCATTAAATCCATCACATAACATAATCAGTGATATGCCCAAATACTAGATAACCAGTTATCATCATAAAACACACTATCATCTCAAAATGGCATCATCATGCAATATAATCAAGTGAACAACATAGTAGTCTAACATCTATGATACTAAAATCAAAGTATAACATCTTACCCTCGGGTCCTTTCAAATGTAAAACATAACATATGTAACAAATATCTCTCGGATCAAAATATAACAAGATAAATGTCCACATCACAACCAAATAATCCAACATGGACAAACCATTTCTAATCATTTAAGCATTTAATAATGGTTGTAAAAACAACACAAAAAGACACTTAAAACTCATAAGAAAACACGGTCATAAACATGACTAACCACTGCTATAGGAACCTAGTATAGTGTAGCATGGTAAAAGTACATAGTGCAATCTCTACACACATCTCAAGGTAATCATGAAACAACCTGATGATACCACATTGATCCTGGTAACCACTGCCACAAACCTCAATGAACCATAAATCACATCATAGTCTCATAAATCAGGCAAGAGAAATAATCAAAGCAATAGATATAGAAACATACATCAAATCACCTCTACGACTTAACCCACTAATGGTCACAATCATGATCCTACACAACAATAGATCAACAAGGTTGCATCCATCATGATGACATATAGAAGTCAATTGGGAGAGGCACTTCACAATCTACCTTTCCCCATAAAGTGCTCCCTTTCAAATCTATTCATGGAGTTGGGATCCCAAATGTAATCTACATGGATCTTTGATGCAAACTTGGAAAGATATTCACTAATGTACACCATGTTCTAGTAGACCATATATCCCTTGACCATGGAACCCTCAAGATGTGCTCTCTATTGAACCAAGCTCTTCAAAAATTTCAAGTGCCTCTCAGTTCCATTGACATTGACCTAGTTGGTATAGGTCCACACAATTCAATATCCTCAACTAGATGTATGAGGTAGTGTTCTTGTGCATTGAAAAAGGTTGAAGGTAGACACTTTTACATCTCACACAAAAGCTGAGGAATTTTCCTCTTCCATTTCTTTATGTCTTTTTTATCAATTTCTTTAGATGACAACCACCTAGAAGATATTCATAATGCAAAAGTATATTAATGAGACTAATAACACTTCTATACAAAAAATCTAACAAATAACACTTTTAACCTTAGGTATTTCCCAAGATTATATATAATGTGTTTTAAACTCATGTTGTCAAAGTTGCATGGGAGAGATAGAGGTAGAATGTACTACAGTAATAATATAATGATCTTTTCAATATATTATAAAATAAAATAATCTAAAGTACATTATGTTAGAAGAACATGACTTACTTTGAAAAAGGTATGTGAGTCATGCATTGTCAACCCTGACTCAAAATCATCTTTCTTTGATATGAGACTACTTATATTTGTAGCAAATCTTATGAGAAATTTAGTTTTTCTTAAATGGCTTCATAAATGGCATCAATTTGTTGTTGCGTTAATAACCAAAGAATGAAATTCATATTAGTCCAATTTCCATTGCTATTTAATTCAAGTAAAAAAAGTAATACATGATTGGATTCATCAATTTCATTACAAAATTTAGCCAATTTTTTTTTGTCATGCCTTCCATTCAATATTATCCATAGTGTCTATGTTACATTCTTTCCAATATGCATAGCATCAAAAAAATGCACAATTAGGAGGTGCTTGTAGTATGACAACCTAGTAAATTTTCTAGGATAGCTTTTAAGTCCTTTTGGAAGTTTCTCATCGATGCTTTGATTACCTTCATGAATATCAATTATATTATTAGTAAACAAAAGACAATATCCAAATTTAAATTTTATACAAAAACTTTCATTAGATGAAATGATATTACCTCGATGATTCATTCTATTGTATTCCAACTTCCACATGTGAGGTGTCATTCTTTGTGGCTTTGATGATGTCTCTTCTTTCCCATTGAAATTTTCTTTTTAGTAATTTGATACTTATGATTTTTCTAGAGAAAGTGTCTATGCTTATCAAACACCTACTTTCCTAAACTTTTTGAATGACGAGATTTCAAGTTTGTGTCTAAAGACCTACAAGATCGTGTATAATTGGATGACATGTGTACTAGAAGATTCATATTTACAATCATCACATGAAACTTAAACATAAAATTAAAATGTGTTAGCACTATTAAATACCAATAATATGTGTTAATAGTTTTACATGCCACAAAAATGTGTTACTCCAGGGGCATCGTGTATTGTCCATACAAGCATTTCATGAAATTGAAATTTCCTTTCACAAATTGGTCTAGAGATATCATATATAGTGACCCCATTCTAGAAGTCCAACAACTCATCAATTAAGGGCTCAATATATACATTTATATCTTTCACTTTGTACTTACCTAGTTGAATGAACATAAACAAAACATAATTATTACAGTCACTTTGATACTATGTTTATGAATTAAGTTAGATGACTATTAAATGGAAAAATACCTAGTATGATCATAGCCAACATTATGTGCTCCCTCTTTACATACATCCAAGGAGGATTGTTATTGCTAATAAAAAAAATAGGCTAGACCAAGTAAACAAACCTCATCTCTCCAAATGGATTGACATCATCTGCTACCATTAAAAGCTTCAAGTTATGAGGTTCTTCTTTAAATACTGGCCACCTATTTTCTATGTCCTTAAATGTAGAACCTGTATATGAGCAATGTTATTATGCTAATAGAAACCAAATTTAAATAAAGCTTCTACAAACTAAAAAAAATTCATAAACTTCAAGATAGACTAAGATGAGCTCTCAATTGAGAATATGAGCCATTAATGGGCTCTCTCAATGAGAAGCTCTCTTGTTGAGTGGCTTTATCTAAATAGATAGGATGTATGCTCAAGCTTATGCTTCAAAAATGGTTTCCAATCGAGTTGGAATTCTAGTGTGAGTGTATGGTTTTGATGTAAAATGGCTTCTTAAAATGGCATTATGACTTTACTTTATCGATTGTGTTAAAATGGCTTGGGAGAGGATTCCTTAAATAGACAAAGGGCTTGAGGGATCAAGGGCTAGGATGCAAGGATGGGAAAAAGTTCATGGAGGGCTCAGATTGCATGAGAGGAGAGCACATGGATTGTGCTTCCTTACAACCAATCAAGGAGTGACACATGTCACAGTGTCACAGGATGGAGGAAAGGGGAAGGATGAGTCAAAAAAGGAGGCTCAAGGGATAAAATCTTCATAAAGACCCTCATAATGGTTTGTAAGAGCAATAAAAGGGCTTGGAAGAGTCATTTATGGCCTAGTGGGCTTCATAAAGTTTTATGGTTGGGATATTTTGAGGGAGATGAGAGGAATTTTGACTTGGGCTTGATTAGGAAAGTTTTAAGCTTGCTTAGGATTGCACAAATGATTGGAGGATGGATTAGGATGGTTTAGGATTAGCTTAGGGATAGGCAAGTGGATGACATTTAATGAGGGTGGGTGAAGGAGGAGATATTTGTTAACTTTGGCTTGGGTTAGTAAGTCTTAACCCATGTTTAGGGAATGTGACAACGTTAGGAGGGGATTAGGATTAGGTTTAAAGACGTCTTCTAGAAGAGTCTAGACTTTGGATGAGGATAAAGACTTTCTAGAATAGTCTAGAACTTCCTAGGATGAGGATGAAGACTTTCTAGAAGAGTCTAGAACTTCTTAGGATGAGGATAAATTAGATTTTTAGGAAATAAATAAAGTTTTATTTATTTCAAGGGTTTGGGTTGAGGAGATATTTATTAAAACTTTTTTAATAAACATGAGGATTAATATTTAATCTTAATTAAATATTTTGAGTTGGGATTAGGGGTAGGAAATGATGGGATCAGCCTTTAATCAAAATTAAAGAAGGATTAGAAGATTTTGGAAAAGGTTAGTGGTCTTAAGGAAATTGGCCAAGTTTTGGGCAATAAATAATTTTTTTATTTATTTTGGGTTTTTTGGTCAATTTATTAATTAAATAATTAATAAATAAAGAAATAATGTTTAAATAAGATTTAAACATTTTTGGGAGGGATTCCTTAATTAAATATTTTTAGTTAAGATAAAGGGATTTAATGGCATAAAAATAAATAAATTAATTAATAAATGATGATGTCATCAAGAATTTTTCAAAAAATAAAAATACTTTATTTTCTAAAAGTTTTTAGGTGGCTACAGAACCATCTGTAGGCATTCACATAATGTCATCTCGACTTTTATTGCATGCATAGTAATACATAAATTGTGCCAAGATTGTACACCTAAATAATCATTGTAGATGTGGAATAAAGGGAATGTACTAAAGAACTTTGTGAGGTACCTTTTTCATTATTTGATCTAATTGATATCTATTAATGCCACAATTAGTGTATTCTATTGAAAAATTATGTTGTTTATGATATATAATATGATCATTGAGACATGCATGTAGTGTTTGATACTACATTCTAGTATCTTTTATAATGGTCGATAATTCTCAGTAAGAGTGAGGTAGAATGTTTGATGGTCATAACAAAAAATCACCTATCAACCTATGAAAAAACATTGTTAATATAAAGAATATCAATGGTATGCTAACATAGAAGATGACAAAAATGACACTGTGCCTTGGCATGTGTGAGATTTCTACATTGGATACGCCATTCATAACCTTGAAGTTTAGTAGTAACAATATAGTAGAGAGAAGTGTTGTTTGGGAGCCTTGGTACAGTGGGTTGTATACCTTTGTAATTATAGGTATATCAAGGTTCTCTTCATCATCATCATTGGATGCATGACTATCATCGTCTTCATCATCTTCATCAATTTGTGCTAGTAACATCTTCTTCAATCCTGTTCTCTGAAACATTATTAGTTGCACCAATACCAACATCTTCAATTGTGTTCCCTACCTCAAGATCATCTTCTTCTATGGGAGCATTACCTTATTCTTCAATATTCACACCTCCATGTCCACCAGTTCAAAGTCCACTTTCACCAAGGGACAAAAATCTTTTCCCCCTTCAATGTGATCATATTGCCTACAATATTGTTGGTAAATAGATTTTCCTTTTAAATAAACTCTCAAAATGCCCAAATATGAAAGAACAATTAGATGCCAACAGCTAGATAATCTATCATGAAATTGATATATTTCCTCTGAATTGGAAGGTACAACTCCCTTATGAAATGATATGCAATGAATTTTTTTATTTCCTAAACTAACTGGATGCGTTCTTAACCCGAGAATGGAAGAGGAAAACCAAGCTAATCCTAGGCAGGACTAACTCAGGCAACTTTTAGATCCTAAATCTAGCCAACTTCAAGAATTCATACATCTTATGACTCCTTGGCATTGGTAATGCACTATGAATACAATAAATGAAAATGCAAATACAATGTAAATGAAATTAGAACAAAAGGTCATCTATTTTGGTCCTTGTAATAGAAATGGCTGCAAACACTTCTTATCCACAACACATTTGTTATCCAATTCTAAGATGTAAGATATTGCCCAAAATTGATTAACGCAACTCTCTGATTGTGAATAATTAAAAAAAACCCCTTTAAACTCTCTGGTTTAACAAAGATCTCATTATTATGAATGTAGCAAATAATGATTCTCTAATCATTATTACTTGCAACTTAGTATCAAATCTATTACAAAAAGGAAATAGAAAACCCCCCAAAATTCAAGAAATGAAAAATTACAGAAATTAAATGTGCTCCTCTCCCTACTCCAGCTCTCTGACTGTATGTAGAAAAAGTAGAACCCTACCTCTTTTTCATCAAAAAAGGTTACCGATAAATATCTTTCCATGACCTTTTGGTTTCATCCTGCCTCTTCAGAATCAATCGTATTCATCATATTATCAAATATTTACTTCCTTTTTATTCTTTCTTATTCATATTCCTATTTCCAATGAATATGGATGATATTCTTCATGTGAGAAGGAAACTTTACATTTGACACACAATCAAATATTGATTCGAAGCTTTGTGGCAAGTAATCTGTGATATGTCATAATGACTCTAATCTTTTAAGTAGATAAAAAATGATAACCAAACCATATGATTGGAAGCTAGTTGCATTCTTTATGTTTTTCTCATCTAATACTCTATTTAGACTCTTTAGCTTCTCAAATGTTAATTGCCACATTTGATCTCTTCAATTTCCAAATACGGCTTGGGCCTGAGTTCTTTATTTCATTTTGTTATCTGCATATGGTCAAACATTTTGACCATCTTCTATCTACTGTAACCTTTTATATATTTTCTAAGAAATGATATGTGTCTTGTAGTTCCTTCTTCAATTGGACAATCCATGTGTCTCTTCAAGATCTTCTCTGCAATTTTGGAGATACGGTGTTGAATGGATGCTGCCTCTAATGGGCCAATCAGATTATGTCTAGTTGAAGCAGGCTTTTGAGCACATACTCGCATCTCTTTTAAATCTGAAATTTTAGTAAACATAGTTGATGCTACACGTAGAAGTGCAGATCCTTGAGCAATTGATGCCTTCCTTGTAACTCCATTCCTCAAGGTTGCATGCAAAATTAGATCAAGTTTAATCTAATTTTCAATGAAAGGATTTTTGTTAGCTTCTTAAACAAATGGTAAAAGTAAGCTTGTAGTATTCTCCACTGTATTAACTATAAAAGCTTCTAATGAATCTATATTAGGAACTATTCGTGCCTGAATTGCGACTTCAAGGCCATAAGAGTGGGCAAATCCACCAGTAGTTGATCCGAGTGATGACAGTGGTTGTCTTCCACATAATCTACATTTTCCAAGACTCTATACTAAGACTCGGGGACTCTATAGCAGGCAACCTCCTAAGAAGACTTGAAACTTGTCATAGTAATATATGATATTTCACCTTTTTGCATAACTAAAAGGAAGTAATACAAAACTCAAATGCAACTGTTCAGCATTTTGATAGCACTATGAATGCATGTCCAAGGATTATTTAAATTCCATTTTTTAAATCCAAAATCCATCAATGTATGCCCCGTGTAGATACTTTGAGTCTCTATACACACAACACCATTCTTATATTCAAAAAGATGAGGTTTCAAAATGGTTGCATGAGGCAGCTTTGATTTCTTCCAATATTCCTCTAATGGTGAATCACATAATTTAAAAATTTTGGGTAGCTGCTCTACCTCTGTGCATCTAGGCATTATTGGTTTTCTTGCCAATAGTTCTACCAAGATGTAACCTGCACTCCAAAGATCAACAGTTCCATCATATTCTGTAGCCTCTAAAAGAAGCTCTAGAGGCTAATACCAAATGGTAACAACTTAGTTAGTCATGAGCTACTTTTGATCAGAATTGTAAAATGTTACTAATCCAAAATTGGCAACCTTTAAGAGACCGCTATTGTCAAGAAGTAGATTGGAACTTTTAATATCATGATGCAAGACACCTCAGTTATGACAGTGCTCTAGTCTTGAGAGCAACTGGTGCATGTAAAATTTTACTTGAGGTTTAGTAAAAACAACTCCTTTAGAGGCTGCAAGACCTACAAGATCATGCTCCATGTATTCAAATACAAGGTACAAACTACAATACATTCTCAAGGTCACCAATCCCTCCAAACTCACAACATTTGGATGATCTAGATATCGCAGCACCAAAATCTCCCTGGCCATAAACTTTACACTTTCAGGCTCCAGATTATCAAAATGACCCTCCTTTAGAGAAATAATTTTTCTAGTATCAATATCTCGAGCTTTGTGAACATTGCCAAATGTTCCTTGCCCAATAAACCCATATCATCGATCTTTGATTATTAACATGCTTTTCTAATTATTTTAAAACTGAAACCTGATCCTTTGTCAACCAGTCAAATTGGTCTTATGCTTTTCACTTCAAAAATGGTAGTATTAGGAGGATGCAAAGAAAACCAAGCATGCATTGTTGAATATGTCTTCTTATATGTAATTATGTGGATGACCAATTGTTTTGGTTTTTCAAAATTTCTTACAACTGATGAAACTACTACAGATGCTGCAATGACATTATCAAATGCTAGGACAATATGATGATAGATGCTATCTGAAATATGATGCACTAATTCTTGAAATGGTAACTGCCTCCAGGCATGAGCATCTGAGGAATACTTGTCAGAGAGCCCAAGGGAAAGGCAATGCAAGCCTTTTGGGATGCTTCTTGATGCAATCTATATATATCGATATTCTTCTAGCTTATGATATTAAATATTCCTTTCCATTTGCTCAATCACAGGAAGATACCAATGAAATATTATTGTAATTGGCTATTATTGAACTTCCACCATAGTAATTTATCTTTGAAAGAGTCACCATCTTAAATGTTGTAGATACATCATCATTTCTGCAATTTGGCATGGTTCCTGAAGGAAAGCATCCTAAAGATGGTCTATTGGAATCAATTTGATATGATCTGGTTGGATACCACATATACCAGCAGTAGTGCAGGGACTCAAAACTGTAGCCCAATCTACAATCCATCTAGGGCCATTGTTGGCATCCCATTTCAATTCTTTACAACACAACCAAGGACCATTGAATTATTTATAAATGATTAGCACAATATTGTATTAATCATATGAGAAAATCCCAACAGATCCCCCATATAGGGCTAGAGATCACAGCTTCACAATCATCCTTTATCTGAGAAGATCATCAATGAGAACATGATATCCTTGTCGGGCTTGGAGCTATCACCTACCCAACATGAAAACACTTTGAACCGACCCACCTAGCTTATAAATGAGAGGGTAAGAGAAAGAGAAACCTGACAAGGATAGCCTACCTATGAAGGACTTAGACCTAGACTCAAGACTGACTAGACTGACCTGATATGACCAATATTGCCAAAAAAAATGGCTGACTTAAAGTCAGGCAACAACTAGCTCTAACTAGGGAATATGTATTACAAAGTGCATAGAGAATCCAACATCTCTGGTTAAGAAATTACCTTAAGCATTGGGTTACAGAGTCTAGACTGAAGATCAATGAGGAAGTGTATATAGGGAGGACAAAGGGGAGCAAGGAAAACTGAAACAAAGCGAGAGAAAACAACCAAAAAAAACTAAGCAAGAAGAAGCTACACTACAACACAACAAAATTGGAAAGAAAAACTTATTTACAAAAGGTGAGGAAACCTCATTGGTAGGACCAACAATAAAGAAAGATTCATATGTGTCCATTCATGGGAAGAGAAAAGTATGAACCTCTTCTGAATAGAGGAAGATGCTTCATTAATTTGAAACAACATAGGTAATCTTTAGCTACTCCTTCACTATTGAACTTAAGCCCCAAATCCTTTTGCAACATGATGACCCACAAGATCTTTCCAAACAGCCATGCCTCATTAGAGACCTCTGATTCATCTATGCTTCCATGTACATCCTTCCTTTCATACTCAAACTTCTATGATGGAAGAAAGTATTCAACATATTCTGGATGCATTACAGGAATATAATTCATTTCATCTTTTTCAGCATTATCATCTTCATTTTCTTTGTTATCATCCTTAGTTGAGATATCAACTTTCAAATCATAATTAACAAAATTAGAGCATTGCAAATCTTTTAGGAGAGAAATATCATCATACCGTTTGCAAGCACTGTCAAAAACAACTTTTGATTCTGAACCAGAGCTAAAAAATGCATCCCTATTTTCGACATGTTCTACCTTCTTTGGTGAAGAAGAAAAGCAATCACTAGATTTTTTATATGTTGTTGGAAGATACTTACATGTGTTTATTTTATTACCAACAAAATGATCAAGAATACTAGCATCAAAAAAATTGCAAGCATCATTAACTTTAGATTTCAAGCTTGGGCTAAAATTGAATGGTTCTTTATTACCCATAGACTCTATCAAAACTGAAACATCCTCTTCATATCCAACATTTGTTAAATTTGAAAAATCCTCCTCTGAATTCAAAACTTCAATATTTGAATTAACTATAGAAGATCCATATGTGTCTGATACCATGAATTGATCATTCTTTATTTCAAGATTATGAATATCTTCATCTAATTCTTTATCTTCCACATGACATTTTAAAACTTCACCAGTCATTGAAATCTCTTCCTCTTCAACATTTACATTCTCAGATTTAATAGGATGACCACTAGAACATAATGCAGCCAACATGTTTGTTTTAGGATAGTTTTCAGGAAGACAACAATTTAAAATATAATCCCCATTAATTTCTCTTTCAATTTTTCTGATCATTTCTTCAATCATATTTTCAGATTTGACAAAACATTTTTCCACTATTTCTTCAAGACACATAGATTCTAATATGGTATCATCACAAACCTTTGCAACTTGAAAATCAATTTCATAAAAAATTTCAATGGAATTCAACTCTTCATGTTTTGCATTAACTATCTGATTATTCTCATCAAAGACTTCATGCAAAGGTTTATCCTTATTTTCTTCAAATCTAAAACTTTTAAAATTAGAGTTAAATGAAGGTATGAAAGAAAACTCTTTGTCAACTGTTCTTACCAATTCTTCATCATTGAGAAGGTTGTCTTCATTTGCTGAAGGTTTTGCTTTTGGGAAACCAAGCTTCTCTTGCTGTTCAAAATTCAAACCATTGATTGATATGATCTCTTCATTCTGCTCATTGATTCTATCCACCTTAGGAATGCTTTCTGCAACTTCAATGACTTTAGCATGCTGGACCAAAAATGGATTCTTTTTTTTGCAGTTCTAAGAGTGGTTCTAGATTCATACTTACTACATTAGGCTCAGTATTAGGAGAACAAGTCTCATTTCCAACCTTAAATGATGGATCTAAAGGTGTAACTAATGACTTCATAGGAAATTCTATTGAGAAGCAAGGAATAATAACAAACTTTTCTTCCTTTTGTGGTGGTTCAGGCTGGAAATTCTTTTCATGCTGATTACCTTCTTCATGTTGATGGCTCATCCAAGGTAACACTGATGATGAAGAAAATTTAGGCTCTCTCAAAGTAGGGAAGATGGGAGGAGATAAAGCATCCTTTTTAGAACTTGGATTAGTGCTTTTCTATCTGAACTCCTGGAGAACATAGAATCTCTTTTCAATCAGCTTCCACAATTCTCTGGACCGATGGTCTTGAGCTAAACTTAAGTTATTTCTTGTGGCATAGCTGACACTCTCTTTAAATTTTCTCCAGAGTTGTTACAACATAGGATCATCATCAATCACAATCTCTTCAACAGATGGCAAAAGTTTCTTTTTATATTTTAAATCATTTCTCAGAGGAATTTGACCTTAATATATTTCCTCAAATTATTTGTACAACAGAGTAACAGAAATCTGTATAAACTTCATCAAAGTAACAAGAAAGAGAATGATGTTACCTCAATCATGAGAAACCAACTTTCTAGCAAGTTCTCTCAAAATCTATTCTAATAGGCATGATCTTTTTACAACGGAGTCGCCAATCTTTGAGTAGCAGAGAAAATGAATATTGTAGCTTGAAAAACCAAAGTATTCTTCCTCTTAGTCACCAAAAATATGAGCTAGGAACCTGAATGATAAGAACTTTCAAATCCTTCAAACTCTGATAAGAAACTAGAATTCTTTTAAAGACATAGAGTCACCAATCTCAAATAGAGATAACAGTAATAAAACTAGAGGTACATCTCTAGCACTGGTCTTCTTTTCCAACTCCCCAGTGGAGTCACCAAAAATTTGTTGGTAAACAGATCGTCCTTTTAAATAAACTCTCAAAATGCCCAAATTTAAAAGAACAATTAGATGCCAACAGTTGGATAATCTATCATGAAATTGATAGATTTCCTCTAAATTGGAAGGTACAACTCCCTTATGAAATGATATGCAATGAAATTTTTTATTTCCTAAACTAACTGGATTCATTCTTAACCCAAGAATAGAAGAGGAAAACCAAGCTAATCCTAGGAAGGACTAACTCAGGCAGCTTTTAGATCCTAAATCTAGCCAACTTCAAGAATTCATACATCTTATGACTCCCTGTCATTGGTAATGTGCTATGAATACAATAAATGTAAATGCAAATACAATGTAAATGAAATTAGAAAGAAAGGTCATCTATTTTGGTCCTTGTAATAGAAACGGCTACAAACACTTCTTATCCATAGCACATTTGTTATCCAATTCTAAGATGTAAGATATTGCCCAAAATCAATTAACACAACTCTCAGATTGCGAATAATAAAAAAAAACCCCTTTAAACTCTCTGGTTTAACAAAGATCTCATTATTATGAACGTAGCAAATAATGATGCTCTGATCATTATTACTTACAACTCAGTATCAAATCTATTTTATAAATGAAATAGAAAACCCCCCCAAATGCAAGAAACAAAAAATTAAAAAAATTAAATGTGCTCCTCTCCCTACTCCAACTCTCTAATTGTATGCAAAAAAAGTAGAACCCCCCCTATTTTTCATCAAAAAAGGTTATCGATAAATATCTTTCCATGACCTTTCGGTTTCATCCTGCCTCTTCAGAATCAATCTTATTCATCATATTATCAAATATTTACTTCCTTTTTATTCTTGCTGATTCATATTCCTATTTCCAATGAATATGGATGATATTCTTCATGTGAGAAGGAAACTTTACATTTGACACACAATCAAATATTGATTCGAAGCTTTGTGGCAAGTAATCTGTGATATGTCATAATGACTCTAATCTTTTAAGTAGATAAATTATGATAACCGAACCATATGATTGGAAGCCAATAGGATTATTTATGTTTTTCTCATCTAATAATCTATTTAGACTCTTTAGCTTCTCAAATGTTAATTGCCACATTTGATCTCTTCACTTTCCAAATACGGCTTGGGCCCGAGTTCTTTATTTCTTTTTTTTTTTTTGCATATTATCAAGCATTTTGACCATCTTCTATCTACTATAACCTTTTATATCTTTTCTAAGAAATGATATGTGTCTTGTAGTTGCTTCTTCAATTGGACAATCCATGTGTCTCTTCAAGATCTTCACTGCAATTTTGGAGATACGGTGTTGAGTGGATGCTACCTCTAATGGGCCAATCAGATTATGTCTAGTTGAAGTAGGCTTTTGAGCACATACTCGCATCTCTTTTAAATCTGAAATTTTAGTAAACATAGTTGATGCTACACGTAGAAGTGCAGATCCTTGAGAAATTGATGCCTTCCTTATAACTCCATTCCTCAAGGTTGCATGCAAAATTAGATCAAGTTTAATCCAATTTTCAATGAGAGGATTTTTGTTAGCTTCTTAAACAAATGGTAAAAGTAAGCTTGTAGTATTCTCCACTGTATTAACTATAAAAGCTTCTAATGAACTTGCATTAGGAACTATTCGTGCCTAAACTATGGCTTCAAGGTGATAAGAGTGGGCAAATCCACCAGTAGTTGATTCGAGTGATGACAGTGGTTCTCTTCCACATAATCTACATTTTCCAAGACTCTGTACTAAGACTCGGGGACTCTATAGTAGGAAATCTTGTAAGAAGACTTGAAACTTGTCACAGTAATATATGATATTTCACCTTTTTGCATAACTAAAAGGAAGTGATACAGAACTCAAATGTGACTATTCAACATTTTGATAGCACTATGAATGCATGTCCAAGGATTATTTGAATTCTATTTTTTTAATCCAAAATCCATCAATGTATGCCCCATGTAGATACTTTGAGTCTCTATACGCACAACACCATTCTTGTATTCAAAAAGATGAGGTTTCAAAATGGTTGCATGAGGCAGCTTTGATTTCTTCCAATATTCCTCTGATGGTGAATCACATAATTTAAAAATTTTGGGCATTTTCTCTACCTCTATGCATCTAGGCATTATTGGTTTGCCTACCAATAGTTCTGCCAAGATGTAACCTACACTCCAAATATCAACAGTTGCATCATATTCTAAAGCCTCTAAAAGAAGCTTTGGAGGCCAATACCAAAGGGTAACAACTCTGTTATTCATGAGCTACTTTTGATCAGAATTGTAAAATGTTGCCAATCCAAAATCGGCAATCTTTAAGATATCGCTATTGTCAAGAAGTAGATTGAAACTTTTAATATCATGATGCAAGACACCTCGGCTATGATAGTGCTCAAGTCTTAAGAGCAACTGGTGCATGTAACATTTTACTTGAGGTTCAGTAAAAACAATTCCTTGAGAGGCTGCAAGACCTACAAGATCATGCTCCATGTATTCAAATACAAGGTACAAACTACAAGACATTCTCAAGGTCACCAATCCCTCCAAAATCACAACATTTGGATGATCTAGATGTCACAGCACCAAAATCTCCCTTGCCATAGACTTTACACTTTCAAGCTCCAGATTATCAAAATGACCCTCCTTTAGAGCAACAATTTTTCCAGTATCAATATCTCAAGCTTTGTAAACATTGCCAAATGTTCCTTGCCCAATAAACCCATATCATCGATCTTTGAATATTAACATTCTTTTAAAATTATTTTAAGACTAAAACCTAATCCTCTATCAACCAGTCAAATTGGTCGTATGCTTTTCACTTCAACAATGGTAGGATTAGGAAGATGCAAAGCAAACCAAGCATGCATTGCTGAATATGTCTTCTTATATGTAATTATGTGGATGACCAATTGTTTTGGTTTTTCAAAATTTCTCACAGCTAATAAAACTACTACAGATGCTACAATGACATTATTAGATGCTAGGACAATATGATGATAGATGCTATTTGAAAGATGATGCACTAATTCTGGAGATGGTAACTGCCTCGGGGCATGAGCATTTGAGGAATACTCCTTAGAGAGCCCAAGGGAAAGGCAATGCAAGCCTTTTGGGATGCTGCTTGATGCAATCTATCTATATTGATATTCTTCTAGCTTATGATATTAAATCTTCCTTTCCATTTGCTCAACCACAGGAAGATAGTGATGAAATATTGTTTTAATTGGCTATTATTGAACTTCCACCATAGTAATTTGTCTCTAAAAGAGTCACCATCTTAAATGTTGTAGATACATCATCATTTCTGCAATTGGCATGGTTCCTGAAGGCAAGCATCCTAAAGATGGTCTATTGGAATCAATTTGATATGATCTGGTTGGATACCACATATACTAGCAGTAGTGCAGGGACTCAAAACTGTAGCCCAATCTACAATCCATCTAGGGCCATTGTTGGCATCCCATTTCAATTCTTTACAACACAACCAAGGACCATTGAATTCTTTATAAATGATTAGCACAATATTGTATTAATCATATGAGAAAATCCCAATAGATCCCCCATATAGGTCTAGAGATCACAGTTTCACAATCATCCTTTATCTGAGAAGATCATCAATGAGAACATGATATCCTTGCCAGGCTAGGAGCTATCACCTACCCAACATGACAACACTTTGAACCGACCCACCTATCTTATAAATGAGAGGGCAAGAGAAAGGGAAACCCGACAAGGATAGCCTACCTGTGAAGGACTTAGACCTAGACTCAAGACTGACTAGACTGACCTGATATGACGAATATTGCCAAAAAAAAATGGGTGACTTAAAGTCAAGAAACAAATATCTCTGAGTTGTTGTGATTCTAATTCTTTGAAAACCCTTTTATTTTTTGCAAGGAAAATAACATTTTCCATCACTATTTCTTTTGAACTAAGACCACAATCTAGCAATTTTTTCCTTATTTTGTTCTGGGTTCATATTGTTAGGTGTGGACTTTCTTCACAAGCAAATATTCAGGCTATAAAATTATATCAAATATAAGCATTCAAGCATTAATAGTATTTTTTATATAATTGATAATAATAAAATAATAAAATATTACTATCTCTTCAGTAAATATGGAATCTAAAAAAATCAAATGAATTATATAATATTAATGTTATTTTTTAATAATATTATATATTGGCATTGATCAAGAAACATTGGGGGGTGGGATAAACTTGACTTTCTAATGTGCATGATGTACAACCAAGGTCTTCCCCCCAAAAGGTAATGATTAGGAGATCCAAAAATCACATAAATAGGAGTATCTATAATAAATAGACATACTTTAATATGTAAGATAATGATGGCTATTTATTTATTAGAAACATTATCAATGTCCTATATAGGAATGTTATTAGGTTTAATGGTTGGAATATCAGCTTTGGTCTCTTTCAATATGTTCATACTAAAAACATTTAACCTATAACCATTATCAATTAAGGTCCTATGAATGTGATTACCATTAATAAGGAAAATTAGCATAAGGGAATCATATTGATCTTTAAATCCTTTAGGAGTTAAATAATCTTGACTAAATACAATTTTAGGTGGGATAGGAGTAGCATTCATGCATTTGAAAAGGGAATGTATCTTATCTGTATTAGGAGGTGGAGTTGGAAGAGTAGTTAAATATCTTTGCAAGGCTTCATGATATGTAGGAGAAGTTTGAAGTTTCCAAAGAGAAATCTTGGCTGAAGTATTACATAATTTCTCTACCATGTCATACTCCTTTCTAATATTTTGAGGAAGATGAGGTGGAGGAGGAAGAAAAGGTTGAGAAGGTGGGAGAGAAGTAGGAAGATTATAAGGTTGAAATTCTAGGATACATCAATTACTATAAATATGATTAGCACAAGATACACTGCCAATTCATGAAGATTCATAGCATAGAATTTTTTTCTTAGTCTTCTTTTCCCTAAGAGAAGGAATTGTAAATGATATTGAAAGGAGAATATGATCTATGAAAGTAAGTTTTGAAATGGAATAAGGATAATTTTCTCACCATGAGGGATAGTAGAGGACAAAGATTCATATATGCAATATTAAAAAACTATCAAAATGAAACTATTTTAGATTTGGTGCTTTATTCATAGACTATGAAAATTATAAAACTCTAGCTATAGGTCAAATCAGGGTATAGGTCTAAATAGGTTTAATCTATACCTAGGTATTGTAATAATATGATTTTGGTCTAGTAAATTATGTGCCCCTATTTGAAATAATCAAATTAACCTAATACTAGATCTTATTATGCAATAAATGTGCTTTGCATAATTAAAACAATCATTAAATTGATTATATCCTAAAATTTGATCAACTTGTTATATGTCTCATTTAATTAAAATAAAATTTCCCTTTTAATTAAATAATTAAAATTCCTCTTATTATGTGCACATATTTCCAAATTCTAAATTCAAAATAAAATAAATTAACTCAATTTAAAGTGCACAACATTTTGGAAACTTCTAAAATAGTGTGTACATGTAAATGGTATTGACATGGACAATAGTGTGTAAATGAAACATGGGTTTAGAACTAGATATTTTATTTAAAACCCTGTGAATTAAAGAATGTTTAAGTACTTAAAAAATAGAAAAAAATTATCTTTGTTATTTTGTGCCAAATAGATTTAATATTGCCAGTTACTATCATATTCTTGATAAGTATCAAGTCCCTAGTACCAAAAAATTGCCTTTCCATGTGGTCTAGCTTAAATGATTTTTTTACATTTTTCTTTTAAAACCAAAGAAAGGGTCTGGGAATGGCAGCCACCAGTAGGGTTGAGAGGTGTTGCCCCTCCTGTTGTCTTGGGGCATAACCATAGGCATGTTCATGACACATACTTTTTTTTGTCATTCATTGCTTTTTGTCTAAGTTATTGATCTTGATACTAGTTCAGGTTTTCATTTTGGGGTTCATTTTGTGGATATGGTCAAAATACATTTTGGGATATTATAAATATAAAATAAATTAAAAACATATGAAGATAATAGCCTAAGATTATTTGTGGTCTTATCTTTCACTTATATAGTTGACTCTTTTGACCACTCTCTTTCTACAATTTCTAAAGAATTTAGGTCTCTAACTTACTTCACCTTTTCCTTATGCTTTCTCTCCTCATCTAATGATGGATTATAATGTAAACTAAAGAATTTATATACAAAATACTAACACAATCAAATAAAAAACAATATTAAAAAAATTGCAGATTGTAAAATCTACTCACTAGAGTGTAAACTTTGAAATTTGGTTAAATAATTCTCTACCTCTAAGAGACACCCAACACCTATAAACATAAGAGAATGAAAAAAAGCATGTGTGGATGTAATTAATTTTTAAAAATGTGGAAGATTACATATAAAACTTGAAATAGAGAACAAATTTATGAAAATAAGCGACAAAATAATTAGTGGGAAAGAAATGGCCTAACTTTGACATTCAACATGTCACATGCATATCAACATGCTACAAATGAATTTAAATTTTTATAAAAAACCCCTAATACATCAAACTTTTTAATATGACTTTATAAAAAAACCCTAATACATTTCACTACCAAGATTAAGTGCTAACGCTTAAGAATCTTCCCTTAAGAGCATTTCATTACTACTAAAATGATGCTTTAACAATAAGCAACTATCGAGAACTACAACAACTACCAATTTCCCTAGTTGTAAGCTATACATAGCCCAGGTTTGAATTTTAGGCTTATTTAGTACACTATAGGAACATAAAAACATCACATTTTAAAGTCAAAAGGCCAAAGGATTTTAAGATAGACACTAAAATAGTGGCCAATTGCCATGAATCATAAGCTACAAAGTGGCACTAATTCGACTCTTGGGCCAATTTAGAACAAAAACAAATGAAAATCACACCTTTAGGTTAGAAGTTGAAATATTTTAATGACAAAAAAGCTACTATCAACATATAAAATCTCTTACCTTCAACAATGCTATAAAAATATTTGTGTTTTAAGCCTCCCTATTGTGTGCCCACACTTTGCCATGTGAATGAATGAAGATTCACTTTTTTTTAAAATATCCCCAACAACATCAAAATTTTGATGGTAAACTTAATTGTCATCAAAATTTTGATATTATCGAGATCATAGTTTAAAAAAATGAATTTAACAAGCCAAATTGGCTTGTCATTGAAAATCTAGGTTGAAAATGACCCCAAATGTACTAGCTCCCCATTGTTAGTGCATATACGCATGACAAAAAGACCAAACTACTTCTCCACAAATGTCTTAAAGATTCAAAAGAAATCAAAGACATCACACTTATACTTCAAAAAGTACACCCATGTGCATCTAGAGAAGTCATTGTTGGTAATCTAATTGAAAAGATCATTATTGAAGAAGAGAGACTATTGCAAAGAAGGAGATTGTTGATAAAGAATGTTTTGAATCATTGTTTTTTCACTAATGTCAAACCTAATATTTGTTGGAATGGAAATTGCTTATAAGATCCAAGTACTATCACTTAGTTGATTGATGAAGAGGATTTAACCAACAAGATTTAACAAAAGTACCTAGGGGAAAGGTTGAGTTATGGTTTTTTAATGAAGTACAAGGATCAGTTAAGACAATGGTAAAATGATGTATTGATAGTATACTTGAAGATATAGATGTTGGACACACTTAGAAACACTGGAAGAATAAGTTGTAATAAGGTTTTCTGCAAAGCTTAACTAAGTTCATTAGTAAGTGTCGATCAAGCTAGTTCATGTAGAGTAGATCTTTAGTTAGTGCCAAGAAAATGCAAAATCTAGTGTGTGCAAAGTGAAATAGAAGGAGCTAAGAAAAGTAACAGGTGTCGAGCATCAAAAAACTTAGTGGATGCTAAGTGAATCCATAGTAGGTGCCAAGCATCAGTAAAATGTAGTTGGTGTTGAGTAACACAGTATCTATTGGGCACCAAAATTTCAATAATGCCGAGCTGTTGCATTATTTGAAAAGTCAAAGATTTTCTAGATTTGAGCTAACAAGTTTGTTATCTTGAATTTTTTGAATGAAATGGAGGATAAAGATGATGAGCTAGTGGGCACAAAATTTTAGATAAACCATTTTTGGGTGAATTCAGGAGAGTTCTTCGTGATGTTTCTCGAAGGAACAAGATATGGGTTATATTCATTGAATCCTACCTAATCCATTGGATCTAAAATTAAAAGGAGGGAAGAATCAAGTGGGAAAAGTATTCAAGATCTCTATTTAAGGAGTCATAGGCCTAGAAGCTAGAGTTGCTGAGGTGCCAAATTGTGAAGTTGTTGAAGGGTGTCAAGAAGAAGGCATTGAGAAGGAAGGAAAAAAGTACAAAGACTCTACTTCGATAAGTGTTCATATAGGAGATTGTATTGGTACATCAAGCATAAAGACTCAAGGAGACAAAGCTTGAATGGAGGACAAGATGTTAGAGCTGCAAAGACTAAAAGCTAGGGAAATTTGAGGACTAAACTAAGATCTAAAATTTGCAAGTTGTGAGTTGTATCAGGTCAAAAACACTTGTTGTTACTCTCTAACAATTGTATCAATTAGGGTAAAATCTTATGGACTTAGGTTGGTTTAATAGCCATTTTTAAATCCTTTAACAGGGTGGCAATTCAAGTGAATGTTCTAAAGTCCTCTAACCAGGCCCACTTCTAATAGGGTGGTTAAATTCTTTAACTAGGTCACATTTAACAGTGTGTTGTAGCTTTTAATAGGGTAGGCCTTTCACAGGGCATCATGTTAGAAGAGTGACCCTCATCTGAGGAGGAACCCTTCGGTTCTCATGGTATCAGACTACTACTAGGATTACATCAAATAATGCATATGCCCTTGCCACCATATCTACTAGTGGTAGCCCAACTATTTGTGTCATTTTTCTTTCAAAATACATGTGATTCCTTAGTCTCAATCCTCTCCTCATTGTATCCAAAAGGGTCATCTGTACCATATCCTCATCAAAAATCCTAATGGGAATAAGTCCCCCCACCCATGCCTTTGAACCATGCAACAAATAACCACTAAATGCCTCATCTAATGCTGTTGCATTTACAAATGATGGAGTTATGCAGATCTCTTGAATCTTCATCAATGTTCTTTACTCGGGTAACACACAATATATGTTTGAGTACAATATGGATAATTCTTGAGTTTGATGGAATGGACGTAGTTCCCTTGGCATCAGCACTCCATCTCCTATTATGCACCTTATTGCATGCTCCACCTCTCCAAGCATTACTTGGAATAGTATGTAAAAAGTCTCCCCTCATGTATGTTGATTCTAGAGGAAATTCCCATGTTAAAATGGGAATTATCACTCAAAAATTCAGCATTTTGTGATCCATCTCCTTTCTACACCCTACATTCAATATAAAAATTCATAAATATAATATTTTTATGACAAATAGCTAATATTGATTACTCTACTATCATATGCATTACCTTCACCAAGAATTAGATCGATTGAAGATTCTTAAGTAAGGCTCCAAATGCTTCTTTCAACTCCATCCTCTTTGTTTGCATCTTATAGTATTTCCTCTTTTTTTTTTCCTTCTTTTCTCTTTGATTACACTATTGATTTCCCAATGCATCTTATTGGATTTCTTTGGCTCACTTATAGCTTTCTATTCTGGTTATATTCTTTTGTAACTGCTAACTTTGATATCATTGTTTTAACATTTCTGCACATGTATGTATGAAGATAAGAGTTTTTCTACATGTAATTTTTTTTTACTAAGTATTATCAGCCTTCATTATTCCAAAAAAATTTAATTAATTTTTTTATTATTTAAAAAAGTACTTTATTTGGTTTGGAGGGTCATTCCTATGCCAATCGTAATGACAATACATTTCTTTGACTATGATTAGATAAAATTTCATTATTTCATTTTATCAAACTTCTATAGATAATTACTATTCGAACTCAAGATATTTTGTCTTTATACAAAATGATCATTCTACTTGAATAATAATTTTATAAAAGGATCCTCTCAATATTTTTGTTAAAAGTAAATCATTATTTTTTCAAGTATTGTGACTTATCATTTGCATATATTTATTTAAGTATATTATATGGGTGCACACATAGATTCCCAAATAAATATATAATTTCTTATGACTATGATGATTTAGAAATTGGGATATTCCTTTCGAAAATGAATTAAGTACTTGTGTTTACCCTCAATGGAGTTTTCTACCAAATATCCATATATTGTTTATTTTTCATTGATCTTCCTTGATCACTGCATTTACCATAATTCTTTGGATTATGAGATATCTTACACATTTTCCTTCAACTTTATTGTGATATATTGATGTGCACATAGTTGCAACTTTATGTTTTTATAGCATCATTCTATTCCCATGTTGGCACTTTATGGTTTTATACCATTGTTTATATGAAGTTACTTTTCTTTTGAGTTGCATAGGGAACCTATTTTTGAAGGTTAATTATGTAGGTCTCCTTAGTATGAATGAAGCATAGTTTCCTTATATGGCCCATGGAGTACCCATCCATTCTATGTGCACTTAATTTCTATGGAGTCTCCCTCCATTTGGTTCAATTTGTTCCAATTTGAAAGGCTCATATTTATGGAGTTTCCCTCCATTTGGTTCCATTGTTCCACTATGAAAGGATGATATTTATATGGAGTTTCCCTCCATTTGGTTCTATTTGTTACTATTTGCAATTTTGATACTCATATGTTGTTTCCCTCCTTTTAATCAATATGTGATAATACTAATCTAATCAACATGTCCCTCCTTTTAATTTAATTCATATATTAATGTGATAATGCTCTGCATACTTTATTACTTAGATCATGTGTCATGTAGGTTATGGAGGGATGCCCCCATTAACTTGTAGTGAGATGATTCATTGAGTGGACTATCTATATCCAGGTGATTGATATAATTTTGATGCAAGTATCATTAGTTGGCCTTGTTTGTGGTCATTTGTGCATTAGTATATACTTTTCATGAGAACATTGATCAATAATTTTAATCAATTTGTCTTTTTTTGATTATTTTTTAGCATATAATTTATCTTGACATCAGGTTAACTCCATTGATTTGTGGTAACATGTTTTATTTTCCTCTCCATTTCTCTATGAGATTTTTTCTTATCCTTTTCCAAAAGGATTTCTGATTTGAGTATAAGATGAAATAATCCTTGTGGATAGTTGTCTTGTTCCTTGTGTCTATTTTTTTTAGGTCATCAATCAAAGCACATACAAGACATTATTATTTGGTGTACATATCATATGCACCATGATTTGACTTGCAAATGCACAACACATTTCTCTTGGCCCTACAAAGATCTACCCACACTCACAATAGACCTCTTGCACAATTGAAGACATTCTTAAAGATCAAGTTGCTACTTTCTAAAGAGATATTTCAATTTCATTGTAAAAATTTGGTTTTACAACCCTTTGATGTAAGCTACCCAAGTAAAGATTAAGGGGGTATATTAGAGATATTAATCCTTCCTTGGATGTTTTTAATTGGGATATTCCAAGAATACCTAAATGTAGTTTTTCCTATTGTACACATGTGGAGGACATGTCATTTACTTGTCCTTTAGTCCACATGTGAGGATAACTTATTTTTTTAATTTCTTTATAAGGAAAATAGTTATTCCTCTTTAAGAGGATTATGACACTTGTTATGCACACACATATGAATGTGGAAATCATTCACATGGGAGTAACAAATAACTCCTCTTCTCATCTCTTTATAAGAGATTCTTCTTTCTCATTCTAACAACACATAATCACTATGTAGTTCACATAATGAACCCTTTGGCTCCACATTATCTCTCTCTCACTCTCTCACCATTATTTAGGCATTTGCCTCATTCATATAATTCACAAGGGGTTTTCTTTTCTTTTCCCTTTCAAAATCCATGTCTCCTATTTCGTGTTGATCTTGGAAAGCTCATATAAAGTATGGTAATTATTTTCATTACAAACTCTTTTGGATTAATTTATGGTTCTAGTTCATTTCGATTTTATTATTTCTAACAAATTTAAATTTACTACACATGAAAACTCACATTTACAAAATCAATACATCACAATGAGGCTTTGAATATTCCAAAGGTTTACCTTGGATATGGCATGTTCACATGGGCTTGAGCCTTGGTTCCCCCTTAAATCCTATGGTCAACTTCCTGCACACTAAACTTGAGCATTAGTAGTCTAAGAAAATCATGTAATAAATAAGTAAAAGTGTGCAATAAATCATTATCACATTCAACATTAGGAAAATATCTACATTTTGATGATCTACACTTATGTCATCTACAAATATGTCATCAAAATGTTGAATTAGAAGTATCATAATACAAATATGTCATCTATGCTAGGGCCAATCAGGTGAGGCCTCGCATATCATTACTTGATAGAGATGGTACAAGAGCAAGATGTGAGACTAGATTATGTAAACAAAAGGAATAGTTAGATGACATATTCACTAAGGTAGTACCTAATGATGCTTTTGATTATCTTAGAGGAAAGTTAGGGGTCATCCCCCTACCTAAAGAAAATTGAATAGAGATGTTGCATTGTATCAATTTTTACAAGAATAATATTTTATAGATTGATGTAAGAGGTCACACTTTAGCATCCGCCTAAAGGTGTGAGAAGAAAGACACTAAGTTATGGGTAGAAGAAGGGTTAAGGAGTTAATTTTGAGATGACATTTTTGTATGAGTCAAAACAGTGACATTTAGATTATGTGAAATGGTATGTCTTTGTGGCATTGTTGTCAAAGAGAAAGAGATTAACATGATTAAGTTACCATACAAGGATGTATATAAAGAGGGAGAGTATTATTGAGTTACCATACAATATTGATCAGTTTAAGAGATGAGATTGCATGTGAGAGAGGGAGAAGTTATGTAGGAGATAATGATTGTAGTCAAAATGTTGACACATGTCAAGGTTTCTAAAAGAGAGAGTATATATTGAATTGATTAATAAAGAGAGAATAAAAACATAGAGGGAGAAGACAATACAATATTAATGTTTTGGATCGGTCCAAAATCCTTTAATCAAGGTTGACCTAACAGTCAATTTGTAAATCCTTTAGTCAAGATGGCATTCTCATGAAATGTTCTAAAGTCATCTAACAAGGCCACTCCCAACAAGGTGATCAAATCCTTTAATAGGGTCACATTTAGAAGCTTGTTTTATAACCTTTAATAGGGTAGGCTCTTAACCAAACTCACTTCAAAAGAGTGAAAACTTGGTAGCAAGTTACTTGGTGTTTTTTCCCAAATTGGGTTTCCATGTCAAATCTTGGTGTCAAAGTGCTTTTATCATGCGTGGATGTTATATTTTTGCATGCTATATTTTACAATAGTTTATTTATTAGAAGTTAGAACATATAGAGATAAAGAGTTAAGATATTACTTGAAACATTAAATTTCTAATGATATGCTATAGAGACCGAGTGGGTATTTGAGTTTGATTAATATGTTTAAAGTGACTAAAAGTCGAATTCCTACATCTAGACTTGAGGATAATTGGTTCACCTCCATTTCAATTATTCTAAATCATTATAATAGATTATCCCATTCTTAAAATATGCATATATATCTCTACAAATATTATCTATGAGATAGATACAAAATCCTTTCATTGCACTAATATTTTCTATAACTAATAAGTCTTTGTAGTTCCTCTTCAAAATTGTACATGCAAGTCTCCTCTTAGATAAAATTTGCATCTATTTCAATCTTAAAAACTTCCAAAATAAACATCATATTATTACAAGATAATTTCATACTTTAGTTAACAAAATTCATTTCCTTAATATAGAAACTCTTCATAAGTTTGTTATCTTGCACACTACCAAATATTCAAATAATATTCTGCCATCCATGGGTTAACATCTAGGATGTTTTCCCAACCTTGTTAAGAAATTATTTTGGTAAATCAAAATAATCTCACAAAAAAAAAGTCATTATAATGTCTTTTAATTTGTTTCTTTATTAACCTAACACTAATAAATCTTCCATAACTCATACAAAACTTAATATCTCTTTCTATGCTCTTTCACATGTGTCATATACTATTTATATTTTATTCCCTCAGGTGAATATGACCTCATGTTCTTCTAGTGAATCTCGCCAAACAAAATAAGTTTTTTGAAGCCTATTTTTTTGTTGTGTACTTAGCCAATTTTCTAAGTATTGTGCCTTTAGACTTCACAAATAGTTCTTCAAACTCAAAATGAGTGATATGATATGATAAATAACAACCTTATCAACTACCCTTTTCCAAATTTCCAATAGTGACATGTCCATACAGTTGTACTAGTAAAAAAAATTACATAAAGAATACCTTGCTTTATTCTAATTACATAAATAAATAAAAACAAGGAAAGATTACTAATTATAACACCACCAGTTTAATATTTAATTTGAGAGATTACATCAAAGGGTATCAAACCCCAAATTATTACAATGAAATTCAAGTTGTGCTCTAGAAAGAGGATTTGTCAAAATATCAACAACTTGATCTTCAATATAACAAAGAAATTGAAATGTCTTCAAATGTGCAACAAGTCTTCGATTAATTCATATTTGTAGAGCCAAGAAGTGGAAAGGCCCTTTGAATGTGTTCAAGAGGAAGAATATCTCTATCTTCCATTGGATTCATGTTTCACAAGAATTGTAATAAAAAATATTGATGTGTTGTATGTTCCTTGATGGATCACCTGAAAATAGAAGCAAGAAACAAGGCAACTATCCATAAGGAGAATTTCATCTTATATCCAAGTTAGATTTTTTTTAGATGTTAAATTTATAAGAAATATCTCATAAAGTAAACTAAGATAGAGTGATACAAATAAATTTAACCTATCATCACAAGGAAATGAGGGTAACCTGATATTAAGATAAGTCATACACTCAAAATATAAAAAAGGGTTATATATGAAAGTATTTATCAATTCTCTCATGACTTACAAGGCACCCATCTAATGTCACTTGCATTAACATAGCATAACTCACATGGGTATAGTAAGTTTGCTAATGAGTAACTTGCTATAAGTTAATGGGTCACAATTCCATAACTTTCATGTCTCATGACCTAAACAATGAAGTATGGGAAGAACTATCACATTAGTATATATATTAAAGAAACATGAGAGACATAGATAGATTGGATGAATATGTTACTCAAGCCCAAATCAAATCAAGATGCTTATTTGCGAGCCATATTTTCTACCAAAGGGAAGGACTATGAGTAGTAACAACATTTTCCTTCAAGATGGGTGAAATCAACTAAAAATTTAGGAAAACTCCATGAATAACATCGTCTTCTGATGTAGGAGCATCCAGAGGTATAAGGGCAATCCTGTGTCACCCAAAAAAATGTACTTAGACTTAGTTTCTATTTCATGTCTTTACATTTTTGGATACCCATTTGGCTCAAATAAAGGTTTCAACTCTCATAGTTCAACTATCAGTGCGTTTGAAAATCCCAAAAAAATAGGAGCATGTATTTGGGTCATCATTTTGGTAAACTAGAAGGTGTGAATTGGCCAGATGAATGTAATCATGATTTAGAGCATTCCAAAAAAATAATCAGGTCAATAGGCCCCACGGTTTGAAAGTTATTACAGTTTTTCGAGTTTTGGAGACCTCCTAAGAATGCTTCAAAGTCAAGTTTGGGACATTAAATGACCTCGAAAAGGGTCAAAAAAGGGGGACAAGAAAATCTAGTCCATAGGCTATAGAGCGCTTCAAGAGCTTTCCGAAAATGTAAACGGTTCGTCAATCGGAGCTACGGTTCAAAAGTTATGCCTCTCGAAAGTACGGTTACCATTTCTGGATTCTTCTAGATTTGCACCAACTTCTAATGTAGCTTCTGGAACCTTCTATTTTGTCGGTGGATGCCTACTAGCACTTTCTAGAATGTACTCCTAGTCCTTAACCCTCTGGGGTCTATTTAAGGAGATTTATGGCATTGTAAAAGGCAGTTCGGAGTGGAGTTTGAGAGGAGGTACCATAAGGAGAAATTATCTCCAAATTTATGCTATTGTAAGCCCTTAGGGCATGCTTTGAAGTTTATTTTCCTATACTGGTTGTACTAGCTTATTTTCTAACTTAATATAATTTCCCTTTTCTGTTGTTTCCATTCCGTTCTTGGGTTGTGTCCCCATCAAGTGCTATCAGAGCGAGTTTTCCTAAGTGTTTAGACAGAGCGCCAACTGTGAGGCAGTTTGCACCAAGACTATGTGGTCGTGGGTTCGAGTTAGAAGATGCCTCCATGAAGAGAGCATGGTAGAAGGGCCAGAGCTATTGATCTTGAGGAGGTTAGAGCCCTCCAGAGGCAGGTACAAGCATTGCAAGAGGAACTTTGTAGAGGAGCAAATGTTGCCGCAGGTGACAATAGTGAGGATGACAATGAAGAGGAAGTAATGGGACCAGAAGAGGAAGTTGACAGGGAAGTTCTGAATCCTGTAGAGGAAAGGCTTTTTAGGGCCATTACTAAGTTTGGGAAAAGACCTACAATTGAAGTGGGTATATTTTTAGGAAATCTGAAACCAAATGAGTTGATCAATTGGATCAATGAACTGGAAGAATACTTTGAGTATGAGGATATAAGGGACCTAGACAGGGTCAAGTTTGCAAAGGCCAAACTGAAAGGCCATGCCAAAATCTAGTGGCAAGAGGTTCAACTTGAAAGACTTAGAAGAGGGAAGGAGAAGATCATAAGATGGGATCACATGGTGGACAAATTGAAGAAGTAGTTCATTCCTATGGACTATGAGCTTGATCTGTTTAAGAAGATGCATGGGTTAAAGCAAGCAAGAAGATCATTCCAAGAATATATAGAGGAGTTTTACTGACTCTTGATTAGAGCGGGGCATGCAGAAGCAAATAAGGAGAAGGTTGCTCATTATATCAGTGGGTTGTGACCTAGCATCCAGGAGGAATTAAGTCTGCTAAGAATGACCAGCATTGAAGAGGCATACCAATTTTCCCTACGAGTTGAAGAGAAGCTAAATAAAAGGTTTGAAGGAAGACAAAGAGGGTGTGGTCAAGGAGGAAGGGGAAGTGGTAGATCATCTGGAGGCCGCAATGAAACCCAAAAGAAAAATGAAGATGCGGGTACTAGCAGAAACCAGAGGAATGAGAGTTTCAACCACTCCCATGATCAAGACTTTGGAAATCAAAGAGGAAGAGGTAGAGGACGTGGAAAAGGAAGAGGAGGCTTCCGTGGTACCTATTTCCATTGCAATGAAGAAGGTCATCATGCCTTTGAATGCCCTCAACGACAAGAAAGGATAGATAGGAGAGCTAAGGGCCAAGCTAGGGTTGCTCATGTGGATGAGGATGCACAATCATCACGTTCAGAGGATGCGAAAAGAGGAGAGACCTTGGTAAATGAAAGAGTCCTACTAAGTGGTGAGAATGAACCAGGACAATGAAGGAGTTTCTTTCGTACCAGATGCAAGTGTGAGGATAAATTTTGTGACGTGATCATTGATGGTGGTAGTACTGATAACCTGGTATCAGAAGAGATGGTCTCTAAGCTAAAGCTCAAGAGGGAGAAACATCCCCAACCCTATCAGATTTCTTGGGTAAAAGATGATCATAAGGTCCTAGTAAGTGAACAATGTTTAGTAAAATTCAAAATTGGGAGTTACCATGATGAAGTTCTCTGTGATGTTATTTTGATGGATGTTTGCCATCTATTGTTGGGTAGACCATGGCAGTTTAATAGACATGCAATACATGATGGACATGCAAACATATACTCTTTGACAAAGGATAGAGTTCGCCACAAATTGAAGCCCATGAAAAAGGAAGGTGAAAAGGTATGTAGCAGTGCTAGGATTTGTCTTGTTGATGGAAGGAAGTTTATAGATGGCATAAAACATTAGCATATGTGCTATGCTTTGATTCCTAGGAAAGATAAAGAAGGTAGTAGTGAAATACCATTTGAAGTTTTAGATTTACTAGGGGAATTTGGAGATATTATCTCTGATAATGTTCCAGATGGATTGCCACCAGTAAGTCAAATCAGTCATCAGATAGATCTGATTCCAGGAGCTAGTTTGCCTAACAAGGCTGCTCATAGGATGACTCCTACTGAAACAGAGGAGCTAAATAGATAGGTTCAAGAGTTGTTGAGGAAGGGCTTGATTCGAGAGAGCCTGAGTCCATGTGCAGTACCTACAGTACTTGCACCAAAGAAGGATGGAGAGTGGAGGATGTGTACAGATTCTCGAGCTATAAATAGGATAACCATCAAGTACCGGTTTCCTTTACCAAGGATGGATGATCTTATGGACTGCTTGAGTGGAGCTCAGTACTTCACAAAGATAGATCTGAATAGTGGCTATCATCAGATAAGAATTCGAGAAGGAGATGAGTGGAAAACAACCTTCAAGACCAAGGAGGTTCTTTATGAGTGGTTAGTCATGCCCTTTGGATTGACGAACGCCCCAAGCACCTTCATGCAGCTCATGAATGAGGTACTTAAGAAGTTCTTGGGAAAATTTGTTATTGTCTATTTGGATAATATTTTAATTTTCAGCAAGACTTTGGAAGAACATTTACTGCATATTCGTAGTGTCCTTGAAAGGCTAAGGGAAGAGAAACTATTAATTAATCTAAAGAAGTGTGTCTTTGCAAAAAGGGAGTTAGTCTATTTGGGATTTGTTATATCACCTGAAGGTCTCAAAATGGATCCAGAGAAGGTAAAAGCCATCTTGGAATGGCCTACTCCAAGGTCTGCTACTAAGGTAAGATCATTTCATGGCCTGGTTAGTTTTTATAGGAAGTTTATTAAGAATTTCAGTAGCATATGTGCACCCCTAACTGATACAATAAGAGGGGATAGAAAAGAGTTCAAATGGACTGCAGCAGCTATGAGAAGTTTTGAAGTGCTGAAGAAGAAGGTGACTGAATAGCCTGTGTTGGCACTTCTAGATTTTAGAAAAGTATTCCAGGTGGATTGTGATGCTAGTGGTAGCGCTATTGGGGCTGTATTAAGCCAAGAAGGTAAGCCTATTGCATATTTTAGTGAAAAATTGAATGATACAAAGAAGAAGTATTATGTTTATGATCAAGAGTTCTATGCAATAGTTCAAGCCTTAAAGAAATGGAGGCATTATTTATTGCCAAAGGAATTTGTTTTGTATACTGATCATCAGGCATTACAGTACCTAAATAGCCAAGGTAAATTGAATCAGAGGCATATGAAGTGGGTACAATTCTTGTACAGTTATACATTTGTGTTGAAGCATAGAAGTGGAAAATCTAACAGGGTTGTAGATGTACTAAGTAGGAGACAGTTGTTGCTTACAACAATGCAGGTTGAAGTAGTTGGGTTTGATGAACTCAAGAATCTGTACCCCGAGGATCCTGATTTTGCTGAAGCATGGAAAGCTTGTAAAGAACTTGTTGCTGTAGATAGAACCAAGTGGTTAGACTATTTGATTTAGGATGGCATGTTGTTCAAAGGTAGTCAATTGTGCATTCCAAGGAGTTCCATGAGGGAAAATCTAATTAAGGAGAAACATAGTGGAGGGATGGTAGGACATTTTGGTTGGGATAAGACCATTGCCATTCTTAGAGAACATTATTTTTGGCATCAAATTACACAGGATGTGAAGAATTTTGTACAGAGTTGCTAGGTTTGTCAAGTTGCCAAGGGGTTTAGTCAAAATACTGGCCTATATCAGCCATTGCCTATTCCATCAAGGCCATGGGAGGACATAAGTATGGATTTTGTTCTTGGATTGCCAAGGACACAAAGGGGTAATGACTCAGTATTCGTGGTGGTTGATAGGTTCTCCAAAATGGCACATTTCATTCCATGCCACAAAACTCATGATGTTGTCCATATTGCAGACTTGTTTTTCAAAGAGGTGGTAAGACTACATGGTCTTCCAAGGAGTATAGTTTCTGACAGAGATACTAAATTTGTGGGGTATTTCTGGAGGACACTGTGGAAGAAGTTGAGAACAGACTTGAAATTTAGTTCCACGCATCACCCACAGACTGATGGCCAAATAGAAGTGGTAAATAGAAGTCTGGGCAATTTGCTAAGATGTTTAGTTGGAGATAAGCCCAAGGGATGGGATTTGATTCTACCACAGGCAGAGTTTGCTTATAATAACTCTGTAAATAGGAGTACTGGAAAATCACCATTTCAAATTGTATATGGGAATAGCCCAAGGACTGCACCAGAATTGAGGAAGATAGAACAAGGGGAGAGAACAAGTGCTGAAGCTGAGGAATTTGCTGAACACATCAAGTGTCTACATGAGGAGGTTCAAGCACACATTATCAAGATGAATTAGGCGTATAAAGCTAGGGCTGATCAAAGGAGAAGACATAAGGAATTCCAAGTAGGGGATCTAGTCATGGTGCACTTACGAAAAGAAAGATTTCCAGTTGGTACTTACAACAAGCTGAAAATGAAGAAATTTGGCCCCTGCAAAGTTTTGAAGAAACATAACTCAGGAAATGCATATGAGGTGGAGCTGCGAGATGGTATTCACATTTCTCCCATTTTCAACATTGCAGATTTAACAGAGTATCATGATGATGGTGCAGATGAGGAGCTGGTTTTAGAGCCATGTCCAATTCCTGCTTCTAAGAAGGAGGAGATAGAAGACATTCTAGATCATCATGTGGGTAGGAGTACCAGAAACATGCAGTATGAAGAGTATTTGGTCAAATGGAAAGGACGGCCGATCGAGGACTCAACTTGGATTTCAACAGCTGAGGTTTCCCATTTGGGATTTCCTCTACCATCCATAAAGTGATAGGGTCACTTTGTCAATCTACCCTGGGTGTCTGATGCAGGAGCATCCAGAGGTATAATGGCAATCCTGTGTCACCCAAAAAAATGCACTTAGATTTAGTTTTTGTTTCATGTCTTTACATTTTTGGATACCCATTTGGCTCAAATAAAGGTTCCAACTCTCATAGTTCAACTATCAGTGCGTTTGAAAATCTTGAAAAAATAGGAGCATGTATTTGGGCCATCATTTTGGTAAATTAGAAGGTGTGAATTGGCCAGATGAATGTAATCATGATTTAGAGCATTCCAGAAAAAGAATCAAGTCAATAGGCCCCATGATTTGAAAGTTATTGCAGTTTTTTGGGTTTTGGAGACCTCCTAAGAATGCTTCAAAGTCTGGTTTGGGGCATTAAATGACCTCAAAAAGGGTCAAAAAATGGGGGACAAGCAAAGCTGGTCCATAGGGCTATAGAGCGCTTTGAGAGCTTTCTGAAAATGTAAACGGTTTGTTAATCAGAGCTACGGTTCAAAAGTTATGCCTCCCAGAAGTTCGGTTACCATTTCTGGATTCTTCTAGATTTGCACCGACTTCTAACACAACTTCTGGAACCTTCTATTTCATCAGTGGATGCCTACTAGCACTTTCTAGAATGTACTCCTAGTCATTAACCCTCCGTGGTCTATTTAAGGAGATTTCTAGCATTGTAAAAGGCAGTTCAGAGTGGAGTTTGAGAGGAGGTACCATAAGGAGAAATTATCTCCAGATTTATGCTATTGTAAGCCCTTAGGGCATGTTTTGAAGTTTATTTTCCTATACTAGTTGTACTAGCTTATTTTCTAAGTTAATATAATTTCCCTTTTCTGTTGTTTCCATTTTGTTCTTGGGTTGTGTCCCCATCATCTTCTTGAGGAACAAAATGAAATAAAATGGAGGGAAGATCCACATAAAGGTCATCCTTTAATGGGGAACCAAATATAGGGAAATTCCATAAATTTCATTCTTTCAAAGTAAAAAAAAATAGAGCAAAAATCCATATAAAGTGAGTGTGCACCATTATAGGATGGAGAGATAGTGCACGACATGAATAAGGAGACTATAATTTAGTTATAATTGATGGGTTTATCATAATATGAATTAGGTATAAATAAGGGTCCCTCTAGAGTTAACCTTGAAAATTTGGAAAACCAATGTAAATTACACAAAATTCAATAAAATCCATATAAATCAATGGTATAGAACCATAAAATTACTACATGGATATAAAAGATGTTATAAAATTATTAAACTCTAACTATGTGCAAATCAATAGAGCATAATAAAATTTAAGGCAATTATGCATATAACTCATAATCTTAAATAGTCTAGGATAAATGTAGTGATAATTGAAAGAACAATGAGCAATATAAATGTATGGATATTAGGTTGAAACTTCATTGACAATGAACTTGGGTACTACATTGAAAGAGATGATGGAATTTAATTACTTGTTCTAAAATAAATTTACAATAAAAAATAATAAGGCCATTGTAATTGATAGAATTCGTTAAATAAATGTATATAATTTGAAACTAAATTTGAATGAAATGATAAATAAATTATGAAAATACAAAATGGAAGGTGGTTTAACAGAATCTTAAACATAATGGAAAAGTTTAATAAAAAATTACAAGTTTAAAAAAAAGGTGTTTTAATATATAAAAAAATATAATAGAAGGATAATTGATAGTAAGAAAATACAATGTCAATTCAATTGGAAACTTGAAGTTGGAAAAGAGTAATGAACCAATTAAACTATATCAATAAAAAGTAATTAAATAAAAGACAAGATTATCTAATGAACTATTTCATTTATATATTGATAAAGAATAATTATAAAATTAAAAGATAAAGATTATTTGATTAACTACTTAATGCATATCACTAAAGAATAATTAGGTACTAGAACTCACTACATTACAAGGAAAAAAAATTAAGACAAAGATTGGTTAGAAACAAAAAAATTGTTAAGCTTCTATTAAAATGTCTAACCAAACTTTTAAAGATGTAGTGCCTACCCTCGTTCACATATTTTCTAGATACATTGTTGTTATTATCAGACTGTGATAGACTAGTTTTATGTTGATGGATTAGTGGTATTGTTTTGACACTATCAAACATTATGTTATGGATTCAGTGGTTATACGATGAGATCATTTAGATTTTACATTTCATGCATACATGATGATCATTATACTATTTTCAGTTATTATTGATGATTAGATGGATGGTTTATTATCTTATGTGTTTTATTATGGATACTTACCCCATACTTTCATGCGTATGGTGTGCGTGTTTTCTTATTGAATGGCGTTTCTGATGTGGTTAAGGAAGGGAGTCATAGTCACCTGCTTAGTCAGGATCTACATGATGCACCACTTCCTACCATTGTCTGTTTAGCTTAGCATTATATATATTGTATGTACATGCATAGTTTTTTTGCAGGTTGTAGGTACCGGGTATCGACTTCCCTGAATTGCCAGGATGAGCGTACCCTATTATACTATCTCAATGATAAGAGAAGGGAGATAAATTCTCAAGTCCAAATCCAAAACCCTTAAACCATTTGTCCTAGTGAGTTAGGACAAGAATCAGAGTTGAGTACCCACCAAATGTGTTGGATGACATATTTTGTGATTTTTAACCCTTTAGACTGATTTTGTATGATTTGTTCTATGATGGGTTTTCATATTTTATCTTGGAGGTCTATGGTGAATTTTCTATTAATTAAGTCTTAATAAATGGATTTAATTAATAAATTAATTATTTGAGAAAATTAATATAAAATATCATGTTATTTGATATTTTGATTGTAATTAATTAAATAAGAATAATTGAGGAAAATGAATTAAATAAAAGAAAATTAGAAATTAAAATTAATAATAATAATAAAATAATAATAAAGTAATAAATTAATAATAATAATAAAAGTTATAAAAATTAAAATGAAAGTTATAAAAATTTAAATAGAAATTATATAAAAAAAACTAAATTGGAGTTATAAGCTTGCATGGGAGTTAACACACTTTTCTATTTCTCATGTGTCAACAACACGGCGGTTAGTGCATCAATTAAGCACATGGTGTTTACAACCCTATGGCTCATCTTGAAGGTTGGAAAAGACCCATGCTTAGTTGGTGACACCTTCCAGCTATTTCTAGAAATATTCTAGAGGTTTCCTAAGAGCTCTTTATATTCAGCCATCCCTAGAAGCTTAAACATAGTGTTTGGAGTGCAATTGGAGCATTGGAGGATTTGAAAATTCTGAAGAAGGGAGCTTGCTCTGCGAGTTTTCTGAGGAAGAGTGAATTAGCATCAAAATTCAGGTAGATTCTTGTGATTTTACTTATGCTATTTCTGCATCTTGCATTCCTTGTCTTCTTCGTGTCTTCCATATGTCTTCTGAGGAATTTCATATTTTTATTGTATGCATTCTCAATATGGGCAATTGAATTTATGTGAAAATCTTTATATGCATAGATCTAAAAGAAAATGGGGCTAGGGTTTAAATTCATAGCCAAACCTATTAGATTATTTATTGGATAAATTTGAAGATCAAAGATTTAAAGGAAAATTCTAAAAATTAGAATTTCTAAGTAAACTGTGTATATTCTTGAATCTGCATACACATATACGTATATATCATTATATACATATATATATATATATGTATGTGTTGTGATGGTGATAAACTCTGCGTGTGTGTGTGTATATATATATATATATATACACATATATATATATATATACATATATATATATATATACATATATATATACCCATATATATATACATACATATGTATATATATACATATATAGTAATCGAATATCAAATCGCGATAGAGTTTCATGTTAATAGTATTTCATATCGCATGGGAACATTTTTATAAAAAAATGTTATTGAAAATCACGTTAAAAATATATATATATATATATATATATATATATATATATATATATGATGTTGGGCAGGTATTATATAGCCCACCCACCGCAGGCTTGCGAGATCGCAGGGCACCTGCGACTGCAGTGTACCTGCGGTGCGGATGTATTGGGGCGCGCAATTTTAAAATCGCATTGTGATTTGAGTTTGGTTTTAAATTATATAAAATTTTATTTGCAATGTTATTTCATATGAGATTTGGATATGAATCTCAATTTTGTTGCAATATCATTAATTATTAAATGTTATTATATATATATTAATGTATGTATATATATATATATATATATATATATATATATATGTATATAAGTATATATGTATATATAATTAATTATAAATGAATATTATAAAGTTCTAAATTAATGGATCACTCTTTTAATGATTTAAAATATTGATATTGAGCTTGTCAATTATGAAGAGATATTAATAATTAATTTAATTAAACTCAGTTTAATTAAGATTAGTTATTAGAATATATAATCGAAGTTTTGATTCATTGAGAGTGTCAATTTTCAAACAATGTTATATAAACAAAATATTATTAGATCAATTAGGAAATTGAGTCTAATAGTTTTGGGGAGAAATTTTTATCTGCCAAACAAATACATGGGTTAGGAAAAACGTGAAATTTCTCCACTTAATATAATTTGGAAAAATGTAAACTGAGACTTTTAAATTCAAATTTGAAAACTTAGCAAAACCAAAACATGTGTTTACATTGTGTATTATTTATGCTATTGTTTTGGGTTGACTAGTGTTGACCAGTATAGGACGTCTACTAGAGGCTTGGGGGTTATGTGATTGTGGTGACATGATGATGTTTTAATCTCAATCTTTATAAACCCAACCATGGTTATGTGATGGAATGCTCTATGTATTGGATGTGATTACTGATTGTTATAGTTGAGATTCTTATGTATGAGACACTTGACTTAACCATTATTTTGGTCATCGATCAGCTATCCTTGGTTATTTTCTAGTCGCCATGATGGGACTGAGATGTGGATTTATTCTTGATGATGTCATGATGCGACATGTTTGACTAAACCATTTTTGGAGTCTTCGATCACTATGATTGAGATATATATTTTGGTTATTGAGAACGATTGGATATTTGATTATCGGTGATACTTTAGTTGCCAATAGAGAGCTGTTGTGTTCATGATTTTCTATGGATGTTAGCTCATGGAGATTTGATGCTTTTATGCATATTTGATGATTTTATGGATTATCTTTTGTGATTTTGAAATTTATGAGTCCATGAGCATTAGGGTAGGATATCTGCATGTAGTGATGGGAAGTGGCTTGCAATGGGGGCTGAGGCCCTAAGAGGTTGCTAGGGTAACTCATTGTAAGTTGGATTAATAAGTGATAACATTCACACCTAATACTAACTGAATGAACCTAAAAAGATAAGTGTTTTGTTCTCGCCCATGCCTTGAGCGCTTGTACAGGCTAGGATCGGAGTAGTGAGACGCATGGTTGCGACCTTGCATTTCGTAGTATGCCTCGTCAGTATGAGAGGATACTAGTGGCCGCATGAAATCAATATGGACCTGTGGAGTTTAGCTAACTGCCAGGGTAACTTGTACGTGATAATTGCGATGACACTTCCTACTTGCATAGTAGGTTCCTACATGTCATTGTGTGCCTCTAGAGATTAGATGTCAGATTTTTTTTTAGGAACCTTTGAGTTAGTATACTTTTAGGATTCCTAGACTTATGGAGATTTGTGCTATGTGATTTTGATAGCCTGTTTGGGACTTGAGATTATCTCCTTAGCACGGTGGGAGTGGACCACTTAGGTACCACACGATCGGGTGGTAGTGTATTTTCCACTCTTATCATTTTGAGATTCATTAAGACATCATGGTTGATGCATCCTTCATGATGGTGGATATGTATCTTTTTTTCATTGATGATTAGCATATGTTAGATGATGTTATCTTATGCTTTTATTTGCATGTTAGATTACTTTCTACATATGATGTTGTATATGTTAGGAGTGACATTCCTACTATGTTAGTACCGATGATCTCTTCGATGATTTGGAATGTTACGCATGGAGGGATGGCTAGGATCCATGATGGTCTAATGATGCTATTAATGGTTGGGAGGAACCGTACACTTAGTATATTATGTTTGATCTTTATGATGGATGTATATGTCTTCTATAATGATGTATCATGTGTATCATTTGATTATATCTACTTTGATGTATCATGGATTAGAATAGGATGATGTACCTTATTCTATGTATGTATATTATTTTGAGCTTGTCATACCCTGTGACATGTACAGTGGATGATTAAGTATTTGATATGTAATGTATAAACATTGGACTTATCATTATTATTTCATGTGGATGTTGTACTAGATGGATTTATGTATGTAAATCAATGTTAAGGAATCTTAAAGAATGTAATATGTTATTTATGTTATGTTTATTTTAAGATGGACATTGCTATTGCTTCCGTTATTGTGCATAAGTTTTATGTGATATTTACTTTCATGGGAAAAAAAAAAATGCTACTAATCTTAGTAAAATTCTAGGTTAATTCTTTGGATCCCTTGGCGGGGCATTACAAAAGATCTATTAACACGCCAATTCTAAATGTAGCTAAATATGTTTGTAAAAATTCTTTAAAATGGTATGTTTTTAAAATCTAAGAAAGATTTGCTTTTAAATTAAAAATGGAATGCTTTGAAATAAGAGTCAATTTTTTTTTTTTTTAAATCCTCACACTTAAATAAGAATGACATTAAAAATTTTACTATAAAAAAAAAATATTATTAAAATAAAGTTGTTGATGTTTAATTACTTCTATCAGATAAAGATGTATAGAATTATATGATATATATATATATATATATATATATATATATATATATATATATATATATATATATATATATATATATATATATATATATATATATAATTTAAATAAAAATAATAAAAAATTATATATGATTAAATATATTATTATATTGATATTTTTCTTAATGAATAGACATGTCACATGAAGAGACATGTCTATTCATGACTTATACTCAATATAAATTTAAGTGACTATTGCATTTGGAAAACACATACGACAACACAAAAATGCCATTACATTTGTAGTATCGATCTCTAAATTTCAATTTGGTATCATAGCCATGGTTGAAGTCTTCAATATATATTCCCTTACCAAATACGTTGTAAATAATAGGGTCATTATTTAAGGTCAAAGAAACAATAATAAAATGGTTGTGATCACCAATTTACAATGTTTGAACTTGGTAACCTATAGATGATGGTCAAATGGAGAAGGCTAGGTATTCTTTCTTACATTATCAATGTTAATATAGTGCTAGAGACTACAAAACTAAAAGAGCTTGTAAAAATGGCATCTTCTATAGGGAATGAAATAAGGAGTAGGTTGAAGTTACTTCTATACATATGGACTAGGTGCATCAGAGGAGGGATTGGGAGGTTGTGTGAGGCTCAGGGCATTTCATGACAAATTATAAATGTCTTATGTATTTACATTGAGGAGAAAGACAAATATATACAAAGTATTACAATGATCAATTCCATATGACTGGATGAAATCCCAAGAATTAGAAACAATCAATTCATTCTAGGAAATAGTCTAAAACTATGCAAGGAAAGAAAATAGTTGCTAAATTAATGTTAGTTAACAGTCCCCCTCAAGTTGGAGTATGAACATCATGAATACCCAACTTGCAAAGAAGATAGAGAAATTTTAAGCATCCCAATGGCTTGGTGAAATTATCTACTAGTTGATGCATAGTAGGTACATAATCAATCTAAATTAATCCTGACTCTATTTTCTCATGAATGAGGTGGAAATCTAGTTCAATATGCTTTGTTCTTTAATGAAAAATGGGATTAGTAGAAATATGTAACACTAACTTGTCATCACAATATGAAACTACTAGTTGAGAATGAGAAATCTGCAAATCATGAAGGAGGTAATGAATTTGGGTAAGTTTAGGGCTGGTGGTGGTCATGGGATGGTACTATGCTTTAGCAAAGGAGCAAGATACAATATTGTGTTTCTTAGTTTTCTAAGAGAGTAAAGAATCACCAAGTAAGGTGTAGAAGCCCATTGTGGAGCATCATGTCATCAGACAACTCACCCAATCTAAATCACAATTAGCCATGATAGAAAGGGAGATCATGATTGAATATAAAATTCCTTGACTAGGGAAACCCTTGAGGTATCAAAGCACTTCAATAGCTACATCTAGATGAGGTTTTTGATGTGCATGCATAAATTGACTCAAGGTATGGACAAAAAATATAATATCCTACTGAGTTATTGTGAGATAAATAAGGCACCCTACTAAGCGACAATAAGAAGAAGGATTTTGGAGAAGTTAGCCTTCCTCATTAGATAGTTTTAGTTATTGCTCCATCAAAAAATTTGCAGGTCAAGCCCCAAGAAGACTTGCATTGGATAAAATATCTAGCATGTATTTCCTTTGTGAAATGAAAATGCCTTATTTAGAATGAGCCACTTCTATTCCAAGGAAGTACTTAAGTTGGCCAAGGTCTTTGATATAAAACCAATCTTGAAGAAAGTGTTTGAAGTGGATGATGGATGAAGAATCATTGCCAACAATGATGATATCATCCACATAGACTAGAACAGCTATAAAGGAGGCTCCTTTCATGCAAGTAAATAAAGAATAGTTAGCCTTGGAGGGCATGGAACCGGCATCCTAAAGAGAAGAAGAAAGCTTAGAAAACCAATTTCTTGAAGCTTGTTTAAGACCATATATAGACTTATTCAAGTGGAAAATGCATCTATTCCCCTATTTGCTAAGACCAAGAGGAAGAGCCATGTAAACTTCTTCCTCCAAAGCTCCATGAAGAAAATAATTATGGACATCTAGTTGATGGAGAGACCAATTGTAAACCATGAAAATTGCTAAAAGGAAACAAACAGTAGTTAATTTTGCAACTAGTGCAAAAGTCTCATCATATTCTAGCCCTTCTTGTTGAGTCTATCCTTTGGAAACAAGGTAGGATTTGTAGTGTTCTATGGAACCATCAACTTTGTACTTGATTTTTTAAACCCAATGTCAACCAATCAGGTGATGACCAAGAGGTAAGTTGACAAGAGTCCATGTGTCATTAGTATCCAAGGTGGCAATTTCAGCATCCATATCTTGACACTAATGCAAGTCCTACATAGCTTGATCAAATGTGGCAGGTTCTTATTGCATAGAAATAGCAATACTGAAAAAATGATGAGGAAAGGTCAAATGATCATACAAGAGAAAATGAGATAGAGGGAAGCAAGTACCTTTAGCAAGAACTTGTAGATAATCTAGCATCAAAGTGGGAGAAGAAGTAGGGAGCATGGGGCAGTGGTATTCTTGAAAATGAGAAGGAGTTTGATGGATTGGGTGGATTAGCAAAGGGTATTGGAAAGTCGATGATCAACACTAATGTTCAGGTGTGAAGGGACAAAGTCAAAAGAGGGAGTTGAGTCTGTTAATGGGATAGAGGATAGTGACTAGGGAGAGTTGTTTGATAAGTGAAAATCTAGAGTAGGAAGTGGTAAGATAGGCTGCTTAGTTTATGGGCCATGAGTTCCATGGGAAGTAAATGAGAACACGGTTTCATGGAAGACTACATCTTGACTATGAGTACCTACTTAGAATCAAGATCATAAAGATGATACCCTTTTTTTCCATAAGGATACCCAATAAACACACAATGATGTGCATGACTAGAAAATTTTCCTTTGGTAGAAATAGCAGTGGCAAAACATAGACATCCAAAATAATTTAGATGAGCATAGGTAGGTGAAATCTGAAATATAATCTCATAGGGCATTTTTCCTGAAAGAAGGGGTGTGGGCATTCTATTAATAAGGTAAGTAGTTATGAGAATACATTCACCCCAACAAATTATGAGTAAGGAGGCATGAAAGTGAAGTTCTAGGGCAACACTTTGGAGATAACAATGTTTGTGTTTAGCAACACCATTTTTTTGTGGAGTATTTACACAACTATGTTGTTGAATTACACCATGATCGTGGAAGAAGGAATGTAACTCATGAGAAAAAAATTCAGCACCATTGTCAAAATGAATGCATTTAATTTGGTGACCAAATTGGGTTTCAACAATGTAAAAAAAAGATTTGAGAAGAGCACATGTTTTAGATTTAAATCACATCAGGTAACTCAATTACAATGCAAAAAATCATCCACGATGGTAAGAAAACAATGAGCACTAGATAATGAAGAAAAAAAATGACCACCCATAATGTCACAATGAATGAGATCAAAGGTTTGACTAGAAGTTATGGAACTAATAGGAAATGCAAGACGAGTTTGTTTTTCCAAAGGATAAAATTCACAAATTAAATAAGCATCAAAACTAATGTCAGGTAGCACTCATGCGAGATGTTGTAGTCTAGCATGAGATGGATATCCTAGAAGTTGAGACCAAATCTAAGGTGGGGATTTATTGAAAGCAACAAAAACTTTAACTAAGCTAGAGGGTGTCAGGTTGAATAGGTAGAGGCTACCAACATCCTTACCCAATCCAATCATCATTCTCATTGCAAGGTCCTAAAAAAGATAAAAATCAGGAAAAAAAAGTAATAGAACAATAAAGTGATCAAGTGAGTTTGCTAATAGATATCAAATTGAAATTGAATGCTGGAACACAAAAAACATCATCCAAATGTAAAGTGGAAGTGAGATCAATAGAACCACTAGAAGAAACATAAACTAAAGCTCCATTTAGAACTTGAATTGGAATCAAAACAGGAAGTGAAGTGTGACTAGTGAGTAAATTAGAAAAAGAAACCATGTGATTGATAGCCCTTGTGCCAATGATCCATGAGGTTTTTGAAAAAGTGTTGAAACTAGAGAAGGAAGTAGTGGAAGTGAAGGAAGGGGAAAAAGTACATGCAATGTTGGCTAAGCTATGGGAGGTACCTTCATGGAGCAAAGCCAAAATTTGCTTATACTATGCTAGAGTGAATAATGTAGTGGACTCATCTTTGGTTACATTGTGAGAGGACAATTTCACACCGAGAACGCCTTTGGGGGAATTATTGTTCTTGGGATGGTTAGATAGATAACCATGTAGACAATAGCACTAATCAATGGAGTGACCAATTCTAAGAAGGCCAAGGCTTTGACAATGGTCACAGATAGACCATTCTTTTCCTTTTCCTTATCCATGACCATATGCCCTAGAGTCTAGAGTAGACCAAGAACCAGAGGAAGACTAGTTTACAACAAGAGTTGCACCATCAGAATTATGGAAAAAATTGTCAATTTCTCTCTATTTTTTTCTTGTAAAACAAGGGCATAGGCTTTGTTAAGAAGAGGAAGAGGATTCATGAGTAGAATCTATCCATGAATAAAAGCATAAGAGTCATGAAGTCCCATGAGAAACTGGAGAACTTTCTCTTGTTGATCACAATTGTGAAGGTTCTTCATCGCTACACAACTACATGAGGGTGTGGGTGAATAAGATGACAGTTCATCCCAAAATCCCTTCAATTTGTGGAAATAACTAGACGCAGAAGATTGGTATTGTGTAAGAGACAAAATGGCCTACCAAATTTGATAGAGACAAGGAGCATTACTTTGAGAAAAATGCTCAATTAAGTCTTTCTATGCCTCTAAAGTAGAATCTATGTAGATGATGTTGTTGGCAAGATCTGCATCAATAGAATTGAGAATCTAGGATAGAACCATATCATTGTAGTGTTTTCATAGAGAAAAATTGTCTAGATTTAGATCTAAATCCAGCTTGGGATTGGTCCCATCAATGAACCCTAATTTGTTCTTTGCACTGAATGCCATTTGCATGGCTCTACTCCAGGTAGAAAAATTGTCTCTTGTTAAGATACAAGAGACCAAAATAGTGTCTGGATTGTTGGAATTATGAAGGAATTAAGGGCTCATTAAATTGAGTGGGGTATTTTGACAATGGTTATTAAATAAAGAAAGATGATTAGCCATAGAAGAGGCTTCCATGACAGAAATGATCATAAATGCTAGATTGAAGGGGAGAAAAGAAAAAATTAGGAAGGGAGCTATTAAGATCATTACAACTCTGATATCATGACAAATTATAAATGTCTTATGTATTTACATTGAGGAGAAAGACACATATATAGAGTATTATTGAAATGTCCCTTTTCTGATTTTGTATGATATTTCCAACCTTTAATCAAATCTTTAAGATCAAACAACTGATATCACAAAGATCCACCAAATTTCTTAAGAAACCTCAAATCGGGTATGTCGAAAATAGTGCCAAAAAGCTTCACAGCTTCACCTGTTATTAATAAATCTGAAAGTAGACATTTTTACAGAAATTTGAGCAGCATAACAGCCTATAAAATGTCATTTCCAGATCTATATAGCCTTTACAAAACAACTCACAAATGTAGGACAAAAACTATGCTCATCGGGCTCCCGAAATTAACACAAAAATGCCCGAAAACACCACAAAAATACTAATAAACTATCTCAGAAGTTTAATCACGTCCCAATACATATATTCAGCTCTATTTTAATAGCTTAAAGTCTGAAATATAGCAGCAACCCAAACTGATATGAAATGCTCAACTGAAAACACCAAACTCATGCAAAAAACACACCCAAAAACCCACAAATCTACACTGTTCAGCACAAAGGCAAACTCTATATGAGCATGCACATGGAATGGCTTCAAACTCCTGTCCTTAGCCTTCCTGAAAACCTGCAAACTCCCATTCTTGGGTCTCCCTGGAAACCTGTAAACTCCCGTTCTTGGGTCTCCTTCTCCACAGGTTTGGCAGCCTCTGAAGAATAACAAAGAAATCAGCAAAATCAAGTTCTGGAATGAGCCCAAAATGCCTCCAAACCCCCTTAAAAGAGGGCATAACTGTAACTCATGTCCAAGAGAGGTTAATGAAACTTATTTTAATAATAATTTTCATTTATTAGTCCAACGGTTTCAAAAGATTAACCCCCTTTTTCCGAAACTTCACTTTCTTGGGCCTGCCTGCCTTAGCAAAGATTTTCTTTTTTAATTATTTGAAAAGGGGACATGACAAGTCCTCCCCTCCCAATCATTTCTTGTCTTCAAACAATGGCTGAACAATAAACCAATCAATCCACCTGGATCCCAAATGTAGTCATGAACTATACTACTACCAATTAACACAGGCTCCTACAATATCCTCTGCAATATGACCAAGAGGAATCCATAATCAAATTGACAATTATAGCTCAACCAAACTCCGAAATCACCACTACCACAATCAAAACCCATGAGGCACAATCTCTTAGAACATCAAAACCCAAGTAAAGTGGACAAATCAAACTACGAACACAGTAAATACCATCAACGCATCCCACTGGCCTATATGGAATGTACAATCCAACTCTGCAACAATGGTGAACCCTCTCGAATGAAACTGTACCAAGTATGGAGAATCCACACACTCTACAACTCTTGTAGTCAACACAACTCTACAAATCATCGGCCACTATCTCATAACCATAACTCCCATACACTGCTGATGGTAAAAAGACATTACAAGATAAAGAGTAAGAAATCGAATCCAAACCAAATTTGTCTACCATCAACTCCTCAGCACAAGGATCAAATGCTAACTAATGTACATACCCTGCAATATAATGTTGATAAAAAAAACCAACCTCAGTCAAAAGCTCACCATGAAGAAGTGATACAACCCACTGTGACTGATCACCAGCTAAGTCAAGAGATGTCATAGCCAAAGGAGTAGAATCAATAACAACACCTGCTAAAGCATCACTCCAAAACTCCTGCTCTAAGTCATGTATTATCAACCTGTCAATCGCAGGACCTATCACCATGTCATGCCCATCACAACTCTCATCCTGAGGCATCAAACTATCCCATAACTGATGACAAGCACTAGGAACCAAAGTACATCTCTGTATCATCATCTCATCAACATGGTCATCAAAGGTAGATAGATGAGCATACCTCACAGTGTAATGCCGATAGAATGCACCAATCTCAGTCAGTGGCTCAGACTGCAATCCAGATGTAACTAACTGCAATTGATCATTAACCAAGTTGGAACTGACTACTACCTCTGAAGACATTGCGAAGGGAGTAGTATTACTAGTAGGAACCATGCCAACTATCAGCTCACCAACGTCACTCATGGTCTTTGATACAACATCTCTAGTCTTCGTGCCATTAGTACTAGAGGTCACCACCATGTCAGGCACACCACAAAAATCTGGTACAGCACCCAACTCAATTGAACCTAACTCTAGTGGGAATGAACCTGATATGCCAATGTTAGTATCAAGGATGGATGCATCCCCATCTCCACTGTCTCTAACAATCTCGGCCATGGACATCCTCGGATCACCAAACACCACAGCTTGTGACTATATAGAATTAGGTAAAGACTGTAGTCGCTCTAACTCCATGGTCACCTTAGCCAAATGAAACTGTGACTCCTTGAGAGCCAACTGTGTGTTTTCAAGAATCTCAGAAGTCACCTCAAGCTGCTCAGTAAGCTCACTCACCTCATCTTCCTTGGCCAACAATGCATCATATGCTGTACTGCCCCACTCCATAAGATAATCTCTGTCAGCTACCAACTGCATATAATTTTGTCTCAAAATCCAAATAGCCTCCCATAAAGAGTGGATCTCTGTCAAGGAAAGATAACTTCCTCCCTGCTCATCACTAGTAGGAGAACCCCATCCATAAACTGCTAACAACTGACGAGAAGCATCGAAATGTTGGCAAGTGATAGCAATGTCTTGGTCACTAACTCTCAACTGATTAGACACATGATGGCACTGGCTTGACTGTCTCCTACAAACCTCCTCTGATGCACTGTCTGAAGGAGTGTCCTCAAAGTTACTAGTCTCTAGAGTATTACCATCCATATCCTGTGAATCAAATCTAAAGCTCATATCAACATACGGAGTATCAAAAACATTAGCATTGCTGTCCAAATCCTCTGTACCCAAGGAAACTAAGTCTTCAAAATTGCCCACTGCATCCTCCTGGATGTCATCAATGTCAATATGATCCTGGGACTCATCTATACACATTGCCAAATATGAAATATCATCAACACATTCCAGCAAGTATGGTCGACTGGATATATGAACAAAGCCCAACATTGGTGTATAAAAAATAATACCAACATCAAACAAGATACTGGCACAAGAAAAGACAACACCATGTAATCTGCTAATCAAATCCATGATAGCACCCAAACAAACACTGCTACCAAAAAGCGTTAAAGATCTCCAGTCAACTGAATCCCAAATGCCAATATAACAATCTCGAGTCCATATCCGTAAACTAGAATCAACTAGTAACTCAAGCAAACTCCTCACCTGAGTAATATGACCAATACCAACTAACTCCACATACCTGTCATGATGAGATAATGAAGTCACAATACTATCTTGGTTCACCTTCAGCTGGCTGGACAAATCATGTGTAGTACTACCAGCCTCAACCTCATGTGATGAAGCATCTAATTGTGCCTGGTACTCTTTCTCAGCAAAGTCATGAATGCTCAATGTCTGCTCATCTCTACCAGGTATCTCACCATCCTGCACAACAACATCCTCATAATCATCATCTGAACCCACTACACTGTAGTCACTGCCTGTTGTAACTATACCATCTTGAATACCTGTGGCATCACCCTTTGACGACCTGTAAACAATTGTCTCAATTTGAGTATCAAGTTGACTGTTACTATCAATCTGTGTGATATCCTTTCCCACCACCTCCTGTGGTAGAGTAGAATCTGAGACCTCTACCTGGCTATTAGCTAGTTTCTCAAACTCCTCATGCAAGTTCTTGGGAATTGTGTCATCTGTCCTGTGAGAAAATCTTCCAAATAGAAATCCAGTCAACTTATCCACCTTAGCTGGGTTAGATAACATGTCATTTATACGGTGGTGCTCAACCAACTATTTAGACATGTCATGGCTTATTTTCATAAGTTTATCTTGAATGTCTAAATAACCATCCTTTCTACTATTTTGACTCTGGCTATCAATTGTCCAAGATCGTTCCCTCTGAGACTCTGTACTATACCTGTCCATTCTGGATAAAGTAGAGTGTAACCCCAAATAGGATATAACTTCTTCAAGCACCAAGAACTAACATGAAAATGATTAGAAGTAGCATGCAACCATAGATTTGGACATGCAACTGATTAGAAGCAACATGCAACCACCAAATTATGACATGCAAGATCTGGGTAGTTGTCAAAACTGACATGCAAGATCTGGGTAGTTGTCAAAACTGACATGCAAACTTCTACAACCACCAAATTCACCAAGAACTAACATGAAAATGATTAGAAGTAGCATGAAACCATAGATTTGGACATGCAACTGATTAGAAGCAACATGCAACCACCAAATTATGACATGCAAGATCTGGGTAGTTGTCAAAACTGACATGCAAGATCTGGGTACTTGTCAAAACTAAAATGCAAACTTCTACAACCACCAAATTCACCAAGAACTAACATGAAAATGATTAGAAGTAGAATGTAACCATAAATTTTAACATGCATCTGATTAGAAGAAACATGCAACCATAAATTATGACATGCAAAATCTGGGTAGTTGTCAAAACTAACATGCAAGATCTGGGTAGTTGTCAAAACTGACTTGCAACTTCTACAAACCCTCAGGCTGGCAAGATCATGGCTCTTATACCACTGAAATGTCCCTTTTCTGATTTTTTATGATATTTCCAACCTTTAATCAAATCTTTAAGATCAAACAACTGATATCACAAAGATCCACCAAATTTCTTAAGAAACCCCAAATCGGGTATGTCGAAAATAGTGCCAAAAAGCTTCACAGCTTCACCTGTTATTAATAAATCTGAAAGTAGATATTTTTACAGAAATTTGAGCAGCATAACAGCCTATAAAATGTCATTTCCAGATCTATATAGCCTTTACAAAACAACTCACAAATGTAGGACAAAAACTATGCTCATCAGGCTCCTGAAATTAACACAAAAATGCCCGAAAACACCACAAAAATACTAATAAACTATCTCAAAAGTTTAATCACATCCCAATACATATATTCAGCTCTATTTTAACAGCTTAAAGTCTGAAATACAGCAGCAACCCAAACTGATATGAAATGCTCAACTGAAAACACCAAACTCATGCAAAAAACACACCCAAAAACCCACAAATCTACACTGTTCAGCACAAAGGCAAACTCTATATGAGCATGCACATGGAATGGCTTCAAACTCCTATCCTTAGCCTTCCTGACAACCTGCAAACTCCCGTTCTTGGGTCTCCCTGGAAACCTGTAAACTCCCGTTCTTGGGTCTCCTTCTCCACAGGTTTGGCAGCCTCTGAAGAATAACAAAGAAATCAGCAAAATCAAGTTCTGGAATGAGCCCAAAATGCCTCCAAACCCCCTTAAAAGAGGGCATAAATGTAACTCATGTCCAAGAGAGGTTAATGAAACTTATTTTAATAATAATTTTCATTTATTAGTCCAACGGTTTCCAAAGATTAACCCCCTTTTTCCGAAACTTCACTTTCTTGGGCCTGCCTGCCTTAGCAAAGATTTTCTTTTTTAATTATTTGAAAAGGGGACATGACAATTATAGTGACCAATTCCATATGATCGGATGAAATCCCAAGAATTAAAAACAATCAATTCATTTTGGGAAACAATTTAAGACTATACAAGGAAACAAAATAGTTGCTAAATCAATGTTAGTTAACATTTCATATGAGTACATGGAAAGGGAAGACTTGAGAATAGGTCTCAACTTGGTAGAGGACATTGAATTTGTTTGTCCTACTCATGTTTTCAATGTAGTAGGAGTTATTGGTCGCCTTAATGTTGACTAGTATGAGTCCCTCAAGGTGGAAACCATTCACTTAGGATGATTAATCCTGCCATTGGCTATATTTTGTAATATGCCAAAGATCATCCACTTGGTAGCATGATCAAATTCAATAGAGGAGATTACACCAAAGTGTATTAGTTATTGACCACCTTCCATTTCCTTTTTCACAATTTGTCTCAAATAGAGTGTGAGCCCATTTTTTATTTACACGTCATCATCTATGTGGCCATGTATTTCTTTTAGTCCCCTTAGTCGCTTTTTCACGTTGCCCACTTTAATCTATAGAATATTGTCTTCCTTGTTATTGACAAATCCAACTCCCATGGAATTCAAAATTCAAGAATATTCTCTTGTAGTAGTGTATTTGAGTTTATCTTGATTCAAAGCCAATGATTATGATGTATGTGAAAATATGAGATGCAATAATGTGTAGAGATTCAAGTTGCTAAATGTCAAGAGCATATACAAATACATGAGTCAGAAGAATAAATACAAGCGGTCCCTAATAGAATGGTCAAAGAAATAACATGAATTGGGTATAAGGCATATCTCATTTCTAATATTTATTTTATGAATGTGTTTACATTTAAATATACATGTCTTTATATATATATATATGTGTGTGTGTGTGTGTGTGTGTGTGTGTGTGTGTGTGTGTATGTATATATGTATGTATATATGTATATATGTATATATATATATATGTATGTATATATATATGTATATATGTATGTATATATATATGTATATATGTATATGTATATATATGTATATGTATATGTATATATATGTATATGTATATGTATATATATGTATATACATATATACATACATATACATATATATATGTATATATATATGTATATGTATATACATATATGTATATGTATATATATATATATGTATATATGTATATATGTATATATGTATATACATATATACATATATATATATACATATATGTATATACATACATATATATATACATACATATATATACATACATATATATATATACACACACACACACATATATATATATATATATATATATATAGATCACAACAATTTCTACTATTATGTGTGTATATATATGTATATACATAAATGCATATATTTATAATATTATAAATTTTTTATTTTATTGAAAATATAAAATAAAGAGTTATTCTATAATCATTTTGTTAGTAATAGGAATGAATTAAATTACTAGTATCTAAAATAATATTAATAGTCTTATTTGTCTATGTATTAAAAAAGAGCTATTTTCCTTGATCTTTCTTTTCTCTCCAAGAATGGTCTTGCAGAAAATGGATGACTTATATTAGTTTTAGAGGGAGTTTGACACATCCATCTTAAGGAGAAGATAGAGGATATGTTTTAGTTGATATTTGAAGATTTTTATCATATCAAAATCAGAAGGAGTTTTGACTTAATGAAAAATTCTGGTATCATGTGAGTGACTATATGATTTCATGGGCCTACCTCCTATTTACATCATGAGGAAGTAATGACTTACAAATGATGTCACTTGTATTTTTAGAAGTTACTATAAGGCTACAGCCTTACAATAACTTGTATTATGAGATCAAAAAAATTGAGTAAATGGTGAATGTCTTGCAACTCAACATTCTAGGAGGCCATTACTCAAAGAGGACTTGGTAAATATCATTGAAACTCTAGGAGGCCAATACTCTTGATATCAGATGTGATATCAAAACCTATTTTGAGTACTTAGTGAATATCATTGATATTATGGATGGCCAATACTCTTGACATCAAATGTGATATCAAACCTTATTTTGAGTACTTGGTGAATATCATTGATATTCTAGGAGGCCAATACACTTGATATCAGATGTGATATCAAACACTTTTGAGTAATTGGTTAATATCATGTATTTTAGGAGACCAATAATATTGATATCATAATGATGGATATCGTCTAATCAAAGATGTCCTTAATCTTGCTAACATGATATTGCTTTGAGGTAATAGGTGTTTATCCTCCTTAGCTAAGAGGGAGTGTTGATGTTCAATAGCTTTTGTTAGATTAAAAATATGTAAAATTATATGAGATTAAAAAAAAAATGATTAAATATATGATTATATTGATTATCTGATTAATGAATAGACATGTCCCATGAAGGGACATGTCTATTCATGGCTTCTACTCAATATAAATGAAAGTGATTGTTGCATTTGGAAAACACATATGACAATATGACAATGTCATTACATTTGCAGTATCAGTCTCTAAAATTCAATAAAACTTTTATTTAAGGAGAGATTATTAAAATAAATAAGGCCAGCAACTTAAATTTATGAAAGCAATACACAAAGTACAGTTGTAGCAATAGTTTTTAAAAAAAATGTATAGAACTTAATTTAAATTCTTAATTTAAACTTAAAAAATAAAAATAAAATGATGTCTTTATTTTAAAGAAAGCTGAAAAGGTTTTTATTATTTAAGCTTTAGTGTAGAACTTAATAATTAAATAGAATGGAGGAATATAAAGTTAAAAGCATAAAATATAGATATTTTTAAACATGTTTTGATTATTTTGGAGAATATATTTTTATGCTAAGATTCTTATTGTGTTAAAAATTTGGATTAGAATCTTGTGTTTATAAAAATTGCTAATAAATTATTTGAAATATGTGGTACAAACTACTGAAATAAATATGTGTGCTAGAAAAGTGTACAAATTGCTGGAAGCCTAAGGAATCAAGCTAATTTAAAAGAAATTCACAAAAGCAACCAACAAACCAAAATTCCAACCACCTCTAATACTCAACAAGGGCAGCTATGTGTAGCCATTGTTGATGTATCTCTGATGGAGGGTATGTTTGGTATGCTCTCACAAACACAACAATAAATAAATCCCTTGTGTGGAAGTGCAAATGTGAGTGTGAGTGCAAAGTGAAAGTGCGATATGATCCTAGAATATATGAAAAGATGAATACATTCAAGATATGACTATGGAAGAAGTCACACTCAAAGGTACTCTATGATGCAATGAAATGAAGAAAACTATCTATGAATGCAAGCTAATAACTAGAATGAAAACTAAAACTAGAAGTGAATGTGTAAACTAAATATGAATGCAAAACAAAAACAAAAATGCAATACAAAATGTAAACCTTACCAACTAACCAATCACCAAGATGCAGCCTATGAACTCCATATGGAAATGTACCTATAATGCAAGCTCTCAATGTGGTGACTCTAGACTCAAAGTGATAGCGTGTCAATGCAATCCAATAATCCTCCCTCTATGCAATGCTTGAGACAAGGCTTCTATTTAAAGACTCTCAGGAAACATCTAGAGGGTGTCCAGAAGATAAGGATAAGGATAAGGATTAACGATTAAGCATCTTATCTCCTTATCTCATATCCTTGGTTAGGAGGATAAAATGATGAGGTGGCACATGTGTGTAGAAAGTTCTCAAGTTGTAGACACCATGTGCTTAAAAATAAATGCAAACCCTTATGATGACAACTCATAAGAGTACACATACTCTTAGGCTTATAGATTAGGATAAAAATTAAATTAAATAAAATTTAATTTAATTTAGGTCTAGAAGAAATTAATAGATATGGAGGATTTTAAATAAATAAAATGTATTTAAAAAAGAATATGTGGAGAATCATGTGTTAATTTAAATTTAACACATTAAGGCTAAGAAGTATTTAAATTAAATTTAAATACTTAGGCAAAAATGAACCCATTTAATTAAAATAATTTTAATTAAATAAGTAGAAGAATGTGACTTTTATTAATTAAATTAATAAAATCATTCGGGACAATTTTTAGTGTATACAAAATACTAAAAAAACTAAGAAATTAATCATACTTGTGTAGTAGAGGTAAACAAATAAAAGGTATAAATAGCTAGTAGATGTTTTAATATAAAGATAAACTATTAAAACATTAGTGGCAAATGAAAACTAGAGTTAGGTTATAGAAAATAAGTTGTGATTGCAAGGAATGTAGAGGTGGAACACTAAATAATCAAAAGGGATGAGGTTGAAGAAAAGCATTATCATAAACCTTGTTGATTGAAAAAAAACATTTATTGAATAATAAATAACTATAAATTGACAACTAGACATTATAAAAGAGACATTGATGTTATAATGTGATTTATCTTTACCACTGATGTAAGAGACTATCTTCTACCGAATCTTTTTATATTTCACAGAAGTTTAACCACTATTCTATCTATGCCTCTCTATTTATATAAACACATTTTCTTTTCTTCAAAGGTGATTTATAATTAATAATAAAATTTAACCAAATTGAATAATGATTATTTTGGAGAGAATACAAAAATAGATCTCCAAGAACAATGAGAATTTTTTTTACAATTTCTTTTTTCAAGATATACTCTAGAAACCCAATATAAACAAGGGATAATATGTAGAACACTGTATCTCTCTAGCAAATGGTAATGGCTGCAAATGACAGTACTCATGTTCAATTATAACAAGTGGGAAAATACAAAAAAATTCACCTCAACATCCATCTTCCTTAGTATTTATAAATCTTTCTCTTCTGAGAGATAAATTGCATCTTTGTGTCCTTACAAAGATAAGATTGAAGTGACAATCATGCAAGAATCTTATCACTTTGTAGTGGCTAAAACTTCATGATACTTTTTAGTGAAGAGTTTTCCCTTCTTAAAAAATGGAAGATGAAAAATGAAAGACAAGAAAAACTATCACCACAATTGAGTTCTGGTAGAACTCTCTATGTTTAGAGGCACAACTCACTCCTTAAATGATGTGTTGAAAACATATCGATACAAGTATGAGAATGTATTTCAATCATTTTTTTGTCACTGATACCAAACCTTTTACTTGTTGGTAAGAAAATTACTTAAATGATTTCAGTACTATCATTTGTTTGATTGATGAGGAGGTTTTTAAAAAATTAGATAAAAATAACACCTGAAGGAAAGGTGGAGTTATGTTATGAAATAGGGGTACAAAGATGAGTTAAGACAATGATGTTATAGTGCATTGATTATCTAATTAAGATTAAAAAGGATGGATACATTGATTAAGTTTAGAAGAACAAGTAAAAGGAATTAAGTTTACTAAGCTTAACAATTTGCATAGTAGGTGTTGAGCAATGTTAGTGCAAGCCAGCAGAAAATCTGTTGGAGCCAAGTAAAGTAAAATTTCAGTGTATACTGAGTGATACAGTGTAAGTCAAGTAATGTTTGGCTGATGTTGAGCACCAGTAAACTTTAGTTCATGCCAAGTGATTTGATAGTGGATGTCATGCAATGCAATATGTGCCAAAAATAAGAAGAAAGTTAACACCTAGTGACAACATTATGAGAAAGATCGTGAATTCAATGAATCTAAGACAACAAGTTTGATTTCATGGATTTTGTGAATAGTGTAGAAGATAAGCTTGATGAGTTTGGGGAAAATAATTCAAGATGCATTTTTTTAAGGAAAATTCAAAAAGAATTGAAGGAGAAGTTTCTAGAAGGGAATAAAATGAAAATTTGGATAGATTCATTGAATTCTACCTAATCCTACCTACCCCTAAAATGGACAACAAAGGTTGAACAACAAAAGATCTTAACTTTCTATTTATAGAGATGGTTGGTTAGAAGAAAAGATTGTTATGTACAAGAGCCTAAGGAAGACAAGGAGTCTAAGATATTGCTTTATTCAGTGACTAAATAGAAGATACTACTATTGGAAAGAAAAGCAAGAAGGCTTAAAGGTATGGATGCTTGAAAGGCGAACAAGCTATTAGAGCTAAAGTGTGTGAAAGCCAAGTAGAATGGAAGATTGATACAAAGATCTGTAATCTAAAAAGTGAGTTGTAAGTTGCTATCAAATCAAGCCTTACCATTATTTTCTTATCATTGTACTAATCTAGGATAAATCCTTTTGATTAAGGTTGACCTAACAATCATTTGTAAATCCTTTAACTATGTGACATTCCAAGTGAATGATCTGAAGTCTTGCGACAAGGCTCACTCCTAACAAGGTGATTGAAATCCTCTAACCAAGTCACATTTAACAATGTGTATTGTAATCTTTAACAAGGTTGGCCTTTCAGAGGGCATCACTTCATAAGAGTGAGAATGAGTAGTATGTCACTGGTGGTTTTTCCCAAATTAGGCTTCCACATAAAATTACTGTGTCAAATGTGTTACTAAATCTATTATGTTTCATGCTTACATTTTTGTAAAGTTGATTTGATAGTAACTACAATAAAAGTGATTGTATGATCTAATGGATGCATGCATGATGAATGTGTTTTATTGATATGGGTTCACTAAGATGTAAAAAATTTTATTTGAACATCTAAACCTTGGATAACTAATTCAGCCCCCTCTCAGTTATTCTAAAGAATTCCAATAATTAGTATTAGAGTCATCTTCTTAAGAAGACTAGTTTGGAGGTACTAGAAGCAAAAGATCAAGATGTCAAAAGGAGAGTTACCCAAGCTTAATAGAGATAACTTGCCTACATGGAAAAGTATGATGAAGCTACACCTAGGAGGTCTTGGAGATCATGCAAATCTACCATCATCATGGAGCATGTTGATCATGTTGGAGCCTTGACTACTGAAGATCTAAAAATGAAGAAAGAACACAACTAGGAAATGTCAAAGATTTCCTTTGTCCTAAGTAATACCAAGTTCGATGACATAAAGGATTGTGACAGTGCAAAGAAAATGTGGGATGCTCTTCATACCATTTACAAAGGAGAAAAAATGTTCTATGAACCAAATCTAAAAGGCCTAGAGGTAAGTTTGATGATATGAGAATGCAAGAAGGTAAGAATGTTTCTCAATATTGCTCTAGTATAAAAGATATTGTCAATGTAATAAGAGGATGATAAGGGCATGATCCAATGCCAAAATGAACACAACAAGAAAAGGGGAATATTATTATTAGAAGTGATATGATATTACATTTAGTACAATAAGGATAGACCCAAAGACATCCCCTATGGGCTTACAATGTAGTTTGATCATGGAGAAAAACCCTCCTCTAGTACCTTCTCCCAAACTCCACCAAAAATAGCCTTTATAATGTAGGAAATGTTCTTAAGTAACCCCAATTAGGTTTAGGGTTAGGAATACATTTTAGAATATGCCATTTGGCATCCACCACCAAAGCAGAAGGTTCCAGAGATGACGTCAGAAGTCGGTGTAAAATTAGAAAAATTAAAAAATGGTAGTCCAACTTCTAGGAGGCATAACTTTTGATCCAGGACTTTGATTGACAAACTGTTTACCTTTCTGGAAAGCTCTCCAAGTGCTCTATATGACTACTAATAGAATTTTCTCATCCCCCATTTTTGGGGCCTATATGAGTCCATTTAGTACCTCAAATGTAACTTTGAAGCACTCTTAGGGGGTCTCCAAGCAACTTAAAACTACAATAACTTTCAACTTGTAAAGCCTTTTGACCTGATTCTTTTTCTAGAGTACTTTAAATTACAATTAAAATCATCCCTCCAACTTATACCATATAACTCATTATAATTATTGATAAATTATAAAATAACCTATTTTGTACATTGACATGTATCCCAAGGTGCTCAAAAACTCTAACCCAAAAAACCAATAGTGGAACTATGAGATTTGGAATCTCTATTTGACCAAAATGGGTATCCAAAAATGAAAACACATTAAATAAAAACTAACACTAAACATACTTTTGGGTGATACAGGATTACCCTTACACCACTAAATGCTCCTGCATCAGACACCCAAGGTAGATTGAAAAGTGACCCTGTCACTTTATAGTTGGTAGAGGAAAACCCAAATGGGAAACCTTCATTATAGATATCAAAGTTGAATCTTCTACTAGTCATCCTTTCCACTTCACTAGGTATTCTTCATACTGTCTATTTATGGTACTCCGGCCAAAAAAAGTATTCAAAATTTCTTCTATCTCTTCCTTCTTAGTAGTAGGAATTTGACATGGCTCTAGCATCAACTCCTCATCTGCACCATCATCATAATATTCCATTAAGTCTGCAATATTGAAAATAGGAGATATGTGAATCTCATCTAGAAACTCCAATTTATTGTATTCCCTAAATCATTTTTCTTCAAAATTTTACAAGGGCCAATTTTTTTCATCTTCATCTTGTTGTAGGTGCCCACTAAATTTTTTTCCTTCCTCGAGTATACCATAACTAGATCCGTAACTTGGAACTCCTTATGTCTCCTCTTTTGATATGCTCTAGCCTTATACTATAGGTTCATCTTGGTAATATGTGCTCGCAACTCCTCATGTAGGTTCTTGACATGTTCAACAAAGTTTTCCACGTCAACACTTATCCTCTCCCCTTACTCCATCTTCCTCAACTCAAATGCAATCCTTGGACTAATCAAGTACATAATTTGGAATGGTAATCTACCAATACTCTTATTCACAGAATTATTATAAGAAATTCTTCTTGTGGTAGAATCAAATCCCATCCCTTGGGCTTATCTCCTACTAAACACCTAAACAAATTTCCTAGACTTTTATTTTTCCATTAGTTCATGGATGATGTGCAAAACTAAAATTCAATTCTATCTTCAACTTCTTCCAAAAAGTCCTCTAGAAATACCCCACAAATTTAGTATCTCTTTCAGATACAATACTTTGTAGACCATGTATCCTCACCACCTCATTGAAAAAAAAATCTGCAATATGCGCTACATCATGATTCTTGTGGCATGGAATGAAATGTGTCATCTTGGAGAACCTATCAAGCACCACAAATACTGAGTCATTGCCCTTTTGTGTCCTTGGAAATCCATGAAAAAAATCCATACTTATGTCCTCCCAAGGCTTTGATGGAACATGCAATGGCTGATAGAGTCTAGTATTGTGACTAAATCCTTTAATGGCTATTTGACATACTTGACAACTCTTTACAAACTTCTTCACATCTTCTAACAATTAAGGTCAAAAATAATGTTCCCTAATAATGACAATGGTCTTATCTCGACCAAAGTGTCCTATCATACCTCCACTATGCTTCCCCTTGATCAAGTTTTCCCTCATGGAACTCCTTGGAATACACAATTGACTTCTCTTGAACAACATGCCATCCTAAATCATGTAATCTAACCATCTAGTTCTATCTATAATAATAGGTTCTTTACAAGCCTTCCAAGCCTCTACAAAGTCAGGATCCTCAAGATATAGATTCTTGAGTTCATCAAACCCAATCACTTCAACCTACATTACTGTCAGCAATAATTGTCTCCTAATTAATGCATTTGCAACCCTATTAGACCTTCCACTTCTATGTTTCAATATAAATGTATAGCTTTCCATGAACAGTACCCATTTGAAATGTCTCTAATTCAATTTACCTTGTCTATATTGGGTACTGCAATGCCTAGTGATCAGTATACAAGAAAAATTATTTTGGCGACAAATAATGCCTCCATTTCTTTAAGGCTTGATCTATTACATAGAACTCCTAATCATAAACATACTACTTCTTCTTTGCATCATTCAAATTTTCACTAAAATAGGTAATAGGTTTACCTTCTTGGCACAATACAATCCTAATAGCACTACCACTAGCATTGTAATCCACCCAAAACACTTTGTTGAAATCAAGAAGTGCCAACATAGGTTTCTCTATCACCTTCTTCTTCAATAATTCAAAACTCCTTGCAGCTCCTATAGTTCACTTGAACTCTTTTCTATCCCCCCTCATTGTTTCAATTAGGGGTGCACATATACTACTGAAATTCCTAATGAACTTCTTGTGAAAACTAGCCAAACCATGGAATGACCCACCTTAGTGGAAAACCTTGGAGTAGGCCATTCCAAGCTGACCTTCACTTTCTTTGGGTCCATTTTGAGACCGTTAGCTGATACAGCAAACCCCAAATAGACTAACTCCCTTTTGACAAAGCTAGACTTCTTAAAATTAATCAACAATTTATCTTCCCTAAACCTTTCAAGCACACTATGAATGTGCAATAAGTGTTCATCCAAAGATTTATTCAAAATCAAAAGATCATCTGGATAGATAATAACAATTTTTTCCAAGAATTTCTTTAGTACCTCATTCATAAGCCACATAAAGGTGCTTGGCACATTGGTCAGTCCAAAGGGCATGACTAACCACTCATATAGAGCCTCCTTGGTCTTGAATGTGTATGTGTAAAATCTGAGCACACTTCTATGAGTCATTATATCCAAGATTTCTCAAGAATGAGATCTTGAATGGTAACTCATAGCTCTCTATTCATGGAGTGCAAGGGTTTGCAATGGAGGCACTCAGTTTGACCTAGTTTGTGCCCATGCAAGTACACCATGAAACAAGAGATTCAAGGATCCAAAATATATGCAAATGGAGATGAAAACTAATCTATATGATAACAATGCAAAACAATGCAAGAAATGAAATGTAATAACAATGTAATACTAATCTATGAAAATAAATATGGATCTAAGCTAATATGAAAATGCTAGGATGAAACCTCATGATGGAAGCCATGGATGCATGAGATAAGAAGACAAGAAGATAAAAGTTCTCCACAAAAAACTTTAATGCTCAAACTCATCTAAAAATCGTTCTCCAAAGCATAACAAAATCATAATCATGGATCGATCATGGATGTATAATTGTGGATGTCCAAAATGAGGAGAGGGCTCTCCCTTATAAAGGAAAATATGGAGGTGAGAGGCTTCTCACAACCAATATGGGATAATAGAGGTTGATCCATGTGAGACAAAATTCCATCAATGAGAAAAGGGGAGTGTTGGAGAAGAAAGTAGAAAGAGGCAAAAAAGATAACTCCCACTTAGAGATATCTGCATTTAAGTGTAGAGAAAATAAAAAGAAGATTTATTTAATTTTTATTTATTTTATTTCCTTTTTCAAGTGGGTTTAATTTTTATTTATTCAATTTCATTTTTCATCACAAAGAGATATTTAAGTGGGAATTTTATTTAATTAAAAGAGAGCAAGTTCTTTTAATTAAATAGGAATTATTTAATTATTTAAAGAGGGGTTTTTTTCTTAATTAATTAAATGTGGATGAATTTAACTAAAATAGAGGTTTTCTTTTAATTAAATGGGGACTTATTTTATTTAATTAAAATGAAGATTTTCTTTTAATTAAATAAGACTTAGGATAAGATGATTGACCTTAGAAATGAAATAATCAAATTTGATCAAGAAAATTGATTTAAATTGATTCAATAAAATATTGCAAATTATTGATTCAGAAAATTGATAAATTGAATAATGGGGACCCATAGTCTAGGTGACCATTTTAGGGTGCATACATTTTCCCCTCTTTGACTATTGTGTGATCAATTTGGGAACACATGTAGTCAAAGAAAATAATTGAAGTATGAGATCAATTTGGGATCACAAAATAACTCAGATGTGTAGTCAATTCAAGAACACATCAGGACAAAGAATACAAATAAATTTTGACTTGAAAAAAAAGTGAAGGATAAAATTGATAAAACTTAATCAAGGATTGAAGTTGATAGATACTACCCCCTCATGATCAAAATTTAAATGAGATAGAGGAGAAATAAAAAATGGATAAATTTGATCAAATTGAACAAAAGATAAAGTTTTTGATGTAAGATAAAAGATATAAGAATCACAGAAACAAGGTAGATCATCAAGCATGAAATATGATGCCCCAAAGTTGAATTAGAAGAATATAAGTGGGGTAAAAGAAAATGAAAGATATAAGTTTGGAAGATATGGAAAGAAACAAAAACAAGAAAAGAAAATTTCTCTAAGAAAGAGAATGCTCCAAAATTAATCAACATTTTAAGATGGAAATTTTGACTGAGATCATGAAAGAAGATAAGGAAATGAAGATCAAAACATGACCATAGTTGATTAAAATTCCACAAGAAAGATGAAGGGAGAAACCTTTCAAACTCATAATGTGGCCTAAAAATGTAAACTAACATGAAGTCTAGTAATGTAAGCTAAATGAAAATGCATAGGTGTACTTGCAATAGAGAAAATTTAACATAGGATTTTTGTGTTCATCATTCACTAGATAATATAAAGGAACTTATTTTCATCATTGGACCATTATTAATGAACATCAAAAAATCACACAATCATCACTAATCACAAGTGCAACTATGAAAATATGAATGTGATTTATATCGGATCAGAATGTGGAAGGATTCTAACATAAGCATCAAAGACATAAAAGTCAAGATGACTGTGATATTAGCTTACCCAATTTAATGTAGCAAAACCATGCTCGCATCAAAGCATAGATGCCAAGATGACCAGAAGAACAGTTGTGCAAAAACGGTCAAGGATGATGCCTCAAATCTCCTAAGTGTTTCAAGGGGACAACAAGAGACACTATAAAGTTTCAAGACCACACCCACAAGCAGAAAAAAAATAAAAAACATGCCTCATGCCCCAAGACCTCTAACTATGCATCCCAGAGAGACTTATCAGACAAGGACACTAAAAAAAATCAATAACAATCAGCACACAAAGAAAATATCATGACATAAGTCAAGCATTAAGTGTTGCATTTAAAATTTAAGAGAGTTAACTTATATTGAGTTCTGAGGATAAGGATCAAATGCTTGCAAGAAGGGAAGATCACATGACAAAATTGGGTAAGACCAAATTGATAAGTGTTAAAAAACACTCAATGTCAATGGTTATATTAAAAAATATAGTTGGGGTGGTGTTGAAAAATACCATTTGTGAGGTGTCCTATAAACTAATGCATCCAAGTAACCAAAGCTAAGTTAGTTATGCCCCCTAAAAAAAGAACAATTCCAAACAAAGGAAACAAGGACAAGATGTGATGGACAAAGGCTTAGTGTCGAGGACATGTGCTAAGTAACACGGGTGCAAAGGCCTCAAGTAGTGCCTGTTTCCAGGTTTTTACCAAGGTACTTTCTCTTTGTCTTTTTGAATTTTTTGAATTTTTTCATATTTTTGGAATATATAATTGTTTTTGGAGATACATAAAAGAACCTATTGCTAGGTTTTTACTAAGATGATAAGTTTTTTAAGGACATTTTGGAGTTTTTAGAATTTTCACTATATATTTTTTTTTTTTGGATTTTTGAAATACACCAATTTTTTTAAATTTTTTCAGGATCAATAAATATGTACAAATAATATATAATACCCCAAGAAAAAAGAAAGGACCAAACTCTCAAGCAAGATCACATCATTCAGTCCCAATGTCTAGCAAGGTGGAGGATAAGAGTGATTAGCAAGCTGGTGGAAGAAATGAAAGACAAGAGAATGAAGGAGAATAAGGGGAAGAAATCCTCAAGGGAAAACTCCTCAACAGTACCCAAGCTAGGGAAAAATTGTCATGTAAAGCACATTTGGACAAGAAATGAAAGGCTGACATAAGATAATTCATGAAAGCATAATGTAAAAGTGGGAAGGATGCAATCGAAAGGAGTAGACATGTCAAGAGGTTTCATAGCATTGTATTTTACTCTTTTTTAATAGATCAAGACCAAAGGGGTAAATGGGAAAAGGATAGTGAAAGACTAGAATGAATGGAGGAAAATAGATATGAAGGCTAAGCATGAATGGAATGAAAACAAGATCATCATAAGATAGCTCAAAAGATAGCCAAATGTTTGTGTATAGGTCAACATTGTTAATATAAAAAAAGAATGGATGAAAGATGTAGAAGAACTAAGTATGATGCCTAATTTTCAAGTTTTCATCATGGTACTTATCCAAGGCACCACAAGGGAGTGGTTTTCAACATAGGATGAATTTATTTCTCTTTACTTTTGCTACCAAGGTGCCTGATTAACAAGTTTTCACCAAGACACATTTTCAAAATTTTTATTTTTTTTTCTTTCTTTTTTTTGAATTTTTTGGAAGAAGCCAAACTTTTTAGATAATTTTCCTTGAAATATTAAACCATTACATGCAAAGGAGTTGAAATGATATACTCAAAGATGTTGATAGGGAAAGGAAGATGGAAGAAAAAAATGAAGGATATGGCTTTATGCAAAGCAAGTGAGATCAGAAGATGGAAATGAATGCAATATCAAAATCAACACACACCTTGAAGGGTGGTGAGAGGATGGAGAAAATTTGAATGAATGAATACATGAAGGAATATGGTGAGTGGATAGAAGAGTTTGCGGTTTACGTGTATGGAATGGAAGAATGCTTTTGTAAGAAGATGAAGTGGAATCCTTTGGAAGCTTGAATTTCAACTTCAATTTTCGTTCAACATTAGAATCTCTCAAGAAAGACTTTGGTATCCATATATTTGTAGGCCTCTTTTTATTTCTTTTTTATAATTTAGAGATAATATCTTCAATGATGAATTTTGGAACCCATAGTTATCTCATAATTTCTTTCTTAGATATCTCTTTTGACTTTATGCCCCCATGTTGATTAGAGGAGACATGGTGGTCTTCTTTTTTATATGGATTCTTGAATTGCTTCTTTTTCTTGTATTGAACATTCAAGTTACTTCCAAAATACTTGGGACTTGTGGAAGAAGAAGGATGATATGAATGTTTTAGGTAAGTGGATGGATGAAAAGGATTCAAGGATATGCATCTACGTTGATCTTGAGGAAAGATAGGAGAGGGAGGGACATAAGGATCCAATATGGAAGGAAGATGTGAAGCATTTAGTATTGGTTGAGGAGGTCCAAGGATGGATGTGGAAGATGCCAAAGTGTAATTAATAAGTTCATCAACATCTATATGATAGTCAAGGACATCAACATCTTTAGAGTGAGCATGAGGATTTTCTACATTGAGTGGTAGAACAAGAAGATGGAAGACTTTGATCTTGACAAGAATCTTTGGATAGCATAAGTGTAGAGTTTTTCTCTTGATTTTCAATAGGATCAACATTGGAAGTAACAATACTATTTTTAATAACCTTAATGGAAGTATCATCTTTGGAAGGCACAATATATTAAGGTCATTTTGATTGTCAATAAGCTCAATGGTGTAAGTAGTAGCTTGATCTTTCTCAGGAGAAGACTTAAGATATGGTGGAATGAATGAAGAAGGGCACAAATGATCAAAAGAACCATGAAATGGATTAGAGACACCATGAAAATAATTGGATGACATGGAGGGTTCTTGATCTTGATCTTTCTTTATATTCTTTTCTTTATCATTTTTAGAGTCCTCTTGACATGAAGCCACTCCTAAGGAGAAAGAAGCATGTTGAAATTCTATGGAAGACTTTGGAATAGATAATGAAGGACTAGATGAAGTAGGTATTATAGTTCATGAAGTCTTAGGTTCTTTAGGTTTAGCATTATCAAAAGTATTTGCAGCTAAGTGAACGTTAGCTTGAGTTTCTTTAAGAGGTACCCTTTGAGGATAACTATAGGGAACAACATGAAAAGCATTAGGATCTTTGTTGGATGAAGGATTGGTAGAAGATTTGAGAGACTTAGAATCTTTAGGAGATGTATGGATAGTGGAGGAAGTAGAAGATGGAAGGGGAGCATCGGAAGACAAAGGTTCAATATTAACATGATCTTGCTCAAGAGTGTAATCTTTATTTTTAGCATGAGGGTTCTTAGAAGAGGAACTCTTATGCCATTGATGTTTTATTTCAGCATAAAAATATGCTTTCTCTTCCTAAAAAAATGTCAATTTATCATTTAGGTATTGTTCACAAAATTTATCAATGTTGTTTTCAAAATTTGAGTCATATGGATTACCATCAATATCTATTTGTAACTCATCCACTTTAAGCACAAGCATAGGACTAGGTAGACTTTTAGGATCTGTAGGAATATAATAATCATCTTCATCATAATCATTGTCCCTATAGGCATATCACAAGACTTTTCATGTTTTTCATTATGGTCTATCTCAATAAGAGGAATAAGATTCTTGGTAGAAGTAGACAAAGAATGATATCTTGAAGAAGAGGTAGGTGAAGACCTACATGAATGATATTTTGAAGAATCATGGCAAGACTTGGAATATGAAGAATATTTAGAAGAATCATGATAAGACTTGCAAGATGAAGAATGTGAATGATATTTAGAAGAATCATAGTAAGACTTAGAAGATGAAGAATCTAAATGATATTTAGAAGAATAATCATAAGACCTAGAAGATGAAGAATTTGAATGATATATAGAAGACTCATGATTAGACTTAAAAGATCTGAAGAACCTAAATGATATTTAGAAGAATCTATTGGTCTTTGAAAATGAAAAAAAAACTACTAAGAGACAAAAGGCTTAATACCAAGATAATAGTACATACACAACCTAAAGATTAGCCAATTCTCATTTACAATTACATATGAAAAGTACTTGGACCCAAATTTAACAAAACCACAGATGGTTTTTTGCTCTTTTGGCTTTGCAAAACCAGGGTGGGTGTACCCAGGCATGATTCAAAACTGGAACAACTATATAAGGATTATTCTTAGTTTCATTCTGATTCTCATTTCAAGATCCTCAGACATATACATAATTCTCCACTAACTTGATAAACACATCCCATTAAATAGATATGGCCAAGAATTCTTCTATAGATCTGCAGATGTTTTCAACAACAATGGCTAATTGAAGCTAAACATTTCATGCAAAAAAGTGCTGGCCAACTTTGAAGATCTACAGGAAATAAAAGTAAAATTTGATTTGATGATGCATTTGAATAACCATTTATAATATATTTATCCTTCAGCTGAAATAACTTGATCAGTGCCTAATCCATTGGGGTTCAGAGTCTATAGCAGATTCTTAGATCTAATTTGTTGCTTTACAAAAAATTCTATCAGCAATTCTTATCAGAATTTATCATTCAAAATCATTTTCAATACTTAAGAAATCTCATCACATTCATCAAAGCCTTTATTTAATCCAGTGAATGAACAGCAATGATAAATGGATATACAACCTAACTAGATTGCATTCAATTGTACAAGCATTTACTCATACAACATCAAGGTAGCTAAGTATTTAAAAGGAGACAAAATTTAGAAAGGACTGATATGGGGACAGTTCATAATTTGTATTCATTTCCTTTGAAAATGGTATATCCTTTACAATAGAATCAGAATGGCCTTCAGAAAGAAACATAGCTCATTCTATATTCAATGTACTCTCAGAGAATTGACAAGAAAAATACATTACAAACTTGTTTTTCAAAATTTGGACCAAAAACCAGACTAAGCATAATACTTAGAAGAAATAGAATTTGGACCCTTCTTTAGCCTTGGGATCTCACTTAAATAGTGTGAGATGCAACAAGCTTCAGGCTAAAGACAAATGACAGGTGTCCTTTTAAAAGGCACTCTCATACACTTCTGTCAAAAAGACAAGAAAAAAGTAATAGAAAGGCTTATTACATCAAACAATTCTTTGGTGGGTCCCTTTCTGTTATGCTTCTCAGTTGTTGAAACAAGAGAATATGATCTGATCTTACAATCATTCTTCATCCTCGGAGTACATAGCCATCAGGTCTGATAGTGATGTATCATCTTTAGTTACCTGCAAACTCACATTAACCTGGGGATCTTCCATTTCTTCATTACTAACTACAAGGGTAACTGTTACTTTTGCATCTTCCTCCTCATCGTCTCCTGACATCTATTCCATAAACTAATTTTTCCTTTTATTAAAAGCATCATCATCTGGCCAATCAAAACTTAGAGCTTCTCTTTGTATCTTTATTAAAGAATTTGCACTTTTTTCTAAATCATCAAATTCTTTTCTCATAGCAGTATAAAATAACTATATTTTTACTAGCTCTTCATTTGTCTTTTCCCAAAACTAGTGGCCAGTCTCACTCATGATGTTTATTATTCTTTCATTAAGTAACTCGTCCAACACCCTTTTCCACTTTTCCTTTTCCTTTATTGTATCAACAGATTCTAAAGCACAAGGAAATAAAGTGAACTTTTCAGCCATATATTTGGAAAAACAAAGGGTTAATCTTCTCTGTAAAGAATCTCTTTCATCATCAAAATTATCTAGCTTATTTAATAAATCAAAGATTTTCTCAACTTGATGAGAAGGCATCTGGACTGCAGATATACATATGATTGTAATATCATTATTTCTCTCCCTCCATTTCTGTGTAAGAGGAATCAGTTTATCCTTATCTCTGTTCAACCTCATCCATGACGGTTGCAATTCTTGTCAACTGATAAAAAAAGTTGACCATTGTATTTTATCCCTCAAATATATGACACCCTGCTTTAATTTTTCTTCATATTGATTTCTTAATTCTATCTGCAACTCATGTAATTTTATTTTTTCTTCTTCAAATTACTCTGCAGTATAGAATTGGGGCCTGTTAGGGGTATCAAGTATTTCAATAATAGGGGTTGATCCATATCCAACCAATGACTGTGAAAGGTATCCAATTGTAGGTGCACTGGATTCTCCCACCTTTCTTTTCCCAAGTATCCTCTCCATTTGAGACATTTTGTTTTCTAGTGACTGTATCTGTATACCCCTTTCCTCATATGCCTTCAAAACTTCTTCAAACCTAGCATTGAGTTCAGCAAACTTATCTTCTTCCTGTCAAGATACAACACCACCCAATTTTAGCACTTCTGAGGTCATTCCCATTATTTGTTTACTACTTACCTCTCCAGCCCTATATACATTCAATGTACCAGTATGTTCAGCAGTGGGGAACTCATGTATCCTGGTATTTTCTCTCTTATCTATGGACCACAAAACAAGAGCTTGATGGTCATCACTAAATTTGACCCCTCTATGAGCCTATAGTACTTCTTCAACAATTTTTAGTTGAACATCCTTCTACTTCCTTACTGAATCAAAAATAATAGCATTTTCTATATCCCATTCTGGCAAAAGGAGGACTCTTGATTGTCTAACTATTTGCCTCCCAGCTTAAGGAGTAAATCAAGAAAAATCACTCAAAAATTTTGATTATACCTCTTCCTTGATAATTGGGTCAGATTTATTTGGTTTCTTAGCTTTGATCTTCTCACAGGCTTTCTCAAAATTCTTTATATTTAATCTTTATAAAAACTGAGCAAAGGCAATAGATCTTACAAAATTTTCATCATTAATAAATCTTTCAGAAGCCTGGGCAATAATTGGATCAATTTCCTTACCTTGGTAATCAGTAATGGTCAGGTCCAAGGAAGGTGTAGGAGGTTCTTGTGGCTCTCCAATATCTAGGTCTGTAGAAGTGACAATCACATCCCCTTCTCCTCCCATTTGTCTAAGCAATTCCTTTAGAGATGCCTCATCATCTATCTGGATTGGAGACTGGCTTGGGGAGTATTGTTCTTTTTGAGAAGAAGAACACCCCTGCTCTAATTTTTGTCTTTTTGGAGAACTGGCTGCAGATGGACTTCTTGACCTTGGTTCCTTATGAGGGAGTACCTGTTGCACACTTTGAACCATGAAATAGCCTGCCCTTTTTTGCAATGTATATTGGCCAGGAGTTACCACATTTCTACCACTCATTCTTCTTTGTATTTTTGTTGTCTTGTCTGGGTGTGCCTTAATAAACATATCTTTCTTTTCATTCATAGTCTAAATTCTTATGGCAAAATTATTCATTAATGCCTGTATTTTATCTCCCCAGTATTTCTTATCTTTTAATGGGTCGTACTGGGGGTCAAAAGCATTAATGAATTCTAGGTTTTTGTTGAAAACTGTCCATTTCTCTTTCCTTAATTCTTTCTCCTGCAATGTGAAAATATTTATGATTATATCTTTCAGATTGTAAACCTGATGTACCATATGGGAGGCTCTCACCCTTTCTTTTAATAGGTCATAGAATCCTTTAGGGTCAATGAATCTGGCATGAGATTTTGCCATGTTATATTTATTCAAAAAACAAATTTAAATGCTTCCACCCCTTTTTAACAAAAACAAAATCATGCACTACAGTAACCATTGGAAAGAAAGTGCCCTTCTTGACCAATTCCCTCTCATCTATAGTACCTATCTGCCATAAGAGCTCAGTTATCCCTATCTTCAAAAGTACATGGAAAGGTAACACATGAGGAATTCCTAAGAAACCATAAACTCTTATTACTATTGAAACATTGTAGGGAATTATATCCCCCCAGTTGTGACTGACAAGCAGCCCTTTAGCATGGTCCTTGGGTCTAACCAATTCTAATAATGCTTGTGGGATTCTAGGGCTATCTCCTCTTAAAAGCAGTCTAAGATTTGATGCAAAATACCTGTCAAATCTTACATAACTAGCATTAGTGGCCTCTGAAGTCATATCCACACCTCACAACTGCACTCGATTCCTATCTCCATCCTTTGTTGTTTCTAACTCCATACCCTTGGAGAAAAAATTATATCCTTTGTATAAACACACATGCATCATTAATGAATACCAACAGAATGGTTTGTTTACTTTCCCCTTTGCTATTCTAACTAGATCGTTGTGAATCTCTTGTGCTAGGAAAGTGGCAAAATCCAGAATGGTACTCATTCCAAATTGAAGGGTTTGAGCAATTATAAGGACCACAGAACTTGGAATTTGATCACCCTCATCTATTCCCAATATGTTGCAAAGAGAAAAATATAGTGCTTGAGCTCTCAAATTGAAATGTCTTCTCAACAATGGCTTTGGAGTACTGGCTATGATTACAGGAAAATTACCAACCCTAGCAGCATGCTTCTATAGTGGCCCTATTCTCAAGTATATTAATTGTGCATCATATCTGGCTTGCAAATCATCTAGATCAATGATTTCATGCATAGCGTGGTTAGGGTATAGGTTAAAAACCTCACTCAACAGCTCATGGAAAACCCTAAAAAGGTTGACCCCAGAATGATTTTTTACCCACCCCTTGATAGGATCATACTTCTTTGCCAGGTCCATCAATAAATCACTATCAAAGAAAACACTGGGGACTACTAGTCTTCCAATGTCAAATTCCCATACATTACTCATAGGAGTGTCCAGTTTTCACTCTGAAAACCATTTCTTAAACAACTCCAAACGTCCCATGAAAACCTAGCCATCTCTTATCTAATTAGCTTTGTTGTAAAATCCTTCTACCACAACTAATCTAGGGTTTTTTGGAATGAGTTCCCTTCCCTTAGTTATTTCATGCACTGATAAGGGGAATTGTTCGAGAAAATCATCATGCACTTAATGTTTTAGATAATCTTTTTGTCCAGTAAACTCTTTTTGGGGTGGCATTTTTAATGAAAATTTGGAAAATTCACAATAGTAGATACTTCAAATTTACTCAGAAAGTCACAGAGCACTTACTTGCCAGAAATTGCACTTCTGCACTATATGATGTCTTATGCAATTCTACTGGAGTATTAACCGAGAAATTTTGTGCCTTAGCTCTAAAATCTTGAATGCGCTGGTGTTCTTTCTGTGCTTTGGTGATTCATTAATGGTGAAATCGTGGGTTCTTTTTATGAATTAAAATCGCACGCACCAGGTCTGGATCACATTTACTCTCAGTAACCATTGCTTGCAATTTGCACTCAAATTTGAATCCCATCCATAGATTTCATCATATCGCACGGTCCTGATTTAAAATATCAAGCTTTACAATCTTTTAGAAAAATGCTACATGTCACCATTGCACTTCCCCACATTACTTAAAATCCTACATCTTCATAATGTTTGGATGTGCCAACCGTAGATCAAGACAAGATTGACGATCAGAATAATCCATTTTGTATTAAAGACGAACTAGCTGATATGACCAATAGGAAACTGCTATATTAGCTCATACTGTCTGACAACATTCCACGCCAGAGGATCCCATATCTTCTTCTGAGCAAAAAAGTGTGTGAGGTCATCACAGACATGCAGCACAAATGTGCTTCCCCACATTACTTAAAAACCTACATCTTTATTATGCAGGGATGCACCAACCATTGATCAAGGCAGGATCAATGGTGATAAGATTTCACGTTCAATAAGAAACCAAAAACCCTTCTGTGCACACCTAGCATTACACGTCATCAGTCATTTGTAGTGTAGTATATTGAAATATAAATACCTGACCCCACTTTGCCTCGCATCACAAATGCACTTCCCCACATTACTTAAAAACCTACATCTTTATTATGCGGAGATGCGCCAACCATTGATCAAGACAAGATCAACAGTGATGCTACTTGGTAAGCAATCTTCATAGGTCTGCCAACAAATCCACCAATGATATCGTAGGAAAAAACAAAACGTGTGCAAAGTTATGGACAAATTTGACATACAAGAGCTTTTGCGGCATACTAGATCTGATAAAACATCAGGGGCTACATGTCACCATCGCACTTCCCCGCATTACTTAAAAACTTGCATCTTTATTATGCAGGGATGCACTGACCCTTGATCTATGATAAATCAACGGTGATTGAGAAACACTTCAACTTGGCATCCTTTCAAACAGAATATCACAATTAAAGGTACATGAAAGGTTTACCAAAGGCATTTTGATGTAAATAAAACATTAGGATAAAAAGAAAAACCCCGCCAAAATACTTGAAGAAAATACCCCTCTTTTTAAATTTGAATATGAGGGCACCACAAAACAAAGGCATAATGGTTTTTTTTCACTTAGGGCCTTTTCATTGATAATTTGAGAGTCAAACCCTAAGAAATTAAAAGGGAAGACACAACCCACAGAATAGGGCGTAACTAGGGTAATCAACCAATTTTTAGGACATTAGAAAATAAAAACCCTAATCTGCAATAAACAAAGACTTAACTAATTTTTCACCCAAACATCAAAACTTTTCTACATTGTGAAAAATCATACCAACAGTGGCTTTTTCTAGGGATGATAGACTACTTGAGTCTATGCAAGAATTCAAAATCTCTGGGAGAGTAGACCACATATTTGGTAAGATGAAAACTTCTTCAGAAAGCACTAAGCAACACACAAAAACAAGGAACTAGACTACACAAGGATATTTACAAGGATTTATACAAAAAAAAACAAAAGGAAACCCTAAAACTACTACTCATGGAAGGAAATAAGTATTCTTCAAGAAAAATACCTCTTCAAGAACTATCCATGAATTGGCAATTCAAGAATATTGTCAAATATATCTTTGAGTATATAAGAATCTTCACCCCAAGTATTTTCAATGAGATATGGGCCTAACCAAATAGGATCAAATTTGCCATGTTTTCCTTTATCTTCAATTATGGCATTCCACATTAAGATTAAATCTCCATTTTCAAATTTCCTACTTATAGTTCTTTTATCATAGACTTTCTTGACTTGCAATTGCAATTTTTGGTTCTTTAAAGATGCTTCTCTTCTGGTTTAGGTCAGTCCTACCAATTCATCCATTCTTTCTTGCATTTCATCTATAGTATCTTCATCATACACCTAGATGTAATTGTAGAGTCCCATCAAGTTATTCTGAGGCATTATGGCTTGAATCCCATACACTAAATCAAATGGAGCTACACCAATTTCTTTCTTTATAGTTACTCTGTTAGCCCATATTGCCAACTGTAACTTGGAATCCCATGCCATTTTATTATCATCCAAGGTTCTCTTAATGACCTTCAACAGGCTCTTATTTTTGGACTCAGCTTGTCCATTCCCTTGTGGATGAAATGGAGCAGATGATGACCTAGTCATTCGATATTGATCACAAAACTTGATGAACTCCTCAGATCTGAAGCACATAGCATTATCTGTGACAATTCTCTATGGACATCCAAATCTTGAAATAATATTATTCAATAGGAAATTATTTACCACTTTACTTGTCGCATTTCTCATGGGGATAGCTTCTACCCATTTTGTAAAGTAGTTAGTAGCAACCAGAATCAAAGAATAGCCAGTGCTAAAATTGGGGGAAATCTCTCCTATGAAGTCTAGACCCCATTGTTGAAAAGGTGCTTGAATCTCCACTGGCTTTAATGGAGTATTTCCTGAGAATTTCATTTTTCCAACAAACCTTTGACAAGGGTCACATTTCCTAACCATAAGTTGGGCATCTTTAGAAAGGGAAGGCCACCAAAACCCAGCTCTCATTATCTTATGTGCAGTCGTTTTGGCCATGTAGTGTCCCCCACATACAATAGCATGCATTTCTTTCAAAACCTCTTTTGCCTTTTCTTTATCAACACACTTCAACAAGACTCCCTCAAAATTTCTCCACCATAGGTTATTTTGCACAATTATATACATGATGGCTTGCATTTTAGTATTCCTCTTTTCATTGTCAGGTAGATGGGGAGGAGCTTCCATATGTTGCAAGTAATATATGAAATTGGTGTACCAATCACATTGGTCCATGTCACATAGGTCAGCTCTGAGATCATCATTTACCAGATTTATCTGATTAGCCTCTAGATTAGTTTCAGCCATGAGTTTGGCCAAACCTTGACCTCTTACTAACTTTGTTATTTTTATATCAATGTTAAATTCTTGGATTCTATTGATCCATCTACACCTCCTGCCTGATAATTCCTGTTGAGAGAATATATCCTTGATTGCAGCACTAGGTACAAAAGCAATAATAGTAGCACCTACCAAGTAACTTCTAAAAACTTTTACAACCTTTACCAAAGCATATGCTTGCTTTTCATTTATCTCATACTTATGTTCAACAGGCTGTAGTGACTTACTGAAAAGGGCAATAGGCTTCTCATATCCTTCTTGATTTTTTTGTAATAAGACTGCAGCTACAGTATGGAATGATGCAAAAGAGAAAATATGTATGGATTTTGCATAATCTGGGGTCCTCATCATTGGAGCATTCTTTATTGCAATTTTTATATCCTTGAATGCTTGTGAAGGTTCATCATTCCAATCTATAATGGATCCCTTCTTGAGTATCTTTGAGATGGGTCTACTGATTTCAGCAAAATTGGTAACAAATCTCCTCAAAAAATTTACTTGGCCAAAAAAGGACTGAATTCCTTTCACATTTTTTGGTTTGGGGACTTTATCAATAGCTCCTACCCTTTTAGGATCTATTTTTGCCCCACACTTAGACACTATGTGTCCTAATAATTTTCCTTCTCTGACCTCGAATGTGCATTTATTTGGGTTTAAAGATACTCCATATTCCAGGGCTTTTATAAATATTTTTTCCAAATGTTTGCAATGATCTTCAGCCTTATTGGAATATGCTTTAAGATCATCCTGGTACACAACCATAAATTTGTCAATATACTAATGAAATGCTACATCCATGGCTCTTTGGAAGGTAGCTCCTACATTAATCAAGCCAAAAGGCATCCTCACATACACATATGTTCCCCATGGGGTTGTGAAGGCTATCTTGAACTATTCACTTTCTTTTACTAGAACTTGATTATATCCAGAGAACCCATCCATCATTGACATCAATTCAGAGCCAGTCACCTGCTGTAACATGGCTTCCATGTTAGGTAAGCCATAATTGTCTTTCAGAGATGCAATGTTTAAATTTCTAAAATCAACACAAAGTCTAATATCTCCATTCTTCTTCCTGACAGGAACCAATTTTGAAACCCAGGTGGAATGCCTAATTGGTTTAATTATCCCACCATCTCTTAGTTTTTTCAGTTCTTCTTGCATTTTTGGGGCAAGGGTAGGATTGATTGGTCTCTATTTTTTCCTAAAAGGTCTTACATTTTCCTTCAATGGTATGACATGCTGGAAAAGATCCTCCCTATAAGCCTTAAGGTCATCATATGACCAAGCAAAAACATGTCTGTATTTTCTAAGTAGGTCAATCAATGTTTTCCTGATTTCAACAGGAAGATTTTGGTCGATATAAACCCTTTTAGGGACTTCATCAGTACCCAAGTTTATTTCTTCTATCTCCTAAGGTTTGGGGTCATTTACTCTTGATTTTACTCTGTCTTGGTTATCAAAAATATTTTCCAAGACTACTAACCCTTTCGGCATCTTATTTGTTTTCAATTGCATTATCTCTTGACCAAAAATGGTTTCCTTCCCATTTATGGTTTCAATCAGTCCACTGCAATCCATCTCCTGATCGTGGTACTTGTCTTCATTCAACAAAAAAATTGTAATATCTTTGTTATCTTCAAAAACCTACCAATTTTCAATGTTGTCAGGTAGGGAAGGTCTATTTTGTACCTCAATCTGGGAGATTCTTGCAAATGATATCTCTTTTGGCTTGATTGCTACATTTTCCAATAGATCAGCCATCTTATTTTGGGTCCTATCTCTCCATGAGATCCCAAATGCATCAAAGAATTCTATCTGATCCTAGACGGCATTTCTATATTGTTTCAATCTCCTATTCTTGGATGAGTAGGTCCCTTTGATCTGAGAGATAATTAGTTTAGAATCCCCTATAACACATAATTTCTTAATTTTATGATGCATGGAAACTTTGAGTCCTAACAGTAGTGCTTCATATTTTGCAATATTATTAGTGCAGGAAAATTTCAAGGTAAATGAATACCTAAAAGTGTTATTCTCAGGGGACACAAAGACTACACCTGACCTTGCACCCTCTTTAGAACTAGCCCCATCAAAGAACATTGTCCATAATTTTGGTGAATTCATGCAACATTCAACTTCATTTTCGATGACAGCAGGTAGGTATTAAACTTCATAAATAATTAATTCAGCCCTAAAAGCATTAATCCCAGTATCTAAGAAACAAGTGGTACCTTTGTCAATTTCTTCACCTAAAATGTGGTTAACCCTTGGTTCCCTATTTACCCTGACAGCTTTGTCACCTATATGAAAATTGGCATAAGTAAGATCACATTGTAGGCTTCCCCCCATGATATCACTCCATTTTTTGGAGAGTAACATTCCGTAGTGTGTAGGTATATCTACCATAGGGACAGACATGGTTAATTCTACTTTAGGATATGCAACCAGTTTGAATGGTAAGGCATTTATGGTACCTATGACTGGGACTTCCCTGGCATCCATTCCTCTGCATCTACCCTGCTTGGTATCCACCTTCAATCCTAACGCTTCCATGAATTTGAAAGGCATTATAGTGTTGGAAGCTCCTGAGTCTATCATGCAATTTTTTAAGGTCTTCCCCTTTATGATTAGACTGAGGAAAAAAGGATCAATATCTTCTATGAATGCCACTGAGGAATCATCTAAAAACATTTGAGGAATCTGGGATATGATACCACTGTTCTCTATTACTAATGGGGTCTGTTGGGACACAGTTTGATCTACAACAATATTATTGTTTGCTATTCCACCCAACCATGACAAAGCCTTATTATTATGCTCTTCAATTCTAAAAAGTTCAAACAAGGGCACTTTTGAAGTAATTTGAGATAACATGGATATCATATCAATAGGCTCAACCACAGTAGGTTTTACAATAGTACCTGGAATTGGAGTCTTTTGGGTAGTAGGCACCACATTCTACTTGATAACATCAAGTTCTAACTTCTTTGGTTGCACAACTAGTTTTGTTGCTTCACTTATCTGAAATTGAACCTTCTTCTTTGGTTCCCATTTAATACCCTTGTTCTCCTTGATTTTACGCACATCTACATTGACTTTCTTGTTTTGATCATTCATCGTATGAGTGATGTCTTTGATGAATACACTAGATGGCCTTCCTGCATCATTATTTATTGCTCTATTTCTCAAATTATAATTACTATGGACTTGTGAAATCATTTCGGATGTAACTCTGTCAATTTCCTCCTTGGAGGGCATTCTTAAACTTGTGAGACCTACATCAAAAAATGTACTGCATACCTTATCTTTATCATACCCTTCATCATCTGAAAGGACTTGTTGATGATGTAGCTGATAAGAAATTCTCTAGCTAGTAATATCATTTTTGGGCTCCTCTAAATCAGAATCTATCAAGTCATCACACATATTCACCACATTGCAACTTATATCATCATGGGTTCTGTCTTCAGTTTCTTCTTCAAGTTGCACTCCTTGAGCTTGGACAAATGACTGAGCAACAACAAAATAATCAGTAAAATGAGGTGATTGGCATATAATGCACCATGGTACATCATCATTCATATTTATAGTGTTCCTTTGTAGGGGGTCTGGAGTACCCTTATCCTTCACATTTTGGGTCTGGTTGGGAACTAGTTTACCATCTTTCCACTAAGTGGTATAAGGGTAATTTACCATCCTAGGTTGCCTACTAAAATTATTGTTATTCACAGGGGGTCTTTCAGCAACATTTGGCTTATTGAAACTAGTGGGATTCATCTTCTTCAGCATTTCTAAAACCTGGCCTATAGTAGGTTCTTCGAGCTTTTTTCCTACAGGAGTTTTGTCACCCTCCCTTTTATTATTGTTCTTAGGATTAAAAAGCTTAGGATCATCCCTCCTACCTAGTTTTCCAAATGCCTTCCTATTATTCTCTATATTTACTGCAACTTTATAGGCATCTCTTAAAGTTTTAGGATCCTTATCCCTCAATTGATAAGCCATTTTGCTATCAAAAGCATTGAAATAGGTTGTGAGATAGATGTCTTCATTTAACCTCATTACTTGAAAAAGTCTGTACATACCTTTTTGGAATCTCACATTGAAATCGAATGTGGACTCATTTGGATTCTTCTTGATATTGTTGAACTCGTTCAACATGAATCCTACATTAGTGTTGTCCCCATATTGCTCCTTGAACAATTTCTCCAAATCACTCCATGAGGTAATACTGTCATCAACCAACCTCCTAAACCAATCCCTTGCATCCTCTATTAGTGAATGCAAAAACAATTTCATTACCATGTCTTCATGTTTAACTTCATAATCATTCAACATGTCAATGAAAATCCTTAAATGTTCTTCACCAGTAACAACATTATTCCCAAAAAATTTAACCACTTTATCTCTCAAATCAAAAGATATGGGATGTGGGGCACAAAGAATACCAGCAAATGATATTTTTCTATACTTTTCTAGGTATATAGGTTTCTTCTGGAAACCAGGAACATTTGAAGTACTAGCTATATTAGCTTGACTCAGGGGAGCAGCTTGAGACTGTTGTGGTGGGACAAATGGGACTTAGGTGCCAATAGTGGAGGATGAGGTAGGAGCAGATTGGGGTACTCCTTGAGTTGAAATTGTGGGACCATTAACTAGTGTAGGATTTATACGTGGGATAGAGAAATTGGGCCATGAAGCCAATGCAGAATTAGACTTTATGAATTGGATTTTCCTTCTAGTTTCTACAGCTTGAGCTTCATTCTCAACCTTCTCAAGTTATTTTGCAAGATCTTCCCTCTCTTTTCGAGCCTTCTCAAGATCTAGATCTAATTTTGACATGGAGGGTTGTATAGGTTTTCTTGGTATAACTTGAGGATCATTTATTTGAATTCCTATAGCCTTGCCTTTCCCTTTATCTAGAGCTTTTGCAGTGGGCTCTACAGGATCAACTTGAACAGGTTTATAAGCTTGGACTTGAGCAATAACTGGTTCTTGCCTTTGATTTAGGCATTTCTCCTATTCCTGAACTTTAGCTCTCAGATTATCAACATGTCCAAAAACATCCTTGTGGAGAATTGTGGTATTCTCTTCTAACTTTTTATTTTTCTCTTTCAAAGCAGCCATCCTTCTTAGCAAAGCATCTCTTTCGATTATGGCATCCAAGGTGGCTTGCTCCTTCTCTTTTTCAAGATGAATGCGTTTAGCTTCTTCCTCAACAATCCATTTCTTAAAAAATTCTATTACAGAGTGCACTTCTTTAGGATCTGCAGAAGTTGCCTCAGAATTAGCAGGGTCATCTAGATCTATAAGGTTTGGTTCTACATATGGGGCCATTCTGGGATTAAAAGGATTATCAGATGAACTCCTAAATCCTATCCTATAATTCATATCTACTACAGGATCTGGTCTTAATGAAGCAATTCCCATAGTAGACATGTCTTTGTCTTGAAAAACTCTCTCATCTGGTAATGGGGTACTAAATATGCCTCCTAAGAGTCTTGTAGTTTTGGATTCAGAGCTAAGCGGAGAAGACTCTCTTCTTATTACTTCTGGGTTTCCAAGTGGGATTTGGATTTTTCTTTTTCTTATTTTGGTTCTTTCTACCACCTTGGGGTAGATTAGTATACATTGATACACCAAGATTGGCTCTCATGTAAGCTCTTGTTTTTTTTCTCTTGTCAGCCATATTCACCTTTTGTTACAATAAGCACTAGCTTCAAAACCTTGATTGAGTTGTCGCCCTATTTTGGGAAAATATATAATAACACTTTTTCTGAATGAAGGAAAATAATACACAAGTAGGAATGAAAATAAATGGCACAGACAGACCGATCACTGATGTCGTAAGACTGCAACTCTTGCTTGTTAGATAAGACACTTGGATAGGTTGGATACGTCAGTGTGTAGCAATGGTACTTGGGCTCTATCTTCTTTAAATTCTCAAGGTTTGACACTAAAATATTCCCTTATAACCATGGGCAAAACATAGATCACATGACATACACGTACATAGTAGGATCAAAGAAATTACAGTACTTTTTACAGATGTGTTGGACAACTCCCCAGTAGAGTCACCATTTTGTTGGTGTTTGAAAATGCACAAAAAACTACTAAGTGAAAAAATGCTTAATACCAAGATAATAGTACATACACAGCCTAAATATTAGCCAATTCTCATTTACAATTACATATGCAAAATACTTGGACCCAACCTTAACAAAACCACAGATGGTTTTCTGCTCTTTTGGCTCTACAAAACTAGGGTGGGTGTACCCAGGGATGATTCAAAACTGGAACAACTATATGAGGATTATTCTTAGTTTCATTCTGATTATCATTTCAATATCCTTAGATATATACATAATTCTCCAATAACTTGATAAACACATCCCATTAAATAGATATGGCCAAGAATTCTTCTATAGATCTGCAAATGTTTTCAACAACAATGGCTAATTGAAGCTAAACATTTCATGCAAAAAAGTGCTGGCCAACTTTGAAGATCTACAGGAAATAAAAGTAAAATTTGATTTGATGATGCATTTGAATAACCATTTATAATATATTTATCCTTCAGCTGAAATAACTTGATCAGTGCCTAATCCATTGGGGTTCAGAGTCTATAGCAGATTCTTAGATCTAATTTGTTGCTTTACAAAAAATTCTATCAGCAATTCTTATCAGAATTTATCATTCAAAATCATTTTCAATACTTAAGAAATCTCATCACATTCATCAAAGCCTTTATTTAATCCAGTGAATGAAAAACAATGATAAATGGATATACAACCTAACTAGATTGCATTCAATTGTACAAGCATTTACTCATACAACATCAAGGTAGCTAAGTATTTAAAAGGAGACAAAATTTAGAAAGGACTGATATGGGGACAGTTCATAATTTGTATTCATTTCCTTTGAAAATGGTATATCCTTTACAATAGACTCAGAATGGCCTTCAGAAAGAAACATAGCTCATTCTATATTCAATGTACTCTCAGAGAATTGACAAGAAAAATACATTACAAACTTGTTTTTCAAAATTTGGACCAAAAACCAGACTAAGCATAATACTTAGAAGAAATAGAATTTGGACCCTTCTTTAGCCTTGGGACCTCACTTAAATAGTGTGAGATGCAACAAGCTTCAGGCTAAAGACAAATGATAGGTGTCCTTTTAAAAGGAACTCTCATACACTTCTTTCAAAAAGACAAGAAAAAAGTAATAGAAAGGCTTATTACATCAAAAAATTCTTTGGTGGGTCCCTTTCTGTTATGCTTCTCAGTTGTTGAAGAGAATATGATCTGATCTTACAATCATTCTTCATCCTTGAAGTACATAGCCATTAGGTCTGACAGTGATGTATCATCTTCAGTTACCTGCAAACTCACTTTAACCTGGGGATCTTCCATGTCTTCATTACTAGCTACAAGGGTAACTATTACTTTTGCATCTTCCTCCTCATCGTCTCCTGACATCTGTTCCATAAACTAATTTTTCCATTTATTAAAAGCATCATCATCTGGCCAATCAAAACTCAGAGCTTCTCTTTTTATCTTTATTAAAGAATTTGCACTTTCTTCTAAATCATCAAATTCTTTTCTCATAGCAGTATAAAATAACTGTATTTTTACTAGCTATTCATTTGTCTTTGCCTAGAACTAGTGGCCAGTCTCACTCATGATGTTTATTATTCTTTCATTAAATAACTCTCCAACTCCCTTTTCCACTTATCCTTTTCTTTTATTGTATCAACAGATTGTAATGCAGAAGGAAATAAAGTGAACTTTTCAGCAATATATTTGGAAAAAAAGAGGGTTAATCTTCTCTGTAAAGAATCTCTTTCATCATCAAAATTTTCTAGCTTATTTAATAAATCAAAGATTTTCTCAACTTGATGATAAGGCATCTGGACTACAGATATACATATGATTGTAGTATCATTATTTCTCTCCCTCCATTTGTGTGCAAGAGGAATCAGTTTATCCTTATCTCTATTCAACTCATCCATGACGGTTGCAATTCTTGTCAACTGATAAAAAGAAGTAGACCATTGTATTTTATCCCTCAAATATATCACACCCTACTTTAATTTTTCTTCATATTGATTTCTTAATTCTATCTACAACTCATGTAATTTTATTTTTTCTTCTTCAAATTCCTCTGCAATATAGAATTGGGGCATTTCAGGGGTATCAGGTATTTCAATAATAGGGGTTGATCCAGATCCAACCAATGACTGTGAAAGGTATGCAATTGTAGGTGCACGAGATTCTCCCACCTTTCTTTTCACAAGTATCCTCTCCATTTGAGACATTTTGTTTTCCAGTGAATATATCTGTATACCCCTTTCCTCATATGCCTTCAAAACTTCTTCAAACCTAGCATTGAGTTGGGAAAACTTAACTTCTTCCTGTCAAGATACAACACCAACCAATTTTAGCACTTCTAAGGCCATTCCCATTATTTGTTTACTACTTACCTCTCTAGCCCTGTATACTGTCAATGTACCAGTATGTTCTGCAGTGGGGAACTCATGTATCCTGGTATTTTCTTTCTTATAAATGGACCACAAAACAAGGGCTTGGTGGTCATCACTAAATTTGACCCCTCTATGAGCCTGTAGTACTTCTTCAGCAGTTGTTAGTTGAACATCCTTCTGCGTCCTTACTAAATAAAAAACAATAGCATATTCTATATCCCATTCTGGCAGAAGGAGGACTCCTGATTGTCTAACTATTTGCCTCCTAGCTTTAGGAGTAAATCGAGCAAAATCACTCAAAAACTTTGATTTTACCTCTTCCTTGATAACCAGGTCAAATTTATTTGGTTTCTCAGCCTTGATCTTCTCACGGGCTTTCTCAAAATTCTTTATATTTGATCTCCATAAAAACTAAGCAAAGGCCCTAGATCTAACAAAATTTTCATCATTAATAAATCTTTCAGAAGCTTTGGCAACAATTGGATCAATTTCCTTACATTGGTAATCAGTAATGGTCAGGTCCAAGGAAGGTGTAGGAGGTTCTTGTGGTTCTCCAATATCTAGGTCTGTAGAACTGACAATCACATCCCCTTCTCCTCTCATTTATCCAAGTTGTTCCTTTAGAGATGCCTCATCATCTATCTGGATTGGAGACTAGGTTGGGGAGTATTGTTCTTTTTGAGAAGAAGAAGACCCCTACTCTAATTTTTGTCTTTTTGGAGAACTGGCTGCAAATGGACTTCTTGACCTTGGTTCCTTATGAGGGGGTACCTGTTGCACACTTCGGACCATGACATAACCTGCCCTTTTCTACAATGTATATTGGCCAGGAGTTACCACATTTCTACCACTCATTCTTCTTTGTATTTCTGCTGCCTTGTCTAGGTGTGCCTTAATAAATATATCTTTCTTTTCATTCATAGTCTAAATTATTATGGCAAAATTATTCATTAATGCCTGTATTTTATCTCCCCAGTATTTCTTATATTTTAATGGATTGTATTGGGGGTCAAATGCATTAATGAATTCCAGGGTTTTGCTGAAAACTATCCATTTCTCTTTCCTTAATTCTTGGTCCTGCAATGTGAAAATATTTTTGATTATATTTTCCATATAGTAAACTTGATGTACCATATGGGAAGCTCTCACCCTTTCTTTTAATAGGTCATAGAATCCTTCAGGGTCAATGAATCTGGCGTGAGCTTTTGCCATGTTATATTTATTCAAAAACAAATTTAAATGCTTCTAGCCCTTTTTAACAAAGACAAAATCATGCACTACAGTAACCATTGGAAAGAAAGTGCCCTTCTTGACCAATTCCCTCTCATCTATAGTACCTATCTGCCATAAGAGCTCAGCTATCACTATCTTCAAAGGTACATGGAAAGGTAACACATGAGGTTTTCCTAAGAAACCATAAACTCTTATTATTGTTGAAACATTGTAGGGAATTATATCCCCCCAGTTGTCACTGATAAGTAGCCCTTTAGCATGGTCCTTGGGTCTGACCAATTCTAATAATGCTTGTGGGATTCTAGGGCTATCTACTCTTAAAAGAAGTCTAAGCTTTGATGCAAAATACCTATCAAATCTTACATAACTAGCATTAGTGGCCTCTGAAGTCATATCCACACTCCATAACTGCACTGTATTCCTTTTTCCATCCTTTGTTGTTTCTAACTCCATACCCTTGGAGAAGAAAGTATATCCTTTGTATAAACATACATGCATCATTAATGAATACCAACAGAATGGTTTGTCTACTTTCCCCTTTGCTATTCCAACCAGACTATTGTGAATCTCTTGTGCAAGGAAAGTGGCAAAATCCAGAATGGTACTCATTCCAAATTGAAGGGTTTGAGTAATTATAAGGACCACAGAACCTGGAATCTGATCACCCTCATCTATTCCCAATATCTTGCAAAGAGAAAAATATAGTGCTTGAGCTCTCAAATTGAAATGTCTTCTCAACAATGGCTTTGGAGTACTGGCTGTGATTACAGGCAAATTACCAACCCTAGAAGCATGCTCCTATAGTAGCCTTGTTCTCAAGTATATTCATTGTGCATCATATCTGGCTTGCAAATCATCTAGATCAATGATTTCATGCACAACTTGGTTAGGGTTTAGGTTAAAAACCTCACTGAACAGCTCACGGAAAACCCTAAAAAGGTTGACCCCCAAATGATTTTTTACCCACCCCTTGATAGGATCATACTTGTTTTCCAGGTCCATCAATAAATCACTATCAAAGAAAATACTGGGGACTACTAGTTTTCCAATGTCAAATTCCCATACATTGCTCATAGAAGTGTCCAGTTTTCGCTCTAAAAACCATTTCTTAAACAAATCCAAACCTGCCATGGAAACTTGGACATCTCTTATCCAATTAGCTTTCTCGTAAAATCCTTCTACCACAACTAATCTAGGGTTTTTTGGAATGAGTTCCCTTCCCTTAGTTATTTCATGCACTAATAAGGGGAATTGTTCGAGAAAATCATCTTGCACTGAACATTTTAGATAAATTTTTTGTCCAGTAAACTCTTTTTAGGGTTTCATTTTTAATGAAACTTTGGAAAATTCACAACAGTAGATACTTCAAATTTACTCAGAAAGTCACAAAGCACTTACCTGCCAAAAATTGCACTTCTGCACTATATGATGTCTTATGCAATTCTACTGGAGTATTAACCAAGAAATTTTGTGCCTTAGCTCTGAAATCTTGGATGCCCTGGTGTTCTTCCTGTGCTTTGGTGATTCATTAATGGTCAAATCGTGGGTTCTTTTTATGAATTAAAACCACATGTACCAAGTCTGGATCACATTTACTCTCAGTAACCGTTGCCCGCAATTTGTACTCAAATTTTAATCCCATCCTTAGATTTCATCAGATCGCACAGTCCTGATTTAAAATATCAAGCTTTACAATCTTTTAGAAAAATGCTACGTGTCACCATCGCGCTTCCCCGCATTACTTAAAAACCTACATCTTCATAATGTGGGGATTTGCCTACCGTCGATCAAGATAAGATCGACGATCAGAATAATCCATTTTGTATTAAAGACCAACTAGCTAAAATGACCAATAGGAAACTGCTATATTAGCTCATACTGTCTAACAAAATTCCACGCCAGTGGATCCCGTATCTTCTTCTGAGCAAACAAGTGTGTGACATCATCATGAACACGCAGAACAAATGCACTTCCCCACATTACTTAAAAACCTACATCTTTATTATGCGAGGATGTGCCAACCGTTGATCAAGACAGGATCAATGGTGATAAGATTTCACATTCATTAAGCAACCAAAAACCCTTCTGCACACACCTAGCATTACACGTCATCAGCCGTTTGCAGTGTAGTATATTGGAATATAAATACCTGACCCCACTTTGCCACGTGTTGCAAATGCACTTCCCCGCATTACTTAAAAACCTACATCTTTATTATGCGGGGATGCACGAATCATTGATCAAGACAAGATCAATGGTGATGCTACTTGGTAAGCAATCTTCATAGCTCTGCCAACGAATCCACCAATGATATTGCGGGAAAAAACAAAATGTGTGCAAAGGTATTGATAGATCTGACATATAAGAGCTTTTGTGGCATACTAGATCTGATAAAATATTAGGGGCTACGCGTCACCATCACGCTTCCCCGCATTACTTAAAAACCTACATCTTTATTATGCGGGGATGCACTGACCCTTGATCTCTGATAGATCAACGGTGATTGAGAAACACTTCAACTTGGTGTCCTTTCAAATAGAATATCACAATTAAAGGTACATGAAAGGTTTACCAAAGGCATTTTGATGCAAATAAAACATTAGGATAAAAAGAAAAACCCCGCCAAAATACTTGAAGAAAATACCCCTCTCTTTTTAAATTTGAATATGAGGGCACCACAAAACAAAGGCATAATGGTTTTTTTTTACTTAGGGCCTTTTCATTGATAATTTGAGAGTCAAACCCTAAGAAATTAAAAGGGAAGACACAACCCATAGAATAGGGCCAGCCTAGGGTAATCAACCAATTTTCAGGACATCAGAAAATAAAAACCCTAATCTACAATAAACAAAGACTTAACTGATTTTTCATCCAAACATCAGAACTTTTCTACATTTTGAAAAATCATACCAACAGTGGCTCTATCTGGGGATGATAGACTACTTGAGTCTATGCAAGAATTCAAAATCTCTGGGAGAGTAGACCACATATTTGGTAAGATGACAACTTCTTCAGAAAGCACTGAGCAACACACAAAAACAAGGAACCAAAGTACGCAAGGATATTTACAAGGATTTATACAAAAAACAAAACAACAAGAAACCCTAAAACTACTGCTCATGGAAGGAAATAAGTATTCTTCAAAAAAAATACCTCTTCAAGAACTGTCCATGAACTAGCAATTCAAGAATATTGTCAAATATATCTTTGAGTATAAGAATCTTCACCCCAAGTATTTTCAATGAGATACGAGCCTAACCAAACAGGATCAAATTTTCCATGTTTTCCTTTATCTTCAATTTTGGCATTCCACATTAAGACTAAATCTCCATTTTCAAATTTCCTACTTACAGTTCTTTTATCATAGAGTGGCTTGACTTGCAATTGCAATTTTTGGTTCTTTAAAGATGCTTCTCTTCTGGTTTCGGTCAGTCCTACCAATTCATCCATTCTTTATTGCATTTCATCGATAGTATCTTCATCATACACCTGGATGTAATTGTAGAGTCCCATCAAGTTATTCTGAGGCATTCTGGCTTGAATCCCATACACTAAATCAAATGGAGCTACACCAATTGCTTTCTTTACAGTTACTTTGTCAGCCCATATTGCCAACTGTAACTTGGAATCCCATGCCTTTTTATTATCATCTAAGGTTCTCTTAATGACATTCAACAGGCTCTTATTTGTGGACTCAGCTTGTCCATTCCCTTGTGGATGATATGGAGCAGATGATGACCTAGTTATTCCATATTTATCACAAAACTTGATGAACTCCTCAGATCTGAAGCACATAGTATTATCTGTGACAATTCTTTGTGGACATCCAAATCTAGAAATAATATTATTCAACAAAGAATTAGTTACCACTTTACTTGTCGCATTTCTTGTAGGGATAGCTTCTACCCATTTTGTAAAGTAGTTAGTAGCAACCAGAATCCAAGAATAGCCAGTGCTAGACTTGGGGAAAATCTCTCCTATGAATTCTAGACCCCATTGTTGAAAAGGTGCTTGAATCTCCACTGGCTTTAATGGAGTATTTCCTAAGAATTTCAGTTTTCCAACAAACCTTTGACAAGGGTCACATTTCCTAACCATAAGTTGGGCATCTTTAAAAAGGGAAGGCCACCAAAACCCAGCTCTCATTATCTTATGTGCAGTAGTTTTGGCCATGTAGTGTCCCCCACATACTCCAGCATGCATTTCTTTCAAAACCTCTTTTGCCTTTTCTTTATCAACACACTTCAATAAGACTCACTCAAAATTTCTCCACAATAGGTTTTTTTGCACAATTATATACCTGATGGGTTGAAATTTAGTATTCCTCTTTTCATTATCAGGTAGATGGGGAGGAGCTTCCATATGTAGCAAGTAATATATGAAATTGGTGTACCAATCACATTGGTCCATGTCACATAAGTTAGCTCTGAGATTATCATTTACCAGATTTATCTTATTAGCCTCTAGATTAGTTTCAGCCATGAGTTTGGCCAAACCTTGACCTCTTACTAACTTTGTTATTTTTATATCAATGTTAAATTCTTGGATTCTATTGATCCATCTACACCTCCTGCCTGATAATTCCTGTTGAGAGAATATATCCTTGATTGCAGCACTAGGTACAAAAGCAATAATAGTAGCACCTACCAAGTAAATTCTAAAAACTTTTACAACCTTTACCAAAGCATATGCTTGCTTTTCATTTATCTCATACTTAAGTTCAGTAGGCTGTAGTGACTTACTGAAAAGGGCAATAGGCTGCTCATATCCTTCTTGATTTTTTTGTAATAAGAGTGCAGCTACAGTATGGAATGATGCAAAAGAGAAAATAGGTATGGGTTTTGCATAATCTAGGGTCCTCAGCACTGGAGCATTCTTTATTGCAATTTTTATATCCTGTAATGCTTCTTAAGGTTCACCATTCCAATCTATAACGGCTTCCTTCTTGAGCATATTTGAGATGGGTCTACTGATTTTGGCAGAATTAGTAACAAATCTCCTCAAAAAATTTACTTGGCCAAAAAAGGACTGAATTCCTTTCACATCTTTTGGTTTGCGGACTTTATCAATAGCTGCTACCCTTTCAGGATCTATTTTTACCCCACCCTTAGACACTATGTGTCCTAATAATTTTCCTTCTCTGACCTCGAATGTGCATTTCTTTGGGTTTAAAGATACTCCATATTCTAGGGCTTTTATAAAGATTTTTTCCAAATGTTTGCAATGATCTTCAGCCTTATTGGAATACGCTGTAAGATCATCCTAGTAGACAACCATAAATTTGTCAATATACTCATGAAATGCTACATCCATGGCTCTTTGGAAGGTAGCTCCTACATTAATCAAGCCAAAAGGCATCCTCACATACACATATGTTCCCCATGGGGTTGTGAAGGCTGTCTTGAACTGTTCACTTTCTTTTACTAGAACTTGATTATATCCAAAGAAACCATCCATCATTGACATCAATTCAAAGCCAGTCACTTGATGTAACATGGCTTCCATGTTAGGTAAGCCATAATTGTCTTTCAGAGATGCAATGTTTAAATTTCTAAAATCGACACAAAGCCTAATATCTCCATTCTTCTTCCTGACAGGAACCAAGTTGTAAACCCAGGTGGAATGCTTGATTGATTTAATTATCCCACCATCTCTTAGTTTTGTCAGTTCTTCTTGCATTTTTGGGGCAAGGGTAGGATTGATTAGTCTCTGTTTTTGCCTAAAAGGTCTTACATTTTCCTTAAATAGTATGACATGCTGAAAAAGATCCTCCCTGTAAGCCTTAAGGTCATCATATGACCAAGAAAAAACATGTCTGTATTTTCTAAGTAGGTCAATCAATGTTTTTCTGATTTCAACAGGAAGATTTTGGCCGATATAAACCCTTTTAGGGGCTTCATCAGTACCCAAGTTTATTTCCTCTAACTCCTGAGGTTTGGGGTCATTTGCTCCTGATTTTACTTTGTCTTGGTTATCAAAAATATTTTCCAAGACTACTAACCCTTTCAGCATCTTATTTGTTTTCAATTGCATTATCTCTTGACCAAAAATGGTTTCCTTCCCATTTATGGTTTCAATCAGTCCACTGCAATCCATCTCCTAACCATGGTACTTGTCTTCATTCAAAAAAAAATTTCTAGTATCTTTGTTATCTTCAAAAACCTACCAATTTTTAATGTTGTCAGGTATGGAAGGTCTGTTTTGCACCTCAATCTGGGAGATTCCTGCAAATGATATCTCTTTTGGCTTGACTGCTACATTTGCCAATAGATCAGCCATCTTATTTTGGGTCCTATCTCTCCATGAGATCCCAAATGCATCAAAGAATTCTATCTGATCCCAGATAAGATTTCTATATTGTTTCAATCTCCTATTCTTGGATGAGTAGGTTCCTTTGATCTAAGAGATAATTAGTTCAGAATCCCCTATGACACATAATTTCTTAATTTTATGATGTATGGCAACTTTGAGTCCTAATAGCAGTGCTTGATATTTTGCAATATTATTAGTGAAAGAAAATTTCAAGGTGAATGAATACCTAAAAGTGTTATTCTGAGAGGACAGAAAGACTACACCTGCCCTTGTACCCTCTTTAGAACTAGTCCCATCAAAGAACATTGTCCATAATTTTGGTGAATTCATGCAACACTCAACTTCATTTTCGATGATAGCAGGTAGATTTTCAACTTCCTGAATAATTAATTCAACCCTGAAAGCATTAATCCCATTATCTAAGAAACAAGTGGTATCTTTGTCAATTTCTTCACCTAAAATGTGGTTAACCCTTGGTTCCCTATTTACCCATACAGCTTTGTCCCCTATATGAAAAGTGGCATAAGTAAGATCACATTGTAGGCTTCCTCCCATGGCAGCACTCCATTTTCTGGAGAGTAACATTCCATAGTGTGGAGGTATATCTACCACAAGGACAGACATGGTTAATTCTACTTCAGGATATGCAACTAGTTTGAATGGTAAGGCATTTATGGTACCTATGATTGGGATTCCCCTGGCATCCATTCCTTTGCATCTGCCCTGCTTGGTATCCACCTTCAATCCTAAGGCTTCCATGCCTTTGAAAGGCATTATAGTGTTGGAAGCTCCTGAGTCTATCATGCAATTTTTTAAGGTCTTCCCTTTTATGATTAGACTGAGGAAAAAAGAATCAATATCTTCTATGAATGCCACTGAGGAATCATCTAGAAACATTTGAGGAATCTAGGATATGATACCATTGTCCTCTATTACTAATGGGGTCTTTTGGGACACAGTTTGATCTACAACAATATTATTGTTTGCTATTCCACCCAACCATGACAAAGCCTTATTCTTATGCTCTTCAAGTCTAAAAAGTTCAAACAAGGGCACTTTTACAGTAATTTGAGATAACATCGATATCATATCAACAGGTTCAACCATAGTAGGTTTTACAATAGTACCTGGAATTGGAGTCTTTTGGGTAGTAGGAACCACATTCTACTTGATAACATCCAGTTTTGACTTCTTTCATTGGACAACTAGTTTTGTTGCTTCACTTATCTAAAATTGAACCTTCTTCTTTGGTTCCCATTTCTTACGCTTGTTCTCCTTGATTTTAGGCACATCTACATTGACTTTCTTGTTTTGATCATTCATCTTATGGGTGATGTCTTTGATGAATACACTAGATGGCCTTCCTGCATCATTATTTATTGCTCTATTTCTCAAATTATAATTACTATGGACTTGTGAAATCATTTCAGCTATAACTCTATCAATTTCCTCCTTGGAGGGCATTCTTAAACTTGTGAGACCTACATCAAAAAATGTATTTCATACCTTATCTGTATTATACCCTTCATCATCTACAAGGACTTGTTGATGATGTAGCTGGTAAGCAATTCTCTGGCTAGTAATATCATTTTCGGGCACCTCTGAATTAGAATCTATCAAGTCATCACACATATTCACCATATTACAACTTATATCATAATGGGTTCTGTCTTCAGTTTCTTCTTCAAGTTGCACTCCTTGAGCTTGGGAAAATGACTTAGAAACAGCACAATAATTAGCAGAATGAGGTGATTGGCATATAATGCACCATGGTACATCATCATTCATATTTATATTGTTCCTTTGCAGGGGGTCTGGAGTACCCTTATCCTTCACATTTTGGGTCTGGTTGGGAACTGGTTTACCATCTTTCCACTGAGTGGTGTAAGGGCAATTTTGCATCCTAGGCTGCCTATTGAAATTGTTGTTATTCATAGGGGGTCTTTTAGAAACATTTGGCTTATTGAAACTAGTGGGATTCATCTTCTTGAGCATTTCTAAAACTTTGCCTATAGTAGGTTCTTCGAGCTTTTTTCCTATAGGAGTTTTGTCACCCTCCCTTTTATTATTGTTCTTAGGATTAAAAAGCTTAGGATCATCCCTCCTACCTAGTTTTCCAAATTCCTTCCTATTATTCTCTATATTTACTGCAACTTTATATGCATCTCTTAAAGTTTTAGGATCCTTATCCCTCAATTGATAAGCCATTTTGCTATCAAAAGCATTGAAATAGGTTGTGAGACAAACGTCTTCATTTAACCTCATAACTTGAAAAAGTCTGTACATACCTTTTTGGAATCTCACATTGAAATTGAATGTGGACTCATTTGGATTCTTCTTGATATTGTTGAACTTGTTCAACATGAATCCTGCATTAGTGTTGTCCCCATATTGCTCCTTGAACAATTTCTCTAAATCACTCCATGAGGTAATACTGTCATCAGGCAACCTCCTAAACCAATCCCTTGCATCCTCGATTAGGGAATGCACAAACAATTTCATTACCATGTCTTCATGTTCAACTTCATAATCATTCAACATGTTAATGAAAATCCTTAAATGTTCTTCACCAGTAACAACATTATTCCCAAACAATTTAACCACTTTATCTCTCAAATCAAAAGATATGGGATGTGGGGCACCAAGAATACCAGCAAATGATATTTGTCTATACTTTTCTAGGGATATAGGTTTCTTCTGAAAACTAGGAACATTTGAAGTACTAGCTATATTAGCTTGACTCAGGGGAGGAGCTTGAGACTGCTGTGGTGGGACAAATGGGACTTGGGTGCCAATAGTGGAAGATGAGGTAGGGGCAGATTGGGGTACTCCCTGAGTTGAAATTGTGGGACCATTAACTAGTGTAGGATTTGTAGGTGGGATAGACAAATTGGGCCATGAAGCCAATGCAGAATTAGACTTTATGAATTGGATTTTCCTTCTAGTTTCTGCAGTTTGAGCTTCATTCTCAACCTTCTCAAGTTCTTTTGCAAGATCTTCCCTCTCTTTTCGAGCCTTCTCAAGATCTAGATCTAATTTTGACATGGAGGGTTGTATAGGTTTTCTTGGTATAGCTTGAGGCTCATTTATTTGAATTCCTATAGCCTTGCCTTTCCCTTTATTTGGAGCTTTTGCAGTGGGCTCTACAGGATCAACTTGAAAAGGTTTATAGGCTTGGACTTGAGCAATAACTGGTTCTTGCCTTTGGTTTAGGCATTTCTCCTGTTCTTGAAATTTAGCTCTCAGATTATCAACATGTCCAAAAACATCCTTGTGGAGAGTTGTGGTATTGTCTTCTAACTTTTTATTTTGCTCTTTCAAAGTAGCCATCCTTCTTAGCAAAGCATCTCTTTCGATTATGGCATCCAAGGTGGCTTGCTCCTTCTCTTTTTCAAGACGAATGCATTTAGCTTCTTCCTCAGCAATCCATTTCTTCAAAAATTCTATTTTAGAGTGCACTTCTTTAGGATCTGCAGAAGTTGCCTCGAAATTAGTAGGGTCATCTAGATCTATAAGGTTTGGTTCTACATATGGGGCCATTCTGAGATTAAAAGGATTATCAGATGAACTCCTAAATCCTAGCCTATAATTCATATCTACTACAAGAGCTGGTCTTAATGAAGCAATTCCCATAGTAGACACATATTTGTCTTGAAAAACTCTCTCATCTGGTAATGGGGTACTGAATATGCCTCCTAAGAGTCTTTTAGTTTTGGATTCAGAGCTAAGCAAAGAAGACTCTCTTCCTATTACTGGTTGATAATGGGAATTGATGGATGCATTACTTCTGGGTTTCCAAGTGGGATTTGGATTTGTCTTTTTCTTATTTTGGTTCTTCCTACCACCTTGGGGTAGATCAATATACATTGATACATCGAGATTGGCTCTCATGTAAGCTCTTGTGTTTTTTCTCTTATCAACCATATTCACCTTTTGTTACAATAAGCACTAGCTTCAAAACCTTGACTAAGTCACCACCCTATTTCGGGAAAATATATAATAACACTTTTGTTGACTGAAGGAAAACAATACACAAGTAGGAACAAAAATAAATGGCACAAATAGACCAATCACTGACGTCATAAGACTACAACTCTTGCTTGTTAGATAAGACACTTGGATAGGCTGGATACGTCAGTGTGTAGCAATGGTACTTGGGCTCTATATTCTTTAAATTCTCAAGGTTTGACACTAAAAGATTCCCTTATAACCACGAGAAAAACATAGATAACATGACACACATGTACACATCAAGATCAAAGAAACTGCAGTACTTTTCATAGATGTGTTGGACAACTCCCCAGTAGAGTCCCCATTTTGTTGTTGTTTGAAAATGCACAAAAAACTACTAAGCGACAATAGGCTTAATACCAAGATAATAGTACATACACAACCTAAAGATTAGCCAATTCTCATTTACAATTACATATGCAAAGTACTTGGACCCAAGTTTAACAAAACCACAGATGGTTTTTTGCTCTTTTGGCTCTGCTAAACTAGGCTGGGTGTACCCAGGGATGATTCAAAACTAGAACAACTATATGAGGATTATTCTTAGTTTCATTCTGATTCTCATTTCAAGATCCTCAGACATATACATAATTCTCCACTAACTTGATAAACACATCCCATTAAACAGATATGGCCAAGAATTCTTCTATAGATCTGCAGATGTTTTCAACAATAATGGCTAATTGAAGCTAAACATTTCATGCAAAAAAGTGCTGGCCAACTTTGAAGATCTACAGGAAATAAAAGTAAAATTTGATTTGATGATGCATTTGAATAACCATTTATAATATATTTATCCTTCAGCTGAAATAACTTGATCAGTGCCTAATCCATTGGGGTTCAGAGTCTATAGCAGATTCTTAGATCTAATTTGTTGCTTTACAAAAAATTCTATCAGCAATTCTTATCATAATTTATCATTCAAAATCCTTTTCAATACTTAAGAAATCTCATCACATTCATCAAAGCCTTTATTTAATCCATTAAATTAACAGCAATGATAAATGGATATACAACCTAACTAGATTGCATTCATTTGTACAAGCTTTTACTCATACAACATCAAGGTAGCTAAGCATTTAAAAGGAGACAAAATTCAGAAAGAACTGATATGGGGACAGTTCATAATTTGTATTCATTTCCTTTGAAAATGGTATATCCTTTACAATAGACTCAAAATAGCCTTCAGAAAGAAACACAACTCATTCTATATTCAATGTACTCTCAGAGAATTGACAAGAAAAATACATTACAAACCTTTTTTTCAAAATTTGGACCAAAATCCAGACTAAGAATAATACTTAGAAGAAATAGAATTCAGACCCTTCTTTAGCCTTGGGATCTCACGTAAATAGTGTGAGATGCAACAAGCTTTAGGCTAAAGACAAATGACAGGTGTCCTTTTAAAAGGCACTCTCATACACTTCTATCAAAAAGATAAGAAAAAAGTAATAGAAAGGCTTATTACATCAAAAAATTCTTTGGTGGATCCCTTTCTGTTATGCTTCTCAGTTGTTGAAACAAGAGAATATGATCTGATCTTACAATCATTCTTCATCCTCGAAGTAGATAGCCATGAGGTCTGATAGTGATGTATCATCTTCAGTTACCTGCAAACTCACTTTAACCTAGGGATCTTCCATGTCTTCATTACTAACTACAAGGGTAACTGTTACTTTTGCATCTTCCTCCTCATCATCTCTTGACATCTGTTCCATAAACTAATTTTTCCATTTATTAAAAGCATCATCATCTAGCCAATCAAAACTTAGAGCTTCTGTTTGTATCTTTATTAAAGAATTTGCACTTTCTTCTAAATCATCAAATTCTTTTCTCATAGCAGTATAAAATAACTGTATTTTTACTAGCTCTTCATTTGTCTTTACCCAGAACCAGTGGCCAGTCTCACTCATGATGTTTATTATTCTTTCATTAAATAACTCATCCAACTCCCTTTTCCACTTTTCCTTTTCCTTTATTGTATCAACAGATTGTAAAGCACAAGGAAATAAAGTGAACTTTTCAGCCATATATTTGGAAAAACAAAGGGTTTATCTTCTCTGTAAACAATCTCTTTCATCATCAAAATTTTCTAGCTGATTTAATAAATCAAAGATTTTCTCAACTTGACGATAAGGCATCTGGACTGCAGATATACATATGATTGTAATATCATTATTTCTCTCCCTCCATTTCTGTGCAAGAGGAATCAGTTTATCCTTATCCTTGTTCAACTCATCCATGAGGGTTGCAATTCTTGTCAACTGATCAAAAAAATTTGACCATTGTATTTTATCCCTCAAATATATCACACCCTACTTTAATTTTTCTTCATATTGATTTCTTGATTCTATCTGCAACTCATGTAATTTTGTTTTTTCTTCTTCAAATTCCTCTATAGTATAGAATTGGGGCCTTTCAGGGGTATCAGGTATTTCAATAATAGGGGTTGATCCAGATCCAACCAATGACTGTGAAAGGTATGCAATTGTAGGTGCACTAGATTCTCCCACCTTTCTTTTCCCAAGTATCCTCTCCATTTGAGACATTTTGTTTTCTAGTGACTGTATCTGTTTACCCCTTTCCTCATATGCCCTCAAAACTTCTTCAAACCTAGCATTGAGTTGGGCAAACTTATCTTCTTCTTGTCCAGATACAACACCACCCAATTTTAGCACTTCTGAGGCCATTCCCATTATTTGTTTACTACTTACCTCTCTAGCCTTGTATACTATCAATATACCAGTATGTTTTGCAGTGGGGAACTCATGTATCTTGGTATTTTCTCTCTTATCTATGGACCACAAAACAAGGGCTTGATGGTCATCACTAAATTTGACCCCTCTATGAGCCTATAGTACTTCTTCAGCAGTTGTTAGTTGAACATCCTTCTGCTTCCTTACTGAATCAAAAATAATAGCATTCGTGATATCCCATTCTGGCAGAAGGAGGACTCTTGAATGTCTAATTATTTGCCTCCCAGCTTCAGGAGTAAATCAAGAAAAGTCACTCAAAAACTTTGATTTTACCTCTTACTTGATAACCAGCTTAGATTTATTTGGTTTCTTAGCCTTAATCTTCTCACAGGCTTTCTCAAAATTCTTTATATTTAATCTCCATAAAAAATGAGCAAAGGCCCTAGATCTTACAAAATTTTCATCATTAATAAATCTTTCAGAAGCCTGGGCAACAATTGGATCAATTTCTTTACCTTGGTAATCAATAATGGTCAGGTCCAAGGAAGGTGTAGGAGGTTCTTGTGGCTCTCCAATATTCAGGTCTATAGAAGTGACAATCACATCCCCTTCTCCTCCCATTTGTCTAAGTTGTTCCTTTGGAGATGCCTCATCATCTGTCTAGATTGGAGACTGGCTTGGGGAGTATTGTTCTTTTTGAGAAGAAGAAGATCCCTACTCTAATTTTCATCTTTTTGGAGAACTGGCTGGAGATGCACTTCTTGACCTTGGCTCCTTATGAGGGGGTACCTGTTGCACACTTTGAACCATGACATAACCTTCCCTTTTCTGCAATGTATATTGGCTAGGAGTTACCACATTTCTACCACTCATTCTTCTTTGTATTTCTACTACCTTGTCTGGGTGTGCCTTAATAAAGATATCTTTCTTTTCATTCATAGTCTGAATTATTATGGCAGCATTATTCATTAATGCCTGTATTTTATCTCCCCGATATTTCTTATCTTTTAATGGGTCGTAATAGGGCTCAAAAGCATTAATGAATTCCAATTTTTTGCTGAAAACTATCCATTTCTCTTTCCTTAATTCTTGGTCCTGCAATGTGAAAATATTTCTGATTATATCTTCCGGATAGTAAACCTGATGTACCATATGGGAAGCTCTCACCCTTTCTTTTAATAGGTCATAGAATCCTTCAGGGTTAATGAATCTGGCGTGAGATTCTGCCATGTTATACTTATTCAAAAACAAATTTAAATGCTTCCACCCCTTTTTAACAAAAACAAAATCATGCACTATAGTAACCATTGGAAAGAAAGTGCCCTTCTTGACCAATTCCCTCTCATCTATAGTACCTATCTACCATAAGAGCTCAGCTATCCCTATCTTCAAAGGTACATGGAAAGGTAACACATGAGGTTTTCCTAAGAAACCATAAAATCTTATTACTGTTGAAACATTGTAGGGAATTATATCCCCCCAGTTGTGACTGACAAGTAGCCCTTTAGCATGGTCCTTGGGTCTAACCAATTCTAATAATTCTTGTGGGATTCTAGGGCTATCTCCTCTTAAAATCAGTCGAAGCTTTGATGCAAAATACCTGTCAAATCTTACATAACTAGCATTAGTGGCCTCTGAAGTCATATCCACACTCCACAACTACACTGGATTCCTTTCTCCATCCTTTGTTGTTTCTAACTCCATACCCTTGGAGAAGAAAGTATATCCTTTTTATAAACATACATGCATCATTAATGAATACCAATAGAATGGTTTGTTTACTTTCCCCTTTGCTATTCCAACCAGACCGTTGTGAATCTCTTGTGCTAGGAAAGTGGAAAAATCTAGAATGGTACTCATTCCAAATTGAAGGGTTTGAGCAATTATAAGGACCACAGAACCTGGAATCTGATCACCCTCATCTATTCCCAATATGTTGCAAAGAGAAAAATATAGTACTTGAGCTCTCAAATTGAAATGTCTTCTCAACAATGGCTCTAGAGTACTGGCTGTGACTATAGGCAAATTACCAACCCTAGTAGCATGCTCTTGTAGTGGCCCTGTTCTCAAGTATATTCGTTGTGCATCATATCTAGCTTCCAAATCATCCAGATCAATGATTTCATGCACAACATGGTTAGGGTTTAGGTTGAAAACCTCACTGAACAGCTTAGGGAAAACCCTAAAAAGGTTGGCCCCCGATTGATTTTTTACCCACCCCGTGATAGGATCATACTTCTTTGCCAAGTCCATCAATAAATCACTATCAAAGAAAACACTGGGGACTACTAGTTTTCCAATGTCAAATTCCCATACATTGCTCATAGGAGTGTCCAATTTTTTCTCTGAAAACCATTTCTTAAACAACTCCAAACCTCCCATGGAAACTTCGACATCTCTTATCCAATTAGCTTTTTCGTAAAATCCTTCTGCCACAACTAATCTAGGGTTTTTTGGAATGAGTTCCCTTCCCTTAGTTATTTCATGCATTGATAAGGGGAATTGTTCAAGAAAATCATCATGCATTGAACATTTTAGATAATCTTTTTGTCCAATAAACTCTTTAAGGGGTGGCATTTTTAATGAAACTTTGGAAAATTCACAACAGTAGATACTTCAAATTTACTCAGAAAGTCACAAAGCACTTACCCGCTAGAAATCACACTTTTGCACTATATGATGTCTTATGCAATTCTATTGGAGTATTAACCGAGAAATTTTGTGCCTTAGCTCTAAAATCTTGAATTCCCTGGTGTTCTTTCTGCGCTTTGGTGATTCATTAATGGTGAAATCGTGGGTTCTTTTTATCAATTAAAACCGCACACACCAGGTCTGGATCACATTTACTCTCAGTAACCGTTGCCCACAATTTGCACTCAAATTTGAATCCCATCCGTAGATTTCATCAAATCACACGATCCTGATTTAAAATATCAAGCTTTACAGTCTTTTAGAAAAATGCTACGTGTCACCATCGCGCTTCCCCGCATTACTTAAAACCTACATCTTCATAATTTGGGGATGCGCCAACCGTCAATCAAGACAAGATCGACGATCAAAATAATCCATTTTGTATTAAAGACCAACTAGCTGAAATGACCAATAGGAAACTACTACATTAGCTCATACTGTCTGACAACATTCCATGCTAGCGGATCCCATATCTTCTTCTAAGCAAACAAGTGTTTGACATCATCATGGACACGCGGCACAAATGTGCTTCCTTGCATTACTTAAAAACTTGCATCTTTATTATGCAGGGATGCGCCAACCGTTGATCAAGATAGGATCAACAGTGATAAGATTTCACGTTCATTAAGCAACCAAAAACCCTTCTGTGCACACCTAGCATTACACATTATCAATCATTTGTAGTGAAGTATATTGAAATATAAATACCTAACCCCACTTTTCCACGCATCACAAATGTACTTCCTTGCATTACTTAAAAACCTACATCTTTATTATGTGGGGATGTGCCAACCTTTGATCAAGACAAGATCAACGGTGATGCTGCTTGGTAAGCAATCTTCATAGCTCTACCAACGAATCCACCAATGATATCACAGGAAAAAAAAAACATGTACAAAGGTACTGACAAATCTGACATATAGGAGCTTTTGTGGCATACTGGATCTGATAAAACATCAAGGGCTACGTGTCACCATCACGCTTCCCCGCATTACTTAAAAACTTGCATCTTTATTATGTAGGGATGCGCTGACCCTTGATCTCTGATAGATCAATAGTGATCAAGAAACACTTCAATTTGGCATCCTTTGAAACAAAATATCACAATTAAAGGTACATGAAAGGTTTACCAAAGGCATTTTGATGTAAATAAAACATTAGGATAAAAAGAAAAACCCCACCAAAATACTTGAAGAAAATACCCCTCTCTTTTTAAATTTGAATATGAGGGTACCACAAAACAAAGGCATAATGGTTTTTTTTTTACTTAGGGTCTTTTCATTGATAATTTGAGAGTCAAACCCTAAGAAATTAAAAGGGAAGACACAACCCACAGAATAGGGCGTAACTAGGGTAATCAACCAATTTTTAGGACATCAAAAAATAAAAACCCTAATCTGCAATAAACAAAGACTTAATTAATTTTTCACCCAAACATCAGAACTTTTCTACACTATGAAAAATCATACCAACAGAATCATGATAAGACTTAGAAGATCTAGAATCTAAAGGATATCTAGAAGAATCATGATAAGACTTGGAAGATAAGGAATATTTGAAAGAAGAATATTGTGATCTGATCTTGCATATGATCCTAGCAAGAATGTCTAATTTCTTCTCTTTTTCAATCATTTTTCTCATAAGGTTAGCATCCATATATCTATTGTAGTAACAAAACTTTTCAAATATAAGAAGGAGATCGAGTTCACCTATGCTAAAACAAGGGTCCCTAACAAGATATTCAATATCCATGGTTCTAGAAGAAGAAGAATCAAGCATGGAAGAAGAGAAAGGATGAATAGAAGAAGGTAGACTATATGATCATAGGAGGAAAAGAATCAAGAAGACATGAAGAAGAGGAAGAATGAAAATGGGAGATTAGAAAGACATGAAAGATGAAGAAGAAAGAAGACCAAGAGTCATTTTGTAAAATTTGATACCATTTGCGTTCATTTGAATGTTGAGCAACATGTAATAGCACTTGTAACCAACATGATAGAAAAGGTACTAGTTGATAGGATAACCCTATGAAATGTTGGTACCAAACTAGGATAGAAAAAACACTCACTTGTCCAAAAGAGAAATGATTCAAAGTTCCAAGTTTTTGATGTGCCCAAAAGGGAATAAATCATATTCTTCTAGCCTCTTCACCTTACCCAAACATAGAATACAAGATTCTTTAACATGCTAATTTAAAATCACCTCACCACATTTTTGGAAAATCCAACAACAAACACCACCAATCTCAAAAGAGAAAGAACTAATGGATGTTGAGGACAAATCCAAGAAGAATAGTGAGATAATAACAAATATTCTTTCCTACCTACAAGGGGATCCATTGTGAAGAGGAGATTTGCATGTAAAGGGAGTGAATAAAGCTCAGTCTCTCAAGATCTCCCAAATAGTTTTCATAGGCCTAATTACTATGTGAAACATAGATGTGTGAAAGAAAATCTAGATCAAATTTTAGAGCACCAAATGAAGTGTGAATCTATGGAAGCATGCAAAAGCACTCAAGCCAAACACATGAGAGGGTTAATTTTAGTTCCAAATCAAAATTTTATAGAGATCTAACAAAATACTTGATAATCCTTGCAATGTGTCTTTTCTCTATTGTACCTTTCATTTATGCTTGAATGCTCGTACACAACGAACAAAGCAACAAGTAAAAATAAGCAAACACAAGATATGCAATATATATCCAACTTATGCAAAACTAGGGTTAGATCTAAAAATTTGAATTTTAAGAGTGATAATAATCAACAAATAACCCAAATTAAAGCTCACATCATGCATTGATCCATTATAAAAATTAAATGCAAGCTATTCATTAAATCCACTTTTTTATTGATTTTTTTTTACCTAGTCATCAAGATTGGACCTATATGATATGAATTTAGATCTAAAACCCTACATGTAGAAAAGTGACCCCTATAAAAAATTAGAAAGCTTTCCAAAAATGTTAGAATTTTGAAAATATCTTTTCATTTGTGCCCTAGGGAGCCATTTTGTCAAAACATACTAGTTTTTGTAAATTGAATTATTGTGCCCTAATATGATCTCTAAAATTAAGACACAAAGAATCATAACTATTTCGAATTCAGAGAGATTTCCAAAAATGTAGACTTTTCCAAACAATTCGCTAATTTTCTCCTTAAAATGATTTTTTATTAAAAAATAAAGAAAAAATTATGAAAATTTGAAAATACCTCAAAAAAAATCTATAAAGTGGACTAAAGCTTTTTTGATGTGTCACCACCTTACAAAAAACAATTTAGTTCAGAATACCTAGCCTTTTGGGAGATATGATCAAATCTTTCAGATCTAGGGTTTTTTGTCTCCAAACAAATCTACACAAGGGAGTTAGATCTAAAAATGTCCAAAACTAGTAGGTAAAAGTGGGTTGCCCCATGGTGGGTGCCAAAGATTTATGCCTAAAACGTGAGCACACTTCTATGAGTCGTTATATCCAAGATTGCTCAAGAATGAGGTCTTGAATGGTGACTTATAACTCTCTATTCATGGAGTGCAAGGGTTTGCAATGGAGGAACTCATTTTGACCTAGTTTGTGCCCATGCAAGTACACCATGAAACAAGAGATTCAAGGATCCAAAATGCATGTAAATGGAGATGAAAATTAATCTATATGATAACAATGCAAAACAATGCAAGAAAGGAAATGTAATAACAATGCAATACTGATCTATGAAAACAAATATGGATCTAAGCTAATATGAAAATGCAAGGATGAAACCTCATGATGGAAACTATGGATGCATGAGAGAAGAAGACAACAAAATAGAATTTATTTACAAAAATATTTAATGGTCAAACTCCTCCAAAAATCGCTCTCCAAAGCATAACAATAGCATAATCATGGATCAATCGTGGATGTATAGTTGTGGATGTCCAAAATGAGGAGAAAGCTCTCCCTTATAAAGGAAAATATGGAGGTGAGAGGCTTCTCACAACCAATATGGGATAATAGAGGTTGATCCATGTGAGACAAAATTCCACCAATGAGAAAAGAGGAGTGTTGGAGAAGAAAGTGGAAAGAGGAAAAAAAGATAACTCCCACATAGAGATATGTCTATTTAAGTGTAGAGAAATTTTTTTTTTTTAAAGATTTATTTATTTTTTATTTTTTTTATTTCATTTTTCAAGTGGGCTTAATTTTTATTTATTCAATAACCTTTTTCATCACAAAGAGGTATTTAAGTAGGAATTTCATTTAATTAAAAGGGAGCAAGTTCTTTTAATTAAATAGGAAATATTTAATTAAATTAAAAGAGTTTTTTTTCTCTTAATTAATTAAATATGGATGAATTTAATTAAAAGAGAGGTTTTCTTTTAATTAAATGGGAACTTATTTTATTTAATTAAAAAGAAGATTTTCTTTTAATGAAATAAGACTTAGGATAAAATGAACAACCTTAGAAATGAAATAATTGAATTTGATCAAGAAAATTGATTTAAATTGTTTCAATAAAATATTGCAAACCATTGATTCAAAAAATTGATAAATTGAATAATGGGGACCCATAGTCTAGGTGACCATTTTAGGGTGCATACAGAGTGTAGTCTTGCACTCATCTCCCTCTCATATCCATATCTAGTGATAGCCACTCTTGAGATCTATCTTTGTGAAGTACTGAGCTACACTCAAACAATCCATAAGATGATACATTCTTGGCAAAGGAAAATGATACTTGATGGTTATTCTATTTATAACCCAAGAGTCTATACACATTCTCCACTCTCCATCCTTCTTTAGTGCCAGCACTGTAGGTATTGCACATGGAATCAGGCTCTCTCTCAAATCAAACCTTTAGTAAATAGCTCCTAAACTTGTCTATTTAGCTCCTTAGTCTCAGTAGGAGTCATCTTATGAGTGGCCTTGTTAGGCAAACTAGCTCTAGGGACTAAATCTATTTGATGTCTAATTTACCTTACTAGTGGCAACCCTTCTAGAACATTATCAGAGATGACATCTCCATACTCACTTAATAGACCTGAAACTTCAAGTGGAACTTCACTACTACCTTCCTTATCTTTTCTAGGAATCAAAGCATAACACATATGCTGATGTTTCATGCCATCCAAAAAAATTCTTCCATCAACAAGACATACGCTAGCACTACTGCATACCTTTTCACCCTCCTTTACCATGGGCTTCAATTTGTGGAAAACTCCATCCTTTCTCAAAGAATATTTATTTTCATGACCATAATGTATAGCATTCCTATCAAACTTCCATAGCCTTCCCAATAATAAATGGTAGACATCTATTGGAATGATGTCACAAAGAGCCTCATCATGGTAACTCCCAATCTTTAACTTTGGCAAACATTGCTCACTAACCAGGACCTTATGATTATCTTGCACCCAAGAAATCTGACAGAGTTGGGGGTGTTTCTCCCTCATGAACTTTAGCTTTAATACCATCTCCTCTGACACCAAGTTGTTAGTGCTTCCATCATCAATAATCACATCACAAAATTTACCATCACACTTGCACTAGGTACAAAAAAAACTCCTCCTTTGTCTAGGTTTAGTCTCACCACTTAGTAAGACCCTTTCATTAACTATAACCTCTCATCTTTCTATATCCTCTGAATGTGATGAATGTGCATAATCATCCACATGAACAACCCTTGCTTGACCATCAACTCTCCTATCTATCCTTCCTTAGCATTGAGAGCATTCAAAGGCACGATGACCTTCTTGATTGAAATAAAAATAGGTACCATGAAAGCCTCCTCTTCCTAAAACTTGTCCACATCCTCTACCTCTTCCTCTTTGATCTCCAAAGTTTTGATCATGGGAGTGGTTGAAACCCTCATTCCTCTAGTTTTAGCTGCTACAGTGGCAAAGAAGAGAAACGCTACAGGAGGCAACATTGTTGAAAATCTAATAGGAAATTTAATGTTATGTTTTAAATGCTTTTAGTTTTTGAAGTTTGTAATAATGTCCTACATGTGGTGGCATACCTAGAGTAGCAGTTCGATAAGCTCTCCAGATATAGCCACCTAGGACCAGGTGTGTGGATCTTAAATTAGAATAGTTTTTTTTAGTTCGTAGGTGGAGGGTTTAATGATTTTTAGAATTCAATAATAGGTAGTAGGAAATTTTTGAAATATTCCTGACTTAGAAAATGACTGTCTAATATTGGTAGAAAAATGTTTCAGATTCTTATCCTTTTTTTGGATAGAAGACATTCTTCTTTTCTAAAATAAGAAGAAAATGTTTCACATCGTTTAATAGGAAAAAGAAAGTCAGTTTTAAGGGTGAGCCAGTCGGCTATGTAAGACACGAATCGAATTTGGAAAGATATGGAATTTTTTTTATTTTGTCTTTGTGCAAGTTTTCGATGGTCTAAGTTTTGAGCAGATTTTTCTTATCTTCTCATTGGAAACAAGTTGATAGTTTGCAGAAGATTAAAAAAGTTTTAGTTTTGGGTCGAATTCGGTATGTTTGCAGAAAATTAGTCTTAGTGCATGGGTAATATATCCAAAATGAACCATTGGATTTCTCTAAAAAAATTATATGTTGTTTGAAACCTAGTTATGCAAAATATCAATGGTTAGATTGAGAAAATGTTGTCTGGTTCAAGAGTTATACATGTCTGTTCACAGGTCTATCTAGAGGCAGCAAGAAGCAATGTTTTACAGAAAAATGTACTCTGATGCAGGGTCAATATCTTGAGTTTGAACCGTTGGATTTCTCTCAAATTTTTATATGTTGTTTGAAACTTAGTTATGCCAAATATCAATGGTTAGATTGAGAAAATCTTTTCTGGTTCAAAATTTATTCATGTCTGAGTGCGAGTCTATCCGAAGGCAGCAAGAAGATATTTTGGGAGATTTTATTTTCAAAGTTTTGTTTATTGAATCTAATTTTAGTGTGTGTTCCTGAAGGTTGTAGATGCCCCTTGAAGCAACTCAGTTGAGTGACTGATTCCTCCTAAGTTTTCCAAGGTGTGGCTCTGCATCATTTTTGGTATCAAAGCTCAGCAAAAATTTTGGAAAAAAGTAGTTGTGTATATGTTTGTGTGATTGTGAAAGATTGAGAGAAATTGTCTGAGAAGAAGTCTAGGAGACTAGATAAGAAGAAAATAACCTAGTTGAGGAATGATGGGACAAGAAGAAGCAGATTTATTGTATCTTTTTAGACGGTATTGGTAGAGAAAGGATTCTAAACAGAAGGAGATAGAGGAAAAGAAGAAAAGAGAGAAAGAAGAAAGGAGAAAACAAAGAGAAGAGCTAAGCAAGATAGAAGAGGAGATAAACAATTTGAGAAGGAAACTTGAAGAGAATGAAGCTAAGTTGAGAGAAAATAAAATGCAGAAAGAAGAAGTGCAACAAGTAACTATTGGTGAGAGCAGTAATGAGACAAGTCCTATGGGATTTGAGTGTGAACAATTTGTGGTTGGAACAGTAACATGTCCTTTGAAAATAGAGAAGAGTACAATGTTGGAAGGTACTCCTATGAAAAAGATTTTGGAGGCAACTGATGAAGCCTTAAATATGCATAGTGAAGAAAAATTTCAAGAGGAATGGCATGAAGATGAAGCTAAGGAATGTGTAACAGCAAGTTCTAAAGAAGAATCTAACTTATGGGAAAAATTTGCAGCCATTGTGGGAGAATGGAAAAGGCATGGCGGTAGTACGGAAACTCAGCTTGAAGAAGAAAGGAAAGAGTGCAATACTGTTATTGTTCTTGAGAAAAGTTGTAATAAGAAAGAGATATTTGAAAGTGAGATTACTACAGAAGATCAAGATGATGATAAATGTTTAATAAAGGAAGAAGAGATAAATACGATTCTTAAGATTCAAGATGTGAAACTGGTTGATAGTCAAGAAGCAGATAAGTTTATGGTTACTATTGATGAAGATAGATATGATGCACATTACATGGTGTATAAGGAAGCTCATATTCAACAAGAGAACTCAAATAATCTTAATGCTGATGATATTTTTTCTTTTAATAATGTTTATGCAGGGATGCATATTTCATGTATAGTGAATCATGTTGGAGAATTTTCTGTGACATTTACAGCATTAAAGAATCAAAGCTACAAGGTGGAGAAGTTGGATATTATTTTTGATTTTCTTGTAGATATGCTCATCCTAGTTCAAAGAAATTGGAAAGTTCAAAAGAAAAATGAGACTCATTTCTACAACACATCATCTCAAGAGGACTTGAGATTCATTCTACAAGGGAGTATGCTGTAGTGGCAGAGAAGAGAAATGCTACAGGAGGCAACATTGTTTAAAATGTAATAGGAAATTTAATGTTATGTTTTAAATGCTTTTAGTTTTTGAAGTTTGTAATAATGTCCTACATGTGGTGGCATACCTAGAGTAGCAGTTCGATAAGCTCTCCAGATATAGCCACCTAGGACTAGGTGTGTGGATCTTAAATTAGAATAGTTTTTTTTATTTCGTAGGTGGAGTGTTTAATGATTTTTAGAATCCAATAATAGGTAGTAGGCAGTTTTTGGAATATTCTTGACTTAGAAAATGACTTTCTAATATTGGTAGAAAAAATGTTTCAGATTCTTATCCTTTTTTTGGATAGAAGACGTTCTTCTTTTCTAAAATAAGAAGAAAATGTTTCACATCCTTTAATAGGAAAAAGAAAGTCAGTTTTAAGGGTGAGCCAGTCGGCTATGTAAGACACGAATCGAATTTGGAAAGATATGGAATGTTTTTTTCTTTTGTCTTTGTGCAAGTTTTCGATGGTCTAAGTTTTGAGCGGATTTTTCTTATCTTCTCATTGGAAACAAGTTGATAGTTTTTAGAAGATTAAAAAAGTTTTAGTTTTGGGTCAAATTTGGTATGTTTGCAGAAAATTAGTCTCAGTGCATGGGTAATATCTCCCAAATGAACTATTGGATTTCTCTCAAATTTTTATATATTGTTTGAAACCTAGTTATGCAAAATATCAATGGTTGGATTGAGAAAATATTGTCTGGTTCAAGAGTTATACATGTCTGTTCACAGGTCTATCTAGAGACAGCAAGAAGCAATGTTTTGCAGAAAAATGTACTCTGATGCATGGTCAATATCTCGGGTTTGAACCGTTGGATTTCTCTCAATTTTTATATGTTATTTGAAACCTAGTTATGCAAAATATCAATGGTTGGATTGAGTAAATCTTTTCTGGTTCGAAAGTTATTCATGTCTGAGTGCAGGTCTATCCGAAGGCAACAAGAAGAAATTTTTGGGGATTTTTATTTTCAAAGTTTTGTTTATTGAATCTGATTTTAGTTTGTGATCCTGGAGGTTGTAGATGCCCCTTGAAGCAACTCAATTGAGTGACTGATTCCTCCTGAATTTTCCAAGTTGTGGCTCTGCATCATTTTTGGGAGGAATGGGAAGTTTTATGTCTACTTATGTCTCCTGTGTTTTTTTTTTCAAGATTATGGTTCTACTATTATGCTTCATATATTTCTCATGGCAATCGGTTTAGGGAATAACAATTGTAGAAAAATGTACTCTGATGCAGGGTCAATATCTCGGGTTTGAACTGTTGGATTTCTCTCAAATTTTTATATGTTGTTTGAAACCTAGTTACGCCAAATATCAATTGTTAGATTGAGTAAATCTTTTTTGGTTCAAAAGTTATTCATGTCTGAGTGCGGGTCTATCTGAAGGCAGCAAGAAGATATTTTGGGAGATTTTATTTTCAAAGTTTTGTTTATTGAATCTGATTTTAGTGTGTGTTCCTGAAGGTTGTAGATGCCCCTTGAAGCAACTCAGTTGAGTGACTAATTCCTCCTAAGTTTTCTAAGGTGTGGCTCTGCATCATTAGCTAGTACCCACATCTTCATTTTTCTTTGGTTCTCATTTCGGCCTCCAACTGACCTACCACCTCCCCTTCCTCCTTGACTACTCTCTTTTCCTTCCATCAAATTTTTTTTTAAGCTTCTCCTCAACTCATAAGAAAAATTGGTATGCCTCTTCAATGATAGTCATTCTACCCAGACTTAACTCCTCCCGAATGCTAGGTCTTAACCCACCAAGGTAACAGGAAACTTTCTCCTTGTTTGCTTCTACTTGCCCCACCCTAATAAGGACTTGGTAAAATTACTTTGTGTATTCCTAAATAGATTTTCATGCTTTCTTTAACACTTGCATCCTTTTGAATAAATCAAGCTCATAATCAATAGGAATGAACTGCTTCTTTAGTTTGTCCAGCATGTGATCCCATCTTGTGATTTTCTCCTTTCCTCTTCTATTTCTTTCCAACTGAATCTCTTGCCACCATATTTTGGCATGGTCTTTCATTTTGGCCTTTGAAAACTTAACCCTATCAAGGTCCATGATATCCTCATACTCAAAATAGTCCTCCAGCTCATTGATCCAGTTGATCAACTCATTCAGGTTTAGATTTCCCAAAAATATGCTGACATCAATTTTAGGTCTTTTTCCAAGCTTAGAAATGGCCCTAAAAAGCTTCTCCTCTACCTAGTTTAGGAATTCTCTATCTCCTTCCCCTTCTTGCCCAACATTTTCTTCTTCTACATTTTTTTCCTCACTTTCATTGCCTATGACAACATTCATCCCTTTATGGATCTCCTCCTGCAATGCCTGGAGTTATCTTTAGAGGGCTCTAACCTTAGGAGTAACAACTCTAGCCCTTCCACCATGCTCCTTTCATGGAGACATATTCTTGTATCAAAACTCACAACCACATAGTCTTAGTGCAAACTACCTCATAGTCGGTGCTCTATCTACACACTCAGGAAAACCTACTTAGATACCACTTGACAAGGGCATGATCCAAGGCCAAAATGAACACAACGAGAAAAGGGGAATATTATTATCAGAAGTGATATGTTATTACATTCAATACAATGATGATAGACCCAAAGGTGTGTCCTATGGGCTTATAATGTAGTCTGATCCTAGAGCAAAACCTTCCTCTAGTACCTTCTCCCAAACTCCACCAAAAACTGCCTTTACAATGCCAGAAATGTTCTTATGTAACCCTCAATTAGGTTTAGGGTTAAGAATACATTTTAGAATATGCCATTTTGCATCTATCTCCAAAATAGAAGGTTCTAGAAGTCACGTCAATAGTTGGTGTAAAATTAGAAGAATCCAAAAATGGTAGTCCAACTTCCAAGAGGCATAACTTTTGATCAGGGACTCCGATTGAAGAACTGTTTACCTTTGTGAAAAGCTCTCCAAGTGTTCTATAGGCCTTTTGACAAGCATATCTTTTCCCACAATTTTTGGGCTCATACAAGGCCATTTAGTGCCTCAAATATGACTTTGAAGCACTCTTAGGGGGTCTCCAAGAAACTTAAAACTGCAATAACTTTCAAATTGTAAAGCCTTTTGACCTAATTATTTTTCTAGAGTGATTTAAATTACAATTATAAGCATCCCTCTAACTTACATCCTCTAACTCATCATAATCTATTTTTTACATTGGCACGTATCCCAATGTGCTAAAAAACTCTAACCAAGAAAACCAATAGTGGAACTATGAGAGTTGGAATCTCTATTTGACCCAAATGGGTATCCATAAATAAAAATGCATTAAAAAAAAAAAACACTAAGCATATTTTAGAGTGATACAAGATTGCCCTTACACCACTAAATGATCCTGCATCAAAGGAGCTACTGGTAAGATAGATGATGAGACTATACTAAGAAAAGTTTTGAGAACACTATTGCCCATCTATGCTATTAGAGTTTCTACAATACAAGAACTAGGATGTATACCAAGTGACTTTTGAAGGTCTGGTAGGTAGGCTCATTTCTTTTGAGCTTTCTAATTTTGATATCTTCAATTTGATTGACAATGTTGAATCTACTTGCAAAATCTAAGTTGTCTTTAAAGGAACCAAATGAGAAGAAGAAGAAAAAGGTAAATTATGTTCCATTGACAGTGATACAGATGAGGAAGATTTAGAACAACTTGAAGCACTACTGGAAACGAGATTTCATAGAGGTAAAGGAAAATTCAAAGGCAAGTTACCTATCATGTGTTTCAATTGTAATGAGGTTGATCATACTATTGGTAGATGTCCAGAGAAGAATAATTATAGAGATGGAGACAAGTAAAAAAGTATAAGAGATGAAGACAACAAATATTACAAAGACAAAGGTGTTGGTGCTCAAAATTGCATTCTTGTTTTGAGTGTGTATTCCAAATTTTGAGTTGCTTTGAACCCTTGTGAACACTTTTCATGCATATGTTCCTGGCTATTGAATTAATTCTTAAGTGGTGTTTTATGTTTCTAAAACCCTTCCTTTAGCCCATCCATGTGTTCCATAATGATAAAATGACATTTCGAACCATTTTGCGAAGTCCCATTTTAAGTTGTTTCAGTTCTACATTTTTTGCCTAAGTGTCAAACAATGACAGAGAGCCTAGTTTTCCTTTGAATATCTTTTACCCAGTTATGATTCATGACCTACCACTTTGAGGATGTTTATTATGCATATCAGAGAACCTGTGTTCCAAGTTTTAAGTCATTCTAAATCTGTTTGACTAGGTTTCGAACCCCTCAAAGTTGGTTAGTTACCTTTGTTGTAAATTTGCATATTGTTCATATTTTCGGGTAGCCCTATTTGACAGACTCTAACTTTTGACCAGTTGACCCAAATAAGAAAATTTATTTTACATCATATTCTAGGGGTTAGAGACTTTCTACACTTCAGTTTTAAGCTTATGACGAATCCGTTTGATTAGTTTTCAAACGCGATTCCATTTACAATTTTTAGAGTTCCATTGGTATTCTAGGGTGCAAATTGATCGGGAGCCCTATTCGAGATGTCATATCTTTGAGCCTATGATTGGTGGGATCAAATGATTTATTCCCTTATGTTCTATACTAAAAATGCTACAAGTGTGCTATTTTTCAAGTCTTGACGAATTTGTCTGCACACTTTTCTAGGGCCATTCCATTCACAAAAAAATACTATTTTATTGATGTTCATTATCCTACAATTCTAGGTAGCTTGCTTTGCACGCTTGCCAAATGTGCCCCATGATTCATCATGAGCCCAAATTGCAAAACTATATTCTCCTCATGAAAAAGTATCAATGCCCCAAATTCTAGAACCTCGAGTGCCCATTTGCCCAATTTTCAAGGCCATTTCCAAATGCATTTTCCAACTTTCTGACATGTTTAATTATAGGTGATTTTAAGGAGGCAACTTTGGAGGTTGATATCTTTTGACCTTGATGTCATGATGAGATGAGATTCGGTAGGCTTATTGAACATGTCAGAGAGATGATGTATCTAGAGTTTTAGAGCTCAACTAGGTGTTTATGATAATTTTTAAAGTTAGGCAATAGGCCTCCTGACACAATTTTTACAATGGTTCAGAAATGATGAAAATAAGTTTTCAGTGATGATTCATTGATCAAGTTTGATTCCATTTACTTCAAGAATGTTAATGAATTAGTTTTCCATATCAGTTGTTTGGAAACAAATTTTTTTTAGTTGGGCCCACTTTGGGCCCCAACTAATTACATTAGATCGATGATAGATTGAATGTGTTCAAATTACAAATCAGTTATATACAGGATCCCCATGTTTTCATTCATAGGCTAATGCTCAAGGTAATTAAGGGGTTGTATGAAATGTTATTTGTTAAAATGTCAGAGGAATGTGTTATAATAATGAGTCATTAGGCACATTTAATTTGAGTTTGGGATTGGTACACTTTGACTCACCACAAGGCAAAAATTTCAACTCAATGGTGTATTTAAAAAGAATTTGAAAATAGTTATGAGCATAATCATTAAAAGCATGGGTTCCATACTTGGAGCATGTGGTGACTTAAATATAATTTTTTTGGCCCCAGCAGCACCTTATCTGATTAGAAAAGACTATTTGTTTGCTCAGGAAACATTGAGCAATTGATAGAAGAATTGGTCATAATGTGTGGCTATCTGCAATATAAAGTTGTTTGACTTTATCAGATGCACTTAGGGTAGAGAATTAAAAGTAAAGCTTGAAGGTATCAAGGGGATAAGTATTGCAAAATAGAGCACCTCATGTCTAATTCTTGGGAGAAGCTCACGTAGTGGAAGGACAGTCCACACCATGGAAAATGGATGCCCATTTTTTTTTAAAATGATGTGTAATATCAATGGCCTGAAGGCCTGAGTTTAGAAAGGAGTAGTCCTCATTTTCTAAAAGCAAAGCCATGATTGGATGTGGGTATGTGCAGGATCATGGTGTGCCAGAAAGTGGCAATCTAAAAAATCTATAGTTTTGAAATATCTCAAACCATTTCAAAATCTATTGCAACTTTTTTCCCACACACCCTAATATAAAATGAAAACAATTAATATCTTTATAAGGTCTAATATTTTTTTTTATACCAAACCTATATGTTCAACTTTGAAAACATCCTTAAAATGTGTTTTGGCCTAATTTTATGTGATTTTTACTTCAAACATGTAGCTAACGACTTTATTTTCACCAAAATTTGATGAAATGAAAAGAGTTTCTTAAGAATGTTCTTATCTTTCCATAAATGTAAGGTTTGTCAAATTATGAATTTAGTAAGTAATTATTATTTATTTTCTAATGGAGTTACGTATAAAGTGCTAACTAACACACTACTTGAAAAACAACTATAACTTTCAAATGGTACAACATTTTTTAAATCCAAAAGATGCATCACATTCTATGTTTCTTCTACTATAAGGAAAAATGAAAATGAAAAATTGAATTTTACAAAGTTTTGAATTAGTTAAGGTGGTCAGACACAAGATTTTTTTTATACCAAAAATACGAAAGTTAAAAATTAATTAATTATTATTTATTTAGAATAAAAATACTCAAAAATATGTGTCACATCTAGGCATGAGTCTACTACTTATATCTAGAATATTATTAAAAAATATTATCAATTGATTTTGATTAAGGTGGTCAGACATACATCTACTTCTTATTTTTGTTCTGAAATTTTTGTAATATTGCATTAAAATTCAAAATTTTGACCAATCAATTTTATTTTAATTTGAAATAAGTCCTAGTAGTTTAGAAACTAGATTCAATTTGCTAGAGATTATTTTCTCTCAACTTTTTGATATAAAGTTAATAACAAGTAAAAAATTACACGTCAAGTTGACATAACCTTGATTTTCTAATTTTTTATTGCCACTTAAGGGCATAGTTTGTTTGACCATGATCCTGCACATACCCATTTAAGAAGCACAACATAAGAGGTAGATGAAGCCACTACACAAAAAGGGAAAAAACACAGAGCTCCCATGGCAAGAGGGCAACCTGTTGATAGAGCACGTGACAGGAGGGAGACTATAAAGTTTTATAGCTGGAGCAAAGCTCAACAATGAAAATGATGGGGCAGAAACATGCTATCCCATGACATTGCAGGAGACTTATAAAGTGTGCATGAGCATCTACGCTGAAAGAGGAGGCTGCATTTTGAAAGAAGGGATAGAAGGAAGAGGTCCATGTGGCTTCCCAGGTAGTGCACAACATCAATGGAGACACCCACAATATCCATGGCAGCTGTAGCATGAAGGATTGACCACGATGAATGTTGCACATTCATTCCACATTAATTTTTTTTTATGTTTTAAAATAGACTAACTCAAAGGCATTGTAAAAAAAGAGCCACATCTTGTATGACATCAAGCCCAAGTTGTGAGGGGCCTGCCCACAACTACTGTGGAGTCAATGCTATTTAGAACTCATCACATGATCGGGGGATGATATTTGAAGTTGTGCAATTCTATGACAATGTCATGTGGTTGGGAGGGTTGGTCTTGGTGATGTGTGATATTTCGACAGGGTCATATTATCATGGATGAAAAAGCTTGTTGAAGGATCGAAACATATATTTTGTAGTTGCCTGATGTTTCGACAATGCTTGAGGGATATGATGAAAATTGCATTTGTCGTATGATCAGAGGGGTTGGATTTGAGTGCCGAGATGCTATGATGGGAAGGCTGAAAATGGTTTTAATATATTAATTATACATCAACATGTTCATCATATCATTGGAAGGCAAAAAATAAAGAGGTAAGATGTTATGATGGGGGATTAAAGTTTAAAGGATTAATATATTAATATGGGGGTATAAGAGATATAAACTTTGAGATATTATGATGAAGCTATAAGATTTCAAAATGAAAATATTTCAAATACATGATTAGTATGGGCCCCACTTGAGTATATCAACAAATAAAATATTGACACGTGGCAAGTGGGAGAAAAGGAAATGATTTAAAAATAAAATGTCAAAATGATTTGAATGCTCGAAACTTCAAATAGAAATATTTGAAATATTTTAAAGTTTATATAGTTCGTACTATGTAAATTTTTCAATTTTTCAATTTTAATGGCTCTGTTAAGCCTGGGAGCCTGATTTTTAGAATGCTCTTAAGGGGGCTATTTTTGTCCAAAATGTACAGTGTAATATACTGACGGAATTGAGAGAGAGTGAATTCTTCATTTTTGTAGTCAAATTTTGAGCAGGTATTAGCTGGTAGCAGCTACAGGCAATTTTTTGATTTCAAGGGCTTCATAGTGAATTGTGAAAATTTAATGTTGCAGATGAAATTGCAATCAGATATAGAGATATTTTCATTTTATTTGACTTCTCCAGAAATTGTAAGGATGAATTGATTTTTTTTGGAGGTGGTGGAAGCAATTGGTTTTTTGGCAATAGCACAGTTGATTTTCATGGAAAAGCAAATGTGACATGTTGAAATCAAATCTTTTGGAGCCTCGGTATAGATTGTGATGATTATGATATTTTCTTCATGGGAATATTTTGCTAATTTTTTCAATAAGATATATCAGATATTTTGGCATCATTTATGATTTTCAAGTGCAGACAGTTGAAGGAAGTTCAATTTCAGCAACTTTAGAATGAAGAATCTTTTAGGGGGACAAATGTCAAATACAAATTACATTTGCTGAAAGATCTTCTCCTATATATCTTCCTCTTATGCTTATTGTAAGGGTTCCAATTCTTTGGAGATTTTCTAAGGATTGTGAGACCAATCTGGTTCCAGAGTTAGAGAATTTCCTCAGAGTTGTGATACCATATTTTCTTAGTGTTTTTCTGTTATGAACAACACATTGTATTCCTTTTGAGGCATTTGTTATATTACACATTCATTCTTTGTGTATTTTCTAAGTTTTGATATGCAGATGATGTATTGTTTCCAAGGAAACTAATGCAAAGAGTTACACCTTTCTTAGTTTCATTCTGATTCTCATCTCCTTCTTTTGTTACTTGCAATGTTCTATGCTTAAGAACCAAGGTCTTGAACTCAGTTGCAATCCCTTAAGGTTGTATATCAGAATAGATTTTCTATTGGAACAAAGATCCAAGTAAATGCTTGTTTATGATGATAGAATTGCAGGTTACACCAAAAGGATTTCATTATAAGTATGAGAGTTGTTATGAAGATTGATGTCTATTTGCAAGTCAAATAGATAGATCATATGACTGAATATATGAGTATATTTTAGGTATCCATCTATATGTAAAGACTTAGTTGATGCCCAATGGATAAGGGACTGATCATCTTGAAGGATGCATGTTCTCTGTTGTTTCATACCTAGGTTATGCTAAGATACAAATCTTAATAAAATATCTTTCCTTTTGTGTTTAATAATTAAAAGAGTTTTCCCTCACTTGGTTTATTAGGTTCATGTGCTCTTTTATCAGCTATTTCACCCATGAATTCTTGAATAAACATAGAAGATTAAGGGATTTTATCTATTTTTCTAGATTTAGTTGTATGCTTTTACACTAATACCATATAAAGAGTTTAATAGAGCCTAAAGAAGAAGAAGGATTTATCTTTATCGTTGGCCCAAGACTATAGTCAAGTGCATCTATTATAGGAATTTGCTAACCTTAGATGTATTGGCCTGGTTTCTTGGTTATTTCCAAAACTGTTAAATCAGGAGCCAACAAAAGGAAAGAAGTTTTGCTACATTGTTGAAGAGGAAACTAAATATGGATTTGATGATCATGATGATGAAGTGGTGTATGTTGCTATGAAATATGATTTTGATTAGGATGAGGCAATTTCACTAGTGTCTTTTGTGAAAAAGAATGACATATGAATCATTGATAGTGGGTATTTACACTAAATGACTAGAGATAGAAGTAAATTCATTATCTTGAATTATTATGATGGAAATAGTGTAAGGTTTGGTAATGATGCACCCTCTCTGATAAAAGGAAAAGGTTCTATAAAACTCGTAGAAAAGATTTTATGTGAAAATGTTTATTATGTTGAAGGACTTAACGATAAGTTGTTGAGTGTATCACAACTGAATAGTTTAGGTTGTAAGGTTGAGTTTGAGAACAAGATTGCTAAGATATTTGGAAAATTAATTAGAAAAGGTGATCAAACTAGAGGTAATCTATTCTGTCTTGATATGGATGATGCTATTTGTCTAATTGTAGAATTTGATGATGTGTGGTTATGGTATAAGGGGTTATATCATGTTAATTTTGATAACTTATTTAGTATTAGTAACATGAGAAGAGTAAGAGGTTTTCCTAATTTGAAGAAACCTAACAATATATTTGCAAACAATGTCAATTAGGCAACATGAGTAAATCAAGTTTTAAGAGTACGACCCATACCTCAAAGGAATTTTGGAGATTATTCATATTGACTTGTATGGACCAATTGATATACAAAGCTACAAAGGTGATAAGTAAATTGTGTTGTTTGTTGATGACTATTCTAGGATAATGACAGCTATGTTTTTGAAAAAAAAATTTGATGCTTTCCAAATGTTTAAGCACTACTTAACAAGAGTTAAGAAGGAAACAAGTCAAAGTCTAAAATGTTTGAGATCTAATAAAGGAGGAGAATTTACATCAAATAAGTTTGAGATTGTTGAAAATAGATTGATATAAGTAGGAGAATGTGTTTCAATCATTTTTTTGTCATTGATGTCAAACTTGCTACTTGTCAGCAAGACAATTGCTTACATGATTTGAGTACTATCATTTATTTGATTGATGAGGATGTTTTGATCAAATGAGATAACAATAGAACCTAGAGGAAAGGTTCAGTTATGTTATGAAAATGGGGTAAAAAGATCAATTAAGATAGTAATGTTATAGTGCATTGATTATCTACTTAAGGTTGTAAAGTATGTATGAATTGATTAAGTTCAGAAGAACAAGTAAAATAAATTAAGAATGCTAATCTTGACAATCTACATAGTGGGTGTTGAGCAATATTAGTGTAAGCCAAGAAGAAAATGAGTTGGAGCTGAGAAAAGTCAAGTCTTAGTGTATATTGAGTGATGTAGTGTAAGCCGAGTAAAGTTTAGTTGATGTCAAGCACCAATAAAATTTAGTTCATGCTGAGTGATTTGGGAGTGGATGATGTACAACATAGTATGTATTGAGTATCAAAAGCAAGTTAATGCTGAGAAACAACATTATGAGAAAGATTGTGAATTTGATGAATCAGAGCCCACAAGTTTCATTTCTTGGATTGTGTGAACTATGTGAAAGATAATATTGATGAGCTGGTGGCACAAAATTCAAGATGAACCATTTTGAGGCAAATTCAAAGAGAATTGAAGGAGAAGTTTCTAGAAGGGAACAAAATGAAAAGATGGATAGATTCATTGAATCCTACCTAATCCTACCTAACCCTAAGATGGACGATAGAGGTTAAATGAAAAAGGATCTTAACTTTCTATTTATAGAGATGGTTGGTCAAAAGAAAAGGTTTTCATGTGCGAGAATATAAGGAAGACAATGAGTCTAAGATATTGATTCATTTATTGACCAAATAGAAGAGACTATTATTAGCAAGAAAAGAAAGAAGGATTAAAGGTATGGATGGTTGAAGGGTGAACAAGCTACCAGAGGTAAAGTGTGTGAAAGCCAAGAAGAATGGAGGATTGAAATAGAGATCTATAATTTGCAAAGTGAGTTGTAAATTTTTATTAGATCAAGCATTATTATTACTTTCTAATCATTATACCAGTCTAGGGTAAATCATTTGGATTAAGGTCAACCTAATAGTCATTTTTAAATCCTTTAACTAGGTGACATTCTAAGTGAATGATTTAAAGTCTGCTAACAAGTCTCAATCCTAATAGGGTGATTGAAATCCTCTAACCAAGTCACATTTAACAGTGTGCATTGCAACCTTTAATAGGGTTGGCTTCTCACAATGCATCACTTCAGAAGAGTGAGAATGAGTAGCATGTTACTGGTGGTTTTTTCCAAATTGGGTTTCCACATAAAATTATCATGTCAAATGTGTTATTGAATATGTTGTGTTTCAATGTTACATTTCTACAAAGTTGATTTGACATTAACCTACAAGTTTAAGTGATGGTATGATCTAATGGATGCATGATGCATATGTTTTATTGATATGGGTTCACTAAGTTGTGAAAAGTTTTATTTGTCCATCTTGAACATGGATAGATGATGCACACCCCTCTTAGTTATTCTAAAGATTTCCAACATGATGAACACTAATATCTTTTATTTTAAAAGAATTGAATAAGATGTGATCTTTTTACTAGAAAGAACTAAGGCAATGAAAACACTTCTATATGTCCATGCAAAAGTATTCCATAATTATTGATGTTCTGATGTAAGGCCAAAAGACTTATCAAATGAAAAAAATGTATCTTAATTAAAAGATATTGATTCAATTGAATAAGATTACTTTAGGACCATTTACAGAATAAAGCATACAATCATTTATCACAACTAAGAAGTCATTCCTTAAGAAATGAATCGAGCTAACCCAAAATCATATGATCCCAAGTAACAAATGATGTATCAAAAGAGCCAAAAAGAATTTTTTTTTCTATTCCTTCATTCAAATAAATGACACCATAGAAATGGTTCAGTATGAACATTTCTTCATAACTTAAGTTCTTATACTAGAATTACTAGAGTATCGATGCCAAAAACATTAAAAGTCTTTCCTAATATAGTCATGATAGGTTCATGAAATAGTTATAAAACTAATTCTAAATGAAGTAGATAAAGATAAATTGGAACATAAAGAAACCAAATTAAGTTACTAAAACATTAACTAGTCAAAGCCTTAGTTCTAAGCTAACTACTTTTCGCATTGACTAGATTTTCTTGTTGTCCTTGTCCAACATATATGTTATCTCATACATATTTCCATTCCTTATAGGAAACTTAAAAGTTAATGATATATTTCTACTATGGGATTCTCATCTATTTTGTCCTCAACATCTAGATAGTGATATCTCGATGAATATGTTCCATATTTTTATTTTGTATTTTTGAGTGATCATTTATTATTATGATCATTGAATCTATTTGGGCAATGATGGTGAAATTCACAATATAAACCTCCTTGGTATCCTTTAGAGATCTTAGATTATCTTGACAAGTTGCCTCAATTTTCTATAGGTTCTTATTAGGATGGGCTTTTTATCCCAAGATTTTGATGTCAATGTATTTCACATCATTATCTAGAATCTTCTTCAAATAGTCCAACTCCTTAACAAGTTCTCAAAATTCATCTAGGTATTTATCAATAATTATGTTTCTCCATTGAATTTTAGTTCTAAAGACATACAAGAAGTTTACATCTATGCCAAAATTATGTTTTTCCATTAGAAACTTATCCATCCCATATTCTTGGTGATGTAAACTAGATTTCTTCTAGCCCTTTCTTCACTAAGGGCTCACCTAGTCTTCCCTAGTAGCCTACTAGGTTTCCCTCTTATCACCATAACCTCAAGAGGATTGTTATATTATCCTCCAATATTCCCTATCTTGTTACACCAATATTTTAACAACTTGCTCCCTTCCTAGAGACATCTTCCCTTGTCCTTCAAACTCTCAATTTTATCAAACTTAGTCATTATACCTTCAACATGGACTGAGGGATTCAAATTAAGGGTTTTTAGACTATCTCTACCCTCTTGAACTCAAAATTTATAGGATTCATTATCGATTCCTTCAAACTTGGCAAAACTATCCTAATTAAGCATAGTAGAATTAGGCCTCCGAAATTGGTTTTTTTATTTTAACTTCATATTTCCCTTAACAAGGTGAAAAAATAACTACCAATATGATTACTCTTTTGGAATAATTCAATAGTTTTTGGGTCTCAAGTCCTCAAATTATCTGTACACCCCTTTGTTAGAATATATAGTCCATTGATATAACTAAGAGGAGGGGGGGGGTGTGAATCAATTATACAACTATCATAGAAATCATTAACTTTAAACAATCTTAACCATATTAGTAATATTAACTAAAAACACAAAAAGATATCCATATACAATTAACACTAGATATGTTAATGAGGGAAACCCTTGATCAGAGGGAAAACACTAGTGGGGATGGTACCCACAAGATGATGTACTAATATAAATATTCCTTGTTAGAGGATAGACCCTATTAGGAGTTTGTCACAGCATTCAATACATATGAGTCCCTATTAGGAGTTGTGTCAATCCTATTAGGAGTTATGTAAGATAGCTAGACCCACTGCCCAAATAACTTAAAGGTTAAGATCAAAGAACCCACTATCCAAATGATCTTTATATTATTCCTTACAAAATAATAGAACTAAAATGTAATTCGTTCCTTTATCTCTATCCTATCAACTAGACTTCTTCTCCTTTAGATCTTGTAACTAGATCTCATATACACATCCAATGATCCCTTGGATCACTTACATGCATTTAGTAAGCATTCTTCTCCTTCTTGTACTCTGCACTAATACTTTGCATTCCACTTGATCTTCTTCTTCTACATAACTTATAAATAAGGAAAATAACTTTCCTATATACCTTATCTTCATAATAATTCCTTGAGTAAGCATTGACACTTTCTTAATTAGCTAATTCATAATTACAATAGCAATATTGACTCATAGTCTATGCAAAACTTCACATGTGTGAAACCATGTCTTGTGCACACACTCGTCTCATCACATGATTGTCCTCAATCATTGTGTAACTATGCATCTCTTCATTACATCTTAGATCAAAGATAGTGATAGATCACCAGAACTCTATTTTCTAATGCTTTATTTTTGCACTGCTTCTAGAAAATCAAATGTAACTTCTATATATTATTGACTCAAACTTAGTCCTCTTAACCACATCGTCAAGAAAAGCTAAAGAACATGTCCTTCACTATGCATCATTTAAAACTTTCTCAAATTCTACTCAACATAAGATTACTGACTTTTATTCTTCCAATCTTAACATAATTACCATTATGTTGACATCAATGACAAACATTGTCCTGAATGCAACATATCAATACTCTCCAATGCTTAAGATACTCCTCCGATGTAGTATCATCAACATTCATGAGAAAAATCTCCCCTTTTGGCATTGATGACAACATAGATGAAAACATTAAGTTCCAAGAATACCAAATTGTATTTTGTTATTGTTGGTGTTGTCATCTTCTCAAAGCCTCTTCATCAATCTAAAATATTCTAGCTACTATCATGAGTTGTTTATAGTAAAAAAATTCCAACACTTTTTTGGCTGCATATCTTTTCCATAGAGATATCCTTCTATGCACTAACATATTCTTTTCCACACTGAAATATTCTTCTGTGCACTTACATGAATCTTTCTAAATCTCCCTAAAGAGATAACATTCACCCATTGACAACTCAATAGGTGCTTCTCTTACATTTTCTCTCCCCATTACATTGGAATTCTTTTTCATGCACACATTCTTCTCCCCATTGGCATCAATGTGAAAGGTATCAATACAAGTACAAAATTATATGTCTTCCAACTCTTTCAATCAGCTCAAGTGTCCAAAGACAGTATTTAATACAAAATAGAAAAATAGCAAGAGTCCTTAATGATTCAATCCATACCAGATAATACCCCATATAGGAAGCATCGACATTTAGTCCAATCTAAGAATGGCGCTTTGTACCATAGGACTAATACACTCCTTGCATCATCTACTCTTAAGTAGGTAGGGGCATAAACCCTATCATACCTCTTAGGTACTCAAAAGTATCTTTAGGCAAAGGCTCCATAAAGATATTTGTAATTTGATCTTTAGTACTTACATACTGATGCAGGAGCATCCAGAGGTATAAGGGCAATCCTGTGTCACCCAAAAAAAAAAATGTACGTAGACTTAGTTTTTGTTTCATGTGTTTTCATTTTTGGATACCCATTTGGGTCAAATAAAGGTTCCAACTCTCACAGTTCCACTATTAGTGTTCTAGGATAGAGTATTTGAACACCTTGGGATACGTGTAAATGCCAAAAACAATAGGAGTATGTAATTGGGCCATTATTTTGGTGAACTAGAAGGTGTAAATTGGCCAAATGAATGTAATTGTAATTTAGAGCATTCCCTAAAAAGAATCAGGTCAAAAGGCCCCATGGTTTGAAAGTTAGTGCAGTTTTTCAAGTTTTGGAGACCTCCTAAGAGTGCTTCAAAGTTAGGTTAGGGGTATTAAATGACCTTGAAAAGGCCAAAAAATGGGGGATGAGCATAGTTGGTCCATAGGGATATAGAGCGCTTTGAGAGCTTTTTGGAAATGTAAATGGTTCGTCAATCGAAGCTATGGTTCAAAAGTTATGCCTCCCAGAAGTTCGATTACCATTTTTGGATTCTTCTAGATTTGAACCAACTTCTAACGTGGCTTTTAGAGCCTTCTACTAGGTCAGTGGATGACTACTAGTACTTTCTAGAATGTACTCTTAGTCCTTAACCCTCCAGGGTCTATTTAAGGTCATTTCTGGCATTGTAAAAGGCAGTTCGGAGAGGAGTTTGAGAGGAGGTACTGAAAGGAGAAATTATCTCCAGATTTATGCTATTGTAAGCCCTTAGGGCATGTTTTGAAGTCTATTTTCTTTGTACTAGATGTATTAGCTTATTTACAAAGTTAATAAAATTTCCCTTTCCTATTGTGTCCATTCTATGCTTGGGTTGTGTCCCTATCAAGTGGTATCAAAGCTGGTTTTCTTGAGTGTGTAGAAAGAGCACCGACTGTGAGGTAGTTTGCACCAGGATTGTGTGGTTGTGGGTTTGAGTTAAGAAGATGCCTCCATGAAGAGAGCGTGGTGGAAGGGCCAAAGCTGCTAATCTTGAGGAGGTTAGAGCCCTCCAAAGGCAGGTACAAGCATTGCATGAGGAGGTCCATAGAGGAACAAATGTTACCGCAGGTGACGAAAATGAGGATGACAATGAAGAAGAAGAAATTGGACTAGAAGGGGAATTTGATGGGGAAGTTTTGAATCAGGTAGAGGAAAGGCTTTTTAGGGCCATTACTAAGTTTGGGAAAAGACCTACAATTGATGTGGGTGTATTTTCAGGAAATTTGAAACCTGATGAGTTGATCGATTGGATCAATGAACTGGAAGAATACTTTGAGTATGAGGATATCAAGGACCTAGATAGGGTTAAGTTTGTGAAGGCTAAACTAAAATGCCATCCCAAAATCTAGTGGCAAGAGGTCCAATTGGAAAGAAACAGAAGAGAAAAGGAGAAGATCACAAGGTGGGATCGCATGTTGGACAAATTGAAGAAGTAGTTCATTCTTGTGGACTACGAGCTTGATTTGTTTAAGAAGATGCATGGGCTAAAGCAAGCAAGAAGATCAGTCCAAGAATATATAGAGGAGTTTTACCGACTCTTGATTAGAGCAGGGCATGCAGAAGCAAATAAGGAGAAGGTTTCTTGTTATATCAGTGAGTTACGACCTAACATCCAGGAGGAATTAAGTCTGGTATGAATGACCAGCATTGAAGAGGCATACTAGTTTTACCTACGAGTCGAAGAGAAGCTGAATAAAATGTTTGAAGGGAGACAAAGAGGGTATGATCAAGGAGGAAGGGGAAGCGATAGGTCATCTGGAGGCTAAAATGAAACCCAAAAGAAAAATGAAGATGTGGGTACTAGCAGGAACCAGTGGAATGAGGGTTTTAACCGCTCCTATGATCAAGACTTTAGAAATCAAAGAGGAAGAGGTAGAGGATGTGGAAAAGGAAGAGGAGGCTTCCATGGTACCTGTTTCCATTGCAATGAAGAAGGTCATCGTGCCTTTGAATGCCCTCAATGACAAGCAAGGATAGATAGGATAGCTAAGGGTCAAGCTAGGGTTGCTCATGTGGATGAGGATGCACAGTCATCACATTCAGAGGATGCAAAAAGAGGAGACACCTTGGTAAATGAAAGGGTCCTACTAAGTGGTGAGATTGAACTAGGACAAAGGAGGAGTGTATTCCATACCAAGTGCAAATGTGAGGAAAAATGTTGTGATGTGATCATTGATGGTGGTAGCACTGACAACTTGGTGTCAGAGGAGATGGTCTCTAAGCTGAAGCTCAAGAGGGAGAAACACCCCCAGCCCTATCGGATTGCTTGGGTAAAAGATGATCATAAGGTCCTGGTAAGTGAACAATGTCTCGTGAAATTCAAAATTGGGAGTTATCATGATGAAGTTCTCTATGATGTTATTTTGATGGATGTTTACCATCTATTGTTGGGTAGACCATGGCATTTTGATAGACATGTAGTACATGATGGACATGCAAATACATACTCTCTAACAAAGGATGGAGTTCACCACAAACTGAAGCCCATGGAAAAGGAAGGCAAAAAGGTATGTAGCAGTGCTAGGATTTGTCTTGTTGATGGAAGGAAGTTTTTAGATGGCATGAAACATCAGCGTATGTGCTATGCTTTGATTTGTAGGAAAGATAAAGAAGGTAGTAGTGAAATACCACTTGAAGTTTCAGATTTACTAGGTGAGTTTGGAGATATTATCTTTAATAATGTTCCAGAAGGATTGCCACCAGTAAGGAAAATTAGTCATCAGATAGATTTAATCCCAGGAACTAGTTTACCTAACAAGGTTTCTCACAGGATGACTCCTACTGAAACTGAGGAGCTAAATAGTCAAGTTTAGGAACTATTGAGGAAGGGCTTGATTCGGGAGAGCCTGAGTCCATGTGTAGTAACTGCAATACTAGCACCAACGAAGGGTGGATAGGGGAGGATGTGTACAGACTCTCGAACTATAAATAGGATAACCATCAAATATTACTTTCCTTTGCCAAGAATGGATGATCTTATGGACTTCTTGAGTGGAGCTCAGTACTTCACAAAGATAGATCTCAAGAGTGGTTATCACCAGATACGGATTCGAGAAGGAGATGAGTGAAAAACAACCTTCAAGACCAAGGAGGGTCTTTATGAGTGGTTAGTCATGCCCTTTGGATTGATGAATGGCCCAAGCACCTTCATGGGGCTTATGAATGAGGTACTTAAGAAGTTCTTGGGAAAATTTGTTATTGTCTATTTGGATGATATTTTAATTTTCAGCAAGACTTTGGAAGAACATTTATTGCATATTTGTAGTGTCCTTGAAATGTTAAGGGAAGAGAAATTGTTAATTAATTTGAAGAAGTGTATCTTTGCAAAAAGGGAGTTAGTCTATTTGGAGTTTGTTATATCACCTAAAGGTCTCAAAATGGATCCAGAGAAGGTAAAATCCATCTTGGAATGGCCTACTCCAAGTTCTGCTACTGAGGTAAGATCATTTCATGGTCTAGTTAGTTTTTACAGGAAGTTCATTAAGAATTTCAGTGGCATATGTGCACCCCTAACTGACACAATAAGAGGGGATAGAAAAGAGTTCATATGGACTACAACAGCTGTGAAAAGTTTTGAATTGCTGAAGAAGAAAGTGACAGAACAACCTGTGTTGGCACTTCCAGATTTTAGAAAGGTCTTCCAAGTGGATTTTGATGCTAGTGGCAGTGCTATTAGGGCTGTATTAAGCCAAGAAGGTAAGCCTATTGCATATTTTAGTGAAAAATTGAATGATGCAAAGAAGAAGTATTCTGTTTATGATCAAGAGTTCTATGCAATAGTTTAGGCCTTAAAGAAATGGAGGCATTATTTATTGCCAAAGGAATTTGTTTTGTATACTGATCACCAGGCATTATAGTACCTAAATAGCCAAGGTAAATTGAATTAGAGGCATATGAGGTGGGTAGATTTCTTGCAGAGCTATACATTTGTGTTGAAGCATAGAAGTGGAAAATCTAACAGGGTTGCAGATGCACTAAGTAGGAGACAGTATTTTCTTATAGTAATGCAAGTTGAAGTAGTTGGGTTTGATGAACTCAAGAATCTATACCCTGATGATCCTAATTTTTCTAAAGCATGGAAAGCTTGTAAAGAGCCTGTTGCTATAGACATAACTAAGTGGTTAGACTATCTGGTTTAGGATGGTATGTTATTCAAGGGTAGTCAATTGTGCATTCCAAGGAGTGCCATGAGGGAAAATCTGATTAAAGAGAAACACAGTGGAGGGATGGTAGGAAAATTTGGTCGAGATAAGACCATTTCCATTCTTAGAGAACATTATTTTTGGCCTCAGATTTCACAAGATGTGAAGAAGTTTGTACAGAGTTGCTAGGTTTGTCAAGTTGCCAAGGGATTTAGCCACAATACTGGACTATATCAGCCATTTCCTGTTCCATCAAAGCCATGGGAGGACATAAGTATGGATTTTGTTCTTGGATTGCCGAAGACACAAAGGGGTAATGACTTAGTATTTGTGGTGGTTGATAGGTTCTCCAAAATGGCACATTTCATTCCATGCCACAAAACTCATGATGCTATCCTTATTGTAGACTTGTTTTTTAGAGAGGTGGTAAGACTACATGGTCTTCCAAGGACTTTTTTTTCAGAGAGGTGGATTATAGTTTCTGATAGAGACACTAAATTTGTGGGGTATTTCTAGAGAACATTGTGGAAAAAGTTGAGAACAGACTTGAAATTTAGTTCCACACATCACCCACAGACTGATGGCCAGACGGAAGTGGTAAACAGAAGTCTGGGCAATTTGCTGAGATATTTAGTTGGGGATAAGCCCAAGGGGTGGGATTTGATTCTACCACAAGCAAAGTTTGCTTACAATAACTCTGTAAATAGGAGTACTGGTAGATCACCATTCCAAATTGTATATGGAAGTAGCCCAAGGACTACACCAGAATTGAGGAAGATAGAGCAAGGGGAGAGGACAAGTGCTGAAGCTAAAGAATTTGCTAAACATATCAAGCATCTACATGAGGAGGTTCAAGCACACATTACCGAGATGAATCAAGAGTATAAAGCTAGAGCTGATCAAAGGAGAAGACATAAGGAATTCCAAGTAAGGGATCTAGTCATGGTACACTTACGAAAAGAAAGATTTCTAGTCGACACTTACAACAAGCTGAAAATGAAGAAATTTAGCCCCTACAAAATTTTGAAGAAACATGACTCAAGAAATGCATGTGAGGTGGAGTTGCCAAATGGTATTCACATTTCTCCTATTTTCAACATTGCAGACTTAATAGAGTATCATGATGATGGTGCAGATGAGGAACTGATGTTAGAGCCATGTCCAATTCCTGCTTCTAAAAAGGAGGAGATAGAAGACATTCTAGATCATCGTGTGGGTAGGGGTACTGGAAATAGACATTATGAAGAGTATTTGGTCAAGTGGAAAGGACGGCCAATAGAAGACTCAACTTGGATTTCAGCAACTGAGGTTTCCCATTTGGAATTTCCTCTACTATTCATAAAGTGACAGGGTCACTTTTCAATCTACCCGGGTGTCTGATGCAGGAGCATCCAGAGGTATAAGGGCAATCCTGTGTCACCCAAAAGAAAAATGTACTTAGACTTAGTTTTTGTTTCATTTGTTTTCATTTCTGGATACCCATTTGGGTCAAATAAAGGTTCCAACTCTCACAATTCCACTATCAGTGTTCTAGGATAGTATTTGAACACCTTGGGATATGTGTAAATGCTAAAAAAATAGGAGTATGTAATTGGGCCATCATTTTTGTGAACTAGAAGGTGTAAATTGGCCAGATGAATGTAATTGTAATTTAGAGCATTCCATAAAAAGAATCAGGTGAAAAGGCCCCACGGTTTGAAAGTTATAGTAGTTTTTCCAGTTTTGGAGACCTCCTAAGAGTGCTTCAAAGTCAGGTTAGGGTCATTAAATGACCTCAAAAAGGGCCAAAAAATGGGGGATGAGTGAAGCTGGTCCATAGGGCTATAGAGCACTTCGAGAGCTTTCTAGAAATGTAAACAATTCGTCAATCAGAGCTACGATTCAAAAGTTATGCCTCCTAGAAGTTTGGTTACCATTTTTGGATTCTTCTAGATTTGCACCAAATTCTAACGTGGCTTTTGGAGCATTCTACTAGGTCGGTGGATGCCTACTAGGACTTTCTAGAATTTACTCCTAGTCCTTAACCCTCCAGGGTCTATTTAAGGATATTTCTGGCATCGTAAAAGGCAGTTTGGAGTGGAGTTTGAGAGGAGGTACTGAAAGGAGAAATTATCTCTAGATTTATGCTATTGTAAGCCCTTAGGGCATGTTTTGAATTCTATTTTCTTTGTACTAGATGTATTAGCTTATTTACAAAGTTAATAAAATTTCCCTTTCCTGTTGTGTCCATTTTGTGCTTGGGTTGTGTCCCCATCACATACTCCAATCTTATTTCCTTTTCAGCTACCTTCTCTCTCAAAACATGATAATTTATGGATATGTGCTTTGTCTTAGAATATAATACTAGATTCTTAGACATACTTACTGTACTTGTGTTACCATAGTAAATGATAAAAGGTTCTATAAACTCAATCCCAATATCCTTTAGCATTTATTTTATCCACATAACTTGATTATAGTTTTTTTTATTGTTGCAACATACTCTCCCTCAGTTGTACTCGAGATATAGAGTCCTATTTCTTGCTCAACCAAAAAGCCAATCTTCGTCCAACAAAGAATACTCCACTACTAGTGCTCTTTCTATCATCCATACAACCTGCCCAATTTGCATCAGTATATGCACACAAATTATTATTATTTTGGTAGAGGGCATCCATCAGGTTGCTTAATGTAGACTTCAAAGAAGTTGACTTGACATCCATCTGCTAAACCTTGAAATTCTTGCTTGCTGCATAAGTCAAGAACATCTTTAGTGCTTCAATTCTTGCCACAAGTGCATATGTCTCTTCATAATCTATGCCTTCTTTTTATGACTAACCTTTACAAACAAGTTTGGCTTGGTTTCTCACAACTTCTCCTTTCTCATTCATCTTATTTTTGAATACCCACTTGATTTCTATCATATTCTTGTCTTTAGGTCTAGGAACTAACTCCCATGTCTCATTCTTCATAATCTAATCTAGTTCCTCTTTCATTACTTGCATCTAGTGATCATTCTTATATGCCTCATCTATTCTTTTAGGCTTTACTTTATAAATTAGACACAATTCCTCATTCACTTTGTTCCTTGTCATCACACCCTTATCCTTTCTCCCAATTATCTACTCTAGAGGGTGCTTATTTATCATGTTTCTATAGGAAGTAGGAGTTGACATCTCAACTCTTATCTCTTCCCTAGGTTTAGATATTTATACTTCTTTATGCTCAATGGATACATCATTCTACAAGTCATTGTTAGTCTCAAAAAGAACTTCAACATTCTCTCCAATCATTCCATAATTAACTTCTTCATTAGAATTATAATCTATCATCTTCTCTTTAGTACCAAACTTTTCATCCATCCTTACATTTGTGCACTTATCTATTGTCTTAGTTCTATACTATATGCTTTACTTTTCAATGAGTAACCAATAAAAATATCTTCATTGCTTCTAGGATCAAACTTACCAATATAATCATCTCTCTTTATGTAACACTTACTTCCAAATATTCTAAAATACTTGTATGATGGTGAATGACCAAACCATAACTCATAGGGTGTCTTGCTCATACCTTTTTTGATCTATACTCTCTTCAAAGTATATATGGACATTGTTAATAGATTCTCTCCAAAATCTCATTGAGACATCATTCTCAAATATCATCAGTCTTACTTCTTTTTCTACTAACTTTTTCCTTCTTTCAACAATCCCATTATGTTCAAGTGTTCTTGGTGAAGATAACTATCTTTTGATTCTATTCTCTTCATAGAACATGTTGAACTCTCTAGAGGTGAATTCTCCTCCTCTGCCTAATCTCAAACATTTAATCTTGACACCAAATTCATTCTCAACTCCATTCTTGAATATCTTAAATTTCTCAAAAGCTTCAAACTTCTCTTTAAGAAATGTTACCCACATCATCCTAGTAAAATCATCAAGAAAAATCATAAAGTAGCTTTCACCATAGAATCCTCTAGTTCTAGCTAGACAACTCAGATCTATGTGAACAATCTCCAATTTCTCTATAGTAGAGAACTTCTTGCCAGGAAAAGAAACTTTCCTTTGCTTAGCAAAAATGCATTCCTTATAGATAACATTAGTAGGCTTAATAATTTTAGGAAGATCTCTCACTACAAATTTACTGCTAACTTTTGCAATATTATCAAAGTTTATATGACAGAACCTTCTATGCCATAACCAAATGTTGTGAACCTTCGCAACCAAACATGTTATTATAGTAGCATTCAACTAAAATACATTACCTCTAGATTTGGTTCCAATACCAATCAACTTACCACATTTTTCTTTGATAATGCAAGTCTTCTCTGTGAACTACAACATATATCCCTTGTCTACCAACTATCCAACACTTAACAAATTATGTTTGAAACCATAAAAAAACTATACATCATCAATGTTAGTTTTACCATCAAGAGTAATAGATCCAATCCCTATAATATGATAGACTACATTGTTAAAAAATCTAGCAACACCTCCATCATGGTTTTTGAATTTAAAAATTTGTTCATATCACCAGTCATGTGATGTGAAAATCCACCATTAATTATGCAATCTAATTTCTTCTCAACTTGGGTAATGAGAACTCTCTCTTCGTCTATCAAGATCATCTTCCTTGATAGCCACAAATCCTAATTCATCATCACTTTCAATCTAATATCTTTCATAAGATTCTTCATCCTCATTAACATATAAACAATTTATATCCTTATCTCTTCTAGGCTTAAACTTTCTTCTAAAAACTTTCTCTCTATTAGGAAATTTGGATGTATAGTGACCATATTCATCACAAGTCCAACATTTAAAGATTTTCTTACCATATTTCTCTCTTCTTACCATAAGGGCTATTCCTTCTTTAATATTTTTGTCTTCTTAAGATCTATTACTATTTCCAAAGTCTCCTCTTAAACTTGTACTTCTTGATAGATTAGGTTGAATGTTCAGAGAACTATAGGCTATCTCAATTCTAGATAGTTCTCCAAACTGTCTCAATTTTTCTTGTATAGACTCTAACTTTCTAAGCAATGTTTCCTTTGTGAAATCTTGGGTGCAGGGCATTACTAGCTGAATCATTTGAGATTTCAGCTTGAATGGTGTTGTTAAACTTTTCAAGATCTTCCATATAACCGTATCATATTATTTAGTTCCACCAAGAGATTGAATACATGTAAAAATTTATGATATTCTACCAACATAACTTCATATAGATTCATCTTCCATCATTTTAGCATTTTGAAATGCACAAATCTAATTTTGTAATCTCAATATTTTTGCATGATCATCACCTTCAAAAGAAACTTTTAATGCTTTCCAAATTTCATGAGAAGTTTGAAATGTCTTTACCTGATTGTATTCATTCTCTAGAAGAGTTGACAGTAGGGCTTCTCTGGCTCTCATGTTATAGGTGAACAGATCTCTTTCTCCCTCACTACATTCCTCTAACTTTGATTCTTCAATAATTGCTTTCTTAGCTTTCATCAAAAGCCAATATCCTTGACCCATGCATAGAAAATGAGTCTTCATCTTTTCCTTCCAACTATCATAGTTGGACCCATCAAATCTTGGACTATCCTTTTGAAACATACTCACCATTGATCTCCCAAAGCTAATAAGCCTTATCTTCAAGGACCTAGTGCTCTGATGCCAATATTTAACATTTATAGTCCACTAATATAACTGAGAGAAGGGGGGGGGTGTGAATCAAATATACAACTATCATAGCAATTGTTAACTTTAAAAAATCTTAACCATATGAGTAATATTAACTAAAACCACAACAAGATACTCATACACAGTTAACACTAGATATGTTAACTAGGGAAACCCTTGATCAGAGGGAAAACCCTAGTGGGGATGGTACACAAAAGATGATGTATTAATATAAATAATCCTTGTTAGAGGATAGACCCTATTAGGAGTCTGTTGCAACATTTAGTATATATGTGTCACTGTTAGGAGACTTTGAATCCCTATTAGGTATTATGAGTTGTACCAACCTTGTTAGGAGTTGTGGAAGATAGCTAGATCCACTACCCAAAAATATTCAAGGTTATGATCAAAGAACCCACTATCTAAATGATCTCTATATTATTCCCTATAGAATAATAGAATTGAAATGTACTTCCTTCCTCTATCTCTATCCTATCAACCAAACTTTTTCTCCTTTAGATCTTGTAACCAGATCTCATAATGTGCATCCAATGATCCCTTGGATTTCTTATACACATTCAGTAAGAATTCTTCTCCTTCTTGCACTACGCACTAATACTTCACATTCCACTTGATCCTCTTCTTCTACATACCTTATAAATAAGGAAAACAACTTTCCTTTATACATTATCTTCATAATAATTCCTTGATTTGGCCTTGAGGCTTTCCCAATTAGTTAATTCACAATTAAAATAGCATTGTTGGCTCACAATCTATACCAAAATTCGCACATGTGAAATCATCTCTTGCGTACACACTGGAATCATCACATGATTATCCTCGATCACTGTGTAATTGAACATCTCTTCACTACATCTCAAATGAAAGATAGCGATAGATCATTAGAACTCTATTTCTGCACTACTTCCAGTAAATCAAATGTAACTTCTGTATATTATTGAATTAGGCTTAGCCCTCTTAACCACATCATCAAGAGAACCTCAAGAACATGTCCTCCACTATGCATCATTTAAAACTTCATCAACTTCTGCACATCATAAGATTATTGACTTCTATTCTTCAAGTCTTAACAGAATTATTGTTATGTTGACATCAATGACAAACACAATCATGAATGCAACATATTAATACTCTCTAATGCTTAGGATACTCCCCCAATTTAGTATCATCAACATTCATTCTAACACCCTTTGCTACTTTTATGCCTAAAAATGAGGGTTTCAAGAAATTCACATCAATACTTCATAGGGTTTCATGAAATACATAAAAAAATTTATGATGGAAACTTATACTTTCACATATAATTCCCTCATACATTCCTCCTCCTTATTAAACTCTTGGATTAAACTATCTTGTAAGAATTTGACTTAGGCCAAAATTCACCCAATAACTAAAGAACTCAACACAAGCACATAGTAGACCAAAATAGACAGAGTATGATCAAAATGATGATATTCATTCAATAACCGAATTCAAGAGTACACTAGGAGTCCTTGAACATAAAGGCCTCAGGAGAGCTTCTAGAATGCATAGAACTCAGCATCATGATATGCCATACAACTAGGCACATCTCCACTAGATATGGATTATCCTCCATTAAGTATGGGATTAAGTGTGATGATGTGAGGATAAGCCTACAATGGTGTAGCATGCAAATCAGTGGAGTAGACAACATGTGCTAAATGAGGAGTGTGGATAACTATGTTGTCAACATGAAAACTCAGTGAATGATGCATAGTCCTGTGTTGTAGACACCATGTGCATAATTAGAGTTGTGTAACTCAACGAGAGTTCACAAACTCCTAAGTTTCTCAACTAAAATAATAATAAAATAATGCAAAATAATTAAATAATGCATTAACATAAGTAAAACTTAAGTAAGTGTAATAAGTAAATACTTATTTACACCAACACCCCCCCTTAAGTGCAACTTAGGGGAATGCCCTTAACCTGAAAAAATCTAGGATGAATGCAATATGGGCCTCGGCTACTAGGCCATGTTAGGTACCCATGGACATAATGATATGCAATCTCCCATAAAGCAAGGAAAGAGGGAAAACCTCATGGGAAAAACCCTCCACCAAAAAGAGAGATAAATAAGGATGCATGGATGGATGGAGTAATCAAGACCCCCCCCCCCGCCAATTATGACATACATCTAATATACACATAAGAGAATGATGAGAAGAAGAAGAGAGATAGGATGGGCTACCTCGCCCAAAGAAGAATGTCGAACAGTGACTGCTTTGATGAAGAAGTTGATCCAAGACTACATAATGATGTTCCTCCCCTTAGGAAGAAATAATGCCAAAGGTACAAATGAGATGCTTCCACTGTGTGTGGAAAGAATCCCATGGATAAGTGATGTCTCTAAAACTTTCTCATTTGGCTGAAGAACCTATCCCAAAGAATTGTCTATCTCTACAACTGATGAAGAACCCTGCTGCAACTATTGATCATAAGTATCCACAATCACTTCAACCTGTAAGGATTGATCATGTAGAGAATGAAAAAAAGATTTTGGAACCCTTGTAACAACTGAAGAAGGTAATTCTACATCAAGAAGAAGAGGTAGATCATCAATACTATCCCCCAAATCTGTCACTAAACCTGTATCTAGAAGACTAGATGTACCCTATTGTTTTGGACCTATCACTGTGGCGATGTATGCATGTGGATTGAAATGATGAAGTGACCTCTTACTGTATCTGTTGATAGAACCCCACATGTTTAAATCTATTGAAGCATTATTTCTGGTGTCACTATTAGTTTCCACACTGTATGATATGTGAAGAGGAGTAGAGGACAAGCTGGGAGAACTTTCCTCAAAATGTACATCCTTCTCCACAAATATCTGATGTGTCTTAGGATCTAAAAGTCTATATGCCTTCACACCATCTTCATAACCAATAAAAGTACAAGGTCGAGGTGACTATGCCTTGCAACCCCTAGAAGATATCTTTGCCCATGCAAGACAACCAAAGACTCTAAAGTGTGTCACAATAGATTTTCTGCCACACCATGCCTTAAAAAGAGTTTTTCCATCTAAGGCTGGATGAGGAGAACGATTAAGAATGTGAGTGGCACTAGAGATTGCTTTGACTTCTAATGATGGATTGAGAGACTTGGCATGAATCATGCAACTTGCCATAGACTTAAGAGTTCAGATCCTCAATGCTGCAACATCTGTCTTATGTGGACTGAATGCTGGCAGAGTCTAAAGATCAATGCCCTCATGTCTACAAATGTCCTTAAGTCTTCTGTTCACATCCATGTTTCCATTATCCATTCAGAGTACTTTGATGGCTTTCCTGGATTTCTATTCTACATGAGCCTTGAAGTCTAGAAATTTGTCCAACACTTCACCCTTACTATGTAGAAAGTAGACCCAAGTGAACCTTGAAAAGTCATCAACTAAGATAAGTATGTAGCAACCCTAGCTGAATGTAAAAGGACCTGCTAATACCATGTGAACCATTTGTAGAACACCAGTTTCTCTAGAAGACTTCCCTCTCTATAACTTCCCCTCTAGATGCATATCCACTAAATCTATTGAACATTCAACCTTAGAAAAGTTGATTTGAGGTAGACCTTTCACCATGTGGTATGTGAAAAGTTGTTGAAGATAGCGATAGTCAAGATGACCATACCACTCATGCCATAATTGCATGTTTTAATTTGATTGAGTTAACAAGGCCTTTGAAGAAGACTTGGGCACAAAATGAGAGAAAGAGTACAACCTCTTGTGATCATTAAATTTCCCCATTACAACCAAGTAATTATCTTTAAGATTGTGCACTTTTGCTGAGTCTAGAAGGAACTCAACTCTATGTCCATCTCCAGAGTGAGTGACTTGGTAGATTGATAGCAGATTTGAACTTAAGTTTGGAACATAGAGAACCTCTTGAAACTCTCCATTTTCCATCTCCACATTTCCTTTTCCTTCAACTTCCATTTTGCTATCATTCCCCATGAAGATGTGTGGTACCTTGGATTGCTTCATTGAAAAAAAATCTTGCTTTGAAGAACCCATGTGATATGAGGCACCAGAGTCAAATATCCATTCCTTTGAAGAGTTTGAATTAACCATGAGTGCTTGCCCTTTGCCATTAGAATCTAAAGATGACCCTTTTTCCTTGTAAGCATTAGGCAATGGAACATTATGTTTCTTCATGATGTGAGTCAACTCATCAATCTTCTTGAGATAACACTCATGCTCTTCATGACCTAATTTCTTGCAATAAGCACACTTCTTCTTCTCCTTATTATTGTCCCCTTTCTTGTTGGAATTTGAGGACTTGCCTTGTTGATTGGATTGAGGTGTTGTCTTTTCTCCATCCTCAGATTTGCTCTTCCATTTCTTCTTACCCTTTCCTTTATTTGAAGACTATCTAGCTGAATTTTGAGAACCCTCATTGTTGGCCACCAATACTTTGGACTGAGATTTTTTGAGAATCCCCATTGATTTCAACTTCTTTTCTTCATCATCCAATAGTTTTGCATATTCATCAAAAGTGACTTTCTTGTAGGCAGACCCTAAGGTAGTCTTTGAGGTGTTAAAAGAAGATACAAATGTGGAATATTATGATGATAGCATGTTATGTATGAGATAGATCAGTCTATCATCTTTGATAGAGCTTCCACAATCAGTAAGCTTCATCCTTAATTCATTCACCTTGATGATGAAGTCCTGTATTGAGTCATACAACTTAGGATCTAAGGAAACAAGCTCATCTTCAATTTTGAAAATATACTCTTCAGACACTTTCCCATAAAGGCTTTTGAGGGTATCCCAAGCTTCCTTGGATGTAGTACATTTTTTAATTTGATACATGATTTTATCATCTACCCCCAAACATATATCACCTAGGGCTTTCCTATCCATTGCCACCCAATTTGAAATATCACTTGAAAAAATATTATCACCTGCTGGTTTAGGATGAGTACCATCTACATATTGTGAAACTCCATTATGCATTTAAGTGATACAACATTTTGATTGACCACGAAGCATGCTTATGAGGAGTTAATTTAGGAAACTTAAAGTTGCCCATAATGAAGAATAATGAAAGAAAAGTGTAGAAAAGAGAGAACACAACACCAAGAACAACCCCCCTTTTCACTAAATCAAGAAACCCCCCCCCCCCCCAAAATAGATTTTTTGGGCACTTTATCAGTAGTGTGATTACAATGGGCCACTTACCAATTTTGGCCTTTGTGGACTTCTAGTTTTGCTTGTTACAACCTCTTAATAGAGTACAAATTTGAAACTTTACAATGTGCTACAATTTTGAAGCATTACAAATCAAAGAAGGCCATATTTGCTGAAAGTGACAATTTCATCCACACAACACTATAATCTAATGCCACATCTAGAAAGTAGATGAAAAATAGAACCTTTTTTTGACTCTAGATGTGCCTGTATGGAGCATTTGAAGTTGCAAAATGTAGGATTATCCAAGTAGAGTCACCAAAAAATGCAAATTCTGAACAATCTATGGACCAATACTAGAAAATAGCTACACCACTAAAAAATTTAGAAAATTCTACCCAATTTCAAAAAAAATTACACCTGAATTGGAGTTTGGATGTTCGAGTTATGGCCTCTTGAAGTCGGACTGCAAAAACCAAAATTAATTTGGTGAGGGGTTGCATTAGTGAAACATGGGGTTAAATTTGATGGTCATACGGCCGTTGCAATAGTTGAAATTTTCCCTGAAATGATGTCCAAATGGGTGTGACATTTAGCATAGAAAATTGATGATGTCAGTACGAATTAGACTCACTAGATGACGTGGCTGTTGATCCAAATTTTTGTACTATACAATATGTATGATAAATCCAAGTGGCTTGGTGACTTAGCATATGGCTACTAAGTCATGCTGCTACATGGCTTACTATGTTAGTTTTTGATGTGGCAATTTGACTATGTCAATAGGTATGGTGATGTGTCTACAGGGCGTCAGTCATGGACACGTGGCGATTACAGACTGCATGTCATTGGTGAGGTGACCGCAGAGGATTGCAGGTTTCATCGGGACATTTAGCAGATGCCAGAATTTGATATAAAGAAACGCTAGAACTAGATCATTAATCCCACATGCATGGGATTTTGGGGCTATGCACAGTGTAAATAGGACCTTCCGTGCACATTTCTATGAAGAGTTGTCTGAAGGGAGGCTTTGGCAGTCAGAGTGGTTGCCCTCAGCAAGTGAAATTCGATGCCAAATTTTTGGTTTCCAATTGATATGATGTGTGGCTACTGCCTAACTTTATTTGCAAGGATTGGGCAAGATTTAGCCTTTAGCTACCAGATTAAGCAAAGATAGGGCCAAATTTTAATTGTAGAGGCCAAAAATTACATTCAAAATTTATAGTGCCCACTAATGAAATAAACCCTGCAATTAAATGGTAAAATCTACCAAATTTATAGTATGAGATATGATAGCCCGATAGTGCAAAAAAAATTTCTCTACTAATGGAAAAAAATCTAAAAATATGTAGATTCAAAAAATAATTGCAGAGATTAAATAATTTAGATCATAAAAATAATTGAGCAGATGCAAAATTGACCATACCTGATTTGCAAATTGGTGCCAGTTTGCAAAAAAAAATTGCCTCACAATCAACTTTCACCCAATATAGGAAAATTTATAGTCAATCTTCACTGAATCTACACACCACACACAATGGTGAGGTTAGATCTGGCTCTAGACGCTCCCAATTTTTGCAGATCCTCCAAATTTGTGTTGAGGTGTTGAAGCATGAACGGCCTCGAATGGCTACATGATGAGAATCTCCCCTGGCTCTTATACCATGTAAGAATTTGGCTTAGGCCAAAATTCACCCAAGAACTAACGAACTCAACACAAGCACACAGTAGACCAAGATAGATAAAATATGATTGAAATGACAATATTCATTCAATAACCAGATTCAAGAGTACACTAGGAGTCCTTGAATATAAAGGCCTCAGGAGAGCTTCTAAAATGCATATAAGTCAGCATCATGATATGTCATACAACTAGGAACATGTCCACCAAATATGGATTATCCTTCATTAAGCACGGGATTAAGTGTGATGATGTGAGGATAAGCCTACAATGGTGTAGCACACAAATCAGCGGAGTAGACAACATATGCTAAATGAGGAGTGTGGATAACTGTGTTGTCAACATGACAACTCAGTGAATGATGCATACTCCTGTGTTGTAGACACCATGTGCATAATTAGAGTTGTGTAACTCAATGAGAGTTCACAAAATCCTAAGTGTCTCACCTAAAATAATAATAAAATAATGAAAAATAATTAAATAATGCATTAACCTAAGTAAAAATTAAGTAAGTGTAATAAGTAAATACTTATTTACACCAACATATCTAATACATTAAATCCATCAAAATCATCTTGCAAGAATTGTGATTTCTTAGCCATGCATTAAAGCTTGCATATGGCATCACTTAAAAAGTGGAAAACCACTTGTCCATGCCTCTCATTTTCTATGTGCATTGTACAAGGAACCCACATCCATCGCCCTCAAGGCCATGATGATTCCATGGTGAGGGTTAATGAGGGAGAAATTTTTCACAAAAAATGCCAAAACTAAACATTAGACTATCTATTTACAAAAGATTTCCAAATTGTAAGAAAAATAGCCTCTACCAACCTAAAACCTAAAAAAAAGTGCACTTAATTAACATAAACTACAAGGATCCCATGCAAAAGGAATTCTTTCAATCCATCAAAGTACCCAAGCAATCCAAAACATGAAAAACTATTAATTCTGGATAATAGCTTGTGCCTTTAACTTTTCAAAATCTACTTACTACAACATCTAATCCTTGGAATGGGTCTCCTTTATGGTTTTATATGTTTTAATCAAAGGTTTTAGATAGTTACCATAACTATCACCTCCATTTCCATGAAATCCTAGGAGATGTGAAATCTTGTCATGCAACTTTTCAAAGTTGCTGACAACATTTTGCATATCCTAACTATTTTGACATTTAACCCTTGGAAACTTCCAAATAGGTCTACTATGACCTCTTTATGATGTCTAAACATGATTTATCCCCTAGAGGATGAAATCAAATGATTTGGGCCATTTTGACTTGATTGACAACTTTTGCAACAATTTACATATTTTTGACATCTTTCCTAGCTTTGCATCAAATGACAATATATGACCTCCAACCTATGAAAAAAGATGTAAAAAAACCATAAAGGAAAAATTAAACTTAAAACCAACCTTTCCCTAGACTTATGTGGTATAAGATCCATACCTCTAATCTTGCTTCGTAACAACCTAAACACAAGGTAAGAAAAATTACTCAAAAACAACTAGAATGGATTGAGCCTAGTCAAATCCATCTAGGAGAAAACACACATGACCTACTAAGGTCCAAATTCAACCAACTAGATTGGCTAAGGTCAATACAAGCTAGAAACCAAAGTGTAGAACTAGGACTAGGAGTTAGCCTAGGTGCTCCTGCACCATACTCCCTTGAACACAAAGAATTCAATCCATCCTTGGATAGAGAAAACTAGAGTCTATTCCTTTATTTCTTGAAGTTTTCTTCCTTGATCCAAGTAACCTCTTCATCTTCTTTGTCATTCACTTGACAAAATATTCCCAATAAGTTTTTTTCCTAGTCTTCTTATTAACCCTTGATTCAAGTACCTTTTCAACTACCTGAGGTGGTGGAGGAGTTAAGTTCATTTCTTCTACATCTTGAGTGACTTCCTTAAGTATCTATTCAACTACTAGAGTAGGGACTTTGTATCTAACAAGATCAACAACATTGAAGATTGACAATAAATCAATATCTTCGGGAAGCTCCACTTTGGATGCATTATTTCCATACTTGGCTAGTACTATGTAGGGTCCCAACCTTCTCATCTGAAGCTTATGAGGAACTCCCTTCTACAACCTTACTTTGTGTATATGAACCATCACAAGATCCCCAACTTGGAATTTTACATCTCTTTTATGATCGTCCGCCTTATGCTCAAGTTTCTCACTATTTTCAGTTAGGGTCTTCCTCATGGTTTCATGGACTTCCCTCAATGAGTGGGAAAATTTCTTAGCATATCCACTACCTTTTGCACCATATTTCAACTCCATTAGTTCAAACACCCCTCTAGGATGCAACCCATAGACAATCTCAAATGGACTTTTACCAGTTGACCTATTGACTATATCATTGTATGCATATTCAATATGTCCAATGAGTTGATCCCAAACCTATCCATATTCCTTTGCAAGACACATTAGAAATTTTCCAAGAATCCTATTTATTACCTTAGTTTGATCATTTATCTAAGGATTGTAGGCAGATCCAAAAGACATATTTTTTCCTAGTCTATGCCACAAGGTTCTCCAAAAAGGCCTCATGAACTTTTTGTCCCTATCTAAAAAAATGTTCAAAGGTAGGTCAGGATTCTTACCACCTCCTTGAAGATAAAATGAACAATTCAAAAAGAATCATAGACTATTTTACAAGGGATAAAATATGCCATTTCACTGAATCTATCCAATACAAAATAAATATTATCAAACCCTTTCTTAGTCTTTGGTAACCCTAGTACAAAGTCCATACTTAAGAAATTCCATGGCCTGCTAGGAATTGGAAGGGGTTGATAAATACCTACATTGGAAGATGTGCATTTTTCTTTTTGACATACCACACAACATTCCACATATTGTCTAATATCCCTATTCATTTTAGGAAATAAATATAACTTAGAGACTAACTCATGTGTCTTATTGACCCCAAAATGACCACTAAGTGATCCATTATTTTTTCCTTGAGTCAAATTTTCCCTCATTGATTCCCTAGGAACACATTGTTGACTACCCTTAAAATATATTTTTCCTAACATAATCAGAAGATTCACCATGGAAATTGTGCTTTTCCTCCTTACCTACCTTATAAATATCTGCATAATCTTCATCATCATCATATAGGTCCTTGAAGCTATCAATGTCAATTCTCAACAACTAAACCTCTTGTACTATGAGGAGTCTCCTACTTAGGGCATCAACTACCTTGTTCTACACTCCTTTCTTATGTTTGATGTAAAAAGTGTAATCTTGTATGTGTTGTTGGTTAAAAGAATAGTCTCAAAAATTGAATGTCAACACACTTAACCATTTCACTATATATGTCAAGTACACAATGTATGCCAAGCCAAAATTTCAATAGGTGCCAAGCCATAGTTGGTGACGAGCAAGTCAGAACATAGTATGTGCCGAGTAATCTAGAAATGTTTAGATGCTAAGCAATACATAACATACATGTGCCAAGAAATATAGTGTTTTAAAAATGCTGAGAAATCTAGGAATTAGTTCATGCCAAGCATCAGTAATGTAATGAGTATTGAGTAACTTAGGATCAACATTAGAGTTTGTGCTTTCACAAACTAAGATGTAAACCATTTTTGGAGCTGACTTAGAGAGATTTTAGAGGAGAAAAAGGATAAGGATGAATCATTTACATTCCCTATGTGATCAGCATATAGCTAATCAAAAAAATGGAGAAGGCATGCAACCAATGAGAAAAATCTAAGGTATGAGGAAGAATTTGAGATTCAATATGGATCATAGATCCATAACTAACCTTAAGTCTTTGCATTCTTTATAAGGAGTTCAAATGCACCATTGCATGTGTGGATGAGAACAGTATATGGGGAGATTATATAAAAAATTTAGTGAGAAGAAGGAAATACTTAGAGGAATAGAGTAGAAAGTTCATATCAAGTTGATCAGAACAACACAAGGGACAAGGAATACATACAGAGATCAAATCAAGCAAGGATCAAAATGAGAAGAGCAGATCTTGTACTTGAATCCAACAATTTGAAATTACATTCAATCAAGTCAAATATTCTAATACTCTCTCACAATTGTATTAGAGGTTGAAATCCTATGTTGATAGGTTAGCTTAATAGCTAGATAGGACAACCTTTGGAGAAGGTGATTGAAAATCTTATGTATTAGGTGGGTTTAACAACCTATTGTAAATCCTTTAACAGGGTGAAACTTCATGTAAGTATTTGTAAATCCTCTAACAAGGTCACTATTGACATAGTGTAAAGCCTTTAACAGGGTAGGCCTTTCACAGGGTAGACCATCAGAATTGGTTGAACATTGATTGCTGTAGTGATTTTTGTGGGTGTCATCCCCACCCCAGTTTTACCTTCTTATTCTTGGAGGGTTTCTAGGTTATCAATTTTGGTGTTATGTGTTATTGCATGTGATTGATTTTATGTTCTTTTATATGTTTACATGCATGCAATTTTTTTTAAGGTTTATGTTTAAAGGATTGAAAAAGGTTGAAAAGATGTGGTACTTCTGATTCACCCCTCACCCTCTCAGAATTACTCTTCCCATTTTGAACATTCCAAAAATTGGTATCAAAGCATTGGTTCTCAAAAGGAGAAGCCTAACAACTTGGAGAAAAAGGTCAGAAGATGGAAGTCTTCAAACTTGGGAAGATCATTGACAATCAAGTGATTGATGTGCAACTAGCTCTACATAACTGAGAAAATCGTTGAAAATAAGGAAGGAGATAGCCATAGCTGAAAATGACATACACTACAAGGATATTGACACCACACAAGTATTTTTCAATGGAGATTCCAAGGAATTTGATGCAGCAATAGCAAAATTAATGGAGAAAAATAGAGCACATGCTGATGAAATCAGATTACTCAAGCTTGAACAAGAATCACAAGCCATAATGCTTTGTGAAGTGACTAAACAAAAGAAAAGAGCTATTGAAGACAAGGCCATGATATAAGATGACAAGAAAAATCTCATCACTAGGCTAGAAGAGAAGATAATTGAATTTGAAAAGATCTCAAATATGTAGTTGGACACCTTAAGCTAGATGATGAATGTTCATCATGAGCTAAACATGAAGGACATTGAGATATCCACCTTGAAGATGTAGAATGAATAATTGAAGAATGAATTGAAGAGAGAAAAGGAAATGGTAGAAAGTTACAACAAACCAAATGAGGCCATCAAGTACTTTGAATAATTGTTGAAATCACCAAGAGCTAGTAATAATACTTTAGGACTTTGCTACATCAGCACTAAACAAGGATAATCATCCAAGGCTATAGAAGAAAGATTAAACAAAGGCAATAACACTAAGCTTACTCATCATTTATATGGTAAAAAGGGACATACCTCTAATGTGTGCAGAAGCAAGAATAGTCATTAGCATGATAAGCCTACAATTGCAAAAAAAATTCACAAGTACAAAAAGCAAGGACATTCAACACAAGATTATAGAACCAAGACCATGAGGACACCAAGATTTGAAGGTCACTACTACAACTACAATAAGTATGAACATAGAGCATTTGAATGTAGATCAGAGCCTACATGGACACCTAATCAACCTACAAGAGGAATCAATCATGCACATCACTACAATTGGGATTACAATACCAAGTATAGCTGTCACTATTTTCAAGAGAATGGACACATTCCTAAAAATTGCATAAGGACACATTTCAAGGGAAGTTACAATATGTGGCTAAACCAAACTACATGTTTTAGTTTGAAGACTAGTCATATCAGCATAAACTGGCCTACAAAGTCAAAAGCACCAAAAACTGAAGTCAACAAAGGAAAAGAGAAGATTGATGTTGAACAAATAAGAGGACAAATGAACAAGACATGGAAGAAGAAAGGTGAATGTAGCATATCAAATGAAGAGATCACTTCAGCCAAGAGGTCAAGTGATCACACCTCATCCAATTAAGCATGAGACAAATACATAAGGTTGATACATATAAAGATGTATCATACATCAACCCAAGGAAACATAGAAGTACTACAAAGAAGAAATATGCATGAGGAAAGATGCCAAGTTAAAAGTTAGAAGATGATGTCAAGCTACCTTTGGTTTTCGAGTGAAACTCTAGTATATGCCAAGTTGAATAGCTTAGTGGATGTTGAGTAAGAGATGTAAGTGGCTACCGAGAAATTGAAAAGTTTAGTTGATGACGAGTGAAATAAGATAGTAGATGTTGAATAGATGAATTTCAGTGGAAGCTGAGTTGATAAAATCTTTGGAGGTTGAGTGTACAATTGTAATCACAAATAAAATAAATGCTAGGTTTTTGAACCTAATAAAGTTGAAAATTGTTCATTTTTTAATCATTCAAACACAAAGTGAAGTTGGGCAGAGCAAAGTGGTGATTCAAAAGTGATCAAACAATAATTTTTAGTGATTCCAATAGTGATTCAACTTGGTTTCATTGATTCATAGGTATTTCATTCAAGTGTCAAGCTATGCAAAGTTTGAAAGCTTATTTAATTTTAAACCCTAGTTTGATAAACGATGGCATCTGGATCAAAAACCTCTAAGGAGAAAGAAAGTCATGAAATTCAACTAGTCAGTAATGAAGTCAAATAGCCTGAGTTTAGACCCATCCCTAAAGTTGCCTATAAGAATGATCTCACTAGTGCCCTATCTGTAATACTTGATAAAGTTGTTATGGTTTAAGACATTCAAAAGTGTTATAACTATAATGTTTGAGCCATAAGAGATTTGGAGATTTTTAATGCAGTTGATAAACTATGTGATAATGGAAAACTTAAAGATGAATTCTCCATAGTTGAGAAGAAGGGTCTGACCAAAGCCATAATTTTCCCTATTGTTTTCAAAATGGAATGGGTACACATAGTGTTGAGCAAAATCCATGATGGAGCCTTTTGGTTAGAGATAGGGCCAGTGAAGTTTACAAAGAAAACTATCCATAGGGTTACTGGTATTCCAACCCTAGATCGGCCAAAGACCTTGAGAAGTGACAAAAAGGAAGCCATAGAGAATAATACAGGTGCAAAATGGAATAATAGGGGAATGAAAATAGACACCATTATAGAACCCCTACTAGATTTTTTTGTGAGAGTCATATCCCACAAATTCTACCAATCAAGTAGACTAAACAGTGTACCATGTATTGCAGTGGATGTAGCTTATAAATTGGCAAAGAAAGATCATACATATGATCTTGTAAAGCTCATGTTATAGCAGATCAATGAGAATTTGGGAGCTATAAGGAAGTATAAGGGAGCTCAATGAAAATTTGGCTCAATTTTGGTTTGTATGTTTTTCTATATTATGAAAGAATTCCCTTCAATAGGCAAGGTGAAATGGGATCAGAATAAGACCATTATTGAGAAAATAAATGGATTCATTGAGCAGATGGGTGAGAATTTTGATGTCCATTTAAATGACTAGCTATTTTGAGGACTTCAAGAAGTCCATGAAATAGAGGATGAGGATACCAGTCTCACTAGTTGAGCAACATGAAAAGGAAATTTTCTTTCTTGTGGATATTGATTACACTTATATACAAGTAGTCATACCTAGAGTGAAATGGCTTAGGCCACTAGGTTATGCACTTGATGTTGATCAAGCCTTAGCAGCAATAACAACTCTACTTGTAGAAGACATTGATAAGGCTACAAAACATTTTGGAACCTATGACATTATCAAATCAAGGATGGTGATAGACCTTAAGATAGCCACAATAGTGAAAAAGAAGGACAAATTGATCAAGAAGATTGAGAAAAGATTTGGAGTTGAAGAAGTAGGCACAATAGAGGAAGAGGAAGTAGATGAAGAAGAGGATGACAATGAAAATGGAGAAGATGAGCCTCTACAAATAAAACAAGGCTTAGGTGAGGATAAAGAGGAAGGTGTAGAAAAAAGAAGAAGCCAAAGAAGCACCTATCAGAACTAACGTCACCAAGAGGAAGGCTAAAACTCCACCTAGTCCTCAACCCAATGCAAAGAAAGTGGCAAAACCAGCACCAAAGAAGCCTACTACCAGAGCCACCACCAAAGCTATAGAACAAAAGGAAAAAGAAGAGGGAGAAAAGAAGAAGAAAACCACTAAGAAGACTAATGAGGAGCCAAGAAAGAGAAGTAAATGTGTAGATCAACCTGACTCATATGAAGAAAAGATAGAGATAGATGACAATAATTAGTTCAAAGTGGTAACTCGTCCACCTAAGTCTTCAATTGATAAATTATGTACAAATATTAGTAATGATGACTTAAAAGATTTAAAGAATTTAGATTTTAATAAGCTCATTAAGGAAGAGAAAAGTAAAATAGAGGAATCTATGTATGCTATGATGGTCGAGTACAAGCACACACCACTAGAGCTAGATGGCTCAATGCCCAAGGAGTTAGATAAAATCATTGAAGATAAATGGAATTTCTATCTACAAATGGAAAAGGAAATAAGGGAATCTACTTTAGCTAGATTGTTGCCTAATTTGACTAAGAGTCAAATAACTAATATAGTCAAGAGGCACAATAATAGATTACACCAAAGCATAGGGCATTTAGTATTTTGCAGAATAAAATTGAACATGTTGTGAGAAAATCCACATAGTTGTGGAAAATAATTTATAAGAAAATTGATGATGTTTTTGATGAGGAATACAAGGCAAAAGCAAGTGACAAGATAAAGGAAATAAAAATGACAAAGAATAAGGTTGAGGAATAGAAGAAAGTGGAAGAATAAAAGAAAGATGAAGAGGAGAATAAAGAGGAGAAAGAGGAAGAAAAGGGTACACAAGAGCAACAAGAAAAAAGTGTGCAAGACACACAACTATCACCTCCTAGCCCTCCTCATGCCACCATTACACCTGCAAATATTATCAAGATTAAGAATGTTATTAACACTTCTTTTCAAAACATCAATCCATTAACTGCAGAGGATCTAGCAAAGATACTTGACCAATCAACACAAGTAGCTAGATTATGTTCAACCCCAATACTGATCAGTGTTGATGAATTTCAAAAGGCAATAGTAAAAACAAAGGAAGTCAAGGTGAAAACACAAGACCCACCTTTGACCACTCAAACTACTAGAATCCTATTCTTTCCTCCACCATCTCCACCAAAAACAATAGTAGATTCACTTCAAGTGTCAACTGCAATACTAGAGGGAGAAACAAGAAAAATAGAATAGCTATTAAGCACACCCTAAGCCATTGATAGTGAAAAGGAGAAACAAGCTAAAGAGAAGGAAGAGACAAGAGATGAGGAGGAATCTACAATAAAAACTTTGGTTGAATTACTAAAAATAGGTACTCCCACTCAAACTCTTCAAAAGATAAGCACTAAAATGCTAGCATTGCAAGTTAGAACACCAGGCTTGAGCTCAACCAAAGTAGCCAAGAAACTTCAATATGGAATTCTTGAGCTTGATGAGGAAATCACAATACCCTACTATGAATCTAGCACTCTCACTGAGGAGAAGATTAATGAAATATAGAATGCATTGGATAGAAAAAGAAGAAGACAAGAGGTATTGAGAAAAGAATATAAATATAGGCAAGCAAAAAATGAGATAAAGGACATCTTTATGGATGCCTTCAGCTTGAAAATATCTAATGAGTCAAGGCCAATAGTAGAGAAACTATTTGACATAGTTGACCAGGTGACAAATGAAGACCATGATACAAATGCCAAATTAATGGAATGGTCAGAAAGAAAGTTCCAAGGAAAGGTAAATGAGAAAATATTTGGTGATATAGCACTATCTCAAGTTGAGTTGGCTACGAAATTGGATAGAGTAAAAATTGTACTTGGGGATATATTCTCCTTGTACAACAAGTTTGTGCTTTTTCCAATTTCACACAGGAGACTAGCAAGAGGATACTGAGCTTGGAGAGAAATCTAAATATTTCTAGTATGCAACTCCCAACCAATCTAGCTCAAAGTGAGAAGCATTTTGCTCAAACACTTCACACATAAAGAGACTTAGCTATATTAACAATAGAGGAGGCAAATACAAAAGCCAAGTTGATGCAAATTCAATCCTCTATAACCCCTCACTTGGAGGTACTTCATAAGGAGAAAATGTATGTAGAAATAGTCCTCAAGAAAGATTCAAATCTTTCTACCTCAGATGGACTTGTACTTCTAGCAGCAGAGATTGCCATTCAACATAAGTCATTGGACATTGCACTAGAAAATTGAGATGTAGCTTTGAAAATACTCCTAGAAGTAAATAGCACATTTTTGTCTAAAAATGGTATTACTCCTTAGAACCCTTTGACATCAATGTCAAAAAGGGGAAGATAAAGTAAGGAGGAGATATATGTATAAGGGGAGATATGTATATATGCAAATTTTGAAGAGAATACCAAATTTTGAACCATTTTTTATTATATTCTTTCATTCACTTTGAGAATAGAGTGGAAAGTTTGTAAATATCCAAAAAGGAGATGTCAAGTAATAAAGGAGAAAGGGGGAGATGCAAAATTTTGAACTTCACATAGATTAGGTACATCACATAGGCTTAGAATGCAAAAACAAGACAAAGGATGGAGAGAATCAAGCATATTAGCACAAAATTTCAGTCTAAAGAATGGACAAGGCATAATCAACTTAGGGGTAATCATAAGGTATATTGTTACTCACAATATTTTTGAAATTTTGCATGAATACCAAGCAAATAAAGAATGTACTCAATAAGGTTAAGTTCATAAATGCTTAGTTAAGTGTTTTTGACATTCATGTCAAAGGGGGAGATTGTTGGTCAAAAGAATAGTCTTGACAACTGAGTGTCAACACACTTAACCATTTTCACTATATATGTCGAGTACACAATGTATGTCAAGCCAAAATTTCAATAGATGCCGAGCCACAGTTGGTACAGAGCAAGTCAAAACATAGTATGTGCCAAGTAATCCAAAAATGTTCAGATGTTGAGCAATACAAAACATACATGTGCCAAAAAATACAGTATTTAATAGATGCTAAGCAATCTAGGAATCAATTCATGCCAAGCATCAGTAATGTAATGAGTGTCGAGTAACTTAGGATCAGCATGAGAGTTTTTTCTTTCAAAAACTAAGATGTAAACTAGTTTTGGAACTAACTTACAGAGATTTTAGAGGAGAAAAAGGATAAGGATGAATCATTTACATTCTCTATGTGATCAACATCTAGCCAATCAAAAAAATGGAGAGAGCATGCAACCAATGAGAAAAATCCAAGGTATGAGTAGGAATTTGGGATTCAGTATGGATCATAGATCCATACCTAACCTTAGGTCTTCACATTCTTTATAAGGAGGTCAAATGCACCATTGCATGTGTGGATGAGAATAGTATATGGGGAGATTATAGTGAAATTTTAGTGAGAAGAAGGAAATACTTAGAGGAACAGAGCAACAAGTTCATATCAAGTTGATTAGAACAACACAAAGGACAAGGAACACATACAGAGATCAGATCAAGCAAGGATCAAAATGAGAACAGAAGATCTAGTACCTGAATCCAATGATTTGAGATTGCATTCAATTAGGTCAAATTTTCTAATACTCTCTCACAATTGTATTAGAGGTTAAAATCCTATGTTGATAGGTTAGCTTAACAGCTAGATAGGAGAACCTTTGTAGAAGGTGATTGAAAATCCTATGTATTAGGTGGGTTTAACAACCTATTGTAAATCCTTTAACATGGTGACACTTGATGTAAGTGTTTGTAAATCCTCTAACAAGGTCACTATTGACATAGTGTAAAGTCTTTAATAAGATAGGCTTTTCACAGGGTAGACCATCAGAAGTGGTTGAACATTGATTGCTACAATGATTTTTGTTGGTGTCATCCCCACCCTAGTTTTACCTTCTTATTCCTAGAGCATTTCTAGGTTATCAATTCTAGTGTTATGTGTTATTGCATGTGATTGATTTTGTGTTTTTTTATATGTTTACATGCATGCAATTTTTTTTTTAGTTATATGTTTAAAGAATAGGAAAAGGTTGAAAAGATGTGGTACTTCTAATTCACCCCCCCTCTTAGAAGTAATCTTCCCATTTTGAACATTCCAACATGTGTTCCACCCGCTTCATGTGTTTTCTACTAAGCTTATCTTGGGAATTGAGGGAACTCGGGGCTTGATTATCTAAATATACCACAAACTCTTTTGGAAGAAAATAATGCCTCCACTTTCTCAAGGCTTGGACTATAGCATATAACTCTAAGTCATAGGAAGAGTACTTCTTCTTTGCATCATTTAGCTTCTCACTATGAAAAGCCACTACTCTCCCTTCTTAGCTTAGGAATACCCTAATAGCCACATTGCTAGCATTATACTCCACTATGTAGAGATTGAGAAAACTAGGTAGAACAAGAATGGGCTAAGTAGATATCCTCTTTTTTAGTGTTTAAAAACCATCATTTTCTTGAAAAGCCCATTGAAAATTTGTCTTCATTCCACCTTTGATAGTGTCTAACATAGGAGCACAAATAAAACTGAAATGTTTGATAAACTTCCTATAATATTGCTACAAATCATAAAAAATTCTCACCATTGTTGAAACTTTTGGAGTAGGCCAAATTAGAATGGCATCCACCTTACTATAATCCATCTCAAGGTTCCCTTGAGACAAAACAAACCCAAGGTAGACTAACTCCTTCTTCATGAAGTCACACTTCTCCAAATTTATTATTATCTTTTCCTCATGTAATTTCTTGGAAACAATTTGTAAATATTTAATATGCTCCTCTCTAGTTTCAATTAAAATTAATATGTCATCTAAATAGAAAACAAAAAAATTACTAGCGTAGTCCTTCAATACCTCATTCATAAGCCTCATAAAAGTTGAGGGATAATTTGAAAAGACAAATGGAATTACAAGCCATTCATACAAACCTTATTTGGTCTTTAAGGTTTTTTTCCATTCATCCTCTTCTATTATCCTAATTTGGTGATAGCCACTTTTGAGATCTATCAAGTGGTAAAGTACTTTGCTTCCCATAAACATTCCATTAGGTCTTTAATCACAGGTATTGGGAACCTATAGCTAATGATAATCCTATTAATGGCTCTTGAATCAATACAAAGTCTCTAGGTTCACCCCTTTTTAGGCACTAAAATAGTACACACAACATAGGGGCTTATAATTTTCCTAATTAGGGCATGGTCTAAGAGTTATTGGATTTTCTATGCAATTTCCTCATTTTGTTGAGGGGTCATTTTATAGGAAGCTTTTTTGGGAAGGGTGGTTCCTAGAATAAAGTTAATTTGATGGATAATAGGTCTCTTGGGAGGTAGGGTAGAAGGTTTTTCATCACTAACAATGTTCTTGTATTCTTCAAGCATCTCTTGCACTTCTTTAGGTAGTTTTGTCTTCTTTCTTGCTTGTCAGCAACTTCTTGTTTAGGTTTAAACACTAAGGAAGACCCTATTCCTTCTCCTTCCTGAAAGGTCTTTAGGAAATCCCTTTCACCAACCATAATGACATTACGGCTTGGATATTTTACCTCTCCCTCTTCTATTAATGATTGAATCTTGACTTTCACACCATCTTTCTTAAAAGAGTATACATTTTTGGCTCCATCATGCATTTCTTGTCTATCAAACTACCATGGCCTTCCTAGTAGAATGTGACATGCATCCATAGGTATAATGTCACATAACACCTTTTTCTTATACCTTCCTATTGATAATTGAACCTATACTCGTTCACATACAAGAACATGTTACCCCTTGTTCAGCCATGTAACCTTATATGGATTGCTATGTGGAATTCTTTTCATCTTTAGTTTTCTAGTTGCCTCCTCTAATATGATATTACTTGTGGAACCTATGTCTATGATGACCTTACCCACTTTTCCCATCATCTTTCACTTCACCCTAAATAGTACTCTTCTTTTACTTGGTTCTTCTCTTATGGATTCTTTAATCAATGTCCTCCTTATCATTAGATTTTCTCCTTCTTCTAATTCTAAGGGCAATTCAGACGATTTTTTGTTTTTACTAGACTCTTCTTGCACATAATTGACTCTTTTTACACTGCCTTGGGAAGTAGAACCTTTCTTAAGGCATTGATATGCAGGATGTCCCATCTTGTTTTAATTATAGGACTCTATAGTTACAAAGTATGATCCTCTATCTTGGTTGCTTCTTCTTTCTCTTCCACCACTGTTAGAGTTTCATCCCCTACTAGAATTCCCTCTATTTGAGTTCCTTTCTTTTTTTTTCAATAAACTTAGTTTCCCCTTGGCTTCTTGAATTTGAACCTCTACCACCATAACCTCTTTGATTCCTATAATATTTTCCTCTACCTCTACCTCTACAGTTGGTGTTAGAATTATTTCTATTCTTCTCTTCCACTTTTAGTGCCAATTAGAAACATTTATGGACTATTTTAGGTGTCCATAGACTAATTCCATCTTGTATGTTCCACTTCAACTAACCTAGATACCTAGCCACCTTAAGAGACTCTTCCTCTTGGGTTCTTGATCTCAAACACAACTTCTAAAATTGTTAAGTATATGTTGCCACATCCATATCTTTTTGTTTTAAACTTTGAATTTTATTTTGTATTTGAATTTCATAATCTTCAAGAAGGCATTATTCCTTTACCTTAGTCATCATAGCTTTCCAATTTGCAATTGGTTTCTTTCCCATCTTCTCCCTCTCTTCTTGGAGATACTTCCACCAAGTTAGTGTTGATCCTCTTAGCCTACATTTGCATACCTTAACCTTTTGTTCTTCATTGACCCCTTCATACTCAAAGTGGTTTTATATCTATTCAATAAATTCCATCATAGGTTCAGGGTCCATCTCCTAACTAAACAAAGGGATTCCTTCTAGGGAATTTCCACCCAATACCTTGATGGCTTTTAGGAATTGCTCCTTAGTCAATGGAGGGTCTGGTTCAGGAATGATGTCTTCTTCATCAAACTTTCCCTTTCCTTTATCACTAGTTTCTACTTCTTCATCTATTTTCTTGGTTTCCACAACAACTTCCTCCAATTTTGTGTCCATCTCCTCTAATGATTCCTCTAGTAGCCTATTCATCTCCCTTTGCTCCTTCATCTCCTTGTCAAGTTTTGCATTGGTAACCATGTCTGCCTACCCTAATAACTCTTCATTATATAATGACATGCCACTAACCCCAAATATTTTGTGGCTTTGATACCAAACTAATGTAAACTAGATTTCTTCTATCCATTTCTTCACTAAGCACTCACCTAGGCTTCTCTTCTAGCCTACTAGGGTTTCCCTTTTGTCACCCTTACCTCAAGAGGGTCGTTATCTTATCCTCCAATATTGCCTATCTAGTTACAATTTTTTTTTGCAACTTTATCCCTTCCTAGAGACATATTCCCTTGTCCTTTAAACTCTCAATTTCATCAAACTCAAGCATTCTACCTTCAACATCAACTTGTTGCCTTCCTAGAGACATTTTCCCTTGTCCTTCAAACTCTCAATTTGATAAACTTAGTCATTCTGCATTCATCATGGAGTGAGGGATTAAATTTGAGGGTTTTTATACTTATCCTACCCTCTTGGACTCAAAATTCTTAGGTTTCATTATAGATTCTTAATTAAGCCTAGTAGAATTAGGCCTCCAAACTTGGCTTTTGGGTTTTAACTCCAAATTTACCTTAAAAAGGTGGAAAAATAAGTAAAAATATGAATACTTCAATATTTTGTGGGTCTCAGGTCCTACACCTATGCATACATCCATTTTCTACTTTTATGCCTAAAATGAGGGTTTCAAGCAATTCACATCAACACTTACCAAGGTCTCATGAAATACATAACAAAACTTATCTTGGAAAATTATCCTTTAATATATAGTTCCCTCATACATCCCTCCTCCTTTTGAAAATCTCATATTGAACTAGCTAACACATTCAATCCATCAAAATCATCTTGCAAGCACTGGAGATGCCTAGCCATGCATTGAAAGCTTGCCTAGGGCATGACTTGAAAAATGACAAACCAATTTTTAAGGTCTCTTCTTTTCTATGAAAACTATAAAAGTACTCCACTTCCATCAACCTCAAGGCCATGATGATTACATAGTGAGGGTTCATTGGGGAGCTATTTTTCACAAAAAATGCCAAAATAGAACATTAGACTATCTATTTATAAACAAGTTCCAACTGTAAGAAAAAAATATTATACCAACTGTCAATGCAAAAAAAAGTGCACTAAATTAACATAAACTAAAAGGATCCCAACAAAACGTAAGTCTTTCAACCATAAAAGTACTTGAGAAATCAAAAACATGAAACTATGTTAATTCTGGACAATATTTTGTACCATTAACTTCTCAAAACACACTTACTACAACATCCAACCCTTGGAATGGGTTTCATTCATGGTTTTATATTTTTTCTTAGAGGTTTTAGATAGTTACCATAAGTATCACCTCCATTTCTATGATATGCAACTTTTTGCCAAAATCTTGTCATGCAACTTTTCAAAGTTGCTAAAAACTTTTTGCATCTCCTAGTCATTATAAATGTTTAGAATGACTTAGAGGAGGGATGAATCAATTACTCAAGATCTATATGCACCACTTGAACAATTAAACATTAAAAACTTCATTTTTCTATGTATCCTAATGTTTCTCAGTCTCTACTATAAACTGTCATAAATATAAGTTGCATTGTATAATGAAAACATTATCAAATGTAAACATTCATCATAGTTTGACAATAGAATTTTACATGGAATATCAATATGGGAAAAACCACTAGTGACATGTGACTCTTTTTTACTCTTTTAAAGTGAGCTCTATTAAGAGCCAACCCTATTAAAGGTTATAAAACACACTATTAAATGTGACCTAGTTAAAAGATTTAATCAATCACCCTATTAGGAGTGGGCTTGTAAGAGGACTTTGATCATTCCATTTAGAACATCACCCAGTTAAAAGATTTACACAAACTACTATGTCATCAAATGAATGTTAGGTCAACCTCTACTAAAAGAATTTCAATACAAACTATTTAAAATGATAAGAAATAAAATAATAGGTTTGATCTTTGTGATTACAACTCACTTTTTCTAGTTTAGATCTCTATTTAGTCCTTATGTTGGTGCACTGGTAAGCCTTTCACTATCATCTCTGATCTTGATCTACTTGGTCACCTTTCAAGAAATCAATTGACTCTTCTCATCAACACTTAAGCCTTCTACTCTGATTCTCTTATCAATAACAACATCATATCTATAAGCTTTCTCCTTTAGGTTCTCATTCACACACTTCTATGTTTCTGATCATTCTTTCTCTATATGTCTCTCCACATACAAACTCACTCATACACACACTAGCTAGGCTTTCCCTAGCTTGACTAGACATAGCTAGACATGGCACTAAATGAGAAAATCACTCTTTACCATTTTCTTCATCTACCATAGATCTTAGGGTTTACAATCATATTTCACTCAATTCAATGTATTTGTTCTTCTTCTTGATCATCCTCTAGAAATTTATCTCAAATCCAAATGTCAGGTCTTTACCTAATCACCTCGAATTTAATGATCCAACTCATCAATCTTATCTTCAAGACATTTTACATGTCCCAAGAAATCAACTGAATTAGCTTGATCTTTTTGATCTCTTACTATTACTCAGCAATCTCTAAATTCTAATACTTGGTCAACATTGAAATACTTAGTCACGATAAAGATTCTTGGCTCAGCATCAACTAATTTTCTCAGTCAATGCTAATGCTTAGTAAACACTAGATTTTATCAGCACTAAATAAAGCTTAGTTGACACTAGCATTACTTGTCATGCCTTGGAATTTTACTCTTTTTCTCAGCTTAGCTTAGCTTTCTTGACAAAAATAATTACTTTTCTTTATCAAAGTCTATCTAATCAAATGTCCATTGTAACTTCCTTTTCATAACTTCAACCTTTCCTTTAGGTTCTATATTTATTAGTAACTTTTCAAATCCTCTTCTTCAATCAAATATATATGACAATTAGATTAGGTAGCAATATTTCTCATCCATAGATTTGACATCACTAACAAAACAACAATTGTTTTGATTGTAAGTTTCCAACAATTTCTCTTTTTGGCATTGATGACAACATTTGAAACATTTGAATACTAGTAGTAGCTAGGTTACCATACAATCCAAAAGATATCACTACCATGAGTGACCAATATCCTTAGTTTCATTTTGATTATCATTCATGCAATTTCTAAAAACTTCCTCTATTATCATTCTACATTTTCAAATTGCCTTTACATGATTCTCTCACTATGAAGTGTATCTTACCTCCTTTCTCAGTAATCTCTTCATTTGACTTCTCTTAGTAATCTCTCCCTCTTTTAAAATGATGTCAAAGACGTGTAGCTCTCTTAGCTTGCAAACTCTTTGTACATATGAATTATGTATATTTTGCATGTCTAGCTAATACTTGGTATCTATCTATGAATGATTTATTTATGATGTGCTAAAGTATTGTACCTTAGGCATGTACCAAAGTAGAGTTTGTGATGCAATGCACCTTGTCTACTTAAGTAGCTTTAGTTAGGGGAATCACCCTTAGTTTCCCTCTAAGATATTCATAAGCATTTTTTGGTAATGGTTTTGTGAATATGTTAGCAATCTAGGTATGTGTAGGATCATGGTGTGCCAAAAAGTGGTGATGTGAAAAAATAGAGTTTCAAAACATCTAAAAGTGTTTCAAAATCCACTCTAACTTTTTTCCACCCATCCTAATACCAAAGCTAAAAATATAGGATCAAGCCTTATCAGGTATTTGATTTCATATTGGGTACATGATATTATCTGGTATCCAATATGAAATCAGATACCCAATACCTATAACTTTGATTTTAATAAAGAAAAAAATTTGAGCGTTGTTTTCTCATTGCATTTTTTTTGGTTTTGGAGAACTCCCTCTTTCTGATATCCGATCTCAAAATGGGTATACAATAATAGTAAGTTTTTTTATAAAAATGTTTTAAATGAATCTTATTATAAATTAGTTATTTTTAATTGAATTTGTTAAAAATTATGTTTTTTTAATAGAAATTGTTGAAATTTAGGTTATTTTTAATAGAAATTATGTTTTGTAAATTAATAGGTATGGTTGACTGAAATGACGATACTAAGGAAAGAAATAATGTTCCTCATAACCCTCCACAAAATGATCCAGTGCCCCCTCAAATCATCCACCAAATGATCCCCTATGAAACTCTTCTCAAATCAAAAATTTGATATTTGAAAATCTCGCCAAATTGAGGGTTTTGCGAGCCACATATAATACTGTACCTACATTGGCTCCTATGTTATCCATGTTAAATACCATAGTGGATAATTTTGAAACACTTACCAATGAACAAAATGCTTCTCTTCACTGGTGTGATGAAATGCATGCCACATTTGATGATGGGTTGGACTATGATGAGGTTACAACCCTAAATATAAGTAAAGATGATTTGGTTGCACTTTTTGTAGACCCAAAAATTAGTAAAAATGTTGAAGCGCAAAGCCCAAAATATCAATTAAATGGTGCACAAATGAGGCTATTCATGCAAACTTTTGGGATCATTGTTGGATGGTTTTTGACATCCCTCCACACAAAAATTTAGAGGTGTCATTTTATTTCCTTAGAAAATTGTATGCACAAAATTTGTGTTGGGCCTCAAGGTGAACTATTGGAGCATGAAGCCCAACATGGGTGTAGGAGGAGGAGATCCTCAGGACAGACCCTTTGCCTAGTGAAAGAAAGCTAGGACTTCTCTCTCCCCTACTAATTTCTTCCCCCCTCTTCGAGTACAACATATTGATATCATTTCAAAGGCTAGCTCTTAGACTATTAGATCCATCCATAGATTGAGTAGTCTATTGATATCCTAGGCTAGGTTAGTCTTGCCTCCCCATGTTGATGATGCTAGTGCAAGTTCATCATTGGCGAGCTCTGTGCCTCATACTTGCATAATGTGTAAGAATATTTGTTTGGGTCCCATAGGTGTTCTTTCTAAGTATTAGTTTGTGTTTGGTGAGGATACACTAGACGTGCATATAGAGGCTACACACACTAATGCAAGAGAGGAGGGCATTCAAAGGCATGGACTCCTTCTGTATCGGTACATGCATAGATTTTTTTGTTATGACTTATGCAATTTAAAGTTAATCTTTATAATAGAGTAATTTTATTTTTTAACCAATACTGACTTATACATGTATGTGATCTTCATTCATGTTTAGTTGATGACTAAGGAGGAGATTAGATAGGTTGATAATGCCATGCTCTAGACTATTTCATTTGGCCTTGAGACATCTATAATACATTATGTTGTGTTCTCATTGTTTATTCTATTTGATATTGTAGCATATATGGTTTCTAATCTTTCTTTTTTCATGCAAGTATCACCTGTCAGAGGGGGACAGAGTGTAGGGGATGAGGAAGGAGCCATTGACAAGGGAAAGGTAATTAGGTGTTTTCTATTTGATTAAATATCATTGCATTCTTGTAAAATGTTTGTGGTAATGAAATTTGATTACATTCTTTATTGTATAGGGTGTGGCTACTAGTGATGAGTCCAAGTACATTAAATGTCGTAGACACTCTGGCATTTCCATTTGCATTGAGAGCCCCATTATATGTATAAGTATCATTTATTTTTTATTTTCCTTATTTTCATAAATAAATTAAAATCTGATTTCTATGATATTAGCAACTAGTATTTTTTATCTCATAGGAAACACCTAGTGCATAGGAGGTTGGATGATAGAGTTTTGTATCTTTGCTAATGTAGCTATTATATCCTGAGGAGGAGTAAACATAGGTAAGTTGTAGTTTTAATTCTTGATTATATGTTATAAATTTAACATGCTATGAATTATAATGTTATACTTTAATTTGTAGATTCATTTGAAAAACATACTTGAACATATGCAGGCCACAATCAGCAAGGTTCAAGCATTGTCGAGGACATATGAGAGGACTCTTGACTAATGCAAGAGGCCGACAAGAGAGGTATTTATGATGAAAGTTTAATAATATAAATTTTCATTAAAAAAATATCATTATGAATTTGAGTAATTCAGTGTTAGATACAAAGAATGATATAAATTTAGTAGTCTAACTTTTGGTTTTCCTTTTTTGTTTATGTATGAGGCATCTGATCCACCTAGTGTAGAAAAGAGGCTACATTTTGATCATCCACCAGTAGCCTAGGATAGTATAGTTGTCATAGGATACATCATGATACATTTTGAGATGGCATATGCCACATTATTTATAGAAACATCGATATTATACACATTTCGATGGCATGATCAACCACATTTTGTATATGGCTCTATGTATTTTGATATATATTTGTGTAATTTGTCTATGGATACATAAAATTTGATATATATATTTGTGCAATTTTTCTATGGATACATGTATTTTGATATATATTTTTGTCATTTATGTGCACAATGATATACATATTAATTTAGTATAGTATTGTTCAATTTATCATGGATTATGTGTATTGTTCATGTTTATGGAATATCATTCATTTTGATCATGTTTGTTATATTCGATTCAAATGCAATCATTTGTGAATAAAATTTTAACAACCTTTATTATCAAATTTTGATATAATATTTAATTTTAAATTCTATTATATATTTTTAATTTGAAATAATCTTTGCAATCCACCTCCTTCACCTTGGTACATCAACTTTACAAAGAAAAATGAGAACAAGTGCTATTATGAGACTTTACTACACATTCAGCTTACCAAGCCCACATGAAATTTTGGCAATGCAATAAAGATTCAAGGCTTCCATCAGCATCATGAAATTGATATTTATGAGTTTGGATCAACCAACAGCTCTACAATAACTAAAAGTCAATATCTTAAACAAATTTCATCTAGATATTATTGTTAGCACATTAAAATCACAATCATAGCAAGGTCATTTCACACCCTATATAGTTGTTTCCAACCTTTTATGCTCATTCTCAAACCCCTAACTAACTCTTTGCATTCATTTTCAACTTTGCAAGAAAAAGTTGCAAAATTACAATTTTGCGACTTTTGCAATTTTACAACTTTCACAATTTTGAGCAATTTTTGCTATAACCTATAATTTTTTATTATATGAGTTCACAAAACTTGGTAAGGGGTCCTATTAGGTTTATTTAGACATTCCAAGATGGTTTTTAATCTTTGGTCAACTTTTCTACCACTTTGGTCAACCTAACCCCTATTTAGCAACTTATAGGCATAACCACAACCTAGGAGCAAAAACCCACTTAGCAACTAAGTTAACCTTACCTAAGGACCTAATAGGTCATATCAAACCACTTGTGATGTGTCTATCATAACTACAAGCCAACATGACAAGAAAGAAGCACTAGGTACAAACTAGACTACCTAGGTGCTCCTACACTAGGGTGGCTACGGACAATGGAGGCTCTCTACGGCTAGAACAAGGGTGTCAATAGGGTTCACCTACCCATATAGAGCTAATGAAACTAATGATTTGATGCCAAGATCAGTAGTTTCAAAATTATGCTATTATGCTCCTATGAATTGAGGTACACTGTGAGTTTTGGCATCGAACGAGATCGCAATACCAAATCCAAATGGAATGTGATCTCTTGAAAATGAGATAGTTTATTTTAGGCCTTGGCATAACCATCATGTAAAATTTAATTTTTAATCAATAGCCTTCATGAGCTCCAAGTTACGACCCTCGAAAGATTGACCTCAATATGCACTCAGAGCACCTTGGAAAATCTTCAGTACGAGGTGGTCGTAAATGATGGAGGCTCTCCACAACCAAAACAAGGGTGTCACTATGGTTCACCCACCCATCCAAAGATAATGGAACTGATTATTTGATGCCAAGATTAGGGGTTTCAAAGTTATGCTATGATGCACCTATGAACTAGGGCACATTACGAGTTTTGGCATCGAGTGAGATTGTTGTGATGAATCCAAATAGAATGTGATTTCTCAAAATGAGATAGGTTATTTTAGGCCTCACCATGACTATCTTTTTGCATTTGACATTTCATTGATAGCCTTCATGAGCTCCAAGTTATGATCCTCGGAAGATCGACCTCGATATGCACTTAGAGCACCTTGGACACTCTTTGATATAGGGTGGCCATAGATGATGGAGGCTCTTTGTGGCCAAAAAAATGGTGTTAGTAGGGTTTACCTACCCATGAAGGGCTAATGGCTATGATTATTCGATGCCAAGATCAACGGTTTCAAAGTTACTTTGTGATGCACCTATGAACTAAGGTACATTGCGAGTTTTGGCATCAATCAAAATCACTATGCTGAATCCAAATGGAATGTGATCTTTCAAAAATGAGATAGATTATTTTAGGCCTCATAATAACTATTGTGTAGCATTCAATATTTCATTGATAACCCTCACAAGCTCCAAGTTAAGACCTTTAGAAGATCAACCTTGACACACACTTAGAGCACCTTGGAGACTCTTTGGTATAGGGTGGTCATGGCCAATGGAGGCTTTCCATGACCAAAAAAATGGTGTCACAAGGGTTTACCCACCCATCCAGATCTAATGGCACTGACAATTTGATGCCAAGATTAGTGGTTTCAAAGTTATGTTGTGATGTACCTATGAACTGAGGCACACTACGAGTTTTGGCATCAAGTGACATTTTTGTACCAAATCCAAATGGAATGTGATATCTCAAAAATAAGATAAGTTATTTTAGGCCTCTCCATGACTATCTTATAGCATTTTACATTTCATTGATAGCCCTTACGAGCTCCAAGTTATGACCCTTGGAAGATCGACCTCGATATGCACTTAGAACACCTTGGAGACTCTTTGGTATGGGGTTCTCATGGATGATGGAGGCTCTCCATGGCCAAAAAAAGGGTATCACTAGGGTTCACCCACACATTTGGAGCTAAAGGTACTGATGATTCAATGCCAAGATCAGCAGTTTCAAAGTTATGCTATGATGTACCTATGAACTGAGACATACTATGAGTTTTGGTATCAAGTGAGATCATTGTGTTGAATCCAACTGGAATGTGATCCCTCAAAAATAAGATAGATTATTTTATACCTTGCCATGGCTATCCTATAGCATTCAACATTTCATCAATAGCCCTCATGAGGTCTGAGTTATGAACCTTAGAAGATTGACCTTGATATGCACTTAGAGCACCTTGGAGACTCTTTGGTACGGGGTGGCCATGAATGATGGAGGCTCTTTGTGGCTAGAAAAAGGGTGTCACTAGGGTTCACCCACCCATAAAAGCTAATGGCACTGACAATTTGATGCCAAGATCAGCAGTTTCAAAGTTACACAATGTGCACCTATGAACTAAGGAAAACTATGGGTTTTAGTATCAAGTGAGATCATTGTGCCAAATTCAAATGGAATGTGATATCTCAAAAATGAGATAGGTTATTTTAGGCCTTGGTATGACCACCATGTGGCATTCATCATTTCATTGATAATGCTAATGAGCTCTAAGTTATGACCCTTGGAAGATCGACCTTGATAGACACTTAGAGAACCTTGGAGACTCTTTGGTACGGGGTGGCCACATACGATGGAGGCTCTTCATGGCCAAAACAAGGAAGTCACAAAGACTATTAGGTATCACTGTGTTAGAGGATTTCAACACCTTGTTATAAGTGTCCCTGGTTAAAGGACTTTAACTTACAACTAAGTAAGAACCTTGTTAAAGGATTTCATATAGCTTGTTAGGACTACTTAGTTAAGAGATTTTGACTAAAATCACCTGTTAGAATGTCTCAGCATAGATCCTATAGTTAGCACTTGATTGCTTGATAATAGATCACCTCTAAACAATTTCTTTGTGATACTTCTTGATCAGATGTCTCTTTGTTGTATCCTTTTCTCTATCCTCTATTTTTCTCTAACTGATTCTGCAATGTAGTTTCACTTCATAACTTCTAAGCCACCATGCATGCTCTATTTGTGCATGCAAAATTCTTCTTTTCACTCTTTCAACACTCTTATAAAGTTTATGGTTTTTCCTCCTTAAGAAGAATATGGTGACATAGGGTTAGGTATGAATCTATGACTAAGATTCATCCATTTTGCCACTTCATCCTTCCTATTTTCTAATTGGTTCCATGTAATTGCATAGGGAATCCAACTAGAGATTCATCCTTATCTCCAAAATATTTAAATTCAATCTTAAGTCAGCACAAAAATGGTTTACATAATTTTTTGTGCCTTTACAAACAAATATGTCAAAATTGTCTTACTCAACATCTGAAGTTTCTGATGCTCGACATACAATAACATTTCTACTATGACTCAACACCTGTATTGCTTAGCATCCTCTATTTTCTTAGATCCTGTGTCACTTGGCATATACTATCTACTCAACACTCGAGTGACTCAGCACATGGGTGGCTCGACACTCACTATGACTCGGCATTGTCTATTATCTATATGTTGTGCTTGACATGTACTACTAGTTTGGCATGAACTAAGTAAATAACTTAAGTGTGTTGACACTCACTTGTCATAATCAATCTAAGATCAACATATTTATCAACTAGGGAAACTATGGCAAAGGGAAAACATCTGTGGGGATGATACCCACAATATGATCCACTAAACAAAAGATCCTATTAAGGATATTGACCTTGTTAGGAGTCTATGAAATACATATAGTGTCTTGAGTCCTTTTTAGAGGACTAGGCCTTGTTAAAAGCCTCAATCCTATTAGGAGTTGGTAAAGGAATTACAATGACTATAAGAAGGTCCTACTACCCTAACATGCAATATACAATTGAGTTTCTGTATAAGAATAGATATAAATACAATATTGTTTTATTGTTGTACTTCATACTTACTCTCATCATATAAAGCTTGGCATATATCCTTCATAATAGCTCACATACAAATCACATTCACTTGATTGCTTCACATCAAATCACATCACTTGTCATCACACCTTAGCTATGCAAAATATGATCATTACTTATGTTACAAGCTAGAGTTGTCATTGCACCAAAAGATTGACCTATGAATGCCCAACGCAATCACTAGACTTATAGGAATCCTAAAGGGGAACATTGGAGATTAGTCTAGCAATCCCATCCTCAGTGTTACCCGAGGAGATTCGAACCTATAACCAAGCTCTAATACCACTTATTACAAGCTAGAGTTATTGTTGCACCAAAAGATTGACCTATTAATGCTCGATACAACAATAAACTTATAGAACATAGGAGGTGGTTAAGACATGTCACAAATACTAAAGGGGAACGTTGGCAGTTAGTCCAACAACTTATACCTTGCAAAAAATAAAAATAAATCTTGATCAATTATCCTTGATGCTTTCACACTATTGATTGATTATAAAATAGCATTGGGTAAATGTCTAGGATGTTGGCCCATCATGATCAATTAATTATTTTTTCTCCAAAATAATTCTTTAAGCCATATACTTCAATTTAATGACATGCTATGTTCTCCTCTATTAATTGCCTATGTGGGTAATCCTTCTATAACTTATGTCATATTGTCTATATAGATCTATGCACTAATATACATCATCATGAAACTTTCATCTATCACTCATCAACTACGCATGCGCCAACTCAAAGTTTTTCATCTATACATACCATATTTGTCTTTGTACTATTGTAAACTATCTAACACATATACAATTTTCTACTTCTGATTACGTCATGAAACACCAAAATGGATATGTTTCCATAAATGAAAACACTCATATATCTACCTAGCCATATTTCCAACAATATCCCCCTTTGGCATTGATGGAAACATTTGGAAAAATTGGCTAAGTCCCAAAATGATGTCATGCAAAATAATAACTAAAAAATAACTACACAAAAAATTTCCTTCAAAGCTTGAAAAATTTATTCATGTTTTGATGTATCATTACATTCATTATCTCTCATTTATAATACATATCTAAGCTCCCCCTTACATATACATATACAATTTTTCATACTTATCCCTTACATAAACAAACATGTACATATACAATTTTCCTTACATACTTCTCCCCCTTTTACATCAATGAAAAAGGTGTCAAAAATATGTACACACAAAATTGTGTTTCCTTCCTGTTATCAACTTGACATTCTAGATATTTAATCTATAAAATCATGTTCTAGCTTGTCAAAATCTTTCTTCCAGTTTTCCTTGACTATATAAGATATATTGATGAGTGTACAAAGGGAATAGGATGCCATTTCCACTATGCTCAATTCAGTATAGGAATTTTTTTTATAGGATGCCTTTACTGCTAGACACTCCTCTAATTGCCTCTCCAAAATGATAACTTTGGGAGATAAATATTCTCTAAGGATAGAGAATCTCTTGATTACCTTCTCCTTTCCAAATTCAATGCCTTTGATAATAGCATTGTGAATTTTATCCATCTCTATTCCAATATCTTCAATGCTTTCATTTGGTTGTTATAATCTGATTGTGAGTGTTTGAAGCTCACTCATTTAGCCTTTGATTAGAATATCAAATTTTAATAGATGATTGTATGACATTGCACATTGTCCATGCATCTTTTTACCTTAGTCTATGTTATTCCTTATCTCTTTAATGCATACATTTAATGGTTGCAAATCATTCCTGACATTGTTATATACTATGTCAAATAGTGATACATCATGCATTGCCTTTGATTGTACTAAAGCAATATCAAAAAAAGTGGTGAACTTTGTATCAAAAGATCTTATCATTTCTCTAGCCTTCTTCTATAAGTCTAGTTCTATAATAGTGGACTATATTCTCTTCTGCAATCTGTCTAGAAATTGACTAATGTTATCTCCAAAGTCTTCACAAATTTATTCTTCTCAAGTATCTTTCTCAAAGAGCTCATTAATCCTTTTGGATCATCATCACCATTAGATATTGTAGGAAATATAGTAATTGATGTTGTTGCTTCTACTGTAATGAATGAGTCTACTTTCAATTCAATACTTTTCTTTTTATCCTCTTGTCTCTTCTTCTCCTTCGCTTCTTCCTTCATTCTTTCTTCATTATCTTTATTTTTCTCTAATCTCTCTTCTTATTCTTCTTCTTCTTTCAGCTTGACATCTTCTATTATTTTTAATTATTTCTCTATTCTTTCTTCTCCTCTTCTCTTTTCTTCTCTCTTTCTTTCCTCTTCCTCTAACTTCTTCTCTACATTTTTCTTTTCTTATTCATCATCCTCTTCACCCTGTAGATGCTCAAAAATGGTTTGCACCACTCTTTTATCACCTTTACATCCTAACTTGTCCCATTTTCTCATTTTCCTAACTTTGATCTTTTGGCCAACTTGATTATCATTCAATCAAAATGTAGATCATGTTAGAAATAAATTCAAAATTGTTACATCACCATCGATTCTTTAGGTATTGTTACATCCTTCAGTTCCTTATCAACATTCATTAATACATGTCATGTGTCCTTGGCATGTTCTCATTTTATCAATTCAATCCTTGGCATTGTCACATCCTTCAATGCCTTATCAACATCATCAATCCTTGTCATGTGTCCTTGACAAGTCATTATTTCATTTTCCTTCATCTAGCATCATTTATTTCATCAACTTAATTGACTCCTTGATTCAATCCAATGTCATCATATTTGATCTACATTTTCATTATAATCCTTTAATAGGATTATTCCTTGTTTTTATTTTATCATTTGGCCAATCATTTCTATTAATTTTCCTTATAGGAATAAATAACCCATGCTTTATTCCTATGTCTTAATAATTTAATCAATCTCATCTTACTAATCAATCCTCTTTTATTAATTAATCCCAATTAATTAATTTCCATGAATTTTTGGAATTTTCTGTTTCCTAAATTCTAATTTTCCATTTTTGGAGGGATTTATGAGTTTTTAAATTCTAAAATCCTAACTCTCATAAATTCCCACTAATTGTGTTTCCACTTTCTATTTTCTAGCTTGCACTCTTACACCTTCTTCTTTTCAAACTCTTACACATTCTATTCATTTTCTTAGACTTCCTTTTCATTTTTACGTCTTCTATTTAAAGTATTTGCATGTTTCTATGCACATCTCTTACAATTTGTCATAATGTGCCATTTTATGACATAGTTTCTATTGTAAATCTCTTAATCATGACAATTTTCCTATTTGTGCAATTTAACTATGACAATTTCCAATTGCACATTTTCCTTCCATTTTTGCATTTTGGTTCTCAAAATTTATAAATTGAACCTCTTTGCACTTGTTTTGGCTAACCACATTCTTCCAATCACATTCTCCTATTATTCTCATTATCTTTTCATTTTGTCATATCATATCATCATCTTGCTTTCAATTGTAGGTGCATCTTATGAAGATCAAGAGCTACAAAGAATTCAAATTTATGGAGAAGAAAGGAGAGCATAGGAGCTACACTTGAAGGGAGTTTTTTTATTTTAAATTATTTTATATTTCAACTGGCTTTTATGTTTGGATTAGATTTGTTTGCATTGTTTTATATGAGATTAGTGGTTCTCTCATTTATGCAAATTTACTCTTTTTCTAGTCTTGCATTTGGTGAACCTGATGTGAATCATGCTTATACTAATCTTCTTCTTTTTTTCTTGTGTGCTTGAAGGTGCAAGAAGAAAGCTTGGAGAACTCTTGGAGTCTAACATTGTTCATTTGTCCAATTTCTAATTTTCTGAATTAAAATGAACAACAAAGTCACATAGTGTAATTAGGAGGTAAATTTACAAAAAATATCATTTAGCCTAATTAGGAGGATCAAATAACAACAATTCCATATTTTTATGGTCTCAATTTTCCTTTTTGAATGGATCAAATGAACAACAAAGTCACTTAGATCTAATTAGGAGGTTAATGAACAAAAAATCTCATTTAGCCTAATTAAGAAGGAAAAGAACAACAAATTTTCATATTTTGTAAAACATCCTTTATTAATGGGTTAATGAACAACAAAATTTTATGCAATTTTAATTAGGAAGGAAAAGAACAATAAAGTTGTTTTCATATGTTGTCAAACTTCATTTCTTGACATGTTAATGAAGAACAAACTTATATGCAATTTTAATTGGGAAGGAAAAGAACAATAAAGTTGTGATTTCTACCACAATTCCTTTCTAGTTGGACTAAGAACCATGTGCTATTGCACTTAAAATGAACATTTTATTTTAAGTGTTTGGATTGTCATATCATTTGTAATCTCAAAAGGCTATATAGATGTATCCTCTCCCCTCACCTTTGTGCAACTTGGGTGAAGAGAAATCTATTAGTTCTTTTAAGAAGCATTTTTGGTGTTACCAATGGTCTATTTTTAGCTTGTGACGATTGTGGGATGAAGGTCACATCATAAAACTACTAATGTATTTGATGTAGGACATTTTTTGAAGACCTTGTGTGTTTGGATTAAAACCAACGTGTGCTTGATTTCCTAGATTAGTAAACACTTTGTTTGGGTCCTAAAATGAATATTTTCTATTGTGCTTGGCATGTCTATAGAGTGTAAAATACCAAAGGGTTATATATACATATCCTCTCCCCTTGCCTTCATGGATCTTGGGTGTAAGAGAAATCTGTGTAATTCTTTTAGAGAAGCCTGCCTTGGACCAAGATATCTAATATTGGGTATCCTAGGGAATGACTTCAGAGTAGTAATAGGCCAAAGCTAGGTCTCCACTCTAACCACTATATAAAGGCTTGATTGTGGGTAATGCCTAATTGGTGGTATGGTTGGGTGATATCTCTCCTCCAATACCCTTAAAGGTGTTTCAAACCCTGGTTCTTAAGGTTGGGAGACCTCCTGCAAGAGTTTTTCATTCACCTACTAAAAAAAGTGTCCCATACTAAAAACCTTCTATCCACTAGCTCAAGTGGTCACCCATGCCCATGAAGACATATTACACTTTTACAGTCCTTAGTAGAGACAACGATCCCTTGGGAAGTGAAGCTCCTTGGGAAGCAGATCTTGGTATGCTCAAGAAGTGAGTGCACTATAAGGGGGAGCCCGTGCTACCAAGATTTTAGGTTGTCGCCTTTGGATAAGCATGGCTGAACTTTGGTTCAAGTGAGAATTTAGTGGATACTATCCTTTCAACCTAGGTTGTGGTGTGTTTGTTTAGTTTTAACAACAACCATTATGTCTATTGTGTCTTGTGTGAGTGTTTCACATTAATCAAGATAAGTTCCAAATTTACAAACTTGCAAGCACTTGTCAAAAACCTTGAAAACATTTGCAAAATAATATACTTGTCAAACTTGTCCAAAACATTCAAAACATGCACTTGTCAAATACTTGTTCAAAAACTTTCAAAACATTTTGTAAACATACACTTGTCAAACTTGTCCAACATTACAAACACATGGAAACTCAATCTTGTTGCCTTAGGATCTTATGGTATGTCTCTTAAAACTTATTTTGCATATCCATATTGCATATTGCATATCGTGTCCTTATCATATTCTTTGCATAATTTTTTATTTTACACTTAGGATCTCTTTTGCATAGCATAGCCCTCATCTTGATCCCTACATTATCCTCATTTTGCACTTATCACACCTTACGTTATCCTCCTAGTCCTCATTTTGATCCCATCTTAATCTTCTTGTTGCATCTAGATCCTTGCATAACCCTCACTTTGATGCTATCATAAACTTCATTTTTAACCTAGGACCGTTTGAATTTAGTAGAGAATCCAAACAAAAGATGAGTCTTAGAGTATTTTCTTATTTGGATGAATAAAGGACCTTGACCTTGGTCTTATTATCATTTTTCATTTTATCATTTTCTTTGAGTCAAATTTTATCTATGTCTTGATGAATTTGACTTAGTTCTTTATCAACTTTGTCATTTTGATTTTGTCCTTTCTTTCTTGGTCAAGATCCAATATTCATCCTTGTAAGGTTAGACTCTTAGCCTTGTATTTCCCAAATATTTTCCTCAAAATTCAAACCTCCTTTTGTATATCCTTAGTTTTCATAGTCCTCATTTTTAATTATCTTATTTTTCTCAAACCATAATTGAATAAAATTGGGTTTTCCTTTCATCTACTTAGTCCAAAAATACAAAAAATATTGCATTTTGCATTTGCATGTCATTATCCAAAACATTGTCCAAACATCAAAAGCCTCCAAAGTCCAAGGAGCACCATCAACACAAACTTTGTACAAGTCCAAACATTTCTTTGCATAGTCAAACCTTTGCATACCCCTACATTACAATTTAAATTTACATGTCCTAAAAACCCACCACATTGCATACATAAACCCTTATCCTACATTTTCATTCAAAAATCCCTAAATCCAAAAATAATGTGAATTTTTAATACACCCTCATACTTAGCTGAATTTGCATACATTCTTAGACATCATGCTAATTTTCACAATATAACAAAATTCCACAAGGAAATAAGGTCCATACCAAACCATGTATATTTCATGTGACAAGAACCCACAAACATTCTTTGACCCAACTCAAGAAATACATGTGCAACAACAAAGTTTTCATCCAAACATCATGAAAACTTCACAAACACCTTTTGTTCAAACAAAAGTTTTTGACCCCAACATGGAATACACTTCAAATTACATTACCTATTTTCATCAAACACAAATGAAATCCTCAACAATTTATGATCAATCACCTGAATCTTACATACTCCTTATCAACAGGTTACAAAATAAATTGGATAAAGAAGCCAAGAAGGTTCAAGACCAAATGGAATCTAGTATAAAATGAGGCTATGACATGGCTAAATTTTATAATTTTCCATTACAAACTTTTCCTAAAGCTCATGTAAAATATCTCATGGATAGATAAAACATGCCAAAAATTATTGCACAACTTGCAGAGGCAGAGGAAAAATTCAGCCAAATACTTCTAAATGAAGACCTTAAATATGATCAATCCAATCCTATTGCATTTGAATCAGGTGAATCCCAAGAAATGTTACAACCTTTGGTACCAAAAATTCAATCACAAACAATTTGGCCTTCAACAACAATTTGTGTCCTCAAACTCATAAACAAATCCAATAAATCATTATCAAACAAACACCAACTCAAGCATGTCAAAATTTTCACATCAAACAAACATGATCAATCAAATTCTTTTTGAGGAACATCTTCAACCAAATAAATCCAAACAAGATGTAAATATCAATGCTACATCACCAAAAAGATCACCGAAGCAAAGGAAATTCAAATATGATACTATTAAGAAAATCTTCCAAAAGTTATTTGAAAAAGATGACGATAATGATTCACCCATGTCTAGCAATGGCTCATCCCAAAAAAATCATATTGATGCAACACCAATGTCCCCTTAGAATACTTATCTTCAAGAAACATCCATGTCTTCCTCTATCCCTTTATCTCCCAAAAACTCACAAGAGCAATTCCCTTCATCACACTCAAGTTTCACTTCCAATGTTGAAACCTCCCAAGGGCTATCCATATAACAACTTGAAACTAGTCGCATCCTTGACATAAGTCCATTTCATGATTCCCAATTCCTAGAACCAATAACATTATGTCCCTCATCTCCAAGCAATACTATTTTATATAGTCCAACTTAGAGTTCATCTCCTTTACATCAAAACACTAATCCCTTTTCAAACTTTCATACCCCATGTCAAGCAGATGATCTAAACAATATAGAAATAAGTCCTAAAAATAATTAAGGTCAAGATCAAAACAATATTCAACCCAATCCAATCTCTAATCAAGGCCTCATTTCTATTAAGCTTTACAATAACCCCATTTTCCAAGATGATCCATTTTCCCTTGACCTTTCACTTTGCAACATATTTCTCAATGATCCAAATCCAAGTCAAGATCAAAGTATTCCTTCACTCCTAGATTATCTAAAAGATCCAGTCATCCCTCTAAATCCTCCACAAGATGATCCTACCACTACTCCTATTCCATTACACAATTCAATTATCCCTCCTAATCCCCCTCATAGCCTAAATACACTTGTATAAGATGTTCATGAACCCCATTTGCTTCAAATGGGTTCCCCTAGTTTTGTCAAGTCTAGTCCAATTCATTGTCCTATCAAGTATTCCATATCATATAAACCTAAAAATGGACTCCCATCTAGTAGCAAGTATCCTACACATCAAAAAAATTATCAATTCAAAGGGTCCAACATTGTTGAAAAAAATTATGTCAAAACCCTTTCATAAAAGAGCATTCTAAAGGTCATGACCTCAGTCCTAAAGCTCACTCTCAAGGTGTTGGTATCCCTTCCAAATCTAGATCCAAACATATACCTCTTGCTTTTCCCCTTCCATATATTTTAGGTCCATATGTTCCTCCATCCACTAGGTCACAATCCACTTACCCTATTCCATATGAAATTCAACAAAGGCACACATCTTGGAAAACCTTCCACCCATCCAAAAATATTACACATAATTCCTATCCATCCATAAATTACATTCCATCCCCAAGTAGTTTGGATTAAAAGCATAAGGTCTATAGGACAAGAAATCCACATGCAGTCAAGGATTGACATGTCCAGTCTAATCAACATGTCAATACAATAAAAAATATGATTTGAAAAGAGAAAAAAATATCTAAAAGGCCACAAAGGCCCATCAATCAAAAGGAAAAGTCAAAATAAATATGGGTTCCTAAATTTCTTTTACAATCAATACAATATAAGGACCCTCAAAAGAATGAAAAGTCAAAATACATGTGGATTCCCAAAAAGCTTCTTGAAGAAAAAAGTCCTAAAGAAAGATCAAAGTTGGCATCCAAATTTTCTATCCCTCCATAAAAAATTCTTCCACCTTCCAAATATATTTTTGGTCCTTGTGTCCCAAAATCCACATCCCTTACTCTATCAAATCCAAAATCTCATTTTCCTCTATCATTCCATCACCCTTCAAGGTATGTGCCAATGTTTTTCTTGCATCCTTTTCCATCCACTAAACATCAATCCTTATTTCATTCCCTACATCCTCCTACATACTTTTCCTATCCTTTCATTGATCATTTCCAATCCCTTGCCTAAATCCCTTCTATGCCCATTGTCATTAACCTACCAATTTCTTTGAGCATACTATCATAGTCATGGTCCATTATTGCATACCTTTCTAGAGGATTATCCAAAGAATGAGATTCTTGAGTCCTTCATATATGTCATGTCATGCATCCATTATCTTCTAAAAATGTCAAAAGGTCAGTAAAATTAAAAATTAAAAAAAGGAAAAAAAATAATAGAGAAAAATCATTTCATCCAATAGTGAAAACCTGGCAAACAAGCACTTTGGGCAAGTACCATGATGAAAACCTGGCAAACAAGCATCATGCATAGTCTATGAAAATCTTGCATTCCATACTTGGGGATAATTTCACTCTTTATTTTTTTTGGAGGAATGGGGTAAAAATTTATTCAATCAAATCCAAATTACAGAGCAAAGACCAAAGGCCCACAACAACACTATATATTCATATCTTCCAATAATAGCTGATAAAAAATCCCATGATATTCAGAAGGTAACTCATCCCTTCTACTAATATCCCAACTATCCACATTCTTTGAATCCCACTTCACCAAGAAATCCACTACTCTATTCCATTTGTTAGGGATATGATGAAAGGAGACAGAATCCAAGGAACTACAAAGACATAAAATTTTTCTGGCCAAAGAGGCTAATTTCCAATTAACATTCTCCAAACTTTGGTTATTCAACATATCAACAAGAATCTGAGAGTTAGACTCACATATGATATTTTTCCAACCGAGAGAGCATCCTCTCTCAATAGCAGTCTTAATAGTAAGGACCTCTATCAAATTATTAGAGTGTTGACCTTTACAGATAGAGAAGAGAAAAACTACCTCACCATCATTACTTCTACCTATAGCCCCATTACTAGCACGACCAAGATTCCCTTGAGAAGACCCATCAATATTAATCTTCAAGATCACATTTTGGGAAGGAATCCATCTCCTAGCCCTACAAACATGTTTCTTACCATGGCAAGGCCTTTTTCCAAGAGTGCATCCATAATTATTACAATCCAAGTTCAAATTCCTCACAATAGCTTGATCACCATGATCTATACTTTCAAACATATCATATTTTGCAATAATAGTCTCCTGAAGCCTACTAAGAATATTCCTCCACAACTAAAGGCTGTCCAACTTAGAGTCACAAAAAAATTTGCAGTTCCTTTCCAACCAAAGGTTCCAGAGAATAAAAATAGGCCCAACTATCTATGCAAGCTACAAGAAAGAAGTCTCCGCTAGAGGTCTACCCAAGCTTTCCTAAAAGTCTGTGAGAGAAGTGGCATGAATACAACCATGACTCCAAGCTTCCCACCATCTATGCCATATTTCCCTTGAGAAAGGGTAAAGAAAAAACAAGTGAGAGGTACACTCTTCACTATGCACACATAAGAAGCAAACAGAAGGTCCCTGAAAGCCTCTTTTGTGAAGATTCTTCCAAGTGAGACATTTTTTCTAAGCCAACAACCATAAGAAAAAATTAAAATTGGGCAAAGAAAAATTATTCCAAACCTTCTTCCACCAGTGCACTTCTACTAGACCATGTAGGTTCCTATCAAGTATAGCATAGCCTTGAGCCATAGAGAATTTTCCTTTTGGGCTAGGACTCTAGGCCAAAACATCCCTCCCATTGAGGGAGCAACAAAACATATCCTCCAACACATGAGAAATAAGAGCACGATCCTCATTAGAGCCACCAATAGGCCACTCCTAAGAATCCTTCCAATAAGTCACCTCCACTTGACCTAAATGCTTGACAGTCTTAATATGCTCCACCTTAAACCAACCAACATTAGTAAAAGTGTGACAAAGAGGCTAAAGCTAGGGAAAGCTAGAAATCATGGGCAGGTGGCCATCCCAAGAGTCATGCCAAAATTGAGCATCTGAGCTTCTATTAAAAATCCAAAAAAGACCCTCCTTAATCAGCTGAGCTCCCTTCTTTAGGGTATTCCAAACACAAGAACCTTTCCCCAACAATGCAAGTCAAGGCACATCTGAGCTATCAACACAAGGAAACTACTTGTGAGTAAGGATCCTGGCTCAGTCTAATTACTAGTTGTTGCACCACCTCCAATACAACTTAGTAGCCAAGGCCATGAAAACAAGTGCCATAGACCTAAGACCAAGGCCCCTAGCATGCTTCGATCTGCATAGATACTCCCACTTAACTAAAATCCACTTCTATGAGAGAAGGATACCTAACCATAGAAATTTCTAAGAAAGAGCATCAAAATCCCTTAGAAAGTTGGAAGGGGGAACTTGCACACAACACCTATAAATAGGGAGAGACTGCAACACAGTCTTTAGAAGAACCACTCTCCTAGTAGAAGAAAGCCACTTGTAAGTCCAATGATTGACCTTACTCCAAAAATTATTCAAGATCCCTTACCAATACACCCTATACTGAGATCCTAGAGCCAAAGGGACCCCAAGGCATATCAGTGAAAGAGAACCAATCCAAAATTTGAAATTTAAGGATCCTAGCAATCCTTTTTTGAATAGGCTAAGGGGTATTGAAGAAATAAATGGAACATTTGTCATCATTAATACACTAGCCTGAAGCCATCAAATAGATGTCTAAGGTTCGCTTGAAGTTCATAGCTTCACTAACTCTGGCAATACCAATCAATGCAGTATCATCCACAAACTAGAAGGTGAGAATAGGAAGGAAGATATTCATTCCAACTCCAACCTTGAATAAGACCCCACCCCACTTGAGACTTAATAAATCTTCCAAGACCCTTTTCCATGATAATGAATAAATAAGCAGATAAAGGGTCCCCTTGTCGAAGTCCCTGAGAAGCACTAAACAAATCTGATGGTTCCCCATTCACAAGAACTAAATAGGAAGTAGAGATCACACAACTAAGAATCCAATTCACCCACTCCTCAGCAAAACCAAATGCCAAGATAATGTTCTATAAGAATTCCTAGCTCACCTGATCATAAGATTTAGCCATGTCAAGCTTCATAAACATAGCCCTCTCCTTAGATTTATCCATAGAGTGAATAGCTTCCATTGCAACCACAACACCATGCAAAATTTTCCTTCCTTCAACAAAACCCCCTTGCTCTAGAGAGATCAGAGAGTTGAGAAGATACTTAAGTCTCCTGTAATCAGCTTGGTGATGATCTTATAAACAACATTACATAGTGCAATAGGTCTAAATTGAGCCAGCTAATTAGCCCCTTCCTACTTAGGTATGAGAGCCAAAAAATTAGAATTCATGGAGTTTAGCATCTATTTATTCCTATGAGATTCTTGAACCACCTCAAGGAGATCAAACTTTATTATTTCCCAGAACTCCTAAAAGAACTCAATTGGAAACCCATCAGGGCTAAAAGCCTTACCTTTTTTCATGTTAAACACCACTTTCTCCAATTTAGATAGAAAATTAGGTCCTAAGAGAGCCTTATTCATCTTTGTAGAGACCAAATGAGGAATTCATTCCAGGATTGCCCTCTCTTCCTCCCTAGCAACAAGATCTCCCTTAGAAAAGAGATCTAAAAAATAGTTGACTGCGGCCTTGGAAATATCAATATTGGAAGAAAGATGAGCCCCTTCAAGTGAGATCAAAGAGTAGTGATAATTCCTCTACCTCCGAGCCTTGACCGAATTATGAAAGAATGTAGTGTTCCTATCCCCCTCCTGAAGCCAATCAACATGAGATTTTTGCTTCCAAAAGATCTCCTCTCAAAGCTTCCACTCTTCTAATCCTTTAAGAGCCAAGGACTTAGCTTCACTTAGATCAAGGGTCCTCCCTTGATCCCAAATCACCTCAGAGATGTTGTCCAACTTAGCCTAAGCAGCAATCCTCTGAGCCTATAGGTTCTTAAAACATTGTTTATTCCACTTCTGAAACCTATACTTAACATGTTGAAGCCTCTTATAGAAAGTAAACATTGCCATCCCATGGGCAAGCACCCACTCATACCACCAATCTAGCATAAGGTCCTACAAAGGTTGATCTCTTAATCACATTAACTAAAATTTAAAGGAAGGGTTCTTGGTGACTCCATAAGCAATAACTGAGATCTTGATAGGCCAATGATTAGAGCCTCTCCAATCAAGAATTTATAAACTGGTGATCAACCCGTTGTTCATCCAATAATAGGAAATCAAAAATCTATTGACTCTTTCTAAGATACCCTCAGCACCACATCTCCTAATACTCCATGTAAAGACAACATTATTTGGCTTCACATCAATGAGATTCAAGGAAGCTATCATATCTCTGAGAAGATTTGTAGAGGGGTCCAGCCTGGCAACCCCACCATGTTTTTCATCTAAACTAATAATAGAATTAAAATCACTAGCCAAAATGCATGGGAGAAGCTGGTTTAAGGCTCAGATGCAGCTAATATGAGCCCAAAGATTTGACTTGCCTTAAATAATAGTAGGAGCATAAATATTGGATCGAAGGCACCTTTCTCTAGTCACCAAACAAGATGCAACCAAAGAGATAGAAGATTGACTAGAGATCCAACATAAGGGGAGAAATTTTCTCAAGTTCTAGAAGAAAGCAAGCCTTCCTAAACTATTCCAAGCTCCCACCCCTTGCCAATTTCCTTGGGGCTAGATGCATAAAGCACAACTAGCCAAACCATCAACTCTAAGCTTAGTTTCCTCAATAAAAACCATATCCAAAAACTCAAAATCAATTAATCTATGAACAACCCTTTGTCTAGGGATACTATTGAACCCCATAATATTCCATGATAGAAAAATCATTTATGGAGGTGAGAGAAGTGGGAATCAATGTGTTTCACAAACCCAGACTCTATTGGTGTTTGAAAATGTTACTAGTTTTCGATTACCCTGATGAGAACAAAACACATCTAGGGGTAGCTAACTCCCATTTTCAACATGCCCATTCAAACACCAGGCCAACTATAAGGCTAGACCCTTCTTCTTCTTTAGGCTCTACAAAACCTAGGTAGGTGGACCTATAGATTCTTTATATGGTACCAGTTATCAAAGCATACACTGAATCTAATGTAAAGTAGATAAAAACCCCTAAATCTTCTACACTTAACTAGTAATTTCAAGCATGAAATAGCTAAGAACATAACTCATGAAACTGGCAAGCTAAGTGCAGGTTAACATTGAATAGCTTTCAACATGAAAGGGGAAACGTTTGATTAATGATGTTGATTCAACACAACCTCAAATATGCAACATAACCTAATGATCCTATCTCTAATCAATGCCTTATCTATTGGGAAATTAAATGAATTACATTCATATATCTTCTAGAAATCTCAGATGTATCTCTATATCAAGATCCTTGATCTATCCTTCACCTTGTGAACAGACATATGTTTCAACTTTGAATCTCATACTCAAATTATCCCATCATGAAATCTGCAAACCCTGTGATAAACACCAAGCAATTACATGGCTCTTTGTTCCATCTGCAAGACATTTTAACCACATACATTCCAAGATGACATGCTCTTGGTTTACAAATTAGAAGAAATTACACATCCATGAACAAGAGATAAGATTTAGACTAAATTTAAAACCCTTTGCTACACTTTATTTTGTTTTCCTTGAAACCAAATACATGAAATACATATAGAAAATAACTCACAAGTCACCTAATAGTCAAAAACTATCTGCATTAAACTTAATTTTTGTTCATACAAGAAGAAATGTTGAAGAATGGTGTCTCAGTGGTGACTGGTTTTTTCTCAAAACTTGAACCTCTACAATGACAAAGAATGAGAAATATATAGGAAGAAGGAATTCTCAGATCTTCTCTACAACTAACAAGTGTCCACTTAGAACTACTTCCTAAGAAGATGAAAAAACCTCTTTCCACCCTCTCTCTTCAACTGAAAATCTAATTTGGTTTCATCATTTCTATAACTGATTTGCAAGTATCCTTTTCTGAATGATGCAAACTTGTCGAGTTATCAAAATATCTAAGAACCCACTGAAATGCTTGGCAAAATTTGAGTTTTACTGAGTGAATGTGAGCAAAGTGAACTCCAACTACATTCTTACCAAGTTTTACTAATCCTCTAACTGCATTTTCAGTTTTTACCCATTCCATTGAAAAAGCCCAAAATTTCATGCTTCTGGCTATAACTCAAACTAGGAAGCACCTGTGCAAAAACTAACTTCAAAAATGGAAAATTTGGATTCTCTTGGTTCTGGTGGTATATTGGAACATCAATTTTGGATAGAAAATGCCCAAGTTACTGCCCTCTGAAGTTTCAAGCTCTAATTCCATGGCTCTCACATATTTTACAAAAATTTAAACTTTTATAAAGTTTGAACTATATCGAAGATCAAATTTTATTTAAAATTTCTCCTCCTGCACATGAAAGTCCAAGAAGAATAAAATTAATTTTTATTTGAGACCTCTAAATTTAACCCACCTTTTCCATCTAGGTCAAACCTAGTTTGACCAACCTCACCACGTGTCATCTTCTAATTGGATGCATGCTAGCTGCCACAGCATACTTGCTATGTCACTATACTAACTGGCATGCATCTCTCCCTTAGCGACATAGCGAGAACCACATGATTTTCCACGTCACAATCTCATGCATCTCAGAAACTTTCTTGCCACATCACCATCTACCTTGGAACTCATGCCATGTCACCATCTCCTGGATCCACTGCTATGTGTCATCACTGCATTAATCCTCACCATTTCGCTATGGTAATTTTTGTGCAACTTTTTCTTGGCGATGTAGCAACAACCACATGATGAAGACATGTGTCAACATTTGGTGACCTCTGAGATTTTCCCACCACATCATTGCTTAGTCATTTTATCCACTGCCACTTGTCGCCACCCAATTCACTATTAGATCTGCAATAGGACCCACACTGCTTATTATCTCCTCACTGGACTTTAAAGTTTTTTGGCGACCTCTCTATGTCGCTAGCCAAATTTCCAATATTTCCTGGCTAGCGAAGTAGCGAGGCACTAGATTTTTGACTTTCTCGATGACCTACAACATTGTTGATGTCACCATTTTGTTATGTGTGTTTGTTTAAAAGTTTGTCTTTGACTATGTTTAATTGGCCGACCAACCACAGGCCCCACCTTGCACTTCATAGCCTCCAAATTTTGTGGGCCTTTGAAGAGACTTGCAATGTGTGTGCTTGCATATTTAAAGACACAAAAGGCTTCTTCCATGGGCAATATGGGATAATAGCCTTTTGTGCTTTTCTCCTTTGTTCTCTATGACTGCTCCCTTGGTGGTTTCTTTTACCTGTGAGGGTGGCTTTGATGGCATCCTTTTCTTAAAGTGACTCCCCTTTGTTTAGTGCAAGTTGCCTCTTTTTCAATGCGTTAGTTTCCATTCACATGGGATTGCTTTGTAGAAGAAGGCTTCTCGATGCAATTTCTCTATCGTTGAAGCTTGCCTCTTTTTCCTAGGATCTTCTACTGTAAAAACACCTTCCCTCCAGTGTGAATGCTTCCTCTACCTCAGTAGCCATCTGAATCCATTCTTCCCTCTCTAGTTCTTCAAGCCTCTGCAAGATATCTGGATCAATAAAGTGTGCCAAATTGTGTCCATCCATGATCTCAGGAATATCATCTTCTTTCCACTCTTCATTCGCCAAAATATATCACTTCTTCAAGCTTGCAGAGTAAACTCCAGCTCCACCATTTTCATTCTCAATATCCCTCTTCAACTTCCTAGCCTCCTTGGTAGCATGCACCCTAGCATCTAGAACAGCTTGAGAGATATAAGGGAGTCTCTCCTTCCCATCTTGTGGCTTGGGCATTGCAACATGAATCCTATTGAGACAACTATTGATCTTCTTTGACTTCATCTTAATTTCCACTCTCTACTCCAACAACCTCTTGCATGCCACATTTTTCACTGCAATCACCCCTTCTTCCTTCAAAGCACTCATAGAGAGTAGCACACCATCATCCTCCCACTTTTAAAAGTGTGGCTTTCCTTTCTTAACATGACAGCTCATCCTTCTTGAATGGTGCCTCCCTTGTGTCTTCAACTTTTAACTAGCAACTTCTTTCATCCAATCTCCTACCACTTCTCCTTAACTATTTACTATCACTTCTCCCTTAAATTGGCATGGAGTTCCTTTTTGTTTGACTGTGGGTTCTCTTTTGAAGAGGCATGGGCTCCTTCCTTGCTGGTGCAGCTTGCATGGATGTCACCTTCAAAGATGGCTCCCCTGCTTAAAATTTGCTCTTCTTGTTAATGCACAAGTTCTTTGCATGTTCATGGTTTACCTTTGATGCCAATTGTAGGATTCGGAAGAGATCTTCTCCCAAGCATTTGACATATCTTCAAATTTTATTCCAACCTCAAAAATTTAGACAACAATGGCGACAAATATTGAGTTGCATTTCAACTTCTTTTACCCCACTTTGGGTTTCTATGAATCTGACTAGACCTTGAATTTCTACCATATGCCATATTTTAACTTCATGCCAACTCTACCTCTAACATTGTGGGGAAATAGGATACATACTTTGATTATTTGGTGACTATTCCAACTTCCCTTTTGTCTGGTCTTTAGGGTGACTGGTAAGAAGCATAAATTGAGCGTTAAGAAAAGACAAACTCGAGAAAGTAGAATCTATTATGTGAGCTTCCTTGAAATTGGGTGGAGTTTTTTTTATAAGCATCATACATAGGGCCCAATACAGAGACTATTGTTATGAGGTCTTAGTGAAGAAGTAGATAACTAACTAGTCAAGAAATTATCCACATGCTTAAAGTACTATGCATCATTATTTGTCTTCTAGTATCTCAAAGTTTGCCATGGACCATACTAGGGTAACACATCAATTATTTTAGAACTCTCAATGATTTCAACAGAGGACACCTCTATTAGAATCAACTGTCTAGTTCTCATTAAAAAAGCATTCTCTATTTGAAGTAATATCCTTCACATTTTATCAATCTGGAGAAATTAGTTGGACCCCAAAGTGGGTCCGGCTAAAAAATATTTTTTTCTAAACACCTGAATCTTATAACAGGCCCATTCACCATGTCATATTAATTAGAAACAAGTTCGATCAATAATCTATCATAAAAAACCCATTTTAACTCTCTTTTGCAAACTGTGAATTTGGTGTCAGGAGGTCCTTTGATTAGCCTTAAAAACTAACCCAAACATCTGATATAGCTCTGAAAACTGGCACAATGACTCTTTGTTCTACACACCTTTACCTTGTCAAATCTCGTCTCATGAAAAATTCAAATTCAACAGATATTCGTTGTCAAAGTTGACCTTTCAAAACTTCCTGCAAGAAAACATGTCAGAAAACACTAAATTGGGTTTGGAATTGGCTTCAAAAAGTGGGTAAACTAACACTTGGGAAGACAAATATCGGGACATTATTTCACTTTCATGAGTAGAGTATAGATCTGTGATTTGGGCTCATGACAAATAACTAGGCACAAATGGCAAGTAGTCAAAGTGTGCTACTCGAATTTTACAAACTAGAAACAGTTACAAAAAAGTTTTTTTTTTGTGAATGGAATTGACCTGGAAAACTATGCAAACGAATTCATCAAGACCTACAAACTGACACACTTAAAGTATTTTTAGAGGAGTACATAATAGTATAATCCATTTGACCTTACCAATCATGAATCTCAAGTTATGACATCCCGAACAAGGGTTCTGACAAATCTGCAAATGCTGACACCAGTAAAAAGATACAAATTGCATTTGGAATCATGTTTGAAAACTAATCATATGGATTTTTCATAAGCTGAAACTTGAAACATAACAATTTTCTAATGTCTAAAATGCAATGCAAAAGGAATTTCAATAGTTTGGTCAACTGGGTCAAAGTTATAGCTCGTCAAATAGGGCTTCCTAGAATTTTGTGCAATGTGCATCAACATGACAAATTTAAATGACCAACTTTGAGGGATTCAAAACCTAGCCAAACAGACTTGAAATGACTCAAAATTTGAAACATAGGTTCTCAAGTATAGACACTAGGCACTCCCAAATTATAAAGTCACAAAACAATTTTGGGTGTGAGATATTCAATTGCAAACACAGCCTCCTGTCACTATTTCACACTTAGGTGAAAATGCAAATTTGGAACTAGCTCAAAAGAAGACTTTATGAAATAGCTCAGAATGGTAATTCAACTTCATAAAACAAGTAGGCATATTGAATGGAGGGTGTTAGAAACATTAAACACCTCATGGGACTCATAGGTACAATCGGGTACAAAGTCATTTTAAAGCATTTATAGGGCTCAATTTCTTCAATGGTGCTCAAAATTGACCACGCAATTTTTAGCGCCAACAAACTCAACCAAAGTATCCCCCATAATCTTGACCTTCTCTTGATCAATCTTTCTATCACTCCTTGATGGTTTATCAAGAGGCCCCTTTTTAAAGGATTTCTATTGTAAGTCTAAAGTAGGATGGGCTTTGTTGCCCTTAGCCAAATCTAAGGTCCCCTTAGGAGCAGGGGGATCTAGAACCACCACAATAAAACTCATCAGAATGTGTGACCCTAGGGGATCCTTGGTATCCTAAACTTGAGAAGGTAAATCCATATCAATCTAGACACCCTAAAGATCCTCTGAAGATAGCAACTGATCCTCTTTCTTTTTCACTTCTTCCTGAACTACATGCAAACCCTTATCCCCAAAAGAAAGCTCAACTGGAATGCCTTCCTCCTATATTAGGTCTTGAAGAACATTGAATCTATTAAAAGTACCATCATTATGTCTATCTAGCTAGGTTCTCTTCTTACCTTTTCCTTTGTTACTATATTTAACCTAAGTAAAGCCCTCATTATCTATAGGTTCAGTAGATGTAGGAATCTTCCCCTTGTCCCCTTTAAGAGTTTTGAAAACATCTAAGGGAGCGAGCTTAAATCTAGGGCATTTGCAGAGTAAATGACCATATTCATGGAAAATTCAACACCTAAAAGGGAGGGTCTCATAATCCAGCTATTGGATCCAAGAAGAGGATCCCATGCATATTTCCATAGAATCTAGTAATGGATTAGTAAAATCAACTTCTACACAAATATGAGCATAAGAGATTACCTTACGATCTTAAGTTTGTGTAGCTGCTCCCATAGACTTACTAAGAAGTAATGAGATTGAGTGAAGGATATCTTCCCTCAAAAATTCCAAAGGAAGTCTCAGCAAATGAACCCACACAGGTACCCACAAAAGGATCTCCTTAGCTAAATTAAAGCCCATGTGTCAAGGTTTGATGAAAAGCCCCACCTAGTTAAAGAAATAAGGGCCTCCTTCGAATGCCCTTTCCTATCCAACATGCATGAGAAGATAACCAAAAAATAATTATTCACTTCCAAAACAATCTCCATATCACCTTTAGGATTCCAAACCCGATGAGCCTAAGAATCCAACACAAGTAAGGAGAGATGAAGGCCCAAAAAATTGCAAATAAGGGCATGATTATACCAATATTCAACATCCTTTAAAATATAATTAGGTTGAATAACCAGAATAGGTCAATCTTTAGATCTTTCCAAACATCCATTTACTTTTTAAATTTGAGGTATGAAGGATATCTTCCCTCCAAAATTCCAAAGGAATTCTCGACAAATGAACCCACACAGGTACCTGCAAAAGGATCTCCTCAGCTGAATTAAAGCCTATGTGCCAAGGTTTGATGAAAAGCCCCACCTAGTTAAAGAAATAAGGGCCTCCTTCAAATGGCCTTTCCTATCCAACATGCATGAGAAGATAACCAAAAAATAATTATTCACTACCAAAACAATTTCCATATCACCTTTCGGATTCCAAACCCGGTGAGCCTAAGAATCCAACACAAGTAAGGAGAGATGAAGGCCCAAAAAGTTTCAAATAAGGGCATGATTATACCAATATTCAACATCCTTTGAAATCTAATTAGGTTGAATAACCAGAATAGGTCAATCTTTAGATCTTTCCAAACATCCATTTACTTTTTTAATTTGAGGTATCCCTTTTGAGGATGAGACCCCATCTCCCATTGTAGATTTACTCATTCGATCTTCACCATTGACATGTGCTAAAGAAGATGGATAATCCATCTCCATATCCTTAGAGGCAATCTGAGATAAAACTAAACCCTGATTCACCATAGGGCAAGCCCAAAAACCCACCCACAAAGAAGATGGGATAGGAAACCCACAGTTTCCACTACCAAAAAAACATTCAACCAAGAATCTAACTATCACACCAAAACACTAAAAATTGCATTCACCTATAGCCAAAAAATGAAACCACAACCCTTTTTTACACCCATGAACACCAAGAATGACCCCCCCATGCACAAAGAGGACAACATGCAATTGCAAATAGGACAATGAACTAGTGGCTAGGGCACACAAGCCTTAGCTCGCAGTGTAAACCTGCACATCGCTACTCTCCATATATTCAAATTCTTGTTTGGCAGTTTCACTCATATTATACCCTATCATTTGCATCATTTTATCATATGTCCATCATACCCCTTATCCTATTAGCACTCCCCATTTCCATTTTCCCCAACTTTGATCTTAACAAGGATACAAATCACAATCACCTAGAAGATCCTCATTTCCTATATGCTTTACCCTATCCTATCATAACCTCTACTCCATATCCCCTTGTCCTAACCTCTACTCCATATCCCTTTTTCTATTAATGATCTTACTTATCCTATCCATATCATATCATCTTCTTATCACAATCCCAATCTTGGTCTTGATGAAAATAAGGACACAAAATGCACAACATATTTTTAAACAAACCTCTTGGCATGTCCATCCCCATGCATCACCTTCCATCTAGTTGATAAAGTGTCAATAGCCTATCATTTTCATATCTAGTTGTTGAGCTTTTCATAAAATATGTCCTCCCATTTTTGTGGATAGTCCTTGGTGACCAAACCTTAAAGACATCTTAAGTACCCAATTTTCTTTGTCCATCTACCTTTTCCACTTGTCCATCCACAATACCCTTGCCTTGTTAGATATTGGGGGCAATTCTTTCCCTGTATATACCTTAAAAACCTTTAAAAAAAAAAAATCACATATGGTCTTGAAAAAAATCCCTAAAAAAATCATATATTGTCCTAAAAAAATCACTAAAAATTACAAAATGTCCTAAAAAAACACTAAAAATTAAATATGAACCTGAGAAAAAACCTAAAAATTGCAAAATGTCCTAAAAAAATTGCAACACAAAAAAACCAAATATTTTTGGAAATAATAAAAATGAAAAATCATGAAAATTTTCAATAAACCTTGTACATAATCAATGTAAATAATCACTTCTTTTGCTAAACACTTGCACATGTTGACTTTGACTTAACTTTTGCACTTGAACAAAATCATGCTTTGATGAGATCCACACATAACTACTAGAACCAACCTTCAACAATCAACTTGTGAAACATAAATCTTTGAAATCTCAACCAACACTTAATAAAGCAAGTAATAACATATTAGAATGGTTGTTGACTCACACTGTTTAGTGAGTGTTTTCTTTTTTTCTTTTTTCTTTTTCTTTTGATCATGTTCATATGCTACTTGATTATATAAACTAATTTATGAGAGTGGCCAGGATGGTTCATGATCATTTTTGTCTTTGTTTTTTGAAAATGTTCTTTGATAGTCTAGGGTGTGACTCTATGCCTTAGGATGGATAAGGTCATTCTTTGTCTGCATTGTGTTTGTTTACGCAAATGGCTTGCACTTTCACTCTAGCTCTCTATGTCATGATGTGTTGCATTCTATTTGCTACATATAAATAAAGCTCTTATGGTATAAGGTGCACCTATGAAAGAAAGCTTCATCACTCTTCTTAGTCTCGTTTCCTTCTTCTACTCATGTTTCTTTCATTAATCTCTTTCTCTCATCATCTTTTCATTTTGAAAAAATTGTCCTCGAGTCAATTTCTTGCCCAATTTTTTTGAGGGGGCACCCTACATCCTTCTTTTAATTTCATTGGGGTATTGATCTTTTTAATTATTATTCTTTGACACAACACTCATAATCACATTGTATCAAAGAGGGGAAAAATGTAGATGCTCAAAAATGGTTCACGCCAACTCTTTTATCACCTTCACATCATAACTTGTCCCATTTTCTCATTTCACTAACTTTGATCTCATCATCATCGATCCTTTAGGAATTCTTACATCCTTTAGTGCCTTATCAACATTCATTAATACATGTCATATGTCCTTAGCATGTTCTCATTTTATCAATTCAATCCTTGGCATTGCCACATCTTTCAATGTCTTATCAACATCATCAATCTTTGTCATGTGTCCTTAACAAGTCATCATTTCATTTTCCTTCATCTAGCATCATTTATTTCATCAATTTAATTGAGTCCCTGATTCAATCCAATGTCATCACATGTGATCTACATTTTCATTATAATCCTTTAATAGGGTTATTCCTTGTATTTATTTTATCATTTGGCCAATCATTTCTATTAATTTTCCTTATAGGAATAAATAACCCATGCTTTATTCCTATGTCTTAATAATTTAATCAATCTCATCTTATTAATCCATTGTCTTTTATTAATTATTCAAAATTAATTACTTTCCATGAATTTTTGGAATTTTCTATTTCCTAAATTCTAATTCTCTATTTTTGGAGAGATTTATGATATTTTAAATTCCAAAATCCTAACTCTCATAAATTCCCACTAATTGTGCTACCACTTCCTATTTTCTAGCTTCCACTCTTACACCTTCCTCTTTTCAAACTCTTACACATTCTATTCATTTTCTTACACCTTCCCTTTCATTTTCACTTCTTCTATTTAATGTTTTTGCATGTTTCTATGCACATTTCTTACAATTTGTCATAATTGTTGGAGTTGATGAAAGCCAACTCCAAAGATGCCCAAGATCACCTGCATGCAAAAAACTATCAAAGGGAAGCCAAGGAGAGAAGAGAGAGAAGCAAGGGAAAAACTCTAAATGGACATGAGAGACAACAAGTATGAAAACACAAGAAAAAATGTATTTACAATAAGAAGTGACGTTATGATGTGAAATACAATGAGGGAGCCCAAATATAAAGAGCTCCAGGAATCTTCTAGAACAAGCTAGAAAATGCTAGGAGATAAGTGTGACAACTAAGGATACATCCACTTGAGGTGAAAAGTCCTCGAATAATGTGAGAGGATAAGTATGACTTAGGAGAGAACAAACTCCCGTATTGTCGACAACTTATAACTAACTCCTAGGCTACAACTAATAAATGAATGCATTTACCTAAGTAAGCTTAAGTAAATAGAATAAATAATTAATAAATTAATTATTTACTCTAACACCCCTCCTTAAGTGCAACTTAGGGAAATGCCTTAAGCTCACAAAGCTAAGATGAAATGTAGAATGGGTCCTAGTAATGAGGCCATGTTAGGTACCCATGTACAATGCAAAAAAATGAAACCTCTAAAAATGGGGAAAGAGAGAAAACCACGTGGGAAAAACCCTCCCCCAAAAATAGGTAAGAACCTAGTAAAGAACTAAAGAAGCCTCCAACTAGGGAAATGTCCCCTAAAATAGGAACAAGGAGTGATCATGAAGAGTATCACTGAAGCATGAAGAAGCCACAAATATGCCAAAATTCTGATATGAAGAACCTCAATGGAAGACGAAGGCATAAACCAAGCATCTCTATATGGTAGATGATCCATCTCACCGAAATACATAGGTAACCAGCCACTGTAATTGCCTTGTACATAGGATCAACCACTGAATACATAGTTCACACTATCGAACCATCAAACCAAGGATGCATTAGAATAATAGCATAACCCCCCCTTAATGTAGATGGGGTGTGATGACAAGCAACTGAGAAGGTGGGCCAAAGTCTCTTGCAAATGAACCAAGAATGATGAGAGACGGAAAGAGGTACAAAACACCCATAAAAAAATAGTCAAACTAACTCTGCATGGGCTAATGTCATGGGAGGGACACTCACTTGACAAAGGGAGGATGCCTAAAATAGAAAACAACTATCCCTCCAATGGTGCTTTATAAAAATAGTGCAAGTACAATTGACTCAAAATAACATTCATGACCCTTGGAATGCAAAAGTGGCACTTTATCTTAGTGTGATACATAAAAGTGCTTCAAATGATAGGTACAATGATCAAAACTAAAAACAAGCTACAAAAAAACAAAGTACAGCCTCAAACAAAGGAAACCATGCCAGGAAAATGATCCTTGGGCCTAAAACACTCAAGATATCCACCATATAGAAAAAATACCAAAATTATGATAGAAAGAGCATGGGCCAAAAACTAACAAAAAGGACTACATTTCTGAAAAGGTGAAAGAACCAACTTCCCAAAAATATAAAGTTTTCAAAAAATGGGCATGGGACGCAAAAGATATGGATATCAAAGTCAAAAATAGAACTTCAAACTTTGACAAAAAAAGGCAATAAAAGACATCAAAACTTAAAAATACCTACACCAACATCTCCGTCTTGGAACCAGCTTTCTGGTGCTTCTTTTGGATCGTAAAAATACCTTTGTATGCTCAAGTTATGGCCAAAAAATTGAGAGTAGGTCCAAAATGACCCTAGGAGAGTGCCAGAGGAAGGATGATGCAGTGCTGACATTAGCATTTCACTAGAAAAAATTTGATAGCCATGTGGTCGTCACTACAAAAAAAGAGGCCACATGGCTGCCATGTGGTAGTGACACATGGATGCCGTGTGGTAGTGCCACATGGATGCCATGTGGCAGGTACGGCTGATGTGGCAGGTACGACATGGCAAAGAGCCATGTGGAAAACTACCACGTGTCGATCGTAGACTGGTCGAGTGCTGTGTTGACAAAGCCATGTGGGTGCTAATGCAGACCTAAGTTCACAAATAAAAAAAAGACTCCTGTTGAGCAGAGCAAAGCGGCATTGGAACTGACAAAGCGACGAATGTCGGCGGTGAACAGGAGTGGAGGTGGCACAGTCTGGAGGTGCTACTGGAAGCAGCGACTTGTGGGCAGTGAGGGAGGCTAGGCATGGTAGGGGTGGCACAGCCTATCTATGGCTGCCTATGAGCAGGACGCAGGCAGCTCCGTGGTGGCCGCTAGGTGGTGCCGTGACAGCGTGACCTGCACTCTTTTTTTTAATTTTTAAAACTGCAAATCGTCTATACAGTTCATACCGAAGTGCCTAGAGTAAAAAATTTTTGCCTCCCAGAGCTTTGTCTCCAAAATCAAAAAGCTTTATATGAATCCTAACTACAAATGGCCTTTCGGATCCAATGGCAATGTCTGTTTGGGCTAAAAGTGCTCTGAAAGATCGTTGATCCCTTGATTTGAAGAAAAAATGCACAAACAAACTAGGGTTTGTGACTTTAAATCACGGCTTCAAAAATCCTTCAACCAAGCAGCAACAAGAAGGCTCTGATACCATGTTGGAGTTGATGAAAGCCAACTCTGAAGACACCCAAGATCACCTGCATGCGAAAACCTATCAAAGGGAAGCTAAGGAGAGAAGAGTAAGGAGCAAGGGAAAAACTCTAAATGGACATGAGAGACAACTAAGCATACATCCACTTGAGGTGGAAATTCCTCGAACAATGTGAGAGGATAAGTATGACTTAGGAGAGAACAAACTCCCATATTGTCAACAACTTATAAGTAACTCCTAGGCTACAACTAATAAATGAATGCATTTACCTAAGTACGCTTAAGTAAATAGAATAAATAATTAATAAATTAATTATTTACTCTAACAATAATGTGCCATTTTATGACACATTTTCTACTATAAATCTCTTAATAATGGCAATCTTCCAATTTTTGCAATTTAACTATGACAATTTCCAATTGCACATTTTTCTTCCATTTTTTAATTTTGGCTCTCAAACTTTATAAATTGAGCCTCTTTGCACTTGTTTTGGCTAATCACATTCTCTTATTATTTTCATTATCTTGTCATTTTGTCATATCATATCATCATCTTGCTTTCAATTGTAGATACATCTTGTCAAGATCAAGAGCTACAAAAAATTCAAATTTATGGAGAAGAAAGGAGAGCATAAGAGCTACACCTGAAGGGAGTTTTGTTATTTTAAATTATTTTATGTTTCAAGTGGCTTTTATGTTTGGATTAGATTTGTTTACATTGTTTTATATGAGATTAGTGGTTCTCTCATTTATGAAAATTTACTCTATTTCTAGTCCTACACACCCAAGCTATAACAGGTAATAATATTGCCAACAATGTTTGTCCCATATCCTACAAAAGGATTATCCTTACAATCTACAATTATGTGAGTACTATCCACTTGCATATATTTAGTACCAATATCGATATGATGAGGTGAGTAAGTTTGTTGGGTTTTCTCAACCTCTTCTTCATCATCACTAGGAGTACTAGCCTCAACATATGTAGGACTCATTGTTTCAAGCTATGCACTTTCCTTGGTGACTTTAGGCATGGAATTCGTATACTTCAATATGGCTTCTTTAGTTTCCTTCTTTACCTGTTCATATTTGTCTTCCATAAGAAGAACTTCTCTTCTTTTGTTCCTTTATAAAGACTCAATTCCTTTCAAAATATTTTTGATGTCCTCCTTATTGCTAACTTCACACAATTTCTAAATCATATTCTCTCTCTCTCAGCTTGGTGTCTTCCTCTGCTACTCTTTTCTTTCTATTTAATAATCTATTATATAGATATCTCGGCATCTTATTTTGAATATTGCCAAATCTTGCATTCCTCAAAATCATGTTTCTTACAATAACATTCTCTAACTATCTCCTATCCACTATAATACTTATTAAACTAAACAAAATTGTTATTATTTATAATCTACATATTTATATTTTCAACTTTAGGCTTCCAATATTTCTTACTAGTTGGTGTCCTTCCTTCTCCAACAACCTATTCTACTGGTTTTTCTTCAATCTCTTCATTAGATTCCTCAGAATCACTAATTTGTAGTATGTTTCTTCTCTTTCTAAGTCCACTAGGGGTCTATTTGACCCTTTTCTTGGGAGTTGGTGTTGGTTCTTTCTTAACCTTCACCAATCTCTTAGATTTCCTCTATGTAGATGTTGATGTCACCTCAACATCATTAGATTTCTTCTTTGCTAACCAGATTGTACCTTGATAGTTCTAATTATGCAACTACTACCTAAGGTGTAGTAGGTATTTGTGAGGTAGGTATTGCTACTAACACATCCATAGATGGTGCTACAATAGCAATAGGTGTGGCTATCAAAACCTTAGATTGCCCACTAGCTTTCATTTCCATTGTTATGCCTTTAATTTCATTGAATTATTCTCTTGTCATGTCTGACTCCTTATGAATGGAATCTATATCTCTTTACTATGAATCTCAGAGTGACCTTCCCTTATATTTTCTTCATAGGTACCCCATCTTTGACATTCAATGTCCCTTTTAGACTGCAATATAATCTTTGCACATCCTTCAATGAGTTTTCACTCATTTCATATCCCATGGGTTCAGTAAACTTTACTTTAGGTTCCACTACTTCCAGACAAGTAGTGTCAGTCTCTACCATGAAAAATATTTCATCTTTATATTTCTCCACCATAGAGGGAGGGATTCCATATCTTTTATTCATTTCTAATTGGAATCTTTTCATTATCATATTAATGTCTTTATCTCTGACATCTTCAAGTCTTTCCCTATAGCACTATTTGACCATCATTATTGAACACTCATTATTGTTCCAATTTTTCATAGTGGGAAACTATTTGGTTGCATAGAAAATAGATGTGTTGATAAGTATTTGAATCCAAAAATTGTATTCTTAGATTTCCTTAGCTTTGCAATGTTATCCAACAACTACACTTTGATAATTTTGCACATGTTTACTTACTTCTTCTCAAATGCCATTTCATAAGCCACATGTAAAAATCTTGTTGGTACCAAGTTCACTCTAGAACTATGATTTAGTTTATATCCTACAATCTTGGTTAATACTCTTACTCCATTATCCTGGATTGAGTCAACTCTCATGTTCATTTCATCAAACTTAGCCATCAAGTTTATCTCGACATTCTTCCTCACATTCCTATCATTTACTAGATTACATCCTTCATTTCTTTAACCTGTGACCTTATGGACTAGGGAATTATCAATTACAATAGGTACATCACCTATCCAAAAAAATTCTTCATGGATTTTTTTAAGAATAATTTTGCTCCACTCATGATTTTTGAATTCCCTATAAAGTAGATACTTAATTAGGTTTAGTTCATTTAGGTATGCATACTTAGATTTTAGGGTAAGGTCTCCATTACATAGAAATTCTAAATCTTATTTAATATCTTCATCTCCAACACTCTCAAATGTATCTTCTAATGTCTTCTACATGAAGCAAATTTGGCAAGATTTGAGAAAATGCTCCTAACAGATCATCAAAGAGAGACAAATGAGTGCTTCTTGAATTTGTACCTAGGTCTCTCACTTATATCAAAAACTAACTAGCTTTCCATATTTCTAATTTTTGATACTAAAAATTCCAACTCAAAGCTTCATAAAATACTTTTAATATCATGTATTAGGGGTTCTAAAACTTTGTACTTTGAATGCTTCACTTCGCACTTGTGTTTGATGTCTAACTGCTCTCAATTTTCTCCAAACTCTTTGAATGATCAAGTGGTATTGAATATCTTACTTACAATCCTTAAATCATTTCAAATTTAACTTCACATTAAATGTGCATCTATTTCATCTTCAAAAGTTTTTGTTGATTACCTATAAACATATTTTCTTCTATATGACTTACTGCAATCATCAAAACTCTTACACACTCGACCATAGCTTACTCTCTATGTCATCCACCTTCTATTGACTGTGTAACTTATAATTCAGATCCTATCATCAAATTTTTATTAATTGATGCTCTATCTCTATTAGAAATTCTTAATTTAAGTAGGATGAGTCACAAACAACTATTGATTTCAAGATTCCGTTAGGTGCATTGAAATACTACTCTTCCAAAATTGTATGAGAGCTTTCTAGATTAATATCTTTCTCAAATGCTTCCTTGAATTCATCAACATATTCTTTAATTAATTCCCTATGAATTTTGTTCCTTCCATTATCATTTCTTTTTTCATTTATGTTATTGTTCCTTCAATAATTAGGATTCCTATTGAAGTTCATATATCTATTCTAACAAATCTTGATGTGTGTCCAAAGTTATTTCATAACTAACATACAGGTACATTCCTTCTCTGATTTGTTCCATTCTGACTTTCAATTGCTTTTTAGTTCCTTGCAATATGTTCAAGATTGTTACATTTGTAACATACAACTTGTTTCCTTTCACCATTAGATTTCTCTCCATCAGTAGATCTACTTTGTGATCTTCCTCTCTCATCACCTCCAAGGTTAGTATTCCTAAACATTCTACCATTCCCATTATTAGAATCAAACTTAGGTTTCGAACAATCTATTCCTTTATGTCCATAACCATGAAAATTATAACAATAGAAATTAGTGATAGGTGTAATAGACTTACCTGTGCAATGTCTTTTCATATGACCAACTTCATTGCATATGAAACATCTACCTTTGAATTCATGTGTAACTTCATTCGATGATTCAACTTGCTTAGGTTCATCAAATTCTTTAGGGGACTCAACAACTAGATCTAGTTCTTTTCTAATTTCAACTTTCTTGGTAGATTTTTTTCCAAAAAGATATCCAAGGCCTATTTTTTCATAATAGGGTCTCTGATAAAATATCCACTCATCAATTTTTTCACCACTAGAATAGAGGTTCTCTAATTTTTTCTTAACTTGTTCTATCTTAATAGAGTCTAATTCATATGTTACTTGACTTAACTGGGATCTAAGGTCTGGATTCTCAATTTTTAGACCTGGTTCAATTTTCCTATCATCTTTCTTAAGAATTAACTTAAGTTCAACAATTTTAAACTCATTCTCTAAAATCTCATTTTGTTTCTTGGGGATTCCTAGTTCATCATTGTCACTAATATGCTCATTTGATTCCTTTCTCAAATTTAGATAATCAATCTTTTCTTTTAGTTTTCCAATGTGAAATTTTGCATCCTCATACCTATCTTTTAGGTTATCTCTTTCTTCAATAAGAAGATCAATTTTCTCAAGAGCTTCTTCAAGATTTATCTTTAACTGTTCCATATCTATAGGCATCTTACTCAAGTTGCTAAGCCCCTCCCGAGTAACTATGATTTGATACCAATTGTTAGAAATAAATAATACTGAGAGGGGGTTGAATCAGTATTCTACAAACTTTTTCCTACAAATAGATATTTTTAATTACTTTATAACTTGCATATGAAAGTAAACCAAGAATACTAAACTGTAAATATAACCATACATAGAGAGAATCATAATACTATTATTTTTTAACTAGGGATACCCTAGCCAATGGAAAACCTTAGTGGGGATGACACCCACAAGATGATCCACTTAACAAAAGAATCATGTTAAGGATATTGACCTTGTTAGGAGTCTGTGAAACACATATAGTGTCTCGATTCCTTGTTAGAGAACTAGGCCCTGTTAAAAGCATCAACCCTATTAGGAGTTTCTTCAAACATATTAGGAGTTTCTTCAATCCTGTTAGGAGTTGTTAGAGAAATTACAAGGAATACAAGAAGAGCCCACTACCCTAACATGTAACATACAATCGAGTTTCTTTAAAAGAATATATATATACATATAATATTTTTTTTCCATTGTACTTCAAACTTTCTCAAATCATACAAAGATTGAAAATATATCCTTCACAATAGTTTGCATACATATCACATTTTCTTGATTTCTTCACCTCACATCACATAACTTGTCATAACTCCTTAGCTACACAAGATATGATCTTTACTTATACCTTGAAAATAATAATAAATCTTAATCATTCAGCCTTGATACTTTCACATGCTTGACTAACTAAAAATAACTTTGGGTAAACATCTAGGATGTCATCCTATCATGGTTAAGTAATTATTTTGTTTTCAAAATAATTCCTTGAGTTGTACACTTCAATTTAATGATGTTCTCTATTTTTCTCTATTAATTACATGTGTTGGTAATCCTTTTGTAAAGTATGATGTATTATTCATACAAATCTACACACTGATATATGTCATCATGATAGTATCATCTATCACTCCTCAATTGTGCATGAGCTAATTTGAAGTTTTTCATCTATACATACCATATCTATCTCTATACTACTGAAAACTATCTAGCACTTAGAAAATTTTCTAGTTCTAGTTACATCATAAAATACCAAAATGGATATGCTTCCATAAATGAAAATACTCATATATCTACCTACCCATATTGCCAATAGTCTTTTGACATATTTTCCAACACAGGTAGTTTCCTTCTTGGTTCTTGTTTAGATTCATTTGGAAAAATAATCTCCATCTCATTTCCTCTTCTTTGTTTAGGTTTTGATTCAAATTCTAAATTCCCAACATTCACTATCTGATGTTCAACATTTCTTGTCTATGGCTTAGCATCTTCAGTCTGTTTCTATACACACAATCTTAGATTTTTGACAATTTTCATTTGCAGGTCATCAATTCCCATCTGATGGGAACTTGTACTTTGACTTGTTTGTTCACTTAAAGTGTTGGAAGAATCATCATCGACATAGATAAATGTACTATAGTCTTCAATTTCTTCAATACATGAAGTATCATCTCTTTTTGCAAACTCATCAACTCTCACATTTTCACTTTCCACAACTTTGTTAATGTTACAATTTAAACACTTATAAGATATTCTTTTAGTGGAATAACCTAGGAATATGCCTTTATCACTTTTTACATTAGGATTTACATTCTTATTATATTTTAGTATATGGCATTTTCTACTAGATATTTTGAAATATTTAACATTGGCAGCATAGCCATATAATAGTTCAAAAGGTGTAGCATTTGTATGTTTCTTGACTTGAACTCTATTCATGGTGTATACAATAGTACTAACCACTTCTCTCCAATATTTTGGTGACATGTTCTTTCCCATCATTAGTGTTCTTGCATAGTTCATTATTGATCTATTTCTCCTTTTAGCTATCCCATTCTGAGGAGGGGTCCATAGTGTTGACATCTAACCTTTGATTCCTCTATCATTATAGAATTTATTGAACTGTTGTGATATGAATTCACCACCTTTGGAAAATCTCAAAAACTTTAGACTCTTCGTTTTTTCTTTTTCAACTTTGGATAGTTACCACTTGAATAACATGAATAGATTTCCACAATTAGTAATAGTAGAGAGATGCATATTCTAGATTCAATTGTGTTCCATATTTTTGCATCAATATTTCATATCACACTCTATGATCCATCATTAGGATGAGAAGAGCTACAGGAGATAAATGATTAGTTGTAGACTAGTTAGATAATATATATACCCATGTCAAGATGTGGGAAGAAAAAGACCAAAAAGATCAAGGAAACACAAGGTCAACCAAAAGAAAGAAGAAAGGTCAATGCCAAGAAAAAAGTTGAAGAAGATATGAATTATTAAAATTATATTAAAGTGAGCCAACATAAAAGAAAGGTAGGATAGATAGAGGGGAAGGGAAGGGGGTGAGGGGTAAAAAGGAGGAAGGTAGGAAGTAGAAGGAAAGGGGAAAATGGGCTATCTTATCTTAGCAAGTAGAGGATGTCATGAGGCACTAATGCTCCAACCATCATCCCTGTTCAAGTTGGATGGGTTTTTGTGAATTTCTATTGCTTCCCCAAGCTTCCTTTTGAAAAATATTTCTTCCCTAGAGAGTACTTGAGTGTTTTCAAGAGAGATGTAATGTTTTGTAGAGAGGGAGTGTTCTGTAAGGGTGGATTTGAGAGTCTAGTCATGGTTAATGTTAGCACTATGATCTTTATTTCTAGTGTTGAATGAATGACCCATTTCTCCTATGTATGGATCACCACAAGAGCTAGAAATCTTATAGACCCTCAAGTCTAACAAGATGTCCCTTTGGTCCTTGAGGGGGGAAGCAATTTTTGAAGACATGAAAAGAATTAAATAAGCATCAAATGCCTTTCTTGAGAAGAATCTTGGAAATTTTGTAGGAGATACCTTCAATGTAAGGAATGGAAGCCCTAAGGACAAAATGACAAAGGATGGGTTCAGATATGGAGAGAAAGTGATATCTGGCTTGGTTGAAAGATTTAGAGATTTTCTTGTTGGTGTACTAGTTCCAAATAAAGACTTGAAAAATATGGGTCAACTATTAGTTAAGGTAATACTTTCCACAAATGTGATAAGCTTGTATGGTGAGGGTTTTAAGGATGCCTAGATTTTGGCTAGGGTGGTGATGAGAGAAAGCATGTAGATAATGATCTGTATGGGTTGTCTTGCGATAAAATTTGTGACCTAGGGACCCATCTAACTTATTAATGAGAAAAATATCAAGGAAAGCTATTTGATTACTTGGTTTAAGCTCCTTGGTGAAAGAGATGCATTTGACAAGTTTATTAAGGTGGGCATTGAATTCTTCTAACTTATACAAGCCATGAGGCCAACAAACATTAGTGTCATCTATATAGAGCTTCCACCACTTAGGTTTAAGAGGGAAGGAAGAAAGATAAACTTCTTCAAAATGCTCCATGTAAAGGTTTGTAATAACAAGTGATAGAGGGGAGCCCATCGCTACTCCATCCACACACTCATAGATGATATCTTGGAATGAGAAGAATGTGGATCTTAAAAAAAGCTCAACAAGGGAGGCCATATCATCATTAGTTTTTTTCCTAACAATCTCAATGGTGTTATGATGGGAACCTTAGTAAAGAGAGTGACCACATCAAAGGTCACTAAGATGTCATCATTATCTAGCCTTTTGTCCCTGATAAGGTCAAAAAAATGGCTACAGCCTTTGATGAATGAACTAGTTTCACTTGTGAGCTACAAGACTAATTTGATAAGGTGAGAGGCAATTTTATAGGTTGGGTAACCTATGGTATCCACTATAGGTCTCAAAGGAATTCCATCATTATGAATTTTGGGGAGACCATAGATGCAAAAAGTTACCTCCTTCATGGGAGATAGGTGTTTCTTGGTTACCTCATTAAAGGAAGTGAAGGACACTGCCAAATTTACCTTTTTAAGTATCTTAGAGCATGGGTTACATGAAATGATTTTATAGCTACTGGTATTTGTTAAAAGATCTATCATTTTAGCTACATAATATGATTTTTTAAGAATAACTATCGCATTCCCCTTGCCTACTTTGGTGATAATAATCTCATTACTTCTCGCAAGATTCTTAAAGGCTTGGAGCTCATAACTATGAATATTTCTCCTAGGTGGTTTCGCATGCCTTAGTGCTATTGAATAGTCTTGGCAAACTTCCTTACCAATATTAGGAGGGAGAGAATAAACCAAACTTTCAATCTTAGTCAAGAAAAGAACATGAGGAATAGAATGAAGTTTAAACCTCATTTTAGAAAATTGAAAGTCAACTTGCCAATGGAAGCTTTGGAGAGGTTAATGACTAGCATATTTTCCAATCTTGCACTAAATGAGAAAGGTTTGAGACACCAGTGCTAGTGGACTCCAGGATGGAATAAGAGGGTGGAAAAGTTCTTGACACAAAATATTTGAAGAGGAGGAGAGGAAAAAATTGAGACCCAAGGAAATAGAGGGGGCAGAAAGATGCAAGGCAAAGGTTACTATTGTAATACCCCAAAATTGCCACATTTCCATGTTAAACCAACTCTAGTCTATTTAATCAATCCTAAGTCCTATTTAACTAGGAAATTCTAATTCTAATAATCGCTACTTGACCTAAGTGTAAAATGAAAAAAAACCCTAATCTACATTAATTACACTCTTTATTTAACTCCTAAGTATTGACTTGAATTAACTACACTAAACCTATTAATTAAGTTTGATTTAATTACAAGTCTTTATACTATAATTAAATTAAAATTACCTTTTAGCTAATGTAAAAGGGAATAAAATGTATTTGGATTTAAATAGATATATCCTCATTTTAATTTAGTGAATTCAATTACTAATTAATTAAGATTATGCATTTATGAGGTCATATCCTATTTTATTAAAATAATTATACTCCAAATTCTTCTCTTCAGTTTAGAGATGGAAAGTCTAAGTGAATTGGAATTAGAGATGGAATTAATTTAGTTAACTCTTTCTCACACTAAGAAGAGGCTTTGTTTAATTCTCCATGACATTCAGAATTGAATCAGTTAACTTGATCTACACAAGGAAGTTTCCATTCCAATTGAATCTCATTTCCAATCTCAACCATCCATCCAAATTGATCATAATTGTTGATTGATCTTAGAATTTTATTTAAGAGGCCTTCAATTCTTCATTAAGGAGGTTTAATTGATTTTGCATCAAAATTATGCTGAAATACTCATTTTCTCATACATTCATAGCTTGTCATTTTTCTTGCATTACAATATCATTCTAGTGTTAAAATGCATCCATTTAGAATAATATTCTCTTTTTATTTTTATCTTAATATATGCATTATATATAGATTAATTTGTGTATCTCATATAGATTAATTTGGCATTCTCATATAGATTAAATCCTTTGTTCTAGATGTTTGGTTGCTAGCTTCTCAGTCTGAGAGTAATAGCATAATCAATCTAGTTAGAAGGTAATAGATCAAATTGTTGGACATCTCAGATGAATAATCCCATGTTTATTTTGGGATGATCCCCTAGATAATTATCATGTTGAAGTATGTGAAGATCAAGACCCACATTTCTTGCATACATTTTTGGTGCCCACCATGGGGCTGAGAAATCAAAGTTTTTGGCCTCATCTATTTCTTTTTTTGCATTTTTTATTATTTTTTCACCATCATTTGTATAGTACTCTAGTTTCTCACATGAAAATTCTCATTTTTGTGTGAAGAATCTAAGATTTTGCCTTGTGCTGCACTTCCTTGTGTGAAAAGGTGTATAATTGCATAGTTTCTTGTGCAGTAGACACCATTTTCTCACGTGGGCCTGTGTAGGGTTTTGCACAAAAATCCATATTACTAAATGCATAGTAAAATTTTTAGATTTGGTTTTTATCATCATGATTTAGCTAACAGTAGTTTTTGAAGCATTTTCACTTTCGGATTCATATTTTCAACAACTTTAGAATGGTTTGCTAGATGCTTGTCAAAGACACCTTATTACAAACCCTTGAAATAATACTAACTATTTGATTGTAGGATATTTTTTGAAGACATGCATGTCAAAGAATCAATTCAAACCCACTAAAATGTTGTATTTTCTTTACTACTATCTTACACATAGTTTAATAGGGCTTGTGAACTCTATAGGGTGCTAGACAAAGGAATAGGGGAGTATGCTCTTTACTACTTGGAAGTGATGCCCGAGAGTAAATCTGAAACCTAGACACCTTTAAAAGATGGTACCCAAGGGAGGCAAGAAAATTAGTGGTTCTCTTGTATGAGTCTTTTCTATGAAAGGATGATGACTTCCTTTTAGGAAATCAAAATCTTGAGAAAAGACAAGTTGGGATCAATAAGTTAACTCAGTGATGAATATGTCTTGCATGTTTGTGTAAGGTGATGAGGTAGAGGAATATGTTGTTTCCCCTTAAGGGAAATAAGAAACTTGGACCCTTACATCCAAACCACTAGTCTAAGTCAACCTTTTAGAGGGCTTGCAGAGCGACCCAACCTCTAGGAATGAACCAAGTGAGTGCACTCCTTTTGCTAGAGATTCCAACTCACTATAATAAAGAATATTTGTTGAGAAAAAGACTCCAAAGCCATGTCAATTCCCTCTTCTTCATTATAATATCACATATGAAGAAGAGACTCTATATACTGCACTAGTCAATGTCGACCTCAGCCTTACTAGTCAAGTGTATGCACTTATAGATGTTGGTGTGGGCTATTGGCCTCAACTTGATTTGCAAAGCCATTGGGGGTTAATATGAATGGAAGCCAAGTAAAACCTTTTAGTTAGTTGCTACCCAATTCACCTCCAAAAGTGGGCATATCTTTGTGCAAGAAGGGGGAGTAACCTCTCGTGTAGATACTCACCATAGGCATGTATCTGGACACTAGAAGGTGGCATACATGCTTGACCTCTACCAAAAGGGTACTAATATAGTGTATATGTTATTGAGTCCTTGGAATACACCCAAAACATGAGTGTTGTCTAGTGGGGTGACATGATTGTGTGAGCTAAATGCATGCACATAACTTGTAAGACAAAGGTTTTTATTCCTCTACCATTTTTGGTTATAGGGATAAAGTGTGTCTTTTCAAGTCTTTAAACTTGTCCAAATTATCAAAAAGACAAAAGGTTAAGACTCCTCTATCCCTTTGAGTTGCTTTGCCCTTGGTTGGATTATTTTTGACTACTAATTACTTCCTGTATTTAAGAAAAACTATCTATTTGGAAACCAAAACATTGTCCAAAACTTGAAAACTATATTGATATCTGTCTAGAACTTGTGAACACAATCAACCTTCTATTTAGAACTGTTGAAACCATTGAAAATCTCATCAAGTTTAGTCAAAAAACTATTGGTTTGGTCCTTTCCTCACACCCAGTTCTACAAATTTTCATGTGAGAAAACTCCCTATTAGCGATTCCTTGCATGACTTTGTACAAGTCCTCGCATGACTCTTTGCAAATCTCCACACAAGATTTTTCCAAACATTGTTTACTGATGCCAAAATTCTATCTTTTTATCAAATTTTCAACTCCTCGCATGACTTTGTGCAAGTTCTCATGTGAGAAAATTGGTCAAAATTTGCTATTCTGAATCTTCTCCTAGTTCATTATACTTTCTTGCATGGTTCCTTGTGAATCCTTATGTAGGATCTTGTCTTGAAACTATCAAATTATTATATCAAAGTTATCTACACTTGAAGTTTAATCTATGTCTACACCATTTTATCACTTCTCTATCTACAAATAGTGTCAAATGATGACTTCTTGCTTAGTTGATAGCCTGTGATCTACACATAAACTAGTCTCCTCACTCAGTTATTTGATTCTATCCCTTTTTGTTTGTTATACTTTGTGTCATGATAGTCATAAATCTTGGTTGTTCTAGCCATTAATTAGATGACTCGTACCTAAATGTAAAACACTCTTATGTCACTTTTGAGGCTACATTCTCATGTGGTCCTTATCTAAAATTTTGTTTTTTATCATTGTCTATGATTGTGACAACAAGAAGTAGAAACATTTTTTATCCCCATAGACTTAGACAAGGGAGAGCTAGGGGTTGTAATCATGGAAGAGGCTACTTCTTAGCTTATACATAGTCTATATCTAGTACATCTAGTAAGGATTCTTCATGATCTTCTTCACCTAGTAGATCACCTCGTGTTTAGAGAACATTTTCCATAAACATACAACAAACCAGGAATCCCTTGTATCAAGAGGACTCTAAAACTACCAAAGGATATATGTCTCCAAATAACATAGCTGAATTCTTATTTAAACAACCTTTTCAACCAACATAGACTGAAACTTATCACATTACTAAAATGGCTAATCAAAACCCATAAAATGGAGAATATAGTGGAGAACAAGATCACCATGGGAATGAAAGACATAAGGAACCTTTTACTAATGAGAATGAGTAAAACATAGAGATGCTTCCTGAACATGTTGAAACATTTTTTATGGATAAACATTTTTAGAAATTCATGGAAATCTTTCTTAAGAAAGAGAAAGAGAAATACTTTCTAAGACTTTCTCAAGAGGGGGCCAAGCTACTTCATCACTTTAATGTCAAAAAAATCCTTACACCTAAAGAGAGAATTGAAATGTCTATATTGCAAAAACAACTGAAGATCATGCAAGAACAGTTAGCCCAAATGATGCATGACAAGGACACACTTACAAAAACACACACCTTAGAAACTCTTTCTCCATTTCCTTTTGACAAAAGTATAGACATGCCTCCTTTTCAAAGAGGAGTTGAGTTACCTAAGTATGATAAATACTTTGGAACTTTTTATCCCCAACAACATTTGTGGAAATTTGGTGCCTTTTCTATGGAATTTATGCATAATCAAAAATATCTCACGTGTCTATTCCCAAGAAGTATAGGTGGTCAATCCATGGAATGGTTTTCACGGTTACCTCCTGGTATCAAAATATTTGATGAGATTGCTAGCCTATTTGTTCAATATTACTCCTACAACATACAACATCCAATTAACATACGAGACTTGTGTAATCTTAAATAGAAAGTTGGGGAACCTTTCCTCACATTCCTTTAGAGATGGAGAAAAATTTACACAAAATATTCACGAAAGATCCTAGAAACAAAAAAACTAGACATCTTTACGAATAATCTTCTACCTAACTTTGGGTATAAAATTCAAGTTCAAGGTCCACACACCTTTGAAGACATGGTGACACAAGCTATCTAGATAGAGGAATTCATGGTCAAAAAGGGTGAAATAACCCTTCAAAAGGACACTAAACAAGGATCAAATTCTAGCAAATACAAGACCAAGTATGTGAACAAGAACCAAGATATTGTGCATGATGAAGTTGTTGGCAACATTACTCCTAAACCTACTAAGGAAACTTTTAATCTTACAGAAAATCTCAAAGCATCTAAAAATATTGACAAGCTCCCTATTGAAAACAAGACATTTGCAAAAAAACCAAATAATTCCTCTTAGGTTAGACACCAAAAATGAGAATATATACCTCTTGGTGAACCTTTGGATATGGTCTATAAGACCTTGCTATAAAACAAGCTTATTTCTCCATTGGAAAACCACATTTTGCAAAAACCACCAAAAAAAAGGTCACAAAACTAGCAATTGCATTAACTTGCATCAAAAAGTTCAAGACTTAATTGATGATGGTGACATTGTTGTGGATGGACATAACAAGAACTTCAATCACAATTCTCTCAAGGAAATATTCATGTCTTATGAAAAAGGAGAAAACTCAAAACAAAAATATCATAACAATGTCAACTATACATACTCTAATGATGACGATGTAATCAACATGGTTGAACCTATTGATTTTTAGTATTGTGATGTTATTACCATTAAGGTAAAATAAGATAACACCAAACCTAAGACACCATTTTTCTTAAGGGGCCTTGCATCCAATACATCTAACAAGGAACCATCATAATCTTGTGCTAATGGTGTTACACATTTCCATGCCAAGTTAGTACTCAAAGGTCATGTGCCTTCTACTCCTAAGCTAGAACAACACATAGACAATTCTGTTGCTTGTCTATCTAGAAAAGAAACAAAAATTACAACATCATTTGTGGCTACTAGCTACAATATCCTTCTTCAATTACAACAAACAAATGCTTAAATAATGATCTTTGAATTGCTCAAAATATTGCCTTCTCATAGGAAAAATCTTGATAAAGCCTTCACTAAGAAAAATGCACCTTAAGATCTTGATCTTGATAGGTTTGAATCTATGGTAGGTCATCTAACCTCACCTTAATATATGTCCTTCTTTGAGGAGGACAAAAATTCACTGATTCATCCACATAACCAACCACTACACATTGAAGGCATGATACACCAAAAATATGTTCATCATGTACTCATTGATAATGGAGCCGGTTAAAACATTGTCTCTAGTACTCTTCTTAGACAATTGGGCTATTTTGAAGAGTCCATTGACCCTCATTGCAATATAACTATCAAGGTATATGATGAATTTGAGAGTAAATCTTTGGGTCTTGTTGTTTTTCCTCTCTAAGTTGGTCCTCAGAAAGGGATGTCACTTGTCAAGTCCTTGATATCCCATTAGCATACAAAATCCTACTAGGAAGATCATGGATATGTGAAATGCAAGTTGTCCCCTCCACTTATCATTAATGCATAAAGTTTCCATTTCATAGCTCTAAAGTCACCATACCTTTGAATACTAGCTATACTTGTAACATGCTGAAATGTGTTGAAAGCTTTGTACCTGATAATAGGGAGTCTATAGACCATAATGATTATAAGTTGAAAAATATTGAGTAGTCACTCAAGCTAAAAGAAAATGGAATGGGTGAATATCACATAGAACCAATTTTGTCTTTCACATCTCTTCTTGAATCTCTCTATTATTATGGGAATCCATTTGAAATGAGGAGACCATTTGTGCTAACACCTCAAACAAAATACAATGGTACCTTTGTTAAAGATATTGTACCTCTCAAGGAGGAAGATGAAAATAGAGCCATTGATGTATGGATATACAAAGAGGAAACTCCAGTTGAACTCATAGAATAGTCTCATGAAATTACTCCTAAAAAGTATGGTCCAGGTCTCAAACTCATGAAATTTTTTGGCTACAAGGGGAATGGTACAATTAGATGCAACACAAATGGTCCAGTTGATCTTGTCAAAGTGATAGCTAGAAGGTCTCGAGATACATCTGGTCTAGGCTTCAACAATATTCCCTTCCATCGAGGAATTGACCAATTTATACCAAAACTTGAGAATTTATCTGAACATGAGTCACAAGTTGAGTCACATGACCATGAGGACAATGTTGACGATGAGGATACTTATCCTTATCCAATTCTTGATGATCTTGCTAAATTCTTTGTAGAACCAAATGACTTTGTACCTCGTGTTAGTACTGTGGATGGTGATAGTGATTCTTCTAAGGACACTATCCAACAAGAAACAAGGAGACTCTAGTCATGATTTAGTCATTGAGTACCTTTTTAAAAATCTAGATGATGATGGAGAATTTTTCTCTATAATTGTTGGGGAATTCTACAATTTATCCCCATGTAGCATAGATTCTCTAGAGTATGAATTCAACTCTCTGTTAGATGCAACTATAGACAAAGATATAGATCAAGTTCATGTCTATGAAAATCAGCTCAAAGTAGGTGAATTGTCTAGGGTTAGTTTGGATGAGTCTCATCTAACTAGTGTCATTGAGTCTTTGATTAATGATGTTACTACTCAAAGGCATTGGAACACACTTGTGGATCAAGTTACTCTAGGTCTCAAATTGCTTGTCCAAGAATTTGATAATTATACTATGAACACAATCAAACCTACCACATTTCTTTGACTCACCTATCTTGAACTCATAGACTAGAATTCTAATACATCTAGTGAAGTCATTACATTCTAGAATGAATATTCTCTTACCTACTACTTAAACATTTTTGAACTTGTAACATCCTCCACCAATGAACAAAGTGTCAACATGACTAAAGTTGACATCAAATATCTTAGTCACACAATTAAAAAGAAAATAAATAGAAGGTCCAATAGTGAAAACCACATTGTGGTAGTATTAAAACCTAAAATAGTAAAAATAAAAGATGTATCCAAAGGTGAAAACCTCTCTAAGGTGCCTAAGGATGATATATTTGATATACTTCCTAGTCATTTTTAGGAAAGATCATCAATATTTATAAAACCAACACACTCAATCAATTTGGGAATAGAGGAACATCCTTACATGATGTACCTAGCATAATCATTATCTATAGAAGAAAAAGAGGAATTCATTGTCTTCTTCCAAGAGAAAAAGATAAATTTTGCATGTACATACTCAGACATTCTAGGCTTGGATCTTGATCTCATAATGTACCATCTATCTATTGTGCCATGAGTTAAACTGGTAAAATAAAAACTTAGAAAAATGCATCCTCATGTTGCATTACTTATAAAATTTGAATTGGATAATGATCATGCTGAATGGATATCAAACATTGTTCCATTCTCAAGGCATGAAAAATCAATTAGGGTATGTACAGATTTCTAAGATTTGAACTTAGCATGTTTGAAGGACGATTTTCCACTCTCCAACATTGATATGATAGTGGATATGATAGCAGGATATGAAATGTACTCACTCATGGACAAATGTTCTCATTATAATCAGATTAAAATTACACTAGAAGATTAGGAAAAGACTAATTTCACTTGTGTATGGGGAATGTTCTATTGGAATGTGATGCCATTTGGTCTAAAAAATGTTTTTGCCACATATCAGAGGGTAGTTATTACAATTTTCCATGATGTGATGCATAAGACCATGGAGGAAAATGTCGATGATACCTTGGTTAAGAGCACAAAATTCAACACTCACCTTCAAGATTTGGGACCCATTCTAGACCGTATGGAGAAATTTAGTCTAAGACTTAACCCCAAGAAATGTGTATTTGGTGTAACATCTAGGAAACTACTTGGTTACATTGTCTCTATAAAAGGAATCAAAGTCGATCTAGAGAAAGTTCAAGTAATCATGGATATGCCTCTACCCTTTAATATTAGTTAGATGAGGTTCTTACAAGGAAGACTTCAATCCATTCACAAATTCATCTCATAGCTAGTGGATAGGTCACAAACTTTTAACAAGACTCTGCATAAAGGTGTGAAATAAAATTGGAGGCAACATTTTGACTAGATTCTAACAAAAATAAAGCAATACCTTACTAATCCACTAATCTTGATTCCTCCTATCTATGGGAAGCCTCTTATCTTGTACATCTCAGTAATAGAGTCATCTCTTAGTATCTTTCTAACTCAAGAAGACAATGCTAACAAGGAAAGAGATATTTACTATCTGAGGTGCACATTGATTCCTTATGAAATGAATTATAGCATCATTGAGAAGGCTTGCTTAGAAGTCATCTTTGCTTCCCAAAAGTTGAGACACTACATGGTTTCTCATACTATGTATTAGTTGCTAAAATTGATCCACTGAAATACTTACTCAACAAGGCAACTAATAGGAAGGTTAGCTAAGTGGGACATGATCTTAAGTGAGTTTGACATTCAATATGTTGAAAGAAAGGCTATCAAAGGACAAGTGATCACTACTTAATTAGAAAAAGCACAAATGTAGAGTCTTCTTCCACTAAATATTAACTTCTTTAATGAATCAATTCTAATGCTCACACATCAAACTTGGGTGATGTTCTTCGACGGTTCCTTTACACAGTAGGGATCCAGTGTTGGGCTCTTATTCATAACACCACAATGGTATTCAATACCTAAGGAATAAAAGATTTTGTTTCCTTATACAGACAACATTGTAGAATATGAAGCCCTAATTAATGGCATAAAGATTGTAGGTTAATGGATAGTGGATGAATTAAACATCTTTGGTGATTCACAGTTCATAATCAACTAGGTCAATGATGTGGATTAGATAAAGGATGATAAATTGATCCCTTATAAATGCATGGTGGATGCCTTGAAGAAATAATTTGTTCATATCACTTTCCAACAAGTTCCTTGGGTAGACAATAAAGTGGCCAATGCAATGGCTACTCTTGCTTCCATGTTACAAATGCTAGAGAATAATCTTTGACATCAGCTCCTAGTGGAAATGTTACTCTACCCTGCATATAATTCCCATGAATCTTGAATGATCTATTTTATTATAGGACATGACTCATCCCACTACCACCATTTATACTCTTATCTACATGACCAAACCATCTCAAACAATCTAACCTAGAATGAAAAATGTCACCTTATCTACAATGCTTCACATTATTTTATTATTGTTGATGACTTGTTTAGGAGAGGTCTTGATGGAACACTCTTTAGGTTTTTAGAACCTAATGAGTCAAAATGCACATTAATTGATGTACACAAGGGCATTTGCAGATCTCACTCTAACAACTTGACACTAGCTTGTAAAGTTATTAGAGTTGGTTACTATTGGCCTAATATAGAGAAAGAGGCAATAAAATATGACAAGTCCTAGAAATAATGCCAACTCCATGGAAATCTGATTCATGCTCCAACCAAGGAGCTAATTCCATATATCAAACTATGACCATTCCAATAATGGGACTTTGATCTTGTGGGTCAGATTCATCTTTCCTCTTCAAATGGACACAAGTTCATCATTACTGCAACAAACTACTTCACTAAGTGGATAGAGGTAGTCCCTCTCTCTATAGAAAATGGAAAAATTGTAGCTTTATTCATTATGAATTACAATATATGTAGGTGTGGTGTACCTTCCTCCATCATTACTAACAATGGAGGACAATTTAAAAACAAAGATCTCAAGGAGTTGTGCAAAAAATTTAGAATCACACAACATTGGTCTTCTATTTATTACCCCTAGGGTAATGGTCAAGTGGAAGCATCCAACAAGGTGATCCTTAAGATCTTGCATCACACAGTTAAAAAAAATATAGAAGGGACTAGCACCTTCAAATTAATCCAACTTTATGGGCTTACAGAACAAGTATTAGAACTCTCATGGGTACAACACCCTTTTCTTCGGTATATGGAGCAGATGTCATGCTTCCAATTGAGGTTGAGGTTCCTACTTTGAGAATCTCCATGAAGGTCCTCATTATTGATGATGACTATAGAATATATTGGCTTCAAGAGCTAGAATTGTTAGATGAATGTTGATAAGTGGTGTGTGATCATCTTCGAGCTTATTAGCAGCATATGTCTAGAAGCTACAATAAGAAAGTTAATCTACATTACTTCTAACTAGGTGATATTGTTCTAAGAGAAAACCCTAAGAATTAGCAACAATGGGTATTGAAAAGGAAGTTCAAACCTAATTGTATTGGTCCATACATAGTTACTATAGTGTTTGGATTTGATGCTTACCAACTTTCAACAACTAAGGGAGAGGCACTCAAGGAGCCCATCAACACTCTCCATCTAAAGTAGTTCTACAACTAATTTGATTCCAAAAGCTCTTTGTATATACTTAAAAGCACTGAAAAAATAATTATATTGGTGAAAACCTAGCAAAATGCACCTTGGTAATACAAAAAAATTTGAAAAATCAAAAAATTACAAAAAAAAAATAAAAAGAAAAAATACAAAAAAATGAGAAAAAAAAATAGAATCTCTACCAAGAAGGTGAAAACTTGGTAAACAGGTGCCTCTTGTTTAAAATACTATATATTGCAATGGATCTTCTAGCTCTTGTATAGTTTCTTTCCTACTTTAATTTTTTTCTTTTGTTCATGCATCCATGGATTAAATCTTGTCATAACTTGGGGGAAACACCCTACAATGTCATAGAGATCTCTTGTGTCAGTCATCAGTTGTTCTAACTATGGCTGCCTACTATCACTCATGTCACTCTTGAGATTCCTCTCATAGGAAATCTCTTGTGTTAGTCACCTATTGTCCTAACTGTATCTACCTACTATCGCTTGTGTCACTTTTGAGATTTCTCTCACAAAAAAACTCTCATGTTAGTCACCAATTGTCCTAACTGTGTTTGCCTACTATCACTCAGTTTCCTACTAAGGTTCTTCTTACCAAGATTCATTGTTGACTTCAGTCGCTAGTTTTTCTACCTACATCTATCTACTATTTTCACCCTACTAGAGAGATTTCTTTCATATATGTTCTAAAGGGTATGTGCAGGATCATGGTGTGCCAAAAAGTGGTGATGTGAAAAAAAAAGAGTTTGAAGACGCCTAAAAGCGCTTCAAAATCCGCTCTGACTTTTTTTTACCTATCCAGGAACCAAACCTGGAAGGTTAAGCCGAGCCTTATCAGATATCCGATATCATATCGGATATCCGATTTGATATCGGATATCCAATTTTAAATCCAATATTCGACTAATAATTAAAATCATATAATAGTATGATATATTATTTAATATTATTATTATTGATATAAAATAATAATAATAATATTAAATAATATATCATACTATTATATTATAATAATATTATTATTATTTAATATTATTATTATATTATAATCGTATAATATTATACTATAATAATAATATTATAATAACATATTATATTATAATATTATAATATAATATTTCATATATTATAATATATAGTAATGTAATATAATATATATATATATAATATAATATAATAATATATAAAATGTAATATATATGTTATATTATATATATTATAATATCAAATATCCGATATAATATCGGATATCCGATACTTGTGCATGGATTAAATATAAAATCACAGACCCGCGGCCCTTATTTTCATGCAAATTTGGGCCAGTCAGATCGGATATCAGATAATAAATCGGATATCAGATAGCAAATCGGATATCAGATATCAGGTATGTTCCCCCCCCCCCCCCCCCCCTTGACTCATTTTTAACCTAAATTTAATAGATTTTAACAAGATTTTGTTTGTTTTAGTTGAATCTAGGGTTTTTTTGACAAAAATGGTTAAAATTTAGATTTTTTTTTAATATATATTACGTTTTGCAATTCTATAGGAATGTCTAATCAAAATGATGACACTGAGGCAGGGAATAATATTCCTCGCAACCCACAACCAAATGATCCAGTATCCCCACAAAACTGTCCACCAAATGATCCTCTACCTCCTCAAAACCCTCCTCAAATCGAGGATTTGATAAATGAAAATCTCACTGAGTTGAGAGGTTTGCATAGAACATACAATAATGTACCTGCACTGGCTCCTATGTTATCCACGTTAAACACCATAGTGGATAACATTGAAACTCTTACGAACCAACAAAATGTCGCTCTTCGTTGGCGGGATGAAATGCACCAGATGTTTGATGATGGTTTGGATTATGATGAGGTCGTGGCCCTCAACATAACCAAAGATGATTTGGCAAGCCTTTTTGCTAACCCAAAAATGGGTATACCAGTTGACCCAAAAAAAACTAAACTATCGATTAAATGGTGCACAAATGACACCATACGTGCAAATTTTTGGGACCGTTGGTGGATGGTCTTTGATATCCCTCCACATGGAAATTTATACATACCATTTTATTTCCTTAAAAATTTATATGCAGAATTTGTGTTGAAACTTAAAGTGAACTATTGGAGCATGAAGCCCAACATGGGCTTAGGACTAGGAGCTCCTCAGGATAGACCCTCTTCCCAGCGGAAGAAACTTGGCACTTTTGTCCCCCCCCCTGATATCTCCCCCCCTCCTTGAGTGCAGCATCCAGATATTATGGCAGAGGCTAGCTCTCAAACCATCAGAGCCATTCATAGGCTGAGTAGCCTAATGATATCTCAGGCTAGGTCAGTCTTACCTCCTCGTGTTGATGATGTTGGTGCCAGTTCATCATCGGCTATCTCATCACATGTTTGTGTGCCTCACACTTGCATTACATGCAAGAATATTTTCTTGGGTCCCATAGGTGATCTTCCTGAGTATCATTTTGTATTAGACAAGGATACACTAGACGCACGTGCAGAGGCTACAGACCCTGATGCGAGAGAGGAGGGGAATGTAGAGGCATGGACTCCTTCGGTGTCGGTACATGTATACATTTTTTTGTTATGACATATGTGATTTAAAGTTAATTTTTATAATAGATTAATTTTAATTTTTAAGCCATACTGACTTTTACATGTATGTGATCTTCATTCATGTTTAGTTGATGAACGAGGAGGAGCTCAGACAGATAGATGATGCTACACTCTTGGCCATTTCATTTGGCCTTGAGACATCTACGGTACATTATGTTGTGTTCACATTTATTTTTTCTATTTGATATTGTAGCATATATGGTTGCTAATCTTTCTTTTATCTTGCAGATACCACCTGCCCCAGGGGGACAAAGTACGGGGGGTGAGCCAACATGCATTGACAAAGGAAAGGTAATTAGATGTTTTCTAATTGATTAAATATTGATGCATTCTTGTAAAATGTTTGTGGTAATCTCATTTAATTACATTATTTATTGTATATAGGGTGTGGCTACTGGCGATGAACCTATACAGATTTGGCGTCCTAGATCATCAGGGATTTTCATTCGCACAGAGAGCCCCATTGTATGTATAAGTATCATTTATTTTTTATTTTTTTAATTGATGCAGAAATCCTAAAATCCTAAAATCCTATCTCATGCCCAATTACAACTTTCTTCCACATATGAGTCCAACATTATAACTTTGTATGCTTCCATGAGCCATAATTGGTGCAAAGATTGCCCAATTGACTTCAAGAGATGTTCCATGACCTCTGTAATGCCTTGGATCTTCAATGTTCCCCTGATGAGCATGGGATGCTCTTGCATCACTTATCTTCATAAATAAATTCAAAACTAATTTCCATGATATTAACAACTACTATTTTGTATCTCATAGGAGACTCCTAGTGCACATGAGGTTCGACAGGATAGTTATGTAGATTTGATGACGCGGCCACTCACTCCTGAGGAGGAGCCTACAATAGTAAGTTGTAGTTTGAATTCATGATTAAATATGTTATAAATTTAGCATGTTATGAATTATAATGTTATAGTTTAAATTGTAGATTCATCTGACAAAGGTATTTGAACATATCCAGCCCACAATCACAGAGGTATCAGCATTGCCGAGGGCATACGAGAGGAGTCCTGAGCGGTGCAAGAGGTCGACGAGAGAGGTATTTATTATGAAATTTTGATAGTATTAATCTCCAATATGGAAAAGATCATTATGCATTTGAGTAATTCAATGTTAGATACGTAGAATCATATAAATTTAGTAGTCTAACTTTGGGTTTTCCTTTTTTATTTATGTAGGAGGCATCCAATCCACCTAGTGCAGCGAAGAGGCTGCATTTTGATCATCCACCAGCACCCTAGGATAGTATAGTTTTCGTAGGATGCATCATGAGACATTTTGAGATGGCATATGCCACATTGTATATAGAAACATTGATATTATACACATTCTGATGGCAGGATCAGCCACATTTTGTATATGGATCTATGTATTTTGATATATATATATATATATATTTGAGTACTTTGTCTATGGATACATGATCTTTGATATATATTTGTGTAAAATTTTGTCTATGGATACATGTATTTTGATATATATTTTTATCATTTACGTGCACAATGATATACATATTAATTTAGTATCTAGTATTGTTCAATTTATCGTGGATCATGTGTCATGCCCTAAATTTTACTAGTAAAAACACAACAATTTTTTTTTTTTTAGCTTATGAAGTCGCATAAGAAATTACATATTGTAAAACAAGGTTATCATTGAATAGGAGTTCAAGACTCATGTGAATAGTGTGAAGGTGTTAACATTTTAGTCACGGGTGGTTTTCAAATAGATTGGATGATAGTCTAGTTCAAGTTAGCGTCACGAGTCAAACGAGCAAGTTCAAGATACAACACTCATAAATTAGTGAGGTAATTCATATCCTAACAAGCCTCTGATACTAATATTCTATTAGGGTCTGTCAGTTGTATCATATGGACTAGATCGTGATTCTAGCATGTAAGGGAAGGGGATCAGAATTACTTATTATCCTCATTACCAATGTACACACATTCATTAATCATTACAATATATATTAATGTGACAATTAGTATATTACTATATCCTCATTATCTATCAACATTGCTTCCTCACCAAATTATTGAGTGCACAACAAGATTGTAAGCAATCTACTAAGTTTTAAATTTATACAATCAATGGTATCACATAACATCTATGGATTGTTATTATCAACTAGTCATTTACAATACCACAAGGAGAAAACTTTCTTTCACATTTTCAAATGATAACAATGATGTCAAAGCAAATTTGTGACTCGTACCAATGCTTTCATAACAATATAAACTCCAAATGAAACATGCATATACAACCTTATCAATATTTTCTTCTACACGTACATTAGGTAACAATGATACAATCTCCTTCCATCACAATGGGGCAACATAAGGGACTTTTCAAAATCATAAGGAACATGGACATTGAAAGATATGGACAATGAGTAGCATGAACATTGTCCAACATGATCGTTGAGAACATGAACAAGCTGGTGAATCCTCCTTCACAAATGAGGGCACAATGTCAAGTTTTCTCATCCAACATCAATCTGCAAGATGATCATTCCAAGACATTTCCATTGCTCCCTTGGACACAAATCTGCATATGCAACACAACAAAATAACAAGGACCATGGGTGCTTTCCACCCAACCATAGGCCTCAAAGAGACCACCCCCGCGCTAGGGAACAAGGCTCAAACTGGGATACACATACAATCTTTCAATGCATAAACATTACATTTCAAACTTGAACAATTTCCCCCCAAGACTATTTCACAATGGCTTCACAGATGGAACCATAAACATAGGGTGAAGGTGTGTTCTAAAATGGAGACTTGCCATACCAAACCATATTTGCAATAAACAATTTTCATGCCCTCTCGGGGCTATCATAATTCACCAAATTTCATGCCCTCTCGGGGCTATCATAAATGAACCATTTAATGCCCTCTCGGGGCCTCCACATTTCCTCCTCCAAACCCACTACCATCAGCTGTAACTCCTCAAACTTCCTTTCTACACCATACTTTCCTTATCACCCCCAGCAAGATATGAAATGTTATGGCATACAATGGAGCCCATACTCCAAGGTTCTCAATACATTTTTTGAACCCAACTTAAGCCCTTCACCCTGGACTTCTCTTCCCTTCCCACAAGGGTGAGTGTAAGTTCCAATCCCATAACAATACTCAAGCACAAAACAAGAAAACAAAACCAAGTAGAAATAAAATAAGAAATTTTGGCAAACACCCCACTAGTTTGGCCAAGACCCTCTAATAAAGCCTTCCCACTAACTTATTTTAGCAAAAAAACTAAGCCACTCCATCCTTACAAACTTGTCTCCTCTAACGGTTCATTGATAGCCCTCACGAGCTCTGAGTTATGACCCTCGAAGGATCGACCTCAAAATGCACTTAGAGCACCTTGAAGACTCCTCGGTACGGGGTGGCCACAAATGATGGATGGTCTTCGTGGCCAGAACAAAGGTGTGACTAGGGTTCACCCTCTCATCTGGAGCTAATGGGACTAACAATTCGATGCCAAGATCAGCGGTTTCAAAGTTACGCTGTGGTGCACCTATGAATTGAGGCACACTGCGAGTTTTGGCATCGAGCGAGATCGTTGTGCTGAATCGAAACGGAATGTAATCTCTCAAAAATGAGATAGTTTATTTTAGGCCTCAAGATCACTGTCCTATAGCATTTGACAGTTCGTCGATAGCCCTCACGAGCTCTGAGTTATGACCCTCGAAGGATCAACCTCAAAATGCACTTAGAGCATCTTGAAGACTCCTCGGTACGGGGTGGCCGCAAATGATGGATGGTCTTTGTGGCCAGAATAAGGGTGTGACTAGGGTTCAACCACCCATCCAAAGCTAATGGCACTGACGATTCGATGCCAAGATCAGCGGTTTCAAAGTTACGCTGTGGTGCACCTATGAACTGAGGCACACTGCGAGTTTTGGCATCGAGCGAGATCGCTGTGCTGAATCCAAACGGAATGTGATCTCTCAAAAATGAGATAGGTTATTTTAGGCCTCAGGATCACCATCCTGTAGCATTTGACAGTTCATCGATAGCCCTCACGAGCTCTGAGTTATGACCCTCGAAAGATTGACCTCAAAATGCACTTAGAGCACCTTGGAGACTCCTCGGTACAGGGTGGCCGCAAATGATGGATGGTATTCGTGGCCAGAACAAGGGTGTGACTAGGGTTCACCCACCCATCCGGAGCTAATGGCACTGATGATTCGATGCCAAGATCAGCGGTTTCAAAGTTACGCTGTGGTGCACCTATGAACTGAGGCACACTGCGAGTTTTGGCATCGAGCGAGATCGTTGTGCTGAATCCAAACGGAATGTGATCTCTTGAAAATGAGATAGTTTATTTTAGGCCTCAAGATCATCATCTTGTAGCATTTGAAAGTTCATCGATAGCCATCACGAGCTCTGAGTTATGACCCTTGAAAGATCGACCTCAAAATGCACTTAGAGCACCTTGGAGACTCCTCAGTACGGGGTGGCTGCAAATGATGGATGATTGTTTGAAGACTACTCCATGTGTCACTATCTTTCTTGGAAAAAAAATTTCTTTTGAACATCAAGCTTGCAATGATCTGATTAGGATCTAGGACTATTACAGAGGAATGCTAACTAATTACATAAAGTTAATTTAAACCTTTAATGAATCAAATTAACATAATTGAAATAAGAGAACAAGAAGATTAAGCTGATAAAAGAGAAATTGAGGGAAAGAAGACGCAAACAATTTGATCTCGAAGTTCATCTGTATGGACTACATCTCCGGGTCCTGCTCCAATAGGGGGACCGATCTGATTAACTCCAATATCAGGTACAATTGTTTACAAAATCACTCCTTTCAAGTACAATAGCATAACACTATTCCAAAGTACAGGACTGATCACATCTCCCTTACTCTCAGCACTTGGACGTTCTCTCCACTTTCTGAATGCTCTCTAAGAGTCTCCTAACCCCCTTTTTTATACAAAAGATTAGCCAAAATAAGGCTATAACAAAATTTACAATAATAGGTCCTTCAATTAATTTCCCCCTCGGAATAACCCTTTAGCCATTTTTAAAAGATTTGGCTTTTACCAATTTTGGGGTTAAAAATAACAAAAAAACCTTATTTTACTAAGGTTGGCGGGATTGAGATAAGAAATAAATAAAAGAATGCACATTCTTATCTCTAAGCGCTAAAATAGCGTAGTGGCGGTTAACTATTTTGAATGGCCGGTGGTGGGCAGTTCAAACCCCACCACTGGCGGCCTTTGTTATCCGAAATTAGCGGCTAAATAGAGTCAAATACAATATCGTGCATTAATATCATTGAATGTGGCTTGCGTTCACTTGGTTATTGGCTAAGCTTTAGAGACTAGAGGTCAAGGTTTCGAATCCCATAAAGTTTTTTGCCACCCGCCGACTTGGCTAAAGAATGAGGTCATGCTGACATCATCCCCATTTATACTTCTTTGTTGATTTCAAACTGCCATATCTTTTACATACGGGCTCCAAATTTGATGAAACGAACGCCGCTAGAAATCTCTTGACGAGATCTTCAATTTGAAATCCATTGTTGTGCACTTTGTAGATGATTATTTTTTTACCTTTTTTATGACCTCTGTACTCAATTTGACCAACCTTTGACTAACTGTAACTTTTGCATATGGACTCCATTTCTGTCCATTCAAATTGCATTGGATTTAGAATTTTGAGAACTTTAACTTGATGCTGATTATTGGAGTTTTCGAGATACTTCAATTTTGACGAAAGTATCCCCCGGATCAAGCCTCCCCACTGAGAATCTTTTGGACCACTGAAAGTTTGGATTACTCGGAAAGAAGGTGAGGGTATAGTTCCCTCACTTTACCAATCTCCATCCATCTTGCTTTGCTTGGATGCATCCCCTTTAATCCCACTCGGAGGTATTCAACTGGTCCTCTTCGTGAAGTTCTGACATTCCTGTCTAGGATAACATCTTCTGGCAATTCTGACATATACTCTGGTGAAAGATCATCAACTGATGGAACCTGAACACTGATGTCTTCATCCAAGATCATTGGAGGCTCATACAACTTCAGATTCTCAACATTGACAACTGAGTAAATTTGCATGTATGGAGGAAGATTAAGGCAAAAAGCATTAGTACCGATCTTTTCCAAGATCTCAAAAGGACCATACCTGATAGCTTTGAGCTTCCTTCCTTCACCTTGCATTCTTTCCTTGCTGATATGTAACCAAACTCTATCACCAACTTGGAAATGGTGATCAATACGATGCTTATCATGGCGAGCCTTGTATTTTGCTTGGCTCTGCCCCAACTGTGCTTCTACTGCCTGATGGATTGCTTGGACCTTTTGGATGAACTTTAAAGCCTTTTCTGCATCATGGCGTCCATCTACAACATCGTTCTTCCCAAAAGGAAAATCCATTGGTGTCTTAGGCAAGTAACCGAAGCAAGTCTCAAAAGGAGACCTCTTTGTAGAAGAGTGTGCCGCATGGTTGTAAGCATGCTGCACATAATGAAGACTTTCATCCCACAACTTAGGATGTTTGCTGCAGTAGCCTCTAAGTAGATGCACAACTATCCTGTTCACTACCTCTGTCTGTCCGTCGGTCTGCGGATGGAAGGCTGTACTCTTCTTCAACTTGGTGTCCATGAGTTCCCACAAAGATGACCAAAATTCCCCTAAGAATCGAGAATCTCGATCTGATACAATAGAAGTGGGTAACCCAAAATGAACCCATACATTTTGAAAGTACATATGAGCAGTTAGTTCAGCAGTAACTTGCTTTTTACAAGGCATTAAAATACACATTTTGCTGAACTGATCAACTACTACATACAAACAATCATGACCCTTCCTAGACATAGGTAAACCTCCCACAAAGTCCATAGACACACTTTCCCATGGACGAGATGGTACAGGTAATGGTGTGTACAAACCCAATTTCCTATTACTTGGTTTTCTGGTTGCACACATTACACATCTTTTTATATACTTAGTGATAGTTTCCTGCATACGAGGCTAGTAACAATACTTTTGTAATTGAGCTAGTGTCTTACTTACCCCGAAATGTCCTGCAATCAAAGAGGTGTGTGCTTCACGGATTACATGTGCTTGTTCATTTCTAGGAATACATAATTTTCCCAAGTGGTACAACAAATTATCCTGCACATAGTAATCTTTCTCTTCTACATGTTTACCTTGGATTAAAGCTGCATAGATATCCTTAAAGTTCTCATCATTAGCATATTGTTCTTGAAAACTTTCATGAACCATAGAACTATTTTGAAGGATTATCAAAGCATTCTGAATAGGAGGTCTAGACAGCATATATGCTACTTTGTTATGGGAACCCTTCTTATACTTAATTACCAAATGAAACTGTTGTAGAAAACCCATCCACCTAAAGTGCCTACTTTGTTGCAACTTAGATTGTGAGTGCAAATATTGTAGTGGTTGGTGATCAGTGTGGATTATAGTTTCCTTTCCCATTAAGTAATGTTTCCACTTTTTAACACTCTGAACTAAAGCATAAAGTTCTTTATCATACGTAGGATAGTTACTTACTGCTCCTGAAAAAGTTTCAGAGTGGTAGCAGACTGGTTTACCTCCTTGCATGAGTACAGCTCCCATGGCAAACCCACTCGCATCTGTCTCGATCTCAAATGGTTGATGTAAATTTGGTAAAGCTAGAACTGGTGCAGTACTCAACTTTTCCTTTAAAGTATTGAAAGCCTTTTGTTGCGGACCTCCCCACTGAAAAGTTGCCTTAGTACTAGTTAATGCATGCAACGGTGATGCAATGAAAGAGAAATTTGCAATGAACTTCCTCCAGTACTGAACTGCACCTAAGAAACTCCTAATTTCTGTAACTGTACTTGGCTTAGGCCATTTTACAATACATCCGACCTTTGCAGGGTCTACTTTCAACTGACCATTCCCTACGACATAGCCTAAGTACACTAAAGATGTCTTTGCAAATTCACATTTTGACATCTTTACATATAGTTTTTCTTTTCTCAGTATATCAAATACTTTCTTTACATGAATTACATGATCATCCCAAGACTTACTAAATACAAGAATATCATCTAAATAGACTATGACAAAGTCATCAATAAAGGGACGAAAGACATCATTCATGACTCTCATGAATGTAGCTGGTGCATTACAAAGCCCAAATGGCATGACCAACCACTCAAAAAGTCCCTGTTTTGTCTTAAAAGCAGTTTTCCAAATATCACTTTCTGCAATTCTTATTTGATGATATCCACTACGTAAATCTAGCTTAGTGAAATAAATTGCATGTTTCAACTGATCAAGTAAATCATCAATTCTAGGAAGAGGGTACCTGTTCTTTACCGTTATCTTGTTCAGAGCCCTATAGTCAATACACATTCTCCAAGTCTCATCTTTCTTTGGAACTAATACAATAGGAGAACCACACGGAGAAGTACTAGGACAGATAACTCCTTTCTCGACCAGCTCTTGAACTTGCTTCTTGATTTCTTCATTCTGCAACACTGATAAGCGGTACATGCCAATATTAGGAAGTGGTGCATCTTGCTACAACTGAATCTCATGTTGTATCTCTCTCTTAGGAGGCAATCCCTTTGGTTCCTGAAACAAGTCATCGTAAGCAGAAACAACTTTGACCATTTCAGCCTTATGTTTTGGATCACATCCCTTAAATGCCTCAGATGTTTCATCTTCTGTGGCTTTTACAAGCATTAACACAAAATTCTTACTAGAGTTGACTAACCTTTTCATTTGACCAGCATTGACTAATGCCAGATTATTCTTAACCTTATGTGCTCGTACAATGTATTCAATCTTGTCTTTAAACAAATGATATTTATTTTCCCCCCTATAGAAGATAGCTTGGCGATCATACAAATAGGGACTCCCAAGTACAAGACCACAAATATCTAAAGGGACTACATTAGCTTCTATCTCATCCACAAAGTTTGCAGTGATAGCAAATCTTAATTTGCATTGTTTAGTTACTTGTAACTGTGCATCATTGCAAACCCATCCAAGAGGATATGGTTTTGGATGAGGTGTTGTAGTCAAATTAAGCTTTTTAACAACTTCTTCAGATATCAAATTAACTTGAGAACCAGTATCAAATAATGTATCAACCTTAGTATGCTTGATAACAACTCGGATGTGAAATAATTCATTCCTTTGCTTATCATTCTTAGGAGAAGATTCTTTACTTGTACTTGCACTTATGCTAGAAGAACTTGGAGCTGATGAAAGAGATATACCTTTTCCTTTACCTTGAATTTCGGTAGCAACAATCTTTGTCTCATCTCCGGAGTCAGATCCAAGATCTTGTTGAATTACAGCGGCAGTTTTTTGTTTACCTTTGTTTCCACCATATCGCTTTGGTCTCTTTTCAGGATGTAACTTCCAGCACTTAGAATCATCATGCCCTTCTTTCTTGCAATGTGAGCATGTGGGTTTCTCACCCTCTTTCTTTATTGTTGCTGTCTTTTTACCCTTTCCTTTGCCTTTGGACTTTTCCTCAGACTTAGATGGATTTTTATCAGACTTGTCAATGAAAGTACCCTTACCCCTTGATTCTAAATGTGTTGCCTGGACACATACTTCATCCAAATTACAAGGATTCAGGACGAGAATAGAATGCCTTAGGTAAGAATGAAGACCACCTATATACTTGAGTAAGGTGTCCTGGGTATACAATGGGACATTTAATGAAATAGCCTTTTTGCGAAATTCATGGGTGTAATCCTGGACAGACTGACCTTTCCCTTGCCTAAAATGTTGCCAGTTCATCATTAACTGTTGCATATGGCCTAGGGGTTAGAATTGCTTTTTTAAAGCAGTAACAAATTCTGACCAAGACAAACTAAACTTACCATGTTGTGAAGTTTCATCCCGAGACCTACTCTCCCACCAAGTTAGGGCTACACCCCCTAAATGAAGAGTGGCTAACTGAATTCTGTCAACATCATCTACAAGGTTTTGAACTCTATAGTAGACTTCTACTTGCTAAATCCAGTCATCTAGTTTCTCGGCATTTAACTCCCCACAATATTTTGGTAAGTCAAACTTTACATCCAACTTAATTCGAGGCTTATGTCCTCCTTTGAAAATATTAGAAGACTCAGAATGGGTAGAAGAAGGAGAAGAGGGGGAAGAAGGAGAAGAGGGAGAAGAAGGAGAAGATGGAGGTGTCTTTGGTGGATCACGATTAGCTCCTTTCTTTTTCCCTTTGTCCTTTCAAGCTGCACGTCTTTGCATCTTCTCTTCTCTTTCTCGTACCAAAACCTCTACCATTGTCTGCAAATTCTGAAGAGTCTTCTGAATACTCTTATCTTGAGAAGCTTGTCCACCTTCGTCTGCCATTTGTGATGATGGTTTAGTCCTTCATTTTCCAATCTCAGGATTGTATTCCTTAAGCTTTCCTTCGCCTTTCTCAATCCTGGATCTTGTTAACATTCAAATCTGCAATACTAGTCCAACAAAAGCTCTGATACCAAATTTGATCTGATTAGGATCTAGGACTATTACAAAGGAATGCTAACTAATTACATAAAGTTAATTTAAACCTTTAATGAATCAAATTAACATAATTGAAATAAGAGAACAACAAGATTAAGCTGATAAAAGAGAAATTGAGGGAAAGAAGACGCAAACAATTTGATCTCGGAGTTCATCCGTATGGACTACATCTCCGGGTCCTGCTCCAATAGGGGGACCGATCCGATTAACTCCAATATCAGGTACAATTGTTTACAAAATCACTCCTTTCAAGTACAATAGCATAACACTATTCCAAAGTACAGGACTGATCACATCTCCCTTACTCTCAGCACTTGGACGTTCTCTCCACTTTTTGAATACTCTCTAAGAGTCTCCTAACCCCCTTTTTTATACAAAAAATTAGCCAAAATAAGGCTATAACAAAATTTACAATAATAGGTCCTTCAATTAATTTCCCCCTCGAAATAACCCTTTAGCCATTTTTAAAAGATTTGGCTTTTACCAATTTTGGGGTTAAAAATAACAAAAAAACCTTATTTTACTAAGGTTGGCGGGATTGAGATAAGAAATAAATAAAAGAATGCGCATTCTTATCTCTAAGTGCTAAAATAGCGCAGTGGCGGTTAACCATTTTGAATGGCCGGTGGTGGGGAGTTCAAACCCCACCACTGGCGGCCTTTGTTATCTGAAATTAGCGGCTAAATAGAGTCAAATACAATATCGTGCATTAATATCATTGAATGTGGCTTGCGTTCATTTGGTTATTGGCTAAGCTTTGGAGACTAGAGGTCAAGGTTTCGAATCCCATAAAATTTTTTGCCACCCGCCGACTTGGCTAAAGAATGAGGTCATGCTGACATCATCCCCATTTATACTTCTTTGTTGATTTCAAACTGCCATATCTTTTACATACGGGCTCCAAATTTGATGAAACTAACGCCGCTAGAAATCTCTTGACGAGATCTTCAATTTGAAATCCATTGTTGTGCACTTTGTAGATAATTATTTTTTTACCTTTTTTATGACCTCCGTACTCAATTTGACCAACCTTTGCCTAACTGTAACTTTTGCATATGGACTCCATTTCTGTCCATTCAAATTGCATTGGATTTAGAATTTTGAGAACTTTAACTTGATGCTGATTATTGGAGTTTTCGAGATACTTCAATTTTGACGAAAGTATCCCCCGGATCATGCAATATTATCAATTATTGTCAAACTTTTTCAACCAAGTCAAAATGTCAAATGCAAATATTTGTTTGCATCTTTTGCTAAGGGGAGTTTCATAAATTGACTTTGATTTTCTATGTCTCTAGTGCTTGAACATACTTAAAATGGCTCTTTGGTCTTAGAGCTATTGGTATTTTCTAACTTCATGGTCTATGATATGCATACTCAGAATTTCTTTCACTAAATGGTTTCCTTGATCTATTGACTACACTTAAATTTGTTCACTTGTCATCTCTCTTTCTATATGTTCAATACAAAGAGCTAGAAGAGACAAATAATCTTTCTTACCTTCATCTCTCTAAGCACATGATAGAAATCAATTCTAAACTTGAGAAAAGGTTAGAGGAGAATATTGCATTCTTAAATTAATCTCCCTTAAGACCTTTACATACACACAGGGCATTCTTAAATTAATCTCCATGGAAGAAAATTTCATAAAACTAAAGATTCCATAGTGTTGAAACATAAAATCCAAGATCTCATTTATGATGGGATTGTTGATACCTCTAATGACTCATCCACTCATAGCCTTCATATCCAACTTCATATCATGTCAGTATGCATGTGCTATCTTGCTTATTGGCTTTAATTGCTTATCCTACATGCTATCTTCTTTCATGGATTTTATGGCTTATCCCAAATGTGCTTCATACAACTTTTCAATATGAAAGTCTTTGAAAACATTATACAATATTATGACTCTTTATGCTTTCAAATGCTATGATTGGTTGTAAAATGGAATAAATCAAGTATTCTAATTGTTCATCCGTACTTTATGGATTTTTCTTATTTGATTAGTTTGATAAAAATAGTTTTAATAATCATAATGTCAGCTTTATGTCAAATAAAGAAAAAACCAAATTTGTAATAAGATATCTGCATGCAATTATCTTTCATATAGTTATAAATGCTCTTAAAATTGTCGTTATAGCCTTGTATCACATGCAAATATGATTTGAAATAACTTGTTCAATATCTTCCTCTTATAATTCCTTACAAAGAACCTACCAAAATACAAAAACCATATACAAAAAACTACACATTTTACATCATAATACATCATAAATTTTAGAAATTCTCCCCAATACCACCCCCCTCCAACTCTTCATGATGTACCTACATTCCAATATCATACAAAAATTAGTAACTTATTGTATTAAACAAGATAATCATCAATTCATTAAATCATTATGAAGAAAATAACATAAGAAGTATATATACCTAGTCAAGTATTCCAATAGGGTCCTCTCTCTGTTTTAGGGTCTCCAACAAGGCTTCATGATCAGCATTAGCAATAGTAAAAATTTCTTTTACTTTTGGTCTTCCTTGATGCTTCAATAACTTTACATTTGTTGCTATAATAAGATGCGAATATATGAGAATTACTTTGTGCTTCTGATAGTCTTCGAATGCAGGAATTTCGTTCCTTCTAAGCATGTATGTCCGCAGCCATGTTCTAGCAACAACCACTGAACCAGTAGGATATGTGAATCCATCATCATCTGTGATCAGTTGTGCAAGTTTTTGTTTTCCTCTTACACAACGTGCTAACCAATAATCGGATTTCTCATCATTCCCCTGTGGTGTAACCAATGCAAAGACATGTCCTGGCTGAAGTAGATCTGATAGATGATTATGCTCAAGTGAACTTTCCATGTCATCATTTTTGATAGAGGGTATGATAGACAATGGAGTAAGATAATGTGGAGCCCATGTGTCCACCCACTCACTTGACTCACAATGATCCCAATCACACTGAAAACAAGCACGACAAAAACAAGCTAGTTGTCGTGTCCAAATGGTCCATGTACTAGAATTAGAGCTCTGAAATGAATGCATTTTTTATGAGTTTGTCACTGTAGCACAATCTGATCTATCACCTATGGACCCTTCCTCAACCAACCAAAAGAACCTGCGTACCACTGAATTAAGAGTCCCCCCCTATGATAATGCTAAACTACACCAATCAACAATGCTACGAGCATCAAGAAGCTCTATTGTTGAAATCTTCAGTTGCTCCTTAACTAGAGCTCTCTTCACACATGCCCCTGCTCCATCATGTTCCCCTTTTCCATGGCCGGACTCAAAAAAACTCCAAATATGAGGCACCCCTCTCTCTACGTGCATCCTACACAACCAATAAAACATGTGAGCATTCTTGAATTGACATGTACAGTTATCTGACCAAATGATATGTCTATCCATATCAATTTCATGCTCATGTTAGAAATAAAAAAATTTCTCGAAACAATGTTGCACAAACTCGTGAGAGTGAGATCTATCATCACTCATATAAAAATGATACTCTCTAATAATCTTTCGATTATCTTCCGCGCTATCAGGGGCATGTCTATATGTTATGTGAACAAAAATTGCAATCTGAATAGAGTTGTAATACTGAGATTGTGTCTCATTTTGAGGTTGCAATGTGTAGTTCTCAGCAAAATCAAAAACTGATATAATAGTGCCAATGGGAAAATTCTCCTTACACATTCTAAATTGTTGATCCAACCACTAAGACCTGTGACTATGTCTTGCATACTTGTAAAAAAGATTTGCCTTGAAATCTGAAATAAAATTAGCCACATTGATATCTTTTCCCACCAATTCACATCTAGAGCTCTCACTCCCACTCTTCAATGTGTATTTCACCATTTCATAGACCCTTTTTTTCACTATTGTCTTTCCAAGATCTTGTTCACACCCCTCATGGAAACATGTGTCAAACTTGGATAAGCCACCACATTCTAAACACTTCTCATTTAAGCAAGCATTTTTATAAAAGGCACAACCATCAACTCTACGACATAAGAGTTGATCTAACAAGTCTCTTGATGATTTTGGAAGCCCACTAGCCCCACAATCCTCCAATATTTCTTTACTATGCAAAGTAAAACAGATGGAGCATAATAGTTCATGGTGCATAGAAAACTCAACATGATATTTGCAACAACATGTATTTCGAATTTTGAGTGGCACACAATAAAATGGCTTCAAAGATTCAAAAGCCCTTTGTGATATATGAACACTTGGATGACTCTCTCTAAATTGTTTGAACAACATAGTTTGACTTACCTCCAAATAGTGTTTAGGATGTGGCGTGTGGTCTCTGATGCCAATTCTCAACTTTAAGACATCTTTAGCATTGGGTGATACTCATGAGTTAGAGTGCCAAAATTGTATAATTTCTTCCTTCACATCGTCGGATAGCTTCTTATCAAAACATGGAAGTCTCCCACCAAATGCCCATGTTTCATTTTGAAGAGGATCATCATTTTTCTCTCGTCGACTAAGTGCTCTTCTCAAAGTAGTACGATTTAGATTCAAATCAATACAAGTTTGTCTCATATACCTACCCTTTCTCAAATGATGACTTACCAAAGAGGTTGTAATAACCCTTCAAGCAGCTCTATTATCCTTCTCTCTGCTATTTTTCCCAACGCTATTGAGAGCACTGAAAAGATTCTTCACAATAATGGCATTTCTTTCCAACTTTTTATTGACACAAATTTTCAATTTGGAAAGCATAGGTCTCATCTTTTGCATCTTTAATAAGTGCATGAAAAGCTGACATTGCTCTAGCACTGTCTTGTTGCCGAAAAACATCTGATATAGTCTTGAAGCCCATAACCGAATGGTTCTTTCTGATTTTTTTCCTTCCAAACTAGTCATAATCATTTCATCAATTTCAATTATCCATTTTGGTGTTTTAGAACCTTCATGTTGATTATAATTAGGAGATATGTAAGGTTCTTGTGCATTAAGTTCCTGTGCATTGTCATCTTCGACATGGTCAATTATGCAATTTGGATTATGACTTGGTGGCATTTCTTCTTCAAAATTTTCAATCTCTACATTTTCAATTTCCGCATTATCATTTTCATTCCCCAACTATACATTTTCATTATCTGACTCTATGATTTCACCTTCTATTAATTCATCGTCAACTTGATTGATATTTAGCATACCTTGTCTTTTTTTTCACTGTTTCATTTTGTCCTTCTCCCTATATGATGCAATGTCTTCATTGGATATCTTCCTTTTACGTTTATTCTTTCGACGACTGCTCCTCCCCATTCAGATGAAAAATTTGAACACCTAAGGTTATATTTTTGAATTCTTTTTGATTGGTTGGGCCACAAAATATGACTTTTTACAAATCCCATGAAAAAAAGGTAAAAAAGTAATGTTGTCGAGTCTGTAGGGACAGTCAAATATTTGAAATTGGTGCCAGTATAATCGGATATCTGATCCAAGATCGGATATCCGATATAGGAAGTGGACTTTTGGGAGAAAAACTTGCTAAGGATTCCCTCCTTTGCCACAATAATATTAATATTATGAAAATATTTGGAGGCAAACGACTTTAATTTATAACTAAGTTAATAGTATATTAGTATTAGTATAAAATATCAATAATATTAATATAAAATAGTATTAATATACCTATAGTATCAATATTATTATTATACCTATAATAGTATTAATATTATTAATATAGATATAATAGTGTAAATATATAGTGTTTATTTATATTAAGCTACAATATATAGTATTAATATATATTATTATTATAGCTATAATAGTATTATTATTATTACTATACATATAATAATATTAATATTTAGTGTTTATTTATATTATAATTATTATCCTAAAATAGTATAAATAGTATATCCTAAAATATTACGTTATATATACTAAAATATTACGTTATTATATAGATATATTAATAACATATATATTAATATAATAATATTTATAATGTATATTATATTTAATAAAAATATTACGTTGTTATATATATATTATATTATTATACATATTAATATAATAATATATAATACAAAGAGGGTCGTCATTTAATGGGTCAAAGGGGGTCATAGGTCACCCTATGACCCCCTTTGACCCATATGAATGACTCGACTATGTCCCTAGGGGTCCTAGGACCCCTAGGGACATACGTAATCGTTTAATGGATCAAAGGGGGTCATAGGTAACCCTATGACCACCTTTGACTCATATGAATGATTCAAATAGGTCCCTAGGGGTCCTAGGACTCCTAGGGACATATGTCGTCGTTTAATGTGTCAAAGGGGGTCATAGGTCACCCTATGACCCCCTTTGACCCATATTACCCATTCGAATATGTCCCTAGGGTCCTAGGACCCCTAGCGACATATCTCGTCATTTAATGGGTCAGAGAGGGTCATAGGTCACCCTATGACCCCCTTTGACCCATATTACCCATTTGAATATGTCCCTAGGGGTCCTAGGACCCTTAGAGACGTATATCGTCGTTTAATGGATCAAAGAGGGTCATAGATCACACTATGACCCCCTTTGACCCATATTACCCATTCCAATATGTCCCTAGGGGTCCTAGGACCCCTAGGGACATATGTCATCGTTTAATGGGTCAAAGGGGGTCACCTATGACCCCCTTTGACTCATATGAACGATTTGAATATGTCCCTAGGGGTCCTAGGAACCCTAGGGACATATGTCATCGTTTAATGGGTCAAAGGGGGTCATAGTCACCGTATGACCCCCTTTGACCCATATGAACCATTCGAATATGTCCCTAGGGTCCTAGGACCCCTAGGGACATATGTCTTCGTTTAATGGGTCAAAGAGGGTCATAGGGTGACTATGACCCCCTTTGACCCATATTAACCATTCGAATATGTCCCTAGGGGTCCTAGGACCCCTAGGGACATATGTCGTCGTTTAATGGGTCAAAGAGGGTCATAGGTCACCTTATGACCCCCTTTGACCCATATTACCCATTCGAATCCCTAGGGACATATGTTGTCGTTTAATGGGTCAAAGGGGGTCATAGGTCATCCTATGACCCCCTTTGACCCATATGAACGATTTGAATATGTCCCTAGGAGTCCTAGGACCCCTAGAGACATATGTCATAGTTTAATGGGTCGAAGAGGCTCATAGGTTACCCTATGACCCTATTTGACCCATATTACCCATTCGAATATGTCCCTAGGGGTCCTAGGACCCCTAGGGACATATGTCGTCATTTAATGGGTCAAAGGGGGTCACCTATGACCCCCTTTGACTCATATGTACGATTTGAATATGTCGTTGGGGGTCCTAGGACCCCTAGGGACATATGTCGTCATTTAATGGGTTAAAGGGGGTCATAGGTCACCCTATGACCCCCTTTGACCCATATGAACCATTCGAATATGTCCCTAGGGTCCTAGGACCCCTAGGGACATATGTTTTCATTTAATGGGTCAAAGGGGGTCATAGGGTGAGGTCCTAGGACCCCTAGGGACATATGTTTTCATTTAATGGGTCAAAGAGGGTCATAGGTCACCCTATGACCCCCTTTGATCCATATTACCCATTTGAATATGTCCCTTGGGGTCCGAGGACCCCTAGGGACATATGTCATCGTTTAATGGGTCAAAGAGGGTCATAGGTCACCCTATGACCCCCTTTGACCCATATTACCCATTCAAATATGTTCCTAGGGGTCCTAGGACCCCTAGCGACATATATCATCGTTTAATGGGTCAAGAGGGTCATAGGTCACCCTATGACCTCCTTTGACCCATATGAACGATTCGAATATGTCCCTAGGGGTCCTAGGACCCCTAGAGACATATGTCGTCATTTAATGGGTCAAAGAGGGTCATAGGTTACCCTATGACCCCATTTGACCCATATTACCCATTCAAATATGTCCCTAGGGTCCTAGGACCCCTAGGGACATATATCGTCATTTAATGGGGTGACCTATGACCCCCTTTGACCCATATTACCCATTCGAATATGTCTCTTGGGGTCTAAGGACCCGTAGGGACATATGTCATCGTTTAATGGGTCAAAGAGGGTCATAGGTCACCCTATGAGCCCCTTTGACCCATATTACCTATTCGAATATGTCCCTAGGGGTTCTAGGACTCCTAGGGACATATGTCATCGTTTAATGGGTCAAAGAGGGTCATAGGTCACCCTATGACCCCCTTTGACCCATATGAACAATTCGAATATGTCTCTAGGGGTCCGAGGACCCGTAAGGATATATGTCGTCATTTAATGGGTCAAAGAGGGTCATAGGGTGACCTATGACCCTCTTTGACCCATATGAATGATTCGAATATGTCCCTAGGGGTCTGAAGACCCGTAGGGACATATGTCGTCATTTAATGGGTTAAAGAGGGTTATAGGTTATCCTATGACCCCATTTGACCCATATTACCCATTCAAATATGTCCCTAGGGGTCTTAGGACCCCTAGAGACATATGTCATCGTTTAATGGGTCAAATGGGGTCATAGGTCACCATATGACCCCCTTTGACCCATATGAACAATTCGAATATGTCCCTAGGGGTCCTAGGACCCCTAGAGAAATATGTCATCGTTTAATGAAATCAGAGAGGGTCATAGGTCACCCTATGACCCCCTTTGACCCATATTACCCATTCGAATATATCCCTAGGGGTCCTAGGACCCCTAGAGACATATATCGTCGTTGAATGGGTCAAAGAGGGTCATAGGTCACTCTATGACCCCCTTTGACCCATATGAACGATTGGAATATGTCCCTAGGGGTCCTAGGACCCCTAAGGACATATGTCATCTTTTAATGGGTCAAAGAGGGTCATAGGTCACCCTATGACCCCCTTTGACCCATATTACCCATTCGAATATGTCCCTAGAGGTCCTAGGACCCCTAGGGACATATGTCATCGTTTAATGGGTCAAAAGGGGTCATAGGTCACCCTATTACCCCCTTTGACACGATATGAACAATTCGGTTATGTCCCTGGGGGTCGTAGAGACATATATCGTCGTTTAATGGGTCAAAGAGGGTTATAGGTCACCCTATGACCCCCTTTGACTCTTATATATTAATAATATACATATATATTAATAATATACTTATCAATATAATAATATATATATATATACATATACATATTACATTATTATATTTAATGAAAATATTACGTTATTATATAAATATATTAATAACATACATATTAATATAATAATATTTATAATATATATTATATTTAATAAAAATATTACGTTGTGATATAAATATTATATTATTATACATATTAATATAATAATATATAATACGTATTTTATATATATATAAATTACGTTATTATATTTAGTAAAAATAATAATAATATATATTATATTTATAGATTGTAATAAGATTAACATAAGATATTATTATATATTACTAGATTATATCTTGTATGTGTACATTACGTTATTATATATATATAATATATTAAAATATGCCTTTACATATTAATATAAGTGAAATAATTTAAAAATAAAAAACTTGAACGTTTAAATCGAATTTCTCTCCAAAATTTGAAGATTTTTGGAATTTTACTACCGAGCCATATCGGATATCCGATTAGACTTGGTATTTACCAAGCCTACCCAGTCAACCCCAAAGACGTGTTTATAGAGAGTTTTAGTGATACTCAGACTTCGGGTAGCCGTCTAACAATGTTATTTTGATCGAATTTGAATGAAATGAAATGGATTTTTTAATATCGCTCTCTAGATTCCATCAATATAATTTCTGTCAAATTCTGAGTTCGATAATTATTTATTAGTTAATTATCAATGAAGATTATTGTAAAGTGCTGATTGACATACTGAAGGAAAAATAGCTATAACTTTCAAACGGTATAACATTTTTTAAATCTAAAAGTTGTGTCACATTCTATACTTCGCTTAGTATAAGAAAAAAATAAAAAAATAAAAATTTGATCAAAATTTCTATTAGTTAGGGTGGTCAGACACGGGACTTTTTTTAATCCAAAAAAGTTTTGGTAGAAAATTCATATTTAATTATTTATTTAGAATAAAAATATCAAAAAATATGCGTCACATCCAGGCATGAGTCTAGTTTTCATATCTATAATTATATTAAAAAAATATTATGATTTGATTTTGATTAAGGTGGTCAGACATACACCTACTTTTTATTTTCGCCCTGAAATTTTCTTAGTACTGCATTAAAATTCAAACTTTTGACCAATCAATTATTTTTTTCTCCTGATAAGGCCTAGTAGTTTAGAAACTAAATTCAATTTTCTACAAATTATTTTCTTACAACTTTTTGATATAAAGTACATAACCACTTCAAAATTATGTGTCAAGTTGACAGAACCCTGATTTGCTGATTTTTCACTACCACTTAAGGCCATAGTTTGGTACACCATGATCTTGCACATACCCTAAATATTAACACTTGTAATCAATCCTATAACACAAAAAATGAACTCAAAATGATTAATTTCTTTGGGATATGCTGAGCTTTTCTTTTTTTGTTTTGCCTTTGTTTTATCATGTCTCTTTGAGTGACTCAATCATGTCACTTTTGACTCGGTAAGTGAGGACTAGGGGCATGATCCTTTATTTTCTTTTTATTTAATGGTTTACTTCCAATGATTTGAAGCATCCATATAAAAGGGGTATCCACTATAAGAGGCTCTATCTCATATTTGATGGCCATGTGTACCTCGACTCATTTTATATGGACTCTTCATTGAGGATGGTTCTTCTCCTTGTTTGTTTGAAAGAATTCTCTATGATCTAGTAAATACTAATACTTGTCCTACTAAGTGAACATACGAGTCACTACGAGTATACCTAGTGCACTTCTATCTTAGGTTACAAATACAAGGGTCATTTCAGACACAATACTTACTAATTACTTAGCATAGGAAGGATCTCTCATGTGTCTGTGTGTCTACATGTAAGAAACATTATGGTCATCCTAGAATTTATGCTCTGATATTTATGTTATCTTGCTACATTAAAAGGGACAAATGTTCTAGTCATTCGAACTTCTTTTGCCTTGAATGCTTACATTTAATCCTGACAAAACTAGAACATATATCATATTTGTTCGATACATTTTTCTAATTGTGTGTTGTCTTTGATGTTAAAAAAATGTCATATTAGTTATCAAAGAGTTCTTACCAAGCTCAGTTGGTAAGAAAAGAAAATTTCTATGTCTATTGAGCATTCTTGGAAATTATTCTATGTAGACAATTTCTACTAAGCTCACTCAAGCATTGAAGGAAAATGTGGTAAAAGGCAGTGTTAACTGAGCTCACATGGTTAATGAAGGAAAGTCAGTGCTTATCAAGGTCACTTGGTCTCCAAAGGATTTGTCAAGGTTCATAGTGTTAACTGAGCTTTTTTTGGTTAACATAGGAAATCATTTCAGGAACAATATTTATCGAATAGGGTCAGCTAATGAAGGATTTTGTTATTTTAAGAAATAAAGTTTAATTATTTAAAGTAATGTGTCTAGCTGACTAAGGTAATGTTTGTTGGTGATTGTAAATTGTAATTGGGCTAACTTGACAATTTGTAAAGTATAAATAAAAGGTCAAGTTGAGAAATCTAAAGTGTAATGAGTGAGCATGCAAGTGTATTGATTGAAGAAGAAAGTGTGAGAAAACTTTGGAGGATGCTCAGATATCCTTGAGGAGAAGAAAAGTTTTATTTGATCAAGAAGGATCTAGTGAAGCAGAATAGAGATCTATATTAGAAATTCAATTACATCTCATTTAGGTCATTTCATTGTTACTTTCTTACCATTGTAATAGTGATTCCAAAATCTCTTAACAGAGTTGGTTTAATATCCATTTGCAAATCATCTAACAAGGTGACTATTCAATTGAATTATTTTAAAGACCTTTTGCAAGGCCACTCCTTACAAGGTGTTTAAATCCTCTAACAAGGTCACACCTAATAGTGTGTATTGTAACCTTTAACTAGGTTGGCTCCTAATAGGGCTCACTTCAGAAGAGTGAAAATTAGTAGCTAGTTACTTGGTGGTTTTTTTTGTATTGGGTTTCCACATTAACTCTAGTGTCTCATGTGTTCATGTTATTTCTTTTATGGTTGCATGTTAATCACTGTGAATGTTTAAAGATTAGTAATAAGTTAACATACACTACATTTATTGAGTTACAACATTTTTCTATATGCTTACCGAGTAATAGCAGTAACTAGTTTTATCACACATATAAGGGATCTATGGATTTTTTTTGTAGTAACTAATTCACCCCCACCCCTCTTAGTTACTCCTTCTATATTTCCAAAAATTGGTATCAAAGCTTTTGGTGCTTGCAGGAAAGGTTTCAAGGACCTAAGCTAAAGATTAGGATGTCTTACAAGAGGGAAATTCCAAGGCTTATCAAAGATAACTTTTCAATGAGGTAGGGATTGATGAGACTTCATCTAGCTTTCATTGGAGATATAGGATTGAAATACCTTGATGAAGAATATGTAACTCCTTCTGGTACATTATCTATTAATGCCATTCTTGAGAAGAAGACTCATAACACCATGATGATAGACATTGCATCTGCTCTAAGCTATGAAGAATTTGATGATGTCAAGGACTACAAAACTACCTTTGATATATGGAACAAGCTAAAAGACATCTACAGTGGTGATGACAATGTGATGAGAGCCAAAGTAGAGAGCCTAAGAGGACAATTTGATTAGATGAAAATGATAGAGGATGAAAACATTTCCAAATATGTTGAGAGGGTCAAAGCTAGTGTCAGTACTATCAAAGTTTCTAGAGGAGATATCAAAGAAGAAATAGTTGTAAGTAAAGTTCTTAAAACATTTCTTCCCATTAATGCAATTAGAGTAGCTGCAATTCAAGAAAGGAGATGTGAAGAAAATCATAAGATAAATTTGGATGCCATAGTAGGAAGGTTGACAGCCTTTGAGCTAGATAACTATGAAAATTATGTTCCAGCTTCCAAGAACATTGAATCAACATATGAGGCCAAGCTTTCACTTAAGGAAAAAGGTAAGAAGATAAAGGATTACTAGTCAAAGAGTGAAGAAGAATCAAAAGAAAGTTCTGACAATGATCTTGAAGTAGTTGAAGCTCTACTTGCAAGAAAATATTCAAGAGGTAGAGGAAAATACAAAGGTAAAGTTCCCCAAAACTATTTTTCATGTGAAGAGGTTAGTCATATTGCTACTAGGTGCCCAAACAAGCAAAGTAAGGATAAGAAGAAAGGTAGTGCAATAACAAAAAGGATTTCAAATCATTCAAGGACAAAGGTAAGAAGACATGTTTTATTTCTAAATATTCTAACAATAGTGAAGATGAAATTGTTTACATTGTTGTGAAAGATGAATCTGATGGTGATGAGGAAGATAAGATGGCACGTATCTCTCATGTGAGAAAAAATGATACATGGATCATAGATAGTAGATTTTCATATCATATGACTAGTGACAAAACAAAGTTTGAACATTTTGAAGACTATGATGGTGGTAGTGTAAGATTTGGAAACAATGAACCTTGTTTCATAAAAAGAAGAGGCTGAATCTCATTAACCAAAGAACTTGTATGTGATAATGACTATTGGGTTGAAGGACTAAAACATAATCTGTTATGTGTGGCAGAACTAATCAATATTGGATTCAAGGTGAAATTCATGCATGGAAAGGAAAGACTAATAGATGACAAAGGAAAACTAATTGGATAAGGCAAACAAACAAAAGGTAACTTCCTTTATCTTGATCTTGGTGAGTGCTCATTTTTTATTGCTCAAGTTGAAAAAAGTTGGTTATGGAACAAAAGGTTATGTCATGTAAATTTTGATAACATGCTAAAGATAAACAAATTCATGAGAGTAAGAGGCATTCATAGTATAAAAAAACCTAATGTTGGTCTATGCAAGAATTGTCAGATTGGTAAGATGGGAAAGACTAGCTTTAAAAGTAAAAACTATTAGTCTGAAGATATTTTGGAAATTGTGTATACTAATTTATGTGGACCTATTGGAATTGAGAACTATACTAGAGAAAAGTTATTTATTCTTTTTGTTGATGACTACTCTAGAATAATGACTGTGATGTATCTAAGAGAGAAGTCAGAAGAATTTGAGAAATTCAAATGGTATTTGGCCAGAGTTGAAAAGGAAATAGGGAAATGACTAAAATGCTTAAGATCCAATAGAGGTGGTGAATTCATTTCCAATGAATTCAATAACTTTTGCATTGAAAGAGGAATCAAAAGATAGTTATCAACTCTGGAACTCCTAAGTAGAATGACATAACTAAAAGAAGTAATAGATCCATTATGGATTGTGCAAGAACTCTAATGATTGAAAAGAACATTGCTATCAAATATTGGAAGGAAGCTATTAGCACTATAGTTCACACCTTGAATTGAGTATAGTTGAAGAAGGACTCATTCAAAACCTCCTATGAGTTATGGTATGGCTATAAACCCAATGTAAGTTACCTAAAAGTATATGGAAGTAAATGTTACATTTTGAAAGAATCTAAAAAAGGAAAATTTGATGTGAAGGGTGATGAAGGTATATTTTTGAGATATTCTTGCAAGAGTAAGACATATAGATGTTTGAATTTTTCTACTAACAAAGTCATAAAAAGTACACATGTGAAAGTTGATGACTTTGCATAAACGACTAAAGAAGAAAACAAAAAGGAACTAGAAGATTACAAGAGATTCATTTTCATTGAACCTGATACATTGCTAGACACATATGTCAATCAGGAGACTACAATTCTCGAGTCTTCAGTCAATGAGTTGCAAGAAGTTCAAATAGAGTCACAATTTGAAGCTACTAAGCCCTGCCTACCGAGTCTGAAGGACCTAACTTGCAAACAAAAAAACTAGACACTAAAGTTGTAACTCAAAATGAAGATAGTGAAACTCAGTCAAAAGGCAAGGAACATGTATTGGCCAAGTATGTTAGGAGACATCATACACCAGATCAGATTATTGGAGACAAATTAGAAGCTACTATGATAAGAAGTAAGCTAAAAGGTACTTGTTTACTTGCTAATTTTGAATCTAGAAATGTTAAAGATGCATTGGAAAATGAAAGTTGGATTGAGGCTATGAATGAAGAAATAGAGAAAATAGATAAGAAAAAAACTTGGACTCTTGTACCTAGCCCTAAAGATAAAAATGTGATTGGAACAAAATGTGTATTTATGAATAAATTGAATGAAGATGGTAAGGTATCAAGAAATAAAGCTAGATTGGTATGTAAAGGCTACTCTCAGGAAGAAGGAATTGATTATGGTGGGACTTTTTCTCTTGTTGTAAGATTGGAAGGTGTTAGGACCTTACTTGCATATGTAGCACATAAAGGATTTAAGGTATATCAAATGGATGTCAACTCTACATTTCTGAATGGTATTCTTGATGAAGAAGTCTACATTGAACAACCTAAAGGTTTTGTTGATCTAGATAGAAAGGACATGGTTTTCAAATTACACAAAGCATTGTATGGTCTGAAACAAGATCATAGAGCATGGTATGAGAGATTGCATAACTATCTTATTCAGATTGGTTTTTAGAGAACTAATGATAACAATAGTTTGTAGATCAAGGAAGGACTAGACAACAAGATTGTTTTGGTAGAAATATTTGTGGATGATACTTTGTTTATAGGGAATGATGATCAATGCAATAAATTTTTAGAGAAAATGAACAAAGAATTTGAAATACCTATGTTTGGTGAGATTAAGTTCTCTTTTGGTCTTCATATATAGTAGAGTAAGAATGGTATCTACATTACTTAGTTTAAGCATATCAAGGAGATACTTGAGAAGTTTGGTATGGAAGATTGTAAACTAGTTGGAACTCCCATCTATATTGGATTAAAGCTTACCAAATATGATGAATCAAAAGGGGTAGATCAGACCTTGTATAGATCAATGACTAGAAAGTTACAATATGTGGTTCATACAAGACCTGACATTGCTCTTTTAGTTGGTATAGTAGCAAGATTCTCAGCTAAACCCAAAGAAAATCATATGATGGAAATTGAAAGGATCTTGAGATACTTGAAAGGAACTGAAGATTATGGCTTGTGGTATAAACTTGGAGGAAATCTTGACTTAAAAGTGTTCACTAATGTTGATTGGTTTGGTAATCTAGATGAGAAAAAGAGTACAAGTGGAGGTGCATTCTTTCTTGGAAAAAGTTTGGTATCTTGGACAAGTAAAAAAAAAATTTGCACATCCCAATCTATAGCTAAAGTAAAGTATGTTGTAACAATAGTGAATTGTTCTAATATTGTTTGGTTTAAATAGTTATTCAAAGGCATGAAGGTTGAGATCAAAGAACCATTCGTCATGTTTTGTGATAATACAAGTGAAATTAGCATATCTAAATTTCTAGTGATGCATTCCAAAACCAAGCATATTGCTCTAAAATATTATTTTGTCAAAGAATTGGTGTAGGATAAGGAGATTAGATTGGAATATGTCCATACAAAAGAACATATTACAGACATATTCACCATGCCATTACCTAAGGATGCATTATTGTATCTAAGAGGTAAGTTAGGGGTCATTCCCCTATTTGAAGCTCACTAAAATAAAGTTTTAATGATGCATCAACAGGAACCAAGTTGAAGATCTGTCAGTTGATGTAGCATAGTCATGAGAACATTGCATATGAATCAATACTTAAGGTACATTATTACTCATTTGGTATGTGTTGTCTTTGGCATGTGTTGTCAAAGAGGGAGAGTTTACTATCATATCTATCTTTTTGAAATTTGAATTTGTTTAAGGGAGAGTTTTTTGTTTGAAGAAGAAGCTATGTAATTCCTTTATAGAGGGAGATTACTACTTTAGAGAAGTTTGTGGCATAAAATCTAAGTGGGAGAAAATTTTCTATCCGAAAAAGGCTTGTTTTCAAATTTCATTGCACTATGACATGTTGTGTTTCTATCAATTGCAAAGAGGGAGATTGATGAATATATTTTCTAATTGTGTGTTATCTTTGATGTTACACAAATTTCATATTATTTATTAGATAGTTCTTACCGAGTGCAGTTGGTTAGCAAAGAAAATTTATGTTTCTACTGAGCATTCCTAGAAATTATTCTTTGTAGATAGTTTATACTGAGCTCACTCGAGCATCGAAGGAAAATGTGGTAGAAAGTAGTGTTAACTAAGCTCATATGGTTAACGAAGGAAATTCAATGCTTACCAAGTTCACTTGGTCTCCAAAGGATTTTGCAATGTTCATAGTGTTAACTAAGCTTCTGTTGGTTAATACAAGAAGTCATTTCAAGAATAGTATTTACCAAGTAGGGTTGGCTAATGAAGGATTTTTTTCTTTTAAGAAATAAAGTTTAATTATTTAAAGTAATGTTTTTAGGTAACTAAGGTAATGTTTATTGGTGATTGTAAATTGTAATTGGGCCAACTTGACAATTTGTAAGGTATAAATAAAAGATCAAGTTGAGAAACCTAAAGTGTAATGAGAAAGCATGCAAATGTATTGATTGAAGACAAAAGTGTGAGTGAACTTTAAAGGATGGTTAGATATCCTTGAGGAGAAACAAAGTTTTATTTGATTAGGAAGGATCTAGTGAAGAAAAATAGAGATCTATATCAGCAATTTAGTTGCATCACATTCAGATATTTCATTATTACTTTGTTACCATTGTAGTAGTGATTCCAAAATCTCTTAACAGAGCTCATTTAATAGCCATTTGTAAATACTCTAACAAGGTGATAGTTCAATTGAATTGTTTTAAAGACCTTTTGCAAGGCCACTCCTTACAAGGTGATTAAATACTCTAACATGGTCACACCTAATAGTGTGTATTGTAACCTTTAACTAGGTTTGGCTCCTAACAAGGCTCATTTCAAAAGAGTGAAAATTAGTAGCTAGTTACTTTGGTGATTTTTCCCATATTGGGTTTCCATGTTAAATCTGGTGTCTCATGTGTTCATGTTATTTCTTTTGTGGTTGCATGTTAATCACTGTGAATGTTTAAAGATCAGTAATAAGTTAACATACACTACATTTACCAAATTACAACATTTTTCTGTATGCTTACCAAGTAACAGGTGTAACTAGTTTTATCAAACATCTAAGGGATCTATGGATTTTTTTTTCTAGTAACTGATTCACCCACCCTCTAAGTTACTCCATCTTTATTTCTAACAATATTCATATTCCCATGATTGCAATGTTAGTGGGAATCATATGACATTTAGATTTCACTACATGCTCAATGATGATAATTTTTTAAGCTTAGTAACTAGACTTAGGGTTCGATCTAGCATAGGGTTGAATTACATAAGAAAATGGTTTGATCAATGATTTACTTGCTTCCTTTGTGATGAGGGATTATTGGTTTCTTCAAAGTATCACATTTCTTCATGACTACACATGCATTTAGTTCTTTGGTTTGTGCTCTTGATCTTCATGGGATACCTATCACTATCAACAAAATAGAACACTGCATGAGATGTTAGTTCATTCACATTTTGCATTCCATACATACCATCATGTTTTATCTCATCTTCACTATATTCATACATCATATCACATCTATATTCATAATCATAGCATAAACATCTATATTCATACTCATAGCATAAACATCTGATGTACAATAAACTATAAAGAGAGAAAGATGCCACATGTGAAGATGCTCAAATCAAAAAAATCATATATATGCATGTGTGTGTGTGTGTGTGTATATATATATATATATATATTTGTGTGTGTGTGTGTGATTCGATGGATATTTTTAGTGAAAATTGAAGTGTCTTCAAATCTCCAAATTTTTGCACCATCAAAAAGATCTCAGCGTCCTAATTCCAACAAAACTTGAACAGAGCAAAAAGGAGTCCATTCATGCAAGTTACAATCGGTCAAAGTTTTGGTTAATAGGTAGACTAGAGGGCTAGATAAGGGGTGAAATCAAACCATCTCGAAAGTGGTCAACAATGGATTTCAAAATGAAGAGCCTGATGAGAGATTTCCAATGATATTCATTTCGTCAAAAATGGACTTCATATGTGAAAGTTATGGCCATTTGAATTTTGGAGGCAAAATGTAATAGTGATGACATCATCATGATATAAGTAGCTCAGGTGATGAAACATGTCAAAAATATGAGCAAATAAAATAGTGCCACATGGCACCTCAAGCTCGAATTTGGTGGTTTAAAAATTTGTTGAGGAGGTTTGAACCTTCAACCTCCCATTTACCACTTTCCTTCTTTGCCACTACGCCACGCAGAATTATTAATTTATTTATAGCAAAGTCGGTATTTAACTTATAAATGCCACCAAAGACACTTAACATGGCCGTTAGTGGGGGTTGAACCTTCGACCTGGTTGGCCCTAAAATATTTAAGTGCCAATACACCATTGATGTAGCTTGACACATGTGTGGCTGATGTTTTATTTAGCCCGTATCAAACAATCGAGCCCCCTTAAAATAGATTTATTTGTTATTTTATTAATAAGTAAACCCCAAAAATGAATATAATGCCAAAATATAAAAATGGCAAAGGGGTTATTCAAAGGTGTCTATGGTTAAAATGCCTAATTATGGATTAATTGGTTTTGAGCCAATTTAGGAAAATTATTTTGTATAAAAAGGGGGGTAGGATGTCATTTGGAGAAACAAAAAAATAAGGGAGACTGGGAGAGAAATTGCTCTTGGTGAAGTTTTGAAGGATTAGGGAGATTTTTGGAGCCATTTTCATACTTTGGAGTATTGTTATGCTATCAAAGTGCTAGAAGAAATGGTCTTCTTGGTGCATAATTGTAATTGATTTTTGGATATTAATTAGATCGATCATACTCTATTGGAGCCGACCCGGAGATGTAGTCATGTTTGTGGTGAACTCTGAAATCAAACTTTGTTTGCACTTTCTATCTTCTTCTCTCTCTCAATTCTATTTATTTCACCTCAAGCTTTTGAGTTTTTGATGCTTAATTTCATTTATGTTAAATGTATTAAGACTTCCATTAAGTTGTGTTTTTAATTAAGCATTCAATACTGTAAATAGTCTAGATCCATCCATTAGATCAAGTGGTATCAAAGATCAGTTGACTATTATTATAGTTGTTTTCTTGAATGCTAAGAAGATCTAGGATTCAGAAGGGCAAAGGAAAGCTTGAAGAATCTAATCTTGAGATTGGAAAGTGAAGAACATTTCCAAAGATGTTAGTTTTTGGAATGGAGGTTCCTAATGAGATCAGTGAGAAAGAATTTTGAAGAGAGTTCCTTGAGATGAAGGCTAAGGTGGACATTCTTCTCCAAGAGAGACACGAATGATAATTGAGAAAGGAAAATAAGGTTAAGAAGAAGGAGGAAGAAAACTCATTAAAAGATGACAAACCCAAAGGAGTAGGAGGTGGTAGTGACCCTCGTGAACCTCTATCTCCATCTTCATCATCTTCTTTGTTTACTTATACTTACAAGAAATTTGAGCAAGCTAATAAGCCTAAGATCAAATTGGATGTAAAATTTGACTTGCCTAAGTATTGTGGTGAACTTAATGCTGAAAAATTGGATGATTGGATTCAGCAAGTAGAAGTCTAATGTAGAGTCCAGAACCTATTAGATGATGTTGATAGGATTCAATTAGCTACTCTTTGGTTAGGAGGTACAACTTTAACCTGGTGGGAGAGTAAGACTAAGGTAGAAGTTTCACACATGGTAGAGTTAGTTTAACTTGGGCAGAGTTTATGAATGCTCTTAAGAAGCAATTTTATCCCCTAGGACATATGCAATAGTTAATGATGGACTGGCAAATGTTTAGCCAAGGGAAAGATCAAAATGTCTAGGAGTACACCCATGAATTTAGGAAAAGGGCTATTGCTTTGAATATTCCTTTGTACACCCAAGATACTTTGTTGAAGTACATAGGAGGTCTTCATTCCTACCTTAGACATTCTATTTTGGTATTGAACCCTTGTGATTTGGATGAAGTGTCATTTCAAGCTACACACTTAGAGTCAAGGGGTAAAGGATCTTTTATTGTAAGTTTGATAATGATGTAAAGAAATCTTCTAAGAATGCAGAGACAGAGAAAGGAAAGAAGGAAACTATAGTCAAGTGAAAAGCTTTCTTGCACTCATTATAACAAGAAGGGTCATGATGAAGAAGATTGTTGGAAGTTGCATCCTGAGTTGATGCCTAAGTGGGCTCAGAGACAGAATCAAAAACAAAAAGGTAAGGAGAAAGCTGCAAATGTTGTTATGGATCTTGGTTTAGATTAAGATGATGAGACTAAGATAACAACTATGGGTTTGAAAGGTAAAACTCCTATTTCCAGTGTTTCTATTGCTAGTTGTGCTTCTACTTCTACTATAAATGATTTCTCTGAAGATAAGAAAATTAATGAGTTGTTTCATTTAAGGGTTGTTCCTAAGAACACTAAAATTCATTGACTCACAGATAGTGGTTCTCAAGTGAAATTGATTTCTGAAAGTATTGTAAGGAACTTGGTATTGAAAACTACATTACATAAGAAACCTTATCCACTAGGGTAGATTTGTGAAAATGATAAGTTGCAAGTAACAAGACAATGCACCTTAAGATTCGCAATTAGTAGTAAGTTTGTGGATGAAGTACAGTTCAATGTGGTTCCACTAGATATCTGTGGGATAGTGTTGGGTAGCCCTTATCTTTATGATAGAAAACCAATTTTCTATAGGGAAAAGAATCATTATAACTTGTTTAAAGATGGCATTCAATATATTGTACATTCTCATAGGATTAAGACAGATCGGTCTTTTGAAAACACAGGACAGTTAAAGAGGGTAATTAATGCAAGTAAAGAGTTAACTCTTATATCTGTCAGTATAGGTGGTTCTACACTTGAACTTGGAGTAGCTAACCAAGGTCAGATATTGCAGGATGCACCCATAGTACAACATGAGGGAATGATGATTGAAAGCATTGATGGTTCCTTGGGTAAAAATGTTCCTGTTATGAAGGATCGATATGTTGTTGATTTATTCTCTTTCATTTATGCATTATTGTTCAGCTTGATGCTAGTCAATGTTTTTTGGTTAGTGGCTACAAAAATTGATGTAGATTCTTATGGAAGTGATAGAATAATGTTTATGATCAACAATGTTGTTGTAGTCTTCATTGTGCTTGTGAGTGAGGTATTCAGATGTATAGATGATATAGGACAAGCGGGGAGGCCAAGTCCTCACTTAATCCCAGAATAAATGTCACTTTTGGAGGGCCAAAAAGTCTTTAGTGGGGAGGCCTGATGTGGTGGATATTTTTAGTGAAAACTGAAGTGTCTTCAAATCTCCAATTTTTTGCACCATCAAAAAGATCTCAATGTCCTGATTCCAATGCAACTTGAACAGAGCAAAAAAGAGTCCATTCGTGCAAGTTACACTCAATCAAAGTTCTAGTCAACAGGTAGACTAGAGGGCTAGATAAGGGATGAAATCAAACCATCTCAAAAGTGGTCAACAATGGATTTCAAAATGAAGAGCCTGATGAGAGGTTTCCAACGACATTCATTTCATCAAAAATAGACTTCATATGTGAAAGTTATGACCATTTGAATTTTGGAGGCAAAATGTAATAGTGATGACATCATCATGATATCATCAACTCAGGTGATGACACATGTCAAAAATATGAGCAAATAAAATAGTGCCACATGACACCTCAAGCTCAAATTTGGTGGTTTAAAAATTTGTTAAGGTGGTTTGAACCTTCAGCCTCCCATTTACCACTTTCCTTCTTTGCCACTACGCCATGTGAAATTATTAATTTATTTATAGAAAAGTTAGTATTTAACTTATAAATGCCACCAAAGACACTTAACATGGCCATCAGTGGGGGTTGAACCCTCACCCGGCCGGCCCTAAAATAGTTAAGTGCCAATATGCCACTGATGCAACTTGACACATGTGTGGCTGATGTTTTATTTAGCCCGTATCAAACAACTGAGCCCCCTTAAAATAGATTTATTTGTTATTTTATTAATAACTAAACCCCAAAAATGAATGTAATGCCAAAGTATAAAAATGGCAAAGGGGTTATTCGAAGGTGTCTATGGTTAAAATGCCCAATTATGGATTAATTGGTTTTGAGAGAATTTAGGAAAATTATTTTATATAAAAAGGGGAATTTAGGAGAATTTAGGTGAAGTTTTGAAGGATTAGGGACATTTTTGGAGCCATTTTCATTCTTTGGAGTATTGTTATGCTATCAAAGTGCTAGAAGAAATGGTCTTCTTGGTGCATAATTGTAATTGATTTTTGGAGATTAATCGGATCGGTCGTACTCTATTGGAGCCAACTCAGAGACGTAGTCACGTTTGTGGAAAACTTTGAAATCAAACTTTGTTTGCACTTTCTATCTTCTTCTCTCTCTTAATTTTGTTTATTTCACCTCAAGCTTTTGAGTTTATGATGCTTAATTTCATTTATGTTAAAGGTATTAAGACTTCTACTAAGTTGTGTTTTTAGTTAAGCATTCAATACTACAAATAGTCTAGATCCATCCATAAGATCTCTGTGTGTGTGTGTGTGTGTGTGTGTGTGTACATCACTACAAAACTACATGCTACTCGAGTGCTGTCAATCTCAAAATCATATAAAATGGCCCTAGCACACCAATCTATACTTAGCTAGAGCAAAAATAATAATAAAGTAAGCTAACTCTCTCCTTCCCCCTCACCTCCAACTAGTAGAGGAGGAGGAGGAGGCATATCTGGTCTTGCTAGAGATTGTGCACCTCCTGAATCTCTTATGTACTATTAAAATCGAGGCACCCACTCTTCCTCATCTGGGACTACTACAACATATGCTACATAATAATAGGTCTCTCTCATTGAATACAACCAAATCTCATCCTACTACTACTTTGATATGTGAGCCTCTCACTCTAACTACTCTCATAAGCTACATATCTCATGATCTCGATCTGCTATCCTGGTGTTTCACATGACAAGCTATATATGCAGCTCTCCTAACTATCATTGTGCTATCCTCACCCAATCTCTCAATCTCATAAGGGCATCTTGGGTCTATGCCAGAATATCTCCACCCTATAACCTAGTAGGCTTATCCTACATCTCCTCATCACCTAACCCTTGCTCTTCCTATTTGGCCAGTAAACATATACCCTAGCTCCACCTATGCATCATCCCATGCCTTAGTCTCTCTCAATGGTCTCCATACCACTGGTACCAAGTCATCTAGTTGACCTCTCCATTACTCAGTCTTCCCCAAAGTTGCCTACGTCAACTAGCCTCAATATCTACATATATATAGCTCCATAGGATGTCTCTCATCTACAAAAATGGGTCTTATAATGGGTAGATGCTCCCATGCCCATACTTGAAGAACATAGACCCTAGTAGCCATGTTCCTCCTCTTGTGATATATGATCTCATGCATCTCATGGAAAATCTGAGTGAGTAGGCATTGATCCCATCCATATCGCTCAGTTGCCTCTAGCATCAACTGCAACATTTGTCCCCATCTGTACTCTAAACCATGTGGACCTTAGTCATGCATCAGAAAGTAACTGATAAATATATTGAGTACTGTTGCCAACTTGTGGGTGGGACCATAGGTATGCACTAGCTCATCCCAAGTGATGGCTTTGCCCATGATGAGGTCATCCTTGAATATGGCCCTTAGTGCCTTTGTACCTGTTCATAGTACTATGTTATATACAACCTGTGGCTCATGGAATGGGATCTATAGTATTCTATAGATATCCTCTAAGGTGATAGTCATCTCTTCCTTGGGTAAATGGAAGGTGTTCTTCTCCGAATGGAAAGGCTCAACCAGTGCAATCAATAGGTCATGATTCACTAGCAATGGGGGAATCCAACAAAGATATGATAATCCTAGAGCATCAATGTGTGCCATGTCTGCATCATCTAACTATCATTGTAAAGCTCTATAAGGTGGGCAATGTGATCAAAATCCAACATTAGGAATGCTAACCTTCACATAGGAAAACACAAAACAAATGACCAGTCTCAAAAAAGGCAAAAACAACAAACAAAAGTGCAAAATATCAATGACAAATAAATTTTCTAACATTAAATTTGTAATTTACTCTAGATTTTCATTCGAGATTTCATATTTTCACTCAAGCTTGCACCTTTTTGCATGAGAAAGCACATTATTGTGCAAGAAAGGACAAAATATTTAGCAAAAAAATCCATGTTTAGGGCTTCTCATGTAAAAAATGGGTGTCTTTCATACGAGGAAACCCATAGTGCCTTACTAAGAAGTACTAGCTTGGTACTTCTTTGCATGAAGGATGGTTGGCCTCACACGAGGAATGAAATCCTCATGTGAAAACTAACATGATAAATTCAAAACATTCTAAAACATGCTAAAAATGACTCAAAATGTGTGAAAATTTTAAAACATAGCAAGATTATCAATGAATCATCATAGGCCTATAGTCTATCAACCAACTATGTCATCTAGAGTGCTTGAATCGATGCATATGCATGGGGACCACCATCTTTCTCCTTAGAGCTCTCTTCTTCATAAAAGACAAAAGAACAAATTAATTGGAAATGACCCTTTGGGCCCTTATATTGTTTTTGACCTAATTTTTCAAAGTGCTTCAGTTGGTGTGAAAATCACCGCTAGCTAATTTGGCTATTGTGAACTCATTTTTGGGATCAAATTCAAAATCTAACACACTTAGACAGCTCAAAATCGTATTTTAAATTTTTGGGATTAACATAATCAAATGCTTGTGCAGTCCATTTTTCTAATACTTTGTGAATCTTGGAATCTTAAATCATAATTTCTTCAAATTTATCAACATTTGTGAAAAAAGTCAACTCTAGTCAACTTTGGTCAAACTTGGTTATTCAAACCTCGAAATCACTTCGAATTGACTCCAAATTTTCTTCAAATTCTTTTGATCTATTCTACATTCTTCTAAATCTCTTATTTATTTAGTATACTTCTCTACATCACTATTTTGGTGTGTCATCTTTCGATTTTGCTTTCAAGGGGGCAGGATGATTATATCATTGAATCTTCCAAAATTAGTTTCAACTTAATCTAAATCTTATGTCCTTATTGCTCAAGGTATCTCATCACTTGAGGCATCTTGTTCCTCTCTATTTGGCATCTATGAAATTTATCTCATCTTCTAATCAACTAATCTATCTTGTAACATTTCTTGTCAGAGTTCAATGGATAGGTATCAAACAGTCTAATCCTAAGTCTTGAGGATCAAACCTCATTCTGGGGATGATTCTATGACTCATGACAAGTCTTGTTATCTCTTTCATGGAATAATATTCAGTGTTCTATCTAGACTTTGGAGGATTAAGCTTTGTTCTAGAGATAATTCCAAATTCTTGTTGAGGATTAAGCTTCATTCTTGAGATAATCCTTACTCTTGCTAAGAATTAAGCTTTGTTCTGGAGATAATTCTAAGCTCTTTCTTTCAATCACTATTCAATGGATAGCTATCAAGATAGTCTAACCCTAACTCATGAGAATTAAGCCTCATTCAAGGGATGATTCTATGAATTGTGATTAATCTTGTCATCTTCCAAATGGGTAGGTATCGAGACAGTCTAACCCTAACTCCTAAGAATCAAGTCTTGTTCTAGGAACAATTATGTGAAGTTTGACAATATTTGTTCTATCAATTTTGGTATCTAGGTTTTCTATCCATATTCCCTATGGTTTATCTTTATTCTAGATTTAACCTTAGAAAGCTTATCAATTAGTCTCTGTATCATCAGTTTCAAAACTAATCCCATTTCTTGACCTATGCTTCATACTTCTAATTTCTTTGAATTAAACATACTGCTCACACATTCATTGAAAGAGGGGCAAATGTAATACCCCAAAATTGGTACATTGCCATGCTAAACCAATTATGGTCTATTTATGCAATCCTAAGTCCTATTTTACTAGGCAGTTCTGATTCTGATAATCACTACTTGACTTAAGTGTCAAATGTAGAAAAACTCAAATATGTATCAATTACACTCTTTACTTAATTCCTAAATATTGATTCAAATTAGCTACACTAAACCTATTAATTAAGTTTGATATAATTATAATTCTTCATACTTGAATTAAATTAAAATGACCTTTTAGCTAATGTACAAGGGAATTAAATGTATGTGATTTAATAAGATATATCCTCATTTTAATTTATTGAATTTAATTATTTAATTAATTAAGATTTTGCATTTATGAGGTCATATCCTATTTTATTAAATTAAATATACTCTCTAAATTCTTCTCTTCAATTTAGAAATGGAAACTCTGAGTGAACTAGAATTAGAGATGGAATTAATTTAGTTAACTCTTTCTCACACATAGAAGAGGATCAGTTAAACTCTCCATGACACTCAAAATTGAATAAGTTAACTCCATCTGCACAAGGAAGTTTCCACTCCAACTGAATCTCATTTCTAATCTCAACTGTCCATCCAAATTTATCTTGACTGTTGAATGATTCTAGAATTTTATTTAAGAGGCCTTCAATTCCTCATTAAGGTTTGCATTGAACTTATGCTGAAATACTCATTTTCTTATACATTCATAGCTTGTCATTTTTCTTGTATTACAATATCATTCTATAATTAAAATGCATCCATTTAGAATAATATGCTCTTTTTATTCTTAACTTAATATATGCATTTTCATATCTCATTTAGATTAATCTGGCATTTTCATATAGATTAAATTCTTCACTTTAGATGTCTAGTTGCTAGATTCTCAGTCTAAGAGAAATAGCATAATAAATCTAGTTACAAGGAAACATATCAAACTATTGGGCATCTCAAATGAACAATCCCATGTTTATTTTGGGATGATCTTCTAGATAAAGATCATGTTGAAGCGTGTGTAAAGATCGAGGCTCATATTTCTTATATACAACTATGTTGGTATGCAAAGACAAGGGAATCAAATTAGAAGGGTTACAACCCACAAGAATAGAGTTAGATGGTTGGTCACTCACCTTGGGGGAGGAAAGAGATTTGAGATTGCATTGGTAGGGGGCTCAAGAAATATTAGAATACAATGAGATCTTTAGGTCATTAATGCACTGACTAGAACCACATAAATCTAGCAATTTCATATTGTCAATGATATGACTAGACAGAGAAAGGAAATTAATGGCTCCCATACCTAACAAAGAGATGTTGCTAGATTAATGATTTCCCTTGTTGGTCTAATTTTTACAAAATAAAATTTTCATTAATTTAGATATAAAAATCAGAATAAGTTTTATATCTTGCCTACTAGGGTTTTGTTTTCTATCTTTGCAATTTTAAAACCCTATGATAAACCCTTTTAAAATCAAGCTTTGTGTCCTAATTAAGCATACTAGGCCTTGTCCCTTTTAAATTTTATTGCGTGGGAAACTTTTTGAATTTGGAATATTCCTTCTATCTACATTTAAAATCTCACTTTCCCATTTCTTGTTCCCAAATTTTTTACACCATCAGATCTCTACAAGATCTATGGTGGTTGTTATGTCACTTAAAGAAAGTGCAAGGATTTTAACCTACCTGACATAGTGACTACCACGAAATGGAAGGACAGTGTCAGAAAGTGGAAAGTGGGTGCTAGAATCTTGATTAATTCCAAATTTTTCATGATATGATTGATGTCAGAGTTGTCAGTGTCGAAGAAGGGAACAACTAGAGTTTTATATAATTTGCATCACTAGGTTTTAGTGTTTTTCAATGGGTCACTATGTCATGACAAAAAAATGTAAGCACCCTACCAATAGCAACATAGCACTTTACCGAAAAATAGAAAGGATGACAAATTTTTGAAAAGGATGGGTACCAAAAAGTTTCAGTTAATAATATAGTTATGCACTTCCAATACACTATTAGAGGTATTGATTATAGTAATCATGATGGAAATGTGGAGATCTACCTAGCACCAGATTTGTAACAGTATTAAGGAGGTCACTATGTCATGATTAGGAAGATAAGGAATCCCGCTAGTAGTGACATAGTGCCTTAATGGAAAATGAGAATGTGGTAGCAATTTAAAAGGTGGGTCCCAAAAATCACTTCATCAGAAATAAGCCAAAAAATTGCCTTGACAGGTTGGCATCCTTCAAAGAAACATGTATCTGCCAAAAAAATTTAGGAACATGTGAGGTTGTTATGTCACAATCAAAAAATCCCTATTTTCTACTAGTAACAACATAGTGCCTAACCTAAAAATATGAAACACAGTGGAGCCCAATCCTTAAATATCACAAAAGGAATTAAAATATTGAATTATTTGCTAGCTTGTCAAGTTATTTCCAAGTCATACGTGGCATGGACCCACACTAAAAAGGAAAGGGCAGATGAAAGATTGTGGTTGTTGGATTAAAGTTGAATCAACGATTTTCCCCAAGTCACTATTGAGAGTTGCACACCTTTTTTTCAATGTGACATGGTGATTAAAAGAGAGAACATGGGGACCCACCACAGTTAATATAATATCAATGCAGATTTCTCACTATTAGATCAAGTTCAAATCAATGGTAGTAGCTTCATCGCTATGGGGAGTTGCTCATTCTTTAAGGGTAGTGATATAGTGACCAAATGAAGAAAAGGAAGGACCCACCATAGTTGTATTAAAACATTGATCAAAGCCACATCATCAGATTGAAATGAGATCAAGGACTATCGCTATGTTGCATAGACAAAGTGCTCACTTTTTATGCATAGCGATGTAGTGACTTAATGACACATGTCCACAAAAGCTAGTGGGTCCAAGTTATGTCACCAGTAGTGAAGGAAAAGAATACGTGGAGAAAGTTCATTGGGTTGACCATGTAAGTTTGGTTCTGTATTGACATGTTTATTTTTTTGCAAAAAATATCACAAAATTATAGAGTAGGATAAGTATCAAGTAAGTTCCTGTGCACCATACTTATTGAAGTAATCTAGTTTTCTACAAATTGTATTCACTATACCTCCAAAGAAGATTTTCTTGAGTTAGGAAGACTACTTGGCCAAAAGTATCCATGATGATCTCCTCAAATTACTACCTAAGTCCACAAACAAAACTGTTAAAGTGAAAAAGTTAACCTCTTTAAACCCTAGACTCAAAATTGTAGACAGGTTATATGATAAGGTAAATTTGGTTAGGGTTTCTAAAAATTCTCAAACTAGGCTTTCTTTGTTTAAAATATGGTTCTTGGAAAGGAATTTATTTTCCCCTCATGCGAATGTTTAGAATTTTGATTTGGGAAAGCTAGTGGTTCCTAGTGTCTTTATGGACTATGACCTCTTAGAGGTTCTTGCAAAAAATTATGATTCAACAATTAGAGTACTGAGAAGAGTTGATAGTAAGATTTTGATCACAATCAGCCCTGAGGGAATTTGTGAGGTCTTTGGCCTAGAGCCACTGATAGAATGTCATGTACCCATTGACCTACAAGAGTTATAAAAAATATATTTATCAAAGAAGGATGCAAGTAGGCAGGGTGCACTGAGGGCACATATAGGTACAATTGGAATTTTTCCAGTGATCACAGTATCCTCTAGGGAACCTTTCAAAAGGGGTATTTCACTACTTGGGCTGTGGAGGCATATAGGATACTGTGTAGATTTTTTGGTGAACATGAATAGAATTTTATGACCATAAGTTTTATGTATATGATCACTCAAATTTCTTCATTTGGTGTTGATGTTATTTTTTATTTTTCCTCCTATATAGTAGAAGAAATTCATACAAGCCTGATAAGGATTGCAAAATGCAAGGTAGATAAAAATTTTGGTCACTATTCTTTGCTGATGCATATGTTTTTGTTCAAAGGAGTGGCATATTTTGGTAAAGAGATTAATCTAAATAGAGAACAAGAGGGAGAAGCACTACTAGTTTAGCTATGGAGTGCAGATATGAAATGGGATACAAAAAAAGCTAGTTTTGTTAGAATTGATAGGAACTTTGCTTCAAAATTGAGGTGCCTATTATTTAGGGACAATCCTAGAATCCCTAAGGCACTAGTAGATCTTATCAGGTCCATGGAAAATCCTACTAGTTTTAAAGTATCACATAATTGGGGAGACATTATCCCATACTCTGTTTCAAAATTTTTTAGGATTTATGGTTTCAAAGGAACTCCATGTGTATTACCCTACCAGTTTTTGTTAAAGGTAGGGGGAGCTAAGTTTTTGTGGTAGCTAGGAGGATTGAAGGAAAATTATTTGGTGAAAAGGGGAAGAGGGTCAATTTTAACAACTTTCACTATAGCTCATGAATTTGTGATTACAAAAGGTGGTTGGCTATTGCTTTATAAAACACTAGACCAATATAAGATGGTTGTGTCTCATTCTCATTTTTTGACACTAAGGGATTCTATGACTTGGCTTTTAGGCACAGAGATAAGCTTGGTAAAATAAATCATGAGTCATATTACCCTAAGGACATAATAAGAAATGAGTTCTCCTTGCAAGAGAAAGAAACCAAGAAAGAAAAATGAAGGGTTTTCTCAATGGTTTTGGAGTTTATCCATTGTTTTGATGGAGATTATAATCCTCTAGATAATGCCAGCATAGAGGTAGATAGAATCAATAAACTCATGATTACTTTTTCTAAAATAATGGAAAATATGAATGAGAAAAAAATAATCTTTTATTAATGCTTATCTAGATAAGGCCAAAGAGGTTATAAGGAGATTGACATTCACTCCAATGTAAGGGCAAGACATTTGATTGTCCAAAAGAGGTCAAGTTATACTCTAATACAAAATAAGAAGGGCAATATGGATAAGGCTAAACAAATAATAGGATCCACTAGTGTTGTCTTCGAAGAGAGACCTGATGAGACCTCCCCTAAGAGGAAAAAATTAATAAAAGATCAAGGTCCTCACATTGAGGAATATTCACCTACACAATCTCCTTGGTGGATTGAAGAGGATTAACTTACTGGAGAGAAAATTGAACAGCTGGGATCCCAAGGAGGAATTTTTATTACCCAGGTAGAATTAGATGAGGGAAAACTCCAAGAGCCTCCTATGCCAAGCCTTGATTTGATAGTGGCAAATTATAAAGGGGACTAGACCCTACAATAGAAGAAGCTAGTCATCAATTTTTGTTAGATGATAGTTTTATTATGTCTAGAGCCTTCCACTAGTTTTCATAAAGAGAAAACATAGAAAAATATGAGGAAAGGTGAAATAAATTGAAGATTGAGCATCTAGAAATTAAAGATGTAGCTATTCAAAGTCAAATAAAAGAAGAAATGATAAAGGAATTTCAAAATCTAACCCCTAAAGAAGGGAGAGAAATGGTGAGATCATCAAGTGTTTTACTGCTACCTAATTGGGATATTGTAGATGCTCTAATTTTAATTCTATTTCTATTAAGTTAGACATACTAGATCAGAAAAAGAAAGGAAATTAAAGGTTCCACTTTCAGTGTAGACCAAGCTACTTTGGTCATTTGGTTAATCAGGAAAGAGTCCAGAACAATGTCTTTGCAATTAGATAGTACTGAGATGATTGGAAATATAATTGCCAAAAGGGTAGTAGATACCACCTATGTAGAGGCTACACATATGAATGTTGGAACATCTCATTTAGTTCTAGCTACTGCAGAGAAAGAAGAGAAGGAAATGTATGAACTACAGAGTAAATATGAAAAGGTTTTAGAAGCCTATAATAAAGGAGTTCAAAAGAGAATTAAACTTGAGACTAAGGTGTTGGGATGGTCTACTAGGCTTAGGATCGCATACCCTCACCCACTAGTGGAACCTTTTAAATCTACTCCTCTCATAGAAGTGCTAGATACTCCACAAAGACCATAATATTACACAGCTAAAGATTTTGAAGAGAAAAAGAGAAAACTATGGGCACTACATGTAGAGCTAAATGTGCAATATTAAGACAAACTGAGAAGGGCTGTCATGTATTTTGTTGATAAAATTGAATGGCCATTGTTTTATGATCAATTAGCAAAATTAATAAACATATGGGATTAAATAAAAGCAACTGATGAACCCTTGAAACCTATTGTCAATAAGTGGAGTAAGAGGAGAAAGGAAATCACATTCTTGTGCTACTCTATTTGAGGTCTTCACATGATCACTTTGAAATAACTTATGATCTTGCTCGTTATCTCCCAGAATTTGATGATAAGAGAGTTGAGCTACAAAGAAGAATTGTTAGCTATTTGGATAAGTACAAGAGTAAGAAATTTGATTTATTCCCACTTGCTTTGGATAAGAAAAATAAATTGAAAAATAAAGATGAATGGCTAAAGAATTAGATGATCTATTTTGTTTAAGAATGAATGAAGTCATAAATGAAAAAGGACATGCATGGTGGGTAGCCACAATAGAAGAAATAGTGAAGGCCTAGTTATTCTTTTATTCTTAAAAGTAATATTTTGTAAGTATTGATAAAGAGGCAGAATATGTGATAAAAAAGAAAAGTGATACTTTGTAGTTTAATTGGCCAAATGACACCCTATTTGACAAGTGGATGGCTGATGTTGCTTCTAATGAGCAATGGGAAGAGGTTGAGAGTGATGATGATGACATGAATCTAGATGAAATATAGATCATTGATACACCTTCAAAAGATCAAAGGAGAGAAGAAGACAAAGAAGAGCAATCACCTTATGTGGAAAGTACCTTGGGCTAGATGGATGATGTGGCAGAAATGAAACCAAATATAACTATCACCTTGGTAGTACATGATGATGCAAGTTGAAATGCTAGAGTAGAGGTGAATTTGCAAGAATTAGAGCTTGACACATCATTGGTGAACTTGATAGCTACATATGTTGAGGACTCAGAATAACTAAAAGAGAATCATGGGATTTGTAGCATTTGATAATGTAAGAGAGGAGGGACCTACCAAAGGAATAATCTGATCTATAATTTTTTCTGTTACACAATTTATTTTCTTTTTGTGATAGCTTAATGTAAATATCTTTTTGTCTAGTTGACATCTGTCAGTTCTCTATGCCTAAAACTTGTTGCATCTCACTCTATTTAAGTGAGTTCCAAGGCTAGAGAAGGGTCCAATTTCATTGATAATTTTGGTCTATACTAAATATGGTTCAATCTAGTTTATTAGTGTAAAAATTATGATATATTTTCTCTGCAAATACTTGGGAATATATTGATGTTACAGGGGTCTAATGTTTTTTCTAGAGTCATTCTGAGTTTTATTACAATTGTATACAATTTTCAAAGAAGATTAATACAAAGTTGAATTGTCCCCATATCTTCTCTTGATGAATTTTGTCTCCATTGTTATTACTTGGTCATTTTGATGTTATGTGAGTAAAGATTGTCCAATTGAATGCAATTCACTTAGATTGTATGTCAATTCATTATTTCTATTGATTCATTGAATTAAGTAAATGCTCTAGTGAATTTGATAGGGTTGCTAAGGTAATAGGAAGGATGTCTATAAGAATGGATTCTAGTAAGAATTGGTGATAGTATTGGTTGTAATGCAATCAATTAGATCTATAAATTGAAGTAGACTCTAAATCCTAATGGATGAAGCGCTGATCTAGTTAATCCAGTCTGCAGATAGAGAGATCATGAATAAGCACCAATTCTAAAATCAAAATCAATTTTATTTTACCATTTGAAGAGTTTCAAAGAGGGTTAGCACTCATTTACATCTAATTTCTGAGTCTTAGATAGCTACTATTTTCATAAATATGTGTAAACCTAAGGAGAATTGTGACCAAATCTACTTATAAGGGATGCATATCATCTGAAAATGTCAAGGAATGGATAAACTATGTATATGTCAAAGATAGGAGATGAGAATTAGAATGAAACTAAAAGGATTCTCATGAAACAAAATTTATTTGAATCATCCCTTAGGTATACCCACCTTGGTTCTACAGAGCCTAGAGAGTAGAAAACTAATCTTGGTTTTGTTGAAGTTGGATCCAAATAATATGCATACATAATTGTTAATGGAAAGTAGCTAGTTCTTAAATTTATGAGTATTATAATCTTGGTATTGAGCTTTTTTTATTTAGTAGTTGAAAAACACCAATAACTCTTTTGATCAAATGTGACTATTGGAGAGCCACTTCTTAGAGAGTATTGTGCTTCCCCTAAATTTGTGCCTTCTTTCAATTGAGGCTTCAAAGGCTAAGGGAACTATACCATGCACATTGAGCTACCTGGGAAAGAGCGACTATACTCTATCATGATATTGGGATTCACAAGGGGATGATGAATAGGGGGTGTTGAAGACTCAGTGGGAGTACAAGGATTCTTGGACAATGGGGAACATTGAGAGAAGAATGCTTCACATGCATGGGCAAGGTTGAACAAGTGGAAAACTTGGGTTCATTGTGCCTAGCCATAACTTGAATAGCCACTATGACAAATGTTGGAAGAACAATTGATGGGGTGAGGGAAGCAACGTGATTGGAAGGCCATGTTGTGTAGAGAGAGGTGCAAGAAGGAGTAGTGGGAGGAGTGGATGTGAGGGAGACAAGGAAAGGAGATGGAGCTAGTGAGGGTATGGAGTGACCTACACAATGGAGATGGAGTTCTTTCTACCTCAATTATAGCTATGGAATTTATTGATCTTCCAATGTGTGTACTCTTTTTGGTGTCCCATAGCTCTACCCACGGATGTAACATCCAACTGGGTTGGTAGATCAATCCATAAAGTTTCTACCAATTCTAAGTGTAGTGGATAAAATCAGACATTCAATTGATTGATTTTTTTTCTAGCTAACTTGATAATAGTCCTCAGAAGTGATAAGCATTCTTTGATGAAGATGTTCTTGGTATTGTGGCTCCATAGATGGTGCATGATTTTGACAAAGGAAGGTATTAACTTGACATCTCAACATCTTTTAAAAAAAGTTAGGTTTCCAACAACCTTGGACAACTTAATCCTCAATGCTTTGAATTATTTTTCTTTAACATTAATTGATGCATGAGCATCCTTGGTGTAAGAGCAATCTTACATCACCAAAAAATATTTTCTTTTCAATATTTTCTATTTTAATAAAGACTAGTAGACAAGGTGGTTACTATTTATGGGAACTTGATATTTTTAGTAAGTTTGTCATCTGAGCTCAGAATGTTCTCATTTTGTATAGGAAGGTTCATTTTGGAATCATAAGCCTACCATAAAAATCTCATTCCTTTAGCTTAAGTATGAGAGAATTTATTATAGAGTTTTGGTGGAAAATTTTGTAGAAAAATCTTTAGGCTCATAGTTGGAGGCCTTAGAGTGCCCATATGAGGTCCAAAAACTTGACGAAAGGGCACTTGTGCTATTTTGAGCCTATAGATTAGACTCTGGCAATTTTTAAAAAGTTGTTATAATAGCCAATCAGAGCAATGGTTTGAGACTTATGGCCTTTCAAAGTTAGGCTACCAAAATATCTAAAATAATTTGTCAAAAATGTATTTAACCAACTTTATATGTATTGTTAGGGTCTGTTGGCCCTAGGTATTAAGTTTGAGCATCTAGAACCTTCCTAGGTGGCATCAAATTGTCTATTTAAGAAAGGCTCAAACATTGTCTAGGATAGCTTTGGTTGGTAGTTTGGAGCTTAGTCTTGTAGATTACTATAATGAAGGTGCCCATGTGGGTTAACATATTGTACTTATGAATTTTTTAATTCTACATTTGCAATGCAAATAAGAAATCCATTTTTTTTTCTCATTTGTTGTTATTTCTTTGTTTTCTATTATGAGTTTATGGTATTAAGGGGAGCACCCTTCATCAAGTGGTATCAGAGCTAGAGTTCTTGAGTGTGTGGATAGATCACCAACTATGAGGTAGTTCACACAAGGACTATGGTTTGGGCTAAGTGTGTAGATAGACCACTGATTGAGATGAAATTTTCACTAGGGTTTTAGTGGAAGCCTAAAAATGCCTCCATGAAGAGAGCACAAGTTTTTTAGTGTGTGGATAGGTCATTGACTATGAGGTAGTTCACATTAGGATCATGGTTTGGGCTAAGTATGTAGATAGATCACCAATTGAGAGGCAATTTGCACTAGGGTTTTATTGGAAGTGCAAAAATGACTCCATGAAGAGAGCATGATAGAAGAGCTATAGGTGTTACACCTAAGGGTTTCCAAGACCTCCAAAGACAATGCAAGAAATGGTAGAATAAATGTGCAAAGGAATAAATATTCCTATAAGAGATGAAAGCAAAGATGAGGACAAAGTAGACAAAAATTCCAAAGCAGAGGCAGTTCTAAACCTAGAGGAAGAAAGGATTTTTAGGGCCATCTTCAAGATTGGAAAAGACCTAAGTTTAAGGTTCCCAAATTTTTAAAAAATATTAACCTAGAGGAGTTGATCAATTGAATCAATGAACTAGAGGAGTACTTTGAGTATGAAGATATTGATGATCCTAATAGGGTCAAGTTTGCAAATGCAAAACTAAAGGGACATGTAAAGATCTGGTGGCAAGAGGTTTAGTTGGAGTGAAATAGAAAGGGAAAGGAAAAAATAACTAGATGGGATCAAATGATAGCTAAACTAAAGTGAAAATTCATTCTCATGGATTATGAGCTTGATATATTGAAAAAAATGCAAGGGTTGAAGCAAGTAGGAAAATCTATTCAAGAGTATACTGAGGAGTTCTACCAAGTTCTCATCAGAACCAACCATGCAAAAGATAATAAGGAGAAAGTCTCTCATTATCTTAATGGGTTAAAGCCAAGCATTTAGGATGAGATGATTCTAGTTCAAATGAACAATATTGATGAGGCATACTAGTTTGCCCTTAGAGTTGAGGAAAAACTAAATAAGAAGTTTGACAACAAGAATAGTAGAAGAGGTTGTGGCAGGAGATCTGGTAGATGATATTATGGTGGCCATAATGATGATTAGAAGAAAAAGGATGAGGTAGGAAGTAGTAGTTAGAACTAGAGGAGAAACAATTCCAATAATTTCCATGATTAGCACAATAGAGATGAGAGAGGACAAGGATCTGGAAGAGGAGGCTTTCGTGGGAAATTTTTTAACTACAAAGAAGAAGGACATAGAGCATTAGAATGTTCCTAGCACCAAGGAAGGATAGATCAAAGAAAAAAGGGTAGGGATAGAGTTGCACATGTTGATGAAGATGCCAGATCATCACATTGTAAAAATGTTGAAAGAGGAGAAGTCCTAGTTAACAGAAGAGTCCTGTTAAGTAGTGAGAATGAACCTGATCAAAGAAGAAGCTTGTTTCACACAAGGTGAAAATGTGAAGATAAGTATTGTGATGTGATCATTGATGGTGGAAGTATTGATAATCCAGTGTCATAAATGATGGTCACCAAGTTGAAGCTAAACAGAGAGAAACACCCGCATCCATACCATATTTCTTGGGTGCAAGATGACCACAAGGTCATAGTCAATGCGTAGTGCTCAGTGAAGTTCAAAATTAGAAGCTACTATAATGAGGTACTATGTGATATAACGCCTATAGACATATGTCATATGTTGTTGGGTAGGTCATGGTAGTTTGATAGGCATGTTGTACACGATGGGTGAGCAAATACCTACACTCTAACCAAGCATGGAGTGAAATATAAGTTGAAGCCATTGAAGGAGAAAGAAGAAAAGGTATGTAGTGCTACCAAAATATGTTTTGTTGATGTAAAAGAGTTTCTCAAAGGTATGAAGCATGAGCATGTGTGTTTTTCTATAATTCTAAAAGATAGTAAAGAAGAAATAGAGGAGGTACCTGCTGAAGTTTAGATATGTTGGGAGAGTTTTCTAATATTGTATTAGATAATGTACTTGATGGGTTTCCCCTAATGATGAAGATAAATCATAAGATGGATTTCATTCTAGGAGCCAATTTTCAAAATAAGGAAGCATACATAATTACACTAACAGAAAGTGAAGAGTTAAATAGGCAAGTTCATGAGTTGTTGTAGAAGGGGTTGATTCAAGAGAGTCTAAGTCCATGTGTTGTACTAGTAGTATTAGCACCAAAGAAGAATGAGGAATGGATGATGTGTATAGATTCTCATGCTATCAACAAGATCACAATCAAGTATAGATTTCCATTGCCAAGGATGGATGATATTATGGACTGTTTGAGTGGAGCTAAGTATTTCACAAAGATAGATTGGAAAAGTAGATGCCATCAAATTTGCATCAGAGAAGGTGATGAGTGGAAGACCAATTTCAAGACAAAACAAGGATTGGATGAATGGTTAGTAATGCATTTTGGGATAACCAATGCACCAAGCACTTTCTTGAGGCTCATGAATGAGGTACTAAAGGAGTTTTTGGGTAAGTTTTCTATTGTTTACCTAGATGATATATTGATCTCTAGTAAGACATTGGAGGAGCATTTGATTCATATTCACAAGGTGTTTCATAAGTTGAGGGGAGAAAATTTGTTGATAAACTTGAAGAAGTGTAGTTTTGTAAAGGAGTTGGTGTACTTGGGATTTTTAGTCTTAGCAAAAGGTCTAAAAATGGATCTAAAGAAAGTGAAGGATATCCTTGAATGGCCTACTCAACAGAGGTAAGATCTTTTCATGGATTGGCTAGTTTTTATGGAAAGTTCATAAGAGGTTTTAGCAATATTTGTGGACCCTTGAGTGAAACCATGAGAGGTGATAGGAAAGAATTTAAGTAGACTGTAGGAGCAGGTAAGAGTTTTAATCTATTGAAATAGAAAGTTATTAAGCAACCTATTTTGGTACTTCCTAATTTTATAAACAAGGTGTTTCAAGGAGACTGTGATGCTACTGGTACTGCAATAGGAGCTATTATGAGCCAAGAAGGTAGACCTATTGCTTATTTCAATGATAAATTGAATGATGCAAAAAGAAAATATTTTTTTATGATCAAGAATTTTATGTTATAGTTCAAGCATTGAAGAAGTGGGCACACTATATTCTTCCTAAGGAGTTTGTTTTGTATATTGATCATCAAGATTTACAATATTTGAATAGTCAAGGAAAACTAAACCAAAGGCATTTTAAGTGGGTTGAGTTTTTTCAGAGTTATACATCTTTTTTGAACTATAGCAGTGGGAAGTCTAATAGAGTTGTAGATGCTCTTAGTAGAAGACAACTTTTGCTAACATAAATGCAGATAGAGGTGGTTGGGTTCAAGGAACTTAGTACTTTGTATCCAAATGATCATAATTTTGTTGAAGCATGGAAGCCTTATACAAAACTTGTTACACTTGATAGGACAAAGTGGTTGGATTTTATGATCCAAGATAGTATGTTGTTCAAAGGAAGCTAGTTGTGCATTCCAAGAAGTTCAATGGGAGAGAATCTCATAAAGGATAAGCATAGTGGAGGATTGGTTGCTGAGAATTATTATTGGGCATAGTTATAGCAAGATGTGAAGAAGTTTTCATAGAATCGCAAAGTATGTCAGATGGTGAAAGAACTAAAGAAAAATATAGGGTTGTATCATCCATTACCTGTAATAGAGAAGCCATTGGAGGATGTTAGCATGGATTTTTTTCTTGGTTTACTAAGGAATTAGCATGGGAATTGTTCTATTTTTGTGGCAGTTGACAAGTTTTCAAGAATGGCACACTATATTCCTTGCAAGAAGACTCGTGATGTTGTTCATGTAGTAGAGTTGTTTTTCTAAGAAGTCATGACACTACATGGTCTACCAAGGAGTATAGTTTCAGATCGAGATACCAAATTTGTTTGGTATTTTTTCCATACATTGTGGAAGAAGTTGAAGATAGATTTGAAGTTTAGTTGATCACACCATCCACAAACTAATGGATAGATAGAAGTTGTGAATCATAGTTTGGGAAACTTGCTAAGATGTTTGGTTGGAGACAAGCTAAAAGGATGAGATATGGTTTTACCATAGGTAGAATTTGCATATAATAATTCTATCAACAAGCGTATTAGTAAATCATCATTTCAAATTATATATGAGAGTAGTCACAAAAATGTTTCTAAATTATGAAATTTGGATAAAGATAAGATAAGTAGCACTGCAGTAGAAGATTTTGCTAAACATTTGAAGAACATCCATGAGGAGGTGAGGAAGCACATCATAAAGATGAATACATAGTATAAGGCTAAGGCTGATGTGAAAAGGAGGTATAAGCAATTTTAGGTTGGAGATGAAGTCATTATTCATTTGAGAAAGAAGCATTTTCCAATGGGTACATATACTAAGCTGAAGATGAAGAAGTTTCTAGGACCATGTAAGATAGTGAAAAGGCATGATTCTAGAAATGCTTATAAGGTGAAGTTGCCTTCTGAATTGAATATTTCGCCAGTATTTAACATTTTAGATTTGATAGAGTATTATGAAGGAGGTGATGAAGTTGAAGTTGTAGAAGCATAATGGAGTATTCCACTAGCTAGTTTGGCTACAAAGGAGATTGAGGAGATACTAAACAATTGTGTTGGAAAAAGTACCAAAAAAAAAAATTATGAGGAATATCTAGTCAAATAGAAAGGTAGGCCATTTGAGGATTCATGATGGCTAGTAAAGGAGGAGGTTAACTATCTTGGCTTTCCTCTAAAAACCTAAGACATGATGGAGTCACTTCTCAAATTACCCTGGGTGTCTGATGCAAGAGCATCCTATGTGTAGGAGCAATCTTGCATCACCCAAAAATATTTTCTTTTTGGTCTTTTCTATTTTAATAAGGACTAGTAGACAAGGTGGTTACAATTTATGAGAACTTGCTATTTTTAGTAAGTTTCTCATATGAGCTTAGAAAATTCTAATTTTATATAGGAAGGTTCATTCAGAATTATAAGCCTACCATAAAAATCTCATTACTTCAACTTAAGTATTAGAGAAGTTATTGCTGATTTTTGGTCAAAAAATTTGCAAAAAAATCTTTAGACTTATAGTTGGAGGCCTTAGAGTGCCCGACTGAGGTCTAAAAAGTCAATGGCAGGGCACTTGTGTAGTTTCAAGCCTATAGATCAGGCTTTGGAATTTTTGAAAAGTAGTTATGATAGCCAATTGGAGCAGCAGTTCAAGAGTTATGGCCTTTCAAAGTTGGGTTAAATGAAATATCTAAAATAATTTGTCAAAAATTTATTTAGCCAACTCTATATGTATTGTTAGGGTTTTTTGGCCCTAGGTATTAAGTTTGAACATCTAGAACCTTGCCAAGTGGCATAAAATTATCTATTTAAGAAAGGCACAAACATGGTAGTTCACAACTTAGTCTTGCAAATGACTATAATGAAGGCACCCATATGGGTTAGAATATTATACTTGTGAATTCTATAATTTTTCATTTGTAGTGAAAATAAGAAGTCTATATTTTTTCCTTGCATTTGTTGTTGTTTCTTTGTTTACTATTATGAGTTTATGGTATAAAGGGGAGCACCCTTCATCATAAATTTCCCTCTCATGTAGGGTATCATTTAACAAGAATAGATTTCCACAATCAGTCATAGTAGAGAGATGCATATTCTAGGTTCAATTGTGTACTATATTTTTGCATCAATGTTTTGAATCACACTTTGTGATCCATCATGAGGATGGGAAGAGGTATAGGAGATAAATGATTAGTTGCAGAGTTCGATAATATATATACCCATTTCAAGATGTGGGAAGAAAATTACCACAAAGATCAAGGAAACATAAGGTCATCCAAGAGAAAGCAAGGTCAACACTAAGAAAAAAGTTGAAGTAGATATGTATTATTAAAATTATATTTAAGTGAGCCAAAATGAAAGAAAGGTGGGATAGATAGAGGCGAAGAGAAGGGGGTGAACGAGGGGGGTGAAAGGGGAGAAGGTAGGAAGAGGGAGGAAAGGGGAAAACTTACTATCTTAACTTAGAAAGAAGATGATGTAATGAGGCACTAATACTTCAACCATCATCCCCATTCAGATTGGATGGGTGGTTGTGAATTCTATTGCTTCCCTGAGCTTCCTTTTGAAAAACATTTCTTCCCTAGAGAGAACTTGAGTGTTTTCAAGATAGATGTGATGCTTTATAGAGAGGGAATGTTCTACAAGGGTGAATTTGATGGTCTACTCATGGCTAATGTTAGCACCATGTTCTTTAATAAAAGTGCTAAATGAAAGACCCATTTCTCCTATGTAAGGAGCACCCCAAGAGAAATAAATCTTATATACCCCCAAGACTAGCAAGATGTCCCTTCGGTCCTTGAGGGTGGGAAGTAATTTTTCAAGACATGGAAAGGCTTAAACAAGCAACAAATTCCTTTCTTGAGAAGAATCTTGGAAATTTTGTGGGAGATGCCTTCAATGTAAGGAATGGAAGCCCCAGGGACAAAATAAAAAAGGGTGGGTTTAGATTGGGAGATAAAGTGATATTTGGCTTGGTTGAAAGATTTAGAAATTTTCTTGTTGGTGTACCCATTCCAAATGAAGGCTCAACGAAGATGGGCCAACTCTTGGTTAAGGTTATCCTCATCACAAATGTGATAAGCTCACATGGTGAGGGTTTTAAGGATGCCTAGATTTTAGCTAGGGTGGTGATGAGAGAAAGCATGAAGATAATGATATATATGGGTCTAATTGCAATAAAGTTTATTACATAGGGACCCATATAACTTCTTAATGAGAAGAATGTGAAGGAAAGAGAGTTGATTAGTTGATTCAAGCTCCTTGGTGAAAGAGATTCATTTGACAAGGTTATTAAGGTGGGCATGGAATTATTCCAACTTATCCAAGCCATGAGGCCAATAAATGTTGGTATCATCTACATAGCACTTCCACCACTTATGTGATAGAGGGAAGCCCATAAAAGGTTGGAAATAAAAGGTGATAGAGGGGATCCCATTGCTACTCCATCCACCCGCTCATAAATGACATCTTTGAACAAGAAGAATGTCAATCCTAAGAAAATATCAACAAGCGAGGCCATCTCAGCATTAGTTTTTATCCTAATAATCTCAATGACATCAAAGATGCGAACCTTAGTAAAGAGAGAGACCACATCAAAGCTCACTAAGATGTCATCATTGTCTAGCTTTTGTCCCTGATAAAGTAAATAAAATGGCTAGAGTATTTGATGAATGAACTAGTTTTACTTGTGAGCTATGAGACTAATTTGGCAAGGTGAGAGGCAAGTTTATAGGTTGGGGAACCTATGGTATCCACTATAGGTATCAAAGGAATTCCATCCTCATGAATTTTGGGGACATAATAGATGAGATGAGTTACCTCCTTCGTGGGACATAGGTGTTTCTTGGTCACATAATCGAAGGAAGCAGAAGACACCGCCAACTTGAATTTTTTAAGAATTAGTGCCTCGTGGCATCCTTTTATTGCTAAGATAAGATAGCCATTTTTTCCCTTTCCTCCCTCTTCCTACCTTACCCCATTTCAAACCACCCCCCCCCCCCCCCCCCCGCCTCGCCCTCCACTCCCCTTTCACCACCATCCCTTCACTTCTATCTATCTTGCCTTTCTTTTGTGTAGGTTTACTTTAATATAATTTTAATAATTCATATCTTCATCATAATGTGTAGGGTTACTTTATTTCTCTATTTTCTTTCACTCTTCATCCTAATGATGGATTATTGTCTATGATCTGAAACATTGATGCTAAAAAATAAGACACAATCAAATTCCAAAAAATATTTGATGTATTTCATATCTACTTCAACTTTTTTCTAGGTTTTGACCTTTCTTACTTCTCTTGGCTAACCTTGTGTTGCCTTACTAGATTCTTAAAAAAGTCAAGTTGGTGGTGTTCTTTGCTTCCTTTCATGAGGTGACCAAGAAACACCCATGTCCCATGAAGGAGATAACTCCTCGCATCTATGGTGTCCCCTAAATTCACAAGGATGGAATTCCTTTGAGACCTATAGTGGATACCATAGGTACCTTGACCTATAAACTTGCCTCACACCTTGCCAAATTATTCTCATAGTTCATAGGTAAAACTAGTTTGTTCATCAAAGAATCTAGCAATTTTGTTGATTTTATCAAGGACAAAAGGCTAGATAGTGATGACATCTTAGTGAGCTTTGATATGGTCTCTCTCTTCACTAAGGTTCTCATAATTGACACCATAGATATTGTTAGGAGAAAAACTAATGATGAGATGGCTTCCCTTGTTGAGCTTTCTTTAAGATCCACATTCTTCTTGTTCCAAGTTGTCATCTACAATTAGGTGGATGGAGTAGTGATGGGCTCCCCTCTATCACCTATTATGGCCAACCTTTACATGGAGAACTTTGAAGAAATTTCTCTTTCTTCCTTCCCTCTTAAACCTAAGTGGTGTAAGTGCTATGTAGATGACACCAATGTCTTTTGGCCTCATGGATTGGATACATTATAATAATTCCACGCCCACCTTAATAACCTTATCAAATGCATCTCTTTCACCAAGGAGCTTGAATCAAGTAATCAACTCTCTTTCCTTGACACTCTTCCCATTAATAATTTAGAAGGGTCCATAGGTTGCAAAGTTTATCACAAGGCAACCCATACAAATTGGTATCTTCATGCTTTCTCTCATCCCCACCCTAGCAAAAAGATAGGCATCCTTAAAACCCTTTCCATGCAAGCTTATCACATCTGTGATAAGGATAACCTTAACCAAGAGTTGGCCCATCTTCTTCAAGTCTTCATTTGGAATGGATACACCAAAAAGAAAATCTCAAAATCTTTCAACCAAGCTAGATATCACATTCTCTCCCAATATAAACCCACCCTTTTTCATTATTTCCTTGGGGCTTCCATTCCTTACATTGAAGGCATCTCCCACAAAATTTCCAAGATTATTCTCAAGAAAGGAATTTGATTCTTGTTTAAGCCTTTTCATGTCTTTAAAAACCCCATCAAGGAGTGAAGGGACATCTTGGTAGACTCAGGGGTCTCTAAGATTTCTTTCTCTTGTGGTGCTCCCTACATAGGAGAAACAAGTTGTTCATTTAGCCCTAGAATTAAAGAACATAGTGTTGACATTAACCATGAGTGAACTCTCAAATATGCCCTTGTAGAATAGTCCCTCTCCATAAAGAATCACATCTACCTTGAAAACTCAAGTTCTCTCTAGGGAAGACAATTTTTTCAAAAGGAAGCTTAGGGAAGCAATATAAATTCAAAACCACGTATGCAACTTGAACAGGGATGATGGTTGGAATATTAGTGCCTCATGGCATCCTATGCTTGTTAAGCTAAGGTAGCCCATTTTTACCTTTCCTCCCTCTTCATGCCTTCTCACCTTTTACTCCCCCTTGCCTTTCATCCCCTTCCCTTCAACTAAATCTATCCCCCAATTTTTTCATTTTGTTTCACTTTAATATAATTTTAATAATTCATATCTACTTCAACTTTTTTCTTGGTTTTGACCTTTGTTCTTGCTCTTGGCTAACCTTGTGTTGCCTTGATCTTTCTAGCCTTTTTCTTCCCACACCTTGACATGTGTATATATTATCTAATTGGTTTGCAACTAATCATTTATCTCATATAGCTCTCTAGTCCTAATGATGGATCACATAGTATGAATCAAAATGTTGATGCAAAAATATGGCACACAATAAAATCCAAAATATGCATCTCTCTACCACTTGAATAACTAAAGAGCATCATATTTAACTTTAAGAAACATTGTAGTCATCATTCTAGAATAGTCATTTACAAATATAAATAAATATTGATCTCTACTATGACTTTTAACACCAATGGGTCCACATAGGTTAGTATGAACTAAGTCCAAAATATTACTAGAAGTATATGTGTTACTCTTGAAACTAGAGTATGTCATGTTTCCTAATTGACACTATTTACACATAGCATTATTAGGCTTCTATGGTTTAGGAAATCCTCTTACTTTCTTCATCTGGTTGATATTCACCAAATTGTCAAAATTCACATGACACAATCTTTTGTGACATAACCAAATATCTTCTTGTTGTGTAAACATACATATCTCATTTGATAGGTCTAGATAGAATAAGTTACCTCTAGTGTTCTCACCAGTTCCAATTAAAAATTGTCATGTATCTTGGCCTTTCTATTGTGAAATTAAACTCTCTAACCTATCTTTTTTAGATATGAAACAATCAAAAAATTGTAGTTAACTTCTTCAACCCAATAAGTATTGTCACGTGTTATCTTGTCAATCAGTTGAATAGTGCATTTACATTTTATAACACATGAGATATCATTACCAAATTTAACACATCCACCATTTTATGGACCAATATCTTAAATTTTTTCTTTATCACCAGTCAGATGATTGGAACATCCACTATTAAGTATCCATCTATCACTTTTGTTCACACAGGAAATTAATGCATTTTTCTCATCCTCATCAGAACCTTCTTTCATGGAAACATAGACTTCTTCACCACCATTACTCTCAAATTAATTTTCAATCTTTTCTTCAACAATATAGCAATACATCTTACCTTTTTCATCCGTGCTTTTCCTGTAATATTTGTCATCACTTCTTCCTTTGTAATTGCTTTCCTTTCTTTCATCCTTATCTTCTCTGTCAGGGCATCTAGCAACAATATGACCAACTTTGTTGCATGAAAAAAAAATGATAGGAAATTTACCTTTGTATTTACATTTTTCTCTTCCAAACCTTTTTTCAATGAGGGCTTCATGTTCATCAATCTCATCATCAGAACTATCACTTTCACTCTTCACATGTTTTCCTTTCTTCTTGCAAAGAACAAATTATGACTTGAAAGTAGATTCAATGGTAGTAGGTGTGTAGTTATCAAAATTAGAAATCTCAAAAGTAGTGAGTCTACCAATTAAATTCTAAGGTCAAATTGTTACCTAGTGTGCATCTAAGTTCTTGGATTGTAGAGACTCTATTGGCATAGATAGAGAGTAGAGCCCTCAACACCTTACTTATCACTATTTCATCTTTGATTTCTCCATTTTCACCTCGAATAGAATTAACAACCTCTTTAACTCTTGTGTATTATTATACTATGTTCTCACCTTCCATTGTTCTCATGTCATCAAATTTTCCTCTCATGCTTTCTAATTTGGATCTTAAAACATGTCATCACCTCCATATATGGTTTTCAATTTTTCCCACATCTTCTTTGCAATATTTCAATCTTTTAGGTCATCAAACTCAACATATCTTAGGGCTGAGGAAATCTCCAACATTTCTTGGTTATGATGTAGATTATGTCTCATTTCTTGAGTAGTTAGAAGAGTAGTTGTTACTTCTGAATATTCATTTTCATTAATGTTGAACTATCATATTCTAATATCCTATTTCTTTATAAAAAAGGTGACATAGGTTTGTGCTTTTACCCCTCTCTACATACAAACTCACTCATACACACATTGGCTAGGATTGACTAGACATGGAACCAAATGATTGATTATGTATGTCTTTAAATAAAAAATTCATGCTTTACCATTTTTTTCATCCACCATATATCTTAGGGTTTATGATCATATTCAACTTGATTCAATGTATTTGTTTATCTTCTTGATCACCCTCAAAAAACTTGTCTCAAATATGTTTTTTAGGTCTTTACCTAATCACCTCCTTGAATTTAATGATCTAAATCATCAATCTTATCTTCAACACAATTTACATCCCCCAATCAATCAACTAAGTTAGCTTGATCTTACGATCTCTTTGAATTTTGATCTCTTACTATTACTCGACAATCTCTAAATTTTGATTCTTAGTCAACACTAAAATACTCAGTCATTATAAAGATTCTTGGCGTGACATCAACTAACTTTCTTAGTTGATGCTAACCTTTGATCAACACTAGATTCACTTGGAACAAATTGTAGCTTAGTTAACACTAGCATTACTTGGTAGTCCTTAGTATTTTACTCTTTTTCTCAACTTAGGTTAGCTTTCTTGACATAAACAATTACTTTTCTTTATCAAAGTCTATCTAATCAAATATCCATTGTAACTTTCTTTTCATAACTTCAAACTTTCCTCTAGGTGCTATAATTATGAGTAACTTATCAAATCATTTTCATAAATCAAATAGATAAGATATTTAGATTAGGTAGCAATATGTATCCTCCATAGATTTGACATCAATGACAAAACAACAATTATTCCAATTCTAAGTTTCCAACACTGGCATCTTTTACATTTAACCCTTGGAAACTTCAAAATAGGTTTACTAAGACCTCTTTATAATGTCAAAACTTGATTTATCCCTTAGAGAATTAAATCATATGATTTGGGCCATTTTGACATGATTGTCAACTTCATCAACAATTTACATCTTTTTGACATCTTTCCCAACTTTATATTAAATGACAATATATGACCTCCAACCTATGTAAAAAGATGTAATAATACCACAGAGGAAAAATTAAACTTAAAAGCAACCTTTTCCAAACTCTGAGGGTATAAAAACCATACCCCTAATCTTACTTCCTAACAACCTAAACATAAGGTAAGAAAAATAACTCAAAAACAAATAGAATTAATTGAGCCTAGTCAAATCCATATAGGAGAAAACACACATGACCTTCTAAGGTCAAAACACAACCAAATGACTTAGCTAAGGTCAATACAAGCAAAAAACCAAAGTGCAAAACTAGGACTAGGAGTTAGCATAGGTTCTCCTACACCACCTAGACTTTAGTAATGTGAGCTATAACATCATCTTATTTATCCTTCTCTTTAGTCTAGGCTCCAAGATTTTATTCCAATTTTTATCATTGTTTCAGCTAAATAAGAAATATAGCTAACCTCATGGGAAACTAGAGATTCAAGGCATTTATCAAATGCTCGAGAAACTGATTGATGAATTGATGGTTAGCTAGGGAAGTCACATCAATCATGGAGATGGCTTGAGGTTGACATTTTCCTTCAACATTTTGTAAGATATGAATGTATTCTATTATCAGACAAATAAATTGTTTCAATTCTTTCTTCTCCTTCCAATCTTTTCAGATGTGACTGGTGACCATAACATGTCATCCATCTATAATATTCACATCTACAACTCTAGATGCTGGTCTGAGGACCTTTTTCTCTATCATGTAATCTTGGGGTGTAATATTATCCAATGTATTATCTTTTGAAGGCTTATACACATCAGCAGCCCAGTCCCCTATATGCTTATCAACCTCTAGCATGGTTTTATTTTTGACATTTTGGCTTTAGGCATTTTCTCCAAACATTTCCATATCATATCTTCCATAAAGATTCTTACTAGCATTATTCTTATTTCCTTGTTTACTTAGAATTCAAACCAATTTGGTGTAGAAGCAATACCTTTTGGATGAAGTAGTTTGTAAAATAGGGGAGGCAACATTAGTAATCATTAAACATGTAGCTTTAACATCACCTACTATTTGCTAACCACCTTTATCCATGATTTCTTATATTCCTTATCTTGAAGATTTAGAAACAACTTCAAATTCAATTTGATCTATATTAGTATCTTCCAAAATATCTCTTTGGGCCTTTTCTTTCTTAGTGTGGGAGTAGGTTCACCTATTAAAATTAAAGGTTGAACTAAACTTTGAAGCTTGGGTTCAACTTCATCTTCAAGGTTCAAAATACCTGTAGGAGAAAAGGTGACACCTTTGTTAGTACCATGAACTAGGTTGAGGTAAACTAGAGATGATGAAAGCTTCTTGTGAAGGTTTCCCTAAATCTCCCATATTAGACATCCTTTTCTCTTTTATCCAACTTTTAGCTCTCTCAATGAATGGGTCTATTCTGGACTATAAGTTATCTTCCTTGGGTGAAGTCCAATATATTTCTAGAAAAGGATGCAACTCAAACAAGATTTGGGAAAATTATTTTATATCAAAGCTAGAACAGGTAGTATAGGTTTCTATATTCATCCTTTTTAATTCATGTGCTAGGTAAAAAGCATCTTGAATAGTTTTACACTGGTAATGACCAAGTTTAATGGGAAAAGTAGAACCAAAACCCTTCCTAATCTTGCAATTTTTGTCAACTTATGCTACTTATCTGCAAACCTTAATCAGAACATAATGATCTAGAAAATATTTGGGAAACTTAAGAGGTCTTCTCTCATACCCACCAAGTAAGATGTATGTAAATTTAGGGAACTAGGTAAAGTAGGTATTATAGATGGATATGAATTATGTTGCTTCTTTAGTTAATATCTTATGCTCTTTTCCTTGTAGTTTGAACACTAATTTAGCAAGGAATGTGTCTTGCACCCTTTTGAAATTAGTGTTATTATTTTCTTTCTATAAGGAAGGGAAATACTCATATATGGGCATGTCATTTACCCATAAAGCATGAGGCAATCCAACCCATTCTTTGTAGCATGCTAAGATGTAGAAAAAACACAAACTCATGTAGAAACCAAAAACTTTGGATACTTGGGAAATCTCATCATGCAATCAATCTTCTATGATTTTTTCCTAGTCAATATATTTCCCTTCACTTAAAATGGCTTGAACAGAGAAATACATCCATTTTTACTAGTAAAAAGCTTACATGTTTCCTTTGACTCTGTTCAAAAGAGTATTTACATGTTTTATCTCAGGTATCATATGTTCTCTTGTTAGGGGGTGAGGAAGATGAGAACCTCCTTTCTCTAGCTTGAGAAACCAATTTTTGCCAATTGCATTGTTGAATATGCTTGAATCTTATGAAAATTTGGCATTTGATGGGTCAATAGTCCAGGTTTCATAATCTTTGTGTGGTGGAATCCTCAAGGTATCCATGATTGTGGCCCTATTCACATACACTAGAACTTTACCTAGGTATGTTCTAATACACTTGTGGGTGGCATCATATATATTTCTACATTCTAGAAAAAGCTCCAAAAAAAGAAGTACTTTAGGAAAACCTGTAGCCTACAATAATCCACTTTTGGCTATCTTTTCTGTGATGGACCCAAGTCTAGGTTTTAGAAACCTAGAAAGTAGCTTTCTAATTTCCTCGTCAACTAGGTGAGTGTCTTTGAATTTAGGTAAAAATTGGTAAGGGAAGTGGTAGGATTTTTCTTTAAGTAATTCTGGATGACATACAATGATAGGAGAAAAATAGCTAAAATAAACCCCTTTTTAGACCAATAAGAACAAATGGAAATGAAAAGATCAAACAAGGAAATTACACTTAAATAAAGAATTCAAAAACTAACCAACAAGGAAATTGGGAAAAGGACTCACCATGAAGAAGAAATGACAAGGCACTTCCATGAACAATCTATGTTGTAGACTGCCTATGAATCCATGTAAAGTATGGACAATTACCTTTTTTAGCAATTCTCATAACGAACAAAAAGGTGAATTATAAGAATCCCAAAATAGGTAATTGCATCATAATTCAATATGGAAAGTACCAATTTAATAGGAGCATTCAATCATCAATGAGTGAATTTCCTATTGTACATAACAAATATTTTCACCAACCTTCATACCAATTAGTCATTACAATGTGTCACTTCAATCTTTTTGGAAAGATTTTTACAAATCCCCATACTAACACTTGTCACCTTCCGTGAATATTTTTGGCTAATGAAATGAACTCTTTGAACATATTGAGGTTCAAATTTTCAAGTTTAAATCCAATAATTATAGGAATTATGGTGTATGAAATCAACATTATCATAATGAAGAAGAACATGACTAGTGGATTATGAACTTGAAAAAATGATTGTTCAAATTTTTACTTCAAAGGATGCCAAAACTAGACAAGTAACATTGATCTCAGCGGGATTTGACAAACATATGGACATGTAGAATGAACTATGAACCTTGAATGAACTTAGTTCAGAGTTCAGGTTCAAAGAAAGGAAATAAAATGTTCCAAACAAACTATCCTGATAAGATCAAGACCCATTGTACTTTGAACTTTGAACTTGATTGAGTTCAAGGTTCAAGTTCAAAATTTTGATAAAAGAAAGAGTCATCCAAATTTTTGAGGAACATGTATAAGACTTTTAGGTAGGCAACAATACCATACATTGATATTGCACATAATGAAAGGTATTTGTACTTGGTGAACATACAACTACAACCATCACTACATGGGAAAATTTAATAATTTCTAATAAACTTGTATTGTCATTAAGTCACACCATATACCTCTTGCATGAGGGCCTTTCCACCTTTGAAGTTCACTTTGGTAGTAATTGAATAACTTAAAGTAATGAGAATTAAAATAAAATAAAAAAGGAAGTCAACCAATACTTGGTAATGGATGGAGAAAAAATGAATAAATAGGTTTCAAATTAAAAAGATAAATAGAAATATAATGATCATTGTAGAAAGAATATTTAGAAAAATTAAAACTATAGAAGGAATCTAATAACAAATCTAAAAATGAAGTTCACCTACTCTAAATATTCATGCCTAAAGGTATCTAATAATGAGTGAAGTGACCTAGCGAATGATGCTTCTGTTGTGCTAGACTTCCTTCTAGGAATAAAAAAATAGTTTCAAGATATTCTAAAATCACTTCAAGTATTATACATGTTTAAAACCCTATATTGGTTTGGAAAAAAAACATTTATAAGAAATAAAAGTTAAATGTCTTAGATAGAAAGTTAAGTTACAAATGATAAAAATATGAGTTGTTAGTGGATATGCTAATGGAAGTATAAGAATAAGGGATACATAAAGGCATGCTTCCATTGCATAAAGGCTAAATAATCTTATTCATATTTTTATTTTCATCTCAAGAATCTTGTTCATGAAGGGAAATGAGAGCATCCTAGAAGTCTGTGAGATTGATGTGCACAAACTGTATGCAATGATTCCTTGAGTAGATTCTCATAACAAAATATAATTGAATACTACTATACTGTAAAAGCATAAATATAAATAGTTGAATTTCCATAGTTAAAGCCTTAAAGAAAATTGATCATGATTTACCAATCTAACATATTTTAGTAGCATTACAACATATAGATTTAATATTCTACAATCATGAAACTAGAAGAATGAGATAGAATATAAAAGAAAAATATCTATGGGTAAAAACTTTATAGGTAAAATCCCCATCCTCCAAAACATCAAACTAATGTATTATTTAGAAACATGTTATAATACATAGTGAAGTTAATGAAAGATCAACCCCACAACTCCCAAGAATCACCTGTCATAGAAAGAGATAAGTGAAAGCTATAGAGGCTAAAATTCCCAAATCCATGGATGAGACATTCTTGATGAGAAAAAATAGAAATTTCTATTTTCAAAAGTGAATGAATAAATTAGAAAGAGATCAATCCTTAGAAAAGGAGATCAAAACCCTAAGAGGTAACTAACCTTGGTTGCATGATAATAATTAATAAAATAGTAAATTATTATATGCCCAAAGTTTAGCTTAAGTAAACTAGAGATAACAAGTGAATTAATAATTAAATCAATATGATTTAATTAGTAAGAAATACTACTACTTTTGGGCTCTAATTGTGATGGCCACTCATCAACCAAGTGATTGTACCATGAATTGGCCCCCATCGAATGGGCATCAGACTTTTGTAGTCATAATTTATGATGGAAATCTTTTTCATCACAATTGAGATGCCTAAAATTGTCACAATTTGGAAGAAATGATGGCCAAGAATTCTTCTTCATGTCATAGATATTGTGATAGTCTACTATTGTAATTACAATGACTTATATTTTTAGTCTTCCATCGTAAGTGTAATGGCTATGCCATAGGGCCAACAACCAACCATCAGATTGTAAGGCCCCTTCCCTAGTACTCTATTTTAAATCCTAATAACATGAATATGATTAGATATAGGAATGGTTAGAAGATGAAATGCCATGTTTCTACCTCTAATGTATAGAATATGAAATTTATATTGTAATCATACACCTTATGATAGAATGATGGTAAGTAGGTTTCAGGTTTTGAGTATGCCATGACTAGAATTTCCCTTACCAATATGAACCTAAGATCTTATTAGGACTAATATACATTTTAGTATCTATTGTCTTAAGTATCTTATTCATAATTACATTAGGTTGATAACCTAAAACCTATGGAATAAAGGCTCAAGATGTCATAACCTAGAAACTATGTTGATGGCTTCATAATATAGTATGGGCTATTAGGATAATTGAATCAACATGAACTATTGTGAACATTTCTAATAATCAAAGATGAAGATTGTTATCAAAATTAGATAAGGGTCTACACAGTAGAACTTAGTATGATGTAATGCAATAATCCAATTATTGTGCAAATAGTATTAGGTGGATATGTTGACATTCATAAGGATAGATTTTATAGCCTAATAAAATGTAAAGTATTTATTCTATGATAGATTTTGAAACTATGAGACATGACTTTGGAAACATCTTGTTTACCTAAAAAAATTGATACACCTTATAATGTACTATCTCATAATGATAATGAGATACTATTAGCAATCAAACTATATTTAAGTCAATCAAAGGATATTAGTGGTGATCTTTACATTTTGATGATTTTGACCTAAAAAATGTGTTCAAAACTAATTATCATGTTGAATGACTTAATAGTATAGATTCAACATTTCATCATTATGATAGGAAATAGATTATGATGTGGTTAAGAATGTTAGTTGATCATTTGATTAGATATTAATGTCAATATGTATATTTTGATATTTTAATGCTTTATATGAAAATGATTAGAAAATGAAAATTGATTATGATGTTAAGGTGAATTATTTAATATGAAATTTTCATGCACTTATATAAATTCATTTTATATCTTTTTTCATTGGGCTATTGATGTTAAAGTTAGTGTGTAGGAAATTGAACAATGGAATTATTTGGGGAAAACAAGGTCTAAACTTATGTGAACATAGTTTAGCCAAGGTGAATCATGGAAGATTCAAAAGCCTCATTGTGATGTGTTTTATTTCATAAATGTAAGCTTTCATGTGTGTGGTGAATTTAGATTCATAAGTAAGTAGGGATATGTCATTGTGATGTGTAATGTGTTCTAATGTGTCACTTGACACTTGTAGTTGTTTATCTATTGATGACAAGTCACCTAGGGTTCTAGTCATGGTTATACTTAACCTTAAACTAATTACATTTAATATCATTAAGTAAATCTACTTGGAGAAAGGATAGGATGGCTCACCATCAAGGAAAATTCGAATTCAAACTTGACAATGATTTTAGAGGCTCAATACATGGTCCCAAAGTGCCATATTTGTGAAAATAAGCTACCCATATCTTAGCATAACATGTTAGGGCCTAAATTTGACCATTTTGTTTCTTAGTTAACCTAGAAGACCCCTTTACCAATGCATTCTTCCACCAATTCGAAAATTGAGTTGTCCGATTAGTTCAACCCCATCTTTGCTCATAGTCAAAAGTAACAAATTTGGTAGGGAAAATGTTGTAAGAGATAGTGGCTTGATGTTTTTTCCAAAATGAGGTAGTGGGGGAGTCTTTTTTTAGTGGTCTTGGACACACTAGTGGGGTTTTCACCCACTCTCTAAGTTTAGAGACAATTAGGGTTTGGGGAGGGAGCTAATGAAATAGGGAGCTCTTCAAGAACTTTCCTTGCCATTAGCTTGGAAAAAGGTTGGTGCCTATTACATGATCCTCATTGCACTTGTAGGTATTGCCAATAGAGATATGTAATGTATGTGGTGTTGTAATTGTTGTTATGTGTAAATGTTGTGATGAATTTCTCTCTTTTTTTTCTCTTTATTTTGTGCATGAAATGTTGTATAGGTGTGAAGGATTCACTCACCCTTGTGAGGGAAGAGATGCCTTGGGTAAAGGGGTTAGTTAGGCTCAACATTTAAGTTGAGATATTTTCCTCTTGGAGAGGGTTTTTTTTGTTCATGGAGTGCCATACGCCTTGTTTGATAGCCTTGAAGAGGCATTTATATTATGGGAGATATAATAGTATTGAGATGATGAGGAGAATGCATTTTGATAGCCTTGAAGAGGCGTTATGCATTTTCAAATGTATATGTGTATATGGATATGGCATTCTCCTATTTGGAATAGTGAACCATTGTGTTTAAACCTTGGAGGGATTCACTATGTACCGTGATGTTCTATTGTATGAAATGGTAGTTATATGGGTGTAAGATCCATTTGAGTCTTCTTGGTAGGTGGCTTCATGGAAGCCTAGGATGGGAGGTGAGCCTCCATGGTTCTTGTTTAAGATGCATTGTGGGTCTTTTACTTTTGTGTTCAATGGATACATAGGAGAAGCTTGGAGTTGCTCATTCTTTTGATAAAGCATGAAAGATAGTGCTTTGTGGAATCTCCACCTTATTAATTTTGTTGTGATGTATGACTCTATAGTAGAAAGGAAGGGATGGGTCATTTTGTAATGTTTGAAATGAGGAATCCTCTTCCATGTTATTGTGTATTGTATTGTAAAATTTTAACTCTTTATTTATGTTCTTGTATTTTCATTCTATGTACCTCATTTTGAAATGGTGAAATATGGGTATTATCATATGTTTTTTGTAAGATGCATGTAGATGTAATGAAATGAGAAGAATTTTAGTATGATAGTCACTATTGATTGTGAAGGAGATTTATTTTCAAAAGTAATCTAATGGGTTGGCACTCAAAATGAACTTGCAAATATGGAACCACACGCATTGAGTAATGAATCCATATAAGAAAATGTATTTCAAAAGATGGTTCAAGAAAGAAATTTTAGTATGCATTAATTCAATAAGAAAATTGATTTTTAGTTCCACATTGAAAGGAAAGAATTATTCTATAGGCCTCATAATTGATTTTGTTCCAAATGTTTTTCATTTGTTAAGTTATTGTTCAAAGTGATATTGACATGATTTATTAATCTAGATATACCATATTGAAATGTTAAAATAAAATCTTAGTTGATTAGAGAAGATAAATAAAATAGGTTGTAAAATATAAACTACCAAGAGAAGCTAGGCCTGTATATGCACTTTTCACTCTCTGGAAAATGTATGTGGAGTGAAAATAATCCATTCCCAAATTACAGACTAATAAAAAAATCAAGAAATATTCCTAGAATCTTATTGTTGGTAAAATAATAAGATAAGGGTGATAATCTAAATTAGACAGTTACCTATAGAGCAAGTAAGGAACTAACCCATAAAGTACCTGTGACTAGGACTTGTGAGAAAAGGTACTATCAAAAACTTGGGTTTATAAAAAGAAAAAGAAAAATAAAAAAAATAAAAAAATGATATAGTACAATAATTTCCCCTAACTAAAGGAAAAGATATTATACCTTGACTAACCACTCAAAAAATGTTTCATATGAAAAATGAAATCATAAGCCAAAAGGCAATGTACCTAATGGTTCATGTGCCAATGATATTAGTAATAATAAAATACTTATTAAACACCTCCACCCAAATCGCTTGCTCCACACAAGATGGATTAAGAAGCCTTTAAATATATATGTAACATATTTTCTACCCAACCCCCCATCCACTTGGGAAATTGATCCACTTGAAGTGGAAAAATAACTTGCAAATTTACCAAGCCAAGTGGAGCGGTGATAGCCTTAGCATGAGTTCCACCTAACCCAACTATCCCAACCGCTAGCTTGTCTAGTTTTCTCCTAAATATAAGACATCATAGAAGGGCATGAAGAGATAGGTTGCATGCATATCAAGGTGTTAAAGTGGTTGGCCATTCTTAAAATTTATTTTTTAATGTCATGTCTTGCTACCTTGGGAATGTAGGGAATGAGGTTTCAAAATAGAAGAACCTGGGGGGGTGGGGAGAAGTAGGCGCTTGCTTAGGGGAGGATGGGAAAGTTTGGAAAGTTAGAATGTTTAGGAAGTTAAGAGGGCCATGTGGAGATGCTTATGGGTAGGTTTAGGATATATGAACAAATTAGAGTAGTCAGTAATGTTAAAGTAGTAGAGAATGAGGCTAGTGGAAGAAGTTAGTGAATAAAATTAGTAGTAGATTTGTGTGTAAGTATTAGTTGGAGATGGATTTTTATTAAGTTCACATAATATGTTATCCCTATATAATTAAAGTACTCAAAAAAATAGATAATATCAATTATTTTCATAGGTATAAAATAAATAAATAAAGGTATAATAATAATTAAACATTTACTTTATGAACTAACCATAATAGATAGATTTTAACAATATTAAAGGAAGGATGAATACTTTCTAATTCAATATATATGAACAAAATTTATGAGAAATATACATATTATATTTAGCAGATTATTGCATAAGATAATTTCCTTATTTTAAAATTTATTTAAGGTATATTATGTAGTATGCAATAAAGGATAGTCTAAAATATAATATGAGTAGAACACATTAAAAATAATAGTAAGAAGCAATGAATTTTATTGTATAATACAATCTATATAGAAGACATCACAAAATTGCTAGTAAGAATGGGTAGGTAGAATTGAGTAAGGTATAGAATTTAGTATTGTATAATTTTATAAATTGGAGGTAAGGGATGGTTAACATTTAGTAGACTAAATTCAATGTCGATATAATGGAGTAAAATAATAACCCATTTGTTGTGTCATTGTGAGATCACTTGTAATGTTTGCATAAATATGCTTAGGAAATTATTTTTTGTAAATGAAATTAAAGTAACATTTCAAATGAAATATGTTTGAGGGAAATAGGAATATTATCCAGATGTAAGTTATGAGAAATGAATGGTGCATAGCCAAAGATTACAATTTGACAATACTCTTATGAGTTAGTGTCTGATGTTCTAACCATAGACCATAATTGTGATACTTAACACAAATTCATGTCATCTACAATAAGTGACCCTACCCAAAATGTACAGTCAGGTTCATACAAAGTTGAATGCCATGTTACGACAACTAGTAACCCTAACACATATTAACATAGAGGGCTTAAGGGTCAATTTTATTACGAGGTTAGAAGCATCAAAGCTATCTTTCTAATTCCAATGATAAGGAATTAAGATGAATCCCCACCACATTAATAAGGGTCAACTTGATTTAAGAAATTAAATTATGTGGCAACCTTATGAACATAATCGTTATTCAAAGGAATTTATCAAAAGAAAAAATTAAAAATAGTTGTGTTTTGCTAGATTGTGGTGAATGATTGGGAAAGTACTATATGTACTTCATAAAAAAATTTGGGCCCTATTTTATCAAGATTTTTGGCCAACATGTAATTATTAATTATTACCCTAAAGTGGTAAAAATACTTGTATAAAAGTGCTTAGGGTTAGGGATTTTTAATAGTTGTGATGGGAAATTGCTTCTTACCATGGTATTGAGTTGTAAGGGATTACAGATTGTAATCAAGTTGTTATCACTGGATTGTAATAATATTGAATTTTCTATTTGGTGGACGTAGCCCAAGGATTGGGTGAACCATGTTAAATCTTGGTGTCGTGTTCTTTTTTGTGTGATCTATTATTTTCTGATATTGGTTATATTTGCATGCAACTGTTATTTCTATCCATGGTTTATTCCTAACATGCTTTTGCCCTATTATTTTTGGGCATGACATTCTGGCATCAGAGCTAGGTTTTGCAACACTTGGGCATTAATGGGTCCATGTGTAATGTATGATTTTCAAGTTACCATAAGAAAATTAGAACACTCACTACAACAAAAATTTGACAAACCAACATTTCAAGTTTATGACTTCTTTATGTGGGCTCAAGTAAAGCTTATCATCTTTAGGTGAAGGATTCATGTTAAGCGATCTTACATGATTAATGATTTTTAAAAAAATTGCTTATCAAAATAGAGCATGTTCTTATATGATATTGGAACCATAATAAGGATTATTTTTTTTGAAAGGATAAGTCAGTTATACACTCTAGACGAGTAATATTACTTAGTAATAGTAATGATATCTTGAACTTCTAGGGATTAAGATACATGAATAGTCTACAAGGAAGTAGGAGTGAGATAAGTATTAGCATGTGAAACTAAAATCCTTAAATAACATGATAATAAGGGGAATTTATCAATAACCCCCCAAGTAGCTACAAGACCTATTGGGTCATGATGAATGATCATGTCATGCATAATAGTAGTTCTAGATATACCAAGATTTAAAAGGATTGAGTGGATTTGTAACTTATACTTAAGTAAGAACCATTAAATCCCTATGAATTGAGTTTGTTTCTTAGGATTGACACAATACTCTTAATCAAAAATAAATAAGAAAACCAAGTAGAAGAAAACTATAGGGTTGTGAATAGTGATCAAATATTATACATTAATGGAATGTTTTATGTTTAAACTATCAAGATAGTGACTCTATATATATTTACAATAATGAAATCCATATACGAAGATAGGGAGTAGGAGATTTCCCTTACAATATGATATTTCAAAGATGATAGCTCTATAAGTACCCCTATATATAATACCTTGTTAGAATCAACAGATCTGGAACAATATATGAATAAATAGTTAAATGCATACACAAAAGAAGAAAACCATAAGAATACAAATAACACATAGATTTAGTGTGGTTCACCCAAAACCTGGGCTATGTCCACCTACATAACCATCCAACCTTTCTTATTATCCAGTGATTATGGTATAAACCCTTACAGCTCAATGTCGTCCCAAGAACAACCTATCTCATTTATACATCACATTTTCACATGACCTCTAACCCTAAGCTATCTTATATATTATATTCCTATGTTAGGGTTTCATTATGCCTATTTAAATAAGGTGGGATAAAATAGGAGATTTTTTTTTAAAGAATTAAGAAGTATGTATATTGCTTCTCTGATTAGTCAACACAAACTAACATACCTATCATGAATTATTAGTGAAAATCTATTCCTTGAAGGATTCATCATTACACCTCAAATGGTGCTTGTTAGGAAAATGTGTTAGATTGATATGGAAGCATCTCATGGGTCCTTCTAGTCAAGACCATTTAGTATCATATTCCAAGGTATGTTACACAAACTTTGATCCCTTTTTAATAGTCAAAAGTCATTTGTATAATTGGTGTAGAATCTCTACCTCCAAAAAACTTTATGTAGCTCTTGAAAGGTAAGAAATCATAGTCAATTGAAGAACAAACTCCTAGACTCAAGAATTCCATCAACAATAAGAGTTAGATCACACCTCAGCCTATTGCTGGAAATGAAAAAAAAAATATAAACAAGAGGGTTTTCTTTGTATACCATTGATTTCTAATGTTTAAGACAAATTTTCTTTTATTTTTCTCTTCATTTCATCAGAAAACCTTGGCACAGTCACATCATCCTTGAAATTGTAATTTGATGTGAATTATTTTATGTATGCTTGACAATTTTGTGGAGTATTCACTGCATGGATTCTTATTATGGTCCCATTGCCTCAAGGACATCTTTGTTTTATTTTGAAGATTTACTATTGTGGCCACACTTGTGTTTATTTTCCTTTAATAGGTTATTTTTATCTTGAATTTAAGTTATTCATGAGGTACTCTCTTGGGAATAGTGTTGATAAGTGTGTTGTACTATGCTCTATGAAATGACCATACTAAGAGGTAATCCTGATAATCTATACAAGAAATTGGGACACCATAAGTTCATTTTGTTATAAGATACAAAGCTTTGGATCTAGGGTCCATGGAACACCACCCCTTCTTATATAATAAATATGGACTCATTCAGACCATAGATAGCATAGAAATAGCTTTCCCTTTGACTTGTTAGGGTATGAATTGACACCACAATAAAATAATTATTGGCACTAGAACAATTAGATTAAGGCAAGGTTGTGTAATCATTACAATAATGGAAAAGATGGTGGTAATAGAAAACTAGTAGAATGATCAAAGTAAGACTAAGGAACTCAATGTAGAAGTTATGCAACACCAGTATTGGTGTAATATCTAAATATTTATATCAATATAATAGTATATAGTGATCAATTTGTTTGACTATGACTCAACTTAGTGTCTGCATCGGATGATTTGTAAACTAAAGCTTGATATTAAGATAAAACAATGGTACTCTTGGAAATTCTAACGGAGATAAACAACTCCATCAAGGAAAGGCATCCTTCATTGATAAGTTAAACTTTGGACTACAATCGTTAAACTTAGTCAATGCTTAGGAAAGTAAATAATTTACGACAGTAGAGAATAAAGTTAGTCTATGAGAAGTTATAGTGAATATATAAATATAAATATAAATATATATATATATATATATATATATATATATATATATATATATATATATATATATATATATATATATATATATATATATATATATTACCAAGAAAATGAACTTCAAACTTGAGTATAACCAAGAAAGAGGAACAATTTTGAGTACATGGCACCATATACAAGTTAACAATAATATTGATTGGTAAAAAAAATGATATCTATTAAACAAGAATGGGAAGTTGGTAATAAGAATTCACAAACATGAATGAACTAACCTGACAATATGGGATTGCAATTATGCCTTCAAACACATTGTTAGCATTGTTGTATTCTTGAACCCCAAGAGGTTGGGTAGAATTTAGGAAACCTTTAAAATAAAAAACTTTAAGAAATTCTTCTTCCAAGTAAAGAGTTATGTAAGGGATACTTATGTTAGGTAGTTAAGGATTATGGTAGATACACTAATGTCAAGTGATACCTAATCAACATAATTGGGTAGTAATCAATCTTAAGAAAATTTATCTATGCCATGAACCTTGTTTATAGCCCCTAAATTAAATTAGGTATACACATAAAGTTGTTATGAATGTTATGTGACTGTCTCTAAAATTGGACTATTTATGCTATGGCTAGGTAAGCCCTCTTTATGAAGGATATGTCCTTCATTTTGGATGATTTCTAGGAGGAAATTGAAAGAAAGGGGGCAAGACGTAAGGCCCCTTCCCCAGTACCCTATTTGAAATCTTAATAACATGGATATGATTAGATATAGGAAGGGCAAAAAGATGAAATGTCATGTTTCTACCTATTATGTATAGAATGTGAAATTTATACTATAATCATAAACCTTATGATAGAATAGTGGTAAGTAGGTTCCAGGATTTGAGTATGCCATGACTAGCATTTCCCTTACCAATGTGAATATAAGATCTTATTAGGACTGATATAAATTTTAGTCTATGTTGTGTTAAGTATCGTATTCATAATTACATTAGGTTGATAACATAAGACCTATGGAATAAAGGCTCAAGATATCATAACCTAGAAACTATTTTGATGGTTTCATGATATAGTATGAACTATTAGGATAACTGAATCAACATGCACTCTTGTGAACATTTCTAATAATCATAGATGAATATTGTTATCAAAATTAGATAAGGCTCTACACGGTAGAACTCAGTATGATGTAATTCAATAATCAAATTATTGTGAAAATTGTATTAGGTGGATATGTTGACATTCATAAGGATAAATTTATAGCCCAATAAAATGTAATGGATTTATTCTATGATAGATTTTGAAACTATGAGACATGACTTTGCAAACATCTTGTTTACCTAACAAAATTGATGCACCTTATAATGTACTATCTCATAATGATAATGGGATAATGTTAGAAATCAAACCATATTTAAGTGAATCAAAGGATATGAGTGGTGATGTTTACATTTTGATGATTTTGACCTAAAATATGTGTTGGAAACTAATTTTCATGTTGAATGACCTAACAACATAGATTCAACATTTTATCATTATGATAGGAAATGGATTATGATGTGGTTCGGAATGTTAGTTGACCATTTGATTAGATATTAATGTTGATATGCAGATTTTGATATTTTAATGCGTTAAATGCTTTATATGAAAATGATTAGAAAATAAAAATTGATTATTTTGTTAAGGTGAATTATTTAATATGAAATTTTCATGCACTTATATACATTCATTTTATATGTTTTTTTCATTGGGCTACTGATGTTCGAGTTACTATGCAAGAAATTGAACCATGGAATTATTTGGGGGAAACAAGGTCCAAAATTATGTGAACAAAGTTTAGCCAAGGAGAATCTTAGAAGATTGAAAAGCTTATGATGTTTTTTATTTCATAAATGTAAGCTTGCATTTGTGTGGTGAATTTAGATTCATGAGTAAGTAGGGAAATGTCATTTTCATGTGTAATGTGTTCTAATGTCTCACTTGACACTTGTAGTTGTTTGTGTGTTGATGATATGTCACCTAGGGCTTTGTTCATGGTTATAATTAACCTTAAACTAATTAAATTTCATATGATTATGTAAATATAGTTGGAGAAAGGATCATATGGGTTACCATCAAGGGAAATTTGAATTCAAACTTGATAAGGATTTTAGGGAGTCTTTCTATATTTGTGAAAATAAGCTACCCATATGTTAGCATGACATGTTAGAGGCCTAAATTAGACCATTTTATTGCTTAGCTAGCCTAGGGGAACCTTGTACAAATGCATTCTTCCACCAATTTGAAAATTGAGTTGTCCCATCAGTTCAACCCCATCTTTGCTCTTAGTCAAAAGTAAAAAATTTGGTAGGGAAAATGTTGTAAGAGATAGTGGCTTGATGTTTTTTCCAAAAGGAGGTAGTGGGAGAGACCTTTTTTAGTGGTCTTAGAGATAGTTGTTGGGTTTTCACCCACTCTCTAAGTTTAGAGACAATTAGGGTTTGGGGAGGGAGATAAGGAAACAAGGAGCTCTTCAACAACTTTCATTGCCATTAGCTTGGACAGAGGTTTGTGCCCATTCCATGATCCTCGTTGAACTTTTTTGTTGTATAGAATACTTGTTCATATTATGAATGATGATATGTAATGTATGTGGTGTTCCACTTTTTGTTATGTGTAAATATTGTGATGAATTTCTCTTGTTTTTTTTCTCTTTATTTTTTGTGTGAAATGTTGTATGGGTGTGAAGGCTTCACTCACCCTTGGGAGGGAAGAGATGCCTTGGGTGAATGCGTTAGTTGTGATCAACATTGAAGTTGATAAATTTTCCCCTTGGAGAGGGTTTTTTTATTGATGGAGTATGGGATCCATTGAAGCCATATGCCTTGCTTGATAGCCTTGAAGAGGCATTTATATTATGGGAGATATAAGAGTATTGAGGCAAATGTATATGTGTATATGGATATGGCATTCTCCTCTTTGGGGAGCCCACCTTCACCCACCATTTTCCTGATTCCAATAGTGAATCATTGAATTTAAACCTTGGAGGGATTGGCTATGTATTGTGATGTTCTATTGTATGCAATGTTTGTTGTATTGGTGTAAGATCCATTTGAGTCTTGTTTCCCCTTCTCAGTGGGTGGCTTCGTGGAAGCCTAGGATGGGAGGTGAGCCTCTATGGTTCTTGTTTAAGATGCATTATAGGTCTTTTACTTTTTTGCTCAATGGATACATAGGAGAAGCTTGGAGTTGCTCATTGTTGGTGTTTGAAAATGCTACAGATTTCTAATTGTTAGAGTAAATAATTAATTTACTAATTATTTATTCTATTTACTTAAGCTTACTTAGGTAAATGCATTCATTAATTAGTTGTAGTCTAGGAGTTTGTTATAAGTTGTTGACAAGACGGGAGTTTGTTCTCTCCTAAGTCATACTTATCCTCTCACTTTGTTTGAGGACTTTCCACCTTATGTGGATGTATGCTTAGTTGTCACACTTATCTCCTAGCATCTTCTAGCTTGTTCTAGAAGATTCCTGGAGCTCTTTACATTTGGGCTCTCTCTTTGTATTTTCATAACAACAACACATATTGTAAATACATATTTTCTTGTGTTTGTATATCTGGTTATCTCTCATGTCCATTTAGGATTTTTCCCTTGCTCCACGCTCTTCCTTCCTTGGCTTCCCTTTCATAGGTTTTTGCATGTAGGTGATCTTGGGTATCTTTAGAGTTGGATTTCATCAACTCCAACATGGTATCAAAGCCTCCTTGTTGCTGCTTCATTGAAGAATTTTTGAAGCCGTGACTTGGAGTCACAAACCCTAGCTTGTTTGTGCATTTTTTCTTCAAATCAAGGGAACAATGAATTTTTGGAGCACTTTCAGCCCAAACGGACACTACCATTGGATTTGAAAGGCACTTTTCAGCTAGGATCCATATAAAACTTTTCAATTTTGGAGATAGGGCTCTAGGAGGAAAAATAAATTCATTCCAAGGCTTTTTCGTACAGAACATATGGACGCAGTACGAAAAAAATTCAAAAATAAAAATAAAAAGCGCACCGCCATAGTAGTGCCGAAGCACCACCCAAAAGCCCCTCATGCTCCACCCACACTTAGTCTTCCACCAGTAGCTTAGCCCAGTCTCGACCTGACCTCTACTTCTCTAGTGCACCACTACTGTAGTGTAGCTCAGCCGGTGGTTTCCTGCCACTCAACTCGGGTCCTGCCACTTTCCTTCTGCTCCACTCCACTAGGGTACACTCACTGCCAACTCCGGTCTATGTCAGTGTTTTTTTCCATGTGGCTAGTCTATACTACCCAGTCTGCAAGCATTGTCAGCACTACATGGATGTGGCAACTCAACAGATTTGCAACCGTTCAGCTCACGTGGAGGCTAGCTCACCTTCCAGCGTGGTACACTTGGTGCAGTCCATGTGTGACATATGGTAGGTCTACCACATGGCACTTTTCCATGTGGCCCTTGCCATGTCATCATTCCTACCATGTGGCATTCTTTTTTTTTGCAATAGCCCCATGGCCATTAAATTTTTCCATTGACTTGCTGACATCAGCACTGCATTATCATCCTTGCTTGCACATCTCCTAGGTCATTTTTGACCTACTCTTAGTTTTTTGGCCATAACTTGAGCATACAGAGGTATTTTTCTGATCCAAAAGAAGTGCCAAAAAGCTGGTTCTAAGATGGAGACATTGGTACAGTTATTTTTAGGTTTTGATACTTTTTTATTGCCTAGTGTTTTAGTTGAAGTTCAAAGTTGAGTTTTTGACTCCGGTAAGCATATCTTTTGCGTCCCATGCCCATTTTTAAAAACTTTATATTTTTGAAAAGTTGGTTTTGTCACCTTTTTAGAAATGTGGTCCTTTTTCTTAATTTTTGGCCCATGCTCTTTGTATCATATTTTTGGCATTTTTGCTATATGGTGGATATCTTGAGTGTTTTAGGTGTGAGGATAATTTTTCTACTATGGTTTCCTTTGTTTTAGGTTTTACTATGTTTTGTTGTAGCTTTTTTTAGTTTTGATCAGTGTAGCTATCATTTTGAAGAACTTTTATGTATCACACTGAGATAAAGTGCCACTTTTGCATTCTAGGGGTCATAAAAGTTGTTTTGAGTTAGTTCTACATGCACTATTTTTCTTAAAGCACCATGGGGGGATGGTTGTTTGTTGTTTTAGGCATTCTCCCTTTGTCAAGTGAGTGTCCCTTCCATGACATTAGCCCCATGCAGAGTTAGTTTGACTGTGTCTTTATGGGTGTTTATACCTCTTTCCCTCTTTCGTCATTCTTTTTTTATCTGTAGGAGACTTCGGCCCACCTTCTCAGTTGCCTATCATCACACCCCATCTGCATTAAGGGGGGTTACGCTATTATTCTAATTCATCCTTGGTTGGAATGGTTCATTAGTGTGAACTATATATTCAGTGGTTAATCCTATATACAAGGCGATTGCAGTGGCTGGCTACCTATGCATTTTGGTAAGATGGATCATCTACCATATAGTCACGCTCGATTCGTGCCATCTTCTTCCTTGGTGGTTCTTTAGAATAGCAGTTTGGAAAATTTGTGGCTTCTTCATGCTTCAATGATGTTCTTCATGATCACTCCTTGTTCCTATTTTAGGGGACATTCCCCTAGTTGGAGGCTTCTTTAGTTCTTCACTAGGTTACCTCTTTTTGGGGGAGGGTTTTTCCCACGTGATTTTCTCTCTTTCCCCATTTTTAGAGGTTGCATCTCTTTGCATTGTACATAGGTACCTAACATGGCCTCATTGCCAAGACCCATTCTGCATTTCTTGGTTTTGTGAGCTTAAGGCATTTCCCTAAGTTGCACTTAAGGGGGGGGTGTTAGAGTAAAATATTAATTTACTAATTATTTATTCTATTTACTTAAGCTTAATTTGGTAAATGCATTCATTAATTAGTTGTAGTCTAGGAGTTTTTTTATAAGTTGTTGACAATACGAGAGTTTTTTCTCTCTTAAGTCATACTTATCCTCTCACTTTGTTCGAGGACTTTCCACCTTATATGGATGTATGCTTAGTTGTCACACTTATCTCCTAGCATCTTCTAGTTTGTTCTAGAAGATTCTTGGAGCTCTTTATATTTGGGCTCTCTCTTTGTATTTTCATAACAAAAATGCTTATTGTAAATACATATTTTCTTGTGTTTGCATATTTGGTTATCTCTCATGTCCATTTAGGGTTTCTCCCTTGCTCCACACTCTTCCTTCCTTGGCTTCCCTTTGACAGGTTTTTGCATGCAGGTGATCTTGGGCATCTTCGGAGTTGGATTTCATCAACTCCAACACTAATTACCCTAATGAGAATAAGGTATATCTAGGGGCAGCTAACTCCCATCTTTAACATACTATTTCAGACATCGAGCCAACTATAAGGCTAGACCCTTCTTCTACTTTAGGCTTTGCAAAACCTAGGTGGATGAACCTTAAATCCAATTAATACGGTACCAATGCAAAACATATCCTTGAATCTAACAGAGTAGATTTAACCCTTATTTCTTCTAATGACTCATGCAATAACATAGATCTACAGTAGCAAGTTGCAACTCTATGAAATTCATAAGCTGAGTGAGGGCATTCTATTATATCTCTTCAACATAAAATGTAAGGATGATTTGGATTTGATTTGATTTTATGTGGGTGGGGAAAGTGGATGAAAATGATGCATGGACAACAAATTAATGATCTTCTACTGATTAGTGCCTGATCCATTTTGCAAATTCATAAATCACTCTTATGCATTTTGGATATCCTAGACATATATCATATGCCAAGACTCCAGATCTATCCATTTACCTTGTAAATTGGATATCAATGTTTGGTCTAAATCTGATTCTTACTTGATATCCTCCTCAATAAACCCACAACCTTGTTGATTTCCCTAAAGTATTTACATAGATCCTTGAATTATAAGCAATAATGAAACAACATACAACCTTAAGAGTCTACAACTATGACCTAGGCTCTTTGTTCAAAGATCATAAAACATTACAACTCATTAAAAAAGAGATGAGATTTAAGATGTAACTCAACATTTTTTGTTCTTTGTATTGATTTCCTTGAAATAATACATGAAAATGCATAAAATTGACTCACAAGATACCTAATAAAATAGACTATACAATAAAATATGTTGTCATACAAGAGAATGGTTGAAATGAGAAACTGATGGGATGGGAAGGGGGTATCACAACCAAAGCAAAGCTTCATGGTCTGGAACCAGCACATCCTAGATCTTCCATTGAGACTTCATCAATTCCAAAGCCAATTCTACTAAATGTCTTCATTCCAAAGAAACTTTCCAATATTTTCCAACTCTTACAATAGATGAAAGAAAGAAATATATAGGAGGAGAGAATTCCTAGATCTAATGTGAGATTGATAAGTGTCCACCTAGAAAACCTCCTTGTAGTGTTAAAAACATCTCTCTAATCTCTCCTCTCAACTACAAAATCAAATCCTCATCATTTGGCTTCCAAAGGCAAGAAATATCTAAGATATTTGATTGAACATCATAACTAATTTTGATGCCAAAATGAACTCAAGGAAAAAGTGAAAATCAATTAAAATGGCCTCTAGAATGCAAGAAGACTATTTAAAGTTGATTTTCTTCACATTCAGACTCCAACACACCTTTATATTTACTCTCTAACCAGTTTTGATGCTCCATGATAAATTTTTTTGATTCTGCTAAGAATGCCCTAGAATTTACAAATTCTCTTATAGACTGAACTGGTGAGCACCTGTGTAGAAACTAACTCCATATTTATAAAATTTAGATTGTCTTGGTTCCAAAAATATATTGGAGTACCTATTTTGAACAGAAATTACACATGTTATGCCCATTTGAAAATCAAACTTCTGTTCATGACTTCCATAGCATTATTGCAAAAATTTAATCTTTTACAAAGTTTGGACTATATTATAACTCCAAATTTATGAAAAAGGAATTGCATGTGATTTTGAAGGCATATTAATAAAATATTAAAATTTGATTTTTTTGAAATTCCCCATCATTCTCCTCTAGGTCAAACCTATTGACTAGCCCTTGTGACACGTATTACGCTCTAATCGGTTCCTTTTTGCAGAGTCATTGGGTTCTACCACCTAGATGTCACATGGCATTGTCTAATTGGTCCAACATTTGCCACATATTCATCCACAATGCACCACATGTCACATATGTATTGGTTCTAACCTGCACAACTGGTGCCACATGGCATCACTTGATTTGTCCTTCTCACCACCACATCAGCATGCCATGTCATGGTCACTATGTCACTATGTTGAATGTCGAGAAACTTCTTCATCTTTGTGACATAATGACAACCGTTAGATCTACCCCATGGCACGATTTGCTGCATCTGAGATATCTACCTACCACATCACAACCTACCTTGAAGTCCTTGTCAAGTGGCACCTCATGGTTGGTTTGATCATCACCACATCATGGTTGAGTCATCACCTCATCACTGCAACTTTTCTTTCACCAGGTTTCAAGTTTTTCGGTGGGTCACTAGCCAGAATCTCAACTTTCTAGGAGGTCACCATGTCACTACTGGTAAGAGTCTCCCATTTTCCAGTGGTGGCATGGAGACCATCAAAAACTTGAACTTTTCTGACATTGTTTCCAAATTTTTGATGAGATTTTTTGTTAACCTTTTCATTTTACATGCCTGTTCAAAATATAACCTCAGGCAACCTACCAGCTGGCATCCATGTTCGAGTCCACCACATGAGTTTTTCTTCCAAAATGCTCGTGTCTCATAGACACAATGTAATATGAGTGCAGTATTATTTAAACACCAAAATCTTCTCTAATACAAGGTATGTGGGATTATGGTTTATAAGAAATCCTCTTCCCTATGCTTTTGACTTGTCTCTATTGCAGCTTTACTCTTTGCAGATTTCCCTTGTTTGGGTGGAAACATCCCTTGGATGCATCTTAGATCTCTCTCAAAATCGAATGAGTCACCATCAAATCCCATTTTCCTTGCTTGTGTTTGGTTGTGAAGTTTCCTTTGATTGCTATGGCTTCTTGTTTCAACCATTTCAATGCATCCTTCCTAGTGGGGTAGCAGAGCTTTCGTAGTTTGAAAACATACTTTCTTCCTTTCCAAGCAGCTCAACATATCACTACATGTGGAGTCTTTTGCACTCCTTTACATTTTCCAATGTCTCTACTCCTCTTTCAACTATGTAAACCATGATCCCTCCTCATTTGTGGATTTTCCTACTCATGGCACTTATTGGTAGCCATGGGCTTTTTTTTACATGATCTACCTCTTCCATGTGAGTGATGGAGTGGAGCTCTACTCTTTATACTACTGTTTCCTACTTTAAAATGACACCTCCATTGTTGTGCTTTCTTTAAATGGCATGGAAACTACTTCCTTCTTTCCATAGTGTGAGCCCTATTCCATGATGCTTTACGAGTTTCTGTCCAAGAATCTACCTTTTTAATGCACATGAATTTGTAGTGGTAAAACAAGACAAGGATAGTTGTAAGCTTGAGTGTAAAGCTGCATGCTATAATTAGCCAAGTACAACTAATTATGTACAATGTTTTTGACATGATGGAGATAATCTGATTATTAGTGAAAACCAAATGGCGCAATCATATATTTACACCCTCAATCATGGTGATTAGATTAACTTCAAAATTAGAATACCTCTCATTTTATTTTAAGATTTACAGCTTGTTCTTCCCTAGTGTACATGAATTTAGTTGAGACAATGTCTACTAAACATAGAAAGAGGTGCTTTTGAATTGAAAAGATCTTTCTTTCCTTGGCACCTAGCTCCATGCCATTTTGGTTTCTCTTAACATAGTGCCTACTGTAACTTTCCTTTTTTACAAAATCCATAAACTAGTGCACTTGCATGTGTAGGCATTTGGGGGGACAATCTACCTGCACCATTTTCTCTAAGACTTTAAAAGAAAGATCCATAGAACCTTCTTTTCTTAGGAAATCAATAAGTGTCATATAAGTGACCATAGTTGGAGGCACCCCACTCCCTAACATCTAATCAAACAATTTATCTACCTCAAGTACCTCATTTTCCTTGCATAATCCATTTATTAACACATTATAATTATGTGAATTTGGTTGCCGACCATCTTCAGACATCTTGTAGAATATCCCAAGGGAAATAAAAAGTTTTCCAAATTTGCAGTAACCATTAATTATAGCAATATATGTTACACAATCCGGCATAATGTCATTCTCAATGAATTCATTGAATAACTCGCAAGCCTGCTTCAACTTTCTTGCTTTGCAAAAGCCACTAAAAAGTGTGGAATAAGTCTAATTATCAGGTTCACACCCTTTTTCCATCATCAACTTAAAGATGTCATAATTTGTATCTACTTGATACTCTTTGCAAAGAACTTTAATTAGAGTACTATATTTCACATTATTTGGAATCAGATTTCTCTCAACCATTTTGTTTAGAATTTGCATTGCTTTTTGCAAATTCCTTTGTTTACATAATCCATTAATCAACTCATTTTATGTATGAACATTGGTTTTGCATCCACTCTTTTCCATTTTCTCGATAACCTCAAAAGCATGGTCAATTTGCATCAATTTTTTAACTTTTAAAACATCCTTTATTCACCTCTAAACCTATCAATTTGACGGAGTTATTCAAGCCCCAAAGTGGGTCTGACTAAAAAAAATTTTGTTTCTGAACAATTGAACCACTTTTCTACAAACTGCGACTTTCCACTCACAAGGCCTGTTGGCTGGCTTTAAAAGCTGACCCAAACATCTAACCGAGCTCTGAAATTGAACATACTGATTCTCTATTTCGTAAACTTACACCCTATTGAATCTTGTCCCATGAAAAATTCTCAGTGAAATGATTTTGACTATCAAAGTTTCCTTCTTAAATCACCTACACATAAACATGTTAGAAAACACTGAATTGCATTCGGATTTGGCTTCAAAAGCTAGACAAACTAACACTTGGGGGCACAAAAAATGGGGCATTGGTTCACTGTAATGAGGAGAATATAAATCTATGATTTGGACTCATGAAAAATAACTTGGGACATTTGGAAAATGGTCAAAGTAGGCTACTCAAAATTTTGCATTCGATCTCACCTATCATAGGTCTTGAGATATGACATCACGATTAGGGGTTCTAACAAATCTACACTTCTTGACACCAGTTAAAAGTTACAAGTTGCATTTGGAATCACATTCAAAAATTGATTGAAGGAATTTGTCATAAGCTCAAAATTGGAACATAACAAATCTCTAACCTCTAAAATGCAGTGCAAAAGGAATCTCATAATTTTGGTCAACTAGGTCAAAGTTATAACAAGTCAAATAGGGCTTCTTAGAATTCAAAATTAGTTGCATCAGCATGACGACATTAAAAGACCAAATTTGAGGGATTCAAAACTTAGTCAAATGGACTTGAAATGACTTGAAATCTAAAACATAGGCTGTCTGGTATGGATGCTAAATACTCCCAAAGTAGCAAGTCATGAAACATCATTGGGTGCAAGATATTCAATTGCAAAGAAGGCCTCCTATCATTGTTTGACACTCGGGTGAAAATGCAAAATTGACAATTGCTCAAAACGAGACTTCACAAAATGGATTGGAATGGCAATTTATCTTCATAGGATGCATACAAATATTGAATGAAAGGTCATTGAAGCATTAAACACCTCGTATGATTCAAATTGGTAGCCAGATACATATGCATTTAAAGAATTTATTGGGCTTAATTTTTCAATGGTACTCAAAATTAGGGCTTCAATTTTGAGTTCCAATAGGTCTTTTACTTTTTTTCTCAATGGATACAAAGGAGAGGCTTGGAGTTTCTCATTGTGTTGATAACGCATGAAAGATAAGCTAGCTCTTTGTTAAATCTTCACCTTATTAATGATGTTGTGATGTATGATTGTGTAGTAGCAAGGAAGGGATGAGTCCTTTTGTAATGTTTAAAATGGGGAAATCATCTTCCATGTTATTGTGTATTGTATTGTAAAATTTGAACTCTTTACTTATGTTCTTTCATTTTCATTCTATGTACCTCATTGTGAAATGCTGAAATATGGTTATTATAATATGTGTTTTGTAACATGTATGTAGATGTAATGAAATTAAAAGAGTTTTAGTATGATAGTCACTGTTGATTGTGAAGGAGATTTATTTTCAAAAGTAATATGATGGGTTGGCACTCAAAATGAACTTGCAAATATGGAACCACACTCATTGAGTAATGAATCCATATAAGAAAATGTATTTCAAAAGATGGTTCAATAAAGAAATTTTAGCATGTATTAATTCAATGAGAAACATCATCTGTAGTTCCACATTGAAAGGAAACAATTATTCTATAGGCCTCATAATTGATCTTGTTCCAAATGTTTTTCATTTATTAAGCAATTGTTCAAAGCGATATTGACATGATTTATTAACCAAGATAGACCATATTGAAATATTAAAATAACATCCTAGTTGAGTAGAGAAGATAAATCAAATAGGTTGTAAAATATAAACTACCAAGAGAAGTTAGGCATGTATATGTACTTTTCACTCTTCAGAAAATGTATGGGGAGTGAAAATAATCCACTCCCCAATTATAGACTAATAAAAAATTCAAGAAATATTCCTAGAATCTTCTAATTAGTAAAATAATAAGATAAGGGTCATAGTCTAAATTAGACATCTACCTATCGAGCAAGTAAGGAACTAACCCATAAAGTACCCATGACTAGGACTTGTGAGAAAAGGTACCATCAAAAACTTGGGTTTATAAAAAGAAAATATAAATATTAAAAAAAAAAAAGATATAGTAAAATAATTTCCCCTAGCTAAAAGACAAGATATTATACCTTGACTAATCACTCTAAACATGTTTCATATGAAAAATGAAATAATAAGCAAAAATGCAATGTGGCTAATGGTTCACATGCCAATGATATTAGTAATAATAAAATACTTATTAAACACCTCCCCCCAAATCCCTTGTTGTACATGAAAATGATTAAGAAGCCTTTAAATATATATGTAACATCTTTTCTACCTAATCCCCCATCCACTTAGGAAATCAATCCACTCCAAGTGGAAAAACAACTTGCTAATTTACCAAGCCAAGTGGAGGAGTGACAACCTCAGCATGAGTTCCACCTAACCTAAGTATCCCAGTTGTCACCTTGTCTTGTCACCTCCTAAGTATAGGTTGCCACCCAAGCCCATGAATGTAGGAAAGGCTTCACATATACTGTGATGATAAAGTGGTCCACCAAGCTTAAAAACAAAAAGTTTATGTCATGTCTTGCCTCCTTGTGAATGTAGGAAATGAGCTTTCAAGACACAAGAACATAGGGTGGGAAAAGTAGGTGTTTTCTTAGGGGAGGATGGGAAAGTTTAGAGCGTTAGAATGTTTAGGAAGTTAAGAGGGTCATGAGGAGATGGTTATGGGTAGGTTTAGGATATATGAATAAATTAGAGTAGTTAGTAATGTTAAAGTAGTAGAGAATGAGGCTAGTGGTAAAAGTTAGTGAGTAAAATGTTGGAATTTACAAATGGGAAATATATATGCTTCTAAGAGTGGGGGGGTGTGAATCAGAAGTTCAAACTTTTAGCACTTCAAACCTTTTCAGGATTCATTAGATGCATGTAATAAATTGAAATGAAATGTAAACCAAATGCATCAAAACACATATAAGCATACACATTTGACACCTAATATGATTACCTAGAAACCCTCCAAAAGAGAAGGTAAAATTGGGGTGGGGATGACATGCACAATTGTTCACTACTGCAGTAATAAAGTTCATCTGTTAAGGTTAAAAAATGTTGACCATTCTCATGATCTACCCTATGAAAGACCTACCGTATTCGAGGCTTACAAAGGATTGTTAGATCTTACCCCATTAAAGGATTTTAACACCTTGTTAGAAGTGTGCCTGGTTAGAGGATTTTAGGGCATTCACTTGGAATGTCACCCTATTAAAGGATTTCACAATGACTTTTAAGTCAACCTTAGTCCAAAGGATTTCACTCTACTAAAACAATTGTTAGAAAGTAATAGTAGAATGTTTGATCTGATGACTTACAACCTTGTACTATTGATTTTAGATCTAAATTTCTTCCATCTTGATCATCTTGATCTAATATAACAATTTTGTTTCATTGATCCTCCATTTTGCAAATTGATTTTGCAATTCTTTCACTCTTCTAAGTCACCTTGAATGCTTGCTGATTAATTCACCCCTTTCGTTCCTTCCATTCTTCACTCACTTTTTTATTGAATTTCTATGACTTAGGGTTAGGTATGAATCGATGGCTGAGATTCATCCATTTTGCTACTTAACCTTTCCAATTTTCTAATTGGTTTCATGTTGATTGCATAGGAAAATCAAATAGATTCAATCTTATCTTTAAAGCTTTGAGATCTATCCAAAAGTTGGCATAAAAATAGTTTACATAGGTGTTTGTGCCATCACAAACATCTATGTCCAATCTATGTTAGTCAACACTTGAATTTTACTAATTCTTGGTAATTAATATTATTTTGTTTCTAGCTCGACACTTGAACTGCTCAACATCAACTATTCACTTGGCACTTGAATCACTTGGCATGGTCTATCTGCTCAGCACTTGAGTGATTCAGCACATGAGTGACTTAGCACTCATTGTAACTCTGCATCTATACATATTATTCTTGGCATGTATTACTAGTTCGACATGAACTTAATCAATAACTTAAGTGTGTTGACACTCAATTGTCAAAACCAATCTGAGATCAGCAATCTCCCCCTTTGACATGAGTGTCAAAAACACTTAACTATACATAACAAGTTGACCTTCTCGAGTATAATACATTCATAGCTCAACATATATACAAAACTTCAAAATTGTTCAAAATTCTATAATAGACTATATACCTCAAAATTCTGTAACTCCCCCTAAGTTAATGTACCTTTTCTTTTTTCTTTTCTCCTCTCTGAGTATATTTTCCTCTTGCTAATGTTCTTTGAATTCAACTATACTAATACTCTTTATCTATCTAATATGCCCTATTTCTGTTCTTTTTCTATTTTGCTCCTCCTTTTTGTGCTCTCCCACTTTGGGTTATCTCCCCTATTTTATTTATCTCTTTATCTCCCCCTTGCTCCTTGCATACTTTTTTTTATAAAAATAAATTACCTCCCCCTTTTTGATACTTTTTCAAAGGGTCTATATACCAAGGGTATATTTGTCCAAAAAGCTCTTGTGGAATTCCATTATAATCTTTAGAGAAGCATCCTAGTTGTCTAATGAAACATCAAAGGACTTTATTTGGATAGTTGTCTCTGCTGCAAAGTGAACTAGTCTATCTAATTTTGAAAGATTAGGATCTTTCTTCAACATTGTTTCTGCATATGCTAGTTTCTTATGGAGTTTTTCCATATGATGGGTTAGGGAAGCTTGAATATTAGTGAACTTGGCTCTTATATTAGCCTCTTCTACTATTAATATAGCTAGTTGACTTTGTGAATGAAGAATTGAATGAAAATGCTTCCCACTTTGAGCTAGGTTTTGAGGTAGTTGCATACTTGATACCTTTAAGTTTCTCTCCAAACTCAGAATCCTATGGCTTGTTTCCTATGTAAAGAGTGTGGCATCACACAATTTGGTATACAATGAGAATAAGTTCTCAAGTATCCTCTTCACTTTCTTAATGCTACTGGCCAATTCAACTTGTGCTAGTGCCATATAACCAGATATTTTCTCATTGACTTTCCCTTGAAATTTCTTTTTAGACTATTCCATAAGTTTAAAATTGGTTTCCCAGTCTTCATTAGTCACCTTTTCCACAATTTCTGATAGTTTTTCTAATATAGGCTTGGATTCATTAGGTTTTTGCAAGCTAAAAGCATCTAAAAAGGTGTCTTTAATCCCATGTAGTGCTTGCCTCTATTTGTATTCCTTTCTGAGTACTTCTTCTTGCTTCTTCCTCTCTAAGGCTTCTTGCATTAAGCCTATCTACTCTAGTGTTTTGGTTGCATAATCAAATGTAGGTATCACTATCTCTTCATCTAGAGTTGAGTCTTCATAGTGAAATACCTTAGCAACCATGGATGAGCTTGAGCCTAGTGCAAAAATTTGTAGTGGGATTGCATCAATGCTCAGTCTCTGAAGGACTTTTGTTGAAGAGCTAGATGTTGGTAGATTTTACCAATGTTTGTATGGCTTCTTGCTCTTTCTCCCTTTGTGTGTCCTTCTCTTCATTAGATATAGCTTTATCAATTACCATTAATTGTGGTGCACCTTGTGTTTGTGTATCAGGTATAGAAACATCTATTTGTCCTATTTGTTCTTTTGTAGGCTCCTTTTCTTCTAGTAGTCTGAGTAGTATCAACTTTATCAATTTTCATAGTAGTGTCAATCTTTGTAGATATATCATCTAATTTCTTATCCCTAGTAATATCATCTACTACTTTCTAAAGCTCTTCAACACTAACCAATACAAGATTCTCACAAAATCTTCCTTGTAGTGTGGACTGGTCAAGTATTTTTTTAGGTCTTCTGCAGTGAGAGGATTGATGTTCTGAGTTGAGCTATTAGAAACATCCTTTACAATTATTGTATCTACAAGCATTCTTGCATCATGTGGAGGGCTCAAGGTTGGCATCTCCATGTCTTCCACAATTTGTTCTTATTGTTACTCATTAGTTGTAGCCATTTCATCTTTCTTCTGTTGTGTCTCCTCCACAATGGTGTCCTCTTTTTCCTTTTCCATCTCTTCCTCCTTGTCCTCATCTTCTTCTTCATTATTTATTCCCTAAAATGGATCCTCTTCTCCTTCTTTAGCTATTGTCAACCCATATATCAATTTCCACATTTGGGTGGATTTCTTGACAACATCCTCAATCTTGTTCTGCAGAATGCTAAAAGCTCTATATTTAGGTGCAAACTGATTACCATACTTATTGTTTTCTTTTGTAATTTTTTCCCTTTTTATTTCTAGCATCACCTATGCTAGGGTTGATTCTCTTTTTTTTTTCTCTAGCTTCAGACAGTAATGCCACTTATTCTCAATAGTTGTATACAATTATTTTGGCATTGTGTTGTCTAATTCAAGTTTAGTGTTCCTGAATTTAGGCATCATGGCATATACTAACTCTTCTATCATATTTTGATCTTATCTACTAAGTTTTCCAAACTCAATGTTTTTCAATCCTGTTAGATTTGCATTATCCCTAACATTATCACAAATGTTTTCAAGATCAAATTTAGGTGCATGACTTACCACTCTAAACTGACTTGTGTCTTCTAACTTTGTCTTCCCATCATTTGTCTTAGGTTGTGCAATATACTTTCTTCTTAGTTTCTTCTACCCTAGACCCTTCTATTTAGTAGCCTTTTCTCCTCTTTCTCTTTGACCTTTTGAGTACTGGCCCTTGTACTAGCTCTTTTTGTTAGGGTTGTAGGCTTTGTTGTGCTTGGTTTTGTAGATTTCTTTTCCTTTGGTTGTGCCACACGTTGTGCCTTGGCTTTTCTTTTCTTTGGTTCTGGCTAAACTAGTGCTTCCTCAACTTGTTCCTCCTTGACACCTTCTTCTTCTTGATCCTCACCCAAGCCTTTAGTTAAAGCTAAAGGATCTTAAACTTGTATCTCTTCTTCATCTTCATCATCTACATCTTCTTCTTCTTCTCCTTCTTCAACATCTCCAACACTTTCTCCAAATTTAGCTTTCAATTTTCTTACCATTTTATCTTTTTATTTTCAATGTAGATGTTGTCTTTAATTCCATTTCAACCTTTGACTTGACAACATCATAATTACCAAATATTTTGGCACTTTTGTCAATTTCTTTTGATAAGAGTGTAGTGATGGTAGTTGAAGCTCCATCAACATTTATTTCATAGCCTAGTGGTCTCAACCATCTAACCCTTGGTACAATAGCCTAGATGTAAGTATAATCAATGTCTACAAGGAAACATATATCATTGTGGTGTTTCTCTACTATGGAAATAGGAATCCTCAACCTTTGCTTCATAGACTTCTTAAAGTCTTCAAAATAGCTAGTCGTTTTACTGACTCAAAATTCTCTCCCATTTGCTCAATATACTCATTGATTTGCACAACTATAGATCTATTTATCTTCCATACAATCTTGCTAAAAGATGGGAACTCATTTTGCACATAGAAAAACATACATACAAGTATTGATCTGAACTTGCATTGAGCACTTTTTGACTTTCTGATTGCTCCTAGATTCTCCATTATCTGTTGTATTTAGAGTTCTACAAGATCATAAGTATGATCTTTCTTGACAATCTTGTAGCCAACATCTACTGCTATGCATGGAACACTATTCAACCTACTTGAATGATAAAATTTATGTGAAATGACCCTAATTTCAAAGTCAAAAAATGGATCTGTAATAGTATCAATGGTCATTCTACACTTGTTCCACTTAGCTCCTATATTTTTCTCAATTACCTTTTTGGAATCACTCCTCAATGTCTTGGGCTAATCTAGGGTTGGATAACCAATAACCCTATTGATAATTATTTTCATGATTTTGATGGGTCCACCTTCTAACCACAAACATCCATCATGAATTCTACTCAAAAATATTTTAATCCACTCGATTTTGAATATGGTGGAGAATTCTAGGGCACGGGTTAAACCCTTCCTTTCTATAATCTTGAATTCCTCCTTCAATACACCATTTTCAAACAATTTATCATATGTTTGTCTAATATCCATGTCCCCAGTGCCTCCTACTTTGTAGTTATAACACTTCCTTACATCTTGAACCATTACAACCTTAGGTAGAATCATAAATAACATCTATGATGGGTCTTTCTTTTAGGCAATCTCTGGTATAGCCTTGAAATTGGGTTGTTTAAACTCATTTCTAACTAGTTGGACTTCAAAGGTCTCTTTTTCCTTCAGATTCTTTGAACTAGAGGCCATTTTATGAGCTAGGGTTTAATAAATTGAAACTGCATAACTTAGCATGTGTAGAATACCTCTAAAATTGATGAACTATTGCTTGATCTTTGCTAGGATTCTTGTAGTCCCTTCACATTGGATTTTGAATCACTTCTTTGCTCTACCCATTCTTGTTTTGAATTTTTAATGACAAAAAATGGGTAGAAATTGACTTTATACCTTTCAAAATATAGCATTTACTTCTTAGTGCATGTACAACTATAAACTCAACTTCAATATGATTACTGTTTTACTCGGTATCCATAGAGATTTCCTTACTCAACAGTTATTTACTCGACGACTACTGACATTTTACTTACTCGATAGCTGCTACTGACTCAACTCCAATGGACTTTGGTTGGAAACTCAACACTAACTAGTCGTTCACTTGGCATCTGAAGAGAACTTTTTACACTTGGCAATAATGTGAAAACTTGAAGATTTGACCTTGGACTTTCTTCATTATCTTGCATCTTTATTCATGCTATTCTATCATTTTTAGTACTAACTTATTTTGGAACTAATGTATGATAATTAATTTTAAATATTAGTCCAACTTACCTCTTTTTGCTTAGGTGGATGAGGTGTGACCACTTTACCTATTAGGTGAAGTGATCCCTCCATTTGATGTGCTGCAATCTTCTCTTTTCTCCCATGTTTTGTTAATCTCTCCTCTCGTATGTTCAACATCTACTTTCCCTTTTCCTTTGTTGAACTTAGAATTAGGTGCCTTTGACCTTGTTGGGTAATACTTGTTGATGTGTCCTATCTTTAAACAACTAAAACAAGTGGTTTGACTCAACCATCTACTGTAGTTCCCAATGAAATGTGTTCTTATGTAGTTTTTAGGAATATGTCTATACTCTTGATAGTAGTGACAGCTTTTCCTAGTCTTGTAGTCCCAATTATAGAAGTACCCATGACTTCTTGCCTTGTTTAGTGACTACATAGGCTTAGATCTACATTGAATAGCTCTATGTCCATATTTTTGACAATTGTAGTAGTAACCTTCAAATCGTGGTGTTCTAATGGTTCTAATTCTTCAATCACATGCTTGGTGACCTTTCTTTTCACACTTACGGTACTGAGTCATGCTCTTGGGTTTGTCATGATGATTTTCATTTTTTCTTCTGCACACATTAACAATATGTTTCTTCTTACCACAAAAATGACAAGTAGGTTTTGAGTTCTTACCTTTATCATTCCTTTCTTCAATAGTCTTGGATGATTCTCCTTCTTCATTTCTTGTGTAACCTAATCCTACAACATCATTGTTGGATCTTGGAGATTTTAGTATTTGCTCAAAGTATTTGATGGCTCCATTAGTCTTGTTGAAATTTTGAGCAATCTCTCTTTCTCTTCTTAGATCATTTTGCAGTTTTTCATTCTACAACTTCAGTGTGGTGATCTCAATGTCTTTGACATTCAACTCATGATGAGCATTCATCATCTGACTTAGGGTGGCTAATTGCATGTTAGATATTCTTGCAAGCTCAGTTGACTTCTCTTCTATTCTATTTTCTAGGTTTCTCTTGTCTTCTTCAATCATAACCTTATCCTCTATAGCTGTCTTCTTTTGTTCAATCACTTTACATAGCATCATTGCTTGTGATTCTTGTTCTATCTTGAGTTTCTGATTTGTTTAACTTGTGCTCTATTCTTCTCTAGCAAATCTACTGTTGTTGTATCAAATTCATTAGAATCTCTAGTTGTATACAACTTAGTGGTGTTAATATCTTTCTATTGTGTATCATTTTCTACAATGGCAATCTCTTTTCTTCTTTTTAAGGATTTCCTTAACTCCTCCCTAGCTTCTTCTAGTGAATGAAAAATGAGTTGGATTTCAATTCCTTGGTTCTCTATAATTTTTCCCAATTTGTAGACCTCCATCTCAAGATATTTTCTCTAAGCTATAAGGCTCCTCCTGATGAGAACAAGGCTTTGATACCAATTGTTGGAATTTACAAATGGGAAATGTATATACTTCTGAGAGTGGGGAGGGGGGTGAATCAGAAGTTCAAACTTTTAGCACTTAAAACCTCTTTCACCATTCATTAGATGCATGTAATAAACTAAAATGAAATGTAAAGAAAATCCATCAAAACACATATAAGCATACACACTTGACACCTAATATGATTACCCAAAAATACTCCAAAAGAGAAGGTAAAATAGGGGTGGGGATGAAACCCACAATTCTTCACTAGTGCAACAATAAAGTTCACCTGTTAAGGTTATCAAGTGTTGACCATTCTCATGATCTACCCTGTGAAACACTTGCCCTATTAAAGGCTTCCAAAGGAATGTTAGATCCTACCCTGTTAAAGGATTTTAACACCCTATTAGAAGTGTTCCTAGTTAGATGACTTTAGGCCATTCACTTGGAATGCCACCATGTGAAAGGATTTCATAATGACTATTAAGTCAATCTTAGTCGAAAGGATTTCACTCTGCTGAAACAATTGTTAGAAAGTAATAGTAGAATGTTTGATCTGATAGCTTATGACCTTGCATTGATGATTTTAGATCTCAATTTCATCCATCTTGATCCTTTTGATCTAACATTACAATTTTGTTTCATTGATCCTCTATTCTGAAAATTGATTCTACAATTCTTTCATTCTACTTTGTCACCATGAATGCTTTCTGATTAATTCACCCCTTTCCTTCCTTCTATTCTTCGCTCACTTTGTTATTAAATTATGGAGCTTTGTCTTCTGTATAAATATTTTTGTCACTTAGGGTTAGGTATGAATCTACGGCTAAGATTCATCCATTTTGCTACTTAAGCTTTCCAATTTTCTAATTGGTTACATGTTGATTGCATAATAAAATCAAATTGATTTGATCTTATCTTTAAAGCTTTGAGATCTATCCAAAAGCCAACATAAAAATGATATAGGTGTGTGTGCTATTAAAAACATATATGTCCAATCTGTGTTACTTGGCACTTGAATGTTATTGATGTTTGACACTTACTGTTATTCCATTTTTGGCTCGGCACCTGAACTGCTCTACATCAACTATTCACTTGACACTTGAATCACTAGGCATGATCTATCTACTCAACACTCATCACAACTCAACATCTATACATATTATGCTTGGCAAGTATTACTAGCTCAGCATGAACTTAGTAAATAACTTAAGTGTGTTGACACTCAATTGTCAAAACCAATCTAAGATCAACACAAAATTAGTAGCAGATTTGTGAGTAATTATTAGTTAGAGATGAATTTCTATTAATTTTAAATAAATCCTTATATAATTAAAGTAATCAAAAAATATGTTACCCATAATAGATAGATTTTAACAATATTATAAGGATGAATATTGTCTAATTCAATATATATGAACAAAATTTATGAGAAATATACATATTGTATTTAGCGGATTATTACATAAGATAATCTCCCTATTTCAAAATTTATTTGAGGTATAATATGTAGTACACAATAAAGGATAGTCTAAAATATAATATGAGTAGAACACATTAAAAATAATAGTAAGATGGTGAATTTTATTGTATAATACAATTTGTGTTTAATACATCATAAAATTGATGGTAAGAATGGGTAGGTAGAATTGAGTAAGGTATAGAATTTAGTATTGTATAATTTTGTTAATTGGAGGTAAGGGATGGTTAACACTAAGTAAACTAAATTCAATGTCGATATAATGAAGTAAAATAATAACACATTTGTTGTGTGTCATTGTTAGATCACTTGTAATGTTTGAATAAATATGCTTAGGAAATTATTATGTTGTAAATGAAATTAAAGTAATTTTTCAAATGAAATATGTTTGAGGGAAATAGGAAAAAAATCTAGATGCAAGTTACGAGAAATGAATGATGCATAGTCAAAGATTACAATTTGAAAATACTATGAGTTAGCATCTGATGTTCTAACCATAGACCATAATCGTGATGCTTAACATGGATTCATGTCAGCCACAATAAGTGACCCTACCCAAAATGTAGATTAAGGTTCATATAGAGGTGAATGCCATGCTACAACAACTAGTAACCCTAACACATATTCACATAAAGGGTTTAAGGGTTGATTTAATTATGAGGTCAAAACCATTAAAGTTACCTTCCTAATTAGAATGATAAGGAATCAAGATGAACCCCCACCACATTAATAAGGGTCAAATTGATTTAAGAAATGAAATTATGTGGCAACCTTATGAACATAACCATTATTTGAAGGCATTTATCAAAAAAAAAAAAACATTGTGTTTTTTCCCTATTAGTTTTGGACATGACACAAATGAGGACATAAAAATGATGATGGTATGCAATTGAAATGTTGTTGGAGTGATGACCATCTATCGAAATTGACCATCACAATTGTGATGACAATACTATTGGAGTGATGGCTACCTGTCAAACAAGCTATCATAATTGTGATGGATTTCTAAATTATTAAAAAAATTGGTAGTTCCTACCATGGTAGAGAACTCTAGAGGAGTAGGCATCCCAAGGCATCCCAAGACAAAGAATGGATACTCTACATGTGTAGGTATGATCAACAATGGATGAAATATTTGAATGTGCACATGGGATGAATGATCAAGTATGACTAAGTTCTACAAAAGGCTATAACTCCACTAGTTAGGATGGAAAAACTATGATCAATGTGCCCATTTAAAGATTGAGTATGAATTATTTGAGCTAGTACGTCATGATTTTTCTCTCATAGGCATTCATCAAAAATGTGAAATCATAAATTTGGCTTACATACCATTTTAGCTAAATACCCCAAATTGACATAACCATCTTCAACATACTTCCACATGAGTTAAATTTCCTATTTCATCTATTATCATGGACTTCAATTGTAAATTTTTGGTAGTGAAAAAATGAAGAATTTGGTAGAGAAAATTATAAAAAGCATGTGTGCATCATTTTTATATCTCTCACTTAAAATGTCTTCTCTCCATTCTAGTTGTTGAAGGAATAAGGTATAGGATTGTTTGATAAATTATAATGTGAAGTTATTTTAGATGTAAGGTGAAATTGTAGGAAACTTCACAAAGTGAATAAGGTTACATTTTCTCCACCTTGGTTGAGGTCTCCATGCACATAGACACACCATAAGTCTCCTTTCAACTTGTGGACTAGAGGTCAAGCCTTGAATCAACATTTTAATATCTTTTAAAGCATGATTGGAGTCATTGAAAAAATATAGATCATATTGGAGATTCAAATAATTACTAACAACATTACATCAAAAATTTAAAAAGAAAAGCGTGATTTAATTCTTAAGAAAAATAATGACCACACTGGTGGAATGATCACATCCTTTGGATCACATTGTCTACTACCGTAACATACAAGATTTCTCAAATAATGCCAAACATTACTTTTTAATGTTTTTTTTGAATTAAAAAATAGATATTTATTACTTAGATCATAAATTTATTTGGCATTGCCTGTTGTTGTTGTTGTTCACTAAACCATTGGATGGCATACTTTGAGATAAACATGCCAAACATATCACAAAAATTTATTTGTGCTGATTAAGTCCATCGGCAATGACATGTATTAGGTTAATGTAGAAGGTCTCAAATAGCTAAAGTAGTTTAGAAATAAATACTTACTTTCATGATCAAGAGAAATGTTCCTTAATGTGAAAGCAATTTAGAAACTTTGAATTAGTGTACTATGATTTAAACTCTGCAAGCATGTATATTCCATCTCTGAATTAGTATGTTGTGGCAAGGTTCATTGACAAGATGCAACAACCATGTTGATAAAAAAGGAATCCAACCCTCTTCAAAAAAAGTCCATCCACATCCACACCTCATTAAGCAAATATAAAAATGTCTTTGCCCTAGTTAATGAACACAGATCAAACTACTATTCAACAATGATTAATTGAAATCAGATCACAAAAATTTATTAGAATGGACTACTCTTATTTCAATACTTAATTGTGCCAATTGAGAAATTTGTATCCCAAGGGCTGAAAATGTCTAAATTATCATATGGAAAGGGCACAAGTACAATTTTTTGCATCTCTTCTTCAAGCTTATACATATATGATGTATTAAAGTTATAGGTCAACAAGAACATAAGTATAGCTTTATTGATGAATCTCACCCATTGTAATCATTATCAAACATTCTCAATCTACCATCAAATAGCATAAAAAAATAGATATCCATTTTCTTTGACTTGCCAATTTTGACTGTTCCTTTACAAGCTTATGATAAATAATGTAACTCCTAAGGAAAACATTTTCCATAATCCAACTTTTATGTCCAAGTAAAGAAATGCACAATATACTAAAGTTGCAAAGGAAAACATGATAATTTTAAGTAAGAAATATTCCTCAAGCAAAGCACTGATGCAATTAAAGAGAAAGTTAGGCATATAACTTAAAAGTTAAAACATATATTACCTTGACACGAGACTTGGGTCGATGAAAAGTAGAAGATGACACAAGGACAATTGAAAGAACTCAATGGGCTCCAACCCTTGTTTCACTATCTGGATGTACCATAGCTTGCAATAAATGATGAAATAGAGCCTTTGGAAAAGCCTAGGCAAGAGAGATCCTATGTCTTGAGAACCCTTGTACCTCAAATGCTAAAAAGAAAAGCCTAAAAATTTGAGTAATTATGTAGAGATGCTACCATAACTAGGAATATAAGGAACAAAAACATGTCTTAAAATAATATGAATGATTTTGCATAGATGATATGATATGTGCAATAAGATACATTGCTACAATTGTTGTTTTGGCTAGGAAAATGGTTGTAGAAATATATTCCAATGAGACAATCATCATGTCAAGAATTGGACTAGCATCACCAACCTAAAAATCCAAAAGTTAAACAAAGATGTCATGGTAGGTTCATGTAGAGAAAAATTCTAAGAATTTATTGTGATGAAGGTTCTTTACTATCTAACAACTATGTTTTTCTAGGAAAAACTCCACTTTCCTTGTCTATAGGAATTTCTTATTCTTTCAGACAATTTCTTGGCACCTCTTTAGGATTGTATCTAAAAAAGTTGAAATTTGCAATTATATTGACCAAATCTACATATTAGTGGATATTTAATAATATTTTCATATGTGTCAAATAGAATGTGCATTCAAGAAAGGAAAATAACTATTAAATGTGTCACCTTTTTGGAAAATTGTACCAGACACTCTTCAGTTGCAGCGTAAAAGGACTTGTTCTAGTTTTTTATATCATTACTGAGATTGGAAGCCTCATAGGTACAATGCATGTTATTGTGCAAATGCTTTGCTAGATCAGACATGACACCAACCATTGCTATAGAAGCTTATTATTTTGACTATTGTACAAGGATAGCAAAAATTTCAATAATATTAATCTGCATTTGAGGTTGCTACACCAGATTCTTGTGATCAAGATGTTTAATGAGCATGGATAATATCAAATGGGTAGAATGACCTACAAATTGACTAGTAGAAAAGAATGAAATATCATAAAATATTTTTTTTTAAAAGGTGAACTTAGCATTTGGAAATAGTAACTAAAATATTCATGTATAAATTATAATTTAACCAAAGTATTTTGAAAGTAGAATTCAAAATTCAAATCAGTAGATATCATATATAAACCTAGAGATGTAGCCAATGAAGTTTGACTTTTTCATATTGTAATTTGCAACAAGGATTATAAATTTTGAAACTATAAATGTTACCTGCTTTCTCCATTAAGCATTGAATGTGATATAGAACATATAGTGTAAGTCCATTTTGAAGGGACCAATGTTTTGTACTATCAAAAAAATGTAACATAGGTTCAAGTACATGGTGTATTGTGGTGGACTCCTTTGCTGTTTTGGTCATGTTTTGAAGACAAATCTTTGACCAGACTTTAGCATCCTCTGCTTTGTCCTTGTAATATTATTCAGCATATCACCACACTCAAAAGAAGTAATGAGAATAGTTCATGAGAACATTGTGAGATAATAGAATGCACAAGCACATGAATTATGGTCTATTCATATACCCTAGAAGATTAGTTTCACCCTTTAAGTCTACTACTTCCCAACATATCAAGTCAATTCGTATGACAAGATTTATTTAAAATTTGAAAAAAAAAATCATGAATCAATGTATACTTTAGAATGATATAATATTATTTGTTTCTACTATTCAAATTCTTCTTCATGTCTCCCAATTTATAAAAGAAGTTATCAAATGCAATCATTCAACGAGAAATTGGAAAATATTAGACTAACTAGTTGAAAATTCATAATCCATCATTATAGTCTCTTCCTCCCATGATTTCCATTTCTTCATCTACAAAGTTATTCTAATATTTAACCATAACCAAAAATTTCTTTTACATATAACAATAAGAGGAGGAAATCCTAGTGACTCATACCTCTTCCCATCCTAGTGTCATAATTACAATGTAAGACAACACATGAGAAACTTCCAATACAAAAATGAAAATGTGTAGTTGATGGAGCCCATCTTGTGATATAAGAGGAACCTTCCCCAACATCAGAAAAACAAAGGATAGGATTATTTAATTTTCTTTCCATTAGAAAAATAGCTACATTTGATATGAATATACAAGAAAAAAATTCTATCTTTGAAGCATAATGACCTGTTGTAACATCATCTATTGCCAAGCTCCATCTTAATGGTGTTTCATGAGAAACTATGAACATGAGGTTTCTATGTATTGAAAACTTTTTATTTTCCTAAAAACTACTATCTTCTTCTTCTTAGACCTCCTCCTTTGGACATGGAAGGAAAGAGTCTCCTAAGCTCCTAGATATACAAATCTCTATAATTATTGTATGCCCAATAGTAAAGAAAAGTGAGATAAATCCCAACAACATTAATTTTGCAAGAATTTCAAAAGAAATCAAGATAAATACTTTAATTATGTTATTTACATTTGATCATGCTTTCTAATATCTTTCTCTTATTTATATGATGAACAATAGAATGTGATCCAAGATGTTGATGCAAAACTAACAACACAATCAAACATGATTGCAGATAAATAGAAATAACAAAATACCTTATAGAGGAATAATTTGAGGTAATCCCATAGAAAGCCATTCTTTCAAATACCTCATTCACTGCAACTAAATTTCATAAATTGATGAATTTGAGTGTGGCATCCTTCTTCATTTCCTAAAACAAAGAGATTCACACAGTTAGTTGTCATGCAATCATAGGTTAATGTTGAGCTTCACTAGGTTGTGCCTTTGAATTTGAAATTCTATGCCAATATGCCCGATCCTTTCTATCCTTTGACCCATTTCTGCATTATGAGCCTGGATGTTGTATCTAATCTATGTGATGTCCCTATATTTCATATGAATACCAAAATTTTACATCTCTCCTTCACTTCTTTATTCTTTGTCTCCCCCTTTTTAGCTATATACAATCATTCAACTTTATTTTCAAAATGAATGATCAAAATTTGTCAAAATTTGGTAATCACCCATGTCTCCCTCTATAATATATATTATCTCCCCCTTTTTGACATTGATGTCAAAGGGTTCGATGGAGTAATTCCATGTTATGCCAAAAATGAGCTATTAACCTTGAGGAGTATCTTCAAAGTTGCATCCCAATTGTTTAATGTAGTATCCAATGATGTGTGTTGGATTGCAAGCTTTGTTACTAGGTCTACAAGTCCTTCATGTGTAGAAAGATTGGGATCTTTCTTCAAGAATATCTCTACATACATTTCCTCCTTGTGAAGTATCTCCAAGTGAGGGGTGATGGATGATTGAATTTGCATTAACTTAGCTTTTATATTAGCCTCCTTTGCTGATAATATAGCTAGTTCTCTTTGAGTGTGAAGCATATGAGAAAAATGATTCTCACTTTGAGTTTGATTGGTTGGGAGTTGCATACTAGAAATCTTTAGATTTCTCTCCAAATTCATTATTTTCTGGCTAGTCTCATGTGTCAAGTTTGAAAAATTACACAGTTTATTGTAAAAGGAGAATATATTCCCTAGGACAATTTTGACTCTCTCTATTTTTGTAGATAGGTCAACTTGTCCCAAATTGATAGTATTTTCTATCTTCTCATTGACCTTACCTTTGAATTTCTTCTCTGACCATTCCATTAGTTTGGCACTGGTGTCATGGTCCTCATTTGTTACTTGATCAACTATATCTGATAGTTGCTCTATTATTGGTCTTGATTCATCTAGAGACTAGAGGCTGAAGGCATCCATGAATATGTCCTTGATTTCATTCAATGCTTGCCTATAGTTGTAGTCCTTTCTAAGTGCCTCTTGTCTCCTTCTTCTATCCAATACACTCTAAATTTAATTCATCTTCTCCCCAATGAGAGTACTAGATTCATAGTAGGGTATCTTTATTTCTTCATCAAGCTCGGGAATTCCATATTGAATTGTCCTAGAAACCCTAGTGGAGCTTGAGTCTGGTGTTCTAATTTGCAATTCTAATGTTCCAGTACTCGACTACTAAAGATTTTTTGTAGGAGTACCTATTTTGGGTAGTTCAACCAAAGTTTGTATTGCAGATTCCTCCTTATCTTTTGTCTCTTCTTTCTCTTTAGTTTGTTTCTCTTTTTTTGTCATTATGGTTGGGGGTGTACATGATGATTGTACTAATTTGAATTTATCATTCCCTGCTACTACACTTAGCTCCTAAAGTGCAACTATGAATACATTTGGTGGATATGGTGGTGGAAGAAGTAGAAGTCCAATAGATTGTGTGATCATAGGTGATTCTTGTGTTTGCACCTTGATTTCCTTTAATTTTTCTACTGCCTTCTGGAGTTCATCAACATTGACCAATATTGGGCTTGAACATAGCCTAATTGCTTGTGTTTATTAGTTAAGAATCTTTTCTAGATTCTTTTCAGTTAATGGATTGATTTTTTGACTAGAAGTGCCAATGACATCCTTTATCTTGATTGTCTCTATAGGTGTGATGGTAGAACGAGCAGGGCTAGGAGGTGGTAGTTGTGTCTCCTGTACACTCTCTTCTTATTGCTCACCTATCCCCTTTTCTTCTTCTATACTAATTTCCTCCTCCTTTTCTTCTTCATCCTTCTTTTCTTCCTCCACTTTCTTCTCTTCTACTTTCTTCCTTCTTTCTTCTTTTATTTCCTTTACTTTGGCACTTGCTTCTACCTTGTATTCTTCATCAGATATGTCATCAATTTTTTTGTAAATAATTTTCCATACTTTTGTGGTTTTTCTCACAACATCTTCAATTTTATTTTGTAGAATACTAAATGTACTGTATTTGGGAGTAAATCTACTATTGTGCCTTTTGACTGCATTTTTTATTTGACTTTTAGTCAAATTAGGCAACATCCTTGCTAAGGTAGACTCCCTTATTTCTTTCTTAGTTTGCAGACAAAAATGCCATTTCTCCTCTACAATCTTATATAATTCCTTTGGCAATGAACTATCTAGTTCAGGAGGTGTATGTTTATATTCTGCCATCGTGTTATAGACAGATATCTCTATTTTATTTTTCTCATCTTTTGTGAACTTATTAAAATTTACATTCTTCAAATCACTTAAGTCTCCATTCCTAATCTTAGCACATAATTTATCAATAGAAGACTTTGGCGGATAAATTACCACTTTAAATTGACTATGGTCTTCTGATTCGATCCTTTCTTCACCTGAATCGGGTTGATCCACAATTTTTCTTCTTTTCTTTGGCTCTTCTTCAATCTTCTTAGTGAGTTCCTTCCTCTTAGCTACCTCTTCCTTTTCCTTTTGTGTAGTACCCCTTGTAGTAGCTCTAGTAGTAGGCTTCTTAGGTGCAGGCTTTGTCACTTTATTTGTCTTGGACTGAGGAGTAGGTGGTGCTTTTTCCTTTCTCTTGGTGACCTTGGTTTGAGTGGATGATTCCTTGGCTTAACCTACCTTATCACTTTCATCCTCACCTTCACCTAGTCCTTGTGCTAACTGAAGTGGCCCTTGCTTTAGCTCGTCCTCATTGTCATCTTCTTCTTTATCATCACTTATTTATTTTGCTTCTTTTGTAGTACCTATCTCTTCAAAACCCAATTTCCTTTTAATCTTCTTTACAAACTTATCCTTTTTCTTGACTACTATTGCTATCTTGAGGTTTGTAACCACTCTTGATTTGATAATGTCATATGTTCCAAAGTTCTTTTCACTTTTATCAATTTCCTATACAAGAAATGTTGTAATAGCTATTGAAGCTTGATCCACATCAAGTTCATAGCCTAGTGGTCTAAGCCATCTAACTCTAGGGATGACTGCTTGAATGTAGGTATAATCAACATCCAATAGAAAGAAAATGTCTTTTTCAAGTTGCTCCACTAATGAGATTGGAATTCTCATTCTTTGTTTCATGGATTGTTTGAAATCTTCAAAATAACTAGTCATTTAAGCATCAAAATTCTCACCCATCTGCTCAATGAATCCATTTATTTGTTCAACAATAGTCTTATATGGATCCCATCTTACTTTGCCTATTGAGGGGAATTCTTTCATAATATAGAAGAACATGAAAATTAATATTGCACCAAATTTACATTGATCCCCTTTGGATTTCCTTATGGCTCCCAAGTTCTCATTGATTTGCTACATCATCAAATCTACAAGATCATAAGTGTGATCCTTTTTCACTAGCTTGTAGGAAACATCTATAGCTATGCAGGGTACACTATTTAACCTGCTAGATTGATAAAATTTGTGAGATATGATCCTGATAGCAAAATCTAGTAGGGGGTCTTTGATGGTGTCAATTGTCATACCCCTGTTGTTCCACTTGGCACTAGTGTTTTTCTCAATTTCCTCCCTCTTATAAATTCTTAGGGTTTTGGGCTGATCTAGGGTTGGGATACCAGTGACCCTATGCATAGTTTTCTTTGTGAACTTTATTGGTCTAGTTTCTAGCCAAAAAGCTCCATCATGGATTTTTCTCAACACAATGTGTATCCATTCCATTTTAAAAATAATAGGGAAAACTAGGGTTTTAGTTAGTCCCTTCTTTTTGAATATGGAGAATTCATCCTTAAGTTTCCCATTTTCACAGAGCTTATCAAATGCATTGAAAATCTCCAAATCTCCTATGGATCCTATTTTGTAGTTGTAGCATTTGCATAAATCCTGAACCATAACTACTTTATTAGGAATTATGGATAGGGCACTAGCGGGATCATTTTTGTAAGAAACTTTAGGGATGGGTTTGAATTCTACTTGTCTAACTACATTGCTAACCAGTTGAATTTCCAACCCTTCCTTTTCTTTTACAGCTTTAGAACAAGATGCCATCTTTAACCAAACTAGGGTTTATTGTTTACAAAATTTTCAAACTACATAACTCGTCACTTGAATGAAATACTTGATAGATCGATGAAAAAGAGTTGGGTAGCTGTTGAATTGCTGTAAATTGCCTTTTGATCACTGCGAAATCTCTTAATCACTTTTTTCTTCTTTGCTCTTTGTTCAAATGAATGATTTTAACTTTTATTAGGCTTTAAACCTAGAATTTATTTCATTCATACTTTACAATTGTACACTCAACTTCCAAAGGATTTTCCAGCTTGGCATCAACTATATTTCATTCACTTGATAGCTACTATCATCTCTTTACTCTGCATCCACTAGAATTTTCAACTTGGCATGTGTTGGAGTTTTACTTGGCAACCAAAGGTAGCTTGGCATCATCTTCTAACTTTTTATCCTGGCATCTTAACTTATGCTAATTTCTTCTTTGTAGTGTTCCTATGTTATTTTGGGCTGATGTATGATACATCTTTATATGTATCAACCCCATGTGCCTTTCTAGTACTTAATTTAATGAGGTGTGATCACTTGACCTCTTGGATGAAGTGATCTCTCCATTCAATGTGTTGCATTCACCTTTCTTCTACCATGTCTTCTTCATATCTTCTCTGATGTGTTCCACATTAACTTTTTCTTTGCCCTTATTAACTTTAGTCTTAGGTGCCTTAGCCTTTGTTGGATAGTTCTTGCTAATATAACCGATCTTCAAGAAACTAAAATAAGTAATTTAATTTAACCATCTACTATAATTTCCATTAAAATGTGTCCTTATAAAATTTTTAGGAGTGTGTGCATAATATTGGCAATAGTGACAGCTATACCTAGTGTTGCAATCCCAATTGTAGTGATGTACATGACTAATTCCTCTTGAAGGTTGATTAGGTGTCCACATAGGCTTTGATCTGCATTCAAATGCTCTATGTCCATATTTTTTGCAATTGTAGTAGTGGCCCTCAAATCTTGATGTCCTCATGGTCTTGGTTCTGCAATCTTGTGCTAAATGTCCTTGTTTTTTGCATTTATGATAGAAGTTTGCATTTTTAGGCTTATCATGCTGATGACTATTCTTGCTTCTACATACATTAGAGGTATGTCCCTTTTTACCATAGAAATGAAAAGTAGGTTTAATGTTCTTACCTTTGTTGCTTCTTTGTTCTGTAGTTTTGGATGATTCTCCTTGTTTAGTGCTGATATATCCAAGTCATGTAGTGTCATTACTTGTCCTTGGTGATTTCAGCAGTTGCTCAAAATACTTGATGACCTCATTGAGTTTATTGTAATTTTTTGCTATTTCCTTTTATCTCTTCAATTTATTCTACAATTGCTCATTTTTTATCTTCTAGGTAGAGATTTCAATATCCTTCATATTTAGCTCACAATGAGCATTCATCATTTGGCTCAAGGTGTCTAACTGCATGTTTGAAATCTTTTTAAATTCAATTATCTTCTCTTCTAGTCTATTGGTGAGATTTTTCTTGCCATCTTCTATAATGGCCTTGTCTTCAATAACTCTTTTCTTTTGTTCAATTACTTCACAAAGCAATATAGCTTGTGTTTCTTGTTCAAGCTTGAGTAATCTAATTTCTTTAGCTTGTGCTCTATTTTTCTCCATTAATTTTTCTATTTCTGCATCAAATTCCTTGGAGTCTTCATTGGAAAATACATGTGTGGTGCTAATCTCTTTGTAATGTATGTCATTTTCAACTATGGCTATCTCCTTTCTTCTTTTTAAAGATTTCCTCAGTTCCTCCCTAGCTTTTGCTACTTTGTGTAGAGCTAATTGCACATCAATCACCTGATTGTCAATGATCTTCCCAAGTTTGAAGACTTCCATCTTCTAACCCTTTTCTCCAAGATATTAGGCTTCTCCTTATGAGAACTAGTGCTTTGATACCAATTTTTGGAATATTCAAATGGGAAGAGAACTTCTTGGATGGGGGGGCTGAATTAGAAGTACCAATTGTTATCCTTTCAAACCCTTGATAACATAGAACTGAAATTAACATGTATCAAAGTAAATAAGCATAAAATGAGAGTATGCATCAACACATAACACAAGAGATTTTTGTGACCTAGAAACCCTCCAAGAATAAGAAGGTAAAACTAGGGTGGGGATGACACCCACAAAAATTACAGCAGTAATGAATTCAACCACTTCTAATGGTTTTCCCTATTAAAGGCTACAACACACTGTTAAATGTGACTTGTTGAAAGGATTTTCAAATACTTTACATGAAGTGTCACCCTATTAAAGGATTTACATGAAAGTTGTTAAACCTACCTAATAGATAGGATTTTCTTGTCCTTCTCCAAAGGCTCTCCTACCTAGCTGTTAAGCTAACCTATCACCACAGGATTTCAAGTTCTAATACAATTGTGAGAGAGTATTAAAATATTTGACCTAATTTAATGCAATCTCAAATTTTTGGGTTCAGGAACTTGATCTGCTCTTTCTCTTCTGATCCTTGCTTGATCTGATCTTCTAAATATATCTTCTATTCTATTCTGATCAATTGGATAAATGCTATCCCTTCCACTAAGTCTTTTCCTATACACACTGAAGTTTCACTATAATCTCCCCCTTTTCTAATTTTTCTTCACTTTTTTTTACAATGGTTCATTTTTCCTCCTTATAAAGAATGTGAAGACTTAGGGCTAGGTATGGATCTATCATCCAAATTGAATCTCAAATTCCCACTCATATTTTGCATTTTTCTCATTGGTTGCATGCCTTCACCATTTTTCTAATTGGTTGCATGCAAATTTCATAGGGAATACAAATGACTCATCCTTATCCTTTTTCTCCTTCAAAATTTCTCTAAGTCAGCTCCAAAAATGGTTTACATCTTAGTTTGTGCAAGTACAAAATCATATGTTGATCTTGCATTGCTCAGCACATGAAGTATTACTGATGCTCGACACATACTATTTCTAGATTACTCGGCATCAACTACATTTCCTAGTTTTCTCAGCACCTATTGTAACCTGTATCACTTGACATATGTTTTTCTAAGTTGCTTAGCATTTAAATGATTCTGTTACTTGACACATGAATAATTCCTAGATCACCTGACACACACTATATTGTAGTCTACTTGGCACTAACTATGACTTGGCACCTATTAAAATTTTGGCTCAGCATCTATTGTGTACTCGACATAAATTGTGAAAATGGTTAACTATGTTGACACTCATTTGTCAATACTATTTATTCGACCAACAGGCACCGCATCACAATAATCTCCCACTTGGAGACTAATCATAGCACTATTAAACCTATAGCTCCCACTAGAATATATCAAACCACCTTGGACTCTGTTATTCTTTTATTTTGTTTAGTCTAGAAGACCAACTAAAACTAAAGAGGAATTTAGCTTCTCCCTTGTCACTACCTTTATAAACATATCCCCTAGATTTTCATCTATATGCATCTTTTCCATCTTTTACTATCCATCATCCAAAAGTGACCGAATGAAATGGTAGCATAACTATATGTGTTTTATCTTTGAATGTAGAGCTAAATTCTTTGCAAGATGAATGTTTCTCTAACTATCTATGAAAAAATAATCATCCCTCTGTGGGTGCCCCAATTCTTTCATGAAGAACTAAACTCATATCATCTCCTTAGTTTCCTCAATAGTAGCAACATACTCTACCTTTGTAGTAGATAAAGTATTAACCTTTTGCAACCTAGAAACCTAGCTCACTATTGTTCCAACAATAGTAAATACATAACCTATAGTACTCTACCTAGTATCAATATCTCCTACCAAATTTGAGTCAACACAGCCCTATAAATTAGTAGTAGATCCCCCAAAGTGTAAACACTTATTGGATGTACCTTTCAAATATCTAAGAATCCATTTAACTGCATTCCAATGCTTGATTCCTAGATGACTCATATACTTGCTAACAACTCCCACTACATGTGCAATAACTAGCCTAGTACATACCATAGCATACATCAAGCTTCCTACAGCTAAAGCATAAGATAACCTTAGAAATCTTGTCCTCCTCTTCTCTGCTTAGTCAACTTCAAATGATTAGGTGAAAGTGTGCTCACAACTTTAGCATTCTCGATAGAGAAATATTGCAACACCTTCACAATATAATTAGCCTAAGATAATGTCAATTTCCTATTGTTTCCATCTCTACAAATATTCATACCAATGATTTGTTTTGTTGCCCCCAAACCCTTCATAGAAGATGAATGTGCTAGCTATCCTTTAACCCCTTAATGTGATCCATATTAGACCCAGCTACAAGAATATCATTAACATATAAACATAATATAATGTAGTTGTCATCATCCAACCTCTTAAAATAAACACAATGATCTAAATTACACCTACTATATCCATGCTCATGCATAAAATTGTCAAATTTTAGATACCATTACCGAGGTGCTTGCTTCAAGCCATATAAACTTTTCTTCAATCTACACACTAAGTTCTCCTTACCTTTGACCTCAAATCCTAATGGTTGGCCCTTATAGATCTCTTCATCCAAATCACCATGAAGAAAGGAAATTTTAACATCAAGATACTCCAAATCCAAATCTTTAGTAGTAACAATACTTAAAATAGTGCAAATAGAAGTCATTTGAACAATAGGAGAAAATGTATCATCAAAATCAATGCCCTTTTTCTATGCAAATCTTTTTACCACTAATTTGGCTTTAAATATTTTCTTACCTCCATCTTCTTCTTTCAACTTGTAAACCCACTTATTCTATAAATCCCTTTTACCTACAAGAAACTTGCATAAATTCCAAGTCTTATTTTTCAGCAAAGAGTTCATTTCGGCTTTCATTGTAGACCCTCACTGAATCTTAGTATCCACCTACATAGCTTCATCATATAATTTAGATTGACTAGAATTAGTAAGTAAAATAGAAGACAAAGAAGGAGAAAATATTTCTGGAGGTCTACTTAGCCTTGTTGTCTATCTAACATTCACTAGTGTTTGTAGTATTTGTTGTTTTAGTTGTTGGACATCAAGAGGAACTGCTAGAACATCATCTTTTGGAGTATCATCCAACACTACATAATCATTTTTTTTCTTCTCATATTGCTGCAATAGATCTTTGTACAACACTTTCTCATTGAATATGACATCCATGCTTCTTACAATTTTATTATTTACAAAATCCAAAAGCCTATAACTAAATTCTTTAATACCATATCCAACAAATACACATTTCTTTTACTTAGCTTGTAGCTTGGTTCTATTTTTAGAATCTATATGATAAAATGCTTCACAACCGAAGGTTTTGAGAAAAGAATAACTCACCTGCTTACCAGTCCATGCTTCCTCTAGAATACCACAACCCAAAGGAGTAGAGGGACCTTTATTCATCAAATATACATTAGTAAATTGATAGCCTCTACCCCCATGTTTAAGGGAAACCCTACATACAACCTCATTCTTTGTGCATGCTCCATTATAGTCATGTTCATGTGTTCAACCACTCCATTTTCCAATGGAGTCCTTAGAATAGTTTTATGTCTACAAATACCATTTGTGGAGAAATAATCTTCAAATTCATCACTGCAATACTCACCACCATTATCAGATTTGAGATATTTTAATTTCTTATTAGTCTTATTTTTAGCTAAGAATTTATATTTCTTAAAAGTTTGAAATACATCAGAATTATGTCTAAGGAAATAAACCCATACTTTTTTAGTTGCATCATCAATAAATGTAAGATAATAATGAGAGCCACTAGGAGAAGATACTTGAGATAGTCCACATACATCTATATGCACAAGCTCTAATTTCTCACTTTTATTTTCCTTCCCACTCTTCACAAAACTCACTCTCTTTTGTTTTTCATACATACAACTTTCATAGAAATCCATACTAACACATTTTAGACCTAGTAAAAATTTCTTTGAATGAAGTACTTTCATTACTTTCTCACTCATGTGCCCAAGTCTATGGTGCAATATCATTGTATTAGAATCTACAACATTCATTTGTTCTCCCTACTTAACTGCAGTAACTATTCCTGGACATTTATTTTTCTCTTGAACAATCAAAGTAGAAGGAACAATATGACATGTACAAAGATCTAAGGTGCCTACTTTCACACATTTTTCTACTACAAGGGAACCTTTTGAAACCTTCCAATTTTTATTATTAAAAGTAACTACACAACCCTCATCACTGAGTTGTCTTGTGTGAAATGAAATTCTTAATCAACCTTGGAATATATCTTACCTTATGTAGTAGCCAATGATTCCCATTCTACAACTTAATCTTAACTTTACCCTTTCTAACAATTTAATAGGGTTCATTATCCCCCAAATAAACAAGCCCAAAATCCCCTTGGACATAATTAATAAAATAACCTCTTTGAAGTGTAGCATGAAATGAAAAACCATAATCTAAAACCCATGAATCATCAACACTCTCAAAAGAAAGAAGAAAAAATTCTTCTTCAAATTTGTTACTTACCAAATTTGCTTTCATTTTCCCTTTTGGTTTATCTCCTTCATTTTTCTTTCTAGTCCAACAATATTTCTTCTTATGCCTAGGTTTACCATAGTACTAGCAATCTCTTAGTCCTCTAGATTGAGACCTCTTCCCTTTCAACATTCCTCTTGATTTCCCATGTTTTATGGAATTATTTTCTCTCTCAATCATTCTATCTCTACTTTGTGTATTCAAACCACTTCTTGATGTAGATCCACGTAAGGTTTTCTTATGAGTTTCCTCACTCAAAATAACACCTATCAAATCATCATATTTTAGGGTATTATATTTTAAAACAAAATTACTCACAACCATTACCAAGCTATTTTAGCTTTTAAGAAAAGAACAAAAAATCAAGAGAGCCCTAATTTCTTCATCAAAATTAGTACCTATAGAAGATAACTAATTAGTAATAGTATTAAACTCATTTAAATGATCTGCAATAGATCCACCTTTTGTCATCTTCATATTAAATAAATGCTTCATGAGAAATATGTTGTTTGAAGTGGAGGGCTTTTGATATAGTTGTTCTAGGGTTTCCATCAACTCTTCCATCATCTTCATTTTTGTAATGTTAAATGTCACTGATGGTGCCAAGCATAATCAATGCTTCCAAGTGCCTTTCTATCTAAAATATCCCATTCCACATTTTCTATAGTTCCTTGGTTTTTAGGTTTTCCTTCCACTAACTTCCTTAAATCCTTCTGATAAAGATAGTCCTCTACTTGCATTATTTTTAGCTGAAAGTTCTTCCCATTGAACTTGTCAACCCTTTCCTTACTTTCATCTTCCATTCCTCCCACTCAATTGTAAGACTCCCACTCAACTGTGAGACCTTCCTAAAGAAAATAGCTAAAAAAAAATGATGACAGTCTAGATAAAAAAAATTGATGACAATTTGGAAAAAAAATGACAACCTGACTCTGATACCACTTGTTACGATTAACCTCAAACAAAAATAATAGTTACATGCAAATATAACCAGTACCAAAAATTAGTAGATTGCATAAAAGAGAACACAAGACACCAAGATTTAATGTGCATCACCAAATCCCTAGGCTATGTCCACCAACAATAAGTCCAATATTATTATAATCTAGTGATTACAATCTACAATCCCTTATAGCTCAATACTATTGCAAGAAGCTACAATATCACCATTACATGATGAAATCCCTAACCCTGAGCCTTTTTATTCAATTTTTTTATTGATTACACAATTAGGGCTAGAATAAGTTTTCCAATAGGAAATATTAGCTGACAAAATTTACAATATAAGGGCATTTTTTGGCTTTGGGGATGTTACCTCCGAAAACCCCCGTGGGGGCATTGCCCCTTGATCCCAACCTGTACTATGATAGAGAGCATACATAGGGCACTGCCCCTTGACCCTATCTTGGGGGTGGTGCACAAAAAACCACATAGAAATAATATGGGGAGAAAACCACACGGAATAAACCTCTAAGTTTTATTAGGCTCCACATCAAAATAATCTATTATCTAGCAGTAGAGTGCTAATCATAGGATCATTACTGATTCATTCTAGTAGGTGAATCAGTTAAATCTCTTAATAGAGTAGTCATAATAGGCTGTTGTAAATCCTTTAATGGGGTGCTTACTTCATTGTAATTAAATTCATTTAATTAAGAAAACTTCTAACGAGGTGTTGAAATCATTTAATAGGGCAAGATCTAACAATCTTGTAAGCCTTTAACAAGGAAGACCTTTCATAGGGTAGATCATAGTTTATGATCAGACATGGTAGCCTTTGTTGGATACACTTTATTACTATAGTAGTGGATATTTGTGGGTGTCATCCCCACCCCAGTTTTACCTTCTCATTAGAGGGTTTCTAGGTAACCAAATATTTCATATATGTGTTAAATGTTAGTTGCTTTCATAAAATGGATGAATATGTTTAGCTAGCTATTCCAGTTTACTTAAAAATTGTGAGATGGATGTGTGGTGAATGAATTTATGGTTAAATTTTTGAAGGACTGATTCACCCCTTGCCCCTCTTAGAGTTTACTTTCCCTATTGTATTTCGAACAACCATCATCCAATCTTGATTGTTTGCAATAAACAAATGTATTGCATCCCATTCTTTAGCATCTATACAAAAGTAAATAAATGACTTACAATAGATTTATTTTGAAGATTAAGAATCTATTAACTACAATAACATATCATAATTTATTACCATTCACTTTCCTAAATCTATCGTTCCCCACCAAGTACTCCTCTTCAAATTTTTTAATGGAGTTGAGATCCCAAATGAAATCTATATGGGTCTTTGCTACAAGATTAGGAAGATATTGAATAATGTAGACCATCATTTGGTATAACATATATCCATCAATCATAGTACTCTTGGGATATTCTCTTTTTCAAACTGAACCCTTCAAAAGTTTCAAATGTTTCTCAACCATCCATATTGACATAGACTATACATGTCCACACAATTCAATCTCCTTAACTTGATGAATGAGATAGTGTTCTTTCGCCTTGAAAAAAGTTGAAGGTAAACACTTTTTCATTTCACAAATTAGTAGATGAATTGTTTTTATCCAATATTTTATATCTTATTTATGAATTTCTTTAGATGGAAGCCATCTACAAGGGATTCAAGACACAAAAACATATATATACGAGACTTTACAATATATTACTTCCTTGATATATTGAACAAATATCACTTCTTACCTCAATGTATTTTCCAACATCATATATTACTTGTTTGATAGTATTGTCAAAGTTATTTGGAAGTGATAGGGGTAGCACATACTGTAGCAATTGTCAACTAATCATTTCATTCTTTTCTATTGTTATACAATGAAAATTGAATAGAGTTTCACAAATATATTATAACTACAAAATATTATGACTTACCTTGAGGAAAGTATGCTAATCATGCATTTTTAGCCCTAGTCCAAATTCACTTTTCTTTAATATGAGATTGTTTATATTCATAGAAAATCATAGAGAAAGTCAAATTTTTTTATGACTTCTTTTATGGCATTACATTGTTGCTCTGTTAATAACCAAGGAAGGACACTTGCATTAATACAGTCTCCATTGCTATTTGATTAAATGATGCTTTTCATTACATAATTGGAATCATGAATGCTACTAAAAATTTTGGCAAATTTCTCTTTCTCATTTGTTTCATCCAATATTTTCCATAGCGTCTCTATTATATTCTTTCCAATATACATAGTATCAAACAAGTGCACAGTTTGTAACTAATCATAGTATGGCAACCTACTAAATTCTTTGGGATAAAATTTTAGCCCCTTTGGAAGGTGGTCAATACTGATGCCTTAATGACCTCAAATTCTATTATATTCCAACTACCATCGGTGAGGTTACATTCTTCATGGCATTCATGTAGTCTCTTCTTTCCCATTGAAAAGATTTTTTTGCCACTTTGATGTTAGAAATATTCAAGACTATGCTAAGTTACTAAGAGGGGAGGGGTGAATTTGTAACTTATAAAATTTATATACCAAATTCAATTATGAATTCAATAAACCACTTAACATTTAATTTTTCACATTTGATCTAATTGCATGCATGAGAAACTAAAAAGATAAAATCATCCACAATATTTGAAAACAATGATTTGGTGACCTAGAAACCTTCCAAATAGAAAGTAGAACTGGGGTGGGGATGAAACCCACAAAACTTCAATACTACAGCATAAAGTTGGCTTTTTTAGGCTTACAATGATCACTTTTGATTATCTACCCTATCAGGAGCAATTAGGACTTCTAGGTCCACCTTTTTAGATGTTTTAAAAAGACACAATGAAGTATGCACTTTATTAAGAGATTTAAGAAATATTGTTAAGTCTACCTTGTGAAAGAATTTTGATTGATTAACCTATTTAGATGAAACAATAGATCTCTTACTTACAACTAGATTGCTAATAGAGATTCCTTAAATTTATTGATCACCTTTCTATGATGAATATGTCTTTTCTGCTCCTCCTTTGATATGACCTTCACAATTTTACTCTTTATCTACTGCTTAGCTTCAATTATTCACATTCACATTCTTACATGCTTATTATCATGCATCTAGATGTGATAAAATACATTATATATATATATATATATATATATATATATATATATATATATATATATATATATATATATATATCAATTAAAATTAAAAAATTACAAAGTCGGCCATCATACAAGTTAACACCAATATTACAAATTTAGCCCAAATAAAGACACTCAGGTTTTGAAGACTGACTTGGTGAAGTTTTGATACTCCACATCCATTGTCATTACTTAACATCATCATGCACTTGGTAGATGTAGTAGCTTGGTCCATACTGATCACTTCAAAGTAGTCTTGAACTTGGTCTACACTAGTGACTCAGTAGATATTGTGTAACTTGATATAAACTAAATCACTTGGTAAAAACATAAGCTCGGTTTACACTAGCTTTGCATTACATGAACTACAAACTCAATAGAAATTGTGATGCTTGGTAACCACTGAACCATTCAGTATGAACTCCTAGACTGAATCTACTTGATTTGAATTGTTGGGCTTCACATTAAATGAATATACTAGATAACCACTGAAATGCTTGGTAGCTATACAAAATCTAAATAAGTGTGCATCACTAATAACAAACTTGACTGATATGTGAACAATCTCCCCCTTTGGCATTAGTGACAAAAACACTTATCATCCAAAATTTTATATACATCGCCATGTGATACTAGCTTAGTAAAATATACAATTTTGAGATTTTTCAAAATTTATCTTTGTAAGGTATACTATACATCATCTATTATATGCATTCTCCTCATAGCATGTTTCTCCCCCATACTATGTGTCTATATATATAGAATACCATGTACCTCAACAATAATCTCCCCATTTTTGACAATAATGCCAAATAAAATTATTCAAAACTTATCTACATGGAGACATCAATATGAGATTAAAAAAAATTAGAATGTACCTTAAGAATAAGTGGCAAAGTTTTATCCCAATTTTCTTGCAAAATCTTTCATGTTTGTAGAGAAATGTGTACTTCTGTAGAGAGTTCTATCATGTAATCTCCAATAGAGAACTTATTGTCATGGATCAAGGTTTTTGAGTAAACAATATATTTCTACATTGTATTCATGATAGGATGGATCATATTCTGAATATCAATCAATGATGATCAGATCATTGCTTCTTCTCTCAATAGTTTAGCCTACTTGTCTAACAAAAATTTGATATTCATGTGATGTGTAGAGCTTAAACTATGGTCAAGTTGCAATTGCTAAGCACTGGCTTTTAGATCCTCATTTATTTTTGACAATTTTCTCTTTATTTCTTTTGTAAACTTGGAAACATCACATAACCTCACAAAAAGTGATGTCACATTGGTGCAAGATGTTTCAAAATTGGTCAAAATTGATGAAAGCTCAACTTGATGGATAACAATTTGTTGAGCAATGTGCTCAAGAACTTTGTTGTCAAATTTCTTTTTAGCTTTCTCAATTAACTTATCCTATCCACTACTATCCTCATTGAAAATTTTGACTACTTTTGCTAATTGCAACAAAATAGGTTGAGAAGAATCTACCTCAATACCTATTGCCTCAAACAAAATTTTTTTAGCATCATCAATAATCTTATAGTCTATCTCTTTCTTCTCTCAATTTTTACTACTTTTCCTTCTTCTGAAGGAGTTCACCAACTATGTGCATTTGGTTCACAGTAAGATTATTAATGTCCCATTTGGTAATTTCTATTTTCTCATTTAAGTCTATGTCCTCCTATATCTCCTTTCTTCTACCCAAAAATCTTGTACTTGGTTGAGCCTTAGGTTCAATTGTCCTTGTACTTAATACCTTTGTATTTGGGATGGAAACAATTGTAGATATACTAGGACTTGTAGTGAAAATTGATATAGTACTAACTGATGGAATACTAATAGGAATGCTTGTTGAAACCAAAACTAAAGTAAGAAAAAACTATAGTATCCAAAATTGAAGTACTTACTACTGAAGAGCTCAAAATTGTAGAAGACACTGTATTCATAACTGATGACTTAGTAGTTGAAGAAGTGAGAGGTTGCAGCTCGGTAGATGAAGTGGAAGTCACTTCTGCTATAGATACATTGAGCTAAATGGGGGTGAAGAATGATTGGACATTTAAAGTGTATTTGGTTGTCACAACAAAACTTGCTAAAGCTATCCCCAAGATTGATATAGTTACTAGTTTGCTTGGAGAGTGAGGAAGTGAGGCAATGACTATGGCTACTATCTTCATTGGGTCAGTCTCCTCATCATCCTCTTTATCTTCCTCAGTAGCTTCCTCCTCTTTATCTTCTTCAACTCCCTCATTGTCAAAATGTTTGGGCTTAGTATAAGTATCTTCTTCATCATCATTATCCTTAACACCTACTAGGAAGTCACTTGGTTTATGCAGATGACAAACATTCTTCCAAATTCTTGTGGTATTCTTAATTGCATGCTCTATATTCTTGATCAGAATTAAACATGTATTAAATCTAAAAGTCATTTTTTCTTCATCTTTCTTCAAAGAATCTTTTACCTCAGCATCTATCATGCTCAGTAGCAATTGCCTCAAATTTTGTGCATAAATGTCTTTTTCTATTTGCATTGCAAAGTCCCATCTTGGCTTTATTTTCTCTAATAATTCATTAGAGATTTGAGAGGCTATTTGATCTAGTGAATACTTCCATTTTCCCATTTTGGTCAACACTAGTTCTTCAACCTATTTCTTCTTTGCCTCTATCCTAGTTTCATACTTCAAGGATTTGAATTTTTTTATGCCTACACCTTCTTCCATCAGTTTCAACTTTTCTTGGAAGGTGGGAGGAGGTTTGCTAAGGACAATTTAACTTCCTTTCTCTCTAGACTTCCTTGTGAAGACCACAATGGATGGCTTAGGTAGCTTGGTGATGATCACCTTGCCTTTCTTCTTTATAGTTTATTATTCCTTTTTTGATTCCTCTTCATCCTCTACCTCTTCTACATCTTCTCCTTTACCTTCAATTAACATGAGAGATGTTTTGGATTTCAGTTCAGCTATCCTCCTCTTTCCCTTGTTAACTTCTTGAGGGAGTTTTATCTCTAGTTCTATTCTTGCTTTGGCCTCATCATAGGTTACAAAGTATGGTGCCTTTGGATCAACAGGTTCATTAATTAGAGCCTCAATAATATCCTTTACTTCATCAATATTTACCTCATAAGGAAGAGGTCTTACCCATACAATTATGGGTTTCATTGCCTGAATGTAAACTTTGTCATAATCAACCATAAAGCATACATCATATTTGTAATCCTCAACTAAATTCTTAGGTATTCTAAACCTATTGTTCATTTTCTCTTTGAAAAATTCAAGGTAGTTGTCCATAATGCTAACATAGTTCTCTCCCATTTCTACAATGTATTCATTTATTTGATATAATATAGGCACATCTTTTCTCCATACTACTGTGCCTTTGGAAGGGAAGAACTTCTGAACATAAAAGAGCAAAAATATCAAGAGTGAATCGAATTTATAGGGGTTGTTCTTGGATATCCTGATACTCTCCATATTCTTATTGAGTTGCTTCAACAACAGGTCTACCAAATCATACGATAGATTGTTTTTCACCTCTTTGTAAGCCAAGTCCACAGCTTCAAAGGATACACTGTTGAGACAACTTGAACTATATATCTTATGTCCTATGACATGAATCCAAAATTTTAGTTCTACATTTGTTACACTACTAATTTTCATCCCTCTACCATCCCAATTGACTAGGGTTTTCTTTTCAAGCTCAACCTGACCTAGGATTTTGGTGGTTTTAGCTTTGGTGAGCATGGGAAGGCCAGTGATGTGATGAATCATTTTCTTTGTAATCACAATAGGCTTCTCAAGCCATAGTTGACTATTATGCACCTAGCTTAGAATGTATCTAATCAATTTTATTTGAAAACCTCAGGGCATATGAGGAACATGAGTTAAACCTTTGTCTTCCAAATGCTTATGCTCATGTTTAAGAATTCCATTAACACACAATTCACCTAGGGCATCATCCATTTCTTGGGTTCCAATTTCTTGAATAGAACACATGAAATGAGTATGAATATCATTAATAAGGAGTACCTTTGGAGGAATTTTTGATTGAGGTCTGGCTGAGTCAAGGGTTTCTGCAATCACCAACACAAGTTTAAAATCTGGCGCTTTCCACTTGACTCCTCAAACCAACATCTTAGATCCTCTCTTCAATTTGCTACTGCTTGATGCCATTTTACTCGGTAAACTATGAAAAACTTGATAATTTGCTACAAATTCTCTTAAAGTCTCTTGATCACTTTGTAAATTGCTTCTTTGCAATAGCACTATAGATTTTATGGTAAAAAATGAATTTGATTTCATGCTTTTTGTTAAAACTTCACCATTAATGCTTAGTACGAAGGTAGTTAGGTTGACATCATGTTTCACATCATGCTTGACATTATGCTCGATAGTACATCATCCACTATTCTATTGATTACAAAAGGATCATGTGTGTCTTGTTACTCTTGACCTTGCTTGGTAGAGTTTATGACTTGACCTTACTTGGTAGAGAAGGTAACTCAGTGATAAATGATACCGATCTTCCTCAGTGATCCTTTTGTATCTTAAATATTGATTTGGATCTTTATCACTTTTCAATTGGAACTGTTTGAATCTGATCTTGATAATGTAGTTCTAGTTCTCCTTTGGAAACCTAGTTGAAAATGGTGGAGTCACTCACTTCTTGAGTGACATGACCATCATTACTTGAACTAGCAACCTCGGTAGATTTAGGAATCCATTACTACCTCATCTTGTTACGAATTTTATTTTATTTTGCCTTTTTTTCATCTTTAATTTTACCTGTAGTCATGCAATTTTTGGCTAGATGACCAATTTTGGTACAAGTGAAGCATATTATTGATGGGGACACAACTCGAGAACAGAATGGAAACAAAACAAAAGGGAAATTATATTAACTGAGAAAATAAGCTAGTACAAATAGTATAGGAAAATAAACTTCAAAACATGCCCTAAGGGCTTACAATAGCATAAATTTGGAGATAAATTCTCCTTATGGTACCTCCTCTCAAACTCCACTCTGAACTACCTTTTACAATGCCAGAAATCTCCTTAAATAGACCCCAGAGGGTTGAGGACTAGGAGTAAATTCTAGAAAGTGCTAGTAGGCATCCACCAACCAAATAGAAGGTTCCAGAAGTTGTGTTAGAAGTCGGTGCAAATCTAGAATAATCCAGAAACGGTAATTGAACTTCTGGGAGGCATAACTTTTGAACTGTAGCTCCGATTGACGAACTATTTACATTTTCGAAAAGCTCTCAAAGTGCTCTATAGACCTATGGACAAGCTTTAATCATCCCCCATTTTTTGGCCCTTTTCAAGGTCATTTAATGCCCCTAACTTGACTTTGAAGCATTCTTAGGGGGTCTCCAAAACTCAAAAAACTACAATAACTTTCAAATTGTGGGGCCTTTTGACTTAATTCTTTTTCTGGAATGCTCTAAATCACAATTATATTCATTTGGCCAATTCACACCTTCTAGGTCACCAAAATGATGGCCAAATTGCATGCTCCTATTTTTTCAAGATTTTCAAACACACTGATAGTGGAACTGTGAGAGTTGGAACCTTTATTTGACCCAAATGGGTATCTAAAAATGAAAAGACATGAAATAGAAACTAAGTCTAAGTACAATTTTTTTTTGGGTGACACAGGATTGCCCTTATACCTCTGGATGCTCCTACATTAGACACCTAGGGTAGATTGAAAAGTGACCCTGTCACTTTATGGATGGTATAGGAAATCCCAAATGGGAAACCTCAGCTATTGAAATCCAATTTGAGTCCTTGATCGGTCATCCTTTCCATTTGACCAAATACTCTTCATACTGCCTGTTTCTAGTACTCCTACCCACACGATGATCTAGAATGTCTTCTATCTCCTCCTTCTTAGAAGCAGGAATTGGACATGGCTCTAACACCAGCTCATCATCTACACCATCATCATGATACTCTGTTAAATCTACAATGTTGAAAATGGGAGAAATGTGAATACCATCTGGCAGCTCCACTTCATATGCATTTCCTGAGTCATGTTTCTTCAAAATTTTGCAAGGGCCAAATTTCTTCATTTTCAGCTTGTTGTAAGTACTAGCTAGAAATCTTTCTTTTCGTAAGTCCACCATGACGAAATTTCCTACTTGGAATTCCTTATGTCTTCTCCTTTGATCAGCCCTAGCTTTATACTCTTGATTCATCTTGGTTATGTGTGCCCGAACCTCCTCATGTAGATGCTTGATATGTTCAACAAATTCCTCAGCTTCAACACTCATCCTTTCCTCGTGTTCTATCTTCCTCAGCTCTGGTGCAGTCTTTGGGCTATTCCCATATACAATTTGGAATGGTGATTTTTTAGTACTCCTATTTATAGAGTTATTATAAGAAAACTTTGACTGTGGTAGAATTAAATCCCATCCCTTGGGCTTATCCCCAACTAAACATCTTAGCAAATTGCCCAGACTTCTGTTTACCACTTCTGTTTGACCGTCAGTTTGTGGGTGATGCGTGGAACTAAATTTCAAGTCTGTTCTCAACTTTTTCCATAATGTCCTCCAGAAATACCCCACAAATTAAGTGTCTCTATCAGAAACTATACTCCTTGGAAGACCATGTAGTCTTACCACCTCTTTGAAAAACAAGTCTGCAATATGGACAGCATCTTGAGTTTTGTGGCATGGAATGAAATGTGCCATTTTGGAGAACCTATCAACCACCACGAATACTGAGTCATTACCCCTTTGTGTCCTTGGCAATCCAAGAACAAAATCCATACTTATGTCCTCCCATGGCCTTGATGGAATAGGCAACGTCTGATATAGACTAGTATTGTGACTAAACCCCTTGGCAACTTGACAAACCTGGCAACTTTGTATGAACTTCTTCAAATCCTATGAAATTTGACGCCAAAAATAATGTTCTCTAAGAATGGAAATGGTCTTATCTCAACCAAAATGTCCTACCATTCCTCCACTGTGTTTCTCCTTAATCAGATTTTCCCTCATGGAACTCCTTGGAATGCACAATTGACTACCTTTGAACAACATGCCATCCTGAATCAAATAGTCTAACCACTTGGTTCTATCTATAGCAATAGGTTCTTTACAAGCTTTCCATGCTTCAGCAAAATCAGGATCCTCGGGGTACAAATTCTTGAGTTCATCAAACCCAACTACTTCAACCTGCATTACTATAAGCAGTGACTATCTCCTACTTAGTGCATCTGCAACCCTATTATATTTTTCACTTCTATGCTTCAACACAAATGTATAACTCTGCAAGAATTCTACCCACTTCATATGCCTCTGATTCAATTTACCTTGGCTATTTAGGTACTGTAATGCCTGATGATCAGTATACAAAACAAATTCCTTTGGCAATAAATAATGCCTCCATTTCTTTAAGGCCTGAACTATTGCATAGAATTCTTGATCATAAATAGAATACTTCTTCTTTGCATCATTCAATTTTTCACTAAAATATGCAATAGGCTTACCTTCTTGGCTTAATAAAACCCCAATAGCACTGCCACTAGCATCACAATCCACCTGGAACACTTTTCTAAAATCTAGAAGTGCCAACACGGGTTGTTCAGTCACCTTCTTCTTCAGCAATTCAAAACTTCTTGCAGCTATTTCAGTCCATTTGAACTCTTTTCTATCCCCTCTTATTGTATCAGTTAGGGGTGCACATATGCCACTGAAATTCTTAATAAACTTTCTGTAAAAACTAACCAGACCATGAAATGATCTTACCTCAGTAGCAGTCCTTGGAGTAGGCCATTCCAAGATGGATTTTACCTTCTCTGGATCCATTTTGAGACCTTCAGGTGATATAACAAATCCCAAATAGACTAACTCCCTTTTTGCAAAGACACACTTCTTTAGATTAATTAACAGTTTCTCTTCCCTTAGCCTTTCAAGGACACTACGAATATGTAGTAAATGTTCTTCCAAAGTCTTGCTGAAAATTAAAATATCATCCAAATAGACAATAGCAAATTTTCCCAAGAACTTCTTAAGTACCTCATTCATGAGCCGCATGAAGTTTCTTGGGGCGTTCGTCAATCCAAAGGGCATGACTAACCACTCATAAAGACCCTCCTTGGTCTTGAAGGCTATTTTCCACTCATCTCCTTTTCGAATCCATATTTGATGATAGCCACTCTTCAGATCTATCTTTGTGAAGTACTGAGCTCCACTCAAGCAGTCCATGAGATCATCCATCCTTGGTAAAGGAAACCGGTACTTGATGGTTATCCTATTTATAGCTCAAGAATCTGTACACATCCTCCACTCTCCATCCTTCTATGGTGCAAGTACTATAGGTACTACAAATGAACTCAGGCTCTCTCGAATCAAGCCCTTCCTCAACAGCTCCTGAACCTGTCTATTTAGCTCCTCTGTTTCAGTAGGAGTCATCCTGTGAGTAGCCTTGTTAGGCAAACTAGCTCCTGGAATCAGATCTATCTGATGACTGATTTGCCTTACTGGTGGCAATCCATCTGGAACATTATCAGAGATAATATCTCCAAATTCCCCTAGTAAATTTGAAACTTCAAATGGTATTTCACTACTACCTTCTTTATCTTTCCTAGGAATCAAAGCATAGCACATATGCTGATGTTTCATGCCATCTAAAAACTTCCTTCCATCAATAAGAAAAATCCTAGTACTGCTATATACCTTTTCACCTTCCTTTTTCATGGGCTTCAATTTGTGGCAAACTCCATCCTTTGTCAGAGAGTATGTGTTTGCATGTCCATCATGTATTGCATGTCTATCAAACTGCCATGGTCTACCCAACAATAGATGGCAAACATCCATCAAAATAACATCACAGAGAACTTCATCATGGTAACTCCCAATTTTGAATTTTACTAAACATTGTTCACTTACCAGGACCTTATGATCATCTTTTACCCAAGAAATCTGATAGGGTTGGGGATGTTTCTCCCTCTTGAGCTTCAACTTAGAGACCATCTCTTCTGATACCAGGTTATCAGTGCTACCACCATCAATGATCACATCAAAACATTTATCCTCACACTTGCATCTGGTACGAAACAAACTCCTTCATTGTCCTGGTTCATTCTCACCACTTAGTAGGACTCTTTCATTTACCAAGGTCTCTCCTCTTTCTGCATCCTCTGAATGTGATGATTGTGCATCCTCATCCACACGAGAAACCCTAGCTTGGCCCTCAGCTCTCCTATCTGTCCTTCATTGTCATTGAGGGCATTCAAAGGCATGATGACCTTCTTCATTGCAATGGAAACAGGTTCCATGGAAGTCTCCTCTTCCTTGTCCATGTCCTCTACCTCTTCCTCTTTGATTTCCAAAGTCTTGATCATGGGAGCGGTTGAAACCCTCATTCCTCTGGTTCCTGCTAGTACCCACATCTTCATTTTTCTTTTGGGTTTCATTGCGGCCTCCAAATGATCTACTACTTCCCCTTCCTCCTTGACCATTCCCTCTTTGTCTTCCTTCAAACCTTCTATTCAAATTCTCTTCAACTCATAGGGAAAACTAGTATGCCTCTTCAATGCTGGTCATTCTTACCAGACTTAATTCCTCCTGGATGCTAGGTCGTAACCCACTAATATAACAAGCAACCTTCTCCTTATTTTATTTTGCATGCCCCACTCTAATCAAGAGTCGATAAAACTTCTCTGTATATTCTTGGACTGATCTTCCTGCTTGCTTTAACCCATGCATCTTCTTAAACAGATCAAGCTTGTAGTCCACAGGAATGAACTACTTCTTCAATTTGTCCACCATGCGATCCCATCTTGTGATCTTCTCATTTCCTCTTTTGTTTCTTTCCAATTGAACCTCTTGCCACCAGATTTTGGCATGGCCTTTCAGTTTGGCCTTTTCAAATTTAACCCTATTTGGGTCCCTGATATTCTCATACTCAAAGTATTCTTCCAGTTCATTGATCCAATCGATCAACTCATCTGGTTTCAGATTTCCGTAAAATACACCCACTTCAATTGTAGGTCTTTTCCCAAACTTAGTAATGGCCCTAAAAAACCTTTCCTCTATAGGATTTAGAACGTCCCCATCAAATTCCTCTTCTGGTCCCATTGCTTCTTCTTCATTTTCATCCTCACTATTGTCACCTATGGCAACATTTGCTCCTCTACGAAGCTCCTCTTGCAGTGCCTGCACCTGCCTTTGGAGGGATCTAACCTCCTTAGGATTAATAGCTTTGGCCCTTCCACCATGCTCTCTTCGTGGGGGCATCTTCTAACTCAAACCCACAACCACACAGTCCTGGTACAAATTGCCTCACAGTCGGCGTTCTGTCTACACACTCAAGAAAACCCACTTTGATACCACTTGATGGGGATACAACCCAAGAATAGAATGGAAACAATAGAAAAGGGAAATTATATTAACTAAGAAAATAAGCTAGTACAAATAGTATAGGAAAATAAACTTCAAAACATGCCCTAAGGGCTTACAATAGCATAAATCTGGAGATAAATTCTCCTTATGGTACCTCCTCTCAAACTCCACTCCGAACTGCCTTTTACAATGCCAGAAATCTCCTTAAATAGACCCCGAAGGGTTAAAGACTAGGAGTACATTCTAGAAAGTGCTAGTAGGCATCCACTGACCAAATAGAAGGTTTCAGAAGCTGCGTTAGAAGTCGGTGCAAATCTAGAAGAATCCAGAAACGGGAACCGAACTTCCAGGAGGCATAACTTTTGAATTGTAGCTCCGATTGATGAACCGTTTACATTTTTGAAAAGCTCTCAAAGTTCTCTATAGCCCTATGGAAAATCTTTTCTCATCCCCCATTTTTTGGCCCTTTTCGAGGTCATTTAATGCCCCTAACTTGACTTCGAAGCATTCTTAGGGGGTCTCCAAAACTCAAAAAACTGCAATAACTTTCAAACCGTGGGACCTTTTGACCTGATTCTTTTTTTGGAATGCTCTAAATAATAATTATATTCATCTGGCCAATTCACACCTTCTAGGTCACCAAAATGATGGCCAAATTACATGCTCCTATTTTTTCAAGATTTTCAAACACACTGATAGTGGAACTGTGAGACTTGGAACCTTTATTTGACCCAAATGGGTATCCAAAAATGAAAATACATGAAACAGAAACTACGTCTAAGTACAATTTTTTTTTGGGTGACACAGGATTGCCCTTATACCTCTGGATGCTCCTGCATCAATTATGGTGGTATCTCTTCTCCTCATGTGATGTTTAACACAATTCATGCCAATGTGTCCATATTCTCCATAGTAATGACATCTACACCAATTGTTGTAGTCCCAACTGAATATTGCTTTCACAATTTTCTCTGCTGGATTGAATGACTTAGTTCTACAGTCTGATGCCTTGTGACCTTAATTCTTGCATTTGTGATACTTGCCCTCAAATTTTGGTTTCTTTTTGCATTCATTAGCCTTATGACCATGCTAACTAAAATTGTAGCAATTTCAATTAAATTTTTCTTTACCATTACTCCAAAATTTGTTTGATGTATGACCTAACTTACCATAGTGATTCCAAGTAGGTTTTTGATTCCTTTGAGCACCTTCTTCTTTGTATCCAATTCCTAATTTACCCTTTTGTCTATAGAGATTCTGCTCATTTAGTTGAACCATGTCTTCTTGAGATTTCATTATTCTTTCATTGATTTTCTTCTTAGCATTTAAGTCATTTTTTAATCTTTCACTAATTTTCTTTTTAGATCTTAGCTCATTTTTTTTTTTCTTTTATTGATTTTTCTTTCTAAATTTAGATCATCTCTTAATCTTTCATTGATCTATCTTTAGCTCATGATTTCCTCATTTGTAATGGAGATTTGATCCATAAGATCTGCATGCTGAAGGGATTGGTTTTGGATCTCATTATTTCTTCCATCCATTTCTTCTTTTATCTTGTTCCTCTTTTCCAAGATTTCACATAGCCTCACTGACTAAATTTCTTGTTATATTTTGAGCTTTCTTACTTCTTCTTGTAGGGAACCATTCCTCTTTATAATTTCTTTGATTGCATTATTTGCTTCATCTGAACTAATTGAAGGGAAAAAGTCTTCAATTCTTTCTTCAATATATTGATGATCATTAATCTAATTTCCAAGTTCCTTCCTTCTTTTCAGGGATTGGGAAAGTTGCTCCTTAACTTTCTTGAGTTGTGCAATAGTCATTTCCAGATCTAACATTTCATTGTCAATTGCCTTATCAAGTCTGAATATCTCCATATCCTAGATCTTTTCTCAAGCTATTAAAATTTTTCTTGAGAACCATAAAGCTTTGATACCAATTGTCAAAAATATTCAAGACTATACTAAGTTACTGAGAGGGGAGGTGTGAATCAGTAACTTATAAAATTTCTAGACAAAATTGAATTCTAAATTCAATAAACCTCTTAACATTTAACTTTTCACATTTGATCTAATTGCATGCACGAGAAACTGAAAAGATAAAAGCATCCACAATATTTGAACACAATGATTTGGTGACCCAAAAACTTTTCAAATAGAAAGTAAAAATGGGGTGGTGATGAAACCCACAAAACTTCAATACTGCAACATAAAGTTGGCCTGTTAAGGCTTACAATGATCACTTCTAATGATCTACCCTATTAGGAGCAATTAGGACTACTAGGTCCACCTTGTTAGAGGTTTAATAAACACACAATGAAGTATGCACTCTATTAAAAGATTTAAGAAAGATTATTAAGTCTACCTTGTGAAAAGATTTTGACTGATTCACCTAGTAGGATGAAACAGTAGATCTTTCACTTACAACTCAATTGCCAATAGAGATTCCTTAAATGTATTGATCACCTTTCTATGATAAATATGTCTTTGTTGCTCCTCTTTTGATATGGCCTTCACAATTTTACTCTTTATCTACTACTTAGCTTCAATTATTCACATTCACATTCTTACATGCTCATTATCATGCATCTAGATGTGATACAATACATTATATATATATATATATATATATATATATATATATATATATATCTGTTAGAATTGTTTTAGAATAACTGGGGGGGGATGAATTAGTTATTCAAGGTCCAAATGTCCTATTCAAACTTTTCACTAAGTATAGTGAACCCATTCAACTATTCATTCATCCTAGCTTTAACTTATCTAATTAGCAAGTTACTGTAAATTAACATGCAAGCATAACACATAAGAAATCAACACATGACATAGTGATTTACATGTGAAAGGCCTACCCTGTTAAAGGCTTACAACACACTGCCAAATGTGACCTTGTTAGAGGATTTAACCACCCTGTGAGAAGTGGGCCTAGTTAAAGGACTTTAGAACATTCACTTGGACTGTCACCCTGTTAAAGGATTTACAAATGGCTATTAAGCCAACTTAAGTCCATAGAATTTTTAGATCTAATACAATTTCTAGAGAGTATTAGAAAATCTTGACCTAACTACAACATACAACTTATCTTGTAGATCTTAGATCACTACTCAACTCATACCATTGTCTAGCCTTTAATCTCTGCAACTCTTAACAACTTGCCCTCCTTTCAAGCTTTATTTCCTTGAGTCTCCATACTCAAAGTACTAGTGCAATCATCTCTTCATGACCACTCATACAAGTAGAGCCTCTATGCTCTTCCTTCTCCTAGATGTCTCCTCCTTGACACCCTTCTAACCACTTTGCAGATTTGGCTCTTCAATAGCAATAGTATCAACAACTCTTTTCTTCTTGGTCTATGAATCCTTAAATAGAAGTCTTGGAGTACCTTTTCCTGCTTGATTCTTCCATTCTTTTAATTTCAATTCCCATGGATTAGGTAGGATTCATTGCATCTAACCCATATTCTATTTCCTCTAGAAACTTCTTGAATAATCCTTTAGAATTTGCCCAAAAATGGTTTACATAGGATTCTGTGCCAATAGCTCATCATCCTTATCTTCCAACTAGTTCACAAAATTCAATGTAACCACTATGTCAGCTCAGATTTGGTGAATCTTTACCTTTTGAAATAATACAATAGTTCAGCACTATTAAAATATTGGTGCTCGGCACATACTATGTTACTCAACATCAACTGTGTTTTTCCTTATGCTCGGCACCTGAAGATCACTTGGCACCAACTAAATTTTTTTTGATGCTTGGCACTTGATCTTCACTCAACACTTGAAGATCACTTGACACACACTAGGGTTTTTTGGTACTCGGCTCCTACTAATAATTTTCTTTGCTTCAACTAACTTGCTTGGCATCCACTAAAGATCTTAGTTTAAGCTTTGCATACCACCCTGTTACCACTTTTTCCTCCAATGTTTCTGAGTGTGACCAACCTTCGTAACTTTGAGTATGTCATCAATACATCATTTAACCATTGTTTTAATTGATCCTTGTACTTCATTACAACATCATGACTCAACCTTTCCCTTAGGTGCTCTTGTTACATCTTGTTGATCAAATCATCTTCATCAATCAACTAAGTGATAATACTTGGATCTTATAAGCAAATATCATCCTTGCAAATAGTAGGTTTGACATCAATGAAAAAACAATGATTGAAAACATTCTTTTTATGACAATCTTCCTCCTTTGCAATAATCTCCCTCTTTGATATTCAACAATGAGCTTGTCAATCAAATTTCCAACAATATCAATCCAAATTACAAAATTACAAAGTCAACCATCATACAAGTTAACACCAATATTACAAAGTCAGCCCAAATGAAGAAACTCAGGTTCTGAAGACTAACTTGGTAAAGTTCTGATACTCGGTGTCCACTGTCATTACTCGGCATCATCATGCACTTGGTAGATGTAGAAGCTTAGTCCATACTTATCACTTCAAATTAGTCTTGAACTTAGTCTACACTAGTGACTCGGTAGATACTATGTAACTTGACATAAACTGAATCACTTGATAAACACATAAGCTTAGTTTACACTAGCTTCACATTATGTGAACTGCAAACTCAATAGAAACTGCAATGCTTGGTAACCATTGAACTACTTGGGTTGAACTACTAGATTGAATGTACTCATTTTGAACTATTGGGCTTCACATTAATTGAAAATACTTGGTAACCATTGAAATGCTTGGTAGCTACTAGATTACATGACAAACACTGTAGACTATTCAATGAGCTCGATAGCCATACAAAATTTGAATAAGTGTGTGTTACTAATAACAAACTTGACTTATATGTCAACATTTGATACTTATGAATTTTGTGGAGCAAGTGCCCCTCTCATAAAATGCCTACTTTCTTAAACTTTTGGAATGATGATATTTTATCTTTGGAACACACATTGGACATGAAAATTTTCCCTTTTTTTGAAGACCTATAAGATAGCAATACAATTGGATTAAATATGTTCATGTTTTGAATTAGTATTATTGTGTACAACTAGATTTCAACATAACATATCACATAAATATGTCAACTCTGGGGCATCCTGAATTGTCCACACAAGCATTACATGGAATTGAATTTTTTCTATCCAACTAGTTTAGAGATATCATACATAGTGAAATAATTCCATAACACCAAGAACTCATTGATAAGAGACACAATATATACATTCATATCTTTTACTTAGTACTTACCTAGTTAAATGAACAAAATTAGATAATTATTGTGGTCATTTCACTCGAAGACTTATAATTACATGTAGGTAATAATAAAATAATAAAATACCTAGAATAATCATTTCCAACATAATGTGCTCCCTCTTTATTGACATCCATGGAGGAAGGTTATTGTTAATAATAAAAATATGTCACACTGAGTAAACAAACCTCATCTCTCCAAATGGATTGAGACCATTAGTTGCCCGAGAAAGCCTAAGACTTTGAGGTTCTTCTTTAAAGAGTGGCCACTTTTCCTATGTGTTCATAAATGTTGAACCATCCACAAGAATTCAAAAAATGTCATCTCAACTTACATTGCATGCATGGTAATCCATAAATTATGTTTAGCTACTACACCTGAATAATCGTTTAAGACGTGGAATAATGGGGATGTAAAAAAGAACCTTATGAGGCACCTTTATTGTCACTTGATCATCTTGATATCTTCTCATATGAAATTTGGGGCATTCTATTGCATTTTCATGTTCTTGATCTTCAAGGCAACAATCTATTCTTGATACTCCATTCCAATATGTTTCATAGTGGCACATAATTCTTGGTATGAGTGAGGGAGAACATTTGTTGGTGGTAAAAAATAGTCGCCTATCAATCTAGAGAAAAAAATATAACTCATTAGTATAAATAATCTTAATGGTACATATTTCACCTTTTATAGAATATAATGATGTATATCAAAAACCTTAGGGGTAAAAGCACAAACCTGTGTCACCTTTTATAAAGAAACGTGATATCAGAATGTGACAGTTCAACATTAGTGACAAAAAAAAATGGTATTTGTGTTTAAAATATGAAGATGATGTAAACTGATGAAATGTGTAGAATTGGATAAATTTTATGCTTACAATTTTTATAATTTTTTTGAGTAGGAATTTATTCATTTTATTTTATTTTGAAGTCCCTTTTTTAATTGTAAAAAATATAGGGTGCAATTCACGTCAAACAAGTATATGAAAATCATCTTTTTTTGTTCTAATTTTAAAATATCTTGTAGATGACATGTATAACTAGTGCACAAAAAAAGAAATAAGTTTTTTTGATGTATATTTTCTTTGTTATAAGTACTCAAGTTCGACCTTATTAGAATCCAATAGTTTTTTCCTCCCGTCAAAACTTTCCTATCAAATCTATACCTTCTTGAAAAAAACTTACATATTCGTGAAGAGGATTCTCTCCTCTAGAGATAAATATAATTTTTAAATTTTTTTGATATGATTTACTATTTTTTTTTCTTTTTTGAGGGAGCATCTTCTGAAATGTTGAAATATCAACTTATAATACTTTGACATTATAACATATTATAACTAATCAAAACACTCAAAAATTTATATAATGATGATATTGAATCTAAGATCTATAAAAAGGTATTTTTAGTTTTTGGAAAAAATTGAGTTTTGATAGAGAAATGAGATTTGACCAAAATAGGTTTTGATATCACAAATGGTGACACAGATCTCTGCTTTTACCCTTAGCATATGTGACATTGTTATGTTTGATAAACCACTCATAACCTTCAAATCCACCAATAAAAATACAATAGAGAGAAGAGTTGATTTGGATCCTTTATAAAGGGTCATATTTTCCTTCTCAAGTAGAGGTATATCATGGATGACCTCAATGTCATCCTTATAATAATCATCATCATCATCAGTAGCAACAGTACCAAATGTGTCATGGATCAATGCATTCTTACAATCATCTTCAAATTTTTTTTTTGTGCATGATCTTCATCTTCCATGGGATCATGATCTTCTCCTTTAATACTCACACCTCCATGTTCCTCCATATTCACACCTTTGTGTTCCTCTAAGATGTGGTGGTCCATATCATGTACTACCCTAGGGAGATTGACCTATATAAAAATGATGATAATAAAACTCTTGTTCTATGGTTCATATGTATTTTAATTGTGAAAACAATATAACAAAAAACTTACCAATGGATGATAATCAAACCCCCCTTTAGTGTGACCATTCTCCCTACATTTTCTCTTAGTTGTTTTCATTTTTTATTTTTCTTGTCTTTAAGTTGTTACAACTCTTACAAGGACAATAAAATTTTTCATCTCCTTCTCTTTGAAAGTTAGACAAAAATCTAGCTATTGTCTCCATATTTTGATCAAATTCCCTTGTATTATCTGACATGATCCTTCTTTACACGAATAACTAAAGGATTTGAGCAAGATAGAGCCACAAAGCCCAAAGAATACCTATATGTAAAAACCTATCATAAAGAAGAAAATGACAAGAAGATGAAAGGGTTTGCTCTAAAAATATGAAAAGTGTATTCTTAGAAATAAAAAAGATGAGAGATAATTACAAAAGATCTATCCTTATAGAAGGAGATTGAAACTTGGAAAAGGGAAACCGAAATAGAAAAAACCATTTAATAATCACTAATTAATTATTAAATGTGAATGAAAAAGTGTATAGAGTGATATCTTAAGAAGGAAAAAAATGTAATTTGATAAATGAAATGGAATTAACCTTTTACCCTAATACAACCCCTTAAGATGAGAAAAAATATAGCTACAAACAACACACAAAGAGAAAGTAAACTACAATGCAATGTTGAAAGAAAACTTGGGTCCCCATAACAAGGCCTAATGAGGTTGAAATGTCCCTTTTCTAATTTTTTATGATATTTCCAACCTTTAATCAGATCTTTAAGATCAAACAACTGATATCACAAAGATCCACCAAATTTCTTAAGAAACCCCAAATCGGGTATGTCGAAAATAGTGCCAAAAAGCTTCATAGCTTCACCTGTTATTAATAAATCTGAAAGTAGACATTTTTACAAAAAATTGAGCAGCATAACAGCCTATAAAATTTCATTTCCAGATCTATATAGCCTTTACAAAATAGCTCACAAATGTAGGACAAAAACTATGCTCATCGGGCTCCCGAAATTAACACAAAAATGCCCGGAAACACCAAAAAAACACTAATAAACTATCTCAGAAGTTTAATCACATCCCAATACATATATTAAGCTCTATTTTAACAGCTTAAAGTCTGAAATACAGCAGCAACCAAAACTGATATGAAATGCTCAACTGAAAACACCAAACTCATGCAAAAAACCACACCCAAAAACCCACAAATCTACACTGTTCAGCACAAAGGCAAACTCTGTATGAGCATGCACATGGAATGGCTTCAAACTCCCATCCTTAGCCTTCCTGGAAACCTGCAAACTCCCATTCTTGGGTCTCCCTGGAAACCTGCAAACTCACGTTCTTGGGTCTCCTTCTCCACAGGTTTGGCAGCCTCTGAAGAATAACAAAGAATGAGCAAAAATCAAGTTCTGGAATGTGCCCAAAATGCCTCCAAACCCCCTTAAAAGAGGACATAAATGTAACTCACATCCAAGAGAGGTTAATGAAACATATTTTAATAATAATTTTCATTTATTAGTCCAACGGTTTCCAAAGATTAACTCCCTTTTTCCGAAACTTCACTTTCTTGGGCCTAGCCTGCCTTAGCAAAGATTATTATTTTTTTTATTATTTGAAAAGGGGACATGACAATCCCTCCCCTCCCAAACATTGCTTGTCCTCAAGCAATGGCTGAATAATAAACCAATCAATCCACCTGGATCCCAAATGTAGTCATGAACTATACTACTACCAATTAACACAGGCTCCTGCAATATCCTCTGCAACATGACCAAGAAGAATCCATAATCAAATTGACAATTATAGCTCAACCAAACTCCAAAATCACAACTTCCACAGTTAGAAATCCATGAGACACAAACTCTTAGAACATCAAAACCCAAGTAAAGTGTACTACCAACATAGTAAATACCATCAACGCATTCCACTGGCCTATACGGAATGTACAATTCAACTCTGCAACTATGGTGAATGCTCTCAAATGAAACTATACCAAGTATGGAGAATCCACACACTGTACAACTCCTATAGTCAACACAACTTTGTAGATCATCAACCACTGTCTCATAACCATAACTCTCATGCACCCCTGATGGTGAAAACCCATCAGAAGATAAACAACAAGAAATGGAACCCAAACCAAATTTTCCCACCATCAACTCCTCAACACAAGGATCAATTGCTAACTGATGTACATACCCTGCAATATAATGTTGATTAAAAAAACCAACCTCATTCAACAGCTCACCATGAACAAGTGATATAACCCACTGTGACTAATCACTAGCTAAGTCAGGAGATGTCATAGCCAAAAGAGTAGAATCAATAACAACACTTACTAAAGCATCACTCCAAAAATCCTACTCTAAGTCATGTATTGTCAAGCTATCAACTGCAGGACCTATCGCCATGTCGTGACAATCACAATTCTCATCTCGAGGCATCAAACTATTCCATGACTGATGATAAGCACTAGGAACCAAAGTACATCTCTGTATCATAATCTCATCAACATGGTCATCAAAGGTAAATTGATGAGCGTACCTCATAGTGTAATGCCGATAGAATGCGCCAATCTCAGTTAGTGGCTCAGACTGTAATCTAGATGAAACTAACTACAATTGATCATTAACCATGTTGGAACTAACTACTACCTCCAAAGATATCACCAAGGGAGTAGTATTACTAGCAGGAACCATGCCAACTGTCGACTCACCAACATCACACACGATCTTTGATACATCTCTAGTATCTGTGCCATCAGTACTAGAGGCCACCACCATGTTAGGCATACAACAATCTGCTACAACACCCAACTCAACTGAACCTGACTCTAGTGGGAATGAACCTGATATGCCAATGTTAGTATCAAGGATGGATGCATCCCCATCTCCACTATCTCTGACAATATCAGCCATGGACATCCTCGGATCACCAAACACCACAGCTTGTGACTGTATAGAATCAGGTAAAGACTGTAGCTGCTCTAACTCCATGGTCACCTTAGCTAAATGAAACTATGACTCCTTGAAAGCCAACTGTCTACTCTCAAGAATCTCAGAAGTCACCTCAAGCTGCTCAGTAAGCTCACTCACCTCATCTTCCTTGGTCAACAATGCATCATATGCTATACTGCCCCACTCCATAAGATAATCTCTATCGGCTACCAACTGCATATAATTCTATCTCAAAATCTGAATAGCCTCCCATAAAGAGTGGATCTCTGTCAAGGAAAGATAACTTCCTCCCTGCTCATCACTAGTAGGAGAACCCCATCCATAAACTACTAACAACTGACGAGTAGCATCGAAATTTTGGCAAGTGATAGCAATGTCTTGGTCACTAACTCTCAACTGATTAGACACATGATGGCACTGGCTCGACTGTCTCCTACAAACCTCCTCTGATGCACTGTCTGAAGGAGTTTCCTCAAAGTTACTAGTCTCTAGAGTATTACCATCCATATCCTATGAATCAAATCTAAAGCTCATATCAACATACGGAGTATCAAAAACATTAGCATTGCTATCCAACTCCTCTATACCCAAGGAAACTAAGTCTTCAAAACTACCCATTGCATCCTTTTGGATGTCATCAATGCCAATATGATCCTGGGACTCATTTATACACACTACCAAATATGAAATATCATCAACACATTCCAGCAAGTATGGCCGACTGGATATATGAACAAAGCCCAACATTGGTGTATAAAAACTAATACCAACATCAGACAAGATACTGGCACAAGAAAAGACAACACCATGTAATCTGCTAATCAAATCCATGATAGCACCCAAACAAACATTTCTACCAAAAAGTGTTAAAGATCTCCAGTCAACTGAATCCCAAATGCCAATATAACAATCTCAAGTCCATATCCATAAACTAGAATCAATTGGTAACTCAAGAAAACTCCTAACCTGAGTAATATGACCAATACCAACTAACTCCACATACCTGTCATGATGAGATAATGAAGTCACACTACTATCTTTGTTCACCTTCAGTTGGCTGGACAAATCATGTGAAGTACTACCAGCCTCAACCTCATGTGATGAAGCATCTAATTGTGTCTGGTACTCTTTCTCAGAAAATTCATGAATGCTCAATGTTTTCTCATCTCTACCAGGTATCTCACCATCCTGCACAACAACATCCTCATAATCATCATCTGAACCCACTACACTATAGTCACTGCCTGTTGTAACTATACCATCCTGAATACCTGTGGCATCACCCTTTGACGACCTGTAAACAATTGTCTCAATTTGAGTATCAAGTTAACCGTTACTATCAATCTGTGTAATATCCTTTCCCACCACCTCCTGTGGCAGAGTAGAATCTGAGACCTCTACCTGGCTATCAGCTAGTTTCTCAAACTCCTCATGTAAGTTCTTGGGAATTGTGTCATCTGTCCTGTGAGAAAATTTGTGAAATAGAAATCCAGTCAAATTATTCACCTTAGCTGGGTCAGATAACATGTCATTCATTATACGGTGGTGCTCAACCAACTGTTTAGACATGTCATGGCTTATTTTCATAAGTTTATCTCGAATGTCTAAATAACCATCCTTTCTACTATTTTGACTCTGGCTATCAATTGTCCAAGATCGTTTCCTCTGAGACTCTGTACTATACCTGTCTATTCTGGATAAAGTAGAGTGTAACCCCAATAGGATATAACTTCTTCAAACACCAAGAACTAACATGCAAATGATTAGAAGTAGCATGCAACCATAGATTTGGACATGCAACTGATTAGAAGCAACATGCAACCGCCAAATTATGACATGCAAGATCTGGGTAGTTGTCAGAACTGACATGCAAGATCTGGGTAGTTGTCAAAACTGACATGCAAACTTCTACAACCACCAAATTCATCAAGAACTAACATGAAAATGATTAGAAGTAGCATGAAACAATAGATTTTGACATGAAACTAATTAGAAGCAACATGCAACCACCAAATTATGACATGCAAGATCTGGGTAGTTGTCAAAACTGACATGCAAGATCTGGGTACTTGTCAAAACTGAAATGCAAACTTCTACAACCACCAAATTCACCAAGAACTAACATGAAAATGATTTGAAGTAGCATGCAACCATAAATTTTGACATGCATCTGATTAGAAGAAACATGCAACCATAAATTATGGCATGCAAGATTTGGGTAGTTCTAAAAACTGAAATGCAAGATCTGGGTAGTTGTCAAAACTGACCTGCAACTTCTACAAACCCTCAGGCTGGCAAGATCATGGCTCTGATACCACTGAAATGTCCCTTTTCTAATTTTTTATGATATTTCCAACCTTTAATCAGATCTTTAAGATCAAACAACTGATATCACAAAGATCCACCAAATTTCTTAAGAAACCCCAAATCGGGTATGTCGAAAATAGTGCCAAAAAGCTTCACAGCTTCACCTGTTATTAATAAATCTGAAAGTAGACATTTTTACAGAAATTTTAGCAGCATAACAGCCATAAAATGTCATTTCCAGATCTATATAGCCTTTACAAAACAGCTCACAAATGTAGGACAAAAACTATGCTCATCGGGCTCCCGAAATTAACACAAAAATGCCCGGAAACACCACAAAAACACTAATAAACTATCTCAGAAGTTTAATCATGTCCCAATACATATATTCAGATCTATTTTAACAGCTTAAAGTCTGAAATACAGCAGCAACCAAAACTGATATGAAATGCTCAACTGAAAACACCAAACTCATGCAAAGAAACCACACCCAAAAACCCACAAATCTACACTGTTCAGCACAAAGGCAAACTCTGTATGAGCATGCACATGGAATGGCTTCAAACTCCCATCCTTAGCCTTCCTGGAAACCTACAAACTCCCATTCTTGGGTCTCCCTGGAAACCTGCAAACTCCCGTTCTTGGGTCTCCTTCTCCACAGGTTTGGCAGCCTCTGAAGAATAACAAAGAATGAGCAAAAATCAAGTTCTGGAATGTGCCCAAAATGCCTCCAAACCCCCTTAAAAGAGGGCATAAATGTAACTCACATCCAAGAGAGGTTAATGAAACATATTTTAATAATAATTTTCATTTATTAGTCCAACGGTTTCCAAAGATTAACTCCCTTTTTCCGAAACTTCACTTTCTTGGGCCTAGCCTGCCTTAGTAAAGATTATTATTATTTTTATTATTTGAAAAGGGGACATGACAGAGGTACCCAATCACAATCAACTCTCTATGAAACAAAGAAATAGAGAAAACCGAGTGAAGAAAACCGTACTCTAAAAGGAGATAGAAAATGATCTACAAATGAAACATTTAATAATTACTAATTAATTATTAAATATAAATGCAAGGTGCATAAAGTGAAATATTAAGAAGAGAATAAAGGTAATTTAATAAATGAACTGAAATTAACATTTTACTCTAACACCCACCTTAAAATGAGCAACAAAGCAGCTACAAACAATGCATGAAAAAGAAAGGAAACAACAATTCTAAAAGAAAACTTGGGTCCTAACAACAAGGTTAGATGAGGCACCTAATCACAACCAAATATTGATGAAATAGGAGAAATAGAGAAAATCAAATGCCTAGGAAAAACCCTACTCCAAAAATAGATAGAAAAGGATGCACAAAAGAAACATCTCAAGAGACTCTCTCAAAATCATAAGTACAATAAAATATCCTATGATAGAAGCTTGAGACTCCAAAGCCACTAAAGAATGGAAGAAATCCTATGTCAATGAACATACCAATGTGGCTCCAATATGAAGGAAAAAAAAGCTAGTGAACAAGGATTATAAAACCCATGTATGTAAGGTTCATCTAGAAGTCCTAGCTAATGCTCAAAGGATAAAGCGCAAGAATCCTGAAATGGAATTTCCAAGGAGGTGAGATTGTTGAATCTATCATCTAAGAGAAGATGTGTGTCCTCTGATATATCCTCAACAACTATATAGTAGGTCGCTCAATGACTAGAGCTACAATATTAGGCAATGTTTAAGAGTAATCCTACATAAGATATGGAATATAAATAGGAAATAGAGGTGTAGAATTCATAACATTGGTCTTAGGAACAACACATAAGTTCAAGCAACTTGACTTCACCTCAGTAGACTCTCGTGAAAAAGAGAGTGAGTCTTTAATAATAGAGACAGTGGACCAAAATGTGGGAATGAATATAGGTGGGAAGCATGATCAACAATCCCTATAGTAATAATATTATGTACCTCACTATCTCTAATGTACACTAAATATTGTTCAAACTCAACTATCTTCTATATCCCACTATGTGTATTTTGATAAATAGAGAGATGGTTACAGGAAAAAGATGGAACATGAAGTACATCATGAAATTTACCATCATCAATGTCAATAAAATCCTTCTCACATACAATCATAATAGTGTTGTTCCCCATCAAAATGTGTAGAGTAGGAGAAGCCTTAAAAGAAGAGAATAAATCTTGAGAAGATGTCATATGTTGTGAAGCACCTGAATCTAGTAACCACCTAGACAAATGAGGAATAGTAGTTGCACTTAGTGCATGACCTATTGGAATTCTTTTGAATAACTAAGAGGGGGGGTGAATAAGTTGTTCAAGCTCCAGATGTATAAATAAAACTTTTCTCAGCTTAGTGAACCCATAAAATATTTATCATCATGCATGCATCCATAAGATTATGCAATCACTTAAAACTTGTAGGTTATTGTCAAATCAATTTGCAAACATGTAAACATGAAACATAATATATTCAACAACACATTTGACACAATGATTTCTGTGGAAACCCAATTTGGGAAAAACCACCAATAGCATGGTACTATTTTTTACTCTTTTGAAGTGATGTCCTATGAAAGGCCAACCTTGTTAAAGGTTACAATACACACTATTAAATGTGACCCTATTTAAGGATTTCAATCACCCTATTAGGAGTGAGACTTGTTAGAGGACTTTAGACCATTCGCTTGGAATGTCACCTAGTTAAAGGATTTACAAATGACTATTAGGTCAACTTTAATCTAAAAGATTTACCCTAGGTTGATATAATTATTAGAGAGTAGCAGTAAGGCTTGATCTAATAACAACTTACAACTCTATTTGTAGATTATAGATCTATGCTTTAGTCCTCCATTCTTGTTGGCTTCAACACATTTCAATTTTGATAGCTTGTTCATCCTTTAAGCATTCATGACCTTAAGCCTCCTTGCTTAACATGTCAATGTAGACTCTTCACCTAGGTCACTTGATGAAGCAATACCTTTTGAATCCTTGTCTTCCTTAGATTCTCACACATTGGCTTCAACACATTTTAATTTTGATGCTTGTTCATCATTCAAGTATTCATGCCCTTAAGCCTCCTTGATTAACATGCCAATGTAGACTCTTCACCTAGGTCACTTGATGAAGCAATACCTTTTGAATCCTTGCCTTCCTTAGGTTCTCACACATGAATAACCTTGCTTCTGACCACCCATCCCTATAAATAGAGAATTAAGATCTTTTTTCATTCATTCTCCATCGTCCAATTTAGGGTTAGGATAGATTAGGTAGGATTCAATGAATCTACCCCTAATTCCATATCACTTCTAGAAACTTCTCCTTCAATCCTCTTTGAATTCACCTCAAAGTGGTTTACCACAGTTTACCATGAATTCTGTGCCACCAGCTCATCAATCTTATCTTCCATCTAGTTTGCACAATCTAAGAATAGAAACTTGTTAGCTGAAATCCATCAAATTCACAATCTTTCTAGTAATGTTGGCACTCAGTATTAACTTGCTTCTGATGCTCAGTACATACTATGTTTCTCAACATGCACTAAAAAATCATTTTGCATGAGCTAAAGTTTACCGAGGCTTGACATCAACTAAAATTTACTTAGCATCCACTATTTTCCTTGCATTCACTAAAATAAACTTTTACTCAGCTCAAACTGATTTTATGCTTGACTTGCATTGACTTTGTTTGGTACCTACTATCCATTTAGTCAAGCTTGGCAGACAAACCTAGTTTAACTTGTTCTTTTGAACTTTCTTAGTGTAACCAACCTTTGAAACTTTAAGTAGATTATCAATGCACTATGATATCATTGTCTTAGCTAATTCTTATACTCCTTTGTATATCATAACTCAACCTTTCCTCTAGGTGCTTTTTTTTACATCTTTTTGATCAAATCCTTTTCATCAATCAAACAAGTGATGGTACTTAAATCATATAAGAATCTATCTTACCAGAAAAAAGTAGGTTTTACATTAGTGACAAAATAATGATTGAAACACATTTATTATGTTTGTATCAATATATTTTCAACAAGATCTCAAACCAAACTGATCAACCAAGCCGACTAAGTTAAAATAGTAAGACCAACAAAATACCAAAAAGAAAAATAATTCCTTTGTATTGAAATCTCTCCCTCTATCAACAACTTTCATCATCTAAATAGGTTACAAAATTTTGTTCTATTATGATAAACATAAAATTAGACAACCAATTCATCCTTATGACTCCCTCTAAATTACTTCGTATATCTCACTTCTACAATTATCTCCCTTTTTCTTGTATTTCCCTTGATCAGTAACTATCTCCCTCTTTGGAAATAATGCCAAAGACATGTCATCTTAATATGTAGATATGAACTACTTCAACTTCTTCTATATCATCTTGCTTGTGACTGATTTGAAGTTTCAACTCTTTGATTACTTTAGGTAGCTCCTAAAGTAAGATCCATTGCATCAATTTGTAAAATATGGCAATCAGCTTGTTTGATGTAGGGCACTCCTTTTGTTACTTATATAGCCTTTGATAGGGGCATCACCCCTATTTTACCTCTTAGATACTCATGAGCATCCTTAGGTAATGCTTTTGTGAATATATCAACAATTTTCTCTTTTGTGTTAACATATCTCATCTTCAACTTTTTTCCTTGAACTAATTCTCTCAAGTAATGATACTTGATTATAATGTGCTTAGTCTTTCTGTGCATCATTGGATTCTTTGATATATTTATAGCACTTGTATTACACAATAAAGTATGACTGGTTCTGTGATTTCTTCCTTCATGCCTTTGAGTAGCTATTTGATCCATACAATGTTTGTATAATTTACAGCAGCAACAACAACATATTCAGCTTCAGTAGTAGATTGTGAAGTGTGGTTTTGTTACTTGCTTGTCCATGTAACCAGCATCTTGCCTAAGAAAAATGTCTTCTCCACTGGTGCTCTTTCTATCATCGATGTTTCTAGCCCAATCATCATTAGTACAGGCTCTTAATTCAAATTTCTCATTTTTCTTATAGTATAGACCATATTCCTCTATTTCTTTCAGATATCTCATTATTGTCTTTATAGCCATCAAATGCTTCTCCTTGGGATTAGCAAAGAATATTGCAACTATCCTTATAGATAATGCAATGTTAGATCTACTATGTACTACATATTGTAATTTACCAATCATAGACCTATATAATGTTTGATTCACCTCAGCTAAATCGTCATTGTTTGATAATTTAAGTCTCATCACCATAGGTGTACTTATTGGTTTGTAATCCTCCAATCCAAATTTTTTTAGTATCTTCCTGACATACTTTGATTGAGTGATGTATATACATATTTCATCTAATATACTTGTAAACTTGCAAAGAATTTGATCTCCCCAAACATAGAAATTTCAAATTCTTGTTTCATTTCACTTGCACAAGCTTTACATACATCATCTTTACCTCCAAATATGATATCATCAACAAAAATTATAGATAACAAAATACTTTTTTATTTCTCTATCTTCATGTATAGATTTTTGTTATTGTTAATCCTTTCAAATGCAATTGTCACAAGATACTTATGAAGTCTCTCATACCATGCTCTTGGTGCTTGATTCAAACCATATAGCGATTTGTGTAATTTACATACCATATTCTTATTTCAACATCAAAAAATCATTTTGGTTGTTCTATTTAAAATTCTTCCTCTAATATTCCTTTTAGAAATTTAGTTTTAACATCCATTTGATAAACTTTGAAACCTTTGTATGCAAAATAAGCAAGCAAAGTTCTTACTCCTTCCAATCTAGCAACAGGAGAAAAAGTTTCTTCATAGTCAATTCTTTCTTCTTGTGCATAACCTTTGTAGAATAATCTTTCCTTTTTCCTTGTGACTTCACCATTTTCATCTAGCTTATTTATGAATACCCACTTGGTGCCAATTACATTTTTGTCTTCTAGTCTAGGAACTAGTGTCCATGTTTTACTTTTCTCAATTTTTTCAATTTCTTCTTCCATGGCTTTACTCTAGTCCACATCTTCTAAGGCATATTTCACTATTTTAGTTTCTTTCATGCTCAAAAAACATGTACTATTTCTGAATTTGTTCCGTGTCATTGGTCTAGCGTCTTTATCTCCAATAATTTATGCAACAAGATGATGTCTCTTGAGATATTTGGATAATCTTGGTTCAACTTTGGTTTATTCATTTGGTCTTTGAACTTCAGAGTCACTATGTGCACCTCTACCAAGTAGCTCAACATTTTTCTCATGTACACCAATCTCAGAATCAAAATGTATCTCAACTTCCTTTTGTAACTCGACATTTGAATGTGGCTTGGTTCCTGAATGGAACTTGACATTCATAGTATGTGACTCAACAATTACTGAAACTTGTTATTGGTTTGCAAAATCTTCTTCAATAGGCATGCCTTCATAAAAGTATACAAATGATTTGTATTCTTTTGGTTCTTTCATAGGTTCAGCCTCATATACTTATGTATATTAATCAAATTTCACATTTTTACTTTCCAAAATTTTGTTAGTGTTAGTATTTAAACACATATAAGCTTTACTTATTGTGGAAGAACATAGGAATATACCCTCTTCAATTTTTGCATCTAGTTTATCATTCTTGAAGTCTTTGAGAATAAAACACTTGCTTCCAAATACCTTAAAATATTCTACATTAGGTGAGTATCCATACCATAGTTCAAAAGGTGTTGAATGAGTACCTTTCTTAACATGTACATGATTCAAGGTATAGAACACTATACTTGCAACTTCTCTCCAATATTTCAAAGCAACATTTTTCTCCATCATTGTTTCCAGTCCATTATAAAATTGTTCCTCCTTTTAGTAATTCTATTTTGTGGAGGGGTTCTAGGAGAAGATGTCTATTTTTTGATACCTCTATCATTATAGAACATCTCAAACTCATTTGATGTAAACTCTCCTCCTCTGTCAGATCTCAAACATTTTAGACTTTTACCTGTTTTCATCTCAACTCTTGCTAAGTACCACTTAAACATTTGGAACGCATCAAATTTCTATTTTAGAAACACAACTATCATCATTCTATAGTAATCATCAACAAAAAACATAATGTACTTATCTCCTTTGTAGCTTTGCACTTCAATTGGTCTACACAAGTTAGTATGAACAATCTCTAGTGTTTCTTTAGAGGTATGAGTTTTACTCTTAAAACTTGATTTTTTTATTTTGCCTAACTGACATTGTTCACACATTATATTATAAGGCTTCTTTAACTTAGGTAGACCTCTAAATTTTCTCATGTTAATGATGCTAACCAAGTTATCAAAATTAACATGAAATAACCTTTTGTGCCATAGCCACACATCATCAAATTTTACAACTAGACAAGTCGCGTCCTCTATATCAAGGTAGAATAGATTACTCCTAGCCTGGTCACCCTTTCTAATAAGATTTCCATCAATATCACATATCTTAGCAATATTGTTTCCAAACCCATACCTTTTCCTTTTATCAAGTATGTGGAATGTTCAAAATAGGAAGAGTACTTCTAAGAGGTGGGGTGAATCAGAAGTACAACACTTTTAACCTTTTTTAAAAAAAAAATCCTTTAAACATATAACTAAAAAATAAACTGCATGCATGTAAACATATAAAGGAACATAAAGTAAATCACATGTAAAAACACATAACACCAAATTTGGTAACCCAGAAACCCTCTAGGAATAAGAAGATAAAATCACTGCAGCAATAAGTGTTCAACCACTTTTAATGGCCTACCCTATGAAAGGCCTACCCTATTAAAGGCTTTACACTGTGTCAATAGCGACCAGGTTAGAGGATTTAGAAAACACTTTACATGAAGTGTCACCTTATTAAAGGATTTACAATAGGTTGTTAAACCCACCAAATATATAGGATTTTCATCACCTTCTTCAAAGGTTTTCCCACCTAGCTGTTAAGCTAACCTATCAGTATAGGATTTTAGCATCTAATAAAATGGTAAGAAAATATTAGAAAATTTGACTTGATAGTATGCAATCTCTAATTGTTGGATTCCAACTCTTGATCTGCTCTCTTTTGAACTTGATCTTCTAAGATTTGTTGTCTAATCATGTTCCTTATTCCTTGTGTTGTTCGGATCAACTTGATGTGAAATAGTTGCACTATTTCTCTAAGTCTTTCCTTCTTCACACTAAAATTTTGCTATATTCTCCCCATACACTACTGTCATCATCTTACCTAATTGAGTATTCAACCTCCTTTTAAAGATTGTGAAGACTTAGGGTTAGGTATGGGTCTATGATCCATATTGAATCTCAAATTTCCTCTCATACCTTGCATTTTTTTCATTAGTTGCACGCCTTCTCCATTTTTTGATTGGTTGCATGCAGATTGCATAGGGAATGGAAATGATTCATCCTTATCCTTTTTCTTTTCCAAAATATCTCTATGTCAACTCCAAAAATGGTTTACATCTGAGTTTGTGAGGACACAAACTCATATGTTGATTCTATGTAACTCGACACATACTAGACTACTAGTGCTCAACACAAACTATCCTAGATTGCTTGGCACCAACTATACTTTGTCTTTCTCAGCACATATGTGATTCTTTCTCACTCGGCATATACTACATTCTAATTTTCTCAGCATCAACTATGACTCAACATCTATATATCACTTAGCACTTATATACTACTCAGCACTTGAAGTCACTTGACACCTATTAAAATACTAGCTTGGCACACACTATGGCTTGGTATACATAGTATACTTGGCTTCAATACAAAAGTGATTAAGTATGTTAACACTCAAATGTCAAAACTATCTAAGGACTAACAATCTCCCCCTTTGGCATGAGTGTAAAAAACACTTAACTAGACATTACTAGTCTATCCTTATGAGTACCTTATTTACAAAATTTCAAAATTTGTTCAAAGTTTGTTTAAAATACCTTAACTCACCCTGAGCTTATTTATTTTGTGTTGAATGTGCCTAATGCTCTTTGTCTTCTATCTTGTTCCTTTATTCTATACTTTTGTCTCTGTATATGATCTATCAGAGGTTGTGAAATATATGCACTTTGTATTAGAGTTGTTGTCCATATGATTACCAAAATTTTAAAATTTTGTATCTCCCCCTCTTGGTTGTCAAAATTTATGGGTATTCTTCCCCTATCTTATATCTTCCTTATATTTCCCTTAAACATATAAATCTCCCTTTATTAATTCTCCCCATTTTTGACACTAATGTCAAAGGGTTCTAAGGAGTAATACCATATTTAGCCAAAAAACTACTATTTACCTCCATTATTTTTTTTAGAGCGACATCCTAATTCTCCAAAGAAATGTCTAATGACTTGTGCTAGATGGTAGTCTCTACAGCAAGGTGTACAAGTCCATCAAGAGTAGAAAGATTTGGATCTTTCTTTAATAGTATCTCAGCATAAACTTGTTCCTTGTGGAGGACTTCTAAATGATAGGTTATGGAGGACTATATCTACATCAATTTAGCCTTAATATTTGCCTCCTCTATTGTTAGTATAGCTAACTCCCTTTGTGTGTGAAGTGATTGTGCAAAATTCTTCTCACTCTGAGCTAGATATCTAGGTAATTACATGCTAGAGATTTTTAGGTTCCTTTCCAAGCTCATTATTCTTTGATTAGTTTCATGTGTGAAATTTGAAAAGTCACGCAAATTCCTATACAGTGAAAAATTCTTTTCAAGGACAATTTTGGCCTTATCTATTTTCTTGGCCAGTTCTACCTATTCAATTGAAATTCCACTTGATATCTTGTCATTGACCTTTCCTTGAAATTTTATTTCTGACCATTCCATGAGTTTAACATTGGTGTCCTTGCCCTTATTTGTCACCATATCAACTATGTCTAATAGTTGCTTAATTATTGGTTTTCCTTCATCTGGTGACTGCAAGCTGAAGGCATTCATAAAGATGTCCTTTATATCATGAAATTCTTTCTTATGTTTAAATTCTTTCCTCAATATTTCCTACCTCATCCTTCTATCCAATGCATTTTTCATTTTAGTCATTTGTGCTATTGTGATAGTTTCAGAATCATAGGAGCATATCACAATCTCTTCATCTAATTCAGGGTCTCCATAGTGAAGTACCCTAGCCACTCTTATTGAACTCGAGCCTGTTGTTGAAAATTGCAAGGGGACAACATCTGTGCTTGGTTTCTAAATGGTCTTAGTAGGAGTGCTAGTCTTTGGTAGTTCTACCAATGTCTGAATGGCAGCCTGCTCCTTTTCTTTTGTTGCATCTTCCTTTTGTTCTAATTTCTTGTCCTCTACATGCAACATTTGATCATTGTCATTTGTTACACTTGGTGGAGGGGTGGTGGAAGCATCAGAACTTTAATCATAGTAGCTCTATAAGTGAAAGGTGGTTCTTATGTTTTTGTTGGAATTATGATATATTTGTCATTAGTCACAACACTTATTCGATTCTGAATGCTTACCGAGCTCATCACCTAGTCTACAGTTCACACCAAGCATTTAGCGGTTACCTTATTAAATTCATAGGTAAACAGTTGATATCGAGCACTCCTTTGAAAACCAAGCATATGGACAGTTTTGCAGTATTTACCAAGTTCATAGTGGTTACCGAGCAGTTAGTGGTTACTCCAAGTAGTTAGTGTTTACCAAATGATCAAGGTAAATAAAGCAGTTAGTGTTTATCGAGTGATCAAGGTAAACAAAGCAGTTAGTGTTTACCGAGTGATCAAGGTAAACAAAGAACTTAGTGTTTATTGAGTAAACAAGGTAAACAAAGGAATCTGTGATTACCATGTAAACAAGGTAAATGAAGGAATCAATATTTACCAAGTGAAGAAGGTTATCAATGGATTCAATTTTTACTGAGTGACACAATATTCACCGAGTCACCAATGGTTACCAAGTTCCAAGCTACTTACAATGATTAGTATGGATCGTGCCTCTACTCTTACTGAGTGCATGATGATGCAGTGTATTGTAGTGGATGCCGAGTGTTAGAAGGTCACCAAGTCAATTTGTCGAACTCGAGTTTTCTATAACCTGGCCAAATCAGTAATATTTGTTCACTTGTGTTTGGCCGACCTTGCCAGTGTAAATATTGGAATGGTATATATCATTTGAAATGATGAGATGTTGAATATAGTTGGATGTGATGTGTTGCAATTTCTTTAAGAAGAGGGCAAGCGAATCACTAGCAGAACAAAGGAATATAGAAAGGTCAACATTGATGCAGAAAGAATATATTTGTCACATACGGTGATCAGAGCACAAGGATCTTATCACCAATCAGTTGCAATTAGATCCACTACTTCATCCTAATAGGTGAAACAGTTTTCTAAATCCTTTAACAAGGTAGACTTAACAGTCTTTTGTAAATCTCCTAACAGAGTACATACTTCATTGTATGTTTGTAAATCCTTCAACAAGGTGGATCTAGCAATCCTACTTGCTCCTAATAGGGCATATCATCAAAAGTGATCATTGTAAGCCTTAACTGGCCAACTTTATACCGCAGTATTGAAGTTTTTTTGGGTATCATCCCCACCCTAGTTTTACTTTCTAATTGAAAGGTTCACCAAATCTGTATGTTCATGTGTTACAAATGTTTATCTTTTCATGCATACAATAGATTAGATGGATAAATGATAAAAATATTAGTATGAAAAAATTGAATTAAAGTTTTAGAGTTACTAATTCACCCCTCCCCTCTCAGTAACCTTGTTAGTCTTGATTATCTCCAACAATTGGTATCAGAGCTTTGTGGTTCTCAGGATAAAAGTTTGATAGCTTGAGCAAAGATCAAGGACAATGGAGATATCCAGACTTCACAAATCTATTGAGAATGAAAAACTAGATCTGGAAATGGCCATGACTCAATTCAATGAAGCAAAGGAGCATCTTTCTCAATCCTTGAAAAGAAGGAAAGAACTTGCAAGACAAATGAATGATTATCAGTATATTGAAGAAAGGATTGAAGACCTTTTACCATCATGCAGTTTAAATGAAGCTAATGAAGCAATCAAGGAACTCCTAGCAAAGAATGGTTCTCTGGAGGAAGAAGTAAGAAAGCTCAAAAGAGAAAAAGAAGTCCAATCCATCAAGTTATGTGAAGTTTTGAAATAGAGAAACAAGGCAAATGAAGACTTAGAGGTAAGAAATAATCTATCCCTTCAACATGAAGATCTTAGAGGAAAACTATCTAATGCAAATGAAGAAATTATGAATCTTAGATCTGAGAACAAAAGTTTGAGAAATGATTTAATCACTAAAAGACAAATCAATGTAAGTTTGCAAAGTGATCTGAGACCTGAAAGACAAATCAATGAAAGTTTGAAAAATGACTTAAATGTTGAAAAACAAGTCAATGAAAGGATGATAAAATCTCAAGCAGATATGGATCAATTGAATTTGCAAAATGAGCAAAATCTTCATAGACAAAAAGGTAAAGCAGGCCTTGGATACAATGAAGAAGGTGAATCTTTCAAACAGGGTATCCAAAAGAATCAAAAACCTACTTGCAATCACTATGGAAAGTTAGGTCATACATCTAACAGATGTTGGAGCAATGATAAAAGAAAATTAAATGGTAAATGCTACAATTGCAATCAACATGGTCACAAAGCAAATGAATGCAAAGTGAAACCAAAGTTTGAGGGCAAATGTCACAAATGCAAGAAACAAGGTCACAAGGCATCTAAATGTAGATCTAAATCATTTAATCTAGTATGAAAAATTGTCAATGCATTATTTGGTTTGGACTACAATACTTGGTGCAAATGTCACTATTGTGGAGAATATGGACACATTGGAATAAACTATGCAAGGCATCACCTAAGAAAAAAGGATACTACTATAAGATGTTATACATGTACCAAAATTGGTCATATATCCAAGAATTGCATGAATATAGGAAGAATTGAAGATGAAAAGAAAGCCAAAGATGACAACATTCAAAAATAGATGAGACAATAGTGGATTCCAAAATCTACCAAGCCAGAAGATTCAAATAATGACAATGTCACTCAAGAAGTGGGTGACTCCACCATTTCTAATTAGACTCATCAAGAAGGACCAAGGACTGCATTTTCAAGCAACATCCTAAGTAGTTCCAGAATGTAGAAGTGCAAATGACAAATAAGTATTTCAGATACAAGACATAGTTCATTGTGATGCATTTTACTGAGCAAGGTTGGTTTTAGACTTAATCGAGCTAGGTCGGTAATATGAAAGATTTTGTTTCTTTACCAAGTTCCAAGGTTTACCAAGTATGTCGGTGACTATCTAAAAAACCCTAGGTCATCTCAGCTACCTTCGTACTCAAACATTAATGGTAAATTTTTCATCAAAAAGGCAGAGTTTGATCTCATTTTTCACTGCAAATTTAGAATATACAGAGCAAAGAGTTTCCAAGTGTGCGAAAGTGAGTTCAAGCGATTTGAAGTGATTTTCCAATGAAGAATTTTTCTAACGAAATCATTCACTCACCAAGAAGAAATGGCATCTGTAAGCACCAGCAGCAACAAGGAAAAAAGAGGCTCTAAAATGCTTGTGAAGGGAGTAGAATGGAAAGCACCTAGTTTCAAGCTCGTTCCTGCCATAGCTAAATCGCTCAACCCTCATGGAGCTCAATCAAAAATTCCACCAAAGGTACTTCTTATAAATGAAATTTGTACTCATTTCAAATGCACTATTCAAGAAATAAGGACACTAGATATGGATAATGCCCTAGCCGAGTTGTATGTGGATGGAACCCTCATACCTGAATTCAAACATCTGGAAACCAAAGGTTTGACCCATATCCCACATCTGCCAAGGAACTTCCAAATGAAATGGATAAGATACATTTTAAGTCATGTGCATAATGGTTAGTTGTGGTTAGAGCAACCCATCTTGATAATGAAGAAAATGATTCATAAGATCATGGGTTTGCCAATGTTAAGAAAATAAAAAACAACTAAAACCCTAAGTCGGGATGAACTTTAGAAGCTAACCTTAGCTGAATGGGATGGCAGAGGATTAAAACCTAACAATGTATTTGATGCAGAGTTAAGATTTAGACTCTATTTAATTGCATATAATATGTATAGTTCCAGCAGATTGAATAGCATGCCTTGTGAGGCTATAGATTTAGCCTATAAGGTTGTGAAGAAAAACATGGAGTTTGACCTAGCAGATGTGCTGCTAAAACAACTTAATAAAAGCATGGATAGTATAAGGACCTCAAAAACCAACTCTTGTAAATTTGGTTCTTTGTTAGTTTGTTTATTTTTCTATGTACAAAATTTTTTCCCTTCAAAAGGTACAGTTGTATGGAGGAATGATATTTCAGTTTTGTATCAAATAAATGAGTTTGTAGCAGAGATGGGTGAAAATTTTGATAGTATTATGGATAATTATTTTGAAGACTTCAAGGAAAGAATGAATAATAGATTCAAAATCCCTCCTAAGCTTGCTAAGGACTAGAAAGATGATGTGTGCTTCATGGTTGACTGTGACAAGGTATACATTTAGGTAGTCAGACCCCAAGTTGCATGGGTAAAACCTCTTCCTTATGAGGTAAATATTGATGAAGCCAGAGACATCATAGAGGCACTAGTAAATGAGCTAGTAGACCCAAGGAATTTTTTTTTTGGAACCTATGAAGAAGCTAAGGCCAGAATTGAGCTTGAAATCAAGCTACCACAGGCCATAAGCAAGGGCAAGAGGAAAATAGCCAAATTGAAAACTTCTACTAGTTCTCTTATGCTCACTGAGGGAAAAGGTGAAGATGAAGAAGGAGAAGAAGAAGAAAGAGGAGAAGAAGAAGAAGGTGAAGAAGAAGGAGAAGAAGAATCTAGAAAGGAACAACCAAAGAAGAAAGGTAAGGTAATCATTACCAAACCCAAAAAGAAGCCTACTGCAGTATTCACCAGAAGAACTAGGAAAGGTAAGCAGGAACCTATACTAGTTAGGCTTGCACCCACATTTGAGCAAAGGCTCAAATAATTGGAGGAAGGAGCTCACATCACAAATTTCAAAGCATTGAAATTTGAAACTAGAACTGATGCTGAGAAAATGCAGATTGAGGAACTAGTACTCAGCAAGATGGGTAAATGGAAATACTCCCTAGACTAGATTGCCCCTCAAATCTCAAAAGAACTCCTAGAGAGATTGCAACTAAGATGGGAGTTAGCCACCCAAATGGTAAAAGATATTTATGAGCAATCTCTGAAGAATCTCTAACCAAGTCTCACTGGAGCAGAAGTAAAAGCTAAAATGAAAAACCATGAAGGTAAAATGATGATCAGATTCCACACTTGTTTGATTTTGATTAAAGACACTGAACATGTTGTAAATGATGCTATAAACATGTGGAAAAAAATCTATCATCTACATAAGCCTAGTGTAGACCCAGTAGTAATCAAAGATGATGACAACAATAGTGATGATGAGCTTGATAGCACTCCATCTGTCACAGTCTCACTAGGAGAGCTACATGCACTGATGGAAGATAAGGAGGAAGAAGACAAGGAGGAAGAAGCTGAAGAGGTAGATGACCTTGAGAAAATTGTAGCAATAGTTATTGCATCCCTTCCTCACTCTCCACCTAAAAATTTGATATCATCAAGGTTGGAGTCAACTTCAGCAGGTTTGGTCACAACTTCATTAGATATATCATCTGCACCTGCCACATCTCAGCTCCAAGTATCATCAATGGAAGTGTCTACCACTTCATCTACCAAGCTGCATACCTCCACTTCATCTACTGAGCTACAGGAAACTTCTTCAGTTACCAAGGAAACTTCTTCAGTTACCAAGTCATCTACTGCAGTAGTCACCACATCAGAAATATCTATTACTCCTGCAATATGTACAATAAGTTTTCTAGTTTGCTCTCCAATTTTGTCAACTTCAGCTACATTAGCTCCAATTTTTGCACCAGTAAGCTCTTCAATTGTAAATATTTTGGTATGTACATCAATTTTGGGAAGTATATCAATTTTGGATACATTTAGCCCCCTCTCTTAGTCTTCCTTTAATTGGTCCTATTCCAGTTTTGATAACCAGTCCAACCTCATCAACCATTGTCTCCATTATCAAAGACAAAGATGTTAGTACAGCAGAAAAACCAAAGACTCCATTAAAACTTCTACTTACAGGAAAGGCAATTGATGAGGATGTAGACTTGGATACTAAAATTATCATTCCAAAGATAGATAAGGATACTACTTCAGTTGATGAACTAAGACTACTCAATCAGTGCATTGAACTAAAGGAAAATCAGAAACAACTAAGGAATGAGAGAGATAGAGAGTTTAAAATTATTGATGAAGTGAAAAATATAATTATAGAGGCTATAGGTGTTGATGTTGATACTTCTCAACACATTTTGCTACAATTAGAAGAGGTAGTCAATAAATTCAATGAGGGCACCTCCGGTCAAGAAAAATTGATGGAGAAGGCAGAAAATAAATTTGATAATAAGGTGCTTGAGCACATTTCTCAGCACATAGCAATAAAATAGGTTGAATTAACCATAGTTTTGGCCAACATTGAAAATTATTTTAATAATGTAACATCTCTTTTTGCTAAGCTTTGTGATGTTATCGAGTATACTAAGGAGATAAGAGAACAATTGAATAAGATAGATGCGGATCTGAAGGCAAGCACACAAAACCTGAAGCTTGACCCCAGTTCAACCTCATCTCATCACCTTAGAATCAAATTTTTGTCATAAAAATAAGCAAAATTGTTGAGAGAAGAGTCAAGGATCTGATCTACATTGTTAGATATTCAGAATATGATCCTTCCCATCATGGACACAATGCAAAAGCACATTGCCCATTCAAAAACATTGATCCATGACAACAATTTCTCCATTGCAGACCATGTGATTGAACTCTCTACAGAAGTTTAGATAGCTCTATCCATATGCAAAATCCTGCAAGAAAATTGGGACAAGACTCTGCAACTCATTCTTCAGGTACATTCAGAGTTTATCTCACATTTTGGTGTTTCTATGTAAATACATTTTTTTTATTCTTTAGCATTATTGTCAAAAAGGGGGAGAAAGAGATACTCAGAAACACTTATTGGTGAGATAAATGTATAAAAAGGACAAAGAGATATTGTTAATAAAAGTCATATAGCTCATGTAAATACCTTTTGTATATTGTATGGGGGAGTCATATGTAAGGAAGTCATGTATATTCAGCAGAATTAGTTGTCAGTATGTTAGATATTGTATATAAGTTTTGGCTCATAAGTGTTTTTGTCACTAATGCCAAAGGGGAGATTGTTGGAATTATGATATATTTGTCATTAGTCACAACACTTATTCGATTCTGAATGCTTATCGAGCTCATCGCCTAGTCTACAGTTCACATCGAGCATTCAACGGTTACCTTATAAAATCTGCAGGTAAATAGTTGATACTAAGCACTCCTTTGAAAACCAAGCATATGGGCAGTTCCATAGTATTTACCAAGTTTATAGTGGTTGCTGAGTAGTTAGTGGTTACCGAGCAGAATAGTGTTCTCCAAGAAATTAGTGTTTATCGAGTGATCAAGGTAAACAAAGCAGTTAGTGTTTACCGAGTGATCAAGGTAAACAAAGCAGTTAGTGTTTACCGAGTGATCAAGGTAAACAAAGAACTTAGTGTTTACCGAGTAAACTAGGTAAACAAGGTAAATGAAGGAATCAATATTTACCAAGTGAAGAAGGTTATCAATGGATTCAATTTTTACTGAGTGACACAATATTCACCGAGTCGCCAATGGTTACCGAGTTCCAAGCTACTTAGAATGATTAGTATGGACCATGCCTCTACTCTTACTGAGTGCATGATGATGCAGTGTATTGTAGTGGATGCCGAGTGTCAAAAGGTCACCAAGTCAGTTTGTGGAACCTGAGTTTTCTATAACTTGGCCAACTCAGTAATATTTGTTCACTTGTGTTTGGCCGACCTTGCCAGTGTAAATATTGGAATAGTATATATCATTTGAAATGATGAGATGTTGAATATAGTTGGATGTGATGTGTTGCAATTTCTTTAAGAAGAGGGAAAGAGAATCACTAGCAGAACAAAGGAATAAAGCAAGGTCAACATTGATGCAGAAAGAATATATTTGTCACATCAGGTGATCAAAGCACAAGGATCTTATCACCAATCAGTTGCAATCAGATCCACTACTTCATCCTAACAAGTGAATTAGTTTTTTAAATCCTTTAACAAGGTAGAATTAATAGTCTTTTTAAAATCTCTTAATAGAGTACATACTTCATTGTATGTTTGTAAATCCTTTAACAAGGTGGATCTAGCAATCCTACTTGCTCCTAACAGGGCAGATCATCAGAAGTGATCATTGTAAGCCTTAACTGGCCAACTTTATACTGCAGTATTGAAGTTTTGTGGGCATCATCCCCACCCTAGTTTTACTTTCTAATTGGAAGGTTTTTGGGTCACCAGATCTGTATGTTCATGTGTTACAAATGTTTATCTTTTCATGCATACAGTAGATTAAATGGGTAAATGGTAAAAATATTAGTATGAAGAAATTGAATTAAATTTTTAGAGTTACTGATTCACCTTTCCCCTCTCAGTAACCTTGTTAGTCTTGATTATCTCCAACAGTTTTCACCTTTTCCTCTTGTGGTGCTCCTACTGCCTTTTAAAGTTCATCTACACTCACCAATACAGAGCTTATACACAACTATGTCTATAGAGTAGATTGGTGAAGGATGTTTGAGAGATCCTCTGTAGCAAGTGGATTGATGTTTTGAACTATCTTGTCAGTAACATCCTTTATAATTACTATCTTTGTAGGTATAGTGGTTACATGAGGTGGACTGGGAGGTCACAATTGTGTGTCTTGCCCAATCTGTTCATCTTCTTGCTGCTGGTCAACTATTGCCATAGTTTCTTCTCCCTTTGCTGATTTCTCCTCTTCTCCTTTCTCTTCCTCACCTTTATTTTCCTCTTCATTCTTTTCTTCTTCCTTTGATTTCTCCTCTCCTTTTTGTTCTTCTACTTTCTTTTCTTCCACCTTTTCTTTAGCACTAGACTTTGCCTTATTTGTTTCTTCCATCTTATCATTAGTTATATTGTATATTGTTTTCCATATTTGTATATATCTATTTACAACATCTTCAACTTTGTTTTGAAGAATACAAAAAGCTCTTTATTTTGGTGCAAATTTCCCACTATGTTTCTTGTTTGCCTTGGTTATTTGAGCCTTTGTCATATCAAGCTTCACTTATGCTAGGGTGGACTCTCTAACCTCCCTTTCCATTTTTAAATAATAATGCCATTTATGCTCCACTATCTCATATAGTTCCTTTGGCACAGTGTTATCAAGCTCTAGAGGTGTGTTTTTGAATTTTCCCATCATGGCATACATAGATTCCTCTATTTTATTTTTCTCTTCCCTGCTGAGCTTATTGAAATTTAAAGAATTTAAATCATTTAAATCTGTATTTTTAATTTTATTGCAATTTTTATCAATTGCAAATTTTGGAGGATGACTTACCACTTTAAATTGGCTTATGTCCTTAGATTCTCTTATTTCATCATATGTATCTAGTTGAGCCACATATTTTCTTCTTTTCTTGGGCTCTTCAGCTGGTTGTGCAGTAGCTTTCTTCTTTTCCTTTACTACCTATTTGGCCTTTTGAGTTGATGCTCTTGTTGTGGCCCTTGTTGTTGCTAGCTTAGCTAGAGCTGGCTTGGTTGAAGCTTTCTTTGTTATCTTTCTGGGCTTTGGGTGAGCTGTAGGCTATCTTTTTCCCTTTCTCTTCTTTTGCTCAATAGGTTTAGGTGCTTCCTCAGGTTCTTCTCCCTTGACACCTTCCTCTTTTTCTTCTCCTTGGCCTTGTGTTAGCTCAACTAGCCCTTGCCCTTGCTCTTGTTCTTCTTCACTGTCACCTTCTACTTCTTGTACTTCTTCTTCTACTTCACCTTCAATGTTTGCCCAAAATGTCTTCTTTATCTTTCTCCCCATTTTATCTTTCTTCTTGATAAGTGAAGTAATTTTCAATTCTGTCTTAACTTTGGACTTAATAACATCATAAAGTAAGGAGCCTTCTTATCAATTTCTTCTGCTAGCAATGTTGTGATTGTTGCTAAGGCTTCATCAACATCAAGTTCATATCCTAATGGCCTTAGCCATCTTACCCTTGGTATTGCTGCTTGAATGTAGGTGAAATCAATATCAACCAAGAAACATATATCATTGACATTTTTCTCAACTAATGAGACTAGTATTCTAATTTTTTGCTTTATATACTTCTTAAAGTCTTCAAAATAGCTAGTCATCTAGGCTTCAAAATTATGTCCCATCTGATCAATAAATTCATTAATTTGGGTGACTGCAGATTTGTTAGAATTCTAGTTCACTTTCCCAATTGAAGGGAATTCGTCCATCACATAAAAGAATATGCACATGAGAACTGAGCCAAATTTTCATTGAGCACCTTTTGATCCCCTTATTTCTCCAAGATTCTCATTTATTTTCTACAACACAAGTTCAGCCAGATCATAGGTATGATCTTTCTTCACCAACTTATAAGCCACATCAATAGCTATGCAAGGTACGTTGTTCAGTCTTTTGGATTGATAAAATTTATGTGGAATTATCCTAATAGAAAAGTCAAGTGGGGGTTCAGTCATAGTGTCAATGGTTATTTCCCTATTGTTCCATTTTGCTCTAGTATTCTTCTCAATAGCTTCCTTCTTATCACTTCTTAAAGTCTTTAGCTGATCTAGGGTTGGGAGACCAGTAACCCTATGAACTATTCTCTTGGTAATCTTGACTGGTCCCATCTCTAGCCATAGACATCCATCATGAATTCAACTCAAAACAATGTGAATCCATTATATTTTGAACACTGTAGTTAAAACTAGGGCTTTGGTTAAACCCTTCTTCTCAATAATTTGAAACTCATCTTTCAATATTCCATTGTCACACAACTTATCATAGACATTGAAGATTTCTAAATCACCTATGGCACCAATTTTGCAATTGTAGCACTTTCTTACATCTTGGACCATCACAACCTTGGGTGGAATGATAGATAATGCACTGGCTGGGTCATTTTAATTGGCAACTTTGGGTATTGGCCTAAATTTGGGTTGTTTAACTTTATTGCTAACCAGTTGAATCTCATGGTCTTCCTTAGCCTTAGGGTTTCTAGAGCTAGAGACCATTTTACCAAAATAGGGCTTTAAAATGTATTAAAATGTTTTACTCTACATAGCTTGGCACTTGATAAATACCTTTGAATTGATGAGTTTATGCTGAATCTCTATTGAAATCAATTGAAATGACTGTAAGGTAGCTACTTAATCACCCCTTCACTCTTCTCATCTTTTCTTTGTGTTTGAATGATGTGAAAATGAATAAAAATCAACCTTATACTTGTCAAAGACCTAGCATTAAATGCTTCATGCATATAGCTATAAACTTGGCTCTTGAAGGTTTTAGTATAACTTGGTTCCCATTGTAGTTCATTTACTTAGCTTCCACTAGACTTCAACTTCACTTAGCTTCAACTATCAACTCAGTAGATATTCGAAACTTAGCATCCATTTGGAGATCCACTCAACATCTAAGAGTAACTCAACAGCTTCTTCAAAACTTTACTTGGCATCTTTTCTCATGCAGATTTCTTCTTTGTAGTACTTCTTTATTCTTTGGAATTGATGTATGATTTGACTTTATATATTAGTCCCATACACTTTTCTTTGCTTATTTAGATGAAGTGTGATCACTTGACCTCTTGGGTGAAGTGATCCCTCCATTAGATGTGTTGCACTCACCTTCATTCTTCTATGTCTTGTTCATTTGTCCTCTTATTTGTTCAACATCAACCTTCTCTTTTCCTTTGTTGACTTCTGTCTTGGGTGCTCTTGACTTTGTTGGGCAATTCCTACTGATATGACCAGTCTTCAAGCAACTAAAACATGTAGTTTGGCTTAACCATCTACTATAGCATCCTTTAAAATGTGTTCTTATGCAATTATCAAGGATGTATCCATACTCCTAACAATAATGATAGCTATACCTGGTGTTGTAATCCCATTTGTAGTGATGTACAGGATTGGTTCCTCTTGTAGGTTGATTAGATGTCCACATAGGCTTTGACCTACACTCAAATGCTCTATGTCCATATTTTTGACAATTATAGCAGTGATCTTCAAATCTTAGTATTCTCATAGTCTTGGTTCTACATTCATCTGCTTGATGTCCTTGCTTATTACACTTTTGACAAATGCTTGCATTTATAGGCTTATCATCTTGATGACTATTCTTGCTCCTACATGCATTAGAGGTATGTCCCTTTTTACCATAGAAATGACAAGTAGGTTTAGTGTTCTTACCTTTGTTGCTTCTTTCTTCTATAGTCTTGGATGATTCTCCTTGTTCAGTGTTGGTGTAACCAAGTCCTGGAGTATCATTACTAGCCTTTGGTGATCTTAGTAATTGTTCAAAGTACTTGATAGTCTCATTAGGTTTGTTGTAGCTTTCTGCTATCTCCTTTTCTCTCTTTAATTTTTTCTACAATTTTTCATTCTGTATCTTCAAGGTATAGATCTCAATGTCCTCCATGTTTAGCTCATGATTAGCATTCATCATCAAGCTTAAGGTGTCTAGCTGCATGTTTGAGATATTTTCAAACTCAATTGTCTTCTTCTCTATTCTATTAGTGAGACTTCTCTTGTCATCTTCTATCATGGCTTTGTCTTCAATGGCTCTTTTCTTTTGTTCAATCACTTCACAAAGCATTATGGCTTGTGATTCTTGTTCAAGCTTGAGTAATATGATTTCTTTAGCTTGTCCTCTATTTTTCACCATTAGTTCTACTATTGCTACATCAAACTCCTTGGAATCTCCATTGAAAAACACTTGTGTGGTATCAATCTCGTTGTAGTGTATGGCATTTTTAGCTATGGCTATCTCCTTTCTTCATGTTAAAGATTTTCTCAGTTCCTCTCTAGCTTCCTCTACCTTGTGTAGAGCTAGGTGCACATCAATCACTTGATTGTCAATAATCTTCCCAAGTTTGAAAACATCCATCTTCTGATATTTTTCTCCAAGTTGTTATGTTTCTCCTTGTGAAAACTAGAGCTCTAATACCAATTGTTGGAATGTTTAAAATGGGAAGATTACTTCTGAGGGGGGGGGGGGTTGAATCAAAAGTATAACACTTTAACCTCTCTCTTTTTTAATCCTTTAAACATATAACTAAAAAATAAACTATATGCATGTAAACATATAAAAGAACATAAATTAAATCACATGCAAAAACACATAACACCAGATTTAGTAACCTAGAAAACTTCCAAGAAGAAGAAGGTAAAAATGGGGTGGGAATGATACCCACAAAAATCACTTCAGCAATAAGTGTTCAACCACTTCTTATGGTCTGCCCTATTAAAGGCTTTACACTATGTCAATAGTGACCTAGTTAGAGGATTTAGAAAACACTTTACATGAAGTGTCACACTGTTAAAGGATTTACAATAGGCTATTAAACCCACCTAATACATAGGATTTCCATCACCTTCTTCAAAGGTTTTCCCACCTAGTTGTTAAGCTAACCTATCAGTATAGGATTTCAGCATCTAATACAATGGTAAGAAAGTATTAGAACATTTGACCTGATATTATGAAATCTCTAATTTCTAGATTTGGGCACTTGATCTCTCTTCTGATCTTGATCCTCTGAGATTTGTTGTTTGATCATGTTCCTTATTCCTTGTGTTGTTCTAATCAACTTGATATGAAATAGATGCACTATTCCTCTAAGTCTTTCCTTCTTCACACTAAAATTTTTCTATATTCTCCCCATACACTACTGCCATCATCTTACCTAATTGATTATTCAACCTCCTTTTAAAGATTGTGAAGACTTAGGGTTAGGTATGGATCTATGATCCATATTGAATCTCAAATTCCCACTCATACCTTGCATTTTTTTCATTAGTTGCATGCCTTCTCCATTTTTCTGATTGGCTACATGCAAATCACATAGGGAATGTAAATGATTTGTCCTTATCCTTTTTCTTTTTTGAAATATCTCTCTGTCAACTCCAAAAATGGTTTACATATGAGTTTGTGAGGACACAAACTCATATGCTGATTTTGTGTAACTCAGCACATATTGGACTACTGGTGTTCAGCATATACTATCCTGGATTGCTCAACACCAACTATAATCTATCTTGCTCAGCACATATGTGATTCTGGTTCACTTGTCATATACTACATTCTAATTTTCTTTGCATCAACTGTGACTTTGCACCTATATATCACTTAGCACTTGTATATTGCGTTGCACCTAAAGTCACTCAACACCTATTAAAATACTAGCTTGGTACACACTGTGGCTTGGCATACATAGTATACTTGGGTTCAATATAAAAAATGATTAAGTGTGTTGACACTTAAATATCAAAAATGTCTAAGGACTAATAGTATGGCATACATAGTATACTTGGCTTCAATACAAAAAATGATTAAGCGTGTTGACCCTTAAATGCCAAAACTGTCTAAGGACTAATAGTATGTGTTGGCACATACTATCTTGGATTGCTTAGCACCAACTATAATCTATCTTGCTTGGTACATATGTGATTCTAGCTCACTCGGCATATACTACATTTTGATTTTCTTGGCATCAACTATGGCTCAATACTTATATATCACTCAGCACTTATATATTGCTTGGCACCTAAAGTCACTCGATACCTATTAAAATGCTAGCCTGATACACACTGTGGCTCAGCATACATAGTATACTTGCCTTCAATAAAAAAAATGATTAAGTGTGCTGACACTTAAATTTCAAAACTATCTAAGGACTAATAGTATGTGTTAACATATTAGTCAAGGTTTTTATTAGTGACACACACTTATTCATATTGTGAACCAAAAAATGAGCTTATTGTATAGTATACAGTGTTAACCAAGCATTTCAATGTTTCTCAAGTTCTATAGTTGCTACAAAGTCCTTTGAACAAATCCCAATGGTTACCAACAAGATTCCATTAGTGTGAAGAGTAGCAGTATAAATTGTGCATTTGAGTTTATGTCAAGTTTATCAATGGTTACTGAGCAGTTCAATGTTTATTGAGCTTGCAATGGAAGTGATGTGAATCCTATGTTAACTAAGTCATCTATTGTTAACCAATTGATTTAGTTTACACTGAGTTGCACGATATCTACCAAGTCACTAGTGCAGACTACTTTTGAGACTACTTGGAAGTGATCAGTATGGACCATGCTTCTACATCTACTTTTGCATGAAGATGTCAAGCTTTGATAGTGGATGTCAAGTATCATAACCTCACTGAGTCGCTCTTTTGAACTTGAGTGTCTTCATATGGGATGACTTTGTAATATTGGTGTTAACTTGTATGATGGTAGACTTTGTAATTATGCAATTCGATTGGTATATATACAAGGTATTGTATTATATCCAAGCATGTATAGTGTGTGAAATGCAAGAAATGAAATGTAACCAAACATATTCAGATAAAAGCAAATAGAGAGTGAATTGTGAAGACCATAATAGAATAAGGAGCAGCAAAGATATATCTATTGCAAAAAGGTGATCAATACACAAAAGGAAATCTCATTTAGAAAACCTAGTTATAGATTAGAGATCTATTGTTTCATCCTAATAGGTGAAGTAGTCAAAATCCTCTAACAAGGTAGACCTAATAATATTTCATAAATCTCTTTACTAAGTGCATACTTCATTGTATGTTTGTAAAACCTCTCACAAGGTGGACTTAATAGTCCTAATTGATTCTAATAGGGTAGATCATCAAAAGTGATCAATGCAAGCCTTAACTAGCCAACTTTATGCTGTAGTACTAAAGTTCGTCAATATCATCTCCACCCTAGTTTTACTTTCTATTTGGAAGTTTTCTAGGTCACCAATCTTTGTGTCAAAGTGTTATGGATGATTTCATGTTTTAGTTTCTCATCCATGCAATTAGATCAGATGTGTCAAGTTAATTACTATTTGGATTATTTGGTTAAGTACTAATATTATTAATGTTTTAGATGTTACTGATTCACCCCTACCCTCTTAGTAACTTAGCATAGTATTGAATATTTCCTACAATTAGTATCAGAGCTTTTTGGTTCTCAAGAGAAAGTTTGATAGCTTGAGAAAAGATCAAGGACATGGAGATATTCAAACTCAACAAAGCTATTGACAATGAGAAATTGGATCTAGAAATGACCATTGCCAAACTTCAGAACGCAAAGGAGCAACTTTCCTAATCTCTAAAAAGAAGAAAGGAACTTGCAAATCAAAAGAATGATGATCACTACATTGAAGAAAAAATTGAAGACCTTCACCCTTCAAGAAACTTAGATGAAGAAAATCATGTGATCAAAGAACCCCTAGAGAAGAATGGTTCAATACAAGAAGAAGTAAGGAAACTGAAAAGAGAGCAAGAAATCCAGTCAATAAGACAATGTAAAATTATGGAAGAGAAAGACAAGACAAAAGAAAAACTAGAAGGAAAATATTTTGAGATTCAACATCTATCCATCCAGTATACTAAATTCATCAATCAACTCACCAATGCAAATGAAGAAATCATGAATCTAAGATCAGAGAATGAAAGATTGCAGAATGATCTAAATTATGAAAGGAATATGAAATCCCAAATAGATATGAATTAGTTGAATGAGAAAAATCTCTACAAACAAAAGGGAAAACCAAGAATTGGATACAAAGAAGAAGGTGAATCCTCCAAACAAGGTACTAAAAAGAATCAAAGACCTACTTGCAATCACTATGGTAAGATAGGTCATACATCAAAATAAATGTTGGAGCAATGAGAAAAAAAAATTTAATGAAAAATGCTATAATTGAAATCAATATTTTCATAGGGCTAATGAATGCAAGGAGAAACCAAAATTTGAAGGAAATTGTCACAAATGTAACAAACATGGACACAAGGTATCAAAATGAAAAACTAAGCCATTCAACCCAACAGAGAAAATTATGAAAGCAATATTTGGTTGGGACTACAATACTTGGTGTAGATGTCATTACTATGGAGAATTTGGACAGATTGGTATGAATTGTGTTAAACATCATATGAGGAAAAGAGATACCACCAAAAGATGTTTTATTTGTATAGAACTTGGTCATCTTGCCAAAAATTACATTAATATAGGTAGAATTGAAGATGAGAAGAAGGGAAAAGCTAACAACATTTGTAAGCAGAGGAGGTAGCAATGGATTCTTAAGTCTACTAAGGATACTAGTCCAAGCAATGATGGTCAAGTCACTCAAGAATTTGGTGACTCTACCATTCCCAATTAAGTTCTCAAGAGAGAACTGGAACTAAGCTATCAAGATGACATCCAAATAAGTTCTATATGAAAGGTAAGAAAGATTCAAATTTTTATTTAGGATACAAAAGGATCACTAAAGAAGATCAATATTAGTTATCACCAAGTTACCTTCTCTACCAAGCAAGGTTAGGAGTAACAAGACACCTATGGTTACCAAGTTAAACAGACATCGCCAAATGATCAAAGTAGAATCGTGGATGACATACTATCAAGCATGATGTCAACCCATCTACCTTCGTACTGAGCATTAAAGGAAATTTTTAACAAAAAGGATGAAATCAAATTCATTTCTTACTATGAATTCTTAGAGCTATTGCAAAGAAGTGATTTTCTATGTGATCAAGTGACTTGAGAAAATTTCTAGCAAAGTTTTTCAAAATTATCTCAAGCTACCAAGCAATATGCCATCTTGTAATAGCAAGACAAAGAAAGGATCTGACATGTTATTTCAAAGAGTCGAATAAAAAGTGCCAGATTTCAAGCTCATGCCTACAGTTGCTGAAACCCTAGACCCAAGTGGAGCTCAATCACAAATCCCTCCCAAGGTACTTCTTGTTAGTGAAATTCACACTCTTTTTAAGTGTGCTATTCAAGAAATTGATACTCTAGAAATGGATGATGCCCTAGGTTAGTTATGTGTTTATGGAACCCTAAAACTTGAGCATCAACATCTACAAGCCAAGGGACTAACTCATATCCCTCATATGTCCTGAGAGTTTCAAATTAAATGGATTAGGTTTATCTTAAGCTAGGTGCATAATGGTCAATTGTGGTTAGAACAACCAATTCTAATAACAAAGAAAATTATTCATTGAATCAATGGCCTCGCCATGCTTACCAAGGCTAAAACCACAAAAACCCTAAGTTAGGTAGAGTTGGAGAAGAAAATCCTAGCTGAATGGGATGCCAATTTTATGAAAATTAGTATTGTTACAAATGCAGAGTCAAAGTTTGGCATTTATGTCATTGTCCATAGGATATATAGTTCAAACTACCTAAATAGTGTGTTGTGTGAAGTTGTTGATTTGGCATTTAAGGTAGTCAAGAATAATCTCTTTTTTGACCTTGGTGAGTTGTTGTTGAGACAGTTCAACAAAAAATATGGAAAGCATTAGAACATCCAAGAGCAACCTATGCAAATTTGGTTCACTATTAATATGTTTATTCTTCAATGTTCAAAAGTTCTTCCCATCCAAGGGCATTATTGGATGGAGAAAAGATGTGCATGTTCTATACCTGATAAATGAGTACATAGCAAAAATGGGTGAAAACTATGCCAACATCATGGACAACTAATTCAATGTATTCAAAGAGAAAATGAAAAATAGGTTCAAAATTCCTATGAAGTTAGTTGAGGACTACAAGGATGATGTGTGCTTCATGGTGGATAGTGATAAGGTATACATTGAGGTAGTAAAGCCTAGAATTATATGGGTGAAACCTCTTCCCTATGAGGTGAATATTGATGAGACAAGGGACATCATTGAAGCCCTTATCAATGAACTTGTTGATCCCAAGGCCCCTCATTTTGGTACTTATGATGAAGCTAAGGCTAGAATTGAGCTAGATATTAAGTTCCCTCAAGGAATTAATGAAGGGAAGAGAAGGATTGCAAAGATAAAATCTAGCACACCCCTCTTGTTAATCAAAGGTGAAGATGAACAAGGTGAAGAAGAAAAGGATGAAGAAGAATGTAAGGAGGAATCTTTGAAGAAGAAAGGTACGGTGATCATCGCCAAGCCACCTAAGCCATCTACTGCACTCTTCACAAGAAGGTCAAAGAAAAAGGCTAACAATGAAGGAAGTGATATCATGTTTAGCAAACCTCCATGCACCTTACAGGATAGATTCAAGGAACTTCAAGAAGGTGCAAGGATAAAAAACTTCAAGGCACTAAATTATGACACTAGGACTGAGGTAAAATAGAAATAGATTGAATATTTGATCATGGACAAGATGGATAAGTGGAAATACTCACCTAACCAAATGCTTCTTAGATTCCTAATTCACTAATGGAAAAAATAAAGCCAAGATGGGAACATGAAAAGCAAACAGTCAAAGACATATATAACCAAACCTTGAGGTAGCTATTACCAAGCATAACAGATGTTGAGGTGAAAGAATCACTGAAGAAGTATGAAGAGAAGATGACTCTCAAATTTAACACTTGTCTACTTCTAATGAAATGCATTGAACATATTACATGAGTACTTGGAAGAACATCTATCATCTTCAAAAACAAAGTGAACTTCCAATTGAAGTGAAGGATGATGATGATGAAGATGAAGATAATGATGAAGATGAAGATAATGATGAAGAAGAAACCTATATAGAGCCAACACATCTTGATAATGAAGAAGATGAAGAGGATAAGGAGGAAGAAGCTACTGATGAAGATAAGGAAAAAGAAGAGGAGACTAACCCTATCAAGATAGCTAAGGCAATTATTGCCTCACTTCCTCACTCTCTGGTTGAACCATTAACAACATCAAGCATGGGGACAACTTTAACAAGTTTTATTGTGACTACTATAGATACATTAGATGTCCAATCACTCTATGCCCTTGCTTAGAGCTATACATCATTGATAGAAGTAGCCTCTACTTCATCTACCAAGCTACAAACTCCTCCTCCTCCTCCTTCATCAAATGAGTTAACATTAGTTGTAGATACATCAATTACTTTAGTTTTGAATACATCAGTGGTAAGTACTCCAATTTTTTCTACTATAGTTTTGGGTTCTACAATTTTTACTTCTACAATTTTAGATTCCTCAAGAATTTTTGTAAGTATCCCCTCAGTCAGTAGAATACTAGTTATGACTGCAAGTCCAAGTATATCTACAATTATTTTTATTTTGGACATAAAGGCAATAAGTGTAAGGACAGTTGAGCTGAGAACAATTTTTTTGGGGAAAGGAAAAGATATAGAAGATGGTATCAATTTAGATGAGGAAATAGTTATCCCCAATTGGGATATCTACAAGCTTACCTCAGACCAAATGTAGACATTTGGTGAGATCCTCTAGAAAAATGCTAAGTAGCAAAGATTTAGAGAGGAGAGAGATGGAGAATATAAGATTATTGATGATGCCAAGAACATTTTGGCAGAGGCTATTAGAATTGAAATTGATTCTTCTCAACCTATTTTTTTTTAATTGGTTGAAGTAGTCAAAAAATTAAATGAGGATACTAATTAAATGAGGATACTAATAGTCAGGAGAAGGCTAAAAATAAATTTTATGCTAATCTCCAACTTTTTTAGAATTTTCCAACTCAACTTGGCCACCAATACTCAGGTTCCTCCTACCAAGATCTTCATTCGGCAAAGGAATCAGAGAAAAATTCCTACCACCTTTCTCAATTGTAAACACATTCCTAACACAATCGTGCATAGCCCTACAATCATACTGATAAGGTCTACCAAGCAATACATGACAACTATTCATATCCAGAATATCACACAACACTTGATCCTTATACTACCTAATCTAGAAATCAACAAGGCATTGCTCCCTCACTTCCAAAGCATGCTCAGCTTGTAACCAGCCAATCATATAAGGATAAGGATGTCTCATTTTCTTCAAACCAAGTTTTTGAACCATCTCTTCAGAAATAAGGTTATCAATACTACCACCATCCAAAATCACTTTGCAGACTTTACCACAAGACTTATAATGAGTTTTGAACAAACTAGTCCTCTAACAAGAATCCAATGTCCTCTCACCAACCAATACTCATCAAGCCAACAAACTATCTCCTTGCTCAGGCTGACTCTCCTAGACTTCAACCTCATTCACAATAGCATCTGTCCTACCAATTGAAAATTCAAAAGATCTATGCCCCTCTTGACCACACTTGAAACAATTACCTTTGAACCCACCTCCACTTGTCCTTCTCCTTAGTTCCATAGGTTTTGGTTCACCTTCTTCTTTTGGTTTAGCTTGTGTTGAACTATCCTGCTTCTCCTTCCCTCAAGAACTACCTTGATTCTTCCTCTTTAGGTTCTCCTCTTCTCTCAAAGCATACTGATAAGCATCCTCAACTGAAGAAATATTTAGCATACCAACCTTATCTTGAATATTGAATCTCAAATCATTAATATATCGTGCTACCTTCTCTTTTGACAATTCTTGATGCCCAGACCAAATAGTCAACTTGTAGAATTTTTCTGTATAATCTTTCACTGTAATATCCTTCTGCTTTAGATTTTGCAACCTCTTAAATAGCTCAAGTTCATAATCAATAGGAATGAGCTTAGCCTTCAACTTAGTCACCATCAATTTCCATCTAGTGATCTTCATTTCACCTTCCTCTTCTCTATCTCTTTGTAGTTCTTTCCACCAAAGAGCAACATGTCCCTTCACCTTAGTCTATGCCAACCTTACTCTTAGTGGATCCTCAATATCTTGAAGCTAAAAGTATTCTTCCAATTCACCAATCTAATCAATCAAGTCTTCAGGATTCAAAGTGCCTAAAAAATTAGAAACCTCCATCTTATGCTTTAGCTTCAACTGAGATCCAGGTCAAGCAAACTGACCAGCCCTAATTCCAATAGGTCTCTCCACATGATCAGATCTATCCTCACCACTAGATCCAATAACTTCAAAGTCTTCAAAAAATTACTCATAACTACCTTACACCACCCAAACCACTCACAATTTCAGCAATCATGTCACTCTTCATTGACGCTATCTCTGCTCTAACATTTTCAAACTCAGATATGATATCTGCTTTAACCTTCTCTAAAATTTGTTCTTCTACAGCATCAGTAAGATCATAAATTTCCCTAGGGTCCAATATTTTTGGAGGAATCTTCCAAATTTTAGCAAACCCTAAGCAAAAAATGCATGGATAGAATCTACCTCTTCAACCCAAGTCTTGGTACAAACTGCCTCAACTTCGGTGATCTATCCACACACTTAGGAACCACCTTCACTCTAATACCACCTGACATAATGCAAGGTAGGGAAGTTCCCAAAGGAGATTTCCTAGCCCCCAAATATAACCATGTAGTGGAAACACAACAACAAGAAGAAAAAATGCAAGATTTGATACCAAATCATAATAATATATTCATAAAATATAACTGATTACATGCAATGTGCCAAGTTGTAAGGCCTTCCCGGTGTAGACACCTAAATTTGATTACACTATTTTAGTAATCCTATTTAGTTATCTAAAAAGGCATTATTAATTAAATTTCTATTTAATTAATCCTTTGTCATCCCCTAGTTGATTAATTTAATTAATCATCTATAGTCCCAATTGATAAATCAAATAATCTATTATTTATCAATTAAATCCTTTTCTCCTATCTAATTCCAAAAATCCCCATTTATTAAATAAATCTATTTGATAAATGAAATCCTCAAATTCAAAAACTCCTAACCTATCTCTAATCCTCCATTTAGCCTAATCCACCCCATCCACCCATACTAACCAAGCTTAGCCACTAACTCACCCACCCTCATTAATGCCATCCAGTTGCACATCTCTAACATCCCTAAGCTAATCCTAAACCCAAGCCTAATCCACCCCCTAATGTTGTCACATTCCTTAAACAAGTTTAAGACTTTCCTAATCCAAACCAAAGTCTCCCCTCAAAAAACCCAACCACTAAGTCATGAGTGCTCTTACAAAACATAAAGACTCTTACAAGCCCACTCATGACTCTTACACCCATCTTCCACACTCTTCCCTCTTCCACACTCATTCCTCTTACATCCCTCTTACATACTCAACCCCACTCATCATGATTTTAACCAACCCTTTACCCTACCCTCTCACACTCATCCTCCTTGTGACAAGTGTCACCTTCCCATTGGTGCTAAACAACCACAATCCATGTGCTCCCCTTTGAGTGCATCTTAGCCGTCCTTAAGCCTTCATCCATCCTTGCATCTAAGCCCTCCATATCTCTACCCCTTAGCCTATAAATTGAATCCCATCCCAAGCCATTTCATCAACAATCTTTGAGCTAAAGTTACCATGCTATTTTGAGAACCAAAGCCATCAACCATACCCTTATAATGCCAAATTGAGAGTTCACAAAGCTACCAATTTGCCATTACCCATCTCCATTGAAGCAACTTTTGAGCATCTTGAGCATACATCCACAGCAAAAGGACACATCTACAGAATCAAGAAAGCATGGATTGTTTTCTCTTGTGAGGTTTGCACTTCTTGTTTGCTTTCTTTGTCTAAGCATATATGTGAATTTAGTTTTTGGTTTGTGAATGTTTACTTTATTTTTTAATGTTCTTTACACACTGATTCTGGTTCTACATTTTGGCACGCCTGATGGGACCCCACTATGGGTCATTTAATCATCTATTTTCATCTATATATCATTTTTCTAACCATCTAATGTTTGTTGTTGTTTGAGTGTGTTGTGAGGGTGTTTTGCTTGTTTTTGCAGGTTAAAGAACGCACTTAGGAAGAAGAAATACCATTAACAAAAAAATTTTTTTTTGCATTTTCAGCTTTTTTGGCGCAGTTTTGGCGTCTGCAACCTGTTCTATCTGCAAAAATTGACGTCTGTGAAAATCCGCGTCTGCGCAAATCGACATCTGCGAAACTTCGCGTCTGTGAAAATTGACGTTTGCTAAAATCCGCATTTGCGAAAATCGACATCTGCGAAAATTCGCGTCTGCAAAAATCGTCGTCTGCGAAAATCCGCATCTGCGCAAATCGGCGTCTCTACTTGTCACTTGTGTTCTGTGCTGCAAATCTATTTTGTCCTCTTCGTATTTTGACAGACTGTCTTCTCTGCTTGCTTGATAGACTGTCGTCTCTGCCTGCTTATGTTGCATTTCTGCTTTAAAATCTTTATTTCTGCACTTTGGAGCTAAAAAAAATAAAATAAATAAAAACAAAAAAAAAATGAGTATAAATCAAAATTTGACTTTTAGTGGTTCTGTAGGATTTAGACCATTTTAAGCATTTTTACGTGTAGAAAAAACAACAAAAAAAGTTAAAATTTTTTTTCCCATAGTTAAGCTCTCATTTTTGAAGATTTTGGCTAACTAACTAAATTGCTTTTTTTTTGTCTCATTGCAGGTTGGAGCACATATGGAACCACTAACCATGTTTCTTGCAGGTTTTCATGTTGCTAAAAAAATGAACTTGAATGTTTAACCATTTGTCTTTGAATGCATGTTGCTAAAAAAAAAAATGAACTTGAATGGTTAAACACATTTTTCATTGAATGAATGTTGCTCAAAAACACACTCTTGAATGTCATGGATTAAAATAAACTTTCTTTGGAATGCATGCTTAAAAAAAAAAAATCCAATCTTGAATGCCAAGGATCAATTAACCATTACAAATCTCTTTTTCACATGCAATCTAGGTAAAGTTTGATTTTTGGACATTTAAGAAACTTTGTTAAGTTAAAATACAAATTTACAAAAATCAATTTGAGTAGTTCCTTGGGCTTAAAAAAAACTCACACTCAATCTTGAATGCCTTAAAGAAAATTAATCGATACTTGACGTGGAGGGCCTCCGGGCGCACGAGTTTGCTTTTGTTGACCCTAAATCTTCTTATTGTTTGCATTCTTCGATCGATTTACTTTTGTTGGCGCTTCAAGTTGGAATTGAACATTGTCTCTTAAACATGAGTGCTTGCAAAGTCTAGATTAGCACACATAAGAGTCAGTTGGTAAAAGAACAAGCGTGTTTTTTAGCCCAAGGTCATCCGAGTCTTCTCTCCCCTTGTCGTCTTTCGAGGCCATCTTGGGTGCATAAGATTAGGATCCAAAACCTTGTTTCTTTTTAGGAGGCCTGCTTGGGGATTTCATCACCCCTTGGACGACCTCAACTCCAGTGCTCCAGCGGAGTATAAGAATCGGGAGGTGAATCGAAAGACACCTCTCTTGGGATCAAGATTTTGTCATTCGGGCTAAGCCTCAAGGAAATTTATACCCTTGAGAAGTGAAAGAGGAGAAGTGGGTTACCGCTCCTCTTAGCTGTGTGACATCCTTTTGGTCTCATCTATGAATTTGGGCCTCACGTACCTTGCATATATCGAGGACTCCCTAGCTAAACCAATTGTCAGCCTTGCAGAAAACCATCTAGGATGTTAATGTGTTTGGAGTGACTGATTGAAAAATTTGTAGAACATACACACTCCTTGGCACAAGTATCACATTCTGAGAACCACAAACTTCTATCTGGGTGTTCCTATCTATTGCTTGTTTTTATTTTACTTGTTGAATGAATGTTTGCCAAACTTGGTCAATCCTAGCTTAGGGCACACTTAGCGTAGTCACTGCCTATTTTGGAATTTGAACAAGTTGAAGCAAAATAACTGATATTTTTCCCAAAGCCAAGCAAATTCAGGAATTTATGTCAGAACAACCCAAACCCAAACAGAAGTTTCATAAGGTCAAACTCAAGCCATCTCTAGCATACCAAGAACTTTCAGCCAAGAGAAAAGAAATAACACCAAGCCCACGAATTTCCAAACTCCACAAAGCAGAGGAAAAAGCTACCGACGAAGCACTTCAAGAGGCCTGGTCAGAGTGCACCATCAAATTTAGCCAACATCCAGGAGTTAATCCTGCTTATGCCTTACCAACTAGGCATGATTTCTATGATTAGACACCCTTGTTTCTCCACATCTTCTTGGATAAGCTTCACTTTAGAGTCATCTTTGTAGAAAAGCCAGCCATCTTAGATTATCCCCTTAAGCATTATTAGCTCATCCATATCATTTAGAATCATACCATCTAGCCAGTAATCAAAATTCTGCATATCTAAGTTTTCAAAATTGTTGTCACCTTGCTAAAAGTTTGCCATTCCTAAAATCTTTCAAATCCACCAATCTCACCAAGGTTATCCCTTTGACATAGCTTTGTCTAGGGTAATCTAGCTTTGTCACTTGTTATCCCTCATCACCTTGAGCTAAAGGTTGGGATTCACAAGTGGTCAATCTCGTGTTCTTCCTAAAGGATCATCAATCTATCTTTAAGTTGACACAATCACCACCAAGCTTGCACATAGAAAAGCAGACCTTTTGTGCTTTGACAACATATCTTTGAAGTTAGAATCCCCAACCCAATCCTCCTTAGGTTTTTTCATATAGCTTTGCCTCAACCTAGGAAATCATTTGCATAGAAAAGCCTTCCCCCTTTTTGCATCCATCAGCATTATTGCATCTCATCCCTAGGAGCATTTTTCATGCCACCCATCACTCGCTTAGCCAAGAAGAAAGAAACAATGGAGCCCTATCATTTAGATCAAATAGCCTCAGCCCCCTTGAGCACCCAGCCATCCTTCAGCCCAGAGCCAGCTATGCCATCACCTACTGACATTGAAGCTTTCATGAACCAACCAGGAAATGCAGTATTGGTACACGCCATTATAGACAAAAACAAAGAGACAATCATGGCTAATTTTTGAAGGGACAATGTAGGAACCTTTGACTTTGGAAGACCCCCTCCATTATCAGATCCATCTCACCCATTGTTTGGGTAGCTGCCACCACCCATAGGCTCTTATGATCCAAATTATCCTCAATTTATTCCAAAAGAAGAGCCTCCAGCCAATCCATATGACCCAACAGACCCAAACATACCATCATCCACCCAAGTTGAAATCTCCATGCCGCAAGCCAACCCAGCCACCACCACTCCATCCTTGGTTCATACCTCTCCGTTCCAAACCCCCTTTACCCAAAACACCTCACCGTTCACCCCCTTCACTATTGCTGCTGCTCCCCAACCTAGCCTTCCCAATACACCCATCTCCCAAATTAGTGCTAACATCTTTGGCCAACCTCAACAATATACAATAGGGATGCCACCCATGGGGCCAAGTAATCAACCTTTCAACACCCCCAGCTTGTTCACCACAGCCCAAAGCACAATCCCATCATTTCCATTAGGTCTTGGGAGCTCAATACCACCAACCACAAATCCACAAGCTACTACCTTCACTCCACAAAGCTATCAAATCCCACAAGCTACTGCCAATCTTCTACCAAGCTCCCAAGTGACCCCAGCTCCCGTCACCACTATACCAAGCTTCCAAATCCAGCCACCAAGCTATCAAACCCCATCAATTCCATTCCCAAGCTTTCAATTCCCACCACCTCCACCACCAACTAATCCATTACCTCCTATTACCAACTACTTTTCAATGCCACTTCTAGGAGGTAATCCACCACCCCAACCAACCACCAATTATTTGCAGATACCATCCCGAATGGGGGCACAACCCACATATATTGGTCAAATCCCACAAGCCCCCCGATCCTTTCCCCAAGCCTCACAACCATCTTATACCTTACCTCCACAAAGCAATCCATTTATCCCACAGCCAGCTTATGTTCCTCAATCCAAACCTCAAATCCCATATCAACAGCAAGCCTCGCAGCACATGCAACAATATGCGCCACCTCCCCCTCAACAACCCGTCATCCACCATGAAGCTTCCCAAAAAATGTACAATCCCTATTAGTAAATCCCTCATAACCATCCATATTCAATGGCCCCATCCAACACATACCTACCTCAAGGCACTCCTACATTGGGGGCACCCCAACCATCACCTATCAATTCAGAGTGGGAGCAAATGAAGACAACTCTGAAAGCCATCCAAGAAGGGAATGATCCAAAGACATTCAAGTTTGAGAATGTGTGTCCTTACCCATTTTGCAGAGCCATTACCACAACACCATTTCCCAAACACTTTGAGGTACCTAAATTTGACAAATTCAGAGGAAAATGAGACCCTGTCACACATATCAAATAATTTTACATGCATTGCCAGGAGGTGGCATACAATGATGTCTTCCTCTTGCGCCTTTTTCCCAAAAGCTTGGCTGGACCAGCTCTTGAATGGTTTTATAGAATCCCCTATGGCACAATTAAAAACTTTGCTGAATTATCTGAGGCATTTGTAGCCCAATATGCCCATCTTGTTGAAACAGAGCTATCAATAGTTGATCTTGTCCACACCAAGCAAAAAGGTGGAGAAAGCCTTGCCAAATACCTACAAAGATGGCAAACCCTTACCACCCGCATATCCTGCACCTTGCCAGAATGCCATGTGGTGAAAATGTTTATTGATAATGCACATTCCAGCTTGGCTCACCACATGGCCATGAACTATTTGCAGACCTATAAGGATATCAAAGAGAAAGGAATGATCCTTGAGCAAGGACTCATCAAAGATGGTGTGGTAAAGATTTACAAAGAGGCCAACCAAAATCAATCACATTCCAATGAAAAGTCTAGGTATTGGAACAAAAACAAGCATGTTGCAACAGATGGGGTTACTGACACCAGACATGTGAATATCGTTGGTCCTTCTCAAAACTAGTCTAACCCACCATATCAAACAAACAACCAACAAGCTACCAATTACCAAAAATGAAATAACCAAAGCTATCAAAACCACAATACAAGACCCAACTTTCAAGGGTCTAACAATCAAGCTAATGCCATCAATGTAGCTACAGGGAAAAAGCCCAGATTCCAACCTGCACCTAGAAACTATACAACCCTTGGTGAGCCATTGGATGTTATTTTTGAGAAATTGGCTAAGGAAAACCTCATCAAATTTCCTCCTACCCAGCAAATTGATCAAAGCCAATCCAAAGCTACATGGTACAAGGACAATGAGTATTGCAAGTTCCATAGGGTAAACGGTCACACCACCCTCAGATGCATGAAACTGAAAGACTATGTGCAAGACCTCATTGATCGGAAGGAAATCCCTGTTGGTGCCCAAACCTCTCCCAATGCAGGCTTACAGATTTATCAAAATGCTTTTCCTCCACACAACAACCAAAATCTTGGAAAAGCACCTATCCAAAACAACACCACCAACCGCTAGCCAAACGACCAGCATGGGAAGAACAATGACCACACTTCATCCTATATAGACTATGGTAGCCTTATAGGTTTTATATCTGAGAAAGAGCCTTCTGTCAATGTTATCAATATCCAAGGACCAGACAATGAGTGTGTGGTCACCACTCAAAGAGTGCGATTTAACATCGCAGGCCCACCAATTTCATCAACACCATCAGCTCCATCAAAAAGTCGGTACAATATCTTGGAACACCTTGGGAACATGCCAACCCAAATATCCATTTTAGACCTTCTCTGCACTAGTCCTGTGTACAAAGACATCCTTGACAGTGCTCTCATAGAATCCCGTGTCCCTTCTAATATCAATGCTACTAATTTTTGTAAACTTGTTGGACACCTTTCATCCTCATGTGCCCTATTTTTCAAACCCACCGACATACCCGCGGTTGAGCCAGATCACACCCTTCCGCTTCACATAGCCATCATGGTATCCAATTTTTCCGTGAAAAGAGTAATGATAGATAATGGATCAGCCTTGAACATTTGCACCCTAAAATTCATAAAACAAGCTGGGTATACTGAGGCAGATATGATCAGTGAGGTTATCACCATCAAAGCTTATGACAACTTGGAAAGGACCACAGAAGGGACTATTTTGCTACCAATCAAGGTTGGGCCAGTCATTCAAGAGACAGTTTGCCATGTTGTTGATCTAAACCTACCATTTAACATCCTCCTCGGTCGCCCATGGATTCATGCTATGAAGGCCATTCCATCCACCTACCATCAGTGCATCAAATTTCCGCATCAAGGCACTGAGGTAACCATCCATGCCGATCTAGAACCCTTTGCTTACTGCAATGCGGTTGAAGCTTCATATACAAACCATTTCCCTGGAATAGACATTGGCACAGCCATCGCTAGCTCATCCCACACTTGTAATGACGCAAAAACCATCCTTGCCTCCACTATCTACTGTAAAGATCAACAACAAAGGATGTGGAGAATATAGTCTATCAGATGCATTTGCTGTCGGAGCAATCCCACTTGATCCACATACCCATGGACGACCAACATATCACAAAGCTAAGGAGATTTCACCTCCTCGATACAAACAGTTTGGCCCAACCACCTTTGTGTCCTCAAAAACCCCTCTTCATGAGGAGCTCACTCCAGATATCAACAATTGGCTACATAAGGATGCACCTCCAAGAAATCAAGCACGCCTTGATCACTTCAGCCAGAAGTATCCCCAACAACATAAGCTCGTCACTAAAAAATGGAACTATGAAGGAGGTGGACTAGGACCAGAAGAAAGGGGCATGCAATGTCCCATCGAAGCACATGATTGGAAAATAAAGTCAGGTCTTGGCTTTGGCATACCCACAACTGGGGGCACCAACGAGAATGGTCACGCTTTTTTGAACATCCACCGTGACCTTGTCAAAATTGAAGACATTCCTGAGGAAGTTGAAAAGAGAGCCTACGATGATATCCCAGACCAAATTTTCCTAGGAGACTCTGTTCTCCGAGAACTATCCATCCATCTCATTGACCTACCACTTGTTCATCCACAACTCATAGATTGGGACCAACCAAGTGTCATACATATTGATGAGTTTGCATCAGAGGAAGCACTTCTAAGATTCATGGGAGCTGAAACTCCTCATAAGAAGACAAAGCCAGATTCTGCCTACATCTACAAGCTAGATCCCAAGGGGTATTTTGGAGAAAATCCCCAACCTAGTTTCGATACACCCAAAACTAGAACTAAGGTAAATCTGGGACTAGCTAAGGCAGCGAAGAGAACCCCTCAGTAAGAAAATCCAGAGCCACAAGCAGAACATGAGGATTTAGTATTGCCTCCTCAAGATAATCGACCAGAGGTGTCTTCTATTCTAATAGAGGATACTAGAGAAGTCAACATTGGTTCTTCAAAGATCCCTAGAATTGTTCACATTGTTGCATCCCTATCACAAGACTAAGCTGACCTCCTCTTTGAGGTTTTATGAGAGAACATTGGCTAATTTGCATGGTCATATCAGGACATGCCAGGACTCGATCCAAAGCTTGTAGTTCATCATCTTGCAGTCAATCCAAAGATCAAGCCCGTCAGACAAAAGCTTAGGAAAATGCACCCCAAGGTGGCATTACTAGTCAAAACTGACCTAGAAAGAATGTTAGCTGCTAAGGTTATCTGACCTATTGACTACTCAGAATGGATCTCCAACATGGTCCCTGTCACTAAGCCTTCCGGTGACATCAGAATCTGTACTGATTTTAGAGATCTTAACAAATCTTGTCCAAAGGATGATTTTCCCTTGCCCAACATAGATATGATTGTAGATCTTACAGCTGGACATGAAATCCTGTCCGTTATGGATGGATTTTCTGGGTATAATCAGATCAAGATTGCAGAAGAGGATCAGCATAAGATAGCATTCACTACCCCCTGGGGAACCTTTTGCTACACCATGATGCCTTTTGGCCTAAAGAATGCTGGGGCTACCTATCAAAGAGCTATGACAGCCATTTTCCATGATCTTATCCATAGCATTTTGGAAGATTATGTGGACGATATCCTGGTCAAATCTCACACCTTCATGGATCATCTTGCTAACCTGGAAAAAGTCTTTGATAGGTTGGCCCAATATTATCTCATGCTAAATCCCAAGAAGTGTGTCTTTGGGGTCACATCTGGCAAGCTTCTAGGCTTCATAGTTTCTAAACGGGGTATAGAGATCGACCCCAAAAAGGTCAAGGCTATCTTAGACATGCCTCCTCCCCAGACACTGCGACAGCTTCGCTCTCTTCAGGGAAAACTTCAATCTGTCCGGCGCTTCATCTCCCAACTTGCAGATAAGTGTACACCATTTTCAAACTTGCTAAAGAAGAATGAGAACTTCAAGTGGGATCTTTTATGTCAGCGCAGCTTCGATCAACTCAAGCAGTATCTCACCAATCCCCCTATCTTGGTTCCACTAGTTCTTGGTCATCCCTTGATCTTGTATATATCAGCAAAACCTACTGCTCTAGGGGCACTTCTAGCACAACATGATGATTATAGCAGAGAGAGAGCCATCTACTATATCAGTAGAACCCTAGTTGGTTATGAACTCAATTACACTCCTATGGAAAAAGCTTGTTTGGTAGTTGTTTTCTCAACTCAAAAGCTTCGCCACTACATGCTAAGTCATACCATCCAACTAGTCTCCAAGATTGACCCTCTCAAGTATATGCTCTCCAGAATAGCACTTACAGGCCGTTTGGCCAAATGGGTTATGCTACTAAGTGAGTTTGACATCAAGTATGTGGACAGAAAGGCAATCAAAGGGCAAGCTATAGCAGATCACCTAGCTGATGCACCTCTAGTAGATGCATATCCTTTGCTCACAGAATTTCCAGATGAGCATATCTGCCTAATGGAAGAACAGCCCCCATGGAAGCTTTATTTTGATGGCTCATACACCTCTCATGGATCAGGGGCAGGAATGTTATTAGTTACACCTCAAGGAGATTACATTCCAAAAGCCTTCAAGCTACAATTCCCTAGCACCAACAATATAGCAGAATATGAAGCTCTTGTAGCAGGATTAAAGATAGCTACAGAATGGAATATCACTGAGTTACAAGTCTTTGGTGATTCCCAACTCATCATCAAACAAGTCTTAAATGAATATCAAACCAAAGATGAAAAGCTATTACCCTACAAAGAGCTAGTTGATCAGCTGACCCAGCATTTTACAAAGCTTCAATTTACACAAGTGCCTCGAATGCAGAACAAGGCAGCAAATGTCATGGCCACTATCGGCTCGCTCTTGGAAATTCCCCAAGAAGCTACGCAGTATGAGTTTTTAGTTGAGCAGCTCCTCACACCTGCCTATGCGAATGAGGATTCAAACCGTGTTTGTATCTTGGTTGGTCCCCAATCCCCTTGGTACCATGAAATTCACGCTTACCTTAACGATGGTATCATATCCCCTCACCTCACATGTACCCAATGCCAGAACCTCATTCGAAAATCATCCCGCTATGTTATCATAGCCAATACCCTATATCGTCGGGGTTATCACGATACTCTCTCTCGATGTTTAGATGAAAATGAGGCCGCGATGGCATTAAAAGAAGTACATTTTGGACTTTGTGGTGCCCACACAAGTGGTATTGTCCTAGCATGACAAATCCTTAGAGCAGGCTACTATTGGCCTACCATTGAAGAAGACTCTTGTGACTTTGTCAGAAAGTGTCCCATGTCAGCAGCATGCAAATCTTGTGCATGCTCCAGCACAGGATCTACAGCCTATTGCACCACCTTGGCCTTTCGCTTGTTGGGGCCTTGATCTAGTTGGAACTATCACCCCTCTCTCATCTGATGGACATAAATGGATAATAAAAGCTACAGACTATTTCACTAAGTGGGTGGAAGCAGTCCCCCTAGTCTCAGCTACAGGAGTTCAAGTCTCCAAGTTCATCTTGTACCACATTGTTTGTCGCTTTGGCATCCCATCCACCATCTTCACTGACCACGGAGGTAACTTTGAAAATCTCAACATGGAAGAATTATGCACTTCCCTCCACATCCATCACCGCTTTTCTAGCCCATATTTCCCACAAGGTAACGGCCAGGCAGAGGCAACTAATAAAACCCTCCTCAAAATCCTAAAGAAAGTTGTCAATGATTCCGGCCGTGATTGGCACCTTCAAATAAATCTGGCTCTATGGGCCTATCAAACTTCCTTCCGTACATCCACGGGCACAACTCCATACTCCCTAGTCTATGGTGCCAAAGCGTTATTACCTATAGAAGTTGAACTTCCCTTACTACGCATATCTTTGCGAGGGAAAATCTCAGATGAATAATACAGAGTAGCTCGACTCACCCAGCTAGATCTCTTAGACGAGAAGAGACAACAAGCCTATGACCATCTCACAGTCTATCAAACTCGTCTCAAAAGGAATTTCAACAAGAAGGTTCTCCCACGACACTTTCAGCCAGGTGACATGGTCCTCAAAGAAAATATGAAAGTCCAAGCAGATCGAGAAAAGAAAGGCAAGTTTGAACCTACATGGCTTGGTCCCTATGTGGTTACTGCCTCCTTTGGCTCTGGAGCCTATCAATTATTTACACTAGAAGGAGAACTCTTGAATGATCCCACTAACATCATTCATCTCAAGAAGTTCTATGCTTGAAGATCCTTGGTATACCCAGCTTTTGAAAAAATACAAAAAAAAAAATAGTAAAGAGAAATAAGCGTCCAATGGTGAAAACTTGGCAATTCAAGCACCTTGGATAGGTACCTTGGTGAAAACCTGGTAATTCAGGAGCCTTGTGTGCTAAAGACTAATCCATTATCTATCACTATCCTATCCTTCATCCATCCACCCACCATCCCATAAAACACCTGCTTGTTCCCTTGGTGTTCCAATCAAATATCCAAAATCTGATGGAGCTTGTCAATACCTCTTGTACAACTTGTAAATCTTGTACCAAAGCTTGTATTATACCTTGTAAATCTTGTACCATAGCTTGTATATATTCAAATCTTGTCCAAAGCTTGTACCATATTCCATCTTGTAAATGATCTTGTATCCTAGCTTGTATCCTATCACATGCACATTCAGAATCCCATTTTCCTTAAACTTTTCACAAACCATCTACCTATCCACCTATCAACTATTATAGACACCCCATCCTTCACAAACATTTCCATCTCACAAAAAACCAAAACATGAAAAAACTTGTACATTTGTAACATATCTTGGTCTGTCAGCTTGTACATCCTCTTTAGCTTAGTATCATTGTATCTATCCGGCTTTCGTGTTAGTTCATCCTTGGTCAACATCTTGCACACATCGCACACCTTGGTTAGATATTCCAATGCATCCTTTAGCTAGATCTCCTGTCACCAAAGTGTTATCCTTCTTAGTTCAACTTTCCAGACGCATCACTCATCTCGATCCATCAGCTTAGGTACTCTCTGATAGGTCCTTGCAGGATATAGCTTTCCTCATGTCTAATCTTGGTCCGTTAGTACCTCATCCTACCCATCTCGTTGGCAAACAGTTCTCTTTTGGATTTTCACTTTCTTTTGATTTGGGATCTTCCCTTTTGGGTCTTGAAATATCTTTTCCAAGCAATCTCCTTGTTCCCTCCTCAAGGTTGCCATGATCTTCCATATCATGGTATGCTGCAAATGGGGCAATTAGAGTGTAAGGTCTTGATCAGGTCTTTTTCTTGTTTTCTTTTTCTGCTTGTGGGTTACCTAGTATCGTTTCCACGCTGCTTCCTTTGGGATTCATGTGTGATACTAGGGCAATCCTTGTGTGTTTGTTTTGAGTCAGTTCGTCAGTCCTTTGGATAGTTGGTGAAAAGGCACTAATGTTCTTGGTAACCTTGGCAATTAACCATCAGTCCTATAGAAAATCTAGTGCTCAACTACATGGTGGTACTTCTCTTTGAAGTATCCCCCCGCTCCAAAAGCTTCAATGGTTTTCCTTCATCTCCATTATCCCCCATCCATATCCAGCATCCATCTCTCCTACCCCAGCTTATGCATCAGTATCTCTTTGAATCACTCCTCACGCTTAGCTTTAGGGATCCACAATCCTAGTCTTAGGGATCCACCAAGCCTCATCTTTCGAGATCCACAATCCTAGTCCTAGGGATTCCCGAAACCCATCTTCCGCCAATCTGACTCTTTGAAATCCTATTGCATCAGCTTTATCATTCTATCTCCCTACCGCAGATTCCTTTTATAGCGCTCCGCTCCTCCATCTCCCCCCCAATCCTGGAAAGTCTTAAGCTTGCTTTACTATTGTGCCTCTGATTTCCCTTTATCAATCTCCTGTAGTGAGAGTTTGAGCTAATTCAGCCCCTTCTCTTCGCCAACCTGCGTCTCAGCTCGTCTCAATTTCTTGTACTTTTCAAGAAGTCGTTGAGCCTCATTTCTCTCCCGATCGCCTTCTTGAGGGAGCATCATCTAAGTCTAGTCTCTCCTCTTCTTATCTGAGACTGGGGCAACCTTGTTGCTAAAACATCTTTCTCGTGTCATCTTCATTCAAACTTCTTTGAAATAGTGTTGTCTTAACACTATGTCAAAGAGGGGCAAAATGTAGACACCTAAATTTGATTACACTATTTTAGTAATCCTATTTAATTATCTAAAAAGGCATTATTAATTAAATTTCTATTTAATTAATCCTTTGTCATCCCCTAGTTGATTAATTTAATTAATCATCTATAGTCCCAATTGATAAATCAAATAATCTATTATTTATCAATTAAATCCTTTTCTCCTATCTAATTTCAAAAATCCCCATTTATTAAATAAATCTATTTGATAAATGAAATCCTCAAATTCAAAAACCCCTAACCTATCTCTAATCCTCCATTTAGCCTAATCCACCCCATCCACCCATACTAACCAAGCTTAGCCACTAACTCACCCACCCTCATTAATGCCATCCAGTTGCACATCTCTAACATCCCTAAGCTAATCCTAAACCCAAGCCTAATCCACCCCCTAATGTTGTCACATTCCTTAAACAAGTTTAAGACTTTCCTAATCCAAACCAAAGTCTCCCCTCAAAAAACCCAACCACTAAGTCATGAGTGCTCTTACAAAACATAAAGACTCTTACAAGCCCACTCATGACTCTTACACCCATCTTCCACACTCTTCCCTCTTCCACACTCATTCCTCTTACATCCCTCTTACATACTCAACCCCACTCATCATGATTTTAACCAACCCTTTACCCTACCCTCTCACACTCATCCTCCTTGTGACAAGTGTCACCTTCCCATTGGTGCTAAATAAGCACAATCCATGTGCTCCCCTTTGAGTGCATCTTAGCCCTCCTTAAACCTTCATCCATCCTTGCATCTAAGCCCTCCATATCTCTACCCCTTAGCCTATAAATTGAATCCCATCCCAAGACATTTCATCAAAAATCTTTGAGCTAAAGTTACCATGCTATTTTGAGAACCAAAGCCATCAACCATACCCTTATAATGCCAAATTGAGAGCTCACAAAGCTACCAATTTGCCATTACCCATCTCCATTGAAGCAACTTTTGAGCATCTTGAGCATACATCCATAGCAAAATGACACATCTACAGAATCAAGAAAGCATGGATTGTTTTCTCTTGTGAGGTTTGCACTTCTTGTTTGCTTTCTTTGTCTAAGCATATATGTGAATTTAGTTTTTAGTTTGTGAATGTTTACTTTATTTGTTAATGTTCTTTGCACACTGATTCTTGTTCTACACCCAGTTATGGCTAGATACAAAGAAAGTAATAGTTCTACAAGATCCCTCAAAATCCAAACCCAAGCCCTAGCTATTCCAGATCCATAGTTTAGTAGAAACCTCGAAAGAAGATCTCAACTTGAGCTTGCAAGCCCACCAAGCATTCTCCCTATTTTCCAAGCCACAGCTACTAACCCTTCTCAAAATTCACTCTCTCCAAGCTCCTCCTTTTCTCCACAATGGATGAATAATCATAAAGAATCCCCCCCCTCCCCTGCCCAACCCATAATTATACCAATCTAAGCCAAAAGTCAGCCTAGAACACAAATTAAATACAAAGACATAAATTAAATGCCACAAGTCGGTCTCCTACAACAATTAAATTCCCAAAATTGATGTCTTAGTAAAATTGTGATATCTCCTAGCTCCAAATGAATTAGAACTCAAGATTCAAATCATAGGTAGAAATCTAGGCCCTCTTCAATATTTGAAATTTTCATCCTTTAAATCATTGTGTAAAATTAGTTATATAGCTTGAAATAGACACCAAATTCCCAAACCATGCCAAGCAACCAAACACCATGTTGAGCTTCCAAACCATGCCAAGCTCCATAGACCATGCTGAGTTCCCTAGACCATGCTGAGTTCCATAGACCATGCCAAGCTTCCAAGACCATGCCAAGCTCCATAGACCATGTCAAGCTCCCTAGACCATGGTAAGCTCCATAGAACTTTAACCAAAATCCCTCTCAAACATATAGGATTGCAAGTGAACCCAAGATGCTCCTGCATCAGCAGATCACATGATAGAGCTATCTATAGAAGTATATATTGCCATTCATACATGCAAGATTGTGCAAGTAACTTGGGAAAAAACCTTGGCAATCATCCTCAAGGTACACTCTGAATTCTTATCTCATTCTGGTGTCTCTATGTAAATCAGATAGACTAAATCTTTGGTATTACTATCAAAAAGGGGAAGAGACACATACTATACTCTATAGTGTGTGTACATTATATTGTTTTTGGAGAGACACATGGTATGGGGGAGATATAAGTGTAAAAGTGTATACTTTGTGAATATAAGGTAATTGTAATAAGTTATAAAATTTGTGGGGGAGAATATGTGGAGGAGGAGTGTATAGCATGTATAGTAGGTTAGTATATATTCAAGTGTATAGACTCTATTAAGCTAGTATCATAGACAATTGAAGTATTCAAAAAATATTTTTGAATTCAGTTTTGATAAGTATTTTTGTCACTAATGCCAAAGGGGGAGATTATTGACATATTAGTCAAGTTTTTTATTAGTGACACACACTTATTTAGATTGTGAATAGCTACCAAGCTTATTGTATAGTATATAGTGTTAACAAAGAATTTTAGTGTTTCCCAAGTTCTATAGTTGCTACCGTGTCCTTTAGAAAAATCCCAATGGTTACCAAGTAGATTTAGTTAGTGTAAAGATTAGCAGTGTAAATCGTGCATTCCAATTTATGCCAAGTTTATTAGTGGTTACCGAGAACTTTACTATTTATCAAGATCATAGTGGGAGTGATGTGAATCTTGTGTTAATTGAGTCATCCAGTGTTAACCAAGCGATTTAGGATTTAGTTTACACTGAGTTGCATAGTATCTACTGAGTCACCAATGCAGATCAAGTTTGAGACTACTTGGAAGTGATCAGTATAGACCGTGCTTCTATGTTTATCAAGTGCATGGTGATGTTGAGATTTGACAATGGATGTTGAGTATTAGAACCTCATCAAGTCAATCTTCAGAACCTAAGTGTCTTCATATGGGCTGACTTGGTAATATTGGTGTTAACTTCTATGATGGTTGACTTTGTAATTATGTAATTGGATTGGTATATATACAATGTATTGTATCATATACAAGTGTGTATAGTGTGTGAAATACAAGGAATAAAATGTAACCTAACATTTTTAGATAAAAGAAGATAAAGAGTGAATTGTGAAGGCCATAACAAAATAAGGAGCAATTGAGACATATCTATCATAGAAAGGTGATCGGTACTCAAAAGGAAATCTCATTGAGAAAATCGAGTTGTAAATCAAAGATCTAATGTTTCATCCTAATAGGTGAAGCAATCAAAATCCTCTAGCAAGGTAGATGTAACAATCTTTCATAAATCTCTTTACCAAATTCATACTTTATTATATGTTTGTAAAACCTCTCACAAGGTGGACCTAGCAATTCTAATTGCTTCTAATAGGGCAGATCATTAGAAGTGATCAATGTAAGACTTAACTATCCAACTTTATACTATAGTACTAAAGTTTGTGGTTATCATCTGCACCCTAGTTTTACTTTCTATTTGGAAGGTTTCTAGGTCACCAATCTTTGTGTCAAAGTGTTATGTATGATTTCATGTTTTAGTTTCTCATGCATGCAATTGGATTAGATGTGTTAAGTTAATTACTATTTGAATTATTTGGTTAAGTGCTAATATTCTTAATGTTTAAGAAGTTATTGATTCATCCCTCCCCTCTTAGTAACTTAGCCTAGTCTTGAATATTTTCAACAGTATGGTGCATCATTACCAAATATTACACTATTTCCATCATAACAATTCAAGGTAATGAACTTACTTTTATCTCTAGTCATGTGATGTAAACACCCACTATCAATGATCCATCTATCATTCTTTGTCATACAAGAAACAAGTGTAGTTGTCTCATCTTCATTGCAACATACACCACTTCATCATCATGTTCATCAGACTTATCTCTTGTTTCCTCTTCAGTAATGTAGCAAGACTTCTTTCCTTTTTCTTTGTAATCCTCCTTGTCTTCTTCCCTAGACATCTAGTAGGAATATGACCAACCTCATTGCAAATGAAACACATTATAGGTAGCTTACCTTAAAAATTTCCTTGACCTCTATGAAATTTCCTTGCTAATAGTGCTTCAATTTGTTCTACATCCTCCTCATCTGTGTCACTATCACTAGACACATATTTTGTCTTTTTCTTCTTCTTCTTTTCATCAGGTTCCTTCAATGACAACTTAACTTTTAAATTAGATTCAATATTTTCTAGTTTGTAACTATCAAAGTTAGAAAGCTCAAAAGTAGTGATCCTACCTACTAGACCTTCAAGAGATAGAATATTCCTTGGTATACATCATAATTCTTGTATTGCAAAAACTCTAATAGCATATATAGGTAGTAGTGTTCATAAAACTTTTCTTAGTATAGTATCATCATCTATTTTACTAGTAGCTCCTCTTATTCCATTAACATCTTTTATCCTTGAGCAATATTTTCACCTTCTTGTATTCTCATATCATTAAACTTACCTCTAAGACTTTAAGCTTTGGCTCTTAGAACATTAATGTCTCCTCCATTGATAGTGATTAAGGCATTTCACATTTTCTTTACACTGTCAAGATTTTTGATATCATCAAATTTAGTGTAGCTTAGGGTAGAAGAAATCTCCAACATTTCCTAGTTTTTTTTCTTTCTTCTTTTTCATATCCTTAGTAGTTAGCGCTCTAGCAAGATCGACATGCTTAGTAGTGATGGTAGATTGTGCATGATCTCCAAGTCCCCCAAGGTGTAGCTTCATCAAAATTTTCCATGTAGGAAAGTTATCTCTATTAAGCTAGGGTACTTCTCTTTTTGACATCTTGATCTTTATGCTTCTAGTACCTTCAAACTACTCCTCTACCAAATTTTGGAATTCTTTAGAATAACTAGGGTGGGGGAGGATAAATAAGTAATTCAAGGGCCAGATGTATAAATATAAATTTTATCTCAGATTAGTGAACACATAAAACATTTATCATCATGCATGCATCCATAAGATTATGCAATCACTTAAAACTTGTAGGTTACTATCAAATCAATTTGAAAAAATGTAAACATGTAACATAACAAATTCAGAAACACATTTGATACACTGATTTACATGGAAACCCAATTTGGGAAAAACCACTAGTAATATGCTACTCTTTTTCACTCCTTTGAACTGATACCCTAAAAAAGGAAAAACCTATTAATTTTTACAATACACATTGTTAAATGTGACCCTATTAAAGGATTTTAATCATCCTGTTAGGAGTGAGCCTTGTTAGATGATGCATGAGTATCCTAGGCTTGCTTGCAATCCCACATGTTTAGAGGGATTTTTGTTAAGTATTGGGGAGGATCAAGCTTGGATTTGGGTGGAGCTATTCTTTCATGTTTAGGGATGTGTTGGAGACACATTGGGGAACCTTTAATCATGATTTCATTGAGATTGGATGGATTCAGTTGAAGTCTAAACTATTTTTTAACCTTGCTACTGGAACTATGTTTGTTTGGTTTCTTGGTGCCTTTTGTAGGCTATATAAATAATATTTCACAATGAATGAGAGGTTGAAAAAATTATGGATTGAAGAGAGCCTATATTTCTATCTATTTTCCAAGGATAAATTCCTAATTCCTCATAAGTTGGGAGATATGGAAATTCTCCTAGATTATCAATTTCTAACAGTTTGGGTGACAATTTTATGTGCTTGACTTTTAGGATGGATGCACACTTTTACTAGTGAATTATAATTTGCACATTTAAATGGTTGTATAAGAGATAAAATTATACCTTTTTTTCAAAGCATGAGTTACAATTCAATAAAAGCTATGATATATCATGATTTTTCTTAGATATCAATTTTTGGACATTTAATTGTTGTTGCAAGCCAACTTGTGGCATTTAATTTATGTATGGGTATTTAATTTGTGTTCTAGGCTGACTTTCAGCTTAGGTCAGTATAATTAGGGGTCTTGTGGATTCTTTTAGTTAGGGATGGAATGAAGGATAGATGAAAATTTGAAGAGCTAAAGCTACGGCTTAGGAACTAGAGGATTGCTTGGTGGACCTGAGGGTACAAATGTGGATTCTTCTTGGTGTTCTTTTCCAATTGTGTATATGGGCTAGCTAGGATTGTGTTTGGTTTGGATATTGAGGGATGCTCTAGAACTAATTTTTTAATTGTTTTTTGTATTTGGCCCTAACCTAGAAGGCCTTACAACTATGAATATTCCATGTAATTAGTTATATTTTATTAACAAATTATTGTAATTTGGTATTAGATCTTCAATTTTTTAGTCTTTGTTGTTGTGTTTCCATTGCATGGTTATTTAATAGGGGCTAGGAAATCTCCTTTGGGGATTCTTCATACCCTGTATTGCATCAGATGGTATCAGAGCAAAGGTTGTTCTTGAGTTTGTTCACGGATCATCAAAGCGGAGGTAGTTTACACTAGGATCTATAAAGAAGGTTGATCTTGTGGCTGATTGATCTTCTAGATTGGTGGATTTTTTTCTTAGGGTTTTCTAAAATTTTGGAAGATGCCTCCAAGAATATTGGACCCTAGGGAAATCGATGATCTTAGTGATGTTGTAGAAGAATGGATCTTAGATAAGGTTAAAGAAGATTTTAGATCTGAGATGGAGTAGGTTAAAGCTAGTTTCAGAGCTCAAATAGAATTAATGAAGAGTGACATGGTTTCTAAAATTGTAAGTTCTTTAGGTGGAATACCTAGGCATGTCAGTATTGAAGGTAGTTAGGAGGAATTTGTTAAAGACTTTGAAGTTGCTAGATTGAGTAGTGAGGACAAAATTGATCTTGTAGAGAGACCTATTAGAATTAGGGTTGGTTAGTTTTCTCGACCTGGATATCAATTGAAGCTGAAGCATAAGATGGAGGTTTCTAATTTCTTGGGTACTTCTTATCTTGAAGATCTGATTGATTGGATTGGTGAATTGGAGGACTACTTTGAGCTTGAGAATATTGAGGATCCACTTAGAGTAAGGTTGACACAAACTAACTGAAGGGACATGCTGCTCTTTGTTGGAAAGAAATACAAAGAGATAGAGAAGAGGAGGATGAAATGAAGGTCACTAGATGGAGTTTGATGGTGACTAAGTTGAAGGATAAGTTCATTCCTACTAATTATGAACTTGAGTTGTTTAATAGGTTGTAGGATCTTAAACAGAAGGATATGACTATGAAAGGTTATACAAAGGAGTTCTACAAGTTGAATATTTAGTCTAGGCATAGAGAATTATCAAAAGAGAAGGTAGCATAGTACATTAATGGTTTAAGATTCAATATTTAGGATGAGGTTGGTATGCTAAATATTTCTTTAGTTGAGGATTCTTATCAATATGCTTTGAGAGTAGAGGAGAAGATAAAGAGGAAGAATCAAGGTAGTTCCTGAGAGAAGGAAAAGAAAGATAGTTTGGCACAAGCTAAGTTGAAAGTAGAAGGTGAACCAAAACCTGTTGAATAGAAACAAAGGATAGGTCGAGGTGGGTTCAGAGGTAATTGTTTCAAGTGTGTCCAAGAAGACCATAGATCTTTTGAATGTCTAATTGGGACGACAACTACTGTTATGAATGAGGTTGTAGTCAAAGATAGTCAGCCTGAGCAAGGAGAAATTTTGTTGGCTCAATGACTGTTGGTTGGTGAGAGGACACTAGATTCCTATCAAAGAACTAGTTCTTTTAGGACTTCTTGTAAGTTTGGTGATAAAATCTGCAAGGTGATTGTAGATGGTGGTAGTACTAATAACCTTTTTGTGGAGGAGATGGTTTAGAAACTTGTTTTCGAGGGAATGAGACATCCTTATCCTTATAGGATTGGTTGGTTGCAAGGTAAGCATGCTTTGGAAGTGAGGGAGCAATGCCTTGTTGATTTCTAGATTGGTTAGTATAAGGATCAAGTGTTGTGTGATATTATGTATATGAATAGTTGTCATATGTTACTTGGCAAACTTTGGAAGTATAATTGCAAGGTTGTGCATGATTGTGTTAGGAATGTGTTTACTATTGAGAAAGGTGGTTGGAAGTTTTAACTTGCTTCCTTTGTAGAATAAAGAGCTCGGTAGGAGGAACCTGATTATTTGTAGCTAAGTTGAGTTGATAGATTCTGAGAAGGTCAAAGATTAGCATGGAAAGTAGACCTATAGAACACCTATGGTGGATGTGAAGAAGAAAAAAAAACAAGGGAAAGAGTGTGCAAGTTGAAGACTTGGAGGACATGTATCTCAAGAACCAATTTGGGATTTATTTCCTAAATCCTATGAGATTTTCTTCAAGTTACTAGAACATCTTTTTGAACTTGGGGTGTCTGATGCAGGAGCATTCTAGGCTTGCTTGCAATCCTGCATGTTTAGAGGGATTTTAGTCAAGTATTAGGCAGCATCAAGCTTGGATTTTGGTGGAGCTATGATTTCATGGTTAGGGATGTGTTGGAGACACATTGGATAACCTTTCCTAATGATTTCATAGAGATTGGATGGATTGAGTTGACGTTTGAACTTTTTATTTTACCTTGCTGGTGGAACTTTGTTTTTCTAGTTTTTGGGTGTCTTTTGCAGGCCATATAACTAATTTTTCACAATGAAAAAGAGGCTATTAACTTCAATGATTGAATAGGACCTAGATTAATATCTATGTTCCAAGGCTCAAGTCCTAATTCCTCATTAGTTGGGAGATATGGCAATTCTCCTAGAGTATCAATTTTTGGCAGTTTGTGTGACATTTTTTTGTTCTTGACATTTAGGATGGATGCACACTTATCCTTGATGAATCATCATTTGTGAATTTAAATGGTTTTAGAGGACCTAAATTTCTACATTTTATTCAAATCATGAGTTATAATTCAATTAGAGCTATGAGATATCACAATTTTTCTCGAATATTGATTTTTGGACATTTAATTACTGTGTGTAGGCTGACTTGTGGCATTTAATTTATGTATGGGCATTTAATTTGTGTTCTAGGCTGACTTGTGGCTTAGATTAGTATAATTAGGGGCATTTTGGAGTATTTTAGTCATTTTTTAGTGAGGGATGGAATGAAGGATAGATGCAAATTTGAAGTGCTAGAGTTGCAGCTTAGGACATAGAGGATTGCTTGGTGGACCTAAGGGTACAATTGTGGATTCTTCTTGGTGTTCTGATTTAGTTGTGTATCTAGGATAGCTGGAATTATGTTTGGGTTGGATCTTGAGGGATCTTGTAGAACTAATTTTTTAATTATTATTTGTATTTGGCAGTAACCTAGAAGGCCTTACAACCAGCCATATTGCATGTAATCAGTTACATTTTATGAACAAATTATTGTAATTTGGTATTAGATCTTGAATTTTTTCTTCTTTGTTGTTGTGTTTCTTCTATGTGTTTATTTTCTAGGGGCTACATAATCTCCTTTGGGGATTCTCCCTAACCTACACTACATCATTAGAGGATTTTAGACCATTCAATTGAAATGTCACCTAGTTAAAGGATTTACAAATGACTATTAGGTCAACTTTAATCCAAAGGATTTACCCTAGATTGATACAATTATTAGAGATTAATAGTAAGCTTGATCTAATAAAAACTTACAACTTCATTTTTAGATTACAAATGTCTATTTTAGTCTTCCATTATGCTTGGCTTTCACACATTTCAGTTCTGATAACATGTTCATCCTTCAAGCATTCATACCCTTAAGCATCCTTGCTTAACATTTCAATGCAAACTCTTCAGTTAGGTCACCTGATGAAGTAATACCCCTTAAATCCTTGTCCTCTTTAGGTCCTCATACATGAGAAACCTTATTTCTAACTAGCCATCCCTATAAATAGAGAATTAATATCTTTTCTTGTTCATTCTCCATGATCCAATTTAGGGTTAGGATAGATTACGTAGGATTCAATGAATCTACCCCTAATTCCATATCACTTCTAGAAACTTCTCCTTCAATCCTCTTTGAATTTTCCTCAAAATAGTTTACCATGAATTTTGTACCACCAGGTCATTAATCTTATCTTTGAAGTGGTTCACACAATGCAAGAAAACAAACTTGATGGCTTAGATCCATCAAATTCACTATCTTTCTACTAATGGTGGCACTTGGCATTAACTTTCTTTTAATTCTTGGCACATACTAAATTTCTCAATATCCACTCAAAAATCACTCAGCATGAACTAAAGTTTACTAATGCTTGACATCAACTAAACTTTACTCAACATCCACTATTTTTCTCGACGTTCACTAAAATGAACTTTTACTTAGCTCCAACTAATTTTCTACTCAACTTGCACTGGCTTTACTCGACACCTACTATCCATTTAGTTAAGCTTGGTAGAAAAACTTAGTTTAACTTGTTGTTCTAAACTTGCTTAGTGTAACCAACCTTTGAAACCTTAAGTAGATAATCAATGCACTAGATATCACTTTCTTAGTTGATTCTTGTACTCCTTTGTGTATCATAACTCAACCTTTCTTCTAGGTGGTTTTGTTACATCTTTTTTATCAAATCCTCTTCATCAACAAAACAAGTGATTATACTTAAACCATATAAGCATTTTTCATACCATAAAAAGGTAGGTTTGACATCAGTGAGAAAATAATGATTGAAACACATTTATCATGTTTGTATCAATTTGCTTTCAACAATCTCCTTCTTCAACATGGCCCTTTCCTGTATCTTTAAGGTCTAACTGAAATGATGATGATGATGATGAAGATCTATGAGAAGTAGAAGGAATATGAATGTTTCTCTTCTAAAGAAGAGCTATCAAATCTAAAACCTATTTTGCATAGCCATCTAACTTCTTCTCATAGCAATGTGACTCATCATGGTTAGGCTTATTACAATAAGCACACTTTAGTCTTTATAGCTTTGGTTTATCCCCCTTAGGAGGAGGTGGCCCTAATAAACTATGAGCTTTAGAATCAATCTAAGACTCTATAGAATGAGATTTTTGTGTCTTCTCCTTCATCCCTCAAGATGGCCAAGCTACAAATGTATAAGTCTATTAGCTTGTGATAGAATCCAACTAAGAGAGCTTAGCTAGCTCTAGAGTCAAATGATAACAAAAAATATCAAAGAATGGCATGGTAAATCTATTACCTAAATCATATTTAGTGGAATAGAAGGTAGAATTAAAAACCTAAAAGTTTCCACGAAGCTTGGAAAGAATTAGGTAGACGCACTTAGTATCAGTCTTGGTCTTCACACAACCCTATATTAAAAATATCTATTGATTGAACTTCATCAAGAAGTCCTCAATTGAAGGAAAATAATCCAATACAAGAGAGGTAATATTTTCCTCAATCTAAAGTTACTTGAGCTCATTCATTGTACCAAACAAGACTTCAAGCTTGGCCAACATAGCTAGATGGGTATTGTACCAATCAAGATGAAACTATAGACTGCCAGATACCTATAAAGAAATTAATCCAATTACCTCATTCATCTTGTTCCTATATTGCATGACCTAAATATTCCTTTGTAAAATTGGTTGTACTAAATTAAAACAAGACCAAAACCCTTTTTATTAGAGAAGTTGTGTCATCAAGGTCTTCCATGTGTGATACTTATGAGAGGTTAGAAGTTCTAGCTAACAAGAAGAGGTGTCAACCATTGTTTTATAAGGTGTCAAATTATTTTTTAATGAAGTTATGGTTTACATAAGTAAATAACAAAAATAATATGATAAAAAACTCCCCACAATGAAAAAAAATGAACCCCAACTATTAGAAGGGCATAAATGAGAGAAGAGAAAAAATGATTTAGAAATGAATCACAATTACCTAGTACAAAATACTAGTGAGAAGAAAAAGAATCTAGAAAGTCATCAAGAAGTACTTTTTGGGGCTTTTTTTCGATTGAAAAAAGGAGCTATAATGAATAAGTTATGCCCCAAAGAAGATAAAATTTTTCAATAGACTTCAATTGTAAAAAATAGCTACCAAACTAGAGAAAAATCCAAAAAATAATTGCTCTTTTGTCTCCATCTCATAACTAGCTTTCTAGAAATATCTATTGTATTAGTCTTTTGTATTGGAAATAACAATGAGAAAGTAAACTCTGAGAGGGGGATGAGTCAGCACTTCAAAAAATTAACCATAAAACATTCAACACACATCCATCTTACAATTTAGCATGTAAACTGAAATAGCTAACTACACATGTTCATCCATAGCATGACACAAATAATACATATATACCAAGAAATTTGTTACCTAGAAACCCTCCAATGAGAAGGTAAAATTGGGGTGGGGCTGACACCCACAAGTCTTCACTATTGCATCTGTGTTAGAGTTTTAGGTGACTCTACAACACCCCCAGGATCAAATGAAAGACCAAGAAAACTTCCACAAGAGATTGGTAAGACATTTGCATGAAGATGAAAGAATGCTATTATTGATAATGGCCTTGATTGACATCCAATCGATTGATTTAATATGTACATAATAGGCCTCCTTATATAAGAGAGGTGATAAGAGACAATGATAAGGAGAAGATAAGCTATCACCCACATAAGATGGAATCACATGTCCACCAAAGGTGGATCATCCTTCATTATGCAATGACATATGTGCGATGATGAGGATGATAATGTGATATATGCACTAAAGGTGGAATGAGATAACAACTATGACCACCTAGAGTGGAATTCTCCTACACCATGTGTTTAATTTAGGTGCAAACACCTAAGTTTCTCAATCACAAACTACTATGCAATGAATTATCCTAAGTAAGCTTAAGTAAGTGTAATTAGTGAATATTTAATTACACCAACACCCCCCCTTAAGTGAAACTTAGGGGAATGCACTTAAAATCACAATGCAAGATGGGTCCTAGGTACTAGGCCATTTTAGGTACCCATGTTCAATATGCAATGCAATACATGAAATGTAATCTCTCATAAAGTGGAGAAAGAGAGAAAACCTCATGGGAAAAACCCTCCTCCAAAAAGATAGATGAAAACAAGATGCATGGATGGATGGAGTACTCAAGGCCCCCCAAAAATTGCATACATCATTTATATACAAAGAATGATTCCCCCATAGGAAGGAAATAAGGAGACATGATATCCCCCCATAATGAAGAAGCTCCAATGTAGATGAAGAGTACTTGTAAGAAAAATATAATCCAATGCCTACAAGAAACATGTCTCTCCCTAGGAAGAGATAAATACATCAAATAATGGAGAATCCACTCCATGTAAAAAGTGAGGAAGGAGGAATAAGGTCTCCATGTATGCATCTCTAAAGACTAAATAGGTGTCTCCATGCTCAAATATTTTGTCACACCATCAAGCTGACCTATGAGATGTGAAAAACTAGGAGAACATGAAGAGTTGGGAAATCCAATCTCCAAAGAAGGTGAATAAGTATCTCAAAGAGAAACCTCCTCAAATATATTAACCAAATCTACATTATGAAACTCATCTGAAAGAGCATCTAGGAATTCATCCTATACTACAAGATCTAAAGCATAAAGATCATCTTGCTAAATAGTAGAACTCATGTCTAAAGAAGTAGGAGGTGGAGGAGTAGGAAGTTAAAACTTGTCTCAAGAACAAAATGATTCAAGTGTCCAATGTTCTCCTCACATAAATTATTCACCCTTGATAAAGGGTTAGGTACATCATGAATGCCATCATCATTATCAACAAAATGTGAAAAAGAATACAAGCATGATTTATAATCAAAAACTCCCATAGCTATTACATCTATAGTCTCCATGTCCCTAATATAGACATAATCAGGAATCAACTCAACAATTTTACCTTGTGTGCCATGAGTAATTTGGTAAATGGAAAGGAGATTAGTGGTTAAGGGTGGTACACAAAGAAAATAATTAAATGTACCCTATCACATAGGAATAGAACCTTTCCCTAAAACATTCATGTATGTATTATTACCCATCAATATAGGTCAAGAACTACAAGGCTCAATAGAAGAAAACATATCCATAGAAGATGCAATATGATGTAATGCACCTGAGTCAAGAAGACATTTACCTTGCTTAGCATGTGTGGAAGAAATGAGTGCTTGTCCTTTGCCTTTGGATCATGATGTAGATGTAGTAGCTGCTTGATATTAAGAAGAAGGACAAGACATTGATAAGGGGAACTGGATATTATTCTTTTGAAGAATGTGAGTAAGCTCATCAATCTTCTTATAAAAACATTTATGATCGTCATGTCCTAACTTTTTGCAATAAGCACATTTATCTCTCTTTCTTCTAGATGTTTCCTCTTTTGAAGAGGACTTTGATTCAAAATTATGTTGTGAAAGAGATTTATCACCATTTCCATGTTGCTTAGGATCCTTGTGTTGTTTGTTTCCCTTTCCTTTGGGAGCCTTTGGAGAGGAGTCATTTGCAACCAATGTTTGATGCTTTAAAGGCTTCAATTGACCCATGTGTGCTAACTTTTCTTGTTTTGTTGTGAGCTATGCTACAAATTCATCAAGAGAAGGCATTTTTTATGCACTACCAAGAGAATCCATAGTAGCATAGAATGTGGAAACAAATATTGAATATTTAGGACCTAGCTTGGAAAGAATATATAATATCAATCGCTCATCATCTTTAGTAATGCCACAATTAGAAAGATCCAATCTAATGAAATTGAACTTAGAGGAAAAATCTTGAGTATTGTCAAAATCACATGGACTTAGACCTATAAGCTCATTCTCCAATTTAAATTTTCTTATTCTATTAGGTTTACCAAAGATTCCTTCCAATGTAGTCTAGGCATCATGAGGATGTGTGTAGGATGCAATATGATATAAAAAATCATTGGAGATGGTAGATCTAAGAGAGCCAAGTGCTTTATACCTTCTATGAAACCATTTCCTTCTTTATGCAACACTTGTAGTTGGTTCTAGATCCTATCCAAGAATCATTCTAAGCAATCAAATACTCATCAACTAATTAGTAATTGTATGTTTCCATTCATGATAGTTATATGGAGTGATTAATGAAACTTTAAAAAAATCTATAATGAAATCAATTGATAACTCCTTCAAATTACTGATTCAATTAAGAAAATTGAAATCCGAGTATTCACCAAGTGCAAATATAGCTAAAAGAGACCTATTTCTAAAAGTGATATGCCCACTCCAAATCACTAAAATCTAATTAGATCTAGAAAGTAGAGGAAAAATCATGCACTTTCAAAAAAATTGCACCAAAAAATGTTACTGAATGTGCCCAAATAGAGCCTTGAAAGTTGAAAAAAATGGGATTTGTGATTTTTAGAAAAATATAGAGATAGAGATTCAAAATCACCTACAACATTATGTAGATTCTAAAATTCTACCCCAAAACAAAAGAAATTGCTTTGAAAAAGGAGTTCGTATAAGGAAAACATCAATGTTTGAAAATTACCTCCAAAATTTTTTTTTCTAAATTGCTACCACCGCACCTTCAAAAATCAAATGGCTATAGATTTGGCCTCAACTGTCTAATTTGGATGAAAACAAAATCAATTTAAGGGTTTATAGACCTCCTCTATATGATGCAAACCTTTGATCTACACCAGCAAGCTCTAATTTTTGCCTGCAATAGAAGGTCATAAAATATGAATCCCAAAATCTCCTCCAAATTGTGATGTCAAAATTGCCAAATGCTGAACCAATAATGAGTCAAGTCAATATTTCACTTCTTGAGAAGAATTCTTCATGCCATGAGAGCTCTGATACCATGTTAGAGTTTTAGGTGACTCTACAACACCCCTATGATCAAATGATAGACCAAGAAAACTTTCACAAGAGATTGGCAACATAATTGCATGAAGATGCAAGAATTCTATTATTGATAATGGACTTGATTGACATCTGATGGATTGATTTAAAATGTACATAATAGGCCTCCTTATATAGGAGAGGTGATAAGAGACAATGATAAGGAGAAGATAAGCTATCACCCACACAAGATGGAATCACATGTCCACCAAAGGTGGATCATCCTCCATTATGCAATGAAGTATGTGCAATGATAAGGATGGTAATATGATATGTGCACTATAGGTGGAATGAGATAACAACTATGACCACCTAGAGTGGAATTCTCCTACACCATGTGTTTAATTGAGGTGCAAACTCCTAAGTGTCTCAATCACAAACTACTATGCAATGCATTATCCTAAGTAAGCTTAAGTAAGTGTAATTAGTGAATATTTAATTACACCAACAATCTATAAAGTGTAGCTAATTAAGGTTACAAGAGTTTTGACTATAAACTATGATCTAGCCTATGAAAGTTCTTCCCTATTAAAGGCTCACAAGACTATTAGGTTTCACCCTATTAAAGGATTTAAACACACTGCTAAAACTGTGCCTTGTTAGAGGACTCAAACTTGCAATAAAGAAAGCACTTAGTTAAGAGATTTACACAAGTTTGTTAAGGCTACTCTGTTATGAGATGTTTTCTACATCACCTATTAGAATAATTCAGCACCATGATCCTTTAGTTAGCACTCTATTGCTAGATGTCAGATCTTCTATTTCCTTATGTATACTCAATCCTTTTGATTAGACATGTCTCCTCTATCCTCTCTCTATTTCCTCTTTGTTCTCTAACTGATTATGCAATTCATAACCTTATCCTAACCTCCATAGATATCATGAATTCCCTCTTTGCACTTAGCATTCATCTCTCTTGCATCAAATTCTCTTTCTTCACACATACAAACTATTTATGGTTAGTCTCCTTAAGTAAACATAAGTGGGCTAGGTTTAGGTAGGAATCAATAGCTGAGGTTGTTAACATTATAGTCAAGTTTTATATTAGTCACACACACACACACACACACACACACACACACTTAATTAGATGGTTAGTAGCTATCGAGCTTATCTTGCAATCTACAATGCTAACCAAGTAATTCAAGTTATACTAAGTTCTACTATTGCTACTGAGTTCTAGGAACAATATCTAGTTTGCACTAAGTAGTATCTACCAAGTTAATGATTAGAAGTGTAAATTGATTTTCATAGTGTTTATGAGTTTCTTAGTACAAATTGAGTTTTCTAGTGTTTTACCAAGTTTGCAGCTTCAATAATGTGAATCTAGTGTTGACCAAGATATGCAATGTCAACCAAGTAATTTAGTTTATATTGAGCTTGCAGTGATAGTGTTAACCAAGCTATGCAGTGTCAACCAAGTGATTCAGTTTATATGTTAAGTTTCATAGTGTTCATTGAGTCACCAGTGAAAGCTGAGTTTAGACTACTTGGAAGTGATTACTATGAGCTAAGCTTCTACATCTACTGAGTGCATGATGATGCCAAGCATTGACAATAATTTTTGAGTGTTAGAACCTCACCGAGTTTGTCTTTAGAACCCAAGTACTTGCAATTGGGCTGACATTGTGTATTTTGGTGAAACTTGTATTGCAATTGACTTTGATGAAGTATAAATTGGATTGGTATATATGTAATATATTGTATCACATCCAAAGATGTAATGGATATATATATATATATATATATATATATATATATATATATATATATATATATATATATATATATATATATATATATATATATATATATATATATATATATATATATATAAGAGAAGAAGTGTGAAGTAAGGAGGCTAGCAGTAGTATAAGGAGAAAAAAATATTTATCTATCATAACAAGGTGATCATTATGCTTCAAAGGAATCTTATTTAGCAAATAAGAGCTATAGATCAAATATCAACCACTAGTTTATCCTAACAAGTAGAACAGTTAAATCCTTTCACAAGGTAGACTTAACAGTCTTTTGTAAATCTCTTTACTGAGTGCATACTTCACTATATGTTTGGAAATCATTTTGCAAGGTGGGCCTACTAGTCCTAATTGCTCCTAGCAAGGTAGATCATTAGAAGTGATCATTGTAAGTCTTAATAGGCCAACTTTATATTGCAGTACTAAAGCTTGTGGGTATCATCCCTACCCCAATTTTACTTTCTATTTGGAAGGTTTTTGGGTTACCATATTATGTGTCAAAGTTTAATGAATATTTTAATGCTTTTAGTTTTTCATGAATACATATGAAAGATTAAGTTTTATTAGTTACTAATTCACCCCTCCCCTCTTAGTAACCTAGCCTATCTAATATTTCCAAAAATTGGTATTAGAGCTTTGTGGTTCTCAAAGAAGAAGTTTAACAACTTGAGAAAAGATCAAAATCAATGGAAGTATTCAGACTTGATAAGGCCATTGACAATGAAAAGTTAGATTTGGAATTGGCTATTAGAAAATTTATGAAAGGAGGTCAAGATGTTTTAGTAAGGATTTTGAAAATTAGATGATGCAAGAATTTGAGATGTCTATGTTTGGAGAGATCAAATTTTTTGTGGGTTTACAAGTATATCAAATGAGATATGGTATATACATCACTCAGTCAAACTATGTCGAAGAGATATTGAAAACTTTTAGATTGGAGGATTCCAAACTAGTAAGTACACCTATGGTGATAGGACACAAGTTGTCAGAGAATGATGGTTCTGATGAGGTGGATCAAACATTATACAAGTCTATGATTGGTAAGTTCCAATATGTAGTACATAATAGACCTCACATTGCATTATCTGTAAGGATAGTTGCAAAATTCTCTACTAATCGCAGGGAGAATCACTTAATGGCTATGAAGAGAATAATGAGATATCTAAAAGGAACACAAGAGTTTGGTCTATACTATAAGAAAAATGAGAAATTTGAATTAAGAGCCTATACTAATGCTGATTGGGCTGGGAACATTGATGAAAAAAATAGCACTAGTGGAGGAGCATTTTTCTTAGGCAAGAGGCTAGTTACATGGACTAGCAAGAAACAAAATTGCACCTCACAATCTGTTGCTAAAGCTGAATATGTTGTTGCTACTGTAAATTGTAAAAACATTGTATGGATCAAAGAACTACTCAAAGGAATGAAGAAAGAGATCATAGAACTAGTGACACTTTATTGTGATTATACAAGTTTTATAGACATATCAAAGAATCCATTGATGCATTCAAAGACTAAGCACATTGCAATCACGTATCATTACTTGAGAGAAATAGTTCAAGATAAAGAGGTGAAGATGGAATATGTTAACACAAAAGAGAAAATTTTTGATATCTTCAAAAAAGCATTACCTAAGGATGTTCCTGAGTATCTAAGAGGTAAACTAGGGGTGATACTAGTATTAAAGGCTATCTAAGTAACAAAGGGAGTGCCTTGCATCAAACAAGCTAACTACCATATGTTACAAATTGATGTAGTGGATCTTACTTTAGAAGCTACCAAAAGTAATCAAAGTATTTGAAATAAAAATTAGTCACATGTAAGGTGACAGAGGGAGAAACTAAAGAAGTTCACATCTACATATTAAAGATGGCATGTCTTTGACATTGTTGTCAAAGAGGGAGAAATAGTATTACCTGATCATTATCAAAGGGAGAAGAATATATGAAGGAGAAATAGTATTAAACTGATCTAGTGAAAGAAAGAGAGAAAAATGATGAATAGATCTACCTAATGAGGGGGAGAAACTATAATACATAGAAGAAATTTAGAAGATGGAAGTTGTTGATAGAGGGAGAAACTATAATACACATAAGAAATTCAGAAGATGGAAGTTCTTGATAGAGGGAGAAACTGCAATACAAGAAATAATTTCTTTTTGGTATTTCGTTGGTCTTACTATTTTAACCTAGTCAGTTTGTTTGAACAAAAGTGTTTACAATCTATTTGTTTAGGTTGATTAGTTTGGTTTGCCATCAATGCCAAAGATGGAGATTGTTGAAAATGATTGAGTAAGATTGTTAAAGAAGGAGATTAATATATAATGTTTTGATCAATGTTTTTCAATGATTTCAAACCTACTATTTTTTGGTAAGACAACTTCTTATAAGATTTAAGTACTATCACTTATTTGATTGATGAAGAGGATTTGATCAAAAGATGTACAATAGAACCTAGAGGAAATGTTGAGTAATTATTATATAAAGGAGTACAAGAATTAGTTAAGATAGTGATACCATGATGCATTGATAATATACTTAAGGCTAGCTACACTAAGGAAGTTTAGAAGAACAAGTTACACAGAGTTTGTCTGCCAAGCTCGACTAAGCAGATAGTGGGTACCGAGCAAAGTCAATGCAAGCTGAGTAGAAAATTAGTCAGAGTTGAGTAAAAGCAAAATCTAGTGGATGTCAAGCAAGATAGTTGATGCTGAGTAAAGTTTAGATGATGTTGAGCACTAGTAAACTTTAGTTGATGTCAAGTGATTTCATAGAGGATGCCAAGTAACACAGTATGTGTCAAGCATTAGAAACAAGATAGTGTCAAGTTGTTACATTATTTTAAAGATCATAGATTCAATGAATCTGAGCTGACAATTTTTTTTCTTTGATTGTGTGAGAGGTGGAAGATAAGGATGATGAGCTAGTGGCACAAAATTCTAGGTAAACCATTTTTAGGTGAATCTAAATAGGATCAAAGGAGAAGTTTCTAGAACATATATGAAATATGAGGTAGATACATTGTATCCTACCTAATTTGTTTGAACCCTAAAATAGATGATGGAGAATGAGCGACAAAGATCATAATTTCCTATTTATAGGGATGGTTGGTCATGAAGCAAAGGTTTTCATGTGTGAGAACCTAAGGAAGAGAAGAAGTTAATGGCTTTGCTTCATTAAGAGTCCTAAAAAAGAGACTGCATTGGCATGTTAAGCAAGAAGGCTTAAGAGTATGAATTCTTGAAGGGTAAACAAGCTATCAGAGTTGCAATGATTAAATGCCAAATAGAATGGAGGACTAACACAATGATCTATAATCTACAAGTGAAGTTGTAAGTTTGTATTAGATCAAGCCTTATTGTTACTCTCTAATAATTGTATCAATGTAGGGTAAATCCTTATTGATTAAGGTTGACTTAATAGTTAGTTGTAAATCCTTTAATAGGGTGACATTCCAAGTGAATGGTCAAAAGTCCTCTAACAAGGCTCACTCCTAATAGGGTGATTGAAATCCTTTAACAAGGGCACATTTAACAATGTACATTGTAACCTTTAACAAGGTTGGTCTTTCATAGGGCATCACTTTAGAAGAGTGAGAAAGAGTAGCATGTTACTAATGGTTTTTCCGAAATTGGGTTTCCACATAAGTCATTGTTTTAAATGTGTTGCTGAATCTTTTATGTTTCATGTTTACATTTTTGCAAGTTGATTTAATAGTAACCTACAAGTTTATAAGTGATTGCATAATCTTATGGATGCATGTACTAATTTGTGAAAAACATTATTTATACATCTAGACCTTGGACACTTTATTTCTTAGATAAGGTGTAAGATTATTCAATAATCTCTTAATTTCTTCTTTGTCATTAGACTTGCAAATAGTTCTTATCATAGACTTCTAAATTTCTAAATCTTCTTCTCTTGTTGGTGCCTTTTTCTCAATAAGTTTATCATAGACTTTCTGGTTTACTATGCCCTCAATATGCTTTAGTTTTAGATTGTTACCTATAATGTATATCATAGTAGAGATATCAATTTGATCTTTCTCAAAATTGTTATACAAATCATAGTATTTTTTCATTTGAACAAAGCTACCCTCAATAGCAATATTTGAGTTTATCTTTTCTATCTTTGGCTTCGAGGGTTGTCGAGCTTTTCTTGTTGATTACTTAGAATTTGTTACCTTCTCTACTTTCTTAACTTCTCATCTTCTTCTTCTCCATCACTAGACTCAACAATTTTCAACAATGTCTTTTGTCTCTTGCCTTGTCTAGTGGCTTGTTGCTTGACCCTTTTAGTCTTTGTGTTTACAGATTCCACTAATCTCTTAGATTTTCTCTTTGGTTCACTAGGTTGCACACATGATATTGTTGCATATGGAATGCTTTGTTCAAAAGATATCTCAACAACATATACTAACAAGGGTTGTATATTTAGTATACCTTACTTCATGGTTTTCCTAACTGCCTCAAACTCACTCTTAGTCATTCCAACCTCTCGTAAAGCTTTCTTCATAATAGTTTATATTTTCTTTTAAGAAGCCTTCTCCAAGGATGTCTGATGAGATGATTGGATAATCTCATCATATGTTCCAAATCTTTATTCAACAAAGATGTTTTCTAATTTCAACAATAAATCAATGTATTTGACTATTGTTTCATCATTCAATTCATAACCTAAGGGATCAAGAAATGTTTCCCAAGGTTCTACTACTTGTATATAAGTGAAATTTTTATCAACCATAACACAAATGTCTTCCTTAAATCCATCTACAATTACAGGTGCAATTTTGAATCTCTATCTCATTTCATTCTAAAATGTCTTCATTATCAAGTTTCTACTATCCAATATCCTATCTTTAGGATGTCTTCTACATACTTATGTGATCTTCTCCATTGTGCATCTATCACTACTCATTATCTCTATCACTAATAAATATGAAAATATTTTAAGAACATGAAATAATATGTGATTGATTAGAGACCAAAATCTAAACACACCATTCTTAGTCCTCTTGATCTTTTCTAGGTTCTCAAGTAGTTGCATTCTAGAAATTTCACTAAGGTTTATATGTTCCTTGTCAATACATATCTTATAGGCTACATAGATGAATATGGACAACAATTCATTAATCATTGAACTTGTACATACAGAGTAGGCAATAATTCTACTTAGGAATCTTGCATCATCTTGCTTAATGGTGTTGATCACCATGGCCTTTCCATCGTACACTTCTTTGGTATAACTTTCAACTTTCTTCTTAACCATTTTCTCACCTATAGGTACACTACCTTTTTTGCTAAGACTAGTTACCTCATGAATAAGGTTGGTAGGAATATCAACTACACTATCTTGCATCCATAGTTTACCATCATGTATTCTTCTTAATATGATTTTTGTCCACTCATCTGTGTCCAATTCATGGTAGAAATGATATTTGAATAGGTCTGGCTCCTTCAAGTGCTCAAATCTAGGTTTCATAGTCATATTGTGATTGAAAACTAATTCCATATCCTTTTTCATGTATTCACTCCCAATAGATTCAAATTTATTGTTAAGATTACTTCCTATATCTTCCAAATATACTACATTTTTTGGAGTAATGCATAATGTTGAGTTAGGGTTTCCTTCTATGGGTTTCATGGAAACAACTTTCAACTTAGGGCTATCCTCATTCTCAATATTGTGCACTATTGACATATCCCTCATTCTATCAAATATGAGCTTTTATTGAATAAATTCTACATAAAACTGATAAAATACCTCTTTTCAAAAATAGGGATTTCTTCAAAATCACCTTGACAAGTCACTTCTGAGTGTTTTCTACTTTAGATGTATTTGTAATGAAGTGAAAATCAAGTTTGTACTCCATTTATTCCATCAACTTGAACTTTCATTAATTTTGTATTTTGCAGACATGAAAACACTATCAATTACATTCTATAATCAAATATCTACTCATGATCATCTATCTGGTCTTCAGATATCATCCAATGTTTACTATAGCCTCCTTTCATCATGACAATATTCTACAAAACTTTTCTTTACAAAATTCTCTATAAAAACATAGTTTTCATCTTTTGCTACAGAATTAACTTTCTCTATAATATTGGCAACTCTTAATTCCTTTGTAACTTGTTTAGATAAGCTCCAAATCACAAGAAAGCTTAAGTATCATCTAAAATTATCTCAATACACCTTTTCCCAACTTTGTAACCTCTAATTCAATCTGTAAATGAAGTTTTCAAATTCTAGCACTGTGAACAAGCTTAATTCAACTTAATTGAATCAAACTTGATAACTAACTTTGATATTCCCATCTCATCATCTAACTTATCCTTTGAGTGTCCAATTCTTTTATAAATGCCTCATTTATTTTTTCACAAAGTTCACTAACTACATTCCTTTGTTCCTCATTGTCTATTTTAGTTTTGGAGTTCCTTTCATGGTTCCTGCTATCAATTTTTCTTCCATCATTCCTTCTATTTCCCAAGTTTCTTCCATTGTTTCTTCTATCTTTGAAGTTTCTATCCATTCTACAATACTTTGTTGTATGTCCAAATTTTTTACATAACTAGCATGCTAGTGTCCTTCTTCTAATATTCTATTGATTATTATGTCCACGACAATTTCAAGCTACGTGTCCAAAGTTGCTACACTTATAACACATGATCTATCTTCTATCTTCATAAGGTCTTCCTTCTCTCAATGTTCTTTCATTAGATCTTCTTCTATCTATAGAGTTAGTATTTCTATATATTCTACTATTTCCTCTATCATTATCATATTTAGGTTTCCCACAATCAATTGCTTTATGACCCATACTATAACAATTATGAAAATTAACATGATTAAATGACTTGTTTGTACAATCTCTTTTCGTATGACCTATTTCATTACATGAAAAATACTTACCTCTAAATTCATACTTGTTTTCCTTAAGAGATGCCACTTATTTTGGTTCATCAATAATTTCAACTTCCTTGTCTTGTCCAACTTCTTTAGGTTTATCAAAAGATTGACTAGATTCAATCTTATCATCAAATGTACCCTTTTCTTTTGGATCTAATCTAATCTTGGGTTTCTTTGTAGATATCTTAAATAGATAACCAAGACCAATCTTATCATAAGTAGGTCTTTGTAATAACATTGAATCATCAAGCTTTTCTTTGCTAGAATAAAGCTTCTCATGTTGTTGCTTGCACTAAGTTAATTCACCTTTCACAATAGTATTTTATTTTTGAATTTATTCATGATCTTCTTTTAATGTTTCAAATTTAGATGTCTTCTTTTCTAGACTTGCTCTCAGATCTATATTTTCAGTCTTCAAATTATACTCAACTTTGCTAAGATCATTTCTTAAAGTTAATTTTAGATTCATAATTTTCAATTCGTGCTTCAAAATCTTGTATTCTATCTTTAGCTTTCAAATAATCATCATCAATAGTTTTAGATTCAGTAGATTCGGGCTTGGATTTGAGATATTCAATCTTTTTCTTCAATTGTCCTATGTATACTTTGGAGTTTTCATATTTTTCTTTCATCTTATCTCTTTCTTTAGTAAGGAGATCAATTTGTTCAAGTGCCTCTTCAAGGTTCTTGATCATTTGTTCCATATCCATAGGGATCTTACTCAAGCTATTAAGCCTCTTTAGAGTAATTGTGCTCTGTTACCAATTGTTAGAAATAGAGATTATTGGGGGGGTGAATCAATAATTTACAAACTTTAGTTTCCAGCTAGATATTATTTCTTACTTTAAACCATACATAACAAAGTAATAAAGTAATGTTGAATAATAACAATAAAAATGCACAAAGATAACTCATAACACCATATTTTTTTAACTAGGGAAACCTTGGCCAAGGGAAAACTTTGGTGGGGATGATACCCACTAGATAATATACTGATATATAAATTCCTTGTTAGAGGATGGACCTTGTTTGGAGTCAATGAGAAAATTTAGTATAGAGAGTCCCTATTATGAGACTTTGAATCCCTGTTAGGAGATTCCAACCCTATTAGAATTTGTGCCAACCATGTTAGGAGCTGTAGTAAAGTAGATGCAAGATGAGCCCACTGCCCAAACATGCACTTCCAATTACAAGAAGAGCTCACTTCCCAAACAAGTAAGTAGACTTCTAGAATATAAATTCTTTCTCCGTTCAATTAAACTTCACATAAATCACTTTCACAAAAGTTTTCATACAATTTCTCAACATCACAACTTCATCTTTCATCACAAAATGTCCTTTACATAAGCACCATGCCTTTACAAAATTTTTTTCTAGGTCAGCTAAGACCACAATACACTTTTCCAATCGAGAGTAAACATCTATGATGTTAGCCGAAATTGAACAAGTAATTATTTTGTAAACAAAATAATCATTTCCTTCAATTCTACTATCTTGTTTCATTAAAACATGACTCTCTTTTTTGTATAGTTTGTACTAACTTTTGAGGTTATACACATCATTATCAACATGTATATGATCTCCATCTAACTTCACTAATCACAATATGACATCAACAACAAGTTATAAAAAAAACAATACACTGTTGTATAGCAAATTCATACTTAGGCAATTTTCTAATTACCAAAAGCTAAGTATCTTTATTTCTAAGGTTTCCTATGAGCATGTACATCATGTGTTACCATAAATGAAAAAAATTACATATCTCCTTTAGCCAATTATCAACAGAGTCCCTATTAGGAGATTCCAACCCTATTAGGAGTTTTAGTACAATGTATGCAAGATGAGCCCACTGCCCAAACATGCAATTTTAGCTACAAGAAAAGCTTATTACTTAAACAAGTAATTTACTATTATGTTCTTCTTTCCTTTGTTCTATTAACTGAACCAATCACTATCATACCTTGTAGACTAGGTCACAAACCTCAAATCCAAACATCAAACCTTAGATCACTCAGCAAAACCTTAGCAATGAAGTTTCCTTCACTTTTGCACTACTCTGTTCAACTTCGTATTGTGCTTTTACTACTTCTTACAATCACATCTTCATATCATCTTACACACTTCACAATAAATTTAAATTTCCTTCCTTTATATGGAGTCCTTGAAAAAATTCCTTGATTCAGCTGTTAGACCTTCAAAATTAATTATTATAGGACCACGTTAAGAACACGTTACACTTAGCAATAACATTAATCTTGTACCTTGAAACTTTAATATCTTTCTCTACACAAAATATTATAATGAGAAGCCATGTCTTCTTCATATCCTCAATCTTGATTCTCATAATATCAACTCTGTTAAGAGATATAACAAGTTTACTAGAACATGCCTCTATAAACTCTATCTTAGAATAGACATCACCAAAAATTACATAACTTCCTCTAGACTTATCATTTCTTCTTCCAACATTAACTACATATACCATATACTCAAAAGTATCTCCCATAATCTTAGATAGTTAGAATACTCAACTAGCCATATGTACCAACTTGATCTTTTTTTTGTTCTTCTGTCAGATACCACAAAAACCTAATATGTTGACATCAATGAAAAACTTAGTCATGAATGTAACATATCATCATAGTAATATATCCACAATACTCCCCCATAAGAATATCGTCAGAATTCATGCTTCCAACAATCTCACAACATACTTTGTTCTCAAATTTTCTCTCTTCTCTTTGTAACAACTTTTCTTGTCTATTTAGATCTTCATTGAATTTCTAAACAACTTCAACTAATTGAAGAAAAATAGGTTGTGTACTATAATCCTTAATGCTTAGTGCATCTACAAGAATGTTTTTCACATCTTCAAGCACTTGGTTTTCTCTTCTTTTCTCTTCTCTAAGCTTCTATTTCTTAGCTCTCTTTTGCAATAGTTCACCCATTCTCTTCATTTGATTAGGATTTATAGTAGAGATATCCCAATTCAAGATAACTATATCCTCATCTAGATCAATATCTTCTTCTTTACCTTTATCCTTAATTGTACTCAACTGAGACTTGCTCTCAACTATCCTTGTACTTACAATTTGCACACTTGGAATTGTAATAATAGTAGAAATATAAGGGCTAGCAACAAAAGTAGATATTGCATTGATAGTAGAGATACCTAGTTGTTGTGTAGCCAAATTTGATGATGGAGGAAGCACTAGTTTCTTGGTACATGAAGTGTTGATCACTTTAGTCAATATGGTACTCAGCTGAATAGGTGTATAGATTGGTTGGGTGCATGGTGTAGTAGTAGTTGCCATAACCAACTCGATAGAAGCTTTCTCTAATCTTGATGGTATTAAAGATTTTCTAGGAGAGTGAGGAAATGAGGCCATTATTGTTGCTTCAATCTTCTTGGGGTTAGTTTTCTCAATACTCTAAATCTTAGGAAAATTTTGATGCAGGGAGGAGATGAGAATAATTAGGGCCTAGGGCACACCCAACTATTCAAGACACACTACAAGAGTTACAAAGTGGAAAACACAACACAAGAATAGCTCCAAGGAGAGAGAACAAGATATAGTTTTATTGACTCATCAAGTAAATAACATACATGCCTAGCTATAAGGCCTTCTAGGTTACGGCCAATTCCAAATACATTACATCAAATTCACAATCTGACTTCCAATTCACATTCCAATCTCTTAACTCTCTAAATTTCTTCTTCTTAACTTCTTAACATCTCAAATTCTACTTAAAACTTGATCCTATGCCTCCTTAAATACTTGCCAAAATGGCTTACAAAGATTCTAGAATAAAGAAAGGCCACAAGTTGGCCCACATAAGATATTAACTACCTATACCAGAATTAAATGCAAGCAAAGTCAGCCCAAACTAGAACTAGCCACATATAACTCATCAAAAGAAGACTTCACAAAAATTGGCACTCAATATCCATAAGAGCTCAACATCCAAAGGAATCACTCGATAGCAACTATGAACTCAGCATCCTCCAATGCTCGAAAAACAAAGAATTCACTTAGCAACTAAAGAAACTAGACATCCAAACAAATGACTCGGCAACCAAAGGAACTTGGTAGCAATTGGTAGAAAGAACAAGAATGCAAGATTGCAAGGAAACCAAGGATTCTCCTGCATCACACAACCAGGGTTGGAGAAATGATTCTCTTGAATTATGTAGGTGTCACAACCTAAGCTAAATCCAACTCAGATTGAGAAATCCATGTAGCATCTTCAATTGGTCTATTCTTCCACTTAACCAAATACTCATAGTAATATTTTCCTCTTGTGCTCTTATCGACTCTTTGATTCTATATTTGTTCAACTTCTTCAGTCTTCTTCTTAGGATAATCATCTAATACAATAACCTCATCATCTAACTCATAATACTTATACAAATCAACAACATTGAATATAGGAGATATATCCATGTCATCAAGTAACTCAATTTCATAAGCATTACAACTATCAAACTTTTTCAAGAGTTTACAAGGTCCAAACTTCTTCATCTTTAGCTTATTATATGTTCCAATAGGAAATCATCCTTACTTCAAATGAACCATTAACTCATCTTGAAAATCATGGTGTCTTCTAGACTTATCAACATTCTCCTTATACTTCTGATTAATTTATTTCAACCTTAATTTCACTTCCTTATCCAAAGACTCCATAAAATCAAAAAATGCTCCCTCTATAGCACTTCTCTTTTCTTCACCAAAAATATCTCTCAAATCGGATACTCCTCTAGGCTACATTCTAGTAACAATCTCAAAAGGTGTTTTCCCTATACTCCTATTCATAGAATTATTATATGCAAATTCAGCTTGTGCCAATACCATCTCTTAATTACTTGGCTTGTCTCCAACTAAACATCTCAGAAAATTACCCATGCTTCTATTCACAACCTCTCTCTATCTATCTATTTATGGATGGGATGTAGAACTAAACTTCAACTCAGTACCCATCTTCTTCCACAAAGTCTTCCAAAAATAACCAAAAATTTTACTATCTCATTTAGAAATAATACTTCTTGGTAATCCATGCAATCTCACAATCTCTTTGAAGAAAAGTTCAGCAACATGCTCAACATCTAATGTCTCCTTAAATAGTATGAAATGAGCCATCTTAGAAAATATATCCACAACAAAAAAATATAGAATTATGCCCCTTCACTATTTTGGGCAATCCAAGAACAAAATACATATTGATGTCACTCCAAGGCTTCTCACAAACAATAATAGGTGTATACAAACTAGTATTCTGACTTCCTCCTTTTGCAACTTGAAAAACTCCACAACTCTTCACAAATTTCTAAACATCCTTATAAATTTGTGGCCAATAATACTTCTCCTTCAATAAACTCAATGCCTTATCTATTCCAAAATGTCTAGCCAATCTACCACTATGATTTTCCTTAATCAAATTCAATCTCATAGAACTTATAGGGATACAAAAATGAATAACTTTGAATAACGTACCTTTTTAAATGAGAACTAGTGGAGGAGCACTTTTCTTAGGCAAAAGGCTGGTTACATGGACTAGCAAGAAATAAAACTACATCTCTCAATCTACTACTAAAGATGAATATGTTGCTACCACAATAAATTGTACAAACATTATATGAATCAAACAACTACTCAAAGGTATGAAGGAGGAAATCACTCAAACTATGATACTTTATTGTGATCATACAAGTTCTATAAATAGATCAAAGAATCATGTGATGCATAGAAAGATGAAGCACATTGCAATCAAGTATCATTACTTGAGAGAGTTAGTTAGATAAAGAGGTGAAAATGGAATATGTTAACACAAAAGAGAAAATATTTGTTATCTTCACAAAAGCATTACCAAAGGATGCTCATGAGTACCTAAGAGGTAAAGTAGGGGCAATACCCCTATCAAAGGCTATCTAAGAAGCATGAGAAGTGCCTCATATCAAATAAAGATAATTGACCTATGTTACACATTGATGGAGTGGATCTTACTTTAGAAACTGCCTAAAGTAATTAAAGAGTTGGAGTTACAAATCAATCACAAGCTAGGTGATCAAGGGAGAAACTAAAAAATGTTCATGCGTATGTGCATGATCATGGCCAACAAAACTATGGCCTTAAGTGGTAGTGAAAAATTAGTAAATTAGGGTTATGTCAACTTGACACATAATTTTAAAGTGGTTCTAGACTTTATATCAAAAAGTTGTAAAAAAATAATCTATAGGAATTGAATGTAGTTTCTAAACTACTACACCTTGTCTTGAGAAAAAAAATTTAATTGGTCAAAAGTTTTGATTTTAATGCAGTACTACGAAAATTTTAGGGTGAAGATAAAAAGTAGGTGTATGTCTAACCACCTTAATCAAAATCAAATGATAATATTTTTTAATATAATTATAGATATAAAAAGTAGACTCATGCCTAGATGTCACACATATTGTTGGGTATTTTTATTCCAAATAAATAATTAAATATGAATTTTCTACTATAACTTTTTTAGAATAAAAAAACTCTTGTGTTTGACCACCTTAGCTAATTGAAAGCTTTACCAAATTAATTTTTTTCCTTATACTAGCTGAAGCATAGAATCTGACGCAACTTTTGGATTTCAAAAATGTTATAACATTTGAAAGATATAGCTTTTTTTCAATTAGTATGTCAATCAACACTTTTCAATGATCTTCAATGAAAATTAACAAATAAATACTTATCAAACTCAAAATTTGACAGCAATTATATTGATGGAATTTTGAGAGTTATAAAAAAACCCTTTTCATTTCATTCAATTTTGATAAAAATAATATTGTCAAATGGCTACTCGAAGTCTGAGTGTTAGTGAAACCCTTCTTAAACACATTTTTTGGATTGACCAAATAGGTTTGGTAAATACCAAGTGAAATCAAGTACCTAATTTCAAATCAGGTATTTGATTTGATATGGAATTAGGTACACAAAAACTCCAAATTTTTCAATTGCCAAAAATTTGGAGGGAAACCACCCACATTGGAAATTTTGGAGGGACACAACCCATATTAGAGGGAAACAAAATTTTTGAAAGTGTGGGCATTATTATTACATATAATTATGATTATTATTATTAACTATTATTATTATATATGAATATAATTATTATTATATATAGTAATATTATATTATTATTATATATAGTAATATGTATGATTATTAAGATTATTATTATTAAATATAATTTTGTCATGAAATGCATCAAAAGGGATCATACATAAACCTATGACCCCACTTGATGCATTCAAACCAACCAAATGCGTCCCTAGGGGCCCTATGCCCCCCAGGGACATAGGTATTCATGAAATGCATCAAGAGGGGTCACAGGCTCTCTTGAAGCATTGAAACCAGCCAAATGCATCCCTAGTGACATACCTTGTTATTAAATGCATCAAGAGGGGTCACAGGTTAACCTCTGACCACTCTCAACACATTTTGTTGGTTCTAATGCATTGACAGGGGTCATAGGTTAACATATGACACCTCTCATTGCATTTCATGAAAACCTATGTCCTCGGGTGCCCTAGGGCACCTACGGATGCATTTGGTTCGTTCAAATGCATTAAGAGGGGTCATAGTTTAACCTATGACCCTTCTTTGACTCCTCTCAATGCATTTCATCAAAACCTATGTCCTCAGGTGTCCTAGGGCACCTATGGATGCATTTGGTTGGTTCGAATGCATTAAGAGGGGTCATAGTTTAACCTATGACCCCTCTTTGACTCCTTTCGATGCATTTGAACCAGGAAAATGTTTCCTCAGGGGCCCTAGGGCCCCTAGTGACATACATTGTCATGAAATGCATCAAGAGGGGTCATAGGTTAAACCTATGAACCCTCTTGACACATTTGAACCAACCAAATGCATCCTTAGGGGCCCTAGGGCCCCTACAAACATATGTTGTCATGAAATAAATTGAGAGGGGTCATAGGTTAACCTATAACCACTCTCAACACATTTAGACCAACCAAATGGGTCCTTAATAGCCCTAGAGCCCATAGGGATATACATCGTCATGAAATGTGTTGAGTGGGGTCATAGGTTAAGCTATGACCCATCTTAACTCATTCAAATTGATCAAATGCATCCCTAGGGACATATGTTGTCATGAAATGCATTAAGAGGGGTTATAGATTAACCTATGACCTGTCTTGATACATTCAAACTAAATAAATTCTTCCTTAGCAACCCTAGGGCCCCTAGGAACATATGTTGTCATGAAATGCATTGAGAGGGGTCATTGGTTTACCTATGAACCCTCTTGATACAATTGAACCAACCAAATGCATCCCTAGGGCCACTAGGGCTCCTAGGGACATTTGTTGATATGAAATGCATCGAGAGGAGTCATAGGTTAACCTATGACCCCTCTTGATGCATTTGGTGACAACTACTTGGAGAGGGTTCATAGGTTAACCTATGAACCCTCTTAATGCATTCAAACCAACCAAATGCATTCAACATATGTTGTCATGAAATGCATCGAGAGGGGTCATAGGTTAATCTATGATCTCTCTTGACACATTTGAATGAACCAAATAGGTTTCTAGGGGTCCTAGGGCCCCTAGGGACATACATTGACATGAAATGAGTTGAGAGGCATCATAGCTTAACCTATGATCCCTCTTGATGCATTCAAAGAAGAAAAATGCATCCCTAGGGACTCTAGAGCCCCTAGGGACATAGATTGTCATGAAATGGGTTGAAAGGGATCATAAGTGTATGCGTGAATATGTGGCCTCTGCTAACACACACACTTCAACATGATCTTTGTATGCGGATTCATCTCAAAATGAACATTGGATTGTTCATCTGAAAATCAGCTGGCAAGATGACCTACTACCTTCTATCTAAAGGGAATGGCTTGTTAGATATCCTCAAATTTGAGATGTTTAAGCAACCAGACCCTCTACGAATGAAGGATTTGAAAGAAAATGTGACTAATCTATATGAGAATGCAGATTAATCTAGAATAGAGTATGCATGTTTAATCTAAAAACATGTAAAAGAAAGCTATGCTAAAATGTATGCATATTATGCTAAATGAGATTAAGCTAGAAAATTAATATCTTATGAAAGTAAGGAGCTCAAATGAATGCAAAATCCAACAGCAATTTGATGCAAATTCTCATTCAACCCCTTCCAAAATGAAGAGATGAGGGTCTCTTAAATAGACTTTCTTGGAATCCATCAATGGTTGAGATTGATTTCAATCAACGGTCAGGATTAAAGGTGAAGTTCAGTCATAAAGGAAGATTCCCAAATTAAAGGGAGTTAACTGATTTAATTTGAGTAGAAAAAGGAGTTAACTTATTTAATTTGAGTAGAATAAGGAGTTAACTGATTCAATTTGAGTAGAATAATGAGTTAACTGATTCAATTCCTTTTTGATCAACAGTGAACTAGAAATTTCCCTTTTTGAACTAAAGAGAGATTTTGGTGAGATAGTTAATTTAATAAAATGAGATATACTCTCATAATTACCTTTTCTATTTAATTAATTAGAGATACTTTTCTTATTTAATTAAATAACTTCATTTAATTAATTAGGAATGGCTTCCCATTTAATTAACTAACTTTTTTTAGTTAATTTAGAAGTAAGTTCTCCATTTAATTAAATAATTTCATTTAATTAATTAAAATAGGCACATTTATTAAATTAAATAAATTTAATTCCATAGTGCATTAGCCTTAGGATATAATTTAATTTAATTAAAGTATAAATACTTAATAATTAAATTAAATATTAATCAATAGGTTTAATGTGACTAATATGAGTAAATACTATAGGAATTAAATAATAAGCATGATGAATATAGATTTAGGTTTTCTGCATTTGACATTTAAGTCAAGTAGCGAGTAGCAGAATGAGAATTACCTATTAGAATAGGTCTTAGGATTGATTAGAAATAGACCAAAATTGGAATCATGGCAATGAGCCAATCTTGGGGTACTACATTTTGCCCCTCTTTGAATGAATGTGCGAGCAACACGTTCAATTCAAAGAAAATCAAAAAGCATGATGCGAAGATGAGATTGGTTCCGAAGTTGATGACATGGAGACCAATTGATAAGCTTTTAAGGACTATTTCTAGAACAGAGCTTAATCCCAAGGAATCCAAGTAGAGCACCTAGATACCTAAGATTGGTAGCATTTAAAAGACTATCTCCAAAACAGAGCGTAATCTTTAAGGATCCAAATAGAAAGTCTAGATACCTGAAATTGATAAGCATTTAAAAAGTTTCTTCATAACAAAGTTTAACCTTTAAGGATCTAGATAGAACATCTAGATACCTAAGAGTAATAGCATTTAGAAGACTATCTCTAGAATAGAGTGTAATCTTCAAGGATCCAGATAGAACACCTAGATACTTGAGATTGAAAGCATTTAGAAGACTCTCTACAGAACAAAGCTTAACCTTCAAGGATCTAGATAGAACACCTAGATACCTAAGATTGATAAAAGAAAGATAACAAGGTCCAATCATGAGTTGTAGAATCATCCCCAAAATGAGGCTTGATCCTTAGGAGTTGGGGTTTAGATTGTCCCAATACCTATCCATCAAACTCTAAGAAAAGTTGTTATAAGTTTGATCAATTGATAAAAACATAAGATAGATGACAAAGATGTCAGATAGAAGGGAACAAGATGCTCGAAGTGACGAGGACATGAGATGGGAACCAGATGCCTCGAGCAATAAGTATTCAATGATGTAATCATCCTACCTCCTTGAGAGTAAAATCGAAAGATGACACACCAGAAATATGATTGAAGTAGTATATCATGAGATATAGAAGAAATCTGAGATTCAATAGAATATAGAAGAGATTAGAACGATCGAAAGAAGATTCAGGTTTGATTTGAAATGAGTACAAAGTCGCAAAGACCAATTTTGACCAAATGTTGACCAAATTTAGCCAAATTTGACTTGAGTTGACTATTTTCAAAATGAATTTTGAAAATATGGAGAATGTAAAGTTGAAAGGATTCCAAGATTTACAAAGTATCAGAAAGATTTGGGCTGCACAAGCATTTGATCGCATTAGTCCCTAAAATTTTAAAATGTATTTTTGAGGCTCTTAGGTGTGTCAAATTTTGAATTCGATCCTAAAAATGGATCCAGGACTGTCCAATTAGCCAGGGGTGTGATTTTTGGGCAAATCTGAGCACTTTGAAAATTTTGGTCAACAGCTATATAAGGGCTCAAGGGGTCATTTTCAATTCATTTGTGCTTTTGTCTTGTAGTGATTTTGAGCTCTGATAGGGACATGGCAGTGAATGTGAGATATCATCATTTTGAGCACTCCAGATGACACAGTCAGCCAACAGACTATAGACCACCGATGAGTCATCGATTTCTCATTTTTTTACTTTCATATTTACGCATTTCGAGGTCATTTGTTGCACATTTTAGCATGTTTTAGGATTGTCAATTCGGTCTTCGCACGAGACCAGTCTCTTCTCACGTGAAGATGTTCTTTCTTCATGCAAAGAAACAAGGTGTGCTATTTCTTCACGTGCGGCTGGAGGATCTTCGCGCGAGATGCATTAGGTTTTGTGCGAAGATTGAGTTTCTTCGTGCGAGGCCATTCGTGTCTCGTGCAAGAATTTCTTTTCTCGCACGGACAGCTCTTTTTTTTGCATAAGTAGTTATTTTTTCCCATGAGAAGCTCTTTTATCGAGTGAATATGAGAATCTTCACATGAAAAAAGAATGATTTCGCACAAAATTGAGAGAGCTTCACGTGAGATTTCACACATTTCATGCAAAAACCCATGACAATTATGCTTAAAATTTTGATTTTTGCACTCAAAAATTGCATTTTAATTGGTTTTCGTGCATGATTTTGACTTGATACTGATCATTTCATTTTTTTTCTTTTGTTTGCATGTGCAGGAGGTCTTTGGTGACATTTCATTCAGATCACACTATCTTCCATAAGGAGAGTTATTATAGAGTCTTGATGATGTAGATCGAGCTCACATTGCCTGATTGGGTTTGTCCTCTCTATGCTGGATTCTAGTCATGATGGTGAATCATGGCTTACTCATAGCTTTGGTGGAGCATTTCCATTCGGAGATGAACACCTTCCACTTGCTGATGGGTGAGATGACCATCACTCCGGAGGACATCTAGAGGATTCTAAGGATTTCTTTTCATGGCGCCCAAGTCATCTATGATATAGTACCCTGAGAAGGGATAGAGGCATTATCTATTGTGTTCAGGAGAGAGTTACTGAGGGGCAGAGCCATCAGTTGGGATGAGCTGATGCATACCTATGGACCAACACATAGGATGGCATCTGTACTGGGTATATTTCTGAGCTACTTCTTATGTCTTGATAGAGGACAGCATGGGTTGGAGTGTGGATGGGGTGCCATGCTTCGCAAGATGTTGGAGGCACTAGAGATCTTTGGGTGGGGTCAGTGCATGTTGGCCCACCTTTGCCATGAGATGCACGAGGTCTTATTACATGAGAAGAAGACCATGGCAATAAGGGTTTATGTATTGCAGATCTAGTCCTAGGATTATCTGTCCTTATGTTGGCCAGCTTTTGAGGATTCTAGAGAGGCCATGGAGCCCTACATATGTAGATATCGAGGGCATACTACCCAGGCCCACCTGGGTAAGACTGAGCAATAGTGGACACATCTTGATGACCTAGTGTCCATTATATGGAAACCCTAGAGAGAGATAGAGGACTGAGATGATGCCCCCAGAGAGCTACCATGGATGTTTAGTTCTTGACCTTTGGTGGGCAGGACAAAATCAGTTATAAAGAGATTTTCTATTTCACGAGTATGGTGGAAGTATGGCTATCCCCAAGACATTTCACATGAGTATTGTGCCTATGCCAGGGTGCAGAAGGACATTGAGCATGGATGGCCACCATGGATGGATCCAAGGTGATCCATGATAGATATATGCAGTTTAGCTACAGTTCAGTGGGACTACCTACCAGAGGTAGTAGATGCGGGGATGATGCCTACATATCAAGCATTTTTGATTAGCCATCCATTTCCATGCTTCACATATCCACTAGGGATGGCAAGGAAGGTACAGAGATAGGTGCCCCAGCAGTAGCAGGCATAGCTACAGCCACTAGGTCAGCCGTAGATTCTGCCATAGGTCTAGCATCAGGTACAGTAGATGCCTATTCCCCCAAGTTAGATGGGATCAGACCTAGGTGTTGGGGGCAGTGGGCAAGGACACAGTCAACAGAGGAGGTAGAGGACATAGGAGCAGGCCCCTCAACAGGAGGCTCTATAAAAACAGGTGCCACCACAGCTGCAGGCACCTCCACAGCAGTAGGCACCAAAGATGGTAGATGAGAATATGCCAGATTAGCCGATAGGTGGGGTGCAAGACATGGTGCAGTGGTATCGTGAGTAGGTTCGTCAGGCCTCCCGACAGTTGGGAGAGTTACAGATTGCAATGGCAGTTAGGGATGAGCAGCCAGTAGAGTGACAGTGAGACATTGATCTTTGGAGAGAGCACGCTGAGACTACAGAGCAGAGATTAGAGCTGGTGTAGGATGAGATCCACTTCTAGTCAGCTCAAGCAGCGTATTACTATGCTACATACACCAGTGTCGTGCCTGATGAGACACTTTAAGTGCAACAATATTCTTAGTATGCACGAGAGTCTTGGGGTGCATGATCTCCTATCAGGCCAGATATGCCACCACAATCTCTGCCACCTACTACCCCTACTCATCTTGGAGGTGAGGGTTTGGGATAGAGTTAGACACTCTGTGCTTGATCTTTGATTTTGATCCTTGGCTATGTATCGATTCGTGTGCTAGCACTACATGTATCATTTTTGATCGATTGCACTCAAGTAATGCCCATTTTTGTACTAACCCATTCTTTTGATATATATATATATATATATATATATGAGATTTTGAGCCAATTTTTTGTGTACATGTCATTGTCTATTTTGTTTTACTTTGATGTACATGAGATGTATGTTGTACTTAGATAGAATGCATATGTATGAACTGACATCTCACGTAGTGTTGCGTGTTTTTTTTTTATAGTCACAGATATTCCATTGAGGAGCATGAATCAATGAACCAAATGCTTGTGCAGCCATGGAGGAATATGATGCGTGTGGAATATGAACAAAATGACCATCAAATTGCATGGTTATGCAAATGAAGTATGTAATGCAAGACTATGTTAAATGCAACCCTAGGTCTGGTTACCAAGCCTCAATGATTTATCATCACTAGATATAAAATAAAGTTGGTATATTATACAATTCCCACTGACATTGCAATCATGGAAATATGAATATAACATACCTTATTGGTTTTTCAGGATTAAATGTAAGCATTCGAGGCACAAGAAGCCAGGATGACCAGAACATTTGTCCCTTTTAATGTAGCAAGTTAGCATAAGCATCAGAGCATAAATGCTAGGATGACCTGAATGTTGCTTGCATGACAGGCACACCAAAAACATTAGAGATACCTCTTATGCTAAGTATTTAGTATTCATTCTATCCACAATGACCCTTGCATTCATAACCTAAGACAGAAGTGTGCTAGATATACTTACAGTGACTCATACCCACTTAATAGGATGAGTATCAGTATGTAGTATAGCATGAAGATTTCACTCCAACAAACAAGGAGAAGAACCAATGTTATTTGGTGTATTCATATAAAAGGATTTGAGGTACACACAGCCATCCAATACGAGATGGAGGATCTTATAGTGGACACCGCTCTTATAGGAATAGATCAACTTATTGGAACTAAACTGCAAATAGAAAGCAAAGAAAAGATCATGCCCCTAGTCATTACTTCTCTAGTCAAAGATGACATCATTGAGTTGCTCGAGGAGATATGATAAAGCAAAAACAAAGCAAACAAAGAAAAAGCTCAGCATATCCAAACAAGTATATGATTTTCGAGTTCAATGTTTTGGGATTGATGTCAAGTGTCAGTGTCCAGAACATGTTTGAAAGAAATCTTTTTAGTAAGGTGACAATAGTAGGTAGACACAGTCAGAACAACTAGTGACTGAGGTCAAAGAGGAATCTTCACGATGGAGAACCTAAGAAGGACTGAGTGATAGTAGATAGACATAGCTGAAACAATTGGTGACTATTGCGAAGGAGATTCTATGAGGAGAATCCTGAAGAGAGTGACACTAGCGACAGTAGTCAGACACAGTGAGAACCATTGGTGACTGTCACGAAGGAGATTCTATGAGGAGAATCTTGAAAAGAGTGACACTAAAAATAGTAGGCAGATATAGTGAGGACCACTAGTGACTGTCGCGAAGGAGATTCTATGAGGAAAATCTCAAAAAGAGTGACACTAGCGACAGTAGGCAGATGTAGTGAGGACCACTGATGACTATCGTGAAGGAGATTCTATGAGGAGAATCTCAAAAATAGTGACACTAGCGACAGTAGGCAGATGTAGTGAGGACCACTGGTGACTATCACGAAGGAGATTCTATGAGGAGAATCTCAAAAATAGTGACACTAAGGGGGGATGCCCCTGAGCTATGACAAGACTCAATCCATGGATACATGAGCGAGAAAAGTAGGAAAGTGAAAGCATGAAAGAAACTTTACAGAAAGCCTAAAGGTATGCTGCAAGATGAGGTATTGGGAAAAAGAGGTGCCTATTTACTAGGTTTTCACCTTCTTGGCAAGTTTTTTTTCTTTTTTTGCTACCATGATGCTTGTTTCCAAGTTTTCATCAATGGCACTATTTTTGTTTTTTCAATTTTTTTTGTATTTTTTGGAATTTTCAATTTTTTTTTTGGTGTTACCAAGGCACCTATTGCTAGATTTTCACTACGGTAACAATTTTTTCAGGACTTTTTCTGATTTTTAGATTTTTTTCAGGACATATAGATATGTACAAAAAGCTTGCTGAGAATAAATCAACTATAAAACCACTTCAGGTGGAGTGTCTTGATACGCTCTTTAGGCACTTCTCCTTCGATTGTGGAAAGCTGATAAGTGCCAGATCCATATAGTGTAGTAATGATGTATGGACCTAGCTAGTTTGGTTCAAACTTTCCCTTTTGCATTCATTTTTGTTGATTCTTAGGGTTCTCTCTGAGGATGAGGTCACCTAGCTCGAATTCACGTGGCCTAATTCTCCAATTGTAGCTTCGTGCCATTCTTTTTTGATATGCTCATAGATGATTACATGACACTTGTCATCATTCATCCAATAACACAAGCTCTTGAAGCTGAGATATTCTATAGTCATCATCAGTGATAAGGCCTTTCATGGAGATTCTCAAGGTAGGAATCTCGACTTATATTGGAAGCACAACATCTGCTCCATACACCAACGCAAAAGGAGTCATGCTCATTGGAGCTCTAATGCTTGTCCTCTATGCCCACAGGGCTGGGTTGATCTAGAGATGCCAGTCTCTCCCTGACTTACTGACTATGCAATGAAGAATTTTGAGGATCGCCTTATTGGATGCCTCAACTTGGCCATTACCCTAGGGGTAATAAATGGAAGACCAATGTTGTGTGATCTTGAATTTTTTGCACAGTTCCTTGAGGTCTTTATTCTTGAATTGTCCTCCATTGTCAGTAATGATTGAGGATGATATACCATATCTACAGATAATGTAGTTTCTAATGAAAAGTGCTATAGTTTTTCCATCAGCAACTGTGAGAGGGACTGCCTCTACCCATTTTGTAAAATAATCTGTAGCCATGATAATGAACTTATGTACATTGGAAGAGGTTGGGTGAATTTGTCCCACCAAGTCGAAGGCCCATTGTTGAAATGGCCATGTTGTAGTTGAGGGAATCAACTCTCTGGTTGGAGCATGAATGAGATTCCTATGTAACTAACACTACTTGTAGGACCTAGCATACTTAACAGCTTCTTGCTCCATTTTAAGCCAGTAGTAACCAGCACGAAGGAGTTTGCAAGCTAGTGCCATTGGAATGAGATCCACAAATGCCTTCGTGAACATCAATTAGTGCACGTTTGGACTCGTTAGGTTCTAAAAACCTAAGGAGTGTTCTGTTGAGACCTCTCCTATAAATATTGTTAGCAATAATGACATAATGTCAAGCATTACGAATTAGGTAACGTTTCTCATTTTGGGTCAGACCTTTTGGAATGGTTTGATTACGAAGGTAGGAATAGATGTGATGGTAGCAGGATGATTCTTGCCCTATAATAGAATGGATCATCTTAGAATCAAGTGTGTCATAGGCTGGGTAGTGTAATGCTTCCACCAAGAACTCATGTCAGAGATCATTTTCTATCATTTTTAGCAGTGAGGCTAGAGTGGCCATGGCATCAGCCACTTTATTATCTGCACGTGGAACTTGTTTGAAGGTGATGTGTGCAAAATACTTTGTCAAGTCATCAACCATGCATTTTTAAGGAATTATTTTCTCATCCTTTGTTTGATACACATCATTTACTTGGTTGATAACAAGCTGAGAGTCATCGAAGATGTCTAACTAATCTACTCTCCATTCAGCTACAATTTTTATACCATTGATCAAAGCTTCATATTCAGCAGTGTTATTTGTACAAGGAAACATAATCTTGTATGCTTTGGGCAATGAGTATCTCTATGGTGTAATGAAGAGTAATCCAGCACCTGATCCTTGTTGTGTGAAGGACCCATCGAAGAACACAACCCATGTATGGTGAGTGAGTGTAAGAATTGACTCATCTGAGAAATTAATGTTCATTGGTAGAAGACTTTCTATGGGTGCCTCGGCCAACTGGTCTACAATTTCCTGTCCCTTTATATCTTTGCATTCAACATATTGGATGTCAAACTTACTTAGTATCATGACCCATTTAGCCAATCTTCCCGTTAGAGCTGCCTTACTAAGCAAGTACTTTAATGGATCTATTTTAGTCACAAGTCGTGTAGTGTGGGCAAGCATGTAGTGTCTCAACTTCTGAGAAGCAAAGATAGCTGCCAAGAAAGGTTTCTCAATAATACTATAGTTTCTCTCATAAGAGACCAATGTTGGGCTCAAGCAATAAATAGCTCTTTCTTTGTTGTCATTGTCTTCCTGAGCCAACAAGATTCCCAAAGATTTTTCAATGGCTGAAATGTATAAAAGCAAAGCCTTAGCATGCATAGGAGGCATCAAGATTGGTGGATTGACAAGATATTGTTTGATCTACTTTAAGATTTTCTCATAATCTTGGCTCCAATTGAATTTCACACCCTTAAGTAAGGTCTTTGTGAATGGTTGTGATCTATCCACCAATTGTGAAATAAACCTATGAATAGATTAAAGCCTTCCCTGTAGTCCTCTTATCTGACTGATGTTCTGAGGTGGTGGCATGTCCCTTATTGCTTGTAATTTTTTTGGATCTACTTCAATTCCCTTTGCAGAAATAATATATCCCAACAATTTCCCCGATGTGACACCAAATGTGCATTTCTTAGGATTGAGCCGAAGACTAAATTTTTCAATATGATCTAGGATGGGACCCAAATCTTTTAGATGAGTATTGTGTTTAGAACTTTTGATCAAGGTATCATCAATGTAGTCCTCAATGGTTCTATGCATCATGTCATGGAAAATTGTAGTAACATCCCATTGATATGTAGCACTAGCATTCTTTAAACCAAATGGCATCACATTCCAACAAAAAGTTTCCCATGCACATGTGAAAGCCATTGTCTCTTGATCTTCTAGCATGATTTTTATCTAATTGTATCCAAAAAAACCATCCATAAGTGAGTACATCTCATAGCTAGCTGTCATGTCTACGATCATATCAATATTAGGGAGTGGGAAGTCATCTTTAGGACATGCTAAGTTAAGATCACGGAAGTCTATACAAACCTTGATAGATTTATCATGCTTGGAAATAGGAACAATATTGGATATCCATTTAGCATAATCAATTGCATGGATGAAACCAACTTTTAGAAGTTTCTCCAATTCTGCTTTGATGAGCAATGCAACATGAGGGTGCATTTTCTAAAGCTTCTATTTAACTGGTTTGATGCCTGGTGCTATTGACAAGTGATGCATGATAAGATCAAGATCCAATCCTGGCATGTTAGAATATGTCAAGGCAAAATTTATTTTCTTTTCCTTAAAAAAAGCAATGAATTGTTCCTTCTCTTTAGGTGACAGTGACTACGCCAGATGTATCACATGAGGATGTTCTTCTATGCCTAGGTTAATTGGTTGCATTGGCTCTATTAACATTGATGATCTCTCTTGAAGGTAAATGGGAAGGACATCAAATATATCATCCATAGGTGCCTCAAAGAGGTTTTCACCCTTGGATACGTCTTTTTTTTTTACTTTTTTGGGATTCGACATTGCCACAATGTGGTTTTCACCATCGAACCTCTTGCATTTTTTCTTTTTAATTATGTGACTGAGATATTTGATGTCAGCCTCAGTCATGTTGATGCTCTACTTAATTGGTGGAAGACATTACAAGTTTGATAGCATTTAGGTAACAAGCAAGAGCATAGTCATTCTAGAACATGGGGACTTTGTTAGATGCATTAGGGTTCTAGTCTATAAGCTCAAAATGTACAAGTAAGAGAGTAGTGGTTGGTTCAATTGCGTTCATAGTATAGTCATTAAATGTGTGGACCAGAAATTTCAGACCTATGGTGACCTCATCCACAGGTGTATTCAAATGCCTTCAAATACTAACATCAAGAATTGATGACTCTAGGACACTAGTTGGATCAGAGCCCCGTGACCTAACCCTAGACGTTTCATTCACTTTGATTTGATTTTCATAGACATGCAGTTGGTCAATGTCTTTATTATTAGTCACTTTTGAAAGATTATTAAACTCATATTCATGAGAATTGGTGCTACATGGTGAGAGGCTATAGAACTCCCCAACAGTGATAGGGACATACTCTCCTTCAACCTTTGGATTCTTACACAAATACTCAATACAACATAATTGACTAGATTCTCCCTTTTTTGAATGATATTTGAGTTGCTTAGTATTGTCCTCAGAAGAATCACTAGTTTCATCCATAGTGCTAACACATGGCACAAAGTCATCTGGCTCAGCAAAGAATTTAGCAAGATCATAAGGAATAGGATGAGGGCAGGAATCCTCATTATCAGATTGTTCCTCTCAAGTACTTGACTCAGATTGTGGTTCATTTTCAGATGAACTCTAAGGTATAGGTATGAATTTATTGGATCCCAAATGGAAAGGGACCTTCTTAAACCCTAGGCTAGTTGTGTCACTATTGCTTTGAGCTATTTCTTTGATAGGATCTATTAGACCATTGTTATTGCACCCAATAGGGCTAGTTCCCTTGTAACCAAAATTCTTCATAAGCTTAAGACTAGGTCCATATTTCTTAGGATTTATTTCTCGAGCTTGTTTTGTTAGGTCCATTGGAGCTTCTTCTTTGTAAAGCCATGCAACAATGGCTTTGTTTTCACTTTCATCTTCTAAGGGGACTATAGCCTTAACAAAAGAGCCATGAAACTTGGTTTGAGGTGTCAGCACAAATAGCTTCTTTGCCTCTGAGGGTCCCCCAAAATGTCAAGGGGACTCTAGGAGAGACGTTAATGATAGCACTGGTTCAATGTGGTACTCTCCCATACTAGTTTCTTTCAATTTGAATGACTACTCAATTTGTTAGTAGGGACGAAAGTTTCAGTAGCTTTGAGCATATTGTAAGTGTAGCTAGTAGTGGCAGGAATAGTGACTTCAGAACCATGAAATGGGAATTTGATGCATTGGTGGTATGTGGATGGCACATCACGCATCTCATGTATCCATGGCCATCCCAATAGAATGTTGTAGGCTAAGGAAATGTCAAGCACCTGACAGGTGACATCCCTTTCGATAGGACTGACATGAATTGGTAAAACCACAAGACCTAGTGACTTTCATTCCACTTCATCGCATGCTTTAATAGTGATCTTTCATTGAGGATCAATAGAGTCCTCAGAATAATCCAATTGTCTAGGCAGAGTAGAAAAGACAATATTTAGGCTAGCACCATTGTCAATGAGTACCCGATGAACACGTGTCTGGTGGATCATAACCTCAATGTGTAGAGGCTAATTGTGTGGGTGATTCAACGAGTTATCATCCTCCTCAGAGAAGGTCATAAGATAAGGTGAGGTTAGGTGACCTACCATGGATTGAAATCACTCAAGATCAAGATCTTGAGGAACATTTGCCTTAGTGAGGGATTTGTCCAGAATTTTCCTATGAGCTGGCGAGATTTTAAGTAGCTCAAAGATGGAAATCTGAGCATTAGTTCATTTCAACTAATTGAGAACACTATAACTGGTTGCAGTCAAGTTTGTTGTGTGTTTTGCACCTTTACTGGATGGACCAGAAAGGGCTTTGTTTTTATGTTGTTCAAGATTTGAAATAGAAGGTGCAGGGCCTTTGAGTACCAACTTTGCATGAGAGTGAGTAACAGCATTAGCAGAGTGTTGTGAAGATGCATTATCCATCTTATTGGAAGTAGGGCCTCTCAAGAAAAATGGTGTCTTGGGTTTGTCATTATCTTGCTTGCCCTTTATAGTAATAACCTTGCAGTATTCAGAATCTACAGGTTCAACCATGTGAATGACATTGTCATCATTGGAATATGTATAGTTGACCTTATTGTAGGGTTCTAGTTTTGAAGTCTCTCCTTTTTCATAAGCTAGAAAAGGCTCTTTGAACGCCTTGTGGTCCGAGTTTTTTTTATGTCCATCTACCATAAGATCACCAGCATCAATCATGTCCTAGAATTTATGATGCAAGTTTATACAGTTGCTAGTTTTGTGTCCCTTGTTTTGATGATACTCACAAAATGAGGTCTCATTCCACCATGGTGGATGGGGTTGTGAATCATAGGGATGAGGGTTATCCATTGGTGAGATAAGCTTGTGTTGTAGAAATGTTTTGTAAACCACATCCAAAGGTTCCCCCAAAGGCGTATACTCTCACTTGGGTCATGCTGTCCATGATTTTCTCACTTTGTTCGCATACGCCTTATTGTCAGGGGGAGGCTTCTCAGCATTTTTGGCCACTTTGAGGTAGTCTGTAAGATTAAATGCCATTTTAGCAGGTTTGGGTGTGACATTTTCAACAACCCCATCATGTACAATTTCTTAGTTCTTGTTGACATGTTTGGTTTTATCCCTATTGGAAGTGGAACCTTGTTTTGTGTCTCTCTGAAGAGTGAGCTCACCTTTCTTGACCATAAATTCTTTGATATGAATAGGCTGTGTAATCATGTCTTCAAAGGTATGTGGACCCTATAGTTGGACTCTATACCTAAAATCAGGTAAGAGGTTATTAGTGAAAATGTCAAGCTTCTCTGTTTTTGGGATTTTACGGGAATACTTAGTGTATAGTTGTATCCACCATTGGAGGAAAGTGAGAAAAGGCTCACCAACCTTCTGTTTAAGGTTGCATAGATCTTAAATATTGATAGGATCTTGAATATTATGAGAATATTGCTAAACAAATGAATTGGAAATTTTGTCAAATGTCTTAATACTAGGAGGTAAATGTGAGAACCACTCCAAAGCTTGACCACCTAGGCTTATAGGGAATAAACACATGAGGTATGTTTGATTGTGTATAAACTCCATAGAAAAAGCACCAAATTCCCACAAGTGATCTTGGGGATTAGTAGTACCAAAGTACTTGTCATATTTGGGTAGTTCTATGCCTCATGGGAAAGGCGGCATGTTTATGCTTTTGTCAAATGGGAATGAACAAAGAGCGTCCAATGTGTATGTCTTTGTGGGTTTCTCCTTCTCATGCATCATTTGAGCCAACTAGTCTTGCATAATTTTCAATTGTTTTTGGAGTTTGGAGGTCTCAGTTTCTTCTTCAATTTTGACAATGGTTTCTACATTGAAATGAGAAGGTAACTCTGCTCCCTCTTGGGCAAGTTTGAGAAAGTATTTTTCTTTCTCTTCGTTGATTAGGATTTCTATGACCTTCTAAAATTTTTTGTCTCTTTGACATTTTTCTATGTGTTTAGGAAGAAATATCACCTCTTCCTATTCCTCATTAGTGTCATATTCTTTCTCTTTCTCTTTGTCATCCCTAGGTGGTTCTTGATATCGACTATGACTACCATGTTTAGGTTCATGATTAGTCATTATAGGAACATGTTCAGTTTCAGTGTTTTGTGTTTCAAAAGGATCTCTAGAGAATGGATCATACATTGTGTTTGGGAATGTAGGACCTCTACCTATCTCAGTATCCTCTTGGTAAAATGGATTCCTAATTTGTTGCAAATTTGAAAATGTTCATTGAACCCAACATGACCTAGCAGGTGAGGAAGACCGCGAAGATGCCTCACTAGCCAAACTGGATACAGATTGTGTAATGAAAGGTAAGCAACCTCTATCATGATTACAACTCCTAGCATGACCACATCTAAAGTTATCAGGATAAAACACTTTGCCACTTCTAGTTGTGATAGTCATAGGCAAGGACAAGAAGCTAGAACCTAGACAAGGACTACACTAAGACTGAGTCTTAAAAAGGACAAGATAATAGCAAGAATTTTATTCACTAAGGCACAAATGGTCTGATTTAAAGGCTAGAAAAGCCAGAGATTATGACCACTACGACACAAAGTATGACAAGCATTAAAAAAAAGACCAAAAAAATTACTTATGAGACAAGACTAGTCAAGGTATAAGACACAAATCTTCAGCTAAGTGAAGTGTCACTATTTCAGGATTGTTTGCAAATAGAGAGTGATAAACAAACACAAAAAAAAGATAGCGTGCAGGCTGCATATAGCTAAAATAGACCCAAATTGGTAATGCTAATACAAAGTCTCGCATGAAAACCTTTATGGGTCGCGCAAAGAATTTTTGCAGGCTGCACGAAGAAGTTTTTATCTCACACAAAGTTCAGTGACATCAATTTAATTTTGCACAAAGAATTTCACAGGCCACGCGAAGACTCATAATAGCAATTTAATTTTGCGTGAGAAGAAAATTCTTTTGCGTGAGGGGCATATAATTTTTTGTGAGACCAAAATGATTTCACACAAGAAGGCATACTAGTTTTACAACAACAACTAATTTTGACAAGTTTTCCTTTTTCATTCCAATAACCAGGTAGATAAACAGGCACATAGAACAGCAAGCAAGTGATTTCAAGCACGTCTAAAAATAATGAGTAAGGGAAAAAGCAACCTTGTGCATGAACAATCAAGTAACTTAGTTTGTGCTAATCCCTAGGAGAGCTATTTGTGTATGTTTTCAAAAAGTTTTGCAATCACACATACATCCCTAGAAAATAAGAGTTGGCCTCTCTAAGGTTTTTAGTAATGGTTTGACTCTGCAACTTTTATGACTCACAGGGGTGACCTCCAATCCTGGCGCACTAAGGTTTTGACACAGTCCGAGAACTTAATCTTCAAGAGCTACTGGGGAGATCTAACAACCCACAATGAACCACACCCATGGAGATTTCTTCTAGAAGGAAATTTATAGAGCAGTCATCACTACCACATCAAAAATGGTTATTACTACTCGAGGTTCCGTCAACACAGTTTTCCCTGTAGAGGGATTTTCTGCTATGGTTAACCCTCTCTAAAGATAACTGACTCACAATAGTGTACCACAAGGGGACTTAGCTTCTAGATTCAAGGTTTTGACACCTTTTCACTTTTATCCCAATCAAAGCAGACAAATTAATATGACATGCTAAACTAAGAGTATCTCTTAAAGATCTATGATATCAACTCCTAGTGATTTATCAACCTCTCTAGAGAAAGGATGCCTTAATCAAAAAGTTGAAGATTCATCTATCTATGAGATGCTCAAAGTATCCTCCCCATCTACAAGGAATCCGTCTTAGAGAGGAGTTTCACGAGGAACCCACTCCCTCAAGATCCACGAATAGTGTTCATGGGGGCTTAATTATTATGTGTGTACAGATGTTAATTCCTGAAAGCAAATCTATCCAAAAGAAATCAAAAAGCACAAGGTGGTACACTTAACACTTTAATTAATGTGAGGTGAGTCCAAAGATGTGGAACATTTAATGCCTCACACAAGCCAAAACGAGTCCGCAACTCAGAAACTAGTGAGTTCTAGAAAGCACAAAAGGGTTGCCTTGTGGAGCCTTTAACGCTTATGTCCTATAGACCCCTCCCCTTTAACATGGTTTTGATCTTGCAACCATAGGGTGGAACAAGGGGCTAGTGGATTAGTGAGTCTAATAACCCAAAATAGCTATCTAAATCTATCACTAGTATCTAAGACAGCTAAATGAATACTAATGGATATCACACCCTAGTATCAAATTATGCATGTGTTGTAAAATGAAAACATGGAAGGAAACACACACAAGCTCAACACAAGAGATGTTTTTTTTAGATCCAAATGAAGTGTTATCAGCTAAGGAAGGTTACCTAGTGATCCTCGCAATGAACTTAGTAGATTTTACCTATTTTTAGTAACTTTATCACACTTTTCCAATTGTCCCACAAACTATTGTTATGCTATTCCAAAAAAATTAGAAAACACAAAAATACTAGAAACCATGAGCAATTTAGTAGAAAAACTAGAAAACATGAAAATCAATGCAAAAAATTGCCTCTATGAGCAGAGTCTCGAGCAAAATTTTTGACAATTCGCATGAAGAAGATTTACATCCCACGCAAAATTATATTCGGCCCGCACAAAGAAACAGATGCCGCACAAAGTTTTGCACACCCAAGAAATTTCTTGCATGATACAGAAAGAATCTTCACACAAAGATTCTAGATCCTCATGCGAAAATGAATAGTCTCGTGCAAAGATTCTTGAATTTGTATGGAACTGTACGGATAGAGAACACGAAAATGATTTAAAAAGTGTAGAAAGAGACCAGAAAAATTGTTTTTTTTGGCCCCATGGTGGGCACTAGAAATGTATGCATGAATATGTAGCCTTTTCCAACACACACACTTCAACACGGTCTTTGTATGTAGATTCATCCTGGAATGAACATTGGATTGTTCATCTAAAAATTAGCCAGCAAGACGACCTGTTGCCTTCTATCTAAAGGGAATTTCTTGTTAGATATCCTCAAATTTGAGGTGTTTAAGCAACCAGACCCTCTACGAATGAAGGATTTGAAAGAAAATGTGACTAATCTATATGAGAATGTAGATTAATCTAGAATGGAGTATGCATGTTTAATCTAAAAATATGTAAAAGAAAGCTATGCTAAAATGTATGCATATTATGCTAAATGAGATTAAGCTAGAAAATTAATATCTTATGAAAGTAAGGAGCTCAAATGAATGCACAATCCAGCAGTAATTTGATGCAAATTCTCATTCAACCCCTTCCAAAATGAAGGGATGAGGGTCTCTTAAATAGACTTTTCTGGAATCCATCAACGGTTGATATCGATTTCAATCAATGGTTAGGATTAAAGGTGAAGTTCAGTCATAAAGGAAGATTCCCAAATTAAAGGGAGTTAACTGATTTAATTTGAGTAGAATAAGGAGTTAGCTGATTCAATTTGAGTAGAATAAGGATTTAACTAATTCAATTCCTTTTTGATCAACAGTGAACTGAAAATTTCCCTTTTTGAACTGAAGAGAGATTTTGGTGAGATAATTAATTTAATAAAATGAGATATAATCTCATAATTACCTTTTCTATTTAATTAAATAATTATATTTAATTAATTAGAGAAACTTTTCTTATTTAATTAAATAACTTCATTTAATTAATTAGGAATGGCTTCCCATTTAATTAAATAATTTCATTTAATTAATTAAAATAGGCACATTTATTAAATTAAATAAATTTAATTCCATAGTACATTAGCCTTAGGATATAATTTAATTTAATTAAAGTATAAATACTTAATAATTAAATTAAATATTAATCAATAGGTTTAATGTGACTAATATGAGTAAATACTATAGGAATTAAATAATAAGCATGATGAATGCAAATTTAGGTTTTTTGCATTTGGCACTTAAGTCAAGTAGCCAGTAGCAGAATGAGAATTGCCTATTAGAATAGGTCTTAGGATTGATCAAAAATAGACCAGAATTGGTATCATGCCAATGAGCCAATTTTGGGGTATTACAATAAGTTAGCTTATGACCCCTCTCAATGCATTTGAACCAACCAAATGCATCCCTAGGGGCCCTAGGGGCACTGGGAGATACATTTTCATGAAATGCATAGACAAGGGTCATTGGTTAACCTATGACCCCTTTCTATGCATTCAGACCAACCAAATGGGACATATGCTGTCATGAAATGCATTGAGAGGGGTAATAGGTTTACCTATGACTGCTCTCGACACATTAGAAGTGACCAAATGCATCCCTAGGGGCCCTAAGTCAACAAGGAACATATGTTATCATAAAATGTGTCACCTACAATAACTCTTGACACATTCAAACTAACCAAATGCATCCCTAGGTTCCCCACTTATGACCCCACTTGACGCATTTAGATGAAGCAAACAAATCTCTAGGTGCCCTAAGGCTATTAGGGACATACATTGTTATGAAATGCATTTAGCCCACTCAATCCATTCAAACCAACCACATATGTCCCTAGGGGCCCTAGGGGCCCTAGCACCATAGGTTGTCATGAGCTATGTTGAGAGGGGTCATAGGTTAACTTATAACTACTCTCAACATATTCAAACCAGCTAAATGTGTCCCTAGCTACCCTAGGGCCCCTAGGGACATAGCATGTCTTGAAATGAGTGGAGAGTGGTCATAGGTTATCTTATGACCCCTCTTGACACATTTGAACCAACCAAATGGATCCATAGCGGCCTTAGGGTCCCTAGGGACATATGTTGTCATGAAATGCATCAAGAGCAGTCATAGGTTAACATATTACCCCTCTCAATGCATTTGAGCCAACCAAATGTATTCCAAAAATCCTTAGGGGATCAAGGGACATACATCATAAAATGCATTGAGAGGGGTCATAGGTTAACCTATGACCCCTCTCAATGCATTTGGACCAACCAAATGTGCCCCTAGGGACATATGTTGTCATGAAATGCATCGAGAGTGGTCATAGGTTAACCTATGACCACTCTTGAAGCATTCAAGTGAACCAAATGAGTCAGCCCCTTGGAACATACATTGTCATAAAATTCATCACGAGGCTTTATAGGTTAGCCTATGACCACTCTTGATGCATTCCAACCAACCAAATGCATCTTTAGGGGACCTAGGGGCCCTAGAGACATACGTTTTCATGAAATACATTTAGAGGGGTCATAGATTAGCCTATGATGCCTTTCAATGCATTCAAACCAACCAAATTATTGTCATGAAATGCATTGAGAGGGGTCACAAGTTTAACTATGATGCCTCTCAATGCATTTGAACCAACTAAGGGCCCCTAGGGACATGCTTTGTCATGAAATGTGTTGAGAGGGGTCACAGGTTTACGAATGACCCCTCTTGATGCCTTTGAACCAACCATATGCCTCCCTATGGGCCCTAGGGCCCAACCCTAGGGACATATGTTGTCATGAAATTGGTTGAGAGGGGTCATAAGTTAACCTATGACCCCTCTCAATGCATTTGAACCAACGAAATGTGACATTAGGGTCCCTAGAGCTCCTAAAGACATACATTGTCTTGAGATGTGTCGTGAGGTGTCATAGGTTAACCTATTACCCCTCTTGATGCATTTGAACCAACCAAATTCATCCTTAGGGGCCCTAGGGCCCCTTGGGACATATGTGGTCATCAAATGCATCAAGAGGGGTCATAGGTTAACCGGCTATGGCCCCTTTTGACACATTCAAACCAACCAAATGTGTCCTGTAGGGCCCTTGGGGCCCTTGAAACATAGGTTGTCATTAAATGCATCAATAAGGGTCATAGGTTAACCTATGACCCATCTCAACACATTGAAACCAACCAAATGCATCCCTAGGGACATACATTGTTATGAAATGCATTGAGAGGGGACATAGGTTCACCTATGAAACCTCTCAACATATTTTGTTGGTTCCAATCCATTAAGAGGGGTCATACGTTAACCTATGATGCCTCTCATCATATTTCATCACAACCTATGTCCTTAGGGCCCCTAGGGAATCTAGGGATGCATTTGGTTGGTTAGAATGTGTTGAAAGGGGTCATACGTTAACTTATGAGCCCTCTCTGAGCCCTCTCAATGGATTTGAACCAACCAAATGCATCCTTAGGGTCCATTTAAACCAACCAAATGCATCCTTAGGGGCCCTAAGTTCCCTAGTGACATACGTTTTCATGAAATGTGTTGAGAAAGGTCATAGGTTAACCTATGACCTCTCTTGATGCATTTGAACCAACCAAATGCATCCTTAGGGGCCTTAGGGCCCCTAGTGACATATGTTATCATGAAATATGTTCAGAGATATCATTGGTTAACTTGTGACCACTCTCAATGCATTCAAACCAACCATATAGGTCCCTAGAGGCCCTAAAGCCCATAGGGACATACATTGTCATGAAATGCATTGAGAGGGTTCATAGGTCAACCTATGACCCATCTTGATTCATTCAAAGCAATGTCCCTAGGGACATACATTATCATGAAATGGATTGAGAGTGGTGATAGGTTAACCTATGACCCATCTCGATAGATTCAAATCAACCAAACTCTTCCCTAGGGACCTTAGGGGCCCTAGGGACATATGTTGCCATGAAATGCATCGAGAGGGGTCATTGGTTTACCTATGACCCCTCTTGATGCATTGGAACCAACCAAATGCATCCCTATGGCCACTAGGGCTCCTAGAGACATTCATTGTCATGAGATGCATCAAGAGGAGTTATAGGTTAACCTCTAACCCCTCTTAATGCATTTCATGACAACTACATCGAGAAGGGGCATAGGTTAACCTATGACCCATCTCAATGCATTCAAACTTAAAAAATGCATCCCTAGGGACCCTAGTAGGAACATACGTTGTCATGAAATGCATTGAAAGGGGTCATAGGCTAACCTATGATCTCTCTTGACATAGTCAAATGAACCAAATGGGTCACTAGGGGTACTAGGGCCCCTAGGGACATACGTTGTCATGAAATGTGTTGAGAGGCATCATAGGTTAACCTATGACCCCTCTTGATGCATTTGAACTAGCAAAATGCATAACTATGGACTCTAGGGCCCCTAGGGACATATATTGTCATGAAATGGGTTGAGAGGGGTCATAGGTTAACCTATGACCCCTCAAGATTCATTTGAACCAAAAAAATAAGTACCTAGGGGCCCTAGGGCTGCTAGTGTCATACGTTGTCATAAAATGTATCGCAAGAGGTCATAGGTTAACCTATGACCCCTCTTGACAATTCAAACCAACCAAATGTGTCCTTAGGGGACCTAGGGCTGCTAGGGATATACATTGTCATGAAATGCATTGATAGGGGTCATAGGTTTACCTATGACCACTCTTGATGCATTAGAACTAACCAAATGCATCTGTTGTCATGAAATACATGGAGAGGTGTGATAGGTTAACCTATGACCCCTCTCAATGCATTGGAACTGACCAAATGCATCCCTATGGGTCTTAGGGTCAACAAGGAACATACATTTTCATAAAATTCATCACCTATAACCCCTCTAGACACATTCAAACAAACCAAATGTGTCCCTAGGGGCCCCTCCTATAACTCCTCTCAATGCATTTAAACCAACCAAATGGGTCCCTAGGGGCCCTAATGTAGCTAGGGAAATACGTTGTCATGAAATGCATTGAGAGGGGTCATAAGTTAACCTATGACCCCTCTTGACACATTCAAACCAATCAAATGCATCCTTAGGGCCCCAAAGACCCCTAGCAACATAAGTTATCATGAACTACATCAAGAGGGGTCATAGGTTAACTTATAACCCCACTCGACGTATTCAAACAAACTAAATGTGTCCCTAGGTTTCCTAGGGCCCCTAGGGACATAGGTTGTCATGAAATGAGTCGAGAGTTGTCATAGGTTATCCTATGAACCCACTTGACACATTCAAACCAACCAAATGGGTCTGTAGCATCCCTATGTCCCCTAGGGACATATGTTGTCACAAAATGCATCAAGAGCGGTCATAGGTTAACCTATTACCCCTCTCGATGCATTTGAACCAACCAAATGTATCCCTAGAATCCTTAGGGCCCCTAGGGACATACATCATTAAATGCATCGAGAGGGGTCATAGATCAACCTATGATTCCTCTCCATGCATTCGAACCAACCAAATGCATTCCTAAGGCTCCTAGGGGCCCTAGGGACATATGTTGTCATGAAATTCATTAAGAGGGGTCATAAGTTAACCTATGACCCCTCTTAATGCATTCCTTCCAACAAAATGCATCGGCCCCTAGGGACATACATTGTCATGAAATTCATCAAGAGGGATCATAGGTTAGCCTATGACCCCTCTCAATGCATTCCAACCAACCAAATGCATCCTTAGGGGACCTAAGGGCCCTAGGGACATATGTTTTCTTGAAATGTGTTGAGAGGGGTCATAGGTTAACCTATGATGCCTCTTCACACATTCAAATTAACCAAATGTGTCGCTAGGGGCCCTAGGGACATATGTTATCATGAAATGCATCGAGAGGGTTCATATGTTTACTTATGATGCCTATCAATGCATTCAAACCAACCAAGGGCTCCTAGGGAAATACTTTGTCATGAAACATGTCAAGAGGGGTCAAAGGTTTACCAATGACCCATCTTGACACATTCAAATTAACCAAATTCCTCCCTACGGGCCCTAGGGCCCACCCCTAGGAAGATATGTTGTCATGAAATGGGTCAAGAGGGGTCATAGGTTAACCTATGATTGCTCTTGATGCATTCAAAATAACAAAATGTGACGTTAGGGGCCCTAGGGTCCCTAGGGGCATACATTGTCTTGAAATGTGTTGAGAGGGGTCATAGGTTAACCTATTACCCCTCTCGATGCATACCTAGGGGCCCTAGAGCCCCTAGGGACATATGCTGCCATGAAATGCATTGATAGGGGTAATAGGTTAACCTATGTCCCCTCTTGATGCATTTGAACAAACCAAATGGGCCCTTAGGGGCCCTAGGGCCCCTAGGGATATACATTGTCATGAAATGTGCTAAGAGGGGTCATAGGTTAACCTATGATGCCTCTCAATGCATTTCATGACAACCTATATGTCTTCAAGGGTGCTAGGGCACCTTGGGATGCATTTGGTTAGTTTGAATGAATCAAGAGGGGTCATAGGTTAACCTATGACCCCTCTTTGACCCCTATTAATGCATTTGAACCAACCAAATGTGTCTTTAATGGCTCTAGGGTCCCTAGTGACATACATTGTCATGAAATACATCGAGAGGGGTCATAGGTTAACCTATGACCCCTCTTTACACATTCAAACCAACCAAATGCATCCCTAGGAGCCCTAGGGGGCCTTGGGACATATGTTGTCATGAAATGCATTGAGAGAGGTCATAGGTTAACCAATGACCACTCTCAATGCATTTGGACCAACCAAATGGGTCCCTAGGGGGCCTAAAGATCGTAGGGACATACATTGTCATGAAATGCATCAAGAGGGGTCATAGGTTAACCTATGAGCCATCTTGACTGATTCATACCAATCAAATGCATCCCTAGGGACATAAGTTGTCATAAAATGAATTAAGAGGGATTATAGGTTAACCTATGACTAGTCTTGATGCATTCAAACTAACAAATGCTTCCCTAGGGGCCCTAGGGGCCCTCGACACATTTGTGTTGGATTGTGTTGTCTTTGATGCTACCCAAATGTCATATCAATTATTAGATAGTTCTTAGCGAGATTAGTTGGCCAATAAAGTGAATTTCTATATCTACTAAGAATTCCTAGACATTACTCTATGTAGTTAGTTTCTACCGAGCTCAGTTGGGTGTCAAAGGAAAATGTGGCAGAAAGTAGTGTTAATCAAGCTCACATGGTTAATGAAAGAAAGTTAATGCCCACTGAGTTAGCTCGGTCTCTGAAAGATTTTGTGAAGTTCATAGTATTAATCGAGCCTCTATTGGTTAACATAGGAAATCATTTTTGGAATAGTGTTTACCAAGTAGGGTCGCCTAATGAAGGGTTTTATTATTTTGGGAATAAAGTTTAATTATTTGAAGTATTAATTCTAGCTGAATGAGGTAATGATCATTGGTGATTGTAACTTGTAAATGAGCTGACTTGAAAATTTGTAAGGTATATATGAAAGATCAAGTTGAGAATCCAAGTGTGTAATGAGTGAGAATGCAAGTGTATTGATTAGAGAAGAAAGTGTGAGAAAAATTTGAAGGATGGTCAGATATCTTTGAGGAGCAGCAAAGTTTTATTGGATCAGGAAGGATCTAGTGAAGTAAAATAAAAATCTATATTAGTAATTCAGTTGCATCTAATTCAGGTCATTTCATTGTTACTTTCTTACTATTATAGTAGTGATTCCAAAATCTCTTAACAAAGTTGGTCTAACTACCATTTGTAAATCTTATAACAAGGTGATAGTTCAATTGAATTGTTTTAAGACCTTTTACAAGGTCACTCCTTACAGGATGATTAAATCCTTTAACAAGGTCACACCTAATACTATGTATTGTAACCTTTAACTAGGTTGGCTCCTAATAGGGCTCACTTCAGAAGAATGAAAATTAGTAGCTAGTTACTTGATGGTTTTTCCCATATTGGGTTTTCAAGTTAAATCTGGTGTCTCATGTGTTCATGTTATTTTTTTTATGATTGCATAATAATCAATGAGGATGCTTAAATATCAGTAATAAGTTAACATACACTGTATCTTCCAAGTTACAACAAATTTATGTATGTTTACCATGTGACAATAGTAACTAGTTTTACCAGACATCTAAGGGATATGGGGATTTTTTTTTGTGGTAACTAATTTACCCTGCCCCCCTCTCAGTTACTCCATCTATATTTCCAACAATTGATATCAAAGCTTTTGGTGTTTGCAGGAAGGGTTTCAAGGACCTAATCTAAAGATTAGGATGTCTTACAAGAGAGAAATTCCAAGGCTTGACAGAGATGACTTTTCAGCATGGCAGGGGCTGATGAGAATTCATCTAGCTTCCATTGGAGATATAGGATTGAAATACCTTGATGAAGAATATGTAACTCCTTCTAGTACATTATTTGTTAATGACATTGATGAGAAAAAGACTCATAACACCATGATGATAGACATTCCATCTGCTCTAATCTATGAAGAATTTGATGACGTCAAGGATTGCAAAACTACCTTTGATATGTGAAAAAAGTTGAAGGACATCTACGGTGGTGATGACAATGTGAGGAGAGCCAAAGTATAGAGTCTAAGAGGATAATTTGATCATATGAGAATGAGAGAGGATGAAAACATTTCCAAATATGTTGAAAGAGTCAAAGTAAGTGTCAGTGCTATCAAAGCTTCTGGAGGAGATATCAAAGAGGAAATATTTGTAAGTAAATTTCTTAGAGCATTGCTTCCCATTTAGGCAATTAGAGTATTTAAAATTAAATAAAGAAGATGTGAAGAAAATCATAAGATAAATTTGGATGCCATAGTAGGAAGGTTGACAACATTTGAGCTAGATAACTATGACAATTATATTCCATCTTCCAAGAACATTGAATCAGCATTTGAGGCTAAGCTTTCACTTAAGGAAAAATTAAAGAAGATAAAGGATTCCTAGTTAGAGGGTGAAGAAGAATTAGAGGAAAGTTCTGACAGTGATCTTGAAGTAGTTGAAGCTCTACTTGCAAGGAAATATTCTAGAGGTAGAGGAAAATAAAAAGGTAAAGTTCCCCTAATCTATTTTTCATATGAAGAGGTTTGTCATAGTGTTGCTAGGTGCCCAAATAAGAAAATAAAGGATATACGAAAGGTCACAAGTGCAATGGTAGGAAAGATTTCAAATCATTCAAGGAAATAGGCAAGAAGACATGTTTTATGGCTAAAGATTTTGACAATAGTGAAGGTGAAATTGTTTACATTGCTATGAAAGATGAATTTGATAATGATGAGGAAGATAAGATGGCACTTATCTCTCATGTGAGAAAAAATGATACATGGATCATAGATAGTGGTTGTTTGCATCATATGACTAGTGACAAAACAAAATTTAAACATTTTGAAGACTACGATGGTGGTAACGTAAGGTTTCAAAACAATGAACCTTGTTGCATAAAAGGAAGAGGTCAAATATAATTAACCAAAGAACTTGTATGTAATAATGCCTATTGGGTTAAAGGACTAAAGCATAATCTATTGAGTGTGGTAGAGCTAATCAATATTGGATTCAAGGTGGAATTCATGCATGAAAAAGCAAGACTACTAGAAGACAAAGGAAAGTTGATTGGATCAGGCAAACAAACAAAAGGTAACTTGTTTTATCTTGATCTTGGTGAGTGCTCATGTTTAATTGCTTAAGCTAAATAAAGTTGGTGATGGCATAGATGGTTATGTAATGTGAATTTTGATAACATGGTAAAGATAAGAAAATTCAAGAAAGTAAGAGGCATTCCTAGTATAAAGAAACTTGATGTTTGTCTTTGCAAAAATTGTTAGATTGGTAAGATGGGAAAGATTAGCTTTAAAAGTAAAAGCTATTAGTCTAAAGATATTTTAGAAATTGTGCATACTAATTTGTGTGGACCTATCGGAATTGAGAGCTATATTGGAGAAAATTTTTATATTCTTTTTATTGATGACTACTCTAGAATGATGACTGTGATGTATCTAAGAGAGAAGTTAGAAGCATTTGAGAAATTAAAATGGCATTTGGCTAGAATAGAGAAGGAAATAGGGAAAATATTGAAATGCTTAAGATTAGACAAAGGAGGTGAATTCATTTCTAATGAATTTAATAACTTTTGCATTGAAAGAAGAATCAAAAGACATGTATCAACTCCTGGAACTCCCAAACAGAATGGCATAGCTGAAAGAAGGAATAGATCCATTATGGATTGTGCAAGGACTCTAATGATTGAAAAGAACATTGCTATCAAATACTAGAAGGAAGTTATCAACATTGTAGTTCATACCTTGAATCGAGTACAATTGAAGGACTCATTCAAAACCCCCATGAGTCATGGTATGGCTATAAACCCAATGTAAGTTACCTAAAAGTATTTGGAAGTAAATGTTACATGTTGAAAGAATCTAGAAAAGGAAAATTTGATGTGAAGGGTGATTAAGGTATATTTTTGGGATATTCTTGCAAGAGTAAGGCATATAGATGTTTGAATTTGTCTACTCACAAAATCATAGAAAGTGCACATGTGAAAGTTGATGAGTTTGTAGAAAGGATTGAAGAAGAAAGAAAAAAGGAACCAATAGATTATAGGAGATTTATTTTAATTACACCTAATACATTTCTAGACACGTTTGTTAATCAAGAAACTATAACTCTCGAGTCTTTAGTCATTGAATTGCAAGAAGTTCAAACTGAGTCACAATTTGAAGCTACCAAGCCAATGCCTATTGAGTCTATCAAAGGACCCGAACTGTAGACAAAACAACTAGACACTAAAGTTGAAATTCAAAATGAGGATAGTGGAACTGATTCAAAAGGCAAGGAACTAGTATTGGGCAAGTATGTCAGGAGGCATCAAGCACTAGATCAGATTATTGGAGAAAAAATAGAAGGTACTATGACAAAAAGTGAGCTAAAAGGTACTTGTTTACTTGCTAATTTTGAACCTAGAAATTTCAAAGATGCATTAGAAAATGAAAGTTGGATTGAGGCTATGAATGAAGAGATAGAGAAAATAGAGAAGAACAAAATTAGGACTCTTGTACCTAGGCCTAAAGATAAAAATGTGATTGGGACAAAATGGGTATTCAAGAATAAGTTGAATGAAGATGGTAAGGTATCAAGAAATAAAGCTAGATTGGTATGCAAAGGCTACTCTTAGGAAGAAGGAATTTATTATGGTGAGACTATTCCTCTTGTTGCAAGATTGGATGGTGTCAGGACCTTACTTGCATATGCAGCTCATAAAATATTTAAGATAAATCAGATGGATGTCAAATCTACATTTCTCAATGGTATTCTTGATGAAGAAGTCTAAATTAAATAACCTAAAGGTTTTGTTGATCTAGATAGAAAGAACATGGTCTGTAAATTCCATAAAGCATTGTATAGTCTGAAACAAGCTCCTAGAGCATGGTATGAGAGATTGTATAACTATCTTATTCATATTGGTTATCAAAAAACTAATGATAATAGTAGTTTGTACATCAAGGAAGGACCAGATAACAAGATTATTTTGGCAGAAATATTTGTGGATGATACTTTTTTTATAGGGAATGATGATCAATGCAAAGAATTTTCAGAGCAAATGAACAAAGAATTTGAAATGTCTATGTTAGGTGAGATTAAGTTCTTTTTTGGTCTTTAGATACAATTGAGCAAGAATGGTATCTATATTACTCAATCTAAGTATATCAAAGAGATACTCAAGAAGTTTGGTATGGAAGATTGTAAACCAGTTGGAACACCCATGTGTACTAGATTAAAGCTTACCAAAGATGATGAATAAAAAGACGTGGTTCAGACCTTGTATAGATCAATGATTGGAAAGTTACGATATGTGGTTTGTAAAAAACCTGATATTGCTCTTGTAGTTGGTATAGTAGCAAGATTCTCAACTAAACCTAGAGAAAATCATATGATGGCAATCAAAAGGATCTTGAGATACTTGAAAGGAACTGAATATTATGGCTTGTGGTATAAACTTGGAGGAAATCTGGACTTAAAAGTGTTCACTAATGCTGATTGGGTTGGTGATCTGGATGATAGATAGGGTATAAGTGGAGGTGCATTCTTTCTTGGCAAAAGATTGGTATCTTGGACAAGTAAAAAGAAAAATTACACATCTCAATCTATAGCTAAAGTAGAGTATGGTGTAGTAACAATGAATTTCTCTAATATTGTTTGGTTTAAATAGTTATTGGAAGGCATGAAGGTTGAGATCAAAGAACTAGTTGTCATGTTTTTTGATAATAAAAATGCAATTAACATATTTAAAAATCTAGTGATGCATTCCAAAACCAAGCATATTGCTATAAAATATCATTTTTTCAAAGAATTGGTGCAAGATAGGAAGATCAAATTGGAATATAACCATACAAAAGAATAGATTGCTAACATATTCACTAAGCCATTACCTAAGGATGCATTCTTGTATCTAAGAGGTAAGCTAGGGGTCATTTCCCTATCTAAAGCTCACTAAAATAAAGTTTTAATGATACATCAATAGGAACTGAGTTGAAGATCTATCAGTTGATGTAGCATAGTCATGGGAACATTGCATATAAATCAATACTTAAAGTGCATTGTTACTCATTTGGTATGTGTTGTTTTCGACATGTGTTGTCAAATAGGGAGAGTTTACTGTCATATCTTTTTGAAATTTGAATTTGTATGAGGGAGAGTTTACTATTTGGAGAAGAAGCTATGTAATTCCTTCACAAAGGGAGATGACTACTTTAATGAAGTTTGTGGCATAAAATCTAAGAGAGAGAAAATTTCTATTAGAAAGGACTTGTTTTCAAATTTCATTGTGCTATGACATGTTGTGTTGCCATCAATGCAAAAGAGAGAGATTTTTGGATTGTGTGTTGTCTTTGATGCTACACAAATGTCATATCAGTTATCAAAAAATTCTTACCAAGCTCAGTTGGTCAGAAAAAAAAATTTCATGTCTATTGAGCATTCTTGGACATTACTCTATGTAGACAATTTCTGCCAAGCTCACTCAGGCATTGAAGGAAAATGTGACAGAAAGCAGTGTTAACTGAGCTCATATGGTTAATGAAGGAAAGTCAGTGCTTACCAAGTTAACTCAGTCTCCAAAGGATTTTGCAGAGTTCACAGTGTTAACTAAGCCTCTATTGGTTAACAGAGGAAATAATTTCTGGAATAGTATTTACCAAGTAGGGTTAGCTAATGAAGGATTTTGTTGTTTTGGGAATAAAGTTCAATTATTTGAAGTATTGATTCTAGCTAACTAAGGTAATGATGATTGGAAATTTAACCTATAAATAATCTAACTCGTCAATTTTTAAGGTATATATGAAAGGTCAAGTTGAGAATTCCAAGTGTGTAATGAGCAAGCATGCAAGTGTATTGATTGGAGAAAAAAGTGTGAGTGAACTTTGAAGGATGGTCAGATATCCTTAAGGAGTAGCAAAGTTTTATTGAATCAGGAAAGATCTACTGAAGCAGAATATAGATTTGTATCAGCAATTCAATTGCATCTCATTCAGGTCATTTTATTATTAATTTCTTACCATTGTAGTAGTGATTCCAAAATCTCTTAACAGAGTTGGTCTAACAACCATTTGTAAATCCTCTAACAAGGTGACTATTCAATTGAATTGTTTTAAGACCTTTTACAAGGCCACTCCTTACAGGGTGATTAAATCCTCTAACAAGGTCACACCTAAAAATGTGTATTGTAACCTTTAACCAGGATGGCTCCTAACAGTGCTCACTTCAAAAGAGTGAAAATGAGTAGCTAGTTAATTGGTGGTTTTTCTCATATTGGATTTCCATGTTAAATCTAGTGTTTCATGTGTTCATGTTATTTCTTTTATGATTGCATGTTAATCAATGTGAATGCTTCAAGATCAGTAATAAGTTAACATACACTGCATCTACCAAGTTACAACAAATTTATGTACATTTACCATGTGATAGTAGTTACTAGTTTTACCAGACATCTAAGGGATCTATGGATTTGTTTTTGTGGTAACTTATTCACCCCCCCCCCCCTCAATTACTCCATCTATATTTCAAACAATATGTTGTCATGAAATGTGTCGAGAGGGGTCATTGGTTTACCTATGACCTTTATCGATGTATTGGAACCAACCAAATGTGTCCCTAAGGCAGCTACGGCTCCTAAGGACATCTATTGTCATGAAATGCATTGAGAGGAGGCATAGGTTAACCTATGACCCCTCTCAATGCATTTCATGACAACTACATCAAGAGGAGTCATAGGTTAAACACATTCAAACCAAACAAATGCATCCCTAGGGGCCCTAGGACCCCTAGGAACATATATTGTCATGAAATGCATTGAGAGGGGCTAGAGGTTAACTTATGATCTCTCTCAACAAATTCAAATGAACCAAATGGGTCGCTAGGGGCCCTAGGGCCCCTAGGGACATACATTGTCATGAATTGTTGTGAGATGTGTCATAGGTTAACTTATGACCTCTCTTGACACATTCAAACTAGTAAAATGCATCCCAAGGGACTCTAGGCCCCCTAGGGACATACATTGTCATGAAATGGGTTGAGAGTGATCGTAGGTTAATCTATGACCCCTCTTGATGCATTTGAACCAACAAAATGTGTCCCTAGGTGCCCTAGGACTACTAGGAACATACGTTTTCATGAAATGTGTTGATAGAGATGATAGGTTAACCTAAGACCCCTCTCGATGCATTTGGACCAACCAAATGTGTCCCTGGGGTCCTAGGGCTTCTTGGGACATATGTTATCATGAAATGCATCTAGAGGGGTTAGAAGTTTACCTATGATCGCTCTTGATGCATTAGAACCAACCAAATGTGTCTATTGTCATGAAATGCATTGAGAGGGGTCATAGCTTAACCTATGATCCCTGATGTATGGGAATTGATCAAATACATCCATAGAAAACCTAGGTCAACAAGAAACATACATTCTCATAAAATGTGTCACCTATAACCCCTCTCAACACATTCAAACTAACCAAATGCATCCATAGGGTCCCCACTTATGACCCTTCTTGATGCATTGAAACCAACCAAATGGGTCCCTAGGTTCCCTAAGGTAGCTAGGGACATATGTTGTCATGAAATATGTTGAGAGGGGTCATAGGTTAACCTATGACCCCTCTTGATGCATTCAAACCAACCAAATGCATCCCTAGGGGACCTAGGGCCCCTAGCAACATAGGTTGTCATGAACTATGTTGAGAGTGGTCATAAGTTAACTTATAACCCCTCTCAATGCATTCAAACCAACTAAATATGTCCCTAGGTGCTAGGCCCTTAGGGAAATAGGTTGTCATGAAATGAGTCAAGAGTGGTCATAGGTTATCCTATGACCTCTCTTGCTACATTCAAACCAACCGAATAGGTGCGTAGCTGCCCTAGGGCCCCTAGGGAAATATGTTGTCATGAAATGTGTTAAGAGTGGTCATAGGTTAAACTATTACCCCTATTGATGCATTTGAACCAACCAAACATATCCTTAGAAGCCTTAGGGCCCCTAGGGACATATCACGAAATGTGTCGAGAGGGGTAATAGATTAACCTATGACCTCGCTCCACTCATTGAAACCAACCAAATGAATTCCTAGGGGCTGTAGGGCCCCTAGGGACATATGATGTCATAAAATGCATCAAGACGAGTCATAGGTTAACCTATGACCCCTCTCAAATTAACTTATGACCCCTCTCATCGCATTCAAGCCAACTAAATGTGTCAGCCCCTAGGGACATATATTATCATGAAATTCATAAGGAGAGTTTATAGGGTAGCCTATGACCCCTCTCGATGCATTCCAACCAACCAAATTCATCCCTAGGGGACCTAGGGGCCCTAGTGACATATGTTGTCATGAAAAATGTTGAGAGGGGTCATAGGTTACCCTATGATGCCTCTCCATGCACTCAAACTAACCAAATGTATCCCTAGGGGCCTTAGGTGCCCTAGGGACAAGCATTGTCATGAAATGCTTTGAGAGGGGACATAGGTTTACCTATGATGCCTCTCAATGTATTCAAACCAACCAAGGACCCCTAGGGACATGCTTTGTCATGAAATGAATCCAGGTTTGTCACAGGTTTACCAATAACCCCTCTTGATGCATTTGAACTAACCAAATGCCTCCCTACAGGCCCTAGTGTCTGCCCCTAGGGACATATTCTATCATGAAATTCATTAAGAGGGTTCATAGGTTAACCTATGACCTATCTTGATGCATTTAAACCAACCAAATGTGATGTTAGGGGCCCTAGGGAACCTAGGGACATACATTGTTTTGAAATGTGTTGAGATGGGTCATAGGTTAACCTATTATAGCTCCTGATGCATTCAAACCAACCAAATGCATCCCTAGGGCCTCTAGGGACATATGTTGCCATTAAATGCATCAAGAGGGGTCATATGTTAACCTATATACCCTCTCAATGCATTTGAATAAAACAAATGGGCCCCTAGGGACATACATTGTCATGAAATGCATTGAGAAGGGTCATAGGTTAACCTATGACTGCTCTCAATGCATTTGAACCAACCAAATGTGTCCTTAGGGACCCTAGTGTCCCTAGGGACATAGGTTGGCATGAAATGCATCAATTGGGGTCATAGGTTAACCTATGACGTCTCTCAACACATTTGAACTGACCAAATGGGTCCTTATGAAATGCACTAAGAGGGATCATAGGTTAACCTATGAGCCCTTGTGATGCATTCGAACCAACCAAATCGGTCCCTAGTGGCCCTATGGCCCTTAGGGACATACATTGTCATGAAATGCATCAAGAGCAACCATAGATTAACCTATAACCCCTTTCTACACATTTGAACCAACCAAATGCATCCCTAGGGGCCCTTGGGACCCTAGGGACATACGTTTTCATGAAATGCATGGAGAGGGATCATAGGTTAACCTATGACCCCTCTTGACACATTCAAACCAACCAAATGGGTCCCTAGGGGCCCTAGGGCCACTAGGGACATACATTTTCATGAAATGGGTTAAGAGGGGTCATATCTTAACCTATGGCCCCTCTTAAAGGACTCAAACCAACCAAATGTGACCTTAGGGCACTAGGACCTCTAGCGACATACATTGTCATGAAATGCATCGAGAGGGGTCATAGGTTAAGCAATGACCCCTCTCAACGCACTTGAACACATACATTGTCATGAAATACTTCAAGAGGTGTCATAGGTTAACCTATGACCCATCTCAATGCACTCAAACCAATCAAATGTATCCCTAGGGGCCTAGGGCCCCTAGGGACATACTTTGTCATGAAATACATCAACAGGGGTGATAGGTTAACCTATGACCCCTCTCGATGAACTCGAACCAACCAAATGTATCCCTAGGGTCCTTAGGGCCCCTAAGGACATACATTGTCATGAGATGTGTTGAGAGGGGCCATAGGTTAACCTATGACCCCTCTTGATGCACTTGAACCAACTAAATGCATCCCTAGATGCCCTAGGGCTACTAGGGACATACATTGTCATGACATGCATCAAGAGGAGTCATAAGTTTGCATATGACCTCTCTTGATGCACTCATACCAACCAAATACGTCCCTATGGTCCCTAGAGCTACTAGGGACATACGTTTCCATGAAATAAATGAAGAGGGGTCATAGGTTTACCTGTGACCCCTCTCAATGCATTGGAACCAACTAAAGGCATTCCTAGGGGCCCTAGGGCCCCTAGTGACATATATTGTTATGAAATGTGTCATGATTGGTCATAGCTTAACCTATGACCCTTTTCGATGCATTCAAACTAACCAAATGGGTCGCTAGTGGTTCGATGGCCCGTAGGGACATACGTTGTCATGAAATTTGTAAAGAGGGTTCATAGGTTAACCTATGACCCCTCTCATCTCATTCAAACTAACCAAATGCATCCCTAGGGGCCCTAGGGTCCATAGTGACATATGTTGTCATGAAATATGTTGAGAGGGCTCATAAGTTAACCTATAACCCCTCTTGATGCATTTGAACTAACCAAATGGGTCCATAGGGTCCGTAGGGCCCCTAGTGACATATGTTGTCATGAAATGTGTTGAGAGGGCTCATAGGTTAACCTATGATCCCTCTCAATATAGTTGAACTAACCAAATGCATCCCTATCTAGGGCCCCTAGGGACATATGTTGTCTTGAAATGTATTGAGAGGGCTCATAGGTTAACCTATGACCCCTCTCGATGCATTTGAACTAACCAAATGCGTCCCTAGGGCCCCTACGGCCCCTACAGACATTTGTTTGTCATGAAATGCATCAAGAGGGGTCATGAAATGCATTGAGAGTTAACCTATGACCCCTTTTGATGCATTTGAACCAACCAAATGGATCACAGCTCATAATAATAATAATAATAAGAAAAATATATATTACTATACTATATTTAATAATAATATTAAAAATTGTAATAATATAATATCATAATCATAATAATATAATATAATAATAATCATATATATTAATCATATATAGTAATGAAATTTGTATACATTGCCCATAAAATTTGTTCACTTCCCTCCAAAATTTGGGAATCAATTTCAAGTACCTGATGTGATATTAGGTATCCAATTTGAGTTCAGGTACTTGTTAATACTAACATGATTTTCCCAACATATTCCCTGTCACTGTAGACTCGATAATCATGCTTTTTGTTGGCCATTTTCATGGATTTGGAGAAAATTGACTTTTTGGGGCCCATACGATCGAAAAAGGTTCAATAAGATATGATTAGGTGTCTTATATTATCATCTCAATGGGGAGTAGTAGTCAGTGAAAGGCTAAATGAAAAAGGAAGGTATTGAATGAAGACATTGCAACATATAAGGAAAGGGACAAGCTCAATTTCCAAAAGAAGGGACAAGGTATGTTAAATGTGAGTCAAGTTGACGATGTATTGGTCGAAGGTGAAATCATAGGCTCATATAATGAATATGTGGAGTTGGGGAATGAAAATGTACCAATTGATAATGATAATGCGAGTATTCAAAATTTAGAGAATGAAATGCTACCAAGTCATAATGTAAATTGCATGATTGACCATGTTTAAAATGACAATGCATAAGAACCTTACATATCTCCTAATTATAATTGACATGAAGGTTTTAGAACACCAAAATGGATAATTGAAATTAATGAAATGATTATTACCAATTTGGATGGGAGAAAATTAGAAAGAACCATTTGTTTATGGGATTCAAGACTATATAAGATGTTTTTCGACAAGAAGATAGTGGTGGAGCAATGTCAACTTTTTATGCACTTATTAAAGATACAAAAGATGAGACCTATGCTTTCCAAATTGAAGATTCATGTCAATAAAAATTGGAAAGAAATGCCATTATTGTGAAGAATCTTTTCAGTGCTCTCAATAGCATTGAGAAAAATAGCAAGGAGAAGGATAAGAGAGTTTCTCTAAGGGTTATTACAACCACTTTGGTAAGTCATCATTTGACAATGGGTAGATATATGAGACAAACTTGTATTGATTTGAACCTAAATCATACTACTTTGAGAAGAGCACTTACTAAATGACATAAAATTGATGATCCTCTTCAAAATGAAACATGGGCTTTTGGTGGGAGACTTCCACATTTTGATAAGAAGCTATCTGATAATGTGAACATGGAAATTATACAATTTTGACAATCTAGCTCAAGAGTATCACCCAATGCTAAAGATGTGTTAAAGTTTAGAATTGGCATCAAAGACTGCATGCCACATCCTAAACATTATTTGGAGGTAAGTCAAAGTATATTGTTCAAATAATTTAGAGAGAGTCATCTAAGTTTTCATATATAACAAATGGCTTTTGAATATTTGAAGCCATTTTATTATGCACCACTTAAAATTTGAAATACATGTTGTTGCAAATATCATGTTGAGTTTTCTATGCACCATGAACTATTACGCTCCATCCCTTCTATTTTGCATAGAAAAGAAATGTTGGAGAATTTTGGTGCTAGTGGTCTTCCAAAATCATCAAGAGACTTGCTAGATCAATTTTTATGTCATAGACTTGATGGTTGTTTCTTTTATAGAAATGCTTGCTTAAGTGAGAAGTGTTCAGAATGTGGTGGCTTATCCAAGATTGACACATGTTTCCATGAGGGGTGCGAACAAGATCTTGGTAAAAAAAATAGTAAAAAAAGGGTATATGAAATGGTGAAATACACATTGAAGATGAGAGCTTTAGATGTGAATTTGTTACAAAAGAAATCAGTGTATCTAGTTTTATTTCAAATTTCAAAAAAAATCTTTTCTACAAGTATACAAGACATAGTCATAGGTCTCATTAGTTTGATCAACAATGTAGAATGTGTAAGGAGTCTTTTCCCATTTGAACTATATCAGTTGTTGAATTTGCTGAAAACTACACATTTCATTCTCAAAATGAGACACAATCTCAGTATTACAACTCCATTCAAATTGCTATTTTCATCCACATAACATATAGACATGACCTAATAGTGCTAAAGATAATAAGAAGATTACTAGAGAGTACAATTTTTATATGAGTGATAATAGATCTCACTCTCTTGAGTTTGTGTAACATTGTTTCAAGAATTATTTTAATTTCTGTTAGAAATATTAATCTTTCCTTGGATGTATTTAATTTGGGATATTCCAAGGATCCCTAAATGTAACTTGTCCTTTAGTCCACATGTGAGGACAACTCATTTTTATAATTCCTTTATTAAGGAATTTAGTTTATCCTCCTTAAGAGGATCTTGACACTTTACAAACACCTATTATGAATGTGGCATTCATAGAAATGGGAGTTACACATGCAAACACATGCAAATCCTTTCTCATCTCTTTAAAAGAGATGCTCCTCTCTCTTTCTTCTCAACACATCACTTTGATGTTATTGTATTGAGTTATTTTGCTCCACCTCTCTCTCTCTCTCTCTCTCTCTCTCTCTCTCTCTCTCTCTCTCTCTTCTCTAGGCATTTTCCTTCATTCATAATACTCACAAGGGGTTTTCTTTGCTTTCCCCTTATAAATCCTTGTCTCCATTGTTGAACTATCTTGGTGTATGCTCTTGGATTTTGCTTATCTCATGGTAACATTGTTTCTCACTTAACTTACTTGGATTTTTTTTCGTTCCTTTCTCTATCTTATCGTTTCTTACATGGTAGCAGAGCTTGGTTACTAATCCTCATTTTAAGTTTTTGTGTTGATGGTTGCCATTCATTGGAGCACACCTTATTTGGAGACAATATTGAGAGAAGAAGTTTGTGTTGTGGTTTTTTAGCTCATTCTAACATCTTGTATGTGCAGGTTTTATTTTTAATTTTTTTTATACTAACCCTCTTTGGAAGGATTTCTGCCAAAGGGTTTTCCTTTCAAAATTTCAAATTTTTGCTCTTGTTTTGGAAGGTGTGCCACCAAAACAAGAAGCATTACTTTATAGAACTCATTTATTATAAATTGTACATTTAAAAAAAATAAAATTATTTTTAATATTTATTCTAGTGTATGTGGAATAGTAGCATTTAATGTGTGCATTTGTGTAGATTAATTATTATCATTTAATTAAAAAATTATTTCCCTAATATTATTGTAGGGAATACCTAAATAATCCTAAGTGTGATTATTAAAAACCTTAGTACATACAATAGATTAGTTAATTTTTTATTTTTTTTAAATTCCTATTTCATATTTTAATCTATAATTTAATATATTTTCTAATCTATTTCTTTTTTGAATTCAATTTTTTTTTTAAATCTATACCTCACTTGAAATTTCAAATATAGCTATTTTTAAAATTAATATTTCTTTAATCAATGAGATTTTAATGTTTTTAGTATCTTTGCTTTTTTCTATCTTCTGTACCAGTTCTCTTTACCTCTTTTTAAGAATCTTTCCATTTTTCTCTCTTATTGGTCATCTTCTTATTCTTGTTTCTAATTTTTAAGTTTCTTTGTCAAATCTGCCTGATCTTCATTGATCTTCTTTGCCTTTTCGTTTCATCATCCTCTGCATTCCTCTCCATTTAGATTCCTGTTCTATCATTTTTCCCAAATCAATTTGGAGGTGTAGGGTTTTCTTTTTTTTAGAGGCTTAGAGTTTGTTTGTTGCAGTCGCTTTAGTAGGAGTCTTCTTTAGCTAGTTTTGGGACCTTTCATGTCTTCTCTTTGATCAGATCTGGTGGACAAGAATTTGCATAGGATTGTAGAGCTTTGAGGTGATTGAAACCTTCGACCCTCCTTCCATTTTTTTTCTTCACTCGGATCTTGTTCCACATTGTCGCTATTCTATTGCTTCCAATAAAAAGAGCCTGCAAACCCTGAGCCAAATTTCTTTTATGAGGTGTTAACAGACCTCCATTGGAACATTTGATCCAGATCTAGCTATGGAATCCAAAGATGCGAGACCTCTTTATATCATTTTTGGATCTGTGAAAAGCATGTTCTATCAAGACTTATTAAGTCATTTTTAGCATAAGTGTGTATTATGTTTTTTGTTTAAAAAGAGTATTACATTTTTTTTAAAAAAAAAATTATTTCTCCTTTGCATTTATTGTATTGACTTTTTAAAAAGTTTTTTTTAATCAATCTTTGTATGTATTATTAATTTAGTCAATCATTTTACATATTATTGATTACTTATAAGGATTTTTTTGTTTCATCATTAACTTCTAATCTTGAACTCTTATATTCTTTTTAATCATTCTAAATCATTTGAAATCCTAAGTATAGTGAGTTGGTTCCCTCTGTTTGACATTCATTTTATGCAATAATTATTTCATCATCCTTTTTTTAAGGCTTTAATCATTTAAGAAGTCTATTCACCTCTTCTTTATTCTTTTTAATTTTGTAATGCCTCTGCATTGTTTTTTTAGATTAATCATTATTTCTAAGGTTTCTTTGTAGGGCTGTATCATTCTTTTTTCATAATCTTAATCATAGTTTCCTCAATAATTCCAATTTTTTTTAATTCATATTTCTATAAGGGGGACATTATTTTTCCTTAAAAATATCCACCTTAATTCCAAAAATAAAACTTAATCATACTAATTATCATTCCTGGAAAACACACATTTCATTTATTTTTTGTTTTAAACACTTGTTCGAGATAGCCATTGATCCTTCTGTTGAACCTAGTTCAGTAGCTACCCAAGACGAAAAAGATACTTGGAAGCTTAAAAATGAAGAAGCTTTCGGTGTAATTGGTATTTCAATTATTCTAGATTTATATGTTTTAATTGCACATTGTTCTAAAGCTCATGACACCTAGTCAATTTTACAAACCAAATATGATAGTGCAAATGAATCTTGCAAAATGCAGTTGCAGGATCAACTTGAAGATCTCAGGTATACAGATTTTAAGACCATGGATGAATTTTCGTTAAAATTTGATTTTATTAAAAGTCAACTTTTTTCTTTAGGTGTTCAATTAGATGACATTCGCTTAATTCATATTATTCTTAAAAAGTATCTTTCTAGACAGTTTCAACAGTTTATAACTAATATTCATGCACAACTTGCTATTCCCACATTAACTACTCAGTTAACTTATGTTATTTTTCAAAATTTATTAAGACAGGAAGAAGCTAAGCTAATTTAATTTGGTACTCTTAAATCAACAGAACATGCATTTATGTCCCGAAATTCAAATAGTAATAACTTTACTTCAAATAATAATAATCATCATCATAATAATCACAATCACTATAATAATAATTCTAATAATTCCAATAATACATCTAATGTCAAACATAAAAATAATCACAATAACCATAACAATCATCATAATCACAATTGTAATAATAATAATAATAATAATCAAAGGAATAATCCATATTCCAAACCCCATTGTACTTATTGTGGGAAAAATGGTCATGTAACTGATAATTGTTTTAAAAAACAAAAAGATAAGCAACCTATCAATAACAATAATCAAAACTCTCATCCATCCCATCATGCTTTTACTATTAGTTATAATGTTCCTAAAAATTTAGAATGGATTATTGATACTGGCGCGTCTCAACATGTTACTTATCATAAAGAAGTGTTTGATTCTTTAAAATCTAATCCTTCTAATATTCCAATTCAATTAGCTGATAATCATAGTTGTAAAGTTGAAGGATTTGGGAATGTTAATATTCCAAATGGAAAATTAGATGATGTCCTTTATGTTCTTGAGGTGAAATACAATCTTCTTTCTATTGTTAAATTATGTTAAGATTATAAAATTGAATTTTATAAGGATATGTGCTATGTTATTGATCCTAACACTAACAAAGTTGTTGCTAATGCTAAGTTAGGGCATGATAATTTATTTCAATTTTTTGGGTTCACCTCTTCAAGAAACTCTATGCACAAATATATTGTTTTTAATATTGAGCATGAAAAGCTTGTTCATTTGAATACTGATCATATCTCATCAAATATGGTTGAAATTTTACCTCCTATTGCTCCATCTAAGATTAATCATATTACTAACAAAGTGCAAATAGCATGAAATGTTTGTATTGCAAAAAATAATCCACATGACTCATCTAATGCTCAAAATGTACAATTTAGTGAAAGGAAAATTGTGTTAATGGAGGACCAACCTCCTTCTCTAAACCCTACTCCTCATATATCTACCTTTATTCCTCCTATTTTTTCTTACAATTGTAATGATACATTTTTAGATCATGGTAACAATGCTAATGTTGATAATGGTAATCAAGTTAATGTTGAAACAAATGGTACATTCATACATCATGACTCTTCCTCCAGTGATAAATCTGTTAATCGAAAAACTAAATGGTTTCAAAACTTACTTAGTAAACAAGATCAATTTCTAGAATGGGTGGACTTCAACCTAGGAGGATTAATTACTGCAAATATTTTTTGATGCTAATGATTCTCTTTCATCATCTTTGGCATTTATCTGTAGTATGTTTCCTAGAAATTATGTTCTATATATGACCTTAATTGTCTTTACATGATTTCAATTGATGATATTTTAGGTATATTTATTCATGAGTATATATGGGGGCCCACATATATATCTTGATAAATATACAAATTATTGTGTCTTTGTGACTTGTCACTTATTAGTGCATTCTTATATATTTCACATTTGTAATTTATTTATTTTTGGAGCTCTTTCTTATTCCTTGGGATTATGAGTTATTATACACTATTTCCTTCATCATTTATTTTTTTCTACTGATTGGTACATAAGTGTAGCATATGCTTTTCTAGCATCAATCTATTTCCATATTGGAACTTTATGGTCTATACCATTTATTCTTGGAGTTTCCCTCCAATTTTAGATAATTTGACCCATCTTGAAGGCATTTTACTTTTATTTGAAGGAAATATATTGTTAATACTCATACTCCTTCCCTTTGGTATCTTTGAAATCATGTCATATAATGTTATGTATACTTCATTGCTTAAATCATGAGTGGTGCAGGTTATGGATTGATCACCCATTAACTTGCAGTGAAATGACATATTAGTGGACTATCTATATCCACATGATTGATGCATTGTTGATGTTGGGCTCATTATTTGGCATTGTCTATGGTCATTTGTGTTGTCTATATTCCTTTCTTGAGAGCTTTGATAACATATTTGTTCTTTGAAGAAAATGATTTATCTTGATTACTTTACATTTATATTTATCACTATATTTCAATTTACTCCATAAGAGTTTACTTATACTTAGAAATTTTCTAACTTGAATATAAGATAAAATTCTCCTCGTGGATAGTTGCCTTGTTTCTTATTTCCATGTTTCAGGTAATACATTGTGGCACATGCAAGACCTCTTGAAGATGTATCACACTTGAAGGAATATCCACTTCTCTTGGCTCTCCAACAATGTACCCATGCTAATACAAGACCTCTTGCATGATTGAAGATATTTCAAAAAAATAAGTTGTACTATTGTAAATTGGGTTTAACTCCCTTTGATGTAAGCTCCCCAAGTAAAGATTAAGGGGGGGTGTTAGAAATATTAATCTTTCCTTGGATGTATTTAATTTGGGATATTCCAAGGATCCCTAAATGTAACTTATCCTTTAGTCCACGTGTGGGGACAACTCATTTTTATAATTATTTTATTAAGGAATTTAGTTTATCCTCCTTAAGAGGATCTTGACACTTTGCACAAACCTATTATGAATGTGGCGTTCATAGAAATGGGAGTTACACATGCGAATAGATGCAACTCCTTTCTCATCTCTTTAAAAGAGATGCTCCTCTCTCTTTCTTCTCAACACATCACTTTGATGTTATTGTATTAAGCTATTTTGCTCCACCTCTCTCTCTCTCTCTCTCTCTCTCTCTCTCTCTCTCTCTAGGAATTTTCCTTCATTCATAATACTCACAAGGAATTTTCTTTGCTTTTCCCTTATAAATCCTTGCCTCCATTGTTGAACCATCTTGGTGTATGCTCTTGGATTTTTCTTATCTCATGGTAACATTATTTCTCACTTAACTTACTTGGATTTTTTTTCATTCCTTGCTCTATCTTATCATTTCTTACAATTTCTTACAGGAGCATGCAATTTCTATAGATAGACATATCATTTGGTTAGATAATTGTATAGGTCAATTCAAGAATGCTAATATGTTTTATTGGTTGTGTAGGATACACATAGAGAGGGCATAGAGAGGGGGGTGCCTCATATTTGGAGTTTTTTTTAATCTAGCCATGGAAAAGGGGAACATGATGGAGTAGGATCATGTGTGAAGAGAGCTCTAGTTAACGAGCAATTGAAGATTTTAGGAGCATAGCTTCTTGATGCTTGTAGCATTGTTGATTGGTGTAGTTAAACATTATCATAGGGGGGACTCTTGATTCAGTAGTACATAGGTTCTTTTGGTTGGTTGAGGAAGGGTCCATAGTTGATAGATCAGATTGTGCTACAATGAGAGAGTCATAAAAAATGCATTCATTATGGAGCTCTGATTCTAGTACATGGACCATTTGGACATGATAGCTAGCTTGCTTTTGTCTTAGTTTTTTTTAGTGTGATTGGGATCAGTATGAATCAAGTGAGTGGGTGGACACATGGGCTCCACATTATCTCACTCCATTTTCTATCATACCCTCTATGAGAAATGATGAGATGGAAAGTTCACTTGAGCATAACCAATTTATCAAATCTTCTTCAACCAAGACATGTCTTTTTATTGGTTGCACCACAGGAGAATGATGAAAAATTAGGTTATTGGTTAGCATGTTGTACAATAGGTAAACAAAAGCTTGCACAACCAATCATAGATGGTGATGGATTCACATATCCTACTAGTTCAATGGTTGTCACTGAAACATGGCTGCAAACATGCATGCTTAGAAGAAATGGAATTCCTGCATTTGAAGACTATCAAAAGAACAAAATTATTTTCATATATTCACATCTTATTATAGCAACAAATGTAAATTTTTTGAAGCATCAAGGAAGACCAAAGGTAAAATAACTCTATACTATTACTAATGCTGATCATGAAGCCCTATTGGAGACCCTAAAATAAAGAGAGGACCCTACTAGAACACTCAACTAGGTATATTTACTTCTTATGTTATTTTGTTTGTAATGATTTGGTGAACTGTTGATTATCTTATTTAATAAAATAAGTTACTAATTTTTTTATGATATTGGAATGTAGGTACATCATGAAGATAAAAAACTAAATAAGGAGAAAAATGAAGAAAAATCTATTCTATTTTTAACACTATGATTTTTGACAATACTTTTATTGACACTACTATTTTTGACACTATAATTTTTGGTAGCTGTGTATTGATGTAATAATGATGAAACAATTGAGATAATGTAAATGTAAACTTTTTATTTAATGTAAGAAACAAAGATGATTTTACTTAATGCAATTTATGTGGAGGGGCCTAGAAAATGATGATTTTAATACATACTAACACCAAACTTGCATTGTGCCCAATGCCAAAAACTTGAGAGAGGTAAAAAAAATGTTTTTTCTTAATACCAACCCTAGTGAAACCCTTGTTCCAACCATGGAGAAGCTCCATCATCCACAGCCACCCCGTATCGAAGAGTCTCTAAGGTGCTCTAAGTGCATATCAAGGTCAATCTTCCAGAGGTGTTAACTTGGAGCTTGTGGGGGCTATCGATAGAATGTGAAATGCTACAGGATGGTCATGGTGAGGCCTAAAATAAGTTATCTCATTTTTAAGAGATCACATTCTATTTGGATTCAACACAAAGATCATGCTTAATGCTAAAGCTTATAGTGTGCCTTAGTTCATAGCTGCATCACAATGTAACTTTGAAACTGCTAATCTTGGCATGAAATTTTAAGAACCATTAGCTCTAGACGGGTAGGTGAACCCTAGTGACACCCTTGTTCTATCCATAGACACCCTCCATCATCCATGGCCACCCTGTACCAAAGAGTCTCCAAGGTGCTCTAAGTGCATACCGAGGTCAATCTTTCGAGGTTCATAATATGGAGCTCGTGAGGGCTATTGATGAAATTTCAAATGCTATAGGATGGTCATGTCGAGGCCTAAAATAAATTATCTCATTTTCAAAAGATCGCATTCAGTTTAGATTCAACACAATGAGTTTACTCGATCCCAAAACTTGCAGTGTGCCTTAGTTCATAGGTGCATCACATTGTAACTTTAAAAATGTTGATCTTGGCATCAAATCACTAGTGCCATTAGCTTTCGATGGGTAGGTGAACCCTAGTTACACCTATGTTCTAGCCATGAAGAACCTCCATCATCCACAGCCACCCTATACCAAAGAGTCTCGAAGGTACTCTAAATGCGTGTCGAGGTTGATCTTTTGAGGGTCGTAACTTGGAGCTCATGACGGCTATCGATGAAATGTCAAATGCAATAGGATGGTCATGTTGAGGCCTAAAATGAACTATCTAATTTTTTAGAGATCACATTTCATTTAGATTCGGCACAACAATCTCACTCGATGCCAAAACTCATAGTGTGCCTCAGTTAATAGGTACATCATAGCGTAACTTTGAAATTGTTGATCTTGGCATTGAATTGTCAACACAATTAGCTCTAGATGGGTGGGTTAACCTTAGTGGAATCTCTTTTCTAGCTATAGAGAGAATCCATCATCGATGACCACCTTGTAGCAAAGAGTCTTCAAGGTGCTCTAAGTGCATATTGAGGTCGATCTTCCAAGGGTTATAACTTGAAGCTCATGAGAGCTATTGATGAAATGTAAAATGCTACATGATGTTCACGGTAAGGCCTAAAATAAGCTATCTCATTTTTGAGAGATCACATTCCATTTAGATTTGGCACAATGATCTCAGTCGGTGCCAAAACTCATAGTGTGCCTCAGTTCATAGGTGCATCATAGTGTAACTTTGAAACCACTGATCTTGACATCAAATTTTTAGTGCCATTAGTTGTAGATGGGTAGGTGAACCCTACTGACATCCTTTTTCTAGCCGTACAGAACCTCCATCATCTGCAACCACCCTAGTGCAAGAGCACCTAGGTAGTCTAGTTTGTAGCTAGTGCTTCTTTCTTGCGATTTTGAATTGTACTTATGCTAGCCACATCACTAGTGGTTTAATAAAATTTATTAGGTCGATAGGTAATGTTAACTTAGTTGCTAAATAGGTTTTTTCTCCTAGGTTACTATTATGCCTATAAGTTTCTCAATAGGGACCAACCAAATGCATCGAGAGGGATCATAGGTTGACTTATGAGCCCTTTCAATGCATTTGAACCAACCATGAATTATTATGCTCCATCCATTCTAATTTTCATAGTAAATAAATATTGGAGAATCGTGGTGCTAGTGGTCTTCCAAAATCATTAAGACACTTTCTAGATCAATTTTTATGTCATAGAGTTGATGGTTGTTTCTTTTATAGAAATGCTTGCTTAAATGAGAAGTGTTCAGAATGTGGTGACTTATCCAAGTTTGACACATGTTTCCATGAGGGGTGCAAACAAGATCTTGGGAAGACAATAGTAAAAAAAAATGGTATATGAAATGGTGAAATACACATTGAAGAGTGGGGATGACGGCTCTAAATGTGAATTGGTTGCAAAAGAAATCAGTGTAGCTAATTTTATTTTAGATTTCAAGAAAAATATTTTCTACAAGTATGCAAGACATAGTCACAAATCTTGGTGGTTTGATCAACAATGTAGAATGTGTAAGGAGAATTTTCCCATTGGCACTATTATATAAGTTGTTAAATTTGCTAAGAACTACACATTGCATCCTCAAAATGAGACAGAACCTCAGTATTACAAATCCATTTAGATTGTTGTTTTCATCTACATAACATATAGACACGCCCCTGATAGTGCAGAAGATAATCAAAAGATTATTTGAGAGTACCATTTTTATTTGAGTGATGATAGATCTCACTCTCATGAGTTTGTGTAACATTTTTTCAAAAATTGTTTTGATTTCTTACAAAAGCATGCAAATGCTATGGATAGATATATCATTTGGTCTGATAATTGTACAAGTCAATTCAAGAATGCTCACATGTTGTATTGGTTGTGTAGGATAAACATAGAGAGGGGGGTACCTCATATTTTGAGTTTTTCTTAGTCTAGCCATGCAAAAGGGAAAAATGATGGAGCAGGGAGATGTGTGAAGAGAGCTCTAGTTAAGGAGCAATTGAAGATTTTAGGAGTAGAGCTTCTTGATGCTTGTAGCATTGTTGATTGGTGTAGTTCAATGTTATCATAGGACAAACTCTTGATTTAGTAGTACATAGGTTCTTTTGGTTGGTTGAGGAAGGGTCCATAGTTGATAGATCAGATTGTGCTACAATGAGAGAGTCATCAAAAATACATTCATTCCAGAGCTCTTATTCTAGTACATGGACCATTTGGACACAACAACTAGCTTGCTTTTGTCTTAGTTATTTTTAGTGTGATTGAGATCACTATGAGTTAAGTGAGTGAGTGGAAACATGGGCTCCACATCATCTTATTCCATTATCTATCATACCCTCTATTCGAAATGATGACATAGAAAGTTCACTTGAGCACAACCATCTATCAGATCTTCTTTAGCCAAGACATGTCTTTGCATTGGTTGCACCATAGGGGAATGATGAGAAATTAGATTATTGGTTAGCATGTTGTGTAAGAGGTAAACAAAAGCTTGCACAATTGATCATAGATGATGATGGATTCACATATCCTACTGGTTTAGTGGTTATCACTCGAACATGGCTACAAACATACATGCTTAGGAGGAATGAAATTCCTACATTCAAAGACTATCAAAAGCACAAAATAATTCTCATATATTTGCATCTTATTATAGCAACAAATGTAAATTTTTTGAAGCATCAAGGAAGACCAAAGGTAAAAGAACTTTTTACTATTACTAATGCTAATCATGAAGCCCTTTTGGAGACCCTAAAATAGAGAGAGGACCCTACTGGAACACTCAACTAGGTATATGTCCTTATTTTATTTTGTTCATAATGATTCAGTGAACCAATGATTGTCTTATTTAATACAATAAGTTACTAATATTTTTTATGATATTGGAATGTAGGTACATCATGAGGAGTAGCCATGCATGAAGATAAAAAACTAAATAAGGAGCAAAATGAAAAAAAATCTATTCTATTTTTGACACTACAATTTTTGACATTGCTATTTTTGACACTACAATTTTTGGTAGTTGTGTATTGATATAATAATGATGAAACAATTAAGATAATGTAAATGTAAACTTTTTGATTTAATGTAAGAAACAAAGATGATTTTACTTAATGCAATTTATGTGGAGGGACCTAAAAAATGATGATTTTAATAAATACTAACACTAAACTTGTGCTATGCCCAATGCCAAAAACTTGAGAGAGGTAAAAAAAAATGTTTTTTCTTAATACTAACCCTAGTGACACCCTTGTTCCAACCACAGAGAACCTCCATCATCCACAACCACTCCATACCAAGGATTCTCCAAGGTGCTCTAAGTACATATCAAGGTTGAACTTCTGAAGGTCTTAACTCAAAGCTCATGGGGGCTATCAATGGAATTTTGAATGCTATAGGATGGTCATGGTGAGGCCTAAAATAATCTCTCTTTTTTGATAGATCACATTCTATTTGGATTTGGCACAACGATGTCGCTCGATGCCAAAACTCATAGTGTGCCTTAGTTCATAGGTACATCACAGTGTAACTTTGAAACCATTGATCTTGGCATCGAGTCATCAGTGCCATTAGCTCCTGATGGGTGGGTGAATCCTAATGACTCCATTTTTCTATCTGTAGAGAGCCTCCATCATCCACGACTGCCCTGTATCAAAGACTCTCCAAGGTGCTTTAAGTGCATATCGAGGTCAATATTTTGAGGGTTGTAACTCGAAGCTCATGAGGGATATTGATGAAACATCAAAAGCTATAGGAAAGTCATGCCAAGGCCTAAAATAATCTATCTAATTTTTGAGAGATTACATTTTATTTGGATTCAGCACAATGATCTTGCTCAATGTCAAAACTAGCAATGTGCCTCTGTTCATAGGTGCATCACACCATAACTTTGAAACCGTTGATCTTGGCATCAAAACATCAGTGTCATTAGCTCTAGATGGGTAGGTAAACCCTAGTGACACCCTTTTTTTGGCCACAAAGAGCATCCACCACCCATGACCACCCTGTATCAAAGAGTCTCCAAGGTGCTCTAAGTGTGTATCAAGTTTTATCTTTCGAGGGTCGTAACTCAGAGCTCATGAGGTTTATCTATGAAACATCCAATGGTACATGACACTCATGCTAAGGCCTAAAATAACCTATCTCATTTTCAAGATATCACATTTCATTTGGATTCAATACAACGATCTCGCTCGATGCCAAAACTTGCAGTGTACCTTAGTTCACAGGTGCATCACAACGTAACTTTGAAACCACTAATCTTGGCATCAAATCATTAGTGATAGCAATGTAAACTATTTTATCTTCACTATTATTAGAATCCTTAGCCATAAAACAAGTTTTCTTACCTTTTTCCTTGAATGATTTGTGATATTTGAAATCCTTCTTGCTATTGCACTTGTGACTCTTCTTTTCATCCTTATCTTTGTTTGGACACCTAGTAGCAATATGACCAACCTCTTCACATGAAAAATAGATGAAGGAAACTTTTCCTTTGTATTTTCCTCTACCTCTAGAATATTTCTTTGTAAGTAGAGCTTCAAAAACTTCAAGGTCACTATCAAAACTTTCCTCTAATTCTTCTTCACTTTTTGACTGAATGTCCTTTGTTTTCTTGCATTTTTCCTTAAGTGAAAACTTGGCCTCAAATGCAAATTCAATATTCTTGGAAGCTAGAACATAATTGTCATAATTATCTAGCTCAAAGGCTATCAATCTTCCCACTAAGGTATCCAAAGTTATCTTATAATTTGTCTCACATCTTCTTTCTTGAATAACAGATACTCTAATTGTATAGATAGGAACCAATGTTCTGAGAACTTTACTTATAATAGTTTCTTCCTTGATTTCTCCTCCAAATGCTTTGATTCCACTAACACTAGATTTGATTCTTTCCACATATTTGGCAACATTTTCATCCTCTCTCATTCTCATCTAATCAAACTATCCTCTAAGGATTTTAGCTTTTTCTCTCCTCACATTGTCATCACCACCATAGATGTCCTTAAGCTTGTTCGAAATTTCAAAAGAAATTTTGTTGTCCTTGATATCATCAAATTCCTCATAGCTAAGAGTAGATGGAATATCTATCATCGTGGTATTATAGTTCTTTTTCTCAGAAATGTCACCAATAGATAATGTGCTAGTAGGAGTAGTGTATTCTTCATCAAGGTATTTGCATCATGAATCACTAATGGAAGCTAGATGAAGTCTCATTAGTCCCTGCCATGCTAAAAAAAATTCTCTATTAAGCTTTGGAATTTCTCTTTTGTAAGACATCCTAATCTTTAGCTTAGGTCCTTGAGACCTTTCCTGCAAGCACTAAAATCTTTGATATCAATTGTTGGAAATGTAGATGGAGTAACTAAGGGGGGGGGGGGAGTGAATCAGTTACCACAAAAACATTTCCATAGATCCTTTAGATGTTAAGAAAACTACTTACTACTGTCACTTGGTAAACATATTGAAAATTCTATAACTCAATAAATGCAATTTATGTTATACTTTTAACTAAACTTAAACATTCACAGTGATTAACATGTAAGCAAGAGATACTAGATTTAACATGGAAACCCAATATGGGAAAAACTGCCAATGTAACTAGTTATGGATTTTCACTCTTTTGAAGTGAGCCCTATTAGGAGCCAACCTGGTTAGAGGTTACAAAACACACTATTAGGTGTGACCTTGTTATAGGATTTGATCACCCTATTACGAGTGGTCTTGCAAGAGGTCTTAAAATAATTCAATGGAATTGTCACCTTGTTAGAGGATTTATAATTGGCTGTTAAACCAACTCTCTTAAGAGATTTTGGATCACTGCTACAATGGTAAGAAAGTAACAATGAAATAACCTGAATGAGATACAACTGAATTGCTGATAAAAAATATATGTTCTACTTGATATTAGATCCTTCCTGATCAAATATTACTTTGTTTCTCCATAAGGATATCTGACCATCCTTCAAGTTCATGCCCACAGTTTCCTCCTTAATCAAACAATACACTTGCATACTCGCTCATACTTTAGAAACTTCAACTTGACCATTCATATATACCATCCATATTATCAAGTTAGCTTATTTACATCTTATAATGACCAATAAACATTAGCACAATCAACTAGAAAAAAAACTTAAAATAATTAAACTTCTAATGCCAAAAACAACAAAATCCTTCATTGGCTGACCCAGCTTGATAAACACTAATCCATAAAAGATTTCCTATGTTGACCAACAGATGCTTGGTTAACACTCTGAACTTGCAAAATCCTTTGGAAATTGAGTGAACTCGGTGAACGCTAACTTTGATCAACTTTCCTTTGTTAACCATGAGAACTTAGTTAATACTACTTTCTACCATAATTTCCTTTGATGCTCGAGTGAGCTCAATAGACACTCTTTGTGCAAAGTAATCTCAAAGAATGCTCAATAGACATGAAAAATTGTCTTGCTGACCAAGTGAACTCGGTAAGCATAGAATGACAACTAATATGAAATTTGTGTAACATCAAATGCAACACACAATTAGAAAATTGTATCCAACACCTTTTTCTAGCCACATACAGCCTCCATCATCTATAGCCACCCTGTACCAAAGAGTCTCCAAAGTACTCTAACTACATATCGAGGTCAATCTTCTGAGGGTCATAACTCAGAGCTCGTGTGGGCTATCAATGAAATGTCAAATACTATAGTATGGTCATGTTGAGGCCTAAAATAAATTATCTCATTTTTGAGAGATCACATTCCATTTGGATTCGACACAATGATCTCGATTGATGGAAAAACTCATAGTGTGCCTCAGTTCATAGGTGTATCATAGTATAACTTTGAAACTGTTGATCTTGGTATCAAATCATTGGCACAATTAGCTCTAGATGGGTGGGTGAACCCTACTGACATCCATTTTTTGGCTGCAAAAAACATCCATCATCCATAACCACCCCATATCAAAGAGTCTCCAAGGTGCTCTAAGTGTGTATTGAGGTTGATCTTCTGAGGGTTATAACTTAGAGCTCATGACGGCTATCAATGAAATATCAAATGCTACATGATGATCATGCTGAGGCCTAAAATAAACTATCTCATTTTTGAGAGATCACATTCTATTTGGATTTGACACAACAATCTCACTCAGTGCCAAAACTCTCAGTGTGCCTCAGTTCATAGGTGCATCACGATGTAACTTTGAAACTGCTAATCTTGACATGAAATCGTTAGTGCCATTAGCTCAAGATGGGTAGGTGAACCCTACTGACACCCTTGTTCTAATTGCGAAGAGCCTCCATCATCCGTGACCACCCTAGTGTGGGACCACCTAAGTAGTCTAGTTTGTACCTAGTGCTTCTTTCTTGTCATTTTGGCTTTTAGCTATTCTAGCCACATCACTAGTGATTTAATAAGATTTATTTTTTCCTCAAGTAATGTTAACTTAGTTGCTAAGTGGGTTTTTGCTCCTAGGTTGTTGTTATGCCTATAAGTTGCTTAATAAGGGTTAGGTTGACCAAAGTGGTATAAAGGTTGACCAAGGGTCAAAAACCATCTTAGAATGTCTAACTCAACCTAATAGAACCCCTTACTAAGTTTGGTGAACTCGTCAAATTATGAATTTTAAGTTATAGCAAAAATTGCTCAAAATTGCAATTTTGCAACTTTTTCTTGCAAAGTGAAAATGAGTGCAAAGAATTAGTTAGGGGTTTGAGCATGACCATAAAAGGTTTTAAACACCTATATAATGTGTTAAATGACCTTGCTATGACTGTGATTTTAATGTGCTAACAATAACATCTAGTTGAAATTTGTTTGAGATATTGATTTTTAGTTATTATAAAGTTGTTGGTTGATCCAAACTCATACATATCAATGTCATGATGCTGATGGAAGCCTTGAATCTTTCTTGCATTGCCAAAATTTCATGTGGGCTTGATACGTTTAATGCATAGTAATGTCTCATAATAGCACTTGTTCTCATTTTTCTTTGTAAAGTTGATGTACTACGGTGAAGGAGGTGGATTGCAAAGATTATTTCAAATTAAACATATATGATAGCATTTCAAATTAAACATTGCATCAATTTTTTTTAATAAAGGTTGTTAAAATTTTATTCAAAAATTATTGTGTTTGAATCGAATATAACAAACATGATCAAAATGAATGATATTCCATAAACATGAACAATACACATGATCCATGATAAATTGAATACTATACTAAATTAATATGTATGTCATTGTGCACATAAATGGAAAAAATATATATCAAAATACATTTATCCATAGACAAATTACACAAATATATATATATATATCAAAGTTCATGTATCCATAGGCAAATTACACAAATATATATCAAAATACATAGATCCATATACAAAATGTGGCTTATCATGCCATCAGAATGTGTATAATATCAATGTTTCTATAAACAATGTGGCATATGCCATCTCAAAATGTCTCATGACACATCCTATGACAACTATATATCCTAGGCTATTGGTGGATGATCAAAATGTAGCCTCTTTGATGCACTAGTTGGATCAGGTGCCTCCTACATAAACAAAAAAGGAAAACCCAAAGTTAAACTACCAAATTTATATGATTCTTTGTATCTAGCATTGAATTACTCAAATGCATAATTATCTTTTTTTTAATGAAGACTTATAGTATTAAACTTTCATCATAAATACCTCTCTAGATGACCTCCTACATTGATCAGGAGTCCCCTCATGTCCTTGGCAATTCTTGAACCTTGCCAATGGTAGCTTGTCTATGTTCAAGTATGTTTGTTAGATGAATCTACAGCTTAAACTATAACATTATAATTCATAGCATGCTAAATTTATAATATATAATCAATAATTAAAACTACAACTTACCTATGTCAACTCCTCAGGATATAATGGTTGTGTCAGCAAAGATACAAAACTCTATCGTCCAACCTACTATACACTACATGTTTCTTATGAGATACAAAATACTATTTTTTAATATCATGGAAATCAATTTTGAATTTATTTATGAAAAAAAGGAAAATGGAAAATAAATGATACTTATACATACAATGGGGCTCTTAGTGCAAATGGAAATGCAAGAGCATCTACGACATGGAATCTACATGAACTCATCACCAGTAGCCACAACATATACAATAAAGAATGTAATTAAATTTCATTGCCACAAAATTTTACAAGAATGCATTGATATTTAATCAAATAGAAAGCACCTAATTAACTTTCCCTTGTCAATGGATCCTACCTCATCCCTCACACTCTTTCCCCCACTGATAGGTGATACCTACAAGAAAAAACAAAGATTAGAAACCATATATGCTACAATATCAAATAGAAAAAATAATGAGAACACAACATAGTGTACTGTAGATGTCTCAAGGCCAAATAAAATAGCCAAGAGTGTGGCATCATCAACCTATCTGAGCTCCTCCTCAGTCATCAACTAAATATGAATGGAGATCACATACATGTATAAGTCAGTATGGCTTAAAAATTAAAATTACTCTATTATAAAGATTAACTTTAAATTTCATATTTCATAACAAAAAAATGTATACACATATCGACATAGGAGTCCACGCCTTTGCATGCCACTCCTCTCTCACGTCAGAGTCCATAGCCTCTATATGCATGTTTGGTGTATCCTCATCAAATACAAACTGATACTCAAAAAGATAACCTATGGTACCCAAACAAATATTCTTGCACATTATGCAAGTATGGGGCACATAAACATGTAATGAGCTCACTGATGATGAACTCGTACCAACATCATCAACATGCAGAGGCAACACTGACCTAGCCTAGGATATCAATAGGCTACTCAATCTATGGATAGCTCTAATACTCTAAGAGCTGACCTTTGTAATTATATCAGGATGCTGCACTTGAGGAGGGGGGAGACACTAGTAGGGGGGACAAAACTACTAGATTTCTTCCACTAGGCAAAGGGTCCATCCTTAAGAGCTCCTCCTCCTACACACATGTTGGGCTTCATGCTTCAATAGTTCACCTAGAGGCCCAACACAAATTTTCCATACAATTTTTTAAGGAAATAAAATGGCATCTCTAAATTGTTGTGTGGAGCGATGTCAAAAACCATCCACCAACAAATCTAAAAGTTGACACGTATAGCATCATTTGTGCACCATTTAATTGATAGTTTGGGCTTTTTGCGATCGACTTGTAAATAGGTTTTTGGGTTTGCAAAAAGGGCAACCAAATCATCTTTACTTATATTGAGGGCCACAACCTCATCATAGTTCAACCCATCATCAAACATGGCATGTATTTTGTCATGCCAAAGAAGAGCAAAATTTTGGTCATCGATAAGTGTTTCAATATTATCCACTATAGTTTTTAACATGGATAACATAGGAGCCAATGTGGGTATAGTATTATATGTGGTTTGCAAAGCCCTTAATTCAGTGAGATTTTCAAATATCAAATCTTTGATTCAAGGAAGGTTTTGAGGGGATAGAGGATTGTTTGGTGGATGGTTTTGACGGGGCACTAGATCATTTGGTGGGGGATTACAAGGAACATTATATCTTGCCTCAATATCATCATTTCGGTTAGTCATACCTATTAATTCACAAAACATAATTTCTATTAAAAATAACATAAAATTCAACAATTTCTATTAAAAAGATCTAATTTTTAACAAATTCAATTAAAAAAAACTAATTTATAATAAAATTCATTGAAAACAATTTTTTTAAAAAAAAAACACTCACTAATATCATATTTCCATTCGTTGATCAGATATCGGAACTCCAAGCAAAACAAATGCAGTGTAAACAACACTTGGGTCTTTTTTTTTTGAAATCAAAGTTGCAGGTATCGGGTATCTGATTTCATATCAAATACCCAATATTATTAGGTATCTGATATGAAATTAGATACCCAATAAGGCTTGGTCCTAACTTTTTAGCTTTGGTATTAGGATGGGTGGAGAAAGTTTAGAGCAGATTTTGAAATGCTTTTAGACATTTTCAAACTCTTTTTTTTTTCACATTGCCACTTTTTGGCACACCATGATCTTGCACATAACCTCATATCTACATATTAAGATGACAATTCTTTGGCACTATTGTCAAAGAGGGAGAAATCCTCTTGAGGGAGAAATGAAGGAGAAATCCTACTCTTCCTAATCCTATCGAGGGAGAAACCTTGACTGCTGAGGGAGATGAAAGTAAATACAGAAGAAACATGAATACCTAGTACGAGGGAGTTAATGTCAAAGGAGATATAAGAAGAGACCTAGAGATATTCATAAGGATGAATTGATTGACTGTGTGTTGATCAAAACATAATTTAGTAACATATTCAAAAGATGAAAGTTGTTAATAGAGAGAGAGATTTCAATACAACGAATTAATAGTTTTTGGTATTTTGTTGGTTATACTGATTAAGTCTAGTCAATTTGGTTTGTCATCAATCCCAAAGAGGGAGATTGCTGAAAATAGATTGATATAAGTATGATAAATGTGTTTCAATCATTGGTTTTTCACTAATGTCAAACCTGCTACTTGTTTGTAAACAATTGCTTATATGATTTGAGTACTATCATTTATTTGATTGATGAAGAGGATTTTATCAAATGAGGTAACAATAGTACCTAGAGGAAAGGTTGAGTTATGATATGGAAAAGGAGTATATGGACTAGTTAAGATAGTGGTATTATAGTGCATTAATAATCTACTTATGGTTGCAAAGGATGGATACACTGATTAAGTTTAGAACAAGTTAAATGAAGCATGTCTACCAAGCTTAACATTCTACATAGTAGGTGTTGATAAAAGTTAGTGTAAGCCGAGCAAAAAATTAGTTGGAGCTAAGAAAAGTCAATTTCAGTGTAAGTCAAGTCATATAGTGTAAGCCAAGTAAAGTTTAATTTATGCCAAGCACTAGTAAACTTTAGTTAGTGCCAAGTGTTTTGATAATGGATGCCAAGCAACGTAGTATATGCCAAACATTAGAAGTAAGTTAATGTTGAGTGTTAGCATTATAAAAAAGATTAAGAATTTGGTGAATCTAAGCTAACAAGTTTGATTTATTTGATTGTGTGAACTATGTGGAAGATAAGCTTGATGAGTTGGTGGCACAAAATTAATGATGAACCATTCTAAGGAGAATTCAAAGAGGATTGAAGGAGAAGTTTCTAGAAAGGGGATGAAATGAAATGATGGGTAGATTCATTGAATCCTACCTAATCTAACCTATAGCTAAAATGGATGATGGAGGATGAACAAAAAAAGTATTACATTTCTATTTATAGAGATGGCTGGTCATAAGTAAAGGTTGTCATGTGTGAGAACCTAAGAAAGATAAGGAGTCTAGGGTATTGCTTCATTCAGTGACCTAAGAGAAGAGACTACACATTCAAGCAAAGCAAGATGGCTTAAGGGTATGGATTCTTGAGGGGTGAACAAGCTATTAGAGTTGAAATGTCTAAAAACCAAGTAGAATGGAGAATTGAAATAGAGATCTATAATTTGCAAGTGTGTTGTAAGTTGTTATCAGATCAAGCCTTATTGTTACTTTCTAATCATTATACCAGTCTAGAGTAAATCCTTTGGATTAAGGTTGACCTAATGTTGATTTTTAAATCCTTTAACCATGCAACATTCCAAATGAATTATCTAAATTCCTCTAACAAGACTCACTCCTAATAGGGTGAATAAAATCATTTAACCAGGTTACATTTAATAGTGTGTATTATAACCTTTAACAAGGTTGGCCTTTCACAGGGCATCACTTTAGAAGAGCGAGAATGAGTAGCATGTTATGGTGGTTTTTCTCAAATTGAGTTTCCATGTTAAATCAATGTGTCAAATGTGTTATTGAATATATTTTGTTTCATGCTTACATTTTTGCAAAGTTTTTTTGATAGTAACCAACAAGTTTAAGTGATTGTATGATCTAATGGATGCATGCATGATGAAAATGTTTTATGGATACAGGTTCACTAAATTGTAAAAAGTTTTAATTATACATCTGGACCTTGGATAAGTGATTCACCCCTCTTCTTAGTTATTATAAAGAATTCCAACAAAGGGATTGGTAGAAACTATTGGATTTCCCATGGTTGTGTAAGCTTAATAGCTAATTAGACAATGCAACAAACGATGCAATCTAGAGATAAAGAAAATCTTGCTTCCTGATTAGTCTATCATTCTTTCAATAAAAATGCCTTGATGCAGTTTAGAATTTTCATGCTTGTGGATGATGAGTATTGTGATATTGATTTTGGGTCCTTTGCATCCATGTTAAATGAAAAGAAAACTTGTAGAAGAGAGGATATACAGAGGACCTAGTTCCAAACACCTCACTTAAATAATAGAAAGATGCCAAAAAATCTCTTTGGGACATATTTGAAGAAAGAAATTGTTAATGTTTAGGCCTTACTATTGAGATTGAAGGAAAAAGAAGAAATTATGGAATTCATTGAGCATCACTTCTTCTTGTTACAAGCCATATTTGTCAAAGGACTATAGATTGACTAGGCCAAAATCATATGCAACGAGCTCACCTCATGGTTCAATTTAGTTAAGGCATTCAAGAAGTTTTACATGTCTTCATATTCAATCTAGGCCTTGGCTACACATCACCCATGTTTGGGTCTTTCCACGATTGAAGACTATGATGAAAATACAAAGGTATATGAATTCTACCCACACCTTCAGCTATAGAGGATCTTTGAGGAGTTTGTGAAAGTGAATCATACCTTCACTATGAGATTACATTGGGAATCACAAGGCTACCTCGAGTGAATATTTTCACTAGAAGCAATTTCAGCTACTAGCTAGTTTGGATGCTTTTTTGTCCAATTTTTGAGTTTCTCTTACCTATTGATTAGTGCTTTTGATGGTGTTGGCTCCTGATTTAACAATGTTTAAACAACCAAGTATGCAAGGCAAGAATGCATCTATGGGCAGCTATCTCCAATAATGGACACACTTCACCAAGAACCTAGGCCAACTATAAGGCTATACTCCTTCTGCACTTCAGGCTCTGCAAAACCTAGGTTAGTAGACCTATAGATTCTTTATATGGTACCAGTTATCAAAGGATACACTAAATCTAATGTAAAGCAGATAAAAACCCCTAAATCTTCTATACTTACCCAGGAATCACAAGCATGAAATAACTAAGAACATACTTCATGAAACTGGCAAGCTAAGTGTGGGTTAACATTGAACAACTTTCAACATAAAAGGGAAACATGATTTAATATGTTGATGACAGCAAGACCCAAGTATGAGCAATAGAACTTAATGATCCTATCTCTGATCAGTGTCTTATCTATTGGGAAATTAAATGAATCATAACCATACATCTTTTAGAAACCTCAAATGTATCTCTACATCAAGATCCCCGATCTATCTTTCACCTTGTGAATAGACATCTACTACAGAATGAATCTCATACTCAAAACATCCTGTCACGAAATCTGCAAACCCTGTGACAAACACCAAGCAATTACATGGCTCTTTGTTGAATAAGAAAGACTTTTTAATCACATACATTTCAAAATGAAATGCAACCTAATTCATGCTCTTTGATCACAAATTAGAAGAAATAATAGATCCATAATTAGGAGACAAGATTCAGACTGAACTTCAAACCTTTGCTGCTCTTAATTTTCTTTCCTTGAAACCAAATACTTGAAATGTATAGAAAATAACTCATAAATCACCTAACAGACTAGAACTATCTACATAAAACATAAAATTATGTTCAATACCATAGAGAAATGTTGGGTGTGTGGCTTTCACAGCCTAAGTAGAGCTCCAAGAGCTGGAAATAGAAAACCAACCAACAACCTATTTCAGAGAAGAAGAAAGAATATGTATGGAGAGGGAAATTCTTGGATTGAATTTGCAATCAACAAGTGTACCCTCAGAATTCCTTCCCAAGAGAACTAAAAGCTTCTCTCTACCTTCTCTCTATAACTAAAAATCAAATCCTTTCATTTTGGCTCATAAAATATCTCAAAATGTAATGATGAAAGGTTGTAACTAATTCTTGATACTCAAATGAATTCACCGTAAAAGTGAAAATCCAGTTCAATGTAACTTCTAGAATGTAAGAAAACTGCTTAAGGATGATTTTCTTCACATTCGGGTTCCAAAAGGTCTTCAAAACTACCTTGTATTTGATTAAGACACTTAAAGATTAAATTTGATTGTTTTGTTGCCAATACCTTAGATTTTACAAATTGGCCTGCAATGTGAACTGATGAACACCTGTGCATAATCTAACTCTAGAAATAGAAAATTCAGCTCTTCCTGATTTTGACGGTATATTGGAGTGCCTATATTGGATTAAAATAGCCCCAGTTATGTCCCTCTGAAAATCAAGCTTCCATTCATAGGTTTGCATATTATTTTGCAAAAATTAAAACCTTTTATATAGTTTAAACTATATTAAAGTTTCAAACATTATTTAAATGGGAGAAATAATAAAATATTTAAATTTGAAATTTCTCAAATTCTCCACCATTTTCTATCTAGGTCAAACTTGGTTGATCGACCTTGACACATGGCATATTCTGATTCTCTCCTTCCATGCATAGTTGTTAGACACCTCCAACTGGATGCCATGTGTCATCAACAAATTTTTCCATCTCATGGCCATGTCATTGGTTGCTATGTCATGATTGCCATGTCATAATCACTATGTCGTTGTAACATGTCAGCATTTGCCACATCATCAGTGACATAGCAACCTCGCGACACGTGTCACCCTCTACCATATCAGCACCTTGGGAAGCGTTTGCCACATGTCACCTTTTGGTTCACTGCTCCATATCCAAGTGGGACCCACATGCTTATTTTACCTTTTAGCCAGATTTGAAATTTTTTGGCAAGTCGCCAAGTCGCTAGCCGGATTTTTTGAGATTTCCCAGCAAGTGCCATAGCGACCTGGCAGATTTTTGACTTCTTCGGCCACTTCAATTTGCTAACATTATCAGTTGGCCATGCTTTTTCCTTCAAAATTTATTTTACTCCTTCTAGCCGACTGGGACCCACGTGCACCTACCTTGCCTTTTCAAAATGCTTTATCTTGTTGACACTATATGTTTGAGTGCAAAAGTATATAAAGACTAAAAATACTCCCCACCTGCTCAATGTGGGATAATGTTCCTTAATGGTTTTTCCTCTTTATGTTTGCTGTGATTGCTAAATGCATGGGTTTTCTTTTGCTGCATATGTGTGAGTTGTTCCAGCTCCTTTGGCATGAGTTTCTTATTCTAAACCTAAAGCTCCATCCTGCTGGTCATTTTTTGCTATGAATCTACAGACTTTTCATTGTAATGGTCATTTCTTATGCACATGGTCATTTAAAATAAGCTCCCCCCTTCCAAAAAATGTGATACTATTGTTGGAGGAAGCCATGGGCTTCAAAAACATGGATACATGCTTCCTTGAGCTTTGTTTGAGCAGCAAATCTGTTCATTTTTCTAAAAATGTGGATGCTTGTTGTTGTACTCTTTATTTTCTCTAGACATGGAGCACATCTTCCATGTTGAAAACTACCTCTTAGCTACAACTTTCAAATTGAGACTACAATGTGGGAGAGAGCAACCTTTATGCAATCTTTTCCTTAATTCAATGTGCAAACTCACAACAAAAAGCTTCATTGTGCTTGTGGATTTTAATTGGTGTGGAAATTTCTTGATTAATACTATCTTTTGAATTTGCTGGCAAATCAGCATCATATTGTGACCCTCTAAACCTCTTTAATGGAACACTTTCCAAATTCTCTCTTTCTTGAATCTTCACATGCTCCTTGTATTTTTCTTTTAAGAAACCATTTCCACCATTTACTTTGTCATAAGATTGAATCATATGCATAATGATCATCAATTCATTATTTTAAACTCACTTTTAATCAATTCTACAAATTGTGAATTAGTGTCTGGAGGCCTGCAGGTTGTAATTAAAACTTGATCCAATAAAGTAATCGAGCTATGAAAATTGGCATGAGTGTTCAATCATACACGCTCTACCATACGGCAAATTTTCAGCCCATGATGAATTCTCGATCAAAATATTTTAATGTTTGGCATTATAAAATTGGGTTGTTGACCACTTGGGGTTCTGAAAACTAGGATATAGGTTCTTTGCCATGAAGAGAAACTAATTCTATGGTTTGGACTCATGATGAATCACAGGGTACATTTGGAAAAATTTTGAAAATAGGTACTTGGAAATTTTAACTGGCAAATGTGTCAAAAAGTAATTTTGGCAAATGTACAGACATATGAAAGTATTCAAATGGATTTTTCATGACTTGAGAATCGGCATACTTGAAGGATTTTTAGGATACAACATAATAATATAATCCATTTAGGCTCACCAATCATAGGATCAAAGTTATAATGTGCCGAACAAGGGTACGTATCAATCAGGATACCTTGGCCGTAACAAAATAATATAAACTAGGTTTTTAATCATGTTAGCAAATTGATCAAATGGATTCGTCATGATCTCAAAATTGGAAAATATGAAGTTTTTGACCCATGGAACACAATACAAAAATAATTTTTTCATTTGGGTCAACTGGGTCAAAGATATGATTGGTCGAACAGGGCTTCCTAGAATTGTGAACAACTAGTTAAATGCATAAAACAGTAAATGACCAACTTTGCGGGGTGCAAAACCTAGTCAAATAGATTCAAAATGACTTGAAAATTGAAAAATAGGTTGTTTTTTGTGCATACTAAACATCCTCAAAGTCGCTAGTCATGAAACATTCCTGGGTAAAAGATATTCAGATGCAAACTGGGCCTCTGATCGCTATTTGACACTTGGGGCAGAATTGCAAATTTTGACACTAGCTCAAAATGGGACTTCATCGAGTGATTCAGGATGGCAAAATAACATTGTGGATCAGATGCATATGTAAAATGAAAGGTTTTAAGCCACTCAAACACCATCTAGGCCTCAAATCGACAACCAACTACATATGCATAAAAGGGCACTTTAGGGCATGATTCTTCAAGATTCACAATACGTGACTCAAAATTGACCATGCAATTTTTAGTCCCAACAGATGGTTTTCTAGAATTACTTCCTAGTAGCTAGAGGATAAGGTTGTTCTTGTCAAATTTTTTCAAAAAATACTTGAAGTGAACACCTTGTGTTTGAATGTAAATAAGATAGCCAAGATTTACTTCCCCATAGTGGTTGGACCCTATTCATGTGCCTCTAGATCCAATGCTTAGAATCTATTTAAGGATTTTGATAGTAAAACCAAGTTGTATGATTAAGAGGTACTTAGGCCTCAGTATGATGTTGTCAAATTTGTGAGGGGTCAATTGGAGTTGGGATATTCCCATAGACACATTCTAGATTTTGAAGATTTTTGGGTTGGATGTCTCAATGAATATCAAACATAGGAGAAGTATTGGTCCCAATTGGGAAATTGATGAAATAAAATTGTATAATGACTCTATTGATGTTTATGATCTTTTAGATGAGAACCTCTAAATGCATCCCTCATCTTTTGAGCAGATTAGAGGAACTCGCATTATGTCTACCCTGCCTGCAGGTCCTATTATCGATACAATGGAGGTCCTGAGGTGTGAGATCATTAAGAGGGAAAAAAATGGGTAGAGTGGACTTGAGAAAGAAAGAAGAGAATGAGAATCATAGACTCCACTACTAATGTTACTTCCAAAGCTAATCAATTAGCTACAATGATCTCCTCCACTACTGCCACTTCAACGTTTGTGGGCCCAAATCAATCTATCGGCCAAGGAGGAGACCAACCCATAGAGAAGAATTATCTAATTACCCCTACTTGTGGAGGAGGATCTCTTCCAAATACATGAAAGTTTAAGGAGAAGGAGAATGACAAAGAAAAAGAATATGAGTAAGAGCAAGAGGAATCAGTAGCCAAGCTTGTCTCCCCTATCTAGGTCATCAATCTTGATGGTGACACTAATCCCATGGATGGGCAAAAATAGGATGCATCCCAACAAGGAGATACTTTGGTCCTCTTAGTAACCAAAATTACTTCTTTCCCTAGTGTTTCTCAGAGGAAGAAGACTCTACCAGTGGCAATAAAATTCTTTGATCCCATTGCTTTTCAATCAATGATCAATGTCCTCTCAACCAAGTCATGGTTGAAGGAGACCATCAGTCAAAAGAAGTGGAGATATGAAGAAGCCACCTCATCCAAGGACTTTATCACATAGGAAACTTCTTCTCACCCATAATCAAATAAGACAAATAATAAAAAGTCCATATCAGCATTGGTCACTGATCCCTCTATTGGCCACATGTTGATGGAAATAGAAGAGCCTTAGAAGGAGGACAAATTCCACGAGCTCTCTACCATTGACTTTCAAATTATAACGATGGACATTGGTATTCCTATTCATGATTACACGGTAAATATATAGAAATATACCAATGAAAAGATAGAAGATAGATTGGAGGAGTTGAGGATAGAGAAAGAGGTAATTGAGGCCTCAAACAAAGAACTAATGGATTAAATTAGGTCTATACTTGGAAGCACTTCAACTAGCACATTTGACCCAAATACAGAAGAGAATACGAACTTTCTTTTAAAGTTGCAACAAGAAAGATAATTTGGTCAAATTGGTAGATCATTGATTCATGAGATGAAGGTACTAGGTCCCCCACACATTGAGAGTTTGGGAAACCTTCAATTAGATACTAAAAAGTTGAGGAATTTTCTAGTCATCAAACTACTATGCAAAATGCAGCAGATAGACTGACAGAGAAATTGACACTATTGCAATATGTGATTGATATGAAGACCAACATTGCCATCTCCTATAGGATCCGTAAAATAGGTAAAGAGTCACTATTTCATTGGAAATAATCTTTAGAGTTTATAGTGGAAATATTTGCAAGATCTGCAAGTGAGCTTAAAGATGTACATAGAGTCATATGTATCTGGAAATAGCCAATTGGTAGACATTGAGAGGATGAATACAAAGTTCCTAGCATTTATTTATCAGGCCACTAATCCACTCAACTTCTAAATGTCAAATATTCCAAAGCTTTCATCACTAGACTCCATCTTAAGGTGGGTATTAGAGAAGTTCCAATCAAAAGTCACTAGAGTGGATGAGTTTATAGAGATGCATGACTATTGGATGATTTGAGCTAATAATATCATAATCCCAAGTGTCAATGAGCTAGATAAAGTAATAGATATAATGAAGGCTTATAGAGATAAAGTTGTGACTTTAAAAAAAGTACGATGCTTTGATATTCTCTCAGACATCTCTCTCTCTCTCTCTCTCTCTCTCTCTCTCTCTCTCTCTCATTTCTCTATTGTAGCCATTTTTGGCATCTTATCAGTAGTATTAGAATCTATGATGGACAATGACTCAGTCAAGTCCTATTTTTAGCTTCCTCCATTCAAAGATGCTCTGTATTGCAATCATCAAATGTAACTAGCCATTTTGAAGGGGCCTATATATGCAACGTTTTGAGAAGTTAATAAGATCAATAAAGTTGTTTTGTGGGAAAATCCCTATAGATGGGACTACTATGTGAGACTCTGAGTCTAAAATTTGATTTTATTATTCATTTAGTGATTGTATGTTACTTGGAATGAATGTATTGCAACTGAAATTGAATTATCTTAAGTAAACTTGGTTTTATTTCTCTCATCTCAGTGAATTGTAAGATTCACTTTCATTAGCATAAGCATTATTCTTTTCCTTGTGTTGTGTATTGTATTTTGTGTATGTTTTAAATAATTGTTTGAGGAGTTCGGAAAATGATTAATAAACTAGCTAAAAAAAGAACAATTTGAGTATTGTCAAAATTCAGCTAATTTAGCAATCTGAGAATTGCCCAATCACTCATCCTTTCCTCTCTTTTTCTATTGTAGGCAACCTTGCATGAATTTCAATCATTGTATTCAAGTTAGATTAGATTGCATAATAGATATTAGTCTACTTTTTGAAAATTTCCTAGGTTGTTCAAAGTGTTGAACAGTGTTGTTTCTAGCCTCTTTTTCTCTTTGGTTAAGAGCATACCCACAAAAATTTAAAAATGAAATTCATTGTAAATGTTTCATTTTAGAGGGAGTTGTACCTTTCAATTTAGGGATCTTTGATGGATTACTACACTAATCCATTATGTTGTTAGCTTCTTTATTTTCCATTGGCCATTGGGCACTCTGAGAGTCAAGGTATAAACCAAAGAATTGAGGAAGACAAACTATTAACCAATAGTTTTTGGCAACTCTATTGGGGATGTACTTGTATGTCCTAAGTTCTCTTAGTAAGTTTATCTTTAGCTTTATTACATAGCTCAATATTTACCCCTATTGGAACTCAACTTGTATAGTCATGCCTATTGGCTCATAAGGAGAAATGGTGTTGCCCCAAGAAGGCCAAATCCCAGTAATGCAACCCAACCTCGACTTCCAAGATGAAGAAGAAGGCATAATAAACCAGCTGAATACTCTTGCCTAGAAAAGTCAGAAGTTCCTTGATTAGTATTGAAGAGTCAGCTTCACCCTTGAAAAAGAAGAGGATAATGTTGAGTATTGGAAAGGAGTATTATGAGAAAGAATATTGAGAGAAGCATTTCCATTGTGAACTAAGAAATAAACCATAGATCCTAAATATACTAGAAGTGTTCATGGAAAAGGAAGAATTGATCCTATCCTCAAAGAATTGAAGAAAGATGATTACCCAATACTAGAAGATCCTCTAAGAAGAGGATGAGCCTACTCACGGGACCCATTGTTTAAGGTATCTATGAAGCTCTATTTCTACCACCCCATCCCATTTCCCAGAGGCACAGTCATTCCTCTTCACCTCCTATCCTCCACACTTAGATCCCATCACTATGTAACAATCACCCTTCATGGAGTGGTCACCCCTACTATCATCACCTTTTAGCCAATATTAATCATTGTTCCCACTTCAATGGTTGTGCCCTGGGGTAATGTTATTGACCCTCTTTGGGTTGTTGCTAATAACAACCTACCAAGAGCTTCTCAAAAGAACTTCCCCAAGTTCAATGGAAATGAGAAAACATCTACTGATGAAAACATCATTGATTTCTTCACAATATGTAGCATTGTTTGTCCTCAGCATGAAGATATAGAAATTAGGATGTTCGTAGAGACTCTTCTTGAGAACATAATTGATTGGTTTCAACATCTTTCATTTGGATGTATTACAACTTGGGATGACATGCATAATTGATTTGAGGTCCACTTGAAGAGTAGAAAAGATGAACATACTCTTTTGTCCCAAATTGTGCAATTTAGGAAGGAACCTATAATTCCTATGAGATACTTTTGTTGGGACTCAAGATTGCCTTCTTGATTTGAGTACCATTCCAAGATTTTTAGCCTTATGATCACATTTAATGCATGTGTACCCAATTTTCCTTTTGAGTCTTGAGAGGTGTTTAATGTTTTTAACACCTTGCATTTAGAATATCCATGTATTTAGTGAGGATAAATTTCCATTTTGAATCATTCCGTGAAATTCTATTTTGAGCAATCTTCAAATCTTCATTTTTGTTGAAGTGTCAAACAACGATAGGTAGCCTAGTTTACAATCAAATATCTAGAGCTCAAAAATGTTTCATGACTCACCACTTTGAAAAATTTTAGTATGCATATCAAAGAATATATGTGTCATATTTCAATTCATTTTGACATGTTTTGACTAGGATTTGAATCCCTCAAAGTTAGTTGTTCATTGTTGTCATGCTGATGTAGATTGTTTAGAATTCTAGGAGGTCCTATTTGACAAGTTATAACTTTGCCTAGTTGACCAAAATGAGAAATTTCCTTTTGCATTGCATTCTAGAGGTCAGATACTTGTTATGTTTTAGATTTGAGCTTATGAAAAATCTATTTGATCAATTTTTGAACACGATTCCAAATATAATTTATAAAGTTTTACTAGTGTCAAGAAGTGGAAATTGGTTGGTACCTCTATTCGGGATGTCATAACACTAAATCTATGATACATGAGACCAAATGGATTATACCATTGTGTTATAGTCAAAAAATTCTTGAAGTATTCCAGTTTGCAAGTCTTGATGAATCCATCTGCACACTTTCCTAGGTTCATTCCATTTGCAAAAATCACTTTTTTGCTAGTGTTTCCAGTTTTGCAAATCTGAGTAGCCCACTTTGAGCGCTCGCCAAATTTTTCTTGTTATTTTTCATGAGCCCAAATCCCATATTTATATTCTCCTTGCAATAGTGAACTAACACCCTAGTTTTTGTGCCCCCAAGTGTCAGTTTGACCTATTTTCAAAGGTAAAATCGAATGCATTTTATGGTTTTCTGACATGTTTGCTTGCAAGCACTTTGACGAAGGTAACTTTGATAGTCAATATCTTTTGACCTTGGTGTCATCATGAGATGAGATCTAATAGGGTAAGAGATTGTTGAATAGAGAGTCATAGGTAATCTTTCAAAGCCCTATTATCAATTCTAGTTATTTTTTTAAGGCCAGTCAGAGGACCCTTTAGCAAGAAATTGGCAGTTTGTAGATAAATGGTAAAATGAGTTTTAAATGATCATTCAGTGGTCGAATTAGATTTCAATCAGTATGATGGGTTCAATAGGTCAAATTGAGGAATTGGGTGTTTTAGTTCAATTTTTTTTTTAGTAGGACCCACTTTTGGGGCTTGATTGATTCCATTATATTAACAATGTGTTGAGTTAGAAAATGCTACAAAGTTTAAGGTTGGTAACAATTAAATAATTTTATCATGTGTGTAAAATCTTTTCAAATCCAATGGGTACATGGGGATCATAAACATAGTAAGAAAGAAAGATTTGAGTATCCTTAAGGTTCACTTGATGATGTCCACCTTATATTAGTCATCTGTGAATTTGTGTAACCATTTGAGATGTTAGAAGCATCTACATTAACAAGAGAACCCAACTTCCTTATTATGCATTTTGAGTTTGCAAGAAAATAAAACTCTAATTGTTCACAAATATATATGAGGTGTTGCCCTATATAGGAGAGTAACTATTAAAGTTGAGAAAGGGGCATTTATCTACACAAGGTTTGAACATTATTGTTTGTAGAGAATCATAGTATGAAAGTGATTTATTGGCCTATACAAATTTGATTAATGATTCTCTTATGGCCATGGAATGAGACTATCTTTAGGACACCAATTTATTTTGTTTTGAACAAGGCATTCTATTAGTTTCTTATTTGTGTCAAGGTTTGAAGCATGGATAGTGACAAAAAAGATGATGGCTTACAACAATCACATAATTTCTTCCTGAATCTTTGAGAATGGTAAAAAGCACTCCTAACTAAGTTGCTTCCATGTTCTATAGAGATAGAAAAGTTTGGAGCCAATCCAATTTGATATGAAGCGTTGATCATATGCTTAATGTATAATTGGGGTTTGTACAAATCCCCCATTTTCCCTCACTATATGGTTTACAGATGGGGCTACCCATGCTAAAATATGGTTTACAAAAAAAGGGGGATTAGAAGCCAGTGCAAAGAGGTATAAGCTGCCAAATGGTGCAATAACTACCTTCCTTGCAATACAAGGAATGTAGTGGATACTACCTTCCGTCCCAATCTTCCATACCTTTTGGAAAAAATCTATAGTTGTGTTAATGCTCTACCTATAGAGGTTATCAAATCTTGTGAAATCCCACTTCTTTTTTACCTGCATTTGAAGAAGGGATGCAGAACAAGGATATGAATTATGAAATTTTGTTCCCCAATTTGCTTCAAAGGATGGAGTCCTATCTTAGAATCATGTGTCATGTGTGGATTTTGAAGCAAGCATGGTATAGCCCTTTGTCACATTTTTTTTCTTTCACAAAAGGTGGCCAAAAAATAAACATGAATCCCATCGAGACAGTGGACTCATGGAAAATGGGAAGAAAATTGTGAATGGCTAGTCAAGATGGCATCTTATGGAGCCTGCCTATCATGTTCACACCCTCCTAATAGATTTCCAAAAGGTCTTGGTTTACCATGATTAGAACAAAATGTGATCTGCTAGAATGTATGATTTAAGTTGTTTATTTCCACCAGCTCTACATAGTGTCCATGGAATGATGCAATGTGGGAGAGTGTTATCTGCATACTTGCATTTTTTTACCCCATGATTTTATGTGTAGGGAGCATGAGGTTCATGTTTCTTATGGAGAATGCTCTGGTGCCTCCTAGGAGAAGATCTATAATCAATTATCCCACATTGTTAAGGAGACAAGTGTTTTTAGTCTTTTTAGATACCAACACATAATGTCTAAATATCTTTAAGACATAAGGCTTTTGAGACACAAAAATCTTGCATGGGGCCCATACCTAGCTAGTCTAAAGAAAGTCAAAATTTGACCAAATACATGTAGACCAAAGTGATGATGTTAGCTAGGTGAATTACTAGGTGACATCTTGCACACAAATCAATGTGTTGACATGGAAAAATAATACACATGGTGGCTGGTCACATTCCCACATTTGACATGACAGTTGCTGACTATGCATGTAGAAAAGCACCTAGCCAACATGTGGTTGTCAGTAGTGGCATGGCAGTTCCAAAATTTGATGCCCCAAATTTCACCACCTGGCAGCACTTTCTCAAATTGTAAAGATATGTAGAGGTTAAGGAAAGTGGGGAAGTGCCTAGCTGCTACATGGCAATGGGCCCAAGTTAGTGATGACATGGTATAGGTAGGATTTTGACAAATCACAAGGTGCCACATGGAAATGATGTGACAGGCACTCGACAGATGATGATGTGGCGATGACCAAGTAGTTAGAGACCCAATGTGAAGCTACCACATGGCTGCATGCCAAGTAACAGGTGGGTCCAATCAGAGGGTGCCATGTGGCACCTAGTAGCAAGTGATGCAATAAGTTATTGACCAATGGTAAGGTAACACATGTTAGCCCTATCAAACTTGAGTTGACCCAAAATGCATAAATGGAGAAAAAAATTTTGTTTTAGGAAATAATAATTTTTATTATTTCTTCCTTGTTTCAACATACAAGTATTTTGAATTCAAAAATGAGATATCATAAAGTATAAAATTTAGAAAGGAATTAAATTTCTGCATAAAGCATTCACATGATATGTAGACTTGTGAACCAGTCTAGGGGCATGATTTTCAATTTGATCCTCTGGGCTTTCCTAACATGTTGACAAGCACTATTATATATCATCAAAACTAGGAGAGAGAAAAATTTTCATATTTGTATTTAGTTTTTGCACAAGAAGTAGTGTGTTCAAGCTATTCAAGGTTTTGTACCAGATACCCATTTTTCATCCACATTCAAGTATAGCAGTTTAGATTTGACTTATGATTAGATGATGAACTAGGTAAATGTCAAAGGCAGTAGGGATGTAGTTAGGGAAGGATTATCTCACCTCTAAGTTAGTTTAGTGAAGTTTTTATTAGCATTTTAGATGCATATCTAACATTTTTGTCAAGATAGGTTTTATCATCAGTTAGAGGAGATATTTTCAAGTTTGTTATAGACAATGATGAGAACCATATCAAATTTCAGTTGTAGAAATATGAGAGATGCTTTGCAACAAAAGGGAATGAATATTCAAGTGGACACATGTCACTTCCAGATCAAATCTGAAATTTCAATCATTTTCTATATCTTTTTCTTTCTGATTCATTATAGGGGTTCCAATTTTTACTATGAGACCAATTGGTTCCAGTTTTTGGTGAAAGTTTCTCATGACTGTAGTACCATTTTCTTTAGTTTTCTCTCTTGTATGAACAATAGTAGTTAAGCTAATATGGATAGTTCTAATCTATTTAGTGGTTTTATGAGTTGTTTACATGCATCTTGAATGTATTTTTTCAAAGAAATGAATACAATGAGCAAGAATCTTCTTAGTTTCATTCTGATTCTCATCTCTTATCTCTATAATGTATATGTTTGGCATGAAATTGAGGACCTGGAAGCCTTCTAAATACAAGTTGTTCCTAGGGAATAAGATGTGAGGGTAGATATGTTAGTTTCCTCCTCATCTCTTCAACTTCCACATCCAGACTTCAAAGATAATATGTACAAGGTCGAAGTCTCTTTAGACCTAGTGTGCCTAACAATGCCGAATCATAGCATGTCTTTACTAGTGATAAGAAAATAGATTCTTCTTGGAAGGGTCTAACCCCTTCAATGATCAATATTTTGAAGGAAGAAAAAATTCATGACAAGATTTCTCTCCTAATAGCAAGAAATATTTGGAGCTTGACACTGAGAAACTCAAAGGTAATAAGATTCTGAGACACCTCATTTCTCTAGAATAGTTATTTGATAGGCATGATGCATTTATCAAAAGGGAAAGGGGTAGGAAAGGTGGAATTTCTAGAGAATTAGAGGGGATGAATATTGGCACTGAATATAAACCTAAGATAATTAATATTGGTAGTAGCTGCTCAACTAAAGAAAGGACTAAGGCCAAAGAATTTATTTTTGAATACCAAGGGGTTTTTGCTTGGGGATATGACGATCTGAAAACCTTCACAAATGGTGAGTTTAAGCACAATAACTACCTCAAGCCTAAAGTAACCCCTTTTATAAAAAAGAAACACAATTATAACCCAATGATCTCAGATACCAATTTTAGAGAAGTCAGTAAGATGCTAGAAGCAAGAATTATTTATCCAATACACTATTCTACTTGGATAGATAACATTGTCCTCATCTAGAAAAAAGAGTGAGGAAATTAGAATTTGTGTGGACTTTAGAAATCTCAATCAAGATTCTCTAAAGAATAATTATGCCCTACCTAACATGGATCATCTACTACAAATGGTGGCCGACTATGAGATTATGTATATGTTAGATGGATTTACAAGTTTCAATCAAATTAAGGTGGACCTAGAAGATCAATTTAAAAAACCATTCACAACCCTTTGGGGAACATTTTGTTAGAATATATAGTCCACCAATATAACTGGGTGGGAGGAGTGGGTGTGAATCAATCATCCAACTATCATCAAAATTATCAACCTTAAATAAACTTAACCATATGAGAAATATAATTAGAAACCACAATAGGATATTCATACACAATAACACCAGTTATGTTAACTAGGGAAACCCTTGATTAGAGGGAAAACCCTAGTGAGGATGGTACCCACATGATGATGTAATAATATAAGTGTTCCTTGTTAGAGGATGGACCCTATTAGGAGTCTATGAATACATTTAGTACATATAAGTCCATATTAGGAGACTTTGAATCCCTATTAGGAGATTCCAACCTTTTAAAGAGTTGTGGAAGACAACTGGACCCATTGCCCAAACAACTTCAAGGTTGAGACTAATGAACCCACTGTCCAAATGATCTCCATATTATTCCTTGAAGAATAATAGAATTTAAATGTACTTCCTTCCTCTTCCTCTATCTTTTCAACCTAACTTCTTCCCCTTTTGATCTTGTAACCAAATCACAAAGCTCGCGTCCAATAATCCCATGGAATGCTTACTCACATTCACCAAACACTTTTCTCCTTTTCACACTTTGAAGTTCATACAGTAAAATAGATACCTTTTAGATACAAGGAAAATATTTCTCCTTTATACCATATCTTTAAAATAATTCCTTCAATTGGCCATGATGCTTTCCCAATTAATTATAATAAGATAATTAATTAATTACAATTAATAGCACTTTTGGTGCATAATCTATACAAAAATTCACATGTGTGATACTAAGACTTGCACACTCACCAATGTCACCAAAAAAATATCCTCTATCAGTAGCTGACTATGAATCTCTTCATTGCATCTCAGATGTAGGATAGCAAACAAACATCATGAACTACTTTCCTAATACTTTACCTCTGAACTTCTCTTTGTAAATTAGGTACAACTTCTATATGTCTTTGACTTACATATTGTACACTAAACCATGTCATCATGATAGTGTAGAACATATTCAAGAATGAGCATCACTAGACAATCAAAACATTATTCATACAACTATGATCAAGATATTTACAACTTGAATCACTAATAGTTTCCAAGTGTAACCTCATAAGTTCTTGCAATGCTGAAAATTTGTCTCTATTCAACTTGGGAATTTGTCTTCTGTAAGACATCTTAATCTTTAGCCAAGGTCCTTGAAACCTTCATTGTAAGCACCAAAAGCTCTGGTACCAATTGTTGAAAATATTAGAGGAATAACTAAGAAAGGAGGGGTGAATTAGTTACCAAAAAAATAAATCTTAGATCCCTTAGATGTCAATACAAATCAAACATAAACTCTAATTAAATTTTATTATGTTGTTACTCAACAAATACATAGCCACTTGGTTAACACTAGCAAACACTGCAGCTCTACAAGCACTAAGAATCAAACATAACTTGGCAATAATTGAATTTACTTATCTTCATGTTATTAATTTTGATTAATCTTAAATGTAACTTAGTTGTGCATACACATAAAATAAATAGCATGAACACAAGTGACACCAAGACTTAACATGGAAACCCAATTTGGGAAAAACCACCAATTGCAACTAGTTACTATTTTCATTCTTATGAAGTGAGCCCTATTAGGAGACAACCTTGTTAAAGGTTAAAAAACACAATGTTAGGTTGACCCTTTTAGAGGATTTAATCATCTTGTTAGGAGTGGCCTTGTTAGAGGTCTTCAAGACCCTTCAAATAGAAATTTGACCTTGTTAGAGGATTTACAAATAACTGTTAAGACAACATTGTTAAGAGATTTAGATAACTACTATAATGGTAAAAAGTATCAATGAGATGACCTGATTTCTGATACAATTAAATTGTTGATTACATATCTCAATTTTGGCTTTAATAGTTGATCCTTCTTGATCAAATGTATCTTTGTAGCTCCACAAGGATATTCTACATATCCTTCAAATTCACTTCCTCTAAGCATCTTCAAAACTTCTATTTCTTGCACACATTCAATTCTCAACTTGACCTTATATTTATACCTTACACATTGTCAAGTCAACTTGAATACAACTTAGAATACTTCATGCTCATCTACTTAGTCAGATAGAACCAACAAACAATTCAATTGAACTCAATATGCCAAAACAAGAAAATTCTTTGTCAAATGACCCTACTCGGTAGACACCAACCAAAATAGATTTTCCTTCATTAACCAAGTGAGCTTAGTTATCACTAGTTTTCATGCCAACTTTCTTTGTCTCCTGAGTGAACTCAATAGAGATTGAATTCTAATCTTGGCATACATAGGAATACTTGATAGACATAGGGAATTGTCTTCATTTCTTGAGTGAGCTCTATAGACATTGACTAGAAAATGTATGACATTTTGTGTAACATTAAAGACAATATACAATTGATCAATTTTTTTCAACAATCTCCCTCTTTGGCATTGATGGCAACACAATATGTCATAATACAATGAAATTTATAGAGAAAAATAAAGTAAGGAAAATATCCTTAGTTTTATTCTAATTCTCATCCATGAGAACTCCTTCAATCGGTGTGAACTCCCTCTATCTTTAGTCTTCTCCCTCTATCAAAAAAACTCTTTTTTCTTCAACATCTTCATCTGATAGAAAACTCCCCCTCTTTGACATTAGACCAAGTTCTTCAACTATTCTTCCTCTTTTACTTTCTCTCTTTTTATAGTATGAATTATGACATCAAAATAGACCAAGTTCTTCAATTATTCTTCATCTTTTACTTTCTCCCTATTTATAGAATGAATTATGACATCAAAACTCTCTCCCTCTTTGACATCCAAAGCCAAAGATTATGAATGATGTAATATCTAATGTACCTCAAGTACTAATTCATATGCAATCTTCCCTTTTATTGTTGCATCAACTGACTAATCTTCAACATGCTCTGGTTGATGCATCACTAAATTCTATTTAGTGAGCTTTAGATAAGGGAATGGCCCCTAGCTTACCTCGTAGATACAAAAATGCATTCTTAGGTAATGGCTTGGTGAATATGTTTGCAATTTGTTCTTTGGTATTCACATATTCCAACCTTACTTCCTTATCTTGTACCAATTCTCTTAAGAAATGATATTTTATTGCAATGTGTTTGGTATTAGTATGCATCACTGGATTCTTTGATATGTTGATTGCACTAGTGTTATCATAGAAGATAACTACTAGATCTTTGATTTCTATCTTCATACCTACCAATAGTTTCGTGAACCAAAAAATATTGGAATAATTGATTGCTATAGCAACATATTCCAGCTTTGATGTTGACTGAGAGATGCAATTTATATTTTTACGTGTCTAAGACACTAGCCTTTTACCAAGATAAAATGCCCCACCACTGGTGCTCTTTTTGTCATCAATGCTTCATGTCCAATCAACATCAGTGAAGGTTTGTAACTCTAAGTTACCTCCTTTATTGTACCATAATCCATAATCTTTAGTACCCTTCATATACCTCACGATTCTCTTATATGTACCCACCATACCAACTACTAATGCAATATCAGGCCTACTATGTACAATATACTATAATTTTCCAATCATTGATCTATATGTGGTCTAATCTACCTCCTTGTAATCATCATTTTTGGAAATCTTATGTCTAGTAGACATCGGTGTTCCAACTGGCTTGTTATCTTCCATTCCAATTTTTTTTAGTATCTCCTTGATATATTTAGACTGAATGATGTAGATACCATCTTACTTGTATTGAATATGCAATCCAATGAAGAATTTTATCTCTCCAAACATAGACATCTCAAATTCTTTACTCATCTCTTCTAAAAATTCCTTGCATAAATCATCATTTCCTATAAACAATGTGTCATCTATAAAGATTTCTGCAAATACAATTTTCTTGTCTAGTCCTTCTTTGATATACAAGCTATTATTATCATTTGTTCTTTGAAAACCAATACTTATCAAGTAGTTATGAAGTCTTTCATACCATGCTCTCAAATCTTTCTTTAGATCATACAATGCTTTGTGCAATTTACAAACCATATCATTTTTTCTAGGATCCACAAAACCTTCAGATTATTCTATGCAAACTTCTTCAATAATTCCATTCAAGAATGCAATTTCATGTCCATTTGATAAAATTTAAAACCTTTGTGTGATATACATGCTAGTAAAGTCCTAACACCTTCCAATCTAGCAACATGAGTAAAATTTTCATCATAATCAATACCTTCTTCTTGAGAATAACCTTTACAAACTAACCTTGCTTTATTTCTTGAAACTTTTCCATCTTCATTCAACTTATTTTTGAAAACCCACTTTGTCCAAATCACATTCTTATCCTTGGGTCTAGGAACAAGAGTCTAGATCTTATTCCTTTATATCTACTCTATTTCTTCATTCATTGCTTCAATCTAGCTTTCATTATCCAAAGCATCTTTTACTAATCTAGGTTAAAATTTAGGAAGCAAACATGTACCTTTCAATTTGTTTCTTGCCATTATTCCATCTAACTTGTCTCCAATAATCTTATTAGGTGCATGGTGCCTTCTAACATATCTTGCTAACATAGGTACTTTTAATTTAAAATTTATTCCATTGACTCAACATGATCTTCTATATCAAGCCCGGGTCCCACTTTTTGTAACTTGACTCCATCAAACTTAGTTTTCTCTGGCAATAGGTTGGTAGCTTCTAACTATGACTTCTGTCTGTTAGACCATGACTTGAGTTGCACTAGTTGCAACTCAGTAGCTTTTAGAGATTTTGGGGACTCAAGAGGTGAAGTTTGCAAACTTCCAATTTGATTTGACAATGTATGTCGTTCATAGTAGAAAAAATTTCTATAATCATCAAGTTCTTTGTTGCTTTCTTCTTCACTCATTTCTACAAACTCATCAATTCTTACATGTGCACTTTCTACGATCTTATGAGTTGATAAATTGAAAAATTTATATGTTTTGCTTTCGTAGGAGTATCCTAGGAATATGTCTTCATCAACTTTGACATTAAGTTTACCTTTCCTAGATTCCTTTAGGATATAACATTTGCTAGCAAATACTTTCAAATAACTTGCATTAGGTTTGTAGCCATACCGTATCTCATAAGGTGTTTGATTTGAGTCTTTCTTCAACTATACTCTATTTAAGGTAGGCAATATTGTACTGATTGCTTCCTTCCAGTATTTGATTGCAACATTCTTTTCTATCATCAAGGTTCTTGCACATACCATGATGGATTTGTTCTTTCTTTCAACTATATCATTATGTCATGGTGTACCCAAGGCTGATACTTGTCTCTTAGTTACTCTTTCAATGTAGAATTCATTGAACTCATTGGAAATGAATTCACCACCTCTGTCTGATCTCAAACAATTTAGCTTCTTTCTAGTTTATTTCTCTACTATTGCCAGATACCACTTAAATTTTTAAAATGCTTCAAACTTTTCTTTTAGATACATTACAATAATCATTCTAGAATAATAATCAACAAAAAGAATAAAATAATTATCTCCATTGTAACTCTCTATTCCAGTAGGTCCACATAAGTCTATATGAACTATCTCCAAGACTTCTTCAGAATGATAGTCGTTGCTTTAGAAACTTGTCTTTCCCATCTTACAAATTTGAAAATTTTTGCATAGACCCATATCAAGTTTCCTCAAACTAGGAATACCTCTTACTTTTTTGTTTTTTCTTATCTTGACTAGATTGTCAATGTTCACATGACACGACCTTTTATGCTATAACCATCTTTCTTCTACTTGAGCCATAAAACATGAACTTTCACTAAGATCTAGGTAGAATAGGTTACTTTTTTATTTTATATTTTAAACCCAACCAGATTTCCTTTTCCATCCAACAGTTTGGCCTTCCCATTTATGAATTCTACCTTAAATCCAATGTTATTCAACTGTGCCACACTTAGTAGATTATGCTTTATTCCTTCAAACCAATAAACATTGTCACATTTGAGTTTATTTTTTAGTGAAATACAAGCTTTTCCTTTTATGTAACAAGGTTCATTATTCCCAAATCTAACACTTCAACCATCATAGTGTTCCATATATTCAAACTTTTATTTGTCACCAATCATATGATGAGAGAAACCACTATCAATAATCCATGTATCATTCTTACTAACATGAGAAATAAGTGCCATTTTATCTATCTCATCATCTAATTCATCTTTTATAGCTATATAGACCATTTCATCATTATAACTACTATTAGAAACTTTAGTCATAAAATAAGATTCCTTACCTTTTCTCTTGTAGTCCTCGTAGCTCTTTAACTCCTTCTTGCCTTTGAACTTACTTCTTTTCTTTTCATCTTTTCCTTCTTTGTTGGGACATCTTATAGTGATGTGAGCAACTTCTTCACATGAAAAATAGATTAGAGGAATCTCACCTTTGTACTTTCCTCTACCTTTAGAATATTTCTTTGCAAATAGGGCTTCAACAACTTCAAGATCACTATCTAAAATTTCTTCCTCTTCTTCACTTTCTAATTGTTTGGCTTTTGATTTTACACCTTTTTTTCTTGTGTGAATGCTTGGCTTCAAATTTAGACTCAATACCTTTCGAATGAGGGACATACTTATCATAGTTATCCAACTCAAAAGTTGTCAATCTTCCCACTAGAGCATCTAGATTTATCTTATTATTTGGATCACATCTCATCTCTTGAATAGAATACACTCTAATTCCATAGATAGGAAGAAGGGTTCTAATTACCTTACTTACAACTATTTTTTCATCAATGTCTCCTCTAGATGTTTTGATTGCACTCACACTTGCTTTAATTTGCTTAACATATTTTCAAACTTTTTCATCCTCTCTCATCTTCATTTGATCAAAATGGCCTCTAAGACTTTCTACTTTAGCTCTCCTTACGTTTTCATCACCTCCATAGATGTCTTTCAATTTGGTCCACATTTTATGAGCAGTTATGCAACTTTTGACCTCATCAAACTCAACATAATTAAGAGCGGAAGCAATGTCAATCATCATGATGCTATATTTTTCTTTTCAACAATATCTTCAACTATCAATGTTCCAATAGGAGCCTTATATTGAATATCAAGATATTTATAACCTAAATCAATAATAGTTGCCAAGTGTAACCTCATAAGTTCTTGTCATTCTACAAAGATGTCTCTGTTCAACTTGGGAATCTCTCCTCTATAAGACATCTTGATCATTAGCTTAGGTCCTTAAAACCTTCTTTGCAAGCACCAAAAGCTTTGATACCAATTATTGGAAATATTAGAGTAGTAACTAAGAGGGGAGGGGCGAATCAGTTACCATAAAAATAAAACCCAGATCCCTTAGATGTCAATACAAATCAAACAACTAAACTATATTCTGTAATTACTTGGCAAACACGCAAGCACTCAGTTAACACTAGCAAATACCACAACTCAAAAAGCACTAAGAATCAATTTTAACTTGGCAATAATTGAATATATACTAATCTTAATATTATTAATTGTGATTAACCTTAAATTTAGCTTAGTTGCATACACATAAAAGAAATAGCATGAACAGAAGTGACACCAAGATTTAATGTGAAAACCCAATTTGGAAAAAACCACCAATTGCAACTAGTTACTATTTTTACTCTTTTAAAGAGATCCGTGATAGGAGCCTACCATATTAAAGGTTACAAAACACACTATTAGGTGTGACCCTATTAGAGGATTTAATCACCCTATTAGTAGTGGCCCTATTAGAGGTCTTCAAGGCACTTCAAATAGAAATTCCACCTTGTTAGAAGATTTACAAATAGTTGTTAAGCTAACTCTATTAAGAGATTTAGATCACTACTACAATGGTTAGAAAGAAACAATGAGATGACCTAATTTTTGATGCAAATGAATTACTGATTACAGATCTCAATTCTAGCTTTATTGCTTGATCCTTCCTAATCAAATGTATCTTTGTAGCTCCATAAGGATATTTTGTTTATCCTTCAAATTCGCTTCCTTTAAGCATCTTCAAATCTTCTATTGCTTGCACACATTCAATTCTCAACTTCACCTTATATTTATATCTTATACATTGTCAAGTTGGGTTGAATACACCTTAGAATACTTAATATTCTTCTCCTTAGTTGGCTAGAACCAACAAACAAATCAATTGAACTCAATATGCCAAAATAAAAAAATCCTTCATTAGTCAACCCTACTCAGTAGACACTAACCAAAATAGATTTTCCTTCATTAACCAAGTGAGATGAGTTAACACTAGTTTTCATGCCAACTTTCTTTGTCTTCTGAGTGAAATTGGTAGACACTATCTTCTGCGAATTCTCTTTGGTAACTGAGTGAGCTTGATGAACACTCGTTATCTTCCAACTTTCCTTTGTCTCTCAAGTGAAATTGTTAGACATTGACTTTTGAACTTGGCATACACAGGAATACTCGGTAGACATAGAGAACTATCTTCATTACCCAAGTGAGCTTGGTAGACACTAACTGGTAAATATATGTTCAATGTTATGTAACATCAAAGACAATATACAATTGATCAATTATTTTCAACCCTTGCTTTAGAACATATGGAGATTTCTTTAGTCTGCATACCGTGTCTTTATCTTTTGGTAGAGGGAATCCTTTAGGTTTCTCAATATATACCTCTTCTTGAAGTTCTCCATTTAGGAAGGCTGATTTAACATCCATCTAATAAACATTAAACTTCTTATTCCCCGTTAAACTTCTTATCCCCTACATAAGACAAGAACATTCTTATTTCTTCCATTCTAGATATAGGGCATATGTCTCCTCATAATCAATGCCTTACTTCTGTGAATAACCTTTGCACACAAGTCAAGATTTGTTTCTCACTACTTCTCCTTTCTCATTCATCTTATTTTTGAATACCCATTTGGTTCTTATCACATTCTTATCTTTAGGTCTAGGAACTAACTCCCATGTTTCATTCTTCACAATCTAATCTAATTATTCCTTCATTGCTTGAATCCAATGATTATCTTTACATGCTTCATCTACACTCATAGGTTTAACATGATAATTCAAACATGTCTCTTTATTTACTATGTTTTTGGTCATCACACCTTTGTCTTTGCTTCTAATTATCTTCTCTAGAGGGTGATTCTTTGTCAAATTCCTGTTAGGGGTAGGAGTTGACGTCTCAACTCTTATCGCATCTCTAGCTTCAGATATTTTTTAGGATTAAACCATAGACATAAATAATAGTTACATGAAAATATAAAAAATATTAGAAAATAATAGATCACACATAAAAGAACACAAGACACCAAGATTTAACGTGGTTCACCAAATCCTTGGGCCATGTCCACCAAACAACAAGTCCAATATTATTATGATCTAGTGATTACAACTTGATTATAACCTGTAATCCCGTACAGCTCAATAATGCCACAACAACCAACTTTTGCATCACCTACACTGAAACAATCCCTAACCCTAAGCCCTTTTATACAAGTATTTTTACCACTTTAGGGTTATAATTAATAATTAAATGTCAGTCCAAAATCCTTTGGTGCCTAAGTGAATTTGGTAGATATTGTCGTCTAAACTAAAAAAACTTCGGAATGCTTGATAGCCATAGAAAATTGTCATCAATACCCGAGTGAGCTTGGTAATCACTGATTGATAATGATATGACATTTTATGTAACATCAAAGGCAATACATAATTAATCAATTATTTCAAAAATCTCCCTCTTTGGCAAATATGGCAACACAACATGTCATAACACAATGAAATTTTGGAGCAAGAATAAAGTAAAGAACATTTCCTTAGTTTCATTCTGATTCTCATCCATGAGAACTCACTCTATTAGTGAACTCTTTTTGTCTTCAGTTTCTCGCTCTGTCAGAAAACTTCTCTTTGCTAGATCTTCTGCCAAGTTCATTCTCCCTCTTTTCAACAAAATTTTTAATGAGATATGACATTAAAATTCTCCCTCTTTGACATCTCATTCCAAAGACAATACTTGGTGAATATTAATGCACCTCAAGTACTGATTCATTTGCAATATGCCCTTGTCAATATTGCACCAACTGATTGATCTTCAACATGCTCTAGTTGATGCATCACTAAACTTGATTTAGTGAGCTTCAAATAGGGGAATGACCCCTAGCTTACCTCTTAGATACAAAAATGCATCCTTATGTAATGGCTTGGTGAATATGTCTACAATTTGTTTTTTTGTATTTACATATTCCAATCTAACATCTTTATCCTGTACCAATTCTCTCAAGAAATGATATTTTATAGTAAAGTTTTTTTTTTTGGGTATGCATCACTAGAGTCTTTGATATATTGATTGCACTAGTGTTATCACAATATATAACTACTGGATCCTTGATCTCTATCTTAATGACTACCAACAATTCTTTGAACCAAACAATATGATAACAATCGACTGCTACTGCCACATATTCTGCCTTTGCTATGGATTAAGAGATACAATTCTATTTCTTGCTTGTCCGAGACACTAGTCTTTTTCCAAGAAAGAATGCTTCACCACTGCTGCTTTTTCTATCATCAAAACTTCCTTCCCAATCAACATCTATAAATACTTTTAAATCCAAATTGCCTCCTATTTTGTACCATAGGCCATATTCTTTAGTACCTTTTAGCTATCTTATGATTATTTTAACTATCATCATGTGATTTTCTTTCGGATGCACTACATACTATAATGCAATAGTAATCTTTCCACCATACCTACTACTAATGCAATATCAGGCTTCGTGTGCACTACATACTATAATTTTCCAATCATTGATCTATATGTGGTTAGATCTACCTCTTTAGAATCATCATTCTTGGAAAGTTTACGTCCAATAGACATAGGAGTTCCAACTAGTTTTGAATCTTCCATTCCAAATTTCTTTAGTATCTCCTTGATATATTTAGATTGAGTAATGTAGATACCATCTTTCTTTTGTTGAATCTGCAATCCAACAAAGTTTTTCATCTCACCAAACATAGACATGTCAAATTATTTACTCATTTCTTCTGAAAATGCTTTGCACAAGTCATCATTTCTTGTGAATAGAGTATCATCAACAAATATTTATGCCAACACAATCTTTTTGTCTAGTCCTTCTTTGATATATAGGCTATTGTTGTCATTAGTTCTTTGAAAATCAATATGTATCAAGTAGTTATAAAGTCTTTCATATCAAGCTTTAGGAGCTTGCTTGAGTCCATATAATGCCTTCTGTAATTTGAAGACCATGTCCATTTTGCTAGGACCTACAAAACATTCAGGCTATTCAATGTAGACTTCCTTATTAAGAATCCCATTCAAGAGTATAGATTTTACATCCATTTGATAGACTTTAAATCCTCTTTGGGCTGCATATTCTAGTAAAGTTCTAATACCTTCTAATCTTGTAACAAGAGCAAAAGTTTCAGCATAGTCAATACCTTCTTCTTGAGAATATCCTTTACATACCAACCTTTCTTTGTTTCTAGAAACTTTTCCATCTTCATTCAACTTGTTTCTAAATACCAACTTTGTGCCAATTGCATTTTTATCCTTAGGTCTAGGAACAAGAGTCCAAGTTTTATTCTTTTCTATCTATTCTATTGCTTCATTCATTTCTTCAATCTAGCTTTCATTTTCCAATGCATCTTTAACATTTTTAGGTTCAAATTCAGCAAGTAAACATGTACCTTTCAATTTGCTTCTTGTCATTGTTGCATCTAATTTGTCTCCAATGATCTAATCAAGTGCATGATGCCTTCTAACATATTTTGCTAACACAAGCTCTTTGGATTTGGAATGAGTTTCACTAATTTCATCACAAACATCAATGTCAAGCTTAGGTCCCACTGTCTATGACTTGGGTCCTTTAGACTCGATTTGAACTAGCTTGGTAGCCTCTAACTGTGACTCAAGTCCTTTAGACTATGACTAGAGTTGCATTGTTTGCAACTCGATAGCTATTGGAGATTTTGGGGACTTGGGAGGTGAAGCCTCATTTCTTCTAGATAGGTTTGGGAGGGTATCAGGTTCATAGTAAAAAAATCTATTTTAATCCTCAGGCTCTTTGCTACTTTCTTCTTCACTCCTTTTTGCAAACTTCTCAATTCTTACATGTGCACTTTATATGATCTTATGAGTAGAAAAATTAAACCATTTGCACATGCTTTACTTTTATAGGAATACCCTAGGAATATGCCTTCATCACCTTTGACATCAAATTTTTCATTCCTAGATTCCTTAAAGGTGTAACATTTGCTACCAAATACTTTAAAGTAACTTATAGTAGGTTTGAACTCGTACCATAGTTCATAGGAATTTTGATTTAATCTTTCTTCAGTTGTACTTTGTTTAAAGTATGAATTCGAGTGATGGTAGATTTTATCTAGTATTTGATTGTAACATTTTTTTCTATCATCAATCTTCTTGCACAATCCATGATGAATCTATTCCTTCTTTCAGCTATGCCATTTGGCTGAGGTGTACTAGGAGCTGATACTTGTCTTTTAATTCCTTTTTCTATGCAAACTTCATTAGATTCATTGGAGATGAATTTTCCACCTTTTTTTGATCTCAAACATTTCAACTTCTCTCTAGTTTCTTTTTCTACTCTTTCCAAATACCACTTGAATTTTTGAAATGCTTTCGATTTATCCTTTAGATAAATTACAATCATCATTCTAGAATAGTCATCAACAAAAAGAATGATTTTTTTTCTCCACTATAACTCTCTATTCTAATAGGTCCACATAAGTCTATATCTACAAGCTCTAATACTTCTTTAGAATGATAGTTCTTGCTTTTGAAACTAGTTTTTCCCATCTTACCAATTTGACAATTTTTTCAAAGACCCATATTAGGTTTCCTCAAGCTAGGAATACCTCTTACTCTTTTGTGTTTTTTTATCTTAACCAAATTATCAAAGTTTACATGAGATAATATTTTGTGCCATAACCATATTTCTTCTACTTGAGCAATAAAATATGAACTTTCATTGAGATCAAGATAGAATAGTTATAACCCTTTTTCTTGTTGGCTAGATACAACCAGATTTCCTTTTCCATCTACCAGTTTGGCCTTCCCATTCATGAATTATACCTTGAATCCAATGTTGTTCAATTGTGCCACACTCAATAGATTATGTTTAAGTCCTTCAACCCAATAAGCATTATCACATACAAGCTCATTGCTTAATGAAATACATCATTTTTCTTTTATGCAACAAGGTTCATTGTTTCCAAATCTTACATTACCACCATCATAATATTCCATGTGCTCAAATTTTGTTTTATCTCCAGTCATATAATGTGACCAGCCACTGTAATTAATCCATTTGTCATTTTTGCTAACATGAGGGATAAGTCTCATCTCATCTCTTTCATGTTCAGATTCATCTTTTACAACAATATATACCATTTCATCTTCATTATTATCACAATCTTTAGCCATAAAATAAGATTTCTTACCTTTTTCCTTGTAATCCTTGTAGTTTTTGAATTCCTTATTGCCTTTGTGCTTATTTCTTTTCTTTTGATCCTTTTTTTCTTTGTTTGGGCACCTAGTAGCAATGTGACAAACTTTTTCACAAGAAAAAAAAATTAGAGGAATTTTACCTTTGTACTTTCCTCTACTTTTGGAATATTTCCTTGCAAGTAGGGCTTCAACAACTTCAAGATCACTGTCAAAACTTTCTTCTATTTATCCTTCACTTCCTAATTTATTGGCCTTTTATTTCTTACTCTTTTTCTTGAGTGATAGTTTGGCTTCAAATGCAGACTCAACATTTTTTGAACTAGGAACATAGTTATCATAGTAATTCAACTCAAAAGTTGTTAATCATTCCAAATAGAGAATCCAATTTTTTTAAAAAATTTGGATCACATCTCATCTTGAAAAGTAGATAGTCTAATTGCATAGATAGGAAGAAGAGTTCTGAGTACCTTTCTTACAACTGTTTTGTCATCAATGTCTCTTCTAGATGCTTTGATTGGACTCACACTTGCTTTGATTCTTTCCACATATTTTGCAACATTTTCATTTGATCAAATTGACCTTTGAGATTTTCTTCTTTAGCTCTTCTTATGTTTTCATGTCCTCCATAAATGTCTTTTATTTTGATCCACATTGCATGGGCTATATTGTAGTCTTTTACTTCATCAAATTCAGCATAACTAAGAGCAGATGCAATATCAATCATCATGATGTTATGATTTTTCTTTTTAGCAATATCTTCTACTGATAATGTTCTAGGAGTGTTGTATTCAGTATCAAGATACTTACAACCTAAATCATTGATAGTTGCTATAAGTAACCTCATAAGTCCTTTCCATGCTGCAAATTTTTCTTTGTTCAACATAGGAATCTCTCTTCTGCAAGATATCTTGATCCTTAGCTTAGGTCCTTGAGACTTTCACTACAAGCACCAAAAGCTCTGATAACAATTGTTAGAAATATGATAGGAGTAACTAAGAGGGGAGAGGTGAATCAATTACTAAAAAAATAAATCCCATATCCCTTAGATGATAGTACAAAATTAATATCTAAAAACTAAACTCTACTGATGCTTGGTGAACACACTAAAAATGTTGCAACTCAATAAATACTAAGAATACTTGGTAAACACTTAACAAGGAAACCTTAAGTTTTTATCTAAGATTACTTAATATGTTAACATAGTTCCAAACACATAACAAAAATAGCATGAATACATTTGACACCAAGATTTAATGTGAAAACTCAATTTGCGAAAAATTACCAATTGGAACTAGTTACTATTTTTCATTCTTTTGAAGTGAGCCTTATTAGGAGCCAACCTTGTTAAAGGTTACAAAACACACTGTTAGGTGTGATCCTATTACAATATTTAATCACCATATTAGGAGTGATCTTGTTAGAGGTATTTAGATAATTCAATAGAATTTCCACCTTGTTAAAGGATTTACAAATAAATTTTAAGCCAACTCTATCAAGAGATTTAGATCACTATTATAATGGTTAGACAGTAACAATGACATGGTTTGATTTGGATGCAATTTAATTTTTTATTACAAATTTCAATTCTGGCTTGTATACTTGATCCTTCTTGATCAAATATATCTTTTCATCTTCACAAGGATATTCTACTTAGCCTTCTAATTCACTTCCTTTGAGCATTATCAAATCTTCAGTTATCTTCCATGTATTCATTCTTCACACACTTCTCTTATCCTCAATTTGACCTTTTATTTATATCTTTCATATTGTCAAGTCGGCTCAAATACAACTTAGAATAATTAATACTCATCTCCTCAGTTGGTTAGAACCAATTAGATATATCAATTGAACTTCCTATGCCCAAATACCATACTTGGTAGATACTAACTCAAAAATGATTATCCTATGTTAACCAAGTGAACTCGCTCAAAACTATATACTCACAAAGTTCCTTTGGTAACTGAGTGAGCTTGATTCGCACTGGTTCCATCCAAAATTTCCTTCATTAGCTGAGTGAGCTCGATTAACACACATCTTCCACAAACTTTCCTTTGGCACCCAAGTGAATTTGGTAGAGATTGTCTTTTGAACTGAACAAACTCTAGAATGCTTGGTAGCCACATTAAATTTTCATTAATACCTAAGAGAGCTCATTAATAATTGACTGATAATGATATGACATTTTGTGTAACATCAAAGACAATACACAATTAATCAATTGTTTGAACAATGTTAATTAGGGAAACCCTTGATCAGAGGGAGAAGCCCATTGAGGATGGTACCCATAGGATGATGTATTGATATAAATGTTCCTTGTTAAAGAATGGACCCTATTAGGAATCTATGAAGACATTCAATACATATGAGTCCCTATTATGAGACATTGAATCCTTGTTAGGATAGTCCAACTCTATCAGTAGTTGTGCCAACCTTGTTAGGAGTTGTAGAAGATAGCTAGACCCACTACCCAAAAAGCTTTAAGGTTAAGACCAATGAACCCACTATCCAAATGATCCAGTATTGTTTCTTGTAGAATAATAGAATTGAAATGTACTTGCTTCCTCTTCCTATATCTTGTCAATTGGACTTCTACTCCTTCTAATCTTTTAACTAGATCACAAAACTCACATACAATAATCCCTTGGATCCCTTGGTCACATTTACCAAATGTTGGCAATATGTCCAATCAATCAGATAAGGTAAGTTATGGTTGTCATTTATGGCAACATACTTGTTTTGTAGATTAGTCGTGTTCATTTGTAAAGGAAAATTGTCCAAGTGTTACATAGTGTTACTGCAGCATAACAAATTTAATGATAGAAAAATATTCTCTTGGAATATTCTCTTGCACAGTTAACTAGAGATGTAACCAATCAAGTTCAAGTTATGAAGAAATTAGTAATGCAGTGATGATAAAATGCAAAATAGAACATGTTAGCAAAATATGTCAATTGACTTGATTTATTATTTTAATTATTATTAATTTGTGAGCCAACTCTAAGGATTTTACATGAGATGACTAAGGAAGAATTTACCAATATGTTTGGTATAAGTAAAGAACTTCAGTTGTGAAGTTAGAAAGTTGTGTAGTGCAATGCAAAAAGGTGTAATTAGTGATTGAAAACTTGACATGATCTTGTGAAATAAGAGTAACAAGTGAATGCAATATTGTGATATATGATGCAAAGAATTTTTATGCGAGATATGATGCAAATTGATATGTGCAAAATTACTCTTGTATGAGGAATTGTTAGTCAAAAGATTTATGAAGTACAACAAGTATCTCAGTATACTTATTTCTTGAAGCACTTATTGTATAGTTGCATGTTAGGGTAGTGGGCTCTTATTGCACTCTTAAAAAGGTTGAAGCAACTCCTAATAGGGTTGAGGCTTCTAACAAGGCCTAGTCTCCTAACAGGGACTCAAGACACTATACATGCTTCATAGACTCCTAACAGGGTCAATATCCTTAACCAGATCCTTTATATAGTGAATCGTCTTATGGGTTCCATCCTCACCAAGGTTTTCCCTTGGCCAAGGTTTCCCTAGTTAACAAATATGGTGTTATGAGTTCTCTTCTTGTGTGGTTGTTCATATCGTTTAGTATTATTGGTTCTCTTTCTTATGCATCTGGTAAAGTAATTAATAATATTTAGTTATGGTTAAAAGGATTAAAAATATTGATTCACCCCCCACTCTTAGTATTATCTATTTCTAATAATTGGTATCAGAGCCTAGTTATTCAAAAAAGGCTTAATAACTTGAATAAGACCCCTAGGGCTATGGAACAATTAAAGAAGAATCTTGAAGAAGCACTTGAGTCAATTAATCTCCTTACTGATGAAAGAGATGGCCTTAAAGATAGATACAAAGCTGCTAAAGCCTACATTGGTGAATTGAAGGACAAAATAGAAAACCCAAAACAAAAAGGACCTAGTAAGAAAACTAGTGATGATGATATTAAAGGTCTAAAGTAAGAAAATGAGATCCTAAAACATGAGTTAAAGATAGTTGAACTTAAGTTGATTCTTAAGAAAAAATGGAGGAAAGATTGACTCTTAAGATAAAAGCTGAAAATGAATATATGAGATCCTAGTTAAGTAAGGTAATATCTAAATTGGAATCTATTAAGTTAGACCATGTAGAATTAGAGAAATACAACACTATTGTGAAAGCTGAGTTGGTACATACCAAATAAAAACTTGAGAAACTATATACCAACAGTGATAAGATTATAGAACAAATATGTGCACAAAGACCCATTTATGAAAAGACTGGACTTGGATTCTTTCTTGGACAATTTGAAAAGAAATCTACTGAGAGAAAAGAACCTAATACTCTTGAAGTCAATAAGGATCTAAGCAAGATAGATGACACATATAAGGACAAAGAGAATGTTACTAACTCTGAGAAAGTTAAAGAATCATATCAAGATATGGATAACAAAAGAAAGGAATCTTATGCCTAGTGTGATGAACTTGAAGAAATTGAAGATGATTGCAAAGATAAGTCTTTCAAACCTATTTCAAAATTTTATTGTCATAATTGTCATGGATATGGTCATTATGAAGTAGATTGTAAGAAACCTAAATTTGATAGTAATAATGCAAATATTAGGATATATAGGAACACTAACCATGTAGGAAACAAAAGAAGATCCCATAGCAATGAAAGTGGAGAAAGAAGACAAATTGTTTTCTACAAATGCAATAATCTTGGACACATTGCAAGGAATTGTAGAGCACCTAATGACTAGTTGAATGAATAGAAAATAAATGTACCTGTATGTCAGTTATGTAATAGATTTGGACACATAGCAAAGTTTTTCAGAATGGACAAAAGAGACCTAAATAGGAATCAAAATTATAGAAGGAACAATAGAAGAAATGAAATGAAGGAGAATACAAATGAATTAAAGGAATTATTTGTAAAGGAAAAGGAACCAAAAATCTCTCATATAGTTCTAGAAGATGTATCTGACAAGACAATGAAGTCACTTATTGTTTGTGACACCTCCTACTAGAATTAAGCATTCTTAATGAAATGAAGTATCAGTTATTGATAACTAATGTTAGAGAAAGTATCAAAGGTTGCATAGTTGACAGTATGTAGTAGACATTGAGAGAAGTCTATAGTGAAGTGCACATTTCCTAATAAGATCAGGACAAGGGTATATAAGAAGAATAAACTCTCTATTATATAGAGATAGTATATTGAACTAGTGGTAGATATGCATTTAATGCAAAGTATAGATTGTGAAAGATTTAAAGGATGCTAATTGATTTGAAAACATCATTTGATTATGCAAAATCAAAGTGTGCGATCAAAGCAAGATTTCAAGAATTAAAGAAGTCTAAAGTTATGTGAAGTCACTAGAGACCCTAATATGCAAAGTTGAGGTATTTTCTGAACTATTGAGCATAATATTTCAAAAATGGCAAGACAAGAAGTTTTAAATGTGAGAAATAGACCTAGGTAAAATTTCAAGAAACACCCATTTGTTTCTTTGCTTGATGACCCTATACGAGCATTTTTGCAAGTTTCAAAAAATGTTCTTCACGTCAAGGATATAAGAGGTTATATCCATTGGAAGATTGAAAGCATAGGTGATATAGAGATACATAAGGAATTGGAGAAGATGTGAAAAAAATATTTTTCACCAAAACCTAAATATGGTTACTTAGAGCAACTTAACCTAGTCAAGCATATGTTCTACATGGACTTCGACAATCATGAATGGACCTAGATAATTTTAAGTAGAATACATGATGAACTCTTATGGTTGGGAGACTCTATCGTATGTATTGATAATGATGTAATTCACAAGGTCATAGGTTTGAGTAATGAAGGAAGTAATCCAGTGAATATCAAGAATGTGCACAAGATAGTTGAGACAAATCTCAACACATGTTTTGACAGCAGAAACATGAAAGTGAATAGCATTCAAGATGAAGGGGTAAGATTGATTTGAAAAATCTTGGGATACAAATTAAATCATGGATCTAGGATAGATTTAGTCCCTGCAAGATTTCTTCATACAACCTACCTAGTAGTAAGAGGTGAAGATGTTAATTTATGTGACATTATCTAAACACAATTGTTGGATAATATATCAAGAATAAAGACATGTAGGAGCATAGTCTTTAGGTTTAAATCCCTACTAACTCATATATTCTTCTACACATCTAAGAAGTTTCCTAGAATCATAAATTGGGATGGAAGTGAGTGTATAATGCAGTTAATCACTCATGCATATAGATCAAGACCTGAAGCAGTCAGAGAAAGTGAAATTGATAGAATAATGAAGTCTTTCCAAGCAGAAATGAAGCAAAGGTATTGGATACCTCTTGTGCTAGTGGAAAAATACAAGGATGAATTGTCTTTTATGGTTGAATCTAATTTCACTTGTATGGAAGCTATAGTTCCTCGAGTCAAATTCATTGAGCCTATGGGTTATGAGATGAGTGAGGAATTAATTGAAGGATATGCACAGACAATCCTTCACTTAGAAGTTGATTATGAATGTCCCAGATGGGGAACTTATATTGAAAAGATGAGAGAAGTCAAAACTATTCATATAATAAAGGACTCTAAGAAAAAGGTGGAAAAGGTGATTGATTCTATTTTGAGAGAATTAGGAATGACAAGAAAAGAATTTAATGAGGTGAACGGGATAGCTATGGAAATGAAGGCCAGTGGTCAATCTGAGCTATTGACCCCTACACCCATTGTAGTGGTAGGACCTACTAAAAAGGTCACAATTGCACAAATAAGTGCTCAAGCACCTACTATGCCATATGCAACAGTTGCACAGTAGCAACCACAAAGGAATCCAATAAAGACTGAGGAAATGCCTACATCTAGGAAGTTTACAAGAATTGAAAGGACCAGAACCCCTCCTAAGAAGAGAGTCAAGCAGACTACAAGTGGTCCAAGAAAAAAGAGAAGAACCTTGTAGATTAACTCTTCTGAATCTGAGGAAGAAACTAGTTACGAACTAGTAGAGCCAGTTGATCAAGAAGCAAAGACATCAGCAAGACACAAAGCATGGAAACCCAAGGTAGAGAATCTAAACATGAAAATTATTAATGATAACATTCTTTTGCAACTAAATAAATACTATTATTTGTACAATAATATGGATAGAAGACAACTAGAGAATGTTGTAGTTAGAAACATGATTCTTAAAGATAAGAGATTTGATAGTATAAGAGGTCAAATACCTAAAGACTTGTATAATAGATTGAAAAATAGAAAAAGTAGAATGTTAGAGGAAGAGAAGTAAATAAGAATGAATATGGTGAGAAAGATATGTATTGTTAATAATGAGGAAGAGATAACAAAAATTCTAAAAGGTATAGCACCATTGTTGAGACACAAAAAGAGATCCATTCTCCTCATGGGAAGAAATTGTGAAGTAAACATGGAGACTTAAAAGGCTATAGTCTTGTACATGTCTACTATGCCGAAGAAGAGTGCACAACCAAAAAAGGCAAGCCCAATGGCAAAAAATAGTGCACAGCTAGAGAAGGAAAGCACTATGACAGAGAAAAGTGCACAAATAGAGAATGAAAGTTCTATGCCCAAAGAATCTAAGGAGTGTGCATAGACACAAGAAGCTAGTCCTATAGCATGCAGTCCTCCTCATAGTTTTGAACCAACAGCTACACCAAGTTCAAGTGATTTACCACATATCACCATTGGTAGTGAATCTATGCAAGTAGATAACACCAATGTGATAGTTGATAGAACAAAGGACCCATTCAAGGAGTTTGGTGCCAACATTGTTGGCAATATTATGGACTATAGTAGCTCTAATGAAGAAAAGGATTAGGAGCCTATGAAAGAAGATGCACAAAAGATTGAGAGTAGCACTGAAGAAGGTACCTCAAGTGTGCCCTTGACAGTAGTAGTAGTTCAATCAAATGAAGAAGATGAAGCAAAGAATCTCATATCTTCTTTGAGTAAATTTCTTGAGAAGAAGAAATCAGTCAAGTCAATTGAGAAGACTCTGACTTCAGTTTTGAATAGAATAGACAAAGTAGTAAGCTCTATTGACACCCTTATAGATATTCAACAATGTGTGCAACAATTTTGTGTAAAGATTTTGATGATGAGTTCACAACACTCAAAAATGTGGCTTCAATTCAAGCACAAATAGAGCATGATGCTAAACTCCTTAATACCATGTGCACTAATATGAGATATGATATAGAAACTTTGAATTTATGCATTAAGGCATTAAGATAGTGTATAGAAGAAGGAAAAAAGGCTTATGCTAAGTACAACTTGGCATATAATCATCTTCAAGAATTTGATGATCAAATCAAAGAAAAGGTAACTAAGCTTCAGATGATCACTGACATCTTTATGAAGCAAAATAAGAAGATGGATACCATTGAGCCCTCAATGCAAACACCTCATGATAGCATAAGGGATATACAAATAGAAAAATAGAAAATTTTGAAGAGATTCACTCTTGTAAGGGAATACTTTGTCCCATAGGTAATGTTGCTAGAGATTCAGCTAGAGGAATTCCTGGCAGCAAAGACCTTATATGACAAGTTTGTGGCTATAGACTTAAACACAGTAGAACTAGCCACATATGATTTATGTGCATTAATCAGTGTATTTGATGCACTGAAATAAAGCTAAAAGAAACTCTTTGCATAGTTGAAGACCAACTTCAGTGATTGATTTTCCAAGTTTTGATGCAGCTACCAGATTTTGACAAATTATTTTTCCTTTTTGCACCTTTTTCATTGATGTCAAAGGGTGAGGAATGTGGAAAATTGTAATTATAACTATAACGGGGAGAAATAAGTTGCAATAGGAATTATAAGGGATGTAACCTTTTCATAACATGAATACAATGTTTTTACTATGTTATGGTTATTTATTTTGATTGGTATGACAACACATTTGGGACTTAGCCAATTTTCCCAAAATGTTACCATCAATGCCAAAGAGGGAGATTGTTGGCAATATGTCCAATCAATCAGATAAGGTAAGTTGTGGTTGTCATTTATGGCAACATATTTGCTTTGTAGATTAGTCATGTTCATTTGTAAAGGAAAATTGTCCAAGTGTGACATAGTGTTACAACAACATAACAAATTTGATGATAGCAAAATATTCTTTGGAATATTCTCTTGTGCAGTTAACTAGAGATGTAGGACATAATATTGATAAGGTATACCAATGCACATGTCTATACAACCAACCAAGTTCAAGTTATGAAGAAATTAGTAATGCAGTGATGATACAATGCAGAATAGAGCATGTCAGCAAAATATGTTAATCAACTTGATTTATTGTTTTAATTATTATTTCTTTGTGACCCAACTCTAAGGATGTTAGGTGAGCTGACTAAGGAATAATTTTCCAATAGGTTTGGTATAAGTAAAGAACTTCATTTGTAAAGTTAGAAAGTTGTGTAGTGCGATGCAAAAAGGTGTAATCAGTGATTGTGAACTTGACGTGATCTTGTGAAATAAGAGAAACAAGTGAATGTGATATTGTGATATATGATGCAAAGCATTGTTATGCAAGATATGATGCAAATTGATATGTGTGCAGTAACTCTTGTATGAAGAATTGTTAGTCAGAAGATTTGTGAAGTACAACAACTATCTCAATATACTTATTTCTTGAAGAACTTATTGTATAGTTGCATGTTAGGGTAGTGGACTCTTCTTCCAAACATTTGTATATGATCTACCAACTCCTAACAAGGTTGAAGTAACTCCTAATAGGGTTGAGGCTTCTAACAAGGCCTAGTCTCCTAATAGGGACTCAAGACATTATGCATGCTTTATAGAGTCCTAACAGGGTCAATATCCTTAACTGGGTCCTTTATATAGTGAATCATCTTGTGGATTCCATCCCCACCAAGGTTTTCCCTTGGCCAGGGTTTCCCTAATTAACAAATATGGTGTTATGAGTTCTCTTCTTGTGTGGTTGTTCATATTGTCTAGTATTATTGGTTCTCTTTCTTATGCATGTGGTAAAGTAATTAATAATATTCAGTTGTGGTTAAAAGGATTGAAAATATTGATTCACCCCCCCTCTTAGTATTATCTATTTCTAACACCAAACACTCTACTCCTTTTTGCACTTCGCACTTCATATAATAAAATTATACCTTTTACAAACAAGGAAATCATCTTTCCTTTATATCATATCTTCAAAATAATTTTTTGAGTTGGTCTTGAGGCATTCCCAATTAATTATAATAATATAATTAATTAATTAAAATTAAAATAGCACTATCGACTCATAGTCTATACAAAACTTCACACATGCAATACTAAGGCTTGCGCACTCACTATCATCACCAATAGAGTATCCTCTTTCATTGGCTGACTATGCATCTCCAATAGACTATTTTCCTCAAGGAAATGGTTAGGCAGAATCAAGTAATGAAAACTTGGTCAACGTCATGAAGAAATTGATTTTTGAGAATCAAAAGGATTGGCACAAAAGACTACATAAAGCTCTCTAGGCAAATAGGGTGACACCTAAGAAAGGCATTGGCATTTCTCCATTTGAGCTAGTATATGGAATCAAAGCTAGCCTTTTCCCTATCATTGGAACTGTCCATCTACAAGTTGCAACAACTGATTGAGGACCTAGTACTCCACAATGGTTGTTAGAAGTGAATCTTGTACCTCACAAAGATGGAAGAAGAACATGAGAAATTGGTCGACCACATCACAAAGAATCAAAAACACATGAAGACCTTCTTTGAAAAGAAGACTAGACCAAGGAAGTCCATGGTAGATGATCTAGTACTATTATGGGATAAGAGGCATAAACCTATAGCTATGCATCATAAGTTTGATTCTCTTTGGAAAGGCCCTTACAAAATTATGCAAGTAAATTAGGGTAACTCTTTTATTCTAGCCTATCCCACTAGAGAGATTCTATTGTTGTCTTATAATGGATAGGATCTAAACCTATTTCAACTTCACAATTAAAAGTAGGTAGTACTTGTAGTTAGTAATTAGTCTAGGAAGGCTTTTATTTTTTCTCGCTTTGTTCCTTGCTTTCCTAGGTTAGTTTTCCTTTTTGTTGTGTGCTTAATTTAGTTTTTCTCATTGCAGTTTTCCATTTTAGCTATGTGAAACCAGAGATTTTGGGCCTCTTCTCAGACATTTGCAATGCCTAAGTCCCCAGTCAAATCCAACTTTTCCAACTTTCAATTTTTCCTCTATGGATTCATAATTTTTTGTATTCTTTAGGGTTTTGTTCAAGGTTTCTTGTCATGGTAGCCATTTGGTAACTCACTTCTCATCAAATACCTAAGGCTCCCACATTGCATCTTTTCTTGGTATCCTTTGCATTAACATCCCCTATCCCTCTATGTAGGTTCCTTTCTATTCTAGTGTATTCAAAACATAGGTGATTTAGGTTTGGTTGGGATATGTTTTCAACATCTTCCCCATGAGAGGTGAGTTCTCCTTGTTTCCATAAATCCTATCTTACATCAGCATTCTCATCTCCTTTGGATTTCAAGTAACCTAACTAGCTATCCGACTTGGTGAGGATAGTGTCATGATAGTATTAATAGACAAAGGCTTGTTTGACTAATTATGGAAAGGATCTAAGGAACTACAAATCAAAGCTACAAAGTTTTAAAGTCAAATTTTAGAGGTAAAATCCATTCTACAAAGAGAAACAAGTCTGCAGGTTTTTAGCTACTTACAGATGGAAGATAAAGTATCATGTTTTTATTCTGACAATAGCATGACTTATTCTCAATTTTCAAAAAAAAATTATGTATAAATGGGACCTAGGCATGATACTAAAAGGAGTTATTCTAAACCTATAATGGTGAATCCATGTTTGAGATCTCATCTCAAAGTATCTGATCGAAACAAAGAGTAAGTGTACTAGAATGTTTCATCCTCCAAAAAATGTTGTTTTAGAAGAGTTTTCTATTTAAAGGAAATGTAAAAGGCCACTTCTCCAAATAATTTGAAAATAAAGAGTTATGTGAATAAAATTTGAGAATATTCTACAAAGATACCCTAAAGATGCTTCTAGTAAAGTTAGTCATAAAGGTGCATTTCTAATATATATAAATTCGAGTGTTTGATGCTCAATGTAGAGAATAAGAAAATGAAGTGCCCAAGGTAGTGAAGGTCATTCCATGCACTATGATCTCAAATCAAAGGAAAGATAAGGTTACAGAAAGACATATACACACTTTCTCCTCTACACATATTTAGTTATCGTATAAATCCTCAATGCAAATCTTGAGGAAAACAAGGCACTTTTCGTTAAACTAAAAATACTTGTTTTAGTAAGTGGATTTTAGTGATAAAATTTCACTTTAAATAAGGTCATATAAAAATCTTAGATTTATAAATCTTTGTGCATAGAAATGGAAAGTTTTAAATAGTCGTTGCTTATTGAATTTATTGTAAATACTACTGTTATGATCATTGGTTGTGCTTTATTTCATTCATGTAGTGAAAACATTATGATTTCTACATCTATTTCATCAGAATTTCCTCAAAATTGTTTCCTCAATGTTTTAGTGTGTATTTATCAAAAATTGCATCCTCCGTGAAATCATAGTAAATGGAAATTAAAGCAGCAGGTTATGAAAATCTTATAGGCTTGGGAAGAAAATTAAAAGACTGTACTAATACTTAATTCAAGTTCTATGACTGAGGCAATCCTCATAGAAGGCTTAATTATCAACCCATTCACCTGATTACCTAGAAATTGAAAGAAAGTGAACTGGTGGAAGTTGTCAGATTTCCCATGGCTATGCAAGCTGGTTAGAGAATGCATTGAAAGATATGATCTAGAGAAAAAGAAAATATTTCTTCCTAATCACTCTATCCTTCTTTCAATAAATGAGGCCTTGATGTAGTATGCATTTGGCATGCTTGTGAAGGAGGAATATTGTGATATTGATTTCGGGTCCTTTGTATCCATGTTGAATGAAAAAAAAAATTAGAAGAGAGGATATGCAAAGGACTTGGTTCCAAAAAACTCACTTAAAGAAGAGAAAGATGCTAGAAACTCTCTTTGGGACCAATTTGAAGAAAGAAATCATTGACATTCTAGTCTTACAATTGAGATTGAAGGGAAAAGAAGAAATTTTGGAATTCATTAAGCATCACTTCTTCCTAGTACAAGGCATATGTGCTGAAGAAATGCAAATTGACTAGGCCAAAATCATATGTGATGAGCTTGCCTCATGGTTCAATTTAGTTAGGAGATTCAAGAAGTTTTACATGTCTTTGTATTTAATATATGCCTTGGCTATGCATCACCTATGGTCAAGTCTTCCCGTGATTGAAGACTATGGTGAAAATACAAAGGTGTATGAATTCTACCCACACCTTTAGTTACAAAGGAGCTTTGAGGAGTATGTGAAACTGAACAAAACCTTCATAATGAGATTATGTCAAGAATCACAAGGCTTCCCTGAAGATTTTCACTAGAAGTAATTTTGGCTGTTAGCCAGTTTGGATGCTCTTTCATCCAATTTCTAAGTTTCTCTTACTTATGGATTGGTGCTTTTGATGGTTTTCCTGAAAGACTTTGTAGGTAGCTGAAGGATAAGGTTGTTCTTGTCAAATTTTGTCAGAAAAATACTTGAAGTGAACACCTTGTGTTTGAATGTAAAGAAGATATTCAAGATTTCCTTCCCTATAGTGGTTGGAACCTATTCATGTGCCTCTAGATCAGATTCTTGGAATGTAGTTAAGGATTTTGATGGTAAAATCAAGTTGTATGATTATGAGGTACTCAAGCCCTAGTATGACCTTGTCACCTTTGTTAGGGATCAATTGAAGTTGGGATATGCCCACAGACACATTTTAGATATTGAAAATTTTTGGGTTAGACATCTCAATGAATATCAAACCTGGGAGAAGTATTAGATCCGGCTAATAATTGATGAAACAAAATTGTATAATGACTCTACTTATATTTATGATCTTGCAGATGATAGTCTCTATATGCATCCCTTGTCTTATGAGCAGATTAAAGGAAATCCCAATATGTTTACCCCACCTGCAGGTCTTGTCATGGATACAATGGAGGTCCTAATGCATGAGATCATTAAGAGGATGGAAAAATGGGTAGAGTAGACCCAGGCGAGAAAGAAGAGAACAAGAAGCACATGCTTCACTAGTGGAGTTACTTTTGGAGCTGCCCAATCAGCTGCAATGACCTCCACCACTACTAGCACTTTAACATCTGCAGGCCTAGCTCAGCCTATCGGCCAAGGAGGAGATCAACCCTTGAAGAAAAATGTTCCAGTTACCCCTACTTGTGGAAAAGGATCTCTTCTAGATACAAGAAAGGATGGGGAGAAGGAGAAGGCCAAACAAAAGGAAAAAGAGCTAGAGTAAGAGAAGTCAGTAGCTTAGCCTACCTCCCCTATTCAGGTCATCAAACTTGATGGTGATACTAATCCCATGGATGGAAAAGAATAGGGTGCATTCTAGAAAGGGCATACTTTGTCCCTCTTAGGAACCAAAATCACTACTTTCCCCACTATTTATTAGAGAAAGAAGACTCCCCTAGTGACAAGAAAAATCTTTGATCTCACTACTTTGCAATTAGCAATCAATGTCCTCTCAACCAAGTCATGGTTGGAGGAGACCATCGATTAGAAGAAGCAGAGATATGAAGAAGCCACCCCATCCAAGTACCTTATCACATAGGAAACTTCTTCTCAGCCATAATAAAAGAATATAAAGAAGCAAAAGTCCATAGTAGCATTGGCCATTAATCCCTCTACTGGCCACATGCTAAAGGAAATAGCAGAGCCTTAAAAGGAGGGAGAGTTCCATGAGATCTCTATCGATGACTTTCAAATCAGAATGATGGACATTCGTATTCTTGTTCATGATTCCATGGTAAATATATGGAAATCTACTAATAAAAAGATAGAAGACCGTGTTGGCATTGAAAAATTGCACGGTCAATTTTGAGCACCATTGAGAAAATTTGGTCCTATAAATGCTTTTAAATGCATATGTACCTGGTTGTCAGTTTGAGTCCTAAGTGGTGTTCAAGGCTCCTAACACCTTTTATCCAGCATGTCCAAGCATTCCATGAAGAAAAGTTAAGATTCTGAGCCATTTTGTGAAGTTTCATTTTGAGCTAGTTTCAAATCTGCATTTTCACCCAAATGTCAAACAGTGACAAGAGGCCATGTTTGCATCTAAATATCTCACACCTAGAAGTGTTTCATGACTCACCACTTTGGGAGTGTCTAGTGTTCATATCTAAAAGCCTATCTTTCAGATTTCAAGTCATTTCAAGTCCGTTTGACTAAGCTTTGAATCCCTCAAAGTTGGTTAGTTATTATTTTCATGCTGATGCACATTGCGCATAATTCTAGGAAGCCTTATTTGACAAGTTATAACTTTTGACCAGTTGACCCAAACAATGAAATTCCTATTGTGTTGCATTGTAGACATCAAGGACTTGTTATGTTTCAAGTTTTAGCTTATGAAGAATTTGTTTGATCAGTTTTCAAACACGATTCCAAACACTTTTTTTTTTTACTGGTGTCAGCATTTGCAAATTTGTTAGGACCCCTGTTCGTGATGTTATATCTCCCGATCTGTGATTGGTAAGGTTGAATGGATTATACCCCTGTGTTTTCCTCTAAAAATACTTTAAGTGTGTCGATTTTCAAGTCATGAAAAATCCATTTACACACTTTTCTAGGTCAATTCTGTTTGCAAAAATCGCTTTTCAGACATTGTTTCCAGTCAGCAAATTCAAGTAGCTCACTTTGATCGCTCGCCATTCGTATCCTACTATTCTTCATAAGCCCAAGTCCTAGATTTATACTCTCCTCATGATAGAGAACCAATGCCCCAATTTTCATTTGCCCAATTTTTGAAGCCAAATCCAAACCCATTTTATTGTTTTCTGACATGTTTTTTTGAAAGAAGTTCTGAAAGTTCAACTTTGACAATAGATATCTTTTGACCTTGAATTTTTCATGAGATGAAATTTGATGGGGTGCAAGTGTGTGGAACAAAGAATTAGTGTGCCAGTTTTCAAAGCCTGATTAGGTGTTCTAGTCAATTTTTAAGGCCCGTCAATGGACCTTTTGGTACCAATTTGATAGTTTTTAGTAAAGGGTTAAAATGGGTTTTTAATGATAGTTCAGTGATCAAATTTAACTTCAATCAGTATGATGGGTTCAATAGATCAGTTTGGCATATCAATTGTTTGAAAATGAAATTTTTTTTAGTCAGACCTACTTGGGGGGCCGACTAATTCCACAAGGTATGGAAGAACTATAAAATATCATATTGAAGGAAATGATAAGCCTTATCAGAACACAAAAGGGAAGCTTTTTGCGAGAAATATATAGATCCATTAAATCTCACAAGAAGGTCAAGCTATGGTAGATGTTTTATAGTTGTGATTAAATCACTTGATCTCATCCATTAAAGTTTTCTATAGATCAATCGAGAGACATCTGGAATTATTAGACTCTTCACAATGATGGTAGTAGCATCTATTATTACAAAAAGGGGCAAAGCTCTAGTTTCCAGGCAGTTTGTTGACATGTCTCGGATCGGGATTGAAGGATTACTTGTAGCGTTCCCTAAATTAGATGGCATTGGAAAACAACATATTTATGTTGAGACAAAGAATGTTTGCTTTATGTACTAGCCTATGGAAGCTTTGTATTTGTTGCTTGTAACTAATAAGCAGAGGATGAAGTTATCTCAATAGGTCACAAGGAAAGTGTGACAATTTGCACAAGTCAAACAATATTGTAAAATGGGAAGCCAATTGCATGTCTTTTAACAAGGCAAAGCGTTCTAAAGAAACAAGGCAAGTTATGCAGATTATGTGGATTCTTCTTCTTGACTTCTTTTGGGCATCTAACCTTTCCTAATGTGAGGTATCCACTTTGCTATAGCCCTTGAATGAATGCATCTCCTCATCTAATCTATTCATTTTGTCCTCAATTTATGCAAACACAATTAGAATAGCTTGGATTGATGAAAACCACTATGAGCCTGAATATATTTAAGTGCCTATCACATTAACATTTTCCAATGTGAAACTGATTATTGGTCTTCCCCTATGGTTCAAAAAAGATGGAGTTGTATCAAGCTATATCAAGATGATTGGGATGTTAGAACATAAGATTATGAGAGAACCACATACAGTTGTCTTTTTTCAATATATATCCTCCTTTTTCAACTAGGAATTAAAGAAGACTGGTAGCAATGTGAAGCTAAGGATCACGTTGAAGAATGAGAATAGATAGCACCATGAAACAGAGAGGAGAAAGCTTTGTCCACGTCATTGTGTCTTAGTGGTAGCGAGCCAATCCACTTGGTGTGGCTGATTCATTTTCTAATTACCCACAACAGAAGAGCTTACGTCAGTCAAATGGAAAGGGAATCTGCCCACATAGGCAAATACAACATTGGAAATTGAGGCAAGGAAGTCATAGTCTTTAAGGAGAATACAACAAATGAGGTAGCTACACATTGCATTAGACAAGCACCCCATATGTGCATGAGGCCATCATGGAAAAAGTAAGTAAGTAAGTAAGTGGATTTTATAGTCCACGACACTATGCCATAGTTTTTGGATTTACATATGGTGACAGTGATATGGGACTACCTCGTACTCTTTTTCGAGAGGCGCTTGGCGCTACAAACGAGGCATACATACCCTACCCCCCAGTGGGATTTGAACTTGTGACCTCTCTTTCAAGAGTACAAGTTCTCCACCACTAGGCCAACTCGGGAAGAAAACACAGTAGGGAAAGAGGCTTACGCATGAGGAATTAAGTAGAGACTAGCGCATTAAAGAGCATGTCAAGAAATGATTGAAAGTATGAGAGATCACCTGTAGCATCAAGCCAAAACAAAAGAAAAAAATGCAGCTTGAGGAAACCATGATAAAGGAAGAGCCCACGGGTTTTCATAAAACACAACACACTGATTAAAAGAAAAGCACAGCATTAATAATGAGAAACCCTCAGTGCATGAACATGAGGGTCTGTGCAAGATGGAATCCACACGCAAGGATAGGGACTTTAAAAAATAAAATTATTCATTCTTTTGACATCTTGTTCTTTACAACTGTATTCAATGACTAGAAGAACTCACCATTATAGGAGCAGAGGTGCCATGAAAGGTAAGGAGTTGCCTTTAGGAAAAAATGTAGTCAAAGCCGATAAGAGGAACATGCTTGCAAAGACCCCACGCTGTGAGAACCCATATGAAATGGTTATAACTGCAGAGAAAATCCGTAGAGGAAGGGAGAGACAGTTTGAACCAAATATCCCACATTGCCTGTGGGTAAGGCTTGTTAAGTCTTTAAATACTATCTTGTGCTATAGACTTATTGTCAACAAGACAAGGCATTTTGAAGGTAAAGTTCATGCTTGAGGGCCATAGTTGATAGTTGTAGGTGACATCAGTGAGGCATATAGACTAAATTTTGAATGAAGATGCTCTTGTGGTGAGGTGGCGATGGAGGCTCAGATGATGCCACGTGTCTGATCGAATGGCAGGGGCATACCCACAAAACCAAAAAGCACACAAGATAAGCAATGCAGGCATGTGGGATTAGGACCTGTACAATTTTGAATGAAGATGCTCCTGTGGTGAGGTAGCGATGGAGGCTCAGATGATGCCACATGTCTGATCGAATGGCAGGGGCATACCCGCAAAACCAAAATGCACACAGGATAAGCAATGCGGGCATGTGGGATTAGGACATGTGGCACAGGTCCTAGTTGACGATGAGGTGGTGCCAAAGAAGTAGATCAAAATGCGATGCATAAGATGTCGCCATGTGGCACATCCTATGGACGGCACATGCCCGCAATATGGAGTTGTACAATTTTGAATGAAGATGCTTCTGTGGTGAGGTAGCGATGGAGGCTCAGATGATGCCACATGTCTGATCGAATGGCAGGGGCATACCCGCAAAACCAAAATGCACACAGGATAAGCAATGCGGGCATGTGGGATTAGGACATGTGGCACAAGTCCTAGTTGACGATGAGGTGGTGCTAAAGAAGTAGATCAAAATGCGATGCATAAGATGTCACCATGTGGCACATCCTATGGACGGCACATGCCCGCAATATGGAGTTGTGCGGACGTTAAATATTGCGGGCATGTGGGGAAACAACATGTGGCATGGGGCCCACCCAATGATGACAAGGAATGGTGAGGTGCATGGTGAAGTGGTAGGGGTCAGACCAATGAGAAACTGCCACGTGGCAGTGGGTCAAACATGGGTTGACTCGGAGTGTAGGGTGAGGGAAAATATAGAAGAATAAAAAATAGTAATATTATTATTATTATTTTTGTGAAGGGTACGCTCATATTTTAAACTTTAAAGGGTCATTTTCCTAAAGTTTGAACTTTAGGACATTTTAAATTTTTTAAATTTGAAATATCAAAGTTGCATGCCTAAGTCTTTTAGCAGGGGGGGACTATTTTTCAAACTATGATTTTGGTGGTTTTCGAGAGGCTAATATAGTGATGTTATATATCGCTAAAATTGTGAGAAGACAAAATTTTTGATTCTAAGGTCAATTTTTGCATAGAATGCCACTAGTTCAAGCTATAGGAGGATTTGTCTCAGGTTCCTATCTTGCAACCGAATTCAGGTATCAGAGTTCAGTTGTGATTTCTAGCAAAGTAATGACTTGAATATGCATAAAAGACAAGGAAAAGGTAATTGGGGTCAATTTTGGTTGCATTCAAATTAGTTGAATCTCAATTCTTCCAACATTTCATAAGGGTATCAGATATTTTGAATGCATGAAGAGTTTTCATCATTTCATTAAAGATTTTTGCAAATCAGTTACAAGTAATGATGAAAACAAAATCAGATCAAATGGGTAGAGAGATGAAAGAGGTTTTGAAACTACTAGGGATGGAATTCCAAGTGGACACATGTCATCTTTAGAACATATCCGAGAATTCTTTCTTGTCTATATCTTTCTTTCTCTGATCCATTGTAAGGGTTCCAGTTTTTGGAGAAAAAACCACTCGCTACTATGATACCAGGTTTTGGTCCAATTTTTGATGTTTTTCCATGACTGTAACACCATTTTCTTTCAGCAATTTCTCTCATGTGAACAGCAATAGTGCAGATAATACAACAAGTTCTGATATGTTAGGTGTTTTCATGTTTTAATTTTGTGCATCTGAATGTATAGTTTCAAGGAAATCAATACATATGAGCAATAATTTCACTAGTTTCATTCTGGTTCTTGTCTCTTGTCTCAACAATCTGTAAGTCTTATGTGGTTTTAGAACAAAGATCTGAGATCCATTTGCATCCCCTTCAAGTTGTATGTTTGATGTATTTTTCTGTTGGACCAAAGGGCCAAGTAAATGCTTGATATGCTTAACAAGGTTACTAGTTACTTGAGAAGGATATTTTGTGAGAATGAGATCTGAATGAACACCAATGTCTGAATCACAAGGTGATTAGATAGATCTAATGTCTAGGTATACGAAATATGTACTAATGTCACAAATGTATGTTTTGAATTCATGGAATTGCCCAATGGATTAGGCACTGATTAGTTATATGATCACTTGTTATACTTCTGCATATTTGAGGATTTGTTGAAAATCAACATCAATAATCAATTGTATTTCCCTTTCATGTTGAAGGACCTAAATGTAATACCCTCACTCAACTTCTAAGATTCATAGATCTTCATTTAGCTACTATAGATTGATGTTATTTCATGAGTTATTAGGAGATATAAGGGTAAAATCTACTTAATAGATTTAGGGATATGTTTTTTTGCACTGGTACAATATCATTTCAATCTGAGGTCTACCTGCCTAGGTTTAGTAGAACTTGAAGTAGAAGAAGGGTCATGCCTTATAGTTGGCCTGTTGTCAGAAATGACATGTTGAAAATGGGAGTTAGCTGCCCCTAGATATGTCAGTTTCTCTGTGGGATAATTGAAAACCCTCCAGCATTTTCAAACACCAACAGACCAATTGGAGGAGTTGAAGATGGAGAAAGAGGTACTCAAGGCCTCAAAAAAAGAACTAATGGATTACATCAGGTCTACACTTGGAAGAACTTCAACTAGCACATTTGACCCAAATAAATAAGAGAATAAGAACTTTCTTTTTTAGCTATAGCTAAAAAGACAATTTGGTCAAATTGGTAGATCGTGGATTGATCAGATGAAGGCACAAGGTTCCCCACTCATTGATAATTTGGGAAACCTACTATTAGATGCTCACAAGTTAAGGGAGGTAGCTTCTAGTTATCAAACTACTATGCAAAACACAATAGATAGACTAACAAAGAAATTGGCACTATTGCAAGAAGTGATCAATATGAATACCAACATTTCCATCTCCCACGAGATCCTTAAAATAGGTAAAGAGAAACTATTTCATTGGAAATAATCTTTGGATTTTATAGTGGAAATCTCTGCAAGATTTGCAAGTGAGCTTAAATATGTACATGACCTAGTGCAGAAAGTTATAAAGAAACCCTTTGAACACTTGAAAGTGTTGCACACAAAGTCATATATATCTGGCAATGACCGATTGGTAGACATTGAGTGGATGAAAATCAAGTTCCTAGCATTTATTGACGAGGCCACTGATCCACTCAACTTCTATCTATCAAAGATCCAGGAGCTCTCATCAGCAAACTCCATCTAAGGTAGGTATCAGAGAAGTTCCAATCAAAAGTCGCCAGAGTGGATGAGTTGATAGAGATGCATAACTACTAGATGATTTGAGATTGATAATGTAACAGATGCAATGAAGGCATATAGAGCTAAGGTAGTGATTCCAAAGAAAGCATGATGCTCTAATACTCTCTCAGACGTGTGTCATTCTCTCTCTCTCTCTCTCTCTCTCTCTCTCTCTCTCTCTCTCTCATTCATTTATCTGTCATAGCCATTTTTGGCATTTTCTCAGTAGGCTTAGATTCTATAATGGAAAATGACTCAGTCAAGTCCTATTTTTAGCTTCCCTCATTCAAAGATGTTGTGCATTGCAATCATCAAATTTAATTGGCCATTTTGAAGAGGCCTATATATGTAACCCTTTCAAAAGTTAATAAGATCAACAAAGTTATTTTGTGGGAAAACCCTTGTAGCTAGGACTACTATGTGAGACTCTTAGTCTACATTTTAATTTTATTGTTCATTTCAAAGTGACTTTATGTTATTTGGAATGAATGTGTTGTAACTAAGATTGAATGATTGCAAGTAAACTTGGTTTTATTTCTCTCATCTCAATGGATTGTAAGCTTTACTTTCATCAACATAAAAAATATTCTTTCCCTTGTTTTGTACACTGTAGTTCATGTGTGTTTTCTAAATAATTGTTTGAGGAGTTCAAGAAATGAACAAAGGGACAATCTGGGTATTGCTAAAACTCAACTAATTCAGCAATCTGGGAATTTACCTATCAGTCATCCTTTCCTCTCTATTTCCATTGTAGGTCGCCTTGTATGAATTTCAATCTTTGCATTCAAGTTAGAGTAGATTACATAATAGATGTTAGTCTCCAATTTAAAAATTGCCTAGGTCATTCGAAGTGTTGAACAATCCGGTTGGAGGCCTCTTCTACTCTCAGTTTAAAAACATACCCCCAAACCTGAAAAAATAAAATTTATTGCAAATCTTTCATTTAAGAGGGAGCTATACCTTTCAATTTAGGGGTCTTTGATAGATTATTTCACTGACCCATTCTATTGTTAGCTTCTTTGTTTTCCATAAGCCATTGGGCACTCTGAGAGTCAAGGTATAAACCAAAGAATTAAGGAAGATAAACTATTAACCAATAGTTTCATATACTATAATATAATTTTTGTCTATAGTTGAGATTCAATCAATTTTTGTATTTTTTTTTTGTGAATTATTGTGTAGTAATTATCGATTCATTTTTGTGCATATCCCAAACATGAAAACAAAGAATTTCTGAGGAGAATTGAGGTGTCAAATTTTAAAATTTTTTATTTTTTAATTGTAAGTAAGAATAGGAAAAAAAAGGACTTTTATCTATAGAGAACTTTTGTTAAATGAAGCAAGGAGAATGTGATAGGGGTAGAGGAGCACCTAGAGGAGTAGACCCTATCATGACGAAAATGTTGGAAGGAACAATATCTAGGCTAGAAGCTATTGAAAGGTCACATCATAGAGCTATCTATATTGAAGATTTAAGTGAGAAGGAAGATGCACAAGTTGATGCAGTAGAAGAAGAAACCAAATTGGGCTCAACTAGGGAGAGGAAGATTTATAATGATTTATAAATGAAGTGAACACTAGACCTCATTTTGACCCTCTAGACTATTAATTTCAATCCTAATGAGTTACCAGTGTGGATCTTTAAAATGGAGAAATAATTTGAATTTGAAAGTACAGGAAAAGATAAAAGTGGAATTATGAAGATACAAACTATCGATATAATTTTGAATTCAAGTAGTTGGTGATCAAGGTCATCAATGATACTTTGTTGTTATTTAATTTTTTTCTTTTTAATTTATAGATTGTTGTTGTTTGTAATAATTCATCTTGGAGAATTGATATTATCTATACTTCCTAAAGGACTAGAAGTGGCCCAACAAGTACAACACTCGAAAATTTCCCATTTAAATTATTTATAAACATATTATCGTAATTATTACCTTGACTCCAAGACTCAATGCCAAATGGAAATGCAACATGAGTCAAGCATGATTAACAAATTAAGTCTACAGGTTTGGAAAGGTAGATGCATAGTCTCAATAAATGTATGCCATATCAAGCTTTCTACAACAAGCACCTCTCTTTCATCTTCCCATCACTAGTTTGTCCCTTTTGCACCAAAAATGAGAAGTTATCATGCATGACCGTTGATTGTGTACTCGTGCTTACAAGTTATGATACTCCCTTTTTGGCACACTTCGAGGTCTTTTCACTTATCCTTGTTCATGGAAAACTCCATTCCTTGGGTTGTCTTGTCTTCACAATATCCTAACCCAAACTTTGAGACAAGTCATCATTAATCACATTTGGAGGTTTCATTGTGTGGCTATTTTCGCTAATTCTTTTCTTCCCACTTCCATGACTCACTTACTATGAACCTTTATCTTAAAAAATATTTAGATGACATTGAAAAGAAGATTAAACAATTTTATTGAAACTTGTAAGCTTCAAATATAGGTCAATCATAGTAGTTATACTATGTTTTAATTTACTATTGCCTAGTTCGACTATTGGATCTAGGTTGTAGCTTCTGATGAGACTTATTTAACTTCAATTGATGAGATATTGATGAAGACTTTTCTGGACACTCAAGGAGATAAAGTTTATCTTTGTGGTTATGTTAGTACCTAGACCTTTATTCATTATGGTTGGCAACTTCTAGACAAAAGAATATGAATTGGATGAGGGATATAAGGATAGCTTTCTCCTAGCTGAATAATCAGATTTCCAAAGTCTTTGTAGTTTTGTAAGAAATATCTGACTAGAGCTATACGATGTCCATGCTTGTATGTAGCTACAACAATACTGATGTCCTATTTTTAATTTTGGAGTTGTTTCTACAACAATATTGATGTGTTATTTTTCATTTTGTAATTGCTACCACAACAACATTGCCATTGTTTTATCTATTATGTAATTGATTTTCTTCAATTAAAAATGAAATTAAAGAAAAAAACCACACATAAATATCTATCTTCAATTATTATCGGGAGGAAGGACACAATTTTGTTACTCGGAATTTTGTGGCAAGGTGGTCCAATGTTATATTTAAATTTGACTATGTTTAAGGGAACATGTGGTGGATTGCTATCACTTTCACACACTGTCCCTATCTTGAACTTGTGGGAGTGGACTATTGATAAGATCTACTCATGCCCACAAATTCAGCAGCTTCACATAACTTATTGAATAACATACAAGAGCAATATTGCATGAAATTGTTTCTCTTTTAGAGTCGAATACATTAATGTTGCTCTTCATTGGAAGATGTATATAATGCATTCGTCTCAAACACGTGTTTGAGAATGAGAAATTGTTGTCATCATAAATAACATTAAAAAATAGAGAAAGACATTGTGAAATTCTAATTCGACAATGTCTGGCTCTGCAATTAAATACATTAAGAAACTTGGTAATAATAATAACAAAGGAAAACAACTTTACCTTAATCCATTTTAATGTAATACACCAACTAAATTTAATATATATTAATAGCCCTAAATGATCGTCAGTTTGCTTTCGGTGCATATACTTCATTTTTACATCTAGCAGGAAAAGCTTTGGTATCAGAAAACACATGAATCTTTCAGTTTAATGAATGGAAAGTGGTCTCCACATAAGGGCCCGTTTGGCAGTGGGAATATAATTGAAATAGGTTTATGTAAATTCTTAAAATTTCAAATTTTCCATTTGCGTGCAGCAAATCAGAAGAATATAATAGGAATATGTATTCCGATTTAATTTTTGCACGAAAATAAATATTTTCAATTCCACCTAAATAGGTGGAATTGGAATATGTATTCCTATTCCAAATTTTTTAATTTTAGAAAATATAAACTTTTTGATCCGTGGATTCTCCATCAAATTCTGGCTGTGAACCAAACAGAAAATAAAAATATGTATCCCTACTTCCTACTCCAGAATAACTGTTCAATTCCTATTCTTATATTTGAGTTCTGCCAGCTTACTGACTGCTTTGCATCAGACTTAAGTTCACCATCATTGCCTGATATGTTAGGTCCATCATTTAATACACTAACTACCCAGCAGATCTGTGACTCAGAATGCTTTTGCTTTGATATACACAAAGTTTTCAGACTTAAGTTCACCATCATTGCCTGATATGTTAGGTCCATCATTTAATACTCTAACTACCCAACAGATATACAAGATTGGTCAACATGGATCCACGACTCAGAATGCTTTTGCTTTGATATACACAAAGTTTTCTCAATGTCTTTGGACAAAATCCTCAAAATGGTAAAGTTTTTCTTGGAAATTTGGATTGTTTTTAGTTTCAGTTCTACAATTGGATGTTCTAGCATGAATATTTTTTTATAAATAGGATATATTTTCTAAAACTACACACTTGAATAATAATAATGAATAGTTTCTGAGACTTTGCAGTTCTTCAGTTTCAGTTTGCATGATTGAATGTTTTAAACAGAGACGTTTTTGTTGGTGTTTTGACAGGATGAGAAATGGTGGAGCGTAGAAACAGTGGCGGTGGTTACAGGAGCCAACAGGGGAATAGGCTTTGAGATCGTTCGCCAGCTGGCGTGTAAGGGCATGACTGTTGTGCTGACATGTCGCAACGAGAAGAATGGATTGGCTGCCATGAAAGAGTTGAGGGAAGGAGGAGTTGAGAATGTTCATTTTCACATGTTAGACGTGCAGAGCTCTCAAAGTGTTTCAGATCTCGCCCAATGGTTGAAAACCATGTTTGGGGGATTAGATGTTCTGGTAATCATATGATTTCAATTGAATAAGTTTGTGTTTTTGGTACTTTTATTGAAAGACTGTAGAATAGGTTTAGGGTTCTGTTTTTTATCTTGTCTTTCTACATTGAATGGTAGGCAGAGGATATTTGTTTGAATTTTAAAGAATGTCTCTGTAACAGATAAACAATGCAGCAGTGTCGGGGCAAGACATGAACTGGGAAGTGATGGGCAAAAGTGGGCTGGATTTGCGTCAAGTATTACTGGTAAGTTGTGTGGACGGAACCTATTTGCTAAATTGAATTCTATGGATTAATGGAGTAATTTAGATGTTTAAGCTTTGACATGTTTGAACAAATTATAGTTTCAAAATAAATGGACAAATTGAAATGTGAAGAATATATGCAGAGACGGGAATTTGATTTTTCTCTTTTCCAAATGTGAAATGAGATTTCTATTTTGAAAGCTTATCATGTTTGGATAAAATCAGCTAGGAAGTATGGGTTAATTTTTGCAAAATATTAAAGATAATGGTGAGCAATACATTTTAAATTAATTCTTCTAAATTCTGAATTCAATATATATTGCATTAAGTAAAATAAGTAAATTTTAGTTTAATAATTGTTAATCAAATAATCTATAATTTGTATTACTATAATCTAATTAAAGATTGACATGTTCATTTATCATTAAATTAATTTATGTTATTATAGTCTAATTGAAAATCAAGTACCCATTTGCCAATTTTTTTTGCATGACAATCAATTATAATGGAACTATTTTTAAAAGACACGTAATTGTAAAATATGTGAAAAATATTTCTAAATTATTGGATGTTATTTTTCAATTTAAATCTTCAGTAACATAATCTTACAGTTTTGTATTTTAAATACATGTAGATTACATAGACAAATTGTTGGAAACAACATATTTAGGAAGAAGAGTTCAAATATCTCTTTCCTAAATGTAGAATAAAATGTCTACTTTAAAAGCTTATCATGATAAATTTAGCTAGAATTCTGAACAAACTTCTTATAAGTATCTTATTATATTTTCTATTTTGTTTGATAACATAACTTAATAACTTTACAATCAAAGAACTTCTTTTGAAAAGTCAAAATGATTTATTTGATAGAAAACAAGATTACCTTAATACATATTCTTGTTTCTAAGTTTAAACTTGTACTTTAACTCTCTCTTTAATATTTTTATAACAACACACTTTATGACCAGATAATCTTTTACTCTCTAAGATATACTTCCCAAATAATATATATAGAAAAACTAATTAGTAAATACATATATCTAAACCACTAATTTGATAAAAAGTCTCGAACTCCCACATTTAATGAAAGTAAGTCTGAATATGATTTTATGAGCTGCCAATCATTTACATTTTAGGGTTTTTACGACCAAACAATTGAATAGAATCTCTGTATTGCAGTCTTCTGGGGCGTCAAATGAAACATGCGTTTACGACTATGAAAGTGCAAGAACATGTATTGATATAAACTACTATGGCATAAAGAGAGTTGTGAAAGCCTTGCTACCATTACTGAGGGAAACATCTGGCCGGCCACGAATTATCAATGTTTCCTCTGTATATGGGCTTGTCAAGGTATAAATTTCATTTCATTTTACACTTCTCAGCACTAAAGATTTCAATCAAATAAAGTATGATTTCATTATATATATGTTTTCACAGATGATGCCAAATCCAGTGCTACAAAAGCAACTTTCTGACATGGATAAAATTAGTGAAGAATTTCTGGATTCCATGTTAAGTCAGTTTTTAGAAGATGTGAAGCAAAACAAGAACTTGGAAGAGAAAGGATGGCCAGCTCCATTTTCTGGATACAAGATGTCAAAGATTTGTATTAACACATACACACGTCTGCTAGCCCGTGAGCTTTCTGATAAGGTCACTGTAAATTGTGTTCATCCTGGATATGTTAAAACTGGAATGACAGCTGGCACAGGAGATCTTTCGCCAAGTGAAGGTGCTGAAAGTATTGTGAAATTGGCTTTGTCTCCCCCTGCTGGCCCTTCTGGTCACTTCTATATTCAGAAGGAGATTGGTGATTTCTGAATATTGGATTTCATTTTAGCAGTTTTAAAGCTACTCTTGTCATAAATGGAGAGACTTCTTATATTCTATATAATGAAGAAACTACTGATATAAAGTTCAAAATTGTATGCAACCTGCAAATATTATTCAGAGAATATAGCTTATGGTATTTATTTTCTTTTACTTGTGAGTTGTATGTTAACTACATGATTCTGTGCTTTAAGTGGATTTGTTTTTATGTTTAGTTAGTATAAGCTATAGGGCATGGTGAGTTTTTTTGTTTTTGGTATTACGGTAGGTTGTTAATTTAGTAATAGTTTTTGTGTTGTTCAATCTTTTTAATTATTGATTATGTCAAATGTCAATTTTTGTTTCATTTATAAATTTAGTAAATGTGATCGATTATTAATGACTCATTTACATGTAAAATTGTTCAAATAGGTGAAATGGAGTCGGCTAATTGGATATGGATGAAATAGATCAACAAATTTGGTATTTATAAGGAGAATATAGCTTATTTCATATTACAGAGTCTTAGATAAGAGTCTCTTTCCAAGAAATATATGTGCAAAGGCAACTGAGGATGTCCAAAAGGCTCTACATGAAGCTTGGCAAGATATGCATCAAGTCAAAACTATCAAGTTGTACACATTAAATATAGAATTAGACAGTTTGAAAATGCAAATAGCGAGTACTTTGTAACAATAAAGGATATGGTCAATAAGATGACTATCCTTTGAAGACTTTTGAGCATATAAGTTGACGTTATAACAATGCTTAGGTCTCTAGAATAATTTTGGAGTCGCTCAGCTCAACTAGCAGGGAGCCATAGAATTTTAGGGCCCTCCTACCCATTTAAGAAAGTAAATATTTGATTATTCTAGAGTTTGAGTTTGTGTAACAAATTTGCAAAGCCAAAGTTCTCTATATGGTTGGAAAACCATTGGCATAAATGGCTTTTGGGACTGCAGTTTATGGCAGTTGAGATTCTAGGTAATTTATTATAACTAGGTGGATTTTGTTTACAATTTTGTCTTCCCTATTAAATCTTGTTTATCTACATAATGAGATCATTTTAAAATAGTTTGTTTCATCGCATTTAGTAGTCTTGTCCTTCTGTATATAAAACCTCAACCTCTATTTTAGAACTAGCTCTTTCTAAATGTGTCATGTATTTTATGTGTTTTGTGTTTTCTTTAATGAGATATTTTTTACACATTTATTTTCTTTAATGATATAGTAAGCCATTATGGATCCCTACGTAGTACTTCTCTATTCATTGCAAAAGTTAATGGGGAACCCTCAGTAGTACTTCTATGTTCACTGTAAAAGTCAATGGGCACTTTATTTGACTACTCACAAATATTTAATGGTTATCTTGCCAATAATTTATCTTTATTATTGCCTCTCGATGGTGCAGGGGCACCGATGTGGGCTAAGGAAGACCTAGGGTTACCTTTGGGATTTTGGCCTATAGTGGTGCTAGCCACACCACTAAGAGAATAAAGGGAGTCATGTAGTCCTAAGGAGATAAGGTGTTAGGTTTGGCAATCCCAGATAGGTCAAAGTTGCTCACTAGACCAACATAGGTGTTTTGAGGCCTAGAAGGGTAGAATGGTCAAATAGAGGTTCTAAGACCATATTTAGGTGTTTTAAGTCATATTTGGATATTATACAAGGTTTCATGAATTTTGGAGAAATTTTGAGGACTTTATTACATAAGATGTAAAAATTGCCCAATTGTTGTAAATCTTGTCAATGATAACATTGACAACTTTTCTTGCATTTTGAGCAACTTTGTATAGAAGGTGTTATAACTATCTAAAATAGTTAGTAGCATTGGTAAAAGGCCTATATAAGGCCATTCTCAGCCTATTCAAGGGGTTAGAGAAGCCTTTTATTGGACTATATGGGCTGTGTAACAAGTTTTGAGTAGCAATTTTATGTATTTGAGTCATTTTGGTAAAAATATGGATTAGATTTGGAAATTTTTCAATTGGAAGTGTTAGAATAGGTTGATTCAAGGTTTTGTATGCTTAGTTATATATATATTTCTACCAATTTGTTGTTGTGAATCAGGTTGTTTGTGCATATGGAGTCATAGGGTTGTTTCTCACTATATGCTTTTTATGAGATTTTGGGTCTTGGAACATGAGTCCATGTACATTTTGTATAGTGGAGATGGGGCCCTAGAAAGTTCATGAGGTATATTTGAAGTGATTATAGACTAGAGCAAGTGGAATGAGAGTGGTTGAACATTGTCGATACTTTAACTTGAGATTGGATTATGTTAGAAGGTGTTGTGGAGTAAGCCCAAACCAAATCGGAAGCCCTAGTGGGAGTCCTAAGGAATAGAAAATACTCTTTCCATCAAACAACATACCAAACCCTTGAAACCCTTATTTTAAGGCTAAAATTGTGCCCATACAATATAGACAATTTGGGAACCCTAGACCCCCAAAATACTTAAGGCATTTGAAAAGGGTACTTGGAATGGTGGTTTGTTGATTCCTTGTTAAGAAGTCTTACAAGATAATTGGGTTTTTCTACATTTGGAGGGCTAATTCTGGTAACCTTATTTCAAGCATTTGAATGTATTTTTGCTTAAGAGTTGGAACTTGATTAGGGTTTCTTGATTTATTTTGGGTCAAGGATCTTGTGGGGAGTCTAGACATACATTCCTAGATGACTTTCCACCCATTTGGGGAGTTTAATGATCATCTGGGGTTATTTGTGTTGAAGGAGAGTTAGCAAGCAAGATTGTTCTACTTGGTTGATGTGTATTGATTGAAAGGTTTAGGATCTACTTGGTTAGAGTCCTAAAGAGCATCGGGCTAGTAGATTCCCTATTTGGTTAGGTGTATAACTTAAGGAGACCCTAAGGAAGAGCTTGGGGGAGAAGCAAGATTGGTTCTCACATCAAAGTGGTATAAGAGCAAGTTAAGGACTTGGGGAAAGTGGTGTATGTCTACAGGAGTTAGTAGGTGAGTCCAGTATGGTGACTGATGTAGAGCTAGCCAAAGAAGTTGATGAGAAAAAGGAGAAGAATAGGCTCCTTGAAGAATCCTTGGAAGAGGTAAAGATAAAATTAGAGGAATTTGCTAATGCAACTAAAAGGAAGGAAGAAGAAGACAGTGAGAAGGGTAAGGAGGCAATAGAAGAGGATGTTGTGCCTGAACCTAATCCTATCTTGAATAAAGAGCCCTTCTTGAAGGCTATCAAACCCCTAGGAGGGAAAGTTCTGGAAGGTGTGCCAATTTTCAGTGGAAAAATTGACATGGAGAATCATTTTGAGTATGAAGCGATATCAGAGGCACAAAAGGTCAAAGTGGCTAAGTTAAGACTCATAGGCTTAGTCTTGGCCTAGTAGAAGTATGTACAAGATGAGAGGATTAGTGTGGGAAAGAATCCTATAGCCAAGTAGAATGCCATGGTTACTAAGTTGAAGCAGAACTTTCTATCACAAAACTTTGAAATCCAACTCGAAAAAAGAAGACAAGGACTAAAGCAAAAATATCTAGATGTGACCTCTTATGTAGAGGAGTTTCAGAGGTTGTGTCTTAGATCCAAAAATAAAGAAGAGGAGCCAATAAAGGTGGCTAGATACTTAGGAGGTCTGAAATGGGACATCAAAGAGGAACTTTGTTTGTGGGCACCTACCGCTATTCAAAGGTGTCATCACCTAGCCTTAAAGGTGGAGGAAAAGAAGACAAAGAAAGGAGACTCTAACTTCATAGACAGAGGTAAGGGTAGAAACCAAAGAGGAAAAAGAGGAGGTCACCAAGGTAGAGGAAGTAAATAAAGGAACCAAAATGAAAAAAAGTTAGCTAAGAAAACCAATAAAGGTCTCCTAGAGGGATTTATAGTAGAGGAAGAGGGAACCAAGGAGGCTCGAGGTAGAGGATTAGGAAGAAGCAACTCCTACTTTTCTATTATGAAGTGTTACAATTATGGTCAATTAGGCCACCCTACATACAAATGCCCTGATAAGACCTCTTCTTCTAACCAAGACAAGAGGATAGCATATGTCCAAGAAGAAAGTTGTAGCAAGGACTTTGAAGTAGACCACATAAAATTAGAAAAGGGAGAGAACCTTATGTTTAGAAGGTTGTTGATTAAAAAACTTACTCCTGATGAGTCTAAGCATAGGAGGGCACTATTTAGGGTCAGATGTAAGATCCTAGGGAGGGTACGTAAAGTGGTAGTAGACTCTGGATCTACTGACAACATAATGTCACAATAAGTAGTGGAAAAGATTAAACTACCTAAGGTGCTAAAAAATGTGAATACCTACAAGGTGACTTGGCTCAACAAAGGACAAAGTATATTGGTCAATGAGAAGACTTGGGTAGACTTCTCCATTTTAGGTTACAAGGACAAATTGTTGTGTGATAACCTACCCATGGATGCTTGCTATCTACTATTTGGAAGACCTTGGCAATTTGATAGAGAAGTTGTGTATGATGGAGGGGAAAATTCCATCTCATTTAAGAAGGGAGGAAAGACATTCAAAATCCAATCTTTGTTGGAGGGAGAATAGCCATAGACGAAGGTACCTAGAGTCTTGTTGTGTAGTGGTAAGGAATTTTTCAAGGACCTCAAGGATGAGGTGTGCCAAAGTTATGCAATACTATTGAAGTCCAAAGGAGAGGAGAATATAATCAAGGAACCATTACCAAAGGAGGTACATAGTTTGTTGGAATACTTTATAATAATTGAGGGTGGGGTGATTGAGTTATCCAAGGTCTAGATGTATAAATTAGACTTTTCATAGCTTAGTGAACCCACAAAACATTTATCATCATGTATTCATCCATTAGATTATATGCAATCACTTAAATCTTGTAGGTTATTGTTAATTCAACTTGTAGAAATGTAAACATGAAACATAATAGATTCAACAACACACTTGACACGATGATTTATGTGGAAACCCAATTTGGGAAAAACCACTATTAACATGCTATTATTTTTCACTCTTCTAATGTGATGCCCTATGAAAGGCCAACCCTATCAAAGGTTACAATACACACTGCTAAATGTGACCCTGTTAAAGGATTTCAATCACCCTATTAGGAGTGATCCTTGTTAGAGAACTTTAGACAATTCACTTGGAATGTCACCTAGTTAAAGGATTTACAAGTGACTATTAGGTCAACCTTAATCCCAAGGATTTACCCTATAATGATACAATTATTAGAGAGTAAGAGTAAGGCCTTATCTAATAATAACTTACAACTCCATTTGTAGATCACAGATCTCTATTCCAATTCTCCATTCTACTTGGCCTTCACACATTTAAGCTCTAATAGCTTGTTCATCCTTCAAGCATTCATACCCTTAAGCCTTCTTGCTTACTAATGTAGACTCTTCTCTTAGACCATCTAATAAAGGAAAACCCTTGAGCCCTTGTCTTCCTTAGGTTCTCACACATGACAACCCTTGCTTCTAATTAGCCATTCCTATATATAAGAAATTTAGATCTTTTGTCACTCATTCTTCATTGTCCAATTTAGGGTTAGGATAGATTAGGTAGGATACAATGAACCTATCCTATATTTCATCTCTTATAGAAACTTCTCCTACAATCCTCTTTGAATTTTCCTTAAAATGGTTTACCTTAAATTATGTGCCACCAACTCATCAATCTTATCTTCCAATTGGTTCACACAATCTAAGAAAATAAACTTGTCAGCTCAGATCCATTGAACTCATGATCTTTTAAATAATGTAGTCACTCGACATTAACTTTCTTTCGATGCTCAACATATATTGTGTTTCTTGACATCCTCTATAAAATCACTCAGCATGAACTAAGGTTTACTGGTGCTCGACATCAAATAAACTTTACTCAATATCCACTATTTTGTTCAACATACACTAGAATAGATTTTACTTAGCTCAAACTAATTTTCTGCTTGGCTTGTATTGAATTTTCTCGACACCTACTATCCACTGAGTCAAGCTTGTGAAACAAACTTTGTTTAACTTGTTCTTCTAAACTTTATTATTGTAACTAGCCTTTGTAATTATCACAGTCTTAATTGATTCTAGTACTTCTTTATATAATGATAACTCAACCTTTCCTCTAGGTGCTATTGTTACATCTGTTGATCAAATCCTCTTCATCAATCAAATAAGTGATAGTACTTAAATCATATAAGTAGTTGTTTTACTAAAAAATAGTATGTTTGACATTAGTGACAAAATAATGATTGAAACATATTTATCACACTTGTGTCAATCTATTCTTCATAGTCTCCTTCTTCAACAATCTTCCTCAATCTATTCTCAACAATCGCCCTCTTTGGTAGTGATGGCAAACCAAACTGATAACCCAAATTGACTAAGGTTAAAATAGTGAGACTAACAAAATACCAAAAAGAAAACAAATATATAATTCCTTGTATTGAAATCTCTCCCTCTATCAACAACTTTCATCTTCTAAATAGGTTACAAAACTCTTCCTTATAACTCCCTCTAAATTACTTCTTGTATCTCCCTTTGACTAGGTAGATGTTAGGATTTCTCTTTCTTTGTTCTCTCGATTCTCCTAATCAGTAACTATCTCCCTCTTTCTTGTATTTCTAATGTAGTGCAAGGTAGGAGTATCCGCAAAGGAGATGTCATATCCCCCAACAAATAATCATACAGCGGAAACACAATAACAATGAAAGATTTGATATCAGATCACAACTCTTTATTCATAAAATAATTGTTACATGAAATGTGCTAGGCTATAAGGCCTTCTTTGTTATGACCAAATACAATAGCAATTACACTAATATTTCTACAATATCCCTCAAGATCCAATCAAAACCCTAGCTAGTCTAGATCCACCCTCTGGTAGAAACCTCCAAGGAAGATCTCAACTTGTGATCTCAAGACCACCAAGCAATCTCGTTGTTTTCCATGCTGCAGCTACTAGCTCTACTCCAACTTTATCCAAGATCCAAGTGTAAACTACCTCACATTCGGATCTTTGTCCACACATTCACAACTCCATAACAATCCTACTATAAACTACCTCACATTCAGCGCTCTGTTCATAGACTCAGGAAAACTCACTCTTCAACTACTCCTCTTCTCCACCATGGATGAATAATGACTAAAGACTTCTCCACAACCCCTACTTATACCAATCCAAGCCACAAGTCAGCCTAGAACACAAATTAAATACAAATACATAAATTAAATGCCACAAGTCAACCTGCAATAATAATTAAATTCCCAAAATCAATGTCTAAGTAAAATTGTGATATCTCCTAGCTCCTATTGAATTAGAACTCGCACTTCAAATCATAGGTATAAATCTAAGTCTTCTTCAATTCCTAAAATTTACATCCTCTAACTAATTATGGAAAATTAATTACACGGCCTACAATAGGAACCAAAATAATATATCTCTAGAAGCAAGGTAAAACAACTCAAACTTCAACTCAATCCATCCAATCTCTATGCAATCAGGAGAAAATGTTCTCCAATGTGTCTCCAACACATCCCTAACCATTAAAAGCATAAATCTACCAAAACAAAAGCTCTATGCTCTAACATCAGACTCCCCAGGTAAATAGAAAAGTGTGTCCCACACTTTGATGCCCAAAGAAAGAGCAACAACCATCTTCATCTTCACCAAAGGCTTCCACTCCAACAGGGACAAGAAAACCAATTTTCTCATCATCCACATCTACATCACTCTATCAAACACTAGAATATTAACCATCCAATCAGCATGCTCACACTCAAGAAGAAATTGAACATAATGCTTCAATAACAAATCCTCATCCACATTAGCAACTAGTGAATCCATACCAGCAACAACAAACCCCATACCAGCAACAACAAACTCCACATCAATAGCAAAAAACTCCACATCAGCAACAACATGTAAATTTCCATCAACACATGCCAAACTCACAACATCAACAATTTCATTGCTTAGAACAAGATGCTCTGTAATACATAACTCACCACCAATAGCAACCAGATCATCCACGATCAAGCGCTTTGCAATTTCCATGTTAAACTTAGCCAACTAATCATGAAAACCAACCTCTATCTCAGCATCAACAAGGTTAAGAATATCTTCAACAACAACCTCCAACTGTTCTGCAAGTTTTGTATTAGACTCCATAATCTAGTCAACAAAACCAACCTCTTCCACCTCGACCTTGTCATGCCATCTTCTCTCATGAACAAGTCTCTTAACCAGCCAAACAACTTTCTTTTAGATTAGTAGAATCCAACTCCAGAAACATACATGGAATTCCTTCCTCGCCCCATCCTTAACTTGATCAGCCAAGCTAGCTACAAACTAAGCAGACATCTTAGAAAAATTCCTCTCCACCACATCATGGAGATTCACAATCATCTTAGGGTCCCATCCTCTTGGAGCCATCTCCCAAGATCTTTGTAAACCCTCTACAACAAATCCTTCCCACACTCCTTGTGACAACCTCAAATTGTTTGCAAGTTAGATCACAAAATGTCACCTTGCATGTACAATCAAGAACCAAATCATAAGTCCAAGAACATGAATCTGCAATCCAAAAAAAATCTCTACAATCATGCCTTAGCAAGATTAGTCTTCTATCTTCACATCCATCAATCCATCTATAAGCCCTTTGTAATTGCAAGCCAAAACCATGATCTACCACCTCACAACCAAGAGATCTAGGACTCCAAAAAGAAAATCCACCACCAGATCAAGACCAACTTAGATCTACTTCTCCAACCCAAGTCTTGGTGCAAACTATGTCAACTTCAGCGATCTATCTACATGCTCAGGAATAGCCTTTGTTGATACCATCTGACATAGTGTAAGGTAGGAGTATCCCTAAAGGAGATGTCATAGCCCCTAGAAAATAACCACATAGTAGAAACATAATGACAATAAAAGATCTAATATTAGATTAGAACTTTTTATTCATATAGTAACAATTACAATAACAATTTTGCAAGATCCCTCATGATCCAATCAAAACCCTAGCTAGTCTAGATCCACCCTTTGGTAGAAACCTCCAGGGAAGATCTCAACTTGTGCTCTCAACCCCACCAAACAATCTCCTTATTTTCTAAGTTGTGGCTACTAGCTCTACTCCAACTTTATCCAAGATCCAAGTGTAAACTACCTCACGCTTGGCGCTCTATCCACACATTTACAACTCCATCACAATCCTACTATAAACTACCTCACATTCGGCGCTATGTTAATAGACTCGGGAAAAATCACTCTTTGGCTACTCCTCTTCTCCACCATGGATGAATAATGACTAAATACTTCCCCACAACCCCTATTTATACCAATACAAGCCACATGTCAGCCTAAAACATACATTAAATACAAATACATAAATTAAATGCCACAAGTCGGCCTGCATCAACAATTAAATGCCCAAAATCGATGTCTAAGTAAAATTATGATATCTCCTAGCTTTTATTGAATTATAACTCACACTTCAAACCATAGGTAGAAATCTAGGTCCTCTTCAATCCTTGAAATTTTTATCCTCTAACTCATTGTAGAAAAATAATTACAGAGCTTGCAAAGGCACCAAAATAATATATCTTCAGAAGCAAGGTAAAATGACCCAAGCTTCAACTCAATCCATCCAATCTCTATGTAATCATGAGAAAAGATTCTCCAATGTTTCTCCAACACATCCTTAACCATGAAAATCATAACTCCACCAAAATCCATGCTTGATGCTGCTACATCAGTTTCCCTTGATCAGCAATTATCTCCCTCTTTGACAACAATGCCAAAGGCTTGTCATCTTAATATGAAAATATGAACTTCTTCAGTTTCTCCCTATATCAGCTTACTTGTGATTGATTTGAAGTTTCATCTCATTGACTACTTTAGGCATCTCCTAAAGTAAGATTCATTGCATCAATCTATAACATGTATGAAAATCAACTTGTTTGATTCAGGGCACTCCTTTTGTTACTTAGATAGCCTTTGATAGGGATATCATCCCTAGTTTACCTCTTAGATACTCATGAACATCCTTAGGTAATTATTTTGTGAAAATATCAACAGTTTGTTCTTTTTATTAACTTATTGCACCTTCACCTCTTTATCTTGAACTAATTCTCTCTAGTAATGATACTTGATTGCAATGTGCTTAGTCTTTGTGTGCATAACATGAATCTTTGATATATTGATAGAACTTGTATTATCACAATAAAATGTCATTAGTTCTATGATATCTTCCTTTACATCTTTGAGTAATTGTTTGATCCATACAATGTTTGTACAATTGATAGTAGCAACAACATATTCAACTTTAGTAGCAAATTGTGAGGTGCAATTTTGTTTCTTGCTAGTCCATGTAACCAGCTTCTGGCCTAAGAAAATTGCTCCCCCACTAGTGCTTTTTATGTCATCAATTTTTTGAGCCCAATCAACATCATTATAGGCTCTTAATTCAAATTTCTCATTTTTACTATAGCATAGACCATACTCCTTTATTCCTTTTAGATATCTCATTATTCTCTTTATAGCCACCAAATGATTCTCTTTGAGATTAGTAGAGAATATTGCAACTATCCCTGTAGATAATGCAATGTCAAATCTGCTATGTACTAAATATTGTAATTTTCCAATCATAGACCTATATAGTCTTTGATTCACCTTAGCTGAATCATCATTCTTTAACAATTTGTGTCCTAGTACCATAGGTGTATTTATTGGTTTGGAATCCTCTAGTCTAAATTTTTTTAGAATTTCCTTGAGATATTTTGACTGAGTGATGTATATACCATATTTCATTTGATATACTTACAAACCACAAAGAACTTGATCTCTTCAAACATAGATCACATTTCAAATTCTTGCTTCATTTCATTTGCAAAAGCCTTACATAAAGCATCTTGACCTCCAAATATGATATCATCAACAAAAAATTTAGATAACAAAATACCTTTTCCTTTCTCTATCTCCATGTATAAATTTTTGTTATCATCAATCCTTTCAAATCCAATCTTCATAAGATAATTGTGAAGACTTTCATACAATGCTCCTGATACTTGTTTCAAACCATATAGAGCTTTGTGTAATTTACATACCATGTTCTTATTGTTAACATCAACAAAACCTTTTGGTTGTTATATGTAGACTTCTTCTTCTAATATGCCATTTTGAAATGTAGATTTAACAAATATTTGATAAAACTTAAAACCTTTGTATGCAGAATAAGCAAGTAATGTTCTTACTCCCAATCTAGGAACATGAGTAAATGTCTCTCGAAAGTCAATTCCTTCTTCTTGTACATATCCTTTGCAAACTAATCTTGCCTTGTTCCATGGCTTTTCTCTAGTCCACATCTTCTAAGGAATCTCTCACTAATTTAGGTTCTTTCATGCTTAGTAAACATGTATCATTTCTCAACCTATTTCTTGTCATTGGTATAACATCCTTATCTCCAATAATTTGTGTAGTAAGATGACGTCTCTTGACATATTTGGACAATCTTGGTTCAACTCTAGCTTCCTCATTTTGTCTATCAACTTCAGAGTCATTATGTACATCTCTGTCATGTAGCTCAACATCTCTTTAATGTACACTAATCTTAGAATCTGAATGTGCTTTGACTTCATTCTATAATTCAACATTTGAATGTAGCTCAGTTCTTGAATGCAACTCAAAATTCATAGTATGTGACTCGATAGTCACTAAAACTTGTTGTTGGTTTGAAGCTTGATTTGGAACATCTTCTTCAGTAGGCAAACCTTCATAAGATTTGTATTCTTCTGGTTCATCCATAGGTTCAGCCTTATATAATTTTTCCTTGACTTGTACATGGTTCAAGGTATAGACAACTATGCTAATTTCTCTCTAGTATTTCAAAGCAACATTTTTCTCCATCATGAGTGTTCTAGCATAGTCCATTATAGATCTCATCCTTCTTTTAGCTATATTCCATTTTGTGGAATGGTTCTAGGGGAAAATGTCTATCTTTTGATTCATCTATTATTACAAAACATCTCAAACTCATGTGATGTAAATTCTCACAATTCAGAATTTTACTTGTTTCTTTCTCAACTCTTTCTAAGTACCACTTAAAAATTTGGAAAGCATCAAATTTCTATTTTAGAAACATAACTATCATCATTCTAAAATAGTCACCAACAAACAACATAATGTACTTATCTCCTTTGTAGCTTTGTACTTCAATTGGTCCACACAAGTCAATATGAAAAATCTCTAGTATTCCTTTGGAGGTATGAGTTTTACTCTTAAAACTTGACTTTGTCATTTTTCCTAATTGACATTGTTTGCACATTATATTATCAGACTTCTTCAATTTAGGTAAACCTCTAACTTTTCTCATGTTACTAATATTGACCAAGTTTTCAAAATTAACATGACATAACCTTTTGTGCCATAGCTAGGCATCATCAAATTTTATAATTGGATAAGTAGCATCTTTTATATCAAGATAGAATAAATTACTCCTAGTCTAATCACTCTTTCCAATCAGTTTTCTATGTGTTTCATATATCTTAGCATTCTTGTTTTCAAACTCAACCTTACATCTTAAATTATTTAGTTGTGATACACTCAAGAGATTATAGTTAAGTCCTTCAACATAGTAAGCATTGTCACATAAAATCTTATCTGTGAGTTTGATATACCCTTTTCATTTGATCAAACATGGTGCATCATTACAAAATCTTACACTATTTCCATCATAACAATTCAAGGTAATGAACTTACTTTTGTCTCCAGTCATGTGATATGAACACCCACTGTCAATGATCCATCTATCATTCTTTTTCACACAAGTCACAAGTGCAGTTACCTCATCTTCATCAAATTCATTCTTCATTGCAACATACACCTCTTCATCATCATGTTCATCATATTCATCTTTTGTTTCCTCTTTATCAATATAGCAAGAATTTTTTCCTTTGTCTAAGTTGTAGTCCTTTCTTTCTTCATCTCTCCTACTTTTGTACTTATCACCACCTCTGTAGTTCTTTTTCTCTAGATATCTAGTAGCAATATGACCAACCTCATTGTAGTTGAAACCAATGATAGGTAATTTACCTTTGAACTTGCCTTTACTTTTGTGAAATCTTCTTTCCAGTAGTGCTTCAAGTTGTTCTACATCCTCCTCATCTGTATCACTTTCACTAGACACATACTTTATCTTTTTCTTGTTTTTCTTCTCATCAGGTTCCTTCAATGACACCTTAGCTTTGAAAGAAAATTCCATATTTTTAGGTGTGTAATTATCAAATTTAGATAGCTCAAAAGTAGTGAGCCTACCTACCAGACCTTTAAGTGATAGATTATTCCCTAGTATACATCTTAGTTCTTGAATTCTAGAAACCCAATTAGCATATATAGGAAACAATGTCCTTAAAAATTTGCTTAGTATAGTATCATGGTCTATTTTACCAGTAGCTCCTATTATTTCATTAACAACTTCTTTTATCCTTGTAACATATTGAATGCTTTGCCTTGACCAAATAAGACAATGGTTCACCTTCCCCTTATCATCTTCTACATGGCCAGTTCTAATGAGAACTCGATAAAATTTTTTGATATACTCTTCAACATGTTTTCCCACTTGCTTCAATCCTTGCATTTTATTTTTTAGATTAAGTTCATAATCCATAGGAATGAACTATTACTTGATTTTAGCTACCATCTGATCCCATTTGGGGATTTTTTCCTTTCCTCTTTTATTTCAATCCAACTAGATCTCTTGCCACCAGATCTTTACATGACCCTTTAGTTTTGCCTTCATAAACTTGACCCTATACAGATCTTCAATATCTTCATATTCAAAGTACTCTTCCAGTTCATTGATCTAGTCAATCAATTCCTTTGGGTTGAGATTTCTCAAAAATTAAGGAACATCAAACTTAGTTATTTTTCCAAAACTAGAAATGGCCTTAAAATGCTTCACCTCCTTTGGGTTAAGAACTTCCTCTACTACATCTATGTTCACGTTTCCTTCTTCTTCTCTTTCATCCTTGCTTTAATCATCTCCTATAGAAATATTCATTCATCTACACATATGTTCTTGCATTGCTTATATTTTCCTCTAGAGGGTTCTAAAATCCTCAAATGTCACACCTTTGACTCTTCCACCATGTTCTCTTCATGGAGGCATTTTCGCGCTTCTGCTAAAACCCTAGTGTAAATTGCCTCATAATCAGCAATCTATCTACATGCTCGACCCAAACTATTATTTTGGTGTGAAGTTCCTCACAGTCGATGATTTTTCCACACGCTTAGGAACTCTAGCACTGATACCACTTGTTTAAAGGTGATCCCTTTAATACCATAAACACATAATAGAAACAAAGAAACAATAGTAATTTCAAGAACAAAATAGGGACTTCTTATTATTGTCACAAATGTGGAATTATAGAATTCACAATTATAGCATGCTAACCCACATGGGTGCCTTCATTATTGTAATCTACAAGACAAAGATGTGAACTATCACACAAAGCTATCTTAGACAATTTTTAGGCATGACTTAAATAGGCAATTTTATGTTGTCTAGGAAGGTTCTAGGCATTCAAACTTAATACATAGGGCTGACAGACCCTAACAATACATTTAAAGTCACCCACATATATTTTTGACACTAATTTTAGACATTTTGGTTAGCTTAACTTTGGAAGACCATAACTCATGAATTGTTTCTCTAATTGACTATTATAACAACTTTTCAAGAGAACTAGCTCCTAATCTATAGGGGTAAATCTGCATAGGCACCCATCCTTCAAGTTTTTGGACCTCATTTGGCCATCCTAAGGCCTCCAATGGTGAGCATGAAGTTTATATACCAAAAATCTGCAATAAATCCATGAATACACATGATATGGCACTAAGCCTCAATTGGTAGGTTGATATATCTGATATGAATATCCACCTTTGAAATTAGGAAATTCTGAGCTCATATGAAAAACTTTTTAAAAATAGTAAGTTCCCAAAAATAGTAACCCCATGTCTACTAGTCCTTATTAAAATTAAAAAAGGCTTAAAATAAAAAAATTTCTGGGTGATGCAAGATTGCCCTCACTATTACAGTTCTATGTAACATTGAATGAAACTTATATGTATGACCATGAAAGTGTAACCATTTGTATTGACATAAATTACTATGGAACAAAGAGAGTTTTGAAAGGCTTGCTATCAATTTTAAGGGAGTCATGTGTCAAGCCAAGAATTGTAAATTTCTCATCTTTACATGGGCTTCTCCAAGTAATTTTTTTTCTTTCCTCTTTATAGTTCTCAATAATAAGATTTTGATTATATAATGTGATCTAAATGCATGATATATATGCTTTTCTTAGATGATGCCAAATCCAAAGCTACAAAAGCAACTTTTTGACATGGATAAAATGAGTCCAGAATTTCTAGATTGCATTTTAAGCCAATTCATAGAAGATATCAAGCAAAACAAGAACTTGGAAAAGAAAGGATGCTCAACCCCATTTCCTGCATACAAAATGTCAAAGATTGTATGAACACATACACACGTCTATTAGCTCATGATATGCCTAAAGTGGCTTATGTTAATTGTATTCATCTTGGATATGTTACAATAGGAATGACATATGGTACATGAGACCTTTCACCAAGTGAATATGTTGAAAAGGTAGTCAAATTGGCTTTGCTTCCTCTTGGTGGACCTTCAGGTAAATACTTCATTGAAAAGGAGATCATTGGATTCTAAATACTTTTCTTTCTTATTTTGAGAGTACTTTTTACATAATGACACATTTGTTAATCATATTATATATGAATTAAAAAAAATAACTATTCATATGCATTATCATTAAATAGTGATTGTTGGTCCTCCAAGCAAAATGAAAATACTCAATAGTTAAAATGATTGTTGGACCTCATGTATAGTTGAAGAAAATTGTCATAATGGATGCCCTTTCTGTGAATAACTCTATTGAATTTTCTTCTATCTCGAAGAGCAAGAGAAGTTCAATAAAATGTGGGAGAAGTTTTGATCAAATCTAGAGGCTCAAAATGAAAATTGATAAACCATAATGTATATAGATTTTTAAAATGCATCTTTTCTCTCTTATACTTGTGTCCTTGCACCTTTAAGAGGTTCAAAATCTTACCATAAAACGTGTTTTCAAATGTAATCACAACATTTCCCCTTCACTTTCAAAGAAATACATAAATTCTAATTTATACAGAGCTCACCTACTCACCCAAAATTTCATGGAATTTATTAATCCTAAATTCCATGGAATATAAATTTTGAGTGTCTTAAAGTATTTAGGTCAACTTAGTCCACTAATAAGAACTATGTTGCTAGCTTTCTCTTTTACAGTATCACTATTGTAACTCATTTGAACCATTTAGAGTAAAATTTTCATCAATATTAGATAATTTTAATATTCATCTAATTAGTAGGTGTTTTATGTTATCGTAGAACTTTGTTGAAGGTTGTGGGTTGAGGTTTTTCTGGCGGTACTCTTTGTTCTTGTTTTCTCAACTTCAACTATTCAAGAATGTTTGGTCTTTTATGAAGCCTTTGTCCATTGTTTCCTACTTAGAAGACATTCTATTTGTTGTGTAAATTGTTGGTGTTCAGGATTTTGTGTAACCTCCTACTATTGTTGACCTCATTGAAGTGGGTCTCATGGCTATGTCTGATCCTATGATTAGTGTTACAAATCCTAGAAAGTAGTTACTATCACTATTGGGGTTTTAATTGTTTAATCTGTTATAACATCTAGATTCCTAAAATAAATAGACCTAATGTGTATTTTATTATTTATTTATTTCACATATTTGTGAAAGTAAATTTCTTTATTTTAATAATTACTAACATCACTTAATTCATTATTACCTTCACAAGTACCGAACAATCATTTGAGTTAAGTAACCTCATAAAAAATGACTAATTTTTTGGTCATTAATTTACTTTGACACTCTTCTTTCTTCTAAAATATTCAATGCCTACAACCAATTTGATTTTTAAAGAAAACATCACTTGGTTCTAACATACTAAATTTCTTTACCCCACTCACCAAATTCTCTCCTCATTTGAATCTTCCTATCTTCCCCTCTTAATTCCTTTCTTTCCTAGCTTCTCACTCTCACATGCTAATTTCTATCACTTTCCTTTCTTACTTTGCTCATTCACTTTATTGATATTAACTATTTTCATTCCAACGGAAACTCAATCCTCACAATCAACTAATTGCATCTTCAATAGTATTTCTCAATCATCATCATCATCATCATCATCATAGTCTTAAGATTGTGTAATATCTTTGTGTGCATACTATTTTTTAGAGTTTCTTTCAATTTTCTAAGGAGGACAATGAGAAAATTGTAAAGTTGATGTATCTCTCTTTCAGTTTGAATTTATTTTTGTTGCATTTTAATTTTCTAATTCTATTGGTAGATTGGGATTTAGTTTTAAAATTTTAATCTTTGATTGTTCATATTTTTCTTTGCATCATTTGCAATTTCTTTCTCAAGATGTGGGTGAACCCAATACAAATCATTCTTTAGTTTTGATCCAATATTATGTTATTTAATTTGCAAGGTTTCTAGTGGTGCAATGACAATATTGGCACTGCAATAATTTATTTTATAACATTATTACAATTAGGTTTAATGTATTTTTTGTTTAATGAAATTAATTTAATGTATTCTAATGTAATTAGCAACATCTTTAATAACTGTAAGAAGTTAACAAGCCTATCATTTTAGTTATCACTTTCAATTTTTTCTTTCTCTGCATTTGTTTCACTATAGATATTATACATATCCCTACCATATGTTAAAGATTGATCATCCACATTAATAATGTCAAAATCGCTTTTTCCATATATTGTTTGAAGAAGTCATGGATGAAGTAACATCAACACATAAATTGAAGGCACATTTCTAGTCTATTATCAAGTGCTCCCTTTAAAGGTTTTTTTAAGGAAAATTTGTTGCACAATGGTTCAAAAGGATGTAAGGTCAAAGGTGAAATTGAGAAAAAATGTACTAGTACAAAACAAAATCTTTCTAAACATTTTATGGAATGAGAGAATATTATGGGCTGGTTGTTGGTTGTTAGTCTGGTATGCCATGGTATTTTAGGTTAGAAAATTTTCTGTTTACATATTTTTTGTTGGTGACAATTTAGGCTACCTAATAACTCTCTTAAATGGCTCAGTTGTTTTTTTTACCCAACTTGGTTCTATTTAATGCCTTCTATTTTTGTTATGCTCATTTTTGTAGAGCCACTACTCTCGATATATCTTAGAAGTCTATTTAAGAGTTGATGTTAATTTTTGTTATTGGTTTGGGCCCTTCCCTCTTTATTTAACCAAACCAAGAGAATGCATAAAGGAAATACCTCATATTAGATTGTATTACATTTGGTAATCTCTTATCATTGAAAATTCTAGAGGTAGGATTAAGGCTATTGAGTTTGATTCAAGAATCATATTGGGAAGAGTTTTTATTTCTTCAAAGATAAGGATGGTAAAAAATAATTAGAATTGGACATTTTCATGCTTAGATATAGTTTTCTTAGAGGTAGAAAGAGGATCTACTTATTGGTTGGTGAAGGAGTTGATCAAGGTACAATTATAAAATCTTTCCAAAATCCTTTCAAATGTAAAGGACTAAGAACATATGTCCTAAGATTAGATCTAATGTGCATTCTTGGAAGAAGATTATTCTAGTCGTAAAACAAAGGTAGAAGAATATATCTATTGTGAAGTTTGTTATTTCTATTCAATAATCTAAATGATATTGTTTGGACCCTTTCTATTTTTGGTAGAAAGGGGGAGAGAAAATGTAAGAGAGAAAATATGAATAGAATTATCTAAGTCAGGGAGATTTTTTGAAGTTTTGGCTATTTAAAGATTTTTTTAAAATTATTTATTTATTTTTCCATTGATGTCAAAGGTGACAATTGTCGAGCTATTGTTTGTGATATTGTTGTCATTTATGTCAAAACCTATGTATTAGATGGCTATTTTTTTATGATGTAAATACTTGATTTATTTATACAACATATTACAATAATAACTTATGTGGGTGAATGCCCCTCCTCTAGTAATTATGATATATCTTTTGGGAATATCTATGGTATTTAGAAAATGGAAAAATGTGAATATTAGATATCATTGATTTTTGTATTCAAGGTTCATTATGGGTATCTTTTCTATCTTGACATTCATGTTGTATATGAATTTTTTTTTGGTAGATCTTGTTTTTAGAGATTGTTGTTTTGATAAATATTATATGAAGTTCATTGTAATATGAAAATAAAATTGTATTAGCTTTTATATTTCCCTAATTGATTAGCTTCGATGGACTCATTAATATCTTTCTTTGATTTCTTTCTTGTAACCATTGGTATATATCTATTTTACTTAGGAAGCTAATTCAATAAAAATATAAGAACAAATATTTTCATCATTTTTTGGTAAAGGTTGGCATGGGGTATAGTTTTAGGTCAACCTATATAGGTGAGAGACTAAAAAATAGAGTTTTCTAATGTATGACAAAAAAATGTAACTCCTAATTTGCCAAATTTGATCTAAAAATATATAAATAACTATAAATCTACTCCTATACACAAGAAAGTGAGAAAGGGGATTTCCTTGGTCAAACCCACCTTAGGAATTATGCTTAAATTTAATTAAGCAAGCATGTAAAACAAGATAAATGTTAATATTCACCTTTCTTGTCAAGCCTTCATGGATGGATCTGAGTCCACTATATCCACAAAGATGTAAGAATGACTGTATGTGTATACAAAATGTAGGATGTGGGATGTCTTTACAAATGAAATGGATCTAAAATTTCTAAATCATAGATCATGGATGTATGCATACTTGATATCCTTGAATGGAGAGGAAGTGAAATGAAGATGGATGTAGATCTCCTTCCTTGATGCAACTCCTTGATCTTCTATGATGAAATAAGTTATATATAGGTAGAAGGAAATGCATTTTTGATGGATTTCTTTAATGAGTACTTCTTTTTCTTTAAATCCTTAAATGTAACTTGGACTTGATAAATTCAATTTGAAATAGCTCATATAATTGTAGATTTCTTTGTCAATTTATGGATGTAAAATTCAAGGTGGAATGCCCCCAATTATAGTGATTTTGGGCTTTAAAATTGAGAGGTCCATATCTACTAGGTGGGAAAAAAATGAGATGATTTGAAATGGGCCTCAAGATTCTCTAAATCAAAATCTTAGGTATAGGTAGACCTCAACTGGTACCTAGATATAGGTCACAATTTAGGGACCTATACCCAAGATAGTCTGATTAATGTTAAAATTCCAAACATTGTCATCTAAGTTGTTCAAAGAGAAATCAAAGGTTGGTAGGCCATATTATTGAGTTGTGCCATTTGGCATATTACTTTTTTGAAGAAAATTGTATTTATATCCTCATTATTGGATACATACTAATTAGTTAATCTTAGATAATCAATGCCTCTTCTTTTGGATAGCTTTAAACAATTAATTTGATGGTAGTTAGTTGCAAGTTACATGTTCAAGTCCCCATTTGATTTTTTTTTTAAATTTAGTCTAATTTTGTGAATATGTTATTATGAAGATAACATGTTACAATTTTTAATTGAAAATTTCTAAATATTTACTTTTGTAACTAAAAAATTGTCATAGTATTTTATTAAATCATTACTACAAAATATATGGAATTTCCTCATCAAAAGACTAATTTCATATAATCTACAATATATAAATCAATTTCTTGACAAAGACAACAAAATTGTTAACTCAATTGAAAGTCTTGTATCCAAATTGTCATCATGGACATTACATCTAATCTCTAATTTACATGAATTAGTAGATAACAAACAAAATTTGAAGTAACTCAACAAAGACTCACGTTTAAGTGACAAAAGTTTTGAAAAAATTCATTCACAAATAAATGAAAATGTAAATTTAATTTCCCTCTTGAATTCAACTAAATTCAACACTAATTTTCCCTTCCATCTCAATAAAGAACATGCCAAAAATAATGAAAAAGAAAAAGAAATCAACCGAGACTTAAATTGAAATACCAACAAGTTGGGAAATATTTAAATTAGAAAAACATGTCAACAAAAATCTCGATAAAGCCAAAGTGAAATGAATGGTTGAAACAAATATGAAGACAACTCAAGAGAGACGTGAGTGGTCCATAATTGTTAAATTCATTGACAGTTTGACACACAAGAGCCTCATGGGAACAAGAATCTATAAGATTTTTTTGAGTAGTTTTAATATTATTATTTGTAATTATAATAAGTATTTAGGGAGAAATATTTTCTTGTTTAAGTAATTTATTTAGTACTTAAAATCTTAGAAGAATCTATTTTTTATTGTAGAAAATTTTATAGCTTTTAACAATTTCAATTTTTACATCAATATACACATCATTCATAGATAAGATAGGTGACCATTTTCACTTTATGTATTTCTATTTTTAATTATAAGTTTTAAGTTTTTATATGTTGGAAATTTAATTTCTAAAATTATTAAATTTATTTTACTTGACTTTGATTGACTCAAATATTTTAGGTCTTATAGGAAGGATTTTTAGGAGTCACTATCTTATTATAGGGCAATATTCAATGACCAATATTAAAATATGAAAAAATAATAATTATTAATTATAAATTTATCTTCGGGCGGGGGCCCTAGCTCGATTGGCTAAATCTTCCCTGTTGCAAGGGGTTGGTCATGGGTTCTAGTCTCCTCCATCTTCGTGGTACCGGTGGGCGTGTGGCATAGGGGGGCCGTGTTGCACCGATTCCTACAGTCTAAAACAAAAAAAATTATAAATTTATCTTCATATTAAAAAAAAGATATTTTAAAAATATTTTAATATATAATCTTAATGTGAATTAATAGTAATTTTCAATTATAATTTAAAACTAGTGTGTAGACAATTTTTATTGAAACATAACATATAAAAAAACAACTAAACACTATTTCTCTATATAATTCTTAAACATACAATATTTAATAAGGTAATATTTCAAATAATTTAAAAAAAAAAATGATTCAGAATTTCAACAAGCTAAAAAAATTAAGACCTTATATATATAGAAGACAATTATGAATTATAAGTAAAAACAAAACTTCAATTCTGAATGGAAGGCCATTAGAAATCAAATTTCATTTAGAGATGAGGCTTGGCTTCCACTAAATAAATACCTTTTAATTTTTAGTTGACATATGAAACTATCACGAATCTACATTAAATGAGTATCTTAGAGAGGGGCAGACAATTTGTTTTTTCAAACTCTTATACATTTTATATAATTTGTTTTTTTCAATGTTCTTGAGAGTTTCTTGATAAATACTTTCTAATTACTCTTTTTAGAAAGAAAAATGATAACACATGTATTAATAGCCATCACGCATGTAATGAGATACACTGAAAAAATAGATATAATTCAACTCATAATTTTTTTTAAGCCAATTTCAAAAAATAATAGAAACTTAAAGAAAAACCAAGAAAGTGGAAGCCTTGAGAGTGAGAGACAACTCGTACCAGCGATTCGAGAGTCTTATCAATGCATTAAAACACTAATAAATAAATGAAGATGTTATCTCCTAAATTTGGTTAAGGTGAATGGATGAGAAAATACATAAATTTATCCTTGAACCTAAATGTAGGTAGTAAATGAAATAAATATCTTAGAAAAACCAAAAAACAATAAAGTCGACAAAGATATACAAGACATAAGAAACGTGCCCGTCCGTACTCTCGCACGGGGTAGATACACATTAAAAGAATGCTTTTTCTATGATACAAACAATTTACTGAATCTCTCTCTCCAAAGTTCTCAAAAATGGTAATATTTTCCACACAGACTTTGTAGTTCTTCAGTTTTAGTTTGCATGATTGAATGTCTTAACAGAGACGTTTTAGTTGGTGTTTTGACAGGATGAGAAATGGTGGAGTGTGGAAACAGTGGCGGTGGTTACAGGAGCCAACAGGGGAATAGGCTTTGAGATCGTTCGGCAGCTGGCGTGCAAGGGTATGACTGTTGTGCTGACGTGTCGCAACGAGAAGAATGGATTGGCTGCCATGAAAGAGTTGAGGGAAGGAGGAGTTGAGAATGTTCATTTTCACATGTTAGACGTGCAGAGCTCTCAAAGTGTTTCAGATCTCGCCCAATGGTTGAAAACCATGTTTGGGGGATTGGATGTTCTGGTAATCATATGATTTGAGTCTTTCAGTTTGTGTTTTTGGTATTTTTATTGAAAGATTGTGGAATAGGTTTAGGGTTTTTTCTTTATCTTGACTTTCTACATTGAATGGTAGGCAGAGGCAGAGGTTTTTTGTTTGATTTTTGAAGGATGTGGTTTTCTGATTTGTGACAGATAAACAATGCAGCAGTTGCCGGGCAAGCCATGAACTGGGAAGTGATGGACAAAAATGGGGTAGATATGCGTCAATTGCTGGTGAGTTGGATAAACATGACCTTTTTCAATTATTTGCATCTTTATAAAGAGAATCTTTCAAATGCATGAGCGACAATAATGGGAAATTAAGCTTTAAAATATAAGTAAACTTTGACTATTTAACACTTTTAGGAATCAAGTCTTAGTGTGTGATGTTTAAGCCGCCCGTGCATTGAGCTTCTACAAACCAAAGATCAAACCAAAGATCAGAAGACGTTGTGTTAGATCACTTAGAACATTAGCACATCATTTTTCAACTTACATGTTATGTCCAATGACTTGGTAATTTTTGTGTATAGTTTTCCATGTTGTACTTCTTTAAAATATCAAAGTCACTCTCTACTTTTCTACCATTAGTTAGTTGCTATATTTTATATACAAGTATAATATTTTTGTTAATAACAAATAATGTTTATTATTTAATTACTGAGAGTTCTTGGGTTATATCTGGTGGAAATTTCTAAATATTGTTTTTAGGATATTTGATAATAGATATATTATTTATCTAAATTTTAATTGTAGATGTTCTAGATGTTGGATGTATAAATTGGGAGATTCATTGAATGAAAGGTCATGATTGCTTGATGGAGATCAATGTTGGAGGAAGACTCAACCCTCTCATGGCATGGGGATGCACATGGGGTAAGTTTGTGAGGGAATGGAAGATTTAAGTGGAAGAAAAAAATTAAAAATTAATTTTATGTATGTGCTTGAGGACAAGACCCATGTGGTGCATGGGTCAGCCCCCAAATTAGGACCAAGTAATGCCCATTTGATTTTGATAGAAGATATGACATGTCGGGGATGGAAGATTTGAGTGGAAGAAATAAATTTAAAAATATATTTTATGTTCTTGAGGACAAGACCCAAGTGCTCAAGTACATGAGGTCTTATCTATATGAACTTGCACTAAATGTTAACTCTAATGAGTGAGATTGTAAGTGGATTTTGAAGTGGGTCAGCCCCTTACATTAGGATGAAATAATGTCCCATTGATTTTCATAGAGGATGTGATATGTGAATGTGATAATTAACTAATATGATTTGTTTATTTAAAATGAATGATGGAAAGAGTAATGATATAAAGTTAAATTAATTACTTAATTAAGCTACAAGTCATGAAAATAGATTAAATGTGTAATATTAATTAAATAATAAGATTTTTTTATTAATATAAATGATGGAGAATTACATGAAATAGGAGTAAAATGACCAAAGAAAATGGTCAATTTTATGAAAATATATAACTTGTCATTATCTGAGTTGGTATTATGAAGTAGTATTATTATTTCAAATAAGATTATATTAATAAGCCCAAAAGCAAGTTGATAGAATAGGGAGTATACACTAGTCATTTATAGGAGTGACTAGGAGGAAAGGTTATGGGATATGAGGATGAGGATGACCCATTGTGAGGCCATGCACATCTAAGAGACACATGGGTGTGATCTAGAAAAGGATGAGTGATACATGTACAATGTATGGATGATTTTGATAGAGGTGGTATGGATGTTACCTAGGATTATTATATTGATGCATATGCCTAATGGTGGTGAATAGATGAAAATAAGAGTGAATGATGTAACAAGTCTATATCATTCAAGATGATAGAAAGTGATAATGCAAATAATGAATATGATACTGTAAAAATGAGAATGTTTAAATATGATATAAGGTGGCATTTAAATGATAGTGGATATAGACAAAAAAGTTTATTATATGAAAGATGAACCTATATGATGGTGAAATTGTTGAAAATTGAGTATAGGGAAAAATGAATGGATAAAAATGTAGAAGAATGGAATATAAGAGAGGAGGCATGCACAAGAAATATTTTTTGATGTGACGATGAAGAAAATAGAAGTGATAGTATATAGGTGTATATAAAGATAGGGTGGATGTACTATAAAGATGCATGATAATGGATTTTAGGGATAACTTTCATGAAGAAAATACTTAATTTGAATTAGCATCATATACTATACACTAGGTTATGAGGAAGCAAGCTAACTTCATATTAGATGCATATGACTAGCAAAAAAAATTAGAAAGGTTAGTCTAACATCTTAGAAACTTGTAGATTTGTTATGATTTCATAATAAGAATATCATCATGTCAAATTCTATTAAATTTTATTTAGTTATTCCAAATTTTTTTACAAGTTAACAATTTTTTTTTGACATGCTTCTATCAATATTTATTAAATAGTTTTAGTCCCCTAGTTTCTAACCTCCTATCGCAATGCTAGAACATAAATTATCCCACTAGAATCCCTAAAACTATGCTAATTTCTAGCCATAAACCTTATTTATTTAATCTCTTACTAATACAAATAAGTTTCTTGTTGATGTGATATTTGGACTTACCATTATAACTAAGTCCAAATATATAAGGGATATATTGCACTGAGAATTAAGAATATATCAATGATACATAAGCTTGTCTTTCTTGATATAGTTTTTATACTTTACTATTATTTATGATAAGTTCAATGGTTATATAGTGAATATAGTAGTATTGATAATATCAAGTTCAATGGTGATATAATGGATAGAGTGTTGTAACACAATAGAAAATATTATTTCTTTTTTTTTTTTAATTAAAATTTGTGGAACACTAATATTATTAATATATAATACTAATTTTAAGGCTTGTTGGGGGAAATAACTAGAAAGAAAATCCTAAATCATAGTCCAAATAGAACAGACATAGAGAAAAGAGAATACATCTGAATACCTAGCTTAGAAAATAACTCTTCAGAAGATATAAGATATAGAAAGACAAAACAAGGTGACAAATACATGCCATATCATGTATACATAGGTTAGGATGTATATACATCATACACAATTGTCATGAAACAAAGAGCAAGAAACTCCTCCATTTTGAAAGATACATCCCATAAAAGAAGAGATGGCATAAACAATAACAAGACTTCTTGAGAGACCAAAAGTGAGTTCCAACATGTCTAGGAGAAAAATCAACCAAACAACCAAGCAATAATCAATAGATAGTTATAGTTAAACATACATAACTTATACATCATCATATGTAAATGATGTAATTTATTAATATACATCATGACATTTTTTTTATATGCATATCTCTAGTGCAATGTTCATGCACATAAGGTGTCTTAAATTTTTTTGTATATGTTATTTATATTATACTCGCTCATATATGCTATATATTCCATTTTCTCCTATATTAATTTATACATGCTATTAATATCAAAGCACAAGTATATAAAGTGGATTGTATCTTATGCTTCATGTCTTTTATGTTTAGTGCATTTATTTGTAATTTTTCCCTAATAAACTTAGGGTTTTAGCTTGGTCCAAGCCTAGAGAGACCACTTCTGGAGGATCTCTTCCTACTAAGGAAACTTGTGGGGGGTAACTTTTATCTATTAGCACTAGTTACTTTTTTTAATTTGTGGGCTTAATTATCTAGTGGAATTGCTCAACAAAGACACATATCATGAAGCACATCAGTCCATTAAAGACATAATATCGATGAGCTTAGTTGATTCGTGGGATTTCAACAATAGTGACTATCTTAGCAATGAAGGAACTTTACCATAAAATTATACCTTAGTTGGATTCTTTCCAATGATTTTTACTTGTAAACATGGATTTGTCTTATCAACAATTATCATTAGTCAATTATTATATGAACCATCATATTATCATCTTGTAAACATGGATTGTCTTATCAACAAGTATCATTGGTTAATTATTAAATGAATCATTGTATTATGTGTATTTCTATTTTTCAATTGGATTGTGTAAGTTTTAAAAACTTTCACAATTGAATCTAGAAATAAAATTTCAAATTTCAAATGGATTGTAGAAATATGAAAATTTTAAGTGATTTAGTTATCATCCAATCTCAACCATGAACCAACTTATCTCTAATATTATAATATAATATATTTTTATTGCATGAATTAGTTATATAGTGTATAATTTAATTATCTTCCCTACGTAGCTATTACTATTTAGATTATACCTGACCAAAAAAATATTTTAAAACAATTATATGGCATTACTTAAGACATCTTTATGACACTATGATGCTAGTTTCAATGCCTTGTATTGATTAGATGGCACACTACATATGCAATGTTATCTATAGGTCTTTCTACTTTAAAAAATTACCATAGTAAGAACCAAATTTAATGGAAATTACATGATGTCTATACCATGATAGGAAGTTTCCAATGATTTATAGAGAGCTTTAGAAATTTTAAGCTCTAATTCATTTATATAAAATAAATATCTAAATTATTTTCATGGCATTTACAATATAAAATTTTAGAAACAAGAAACTTTAGTGTTCATCTTTGTGTTTTAAATTCTAGAAATCATTCCACTCATCACATTGAGGTATTGTAGGTACTACACCAAAGTGGAAAACGAGTAGTTATGGATACATAATTTCATGAAAATCTTTAAACTTTTGATAAGTAGGAGATGATTTCCACAGCTAGTCAAATTGTGATGTGAATATCAGGATTTAACTGTGTGATTTAATCACTACTCATGAAACATGGGTCATCGAGTTTGACTCAAAAATCACACAGTTAAATCCTGATATTCACATCACAATCTTTAAACTTGACACTTTTACCAAGTACAACATTTTTCTATGCAACGAGAATCAATTTTAAAATGCACTTGGATTAATTATAGTTTTATATCAAATATTTAAAAAGAAAGAAAAAAAAAAAAAAAAAACTTGTGAAGATATAATTTTCAACATTTCTACTAAAATTATGTTAATTGTAGCTTTTCTAATTAAGAATTGTCTCTTTTAGTTTTAATTGAATATTTGAATTTAGATTAACAAAATACATTCATTGTGAAATGACACAAATTTCTGTAATAGTAACTCCTAAAATTTAGTTACCTTCACTAAAATAGATACATAACTACATAGATTAATCCTATAACCATTATAGTCATAAAGATTTTAGTGATGGAAGAGACCTCTTAAAACTGTTTTTTAGTTATTTTTATGTAACATTGTGATTTTGATTTTGTTTTAGTGATGGAAGAGATCTATCAAAACATTTTTTAAAGTTATTTTTATGTAACATTGTGATATTGATTTTGTACTTATGTACTTTCATTTAAAAGGAAAATTGTCTATAAAACAACTTTTTTTATAAAAACTAATGAACAATTTTTTGACTATAATTTTTTGTATTTATTTTAATTTTCTCCATTATTTTATAAAGATAACCAAATTGTTTTAAAAAATAAAGAAATAGTATATATAGAATAATTGTTATTTTTCTTATTTGATGACATATTATATTATTTGTGGCAGATATAACGACACCTAAAATATTGCTAGCACTCAATTTACACTAGAGTACTATTTTTATTTAAATTAGTCAATATTTCCTCTCTATTACAGTTATATGGAACATCGAATGAAACTTCTGTGTATGACCATGAGGGTGTAAGCACATGTATTGACATAAATTACTATGGAACAAAGAGAGTTGTGAAAGGCTTGCTATCAATATTAAGGGAGTCACCTAGCAAGCCAAGAATTGTTAATGTTTCCTCTTCATATGGTCTTCTCCAGGTAATTTCTTTCCTCTTTACAGTTCTCAATATTAAGATTTTGATCATGTAACGTGATTTGAATGCATGATATATATGCTTATAAATGCTTTTCTCAGATGATGCCAAATCCAGTGCTACAAAAGCAACTTTCTGACATGGATAAAATTAGTGAGGAATTTCTGGATTCCATGTTAAGCCAGTTCATAGAAGATGTCAAGCAAAACAAAAACTTGGAAGAGGAAGGATGGCCAGCCCCATTTTCTGCATACAAAATGTCAAAGATTTGTATGAATGCATACACACGTCTATTAGCGCGTCAGATGTCTGAAAAGGCTTATGTTAATTGCATCCATCCTGGGTACGTTAGAACAGCAATGACATATGGTACAGGAGACCTTTCCCCAAGTGAAGGTGCTGAAAATGTAGTCAAATTGGCTTTGTTTCCCCTCGGTGGACCTTCTGGTAAATACTTCTTTGAAAAGGAGATCAGTGGATTCTAAATAATTTTATTCCTTATTCTGAAACTACATTTTACATAATGAGACACTTGTCATATTATATATGATTAAATAAAACATAAGTATCACTATTCATTACTGTTTATTCATCATTATATAATGTCTATTAGCAAAGAACAAATTCCACTGAGCACAATACTACTACTCAATAGTTAGAATTCTTGATGGATTTGTTGTACACCTACAGTTATGTCTATATTAGAATTTTTCTATGCTGAAGATGTAGGTGAAATTCAATAGGTGGGATAAGTTTTGATTAAAACCAGAGGCTCGTGATAAAAATTGATAAACCATGAAATAAATATAGCTTTTCGAAAAAACATCTTTTCTCTTTCATACTTCTCTCCTTGCATCTTTTAAAGCTTCCAAATCTTGCCTTATAACATGTTTTCGTATGTTAAATCGTCACCCCTACACTGTCAAATGAATACATATTTCTAATTTAGAGGTCGCCTATTCACCCAAAATTTGATGAAATCTATTCATTCAAAATTCCATGTAGCCTAAATTTTGAGTGCATTTAATGTATGTAGGTCAAGTTAGTCTTTTGATAAGGACAATGTTGCCAGCTGCTTTTTTCACATTTCCATTATTTTGTTGCATTGGGGCTTAAACATTATACACTAAGGTTTGATTTCTAAGCTAAAAGTGTTAAATAGTCAACTAAGCTTAATTTCTTCCTTAATATGTGATATTTAAGGATGACCTTCATTTAAAAGAAATTTTACATCATTGATATTTCATTTTCCCTATGGGTTGGGGTACTATCTATTCTTGTTTTTGTGAAGTTTGTTGAAAGTGCAAACTAGAAAGAATAGAAAAGAAAAGAAAATAAGAAAACACAAACACACAATTTTATCGTGGTTCAACAAAAATTGTGGCTACGTCTACATTGCAGGGAAGATCTCTATTAATGTACATGTCTAAATTTTACATCATAGTTGTAGCTTCAGCTCTTCGAATATGATGTGAAATAATGAAACTCCAATACATATATATAGACCCTCAAAGAAAATGAAGAGATAAACAATTGGAGGGAAAAGCAATATTAAAATGTGAATGATAATTTGAAGACTGTTGGGCTTTACATATACACCTGACAAACCCCCACTTGAAGTCCAACTACTGTAATGTACGAGTATCCCCTGAATTCCCCTACTATTATTTCTTTACAATGCCAAGAGAATATCGACAAAACTTGAACTTCTCGTGTGGAGCAACCTTTGTAAGTGCATTAGCTAGATTCTCCTTGGTGTTAATCTTGAAGACCTGTAGTTTGTTGTCATCAAGTTTACTTCAAATGAAATGATATCATACTTCAATATGCTTAGTCCTACTATGAAACACTACATTTTTTGCTAAATCAATGGCACTTTTACTATCACAATACAAGGTTGATCCTTGCTGAGAACAATCAAAATCACCAAATAGACATTGCAAAAAATTCAACTCTTTTGCTCCTTCAGTGAGAGTAATGTATTCAGCCTCAGTAGTAGAAAGTGAGACCACTTGTTGCAACTTTGATGTCCAACTAATCACTACTCTAGCAAAGGTAAATACATAATATGAAATGATCAACAAGAGGAGTGCTGACCGGTTTGGCATCCGCCATGCCAAATATTTCTAGTACCTTGAGAACATAGTGTTCTTGAGAAAGCTTGATTTCCTTCTTGTGTCTATCATGGATAATGTCCATGCGAAGTATCCATTCTTCTACCCCTAAGTCCTTCATGGCAAACTTTTCCGACATCTTTTCTTTCAATTCTGAAATCAACTTCATAGATGAGCCAGTGACAAGCATGTCATCAACATAGAGAAATAAAAGAATAAAGGAACAATTGGGTAACTTCTTTTAGTAGACACATGGATCAAATTCACATCAAATGAAGTTATTTTCAATCATGAATCAATTGAACTTGAGGTACGACTGCCTCAGAGCTTTCTTGAGATTGTACAAGCTCTTCCTCAATCTGCAATATAAGTTTCATTTACATGTTTAATAAATCCCTTGGGCTACATCATGTAGATTTCTTCATTCAGATCACCATGGAGAAATGCCATTTTGACATCTAGTTGTTCAAGTTCATGATCATGAGCAACAATTAAACTAAGAATAGCCTAGGTTGTTGTCATCTTGACCACAAGTGAGAAGATCTCATTGAAATCTATGGCCCTTTTGCTGATTCAAACCTTTAACAACTAGCTCGGCTTTATATTGCTTTTGATTTTGTCCTTCATCTTTCAACTGATAAATCCATCAATTTTTGAGTACTTTCTGATTTGGTGGAAAAGGAACCAAATCCCAAGTTTTCTTTTGCAATAGAGAACACATCTCTTCCTGCATCATTGCCTCCCATTTGTGAGAATCCAATGCTTTGTGAGCTTCTTTGAAGCTTGTTGGTTCAACTTGGTATGAAAGAAAAAGTTTTAGCTTTGCTTCTTTAGAGTACAAGAGTACATAATCAGAGAATTAGATAGGATGCCTTCTATTTCTTATTGATTTCCTCCATCCTTGAGCATTTTCATTATGATCAGAATATCCCTTTTCTTTATCCTAATAGTTTAGTGTGTAGAGTTCAAAGTCACTTCCCTTTGAAGAGGTTCGATTACAATGATTAATATTGGTTTGCACCATTCTCACACTTGAATTACTGTCACTTCTCTGATGTGAAGGAAGTTTGCTTATAAAAATTTTAGTATGACTTCTACTAATGTTGGTATCAACATAGTCTTGATTGTGTCTACCTTCTGTTGTATTGCCTTTGTGAAATTGATCTTGGATTCTACCATGAATAGGAGTACGAGATTGGGAGCAAGTAAAATGTAGAGGATGCTCTCGCATGAAGACTGCATGAGTTTCGTGAGGATAGTTTGAACACTTTTGATTATTGACTTTAGTCACCAAATGTAACATGTTGTAGTGGTGTGATTCATGTTGAGTCATGAGGGAACTTGGTCCAGTGTGAGAAAGAGAGTTATCATTTGTGAGTCTAATGACCATATTATTCAATGCTAAACCACCAAATTCATGCTCCATCTGAGCCATGTAATAATGAGTGATACCACGACATTCACCCTTGTTGTGTGAATGTGAATCATTGTTTTGAACATTCTATTGAGCAAGGAGTGTCTTGTAGAAGGGAAATTTGATCTCCTACATTTGAGTCTATAGAGTGGGACAATTGGGAGAAATATGAATTTCCTTATTGTAACATGCTCTTCATTGTGTATCATTGAGCGCCAAATCTATTTGGTGTGCACATCCTTTGCATGGCCTGCTAAATTAGATGATCTGCCATGAGGGAATTTGTGCCCAAGGTTGACTCCTTGCATGGTGCAATGTGGGGAAGACCATAGGTGAGGCTTCTCTATGGAGTCCACCTCATCCATGAGTGACATGTGCTCTGCAACATTGGTAGGGAGAGTGCCTTGCTCAATATATTGTCCACTTTCTTTGTACCCAAACAGAGGATTATCTTCTCTATTTTGATTGTAATTTAAGGATGGGGTGTTATCACTCTAGCTGTGATAATCACCATGTTCATTACCTTGATTCCACATACTTGTGGACAAGGAGGAAAGAGGGGCAAGAGCTAGAACTGAAGTGAGAGATTTGAATTATTTGAAGAAACATTGTTCTAATTTCTATCAACATTATTATTATAAAAAATAGAGAAAGGGGCATATTCACATACCATTTTTTCTTCATTGTGTAATGCTAGAAATACCTTCTCATTGAAGATGACATCTCTACTTCTAATAATTTTCTTCCCAACTAGATTCCATATTTTGAAACCAGATTAGTCTTCACCATAGCCCACAAAAATGTCTCTTTTTTAGTTTGGATCAATCTTCTTTCTTTTCTCCTTTAGAACATGTACATAAGCTTCACATCCAAACACCTAGATGTGAGAATATGAGATTTTCTTTCCCAGCCACTCTTCCTCTAGTATGCCAAAGTCTAACTGAGAAGAGGGACTTTAGTTGATTAAGTATACTATTGTATTACATGCCTCTACCCAAAACTCCTTGCCTAAACTGACATTAGAAAGCATACAACGAGATTTCTCAAGGATTTTTTGGTTCATCCTCTCCACTATTCCATTTTCTTGTGGGGTGAATGGAACAATCTTAATTCTATGGATGCCATTATGTGTGCAAAAATGAATCAAACTCCATTGAGCAGAAGTCTCTGCCATTGTCCATTTGCAAGCACTTTATTTTGTGACTAATATGATTCTCAACTAAAGCCTTAAAAATTTTAAACTTGCTAAAAACATCATATTTCTTATGCAATATTTGAATCCATACCTTTCTTGTGCAGTCATCAAGTAAAATGAGGAAAACAATTTCTCCTCCAATAGAGCTTTCCTCAGTGGGTCCGAACACATCAAAATAGACAATGTTCACAAAATTGTAAGTCAACTAATTTCAGCCCCGATAAATGCTCCCTTTTATGCATAACAATAAGGCCCTTTTTACTCATGTGATCGAGCCCTTGATGCCACAATTATGAATTGCTATCTTCAACTGTCATGGCAGCCCCCACTTCATTGATATTTTCTACAATATGTAAACTCCCAATCTTGTCTGCTTTTGCAACTAACATGGATCCTTTTGTGACTTTCCATGAATTGGTTAGAGAAGTGACAAAACCTTGTGCATATAGATGACATATGAAAATCAAAATTCTCTTTAGCTTTGGAACATGACACACATCTTTTAATAGCCATTTAACACATCCTTTCAAAGACAATAAATATCTCCTTTTCCTACTATTTCACATACTTTATTATCACCCAAGTATACTTCACCAAACTTATCTTCTTGATAATTCAAGAAGTTTTCTGTACATTAAGTGGCATGAAATGATGCACTCAAATCCAAAACCCATGAGGCTAAAGTAGTCTTAGTTGTAGATAAAATCAGCACACTGTCATCTTTGTTGTAGACAGTGTTGGCTTGACTTTCCTGCACATATTCTTGTGCTCTTTTGTAACCTCTACAATCCTTTTTCACATGACTACTTTTGCCACAAAACCAATAGTATCCTCCTTTCCTTTCCCTTGAATTCGAGTGCCTAGCTAATTTTTATCTTCTATGATGATTGTTTCTTCCTCTATTTTGGCTTCTTCCTCTATTTTTGATGTTGACTGTTGTCAAGGCTTCACTAGATGAGGAATCCTTTTTGCTTCTCTGCATATCCTCACTAAGTAGAGTTGCCATAACTTCATCATAGACCAAATTTCTCTTTAAGGAGTTAGAAGTACTAAATATTGTAACAATGAGATCCCAATTGTTAGGTAATGGATAGAACAAGATGATAGCTTTAGATTCATCATCTTGTGTCATGTCAATCAAAGTTGCTTGACATAATAAAGTGTCCAAATCATTTATGTGATTTGACATCATAGTTCCATCCTTCATTTTCAGCTTGTAGACCTTCTTCATAATGAATATTTTGTTTGTAGCCGAGGCTATTTCATACATACTTTGAAGTTTATCCCAAACTTTCTTGGTCGTAGATTCATTGTGAACATTGAATAAAAAATTCTATGATAGAGAAAGAAAGATTGTCGCCTTTGCTTTCTTATCAATTTTATCCTAGTCTTCATCCTTCATTGTAGCCAGATTCTTTTATTTTCCATCAATTGCTACCGCCAAGTCTTGCTTGACTAGGAATGAATGCATTTGAACTTTCCACAAACTAAAATTTTGTCTTGAGAATTTTTGCACTCGCAAATATTCCATGACTTTAGATTGTCAAACATCAAAATTGATTCTACTGATTATGCCAAGCTTTGATACCAATTGTGAAGTTCATTGAAAGTTCAAACTAGAAAGAACAGAATATATGAAAAAATAAGAAACACAAACACATGATTTTATTGTGGTTCACCGCAAATTGTGGCTATTTCCACACTATAGGGAAGATCTCTATTAATGTAAATGTTTGAATTTTACATCACAGCTATAGCTTCAACCTTTCGAATATGATGTGAAATAATGAACCTCCAATACACACACACACACACACACACACACACACACACACACACACACACACACAGAGAGAGAGAGAGAGAGAGAGAAAGAGAGAGAGAGAGAGAGTCTCAAAGAAAATGAAGAGACAAAAAATTAGAGGGAAAAGCAATAATAAAATGTGGATAATAAATTGAATACTATTGGGCTTCACATATACACCCAACAGTTTTCTTAGCTTGAGCTATTTAGGAGTATACTATCTATTCTTGTTTTCTCTGCTTGAGCTATTTAGGAGTATCTGGGCATTTGTCAAAAATTTATCCACCTTTTCCTACTTAGAAGGCATTCTAAAGGTTATTTACTTTACTGGTGTTGAGGAATCTATGTAACCTCTTGCTATTGTTGACCCTATTGAGGTTTGTCTCATAGTGAAAATACTCATGGCTATATCTATGGTTGGTGTTATGAATACGAATTCTACTAGGTAGGTAGTTCCTGTTCCTATTTAGGTTTTAATTATTTACTCTTTCCAAGCATCTAGATTCCTAAAATGGATAAAATAATTGTTTATTTGATTATTTCTTTGCATATTGACAAGTATAAATAAATTTAATTTATTAATTTCTATCATCACCTAATTCTAGCATGCGAAATTTATTTACTCTAGTCACAAAATTCTCTCATCATTTGAATCTTCCATCTTCCCTTCCTAATTCCTTCCTTTCTCAACTTCTCACTCCCACTTGCTACATTTTCTCACTTCCTCTCATTCTCTCAATCAATCTTGTCTATTTTCCTTCCAAAATGAAATTCAACCCTCGGTATGGATTGATCATCAAAATTTACTTAAACAAATAAAACCAAAGAAACATAGAAGTTGATGTATATTTCTTGGACAATGAAGGAATTGGAAGTTGATGTATATATCTTTCTTTTGTTTGATTTCATTTTTGTTGTATTTCAATTTCATAATTCTATTGGTATATTAGGATTCAAGATTCAATTTTGAAATTTAAATTTTTTATTTTATTTTTGCTTTGTATCATTTATAATTTTTTGTTTCATATATGGATGAACTCAATAAAAAACATTCTTTACTTAATCAAATTTGAAGAATTTTAATTTAAGAGGTTTTTTTCAAATTTTAATTTAAGAGGTTTTTAGTATAGTAATGACATTATTTTTACTACAATCATTCATTCAATAACACAATTGTAATTAACTATAATGTATTTGTGTTTTTAATGAATTTGATTTAATATATTTAATGAAATTGATACAATTTTTAATAAATGTACAAGTAGTTAACAAATCTTGTCATTATAGCTAATCCTTTCGATTTTTTCTTTCTCTACATCGACATGAGCTTGATTGTAGATACCCAAAAAATATTATTCATATCCCAACCATAAGTTGAAGGTACACAATTCACCTTAATAATGTTAAAATTCTCACTTTTTCTATGTTGTTTGTAGAAGTGGATAGAGAAACATCTAACACATAAAATAAAGTTGTTTCTATTACTTCTAGTGTATTAACAAGTGGTCTCTTAAAAGATTGTTAACAAAAAGTTGTTGCCCAATGGTTCATAAAGATGCAATTTCAAAGGTGAAATTGTTCAAAGAAATGTGCTAGTACAAAACAAAAGTTGTCTAAACATTTTGGTGAAACAAGCGAATGCATAGCAAAAATGTCTCATATTAGATGGTATTTAATCTAGTAATCTATTATTGTTGAAAATTTTAGACATAGTATTGAGTCTTCTATTGAGCCTAAAGTGAATGAGACATAGAAGAGTTTTGATTTCTTAAAAGATAAGGTTTGTAAATTAAAAATTAAAAATTGTTGATTTTTAATGCTTAGGTATAGTTTGTTTAGAGGTGGAGAGATGATCTAGTTATAACTTTTTGGTTAGTGAAGGATGTGGTCAAGGTACAATTAAAGGATATTTCCAATGGTCTTTCTAATGTAGTGGAGTAGAACATTAGTAGTAGTCTCTAGACTAGTCCATCATCATTTGATCTTCTAGTGCAACATGACACTTTTTGTACTCCAATGAATTCCAATCTTAGAAGAAGAGTCTTCCAATCATAAAACAAAGGTAAACTAAAAAATTTCTTTTGATATTTGTTTTTTAGATATTTGATAACCTAACTGATATTGTTTTCCCTTTTTCTATTGTTGGAAAAAAGGGGGAGAGAAAATACAACAAAGAAACTATGAATAGAATTATCTAACTCAGTGGGAGTTTTTTGAAGATTGAGTTCAATTTTTTTTTTTTTTTTTTTGACTTTTTGTTATTTTTCATCAATGCCAAAAGTAAAGATTGTTGAGATGTTTTTAACATTATTCTCATTGATGTCAAACCCTATTCTAGATGGTTGTTGTTTCATGATATAAATACTTGATTTATTTATACAATATATTATGATAAGTAATTATATATTGTTCAAATATTTGCGAGAGTGGGGAGATGGTGAATCGGTATCCTCTAAACCTTTTGTATACTTTTAGATCTAATTATCCCTTTGTAGTTTGTTCACTTGGTATACACACACATGTATTACTTCAATATTAAAATGAAAGTAAATATAATTAATCTACTTCAACATAAGCATGTAAACATAGATCAATCATCACAACGCATAACACAATGATTTGGTCATACATAAACCCTTGTTTAGGGGAAAAACTATGCTGGGTATGGTACCAATAGATCCTTCACTACTATAGTAAAAGGTTTCCTTCTTAGGGGTACACGATTTTTTTCACTTTTGGTGACATTTTCTACTACGAGTAATGCATTAAGATTTGTGAATATCTACCTTTTTGAAGGATTTTATAATACAATAAAATTTGTTTACTTTTTAAAGAGATTTATAATTAGACTGTTAAGTCTACCCTATTAAAGGTTTTAATTGCTAGGGTATGTGTAGGATCATGATGGGCCAAAAAGTGGTGATATGAAAAAAAATCACATCTAAATTTTATGAAATAAAAAGGGTTTCTTAATGATATTATCACCTTTCTATGGAAATAACTTTACTAACAAACTATGAGTTCAATAAGTAATTATTACTTATTTTCTAATGGAGTTAGTTATAAAGTGTTGATATACATACTGATTGAAATAAGTTATAACTTTAAAATGGTATAACCCTTTCAAAATCTGAAAGATGTATCACATTCTAAGATTTTTGTAGTATGAGGAAAACAATTTAAAGAAAAATCTATATAGATTTCAATGAGTTAAGGTGGCCAAACATGATAGTTTTTTTCTATCTAAAAAATATTGTAGGAGAAAATTCAAAATTAATTATTTACTTGGAATACAATAATTACAAAAATATACATATCACATATGAGTCTACTTTTGATATCTAGTATCTTTAAAAAAATTATTATCATTTCATTATGATTAAGGGGTAGACATACACCTACTTCTTATTTTTTCCAAATTTTTTTCATATTTTTGCATTGAAATTCCATATTTTGACCAATTTAATTAAATTTTTATTTTTAAGAATAGGGATAGTATTTTAGAAACTACATACAATTTACTACGGATTCTATTCTTACAATGTTTTATATATAAGGTTCATAACTAGTTCAATATTTCCCATCAAGGTGATTAATATTGATGTCCTGATTTTTCATTTCCACTTAAATCCATAGTTTGGCCCACCATGATCCTACACATACCTACTACATCGATAAGAAAATAGTAGTGAAATTCATATGTATATTTAAGACTTACTTTTCTATTCCGACCCCTCCTTTACCAAATAATTTATCACTTCCAGTGATAGATTTATTAGATCCTTCCTTATGTTGCTTGAATCTTTGATTTGTAGAGAATTACCATCTAAATGCTCAAGTACCTCCCTCTCATAAAAAAAAACTTCATCAACAATAATATTCATAGCAACAACAACACCAAAAGTTTTCCTTGTAAGTTCTTAAAAAGGTATTATCTGCCTCTTTTGATCCTTGAACTAATTAGGGCTTAGGAATTTTTCAGGAATTTGTTCTTGATCTAAATCAATGATCTAGAATCACCCTTGTTCCTATCTTTTTGTTTCTTTTATTTTATTGGCCTTCATTCTACCTTGTAATCATGAACAATCAAATTGCATCTCCCAATGAATATTACCAAATCATTTTCCTGATTTATACAAAAATATTTTTCCACTTGGTAGAATCATTACACATAATATTCTATGTCATTTCAAACTTTTATATTCTTCCTAGATAACTAGGTGTATACTCTATTTAAGATCAGAAATTATGTTGCCACTCAGTGTCCTTCTGACTTGGTTAAAATTTTATTTCTTGGTGACGTCTACTCTCAAGGTGTATAGAACTTTTTAGTGTATACTATGCTCAACATAATTGTATTATTCTTATAATTGTGGCTTATCTTAGCTCGGGTATAGTATTATAGCTCGGTAATAGTTTTCACCGACTAATACCTCTTCCTTCATCACTAAGTATTAGATACTAACGAGAACATGAATGTGTTTAGGACTAACGTTCTCCCACTTTAGCATTAGTGGCAAAAATATTATGTACAATAGTTCAAAAAAGAACTTAGTTGAAATTGTAGAACTCCCCCTACATATGTATACATCCTTCTCATCCTTGGTATACCATGTATTATGCAAAACATTTTTCAAAGCTCTTTTTTTTTTGTGTGTGTATAGTCTTATTCCTTATATCTCTTGACTTAGCATATACACACATAATACACACATATCACCCTTATCAATATACGTAATTATCCCCCCTTTTTGATGTATATGCCAAAAAATTCAAACAATGAAATAAATAGTTAAGAGGTATACCCAAATACCAAGAAATACTTGGTAGTTCTTTAGTAGAATGGTTATGGTCACATCCTAATTTGTCTTCAATATCTCCAAGATCTACTTTTCCACTTTTATATTAGCTACTAAATCAATTATATGGTCTTCAATTGATAACCATGATGCAACGATGAGGTCTTTAGCATTCTTGATGTGTTTTTGTATTACCTTGAGATGAGGTAGTAATAGTGCTTGCATTTCATTGGTCTTTGGTCTAGTCTTTTCTTCTTTTGCTAATCATTCATGTTGTACTTCTCTATAAAATCTCACCTTTGAATAATAAGCCATATATGATCATGGGTCAGCATTAAGACTATTTTTACATGACTTCATTTCTTTTTCAATTTTATGCAACTTAACTTTGATTTGTTGTGTAAGTTGGTGAATATCACATAATTTATTGAATAATGAAAGAAATTTTTGAATAATAGTCTCCATTTCGATAACCAAAGTTGACAATTCCACATGTTGTAAAGAAATAGTTTATTCAACATTGTCAAACAGTTTATTCTCAAATTTATTTTTAGATCTTTCCATTAACTTTTCCTTTGCATCCAAATTGGGCTCATTCAAATTTTTAACATTGTCTACAAGTATTTCTAGTATAGAAGACTTTTCATCAAGTGTGACATCATGAACAACATGTTGTAAGATAACCTTAATTTCAAATAGAACTTTTTCTTTTTCTTTTTCTCCTTCCTCAATCTTTCTTGTTCTTCCTTCCTTGAGAATAATTCACCATATACAAATAAAGAATCTAGATCTAATGTGTTCAGCTTTATCTGGTGATCTCTTCATCATGAGTAATGGAATTGGACCTAACTATGGCTCTTCCTCCTCCTCCTCCTCTTCTTCTTTGCATTAGCACTAACTATAATTGTACTCAATGATGTTTTAGGTGGCAATGTAGTCTTTCTCTCCTTATTTATTTGTTTAAGTTTACTATTTGTCTTTATTTCATCTCTCTTTACTTCATGCAATATGTTGCCCCAATTGTCATCCTCTAACCATGTAGAAAAAGTGAATACTTGTGTTTTAGTGAGAGGAGTGAGTTGTTAGTTGTGGTTGAGTCTACGTATACTCCCTCTTAGGTTGAATTAATCTCCATCAGATTTCTCCTTTTCCACTTCTTCCCATTTCATAGCTAGGTGGTTCTTCATTTTGTGAAAATGATCTTATATGTAGGTTAGGGCCTGGTTCGATGGAGATTCATGTTACTCATGCATGTTGGAATTACAAGTGGAAAGAGTAAGCTTTTGAAGGTGGGGTGAATCAGTAGTTTAACCTTGGACCCATAAAACTTTCACCATATATTCAACACATGCATTTAACAAGTAAGCTGAAATAGCATGTAAAGAATGAGCATCTAAAACATATAATCATGTAAGCATTCACACGTATAACACTAAATATGATTACCCAGAAACTCTCCAAGTGAGAAGGTAAAATTGGGGTGGAGATGACACCTAGAAATCTTCACTACTGCAACAATAAAGTGTACCCAATGAATGTTACAATGATTTGACCATGAAACATGATCTACCTTGTGAAAGGTCTGCCCTGTTAAAGGCTTACAAATACTATTAGGTCTTACCCTACTAAAGGATTTCAACACCCTATTAAAAGTGTGTCTTGTTAGAGGACTTTAACTCACAATTAAGTAAGCACCTTGTTAAAGGATTTCATACAGCCTGTTAGGACTACTCTACTTAAGAGATTTAACAAAAATCACATGTTAAAATGTGTTAGCATAGATCCTATGATTGGCACTTGCTTGCCTGATAACAGATCACCTCTAATCAATATCTTTCTTGATCCTTCTCGATTAGATGTATCAATGTTGTATCCTTTTCTCTATCCTCTATTCTTTTCTAACTAATTTTGCAATACACTTTTTCATCTAAGTCACCTTGAATGCTCCATATCTTGTTTTCTCTTCCAATTCTTCTTTAACACATCTCTATAAGTTTAGGGTTTCCCTCCTCCTTAAGAAGACTTTGGTGGCTTAGGGTTAGGTATGAATCTATGGCTAAGATTCATCCTTTTTGCTACTTAATCCTTCCTATTTTTTGATTGGTTGCATGCATTTGCATAGGGAATCCAAATAAAGATTCATCCTTATCTTCAAATGTCAAAATCTAATCTTTAAGTATGCTAAAAATTGGTTTACATAATTATTTGTGTCATTAAAAACAAATATGTCAAAATTGTGTCCCTTGGCATATGAAGTATCTAATGCTTGACATGCATTATTCTATGGACTATGACTCAACATTTGAATTTCTCAAAATCCACTATTTACTTAGCTTTTGAATCACTCAACATGGTCTATCTTCTTAGCATCTGAGTGACTCGACACTTATTGCAATTTGGCATGGTCTAATATTTACATGTTGTGCTCAGCATATGTTACTAGTTCGGTATGAACTAATTAAATGGCTTAAGTGTGTTGACCCTCACTTGTCAAAACTAGTCTAAGATAAAAAATCTCCCCCTTTGACATGAGTGTCAAAAACACTTAAATATACAATATTATCCTTAAATTCTCGAGCATAACATATCCATGACTACACTTATATACAAAATTTCAATGTTTCAAAATTCTGTAATAACCTATATACCTCAAAATTGATAACTCCCCCTAAGTTGATGTGTCTAATTTGTATCCAAAATATGTGCTTCTCTCTGAATTCAATGTGCTGTATCTGATACTCTTTTATTTGATATGCTCTATCTTGGTTGATATCTATATCTTTTTACTATTTTCTTCAATGATGTATCTCCAAAAAAATATATCACCCCAATGATATAATCTCTACTACTATGCTTTGTCTTCCTATGTTTCTCTCTCCCCCTTTCTTTATTCTCCCCTTATATAATATCTCCCTCATGTTATATTTCTCCCCCTTTTTGACAGTTATGTCAAATGGGCTATACATGTATAGTGTGTTTGTCCAAAAAGGATTTATGAACTTCTAGTATGATCTTGAGGGCTGCATCCCAATTGTCACATGCAAAATCCAATGACTTGATTTGGATTGCAAGCTCAGCAACAAGCTGCACTAGGCCATCTAAAGTAGAAATATTGGGGTCTTTCTTCAGTAGAGTCTCAGCATAACCTAGTTCCTTATGCAATATCTCCATGTCTGGGGTAAGGGATGCCTGTATACATGTCAATTTGGCTCTTATGCTAGCCTCATCTACTATTAGTATAGCTAATTAACTTTGTGTTTGAAGCAATGTTTTGAAATGCTTCTCACTTTAAGCCGAGTTCTAAGGTAGCTTAGTACCTAATATGTTAAGGCTTCTCTCCAGACTCAAAATATGACTTCTAGTCTCTTGAGTGAAGAGTGTAGGATCACATAGCTTTGTGTACAATGAGAATATATTCTCAAGTACCTTCTTCACCTCTTCAACCTTAGTTGCCAATGCAACTTGAGTTAGTGCTAATTCAATAGATATTTTCTCATTCACCTTTCCTTGAAAATTTTTCTTAGGCCATTCTAAAAGTTTTGCAGCAGTATCAAGGTCTTCATTACTGACCTTTTCCACTATATATATATATATATATATCAGTTGTTCTATCAGAGTCTTGGTCTCTTCAAGAGTTGGAAGGTTGAATGCATCTAAAATGATGTCCTTTATATCTTAGAGTGCTTGCTTCTGCCTGTGTTCTCTCTTGAACATTTCTAGATGCTTTTTCTTCTCTAAGGCTTGTTGTAATATGCCTATTTTCTCCAATGTCATAGTGTCATAGTCAAATTTAGGAATCACAATTTATTCATCAAGGCTTATGTCTCCATAGTGAATTACCTTATCAACCTTTGATGAATTGGAGCTTGGTGCTGAGATTTGCAATGGAATGGCTTCCATGCTCAACTTCTCAAGAACCTATGTAGAAGGAGTGTCAGATGTTGGTAGAGTTCCAGTGCTTGGATAACTTCTTGTTCCTTCACCTTAGGTGTTAACTCATGCTCTTCAGGCTTGCCTTGATCTATCACTATAACTTGAATAGCACCTTGTTCCTATGATTTAGGTACAGATGAGTCTATCTATCCTATTTTCTATTGTTGACTTGTAGTTGTATCTTTCTCTTTTGCCTACTTCTCTGCAATAGTATCAACTTTAACACTTGTATCAACCTTAGTAGATGTATCTATTATTGTTTGAACTAAAGGTTGTAAATTAGTATTTGAAGGGGTAATAGAAGGTTGTTCTTGTGTATTCACCTTTTCCCTTGCAACCTTAGTTACTATCTTTTGCAATTCTTCTACACTAACCAAAATTGTATTTTCATAGAGTTTAGCTTGGAGTGTAGATTGGTCTAGAATCTTCTTCATGTCTTCTACAATAAGTGGATTAATGTTCTAAGCTGAAGCATCAAAAACATCCTTAACATTTATGGTCTCAGTTGTTACACTTGTGTCATGAGGAGGACTAACATTAGGCATTTGTATTTCCCGCACACTCTATTCATCTTCTTGTCGCTTAGTTGTTGCCTTTTTATCATCTTTCTTGTCTATCTCTCCCCTGACTATATTGTCTTTACCATCATCTTTCTTATCATCATCTTTATTATCATCATCATTGTCATCATCCTTATCATCAAATTTATCCTTTGAAGGTTCAACTTCTCCTTGTTTCATAGTGGTCAACCCATAGATAAGTTTCCATATTTGGGTTGATTTCTTGACCACATCTTCAATGTTATTTTGAAGAATGCTAAAGGCTCTATATCTAGGTGTAAACCTAATTGCATATCTCTTGACAACCTTAACAATCTATCCCTTTATCAATCTATTTTTCCAAATTCAAATAGTAATGCCATTTTTTCTCAAAAATATCATATAAACCTTTTGGTATTGTGTTGGAAAATTCTAGTGGAGTGTTCTTAAATTTAGACATCATGGTATATAATGCCTCTTCCACTTGATTTTTCACTTATTTTCCAAGTTTATCAAAATCAATATGTTTCAAACCAGATAAATCTATATTTCTTTAGATATTTTCACATAAATTTTCAAGATCAAATAGGGGATTGTGACTTACCACTTTAAATTGGTTATTCTCATTTGATTCTATCCTTTCTTCATCTAAATTTGGTTGTTCCACATATTTTCTTCTTTGTCATTTTTGTTCTTGGCCCCCTTGCTCTATTTTCTTTGTCTTTTCCTTGGCCTTCTAAGTTGCAGCATGTGTGTTGGCTCTAGTGGTAGGTGTTTTGGGCTTTGTTGGGCTAGGTTTAACAATCTTCTTTGCCCTTCCCATTGGTTGTGTCTTAGCCTTCCTCTTCTTTGGCTTGGTAGGAGTAGGTACTTCCTCAACTTCTTCTCCCTCGACACCTTTAGTTTCCTCCTCTTCCTTATCTTCTCCCATGCCTTGGGTCATAGCTAGAGGTTCTTGTACTTGTTCTTCCTCTTCATCCTCTTCTTCTTCTTCTTCTGCACCTTCTCCAAATTTTTCTTTTAGCTTCTTAACAAGCTTATCTTTCTTCTTGAGTGTGTAGGTAGTTTTCAACTCCATGGTAATCTTTGATTTTATCATCTCAAAGTTGCCAAATATCTTTGCACTTTTATCTATTTATTTTGTTAGGAGTGCAATGATGGTTGTTGATGCTTCATCAGCATTAATTTCATATCCTAAGGGTCTTAGCCATCTTACCCATGGTATGGAAACTTGCACATATGTCTAATCAACATCAACAAGGAAACATATGTCATTGTAGTGTTGTTCAACCAATGAAACTGGTATCCTCATTCGTTCCTTCATTGATTTCTTAAAATCTTCAAAGTAACTTGTCATCAAGGTTTCAAAGTTTTCTCCCATCTACTCAATGAACTCATTGATCTATATTGCAATTGACCTATTGGTCTTCCACCCTACAGTACCAAAAGAGGGAAATGTATTATGTACATAAAAGAATATATAGACTACAATTGAACCAAATTTACATTGTGCACTCTTGGTTTTTCTAATAGCTCCAAGATTCTCCATCAGTTATCGTAATTGTAGTTATGCCAAATCATATGTATGATCTTTCTTTACAATCTTGTAGCCAACATCCACAATGATACAAGGTACATTATTCAATCTACATGATTGACACAATTTTTTTTTAATCGGTAAATGGCCAAGGCCATGATATTATATTATTACTAATAAAATAATTACAACAACATTCCACCATTCAAATACACACTATTAGGAAAGAATGGGGAAAGAAAAACTCCAGTCTAGCCCAGGACCTGAGTCCTATATTATTACATCATAAAAGGGGCATACCCCAGTCAAATAATCCTATCCATTACAATAAAATAATTGATTACATTGATGATCATATACATCACTTTGTGAAGCCATCCTCGCAAGGATTCCAATATTTCCTTTTTTGAAGCATAGCACCCAAATGCATTCATCCCTATCTAACTTGTCTTGCAATCAGACTAGTTAATAATAAATGCTAATATAAAATTCCTACTAAAGCAAGATGATACATAAATCCTAAGAGTTATAAAGAAAGACCATAGTCTTTTTAATAAGATTTCCTCTATACATCAAGGTCTTAAACTATAAATACCTTACTAAACTGGTCATTAAAGAGTGATTAAAGGTCAAAAAAAAATTAAGTTAATCATAAAGCCAATATATGGATTTAAATTTGAATGCTCAACTTTAGATACCAAACATATAATAGCTTTATCCAATAACATATGCATCATAGGAAAACAAACAATGAAAATCTATATCATTAACCACCATCCATTATGAATTCTACTATTTAAACCAGTATGATAGGGATTCGATGAAAAATAGCCCACCTTACTTCTAAATAACTAAAATAGAATTAAAGGATTCATAAAGACTTAAAGAGTAAACACAATATGCCTTTAATGAAATCTAGTCAAGCCTTGAACTAGACCTACCAATAAGCATTGAAGGATCACTAATGAAGACAAACAAACCCACTCTACATCATCCATCAAAACAACACCAGGTCTAATCAGATTCTTAGAAGATCCAATTAGAACTAACACCCTATTGACCTCCAATTTTGTTGCAGATAACAAGGCATCACCCTACACTCCTAAAATCCTACTTTAAATTAGCCCATTGAAATTGAACCCAAACAAGCTATATTAACCTCCTATACCATTTCGACACACCCACCCATAACCTATCCAAAAAAACCCTCAATTGATCATAACTCAAAAAAACCAAAATGAATTTAGGGTTTATCACTATATATAATTGAAATAGAGCTCCCTAGAAATACAATCACATGTTAAGAAAGAACTGCATTATAGTTTACAACTCCCCAAGGTGTTTATTAGCATTCGAGGCTTCAAATATGCATCATCATTCATTGTTCTAAATACAGAGCATCCATGCATCAAGTCATCAAAATTCTATGAAAGCTTAATTTAAACATAAGTATAATAAAAAATGAACATTGATCAAAGATGTTGTCATAAGGATAACTAAAGCAAGAAAAAAACATATAATAAGAATCCTTAAAGTTATTTTCACACTGAATCCTACCATGATTGAAAAGAATGAACCATAACATAAATAGAGTAGGGCCTACATATTGAAAAGCGCTGCAAACAACCATGACAATATTTAATCCAGATAATTTATAACAACTAATAAGCTTCATCTATTCAGAGTAATATATATAAAAGATGTTTAAATGAGATCATTACTTCATACCAATAAGTCTTTGAACTATTAGTCTATCAAACAACATTTAAAATAAGAGGATCCCGATGTACCTATTAGTCCTAAAGATGGTTATAGACCAACATTGAAAAATTTCCTATCAGCTACCAAAGTACTAACCCTAAAAAAGCAAAGCAAAACCCAAAAAGCCATCCGAAGTAGCACCTTTACTTTCAATACACCATTATCACTTCTAGAATATCATTAAGCTATTCCACAAAATAGTTTAGTGGAAATTCAAAGTCCACTTTGGCCCTACTGGTTTTTTCTGCATTTGGAGTGTAGAAATTTAGGGCATCGAGATTATTGAATACCACTCTCAATTGGATGTATGCATTGGAGAAATGGAGGTAATTAATTAACTAATCTTTGCTATCATTTGCAATAATCCCTCTCCAAAAAAGCAAAAAATGGATGTTGGCTTCCATTTTTGGCCACTCACTATAAAAAGCAAGGCTTTCACAAATTACCAGTGATGGGCATCGATATGTAATTTCTAGATCCAGGGAACCCAAAGGCAGCTTCATATACTTTTCTAGAAAAGGAATCTAAAGTTTACCATCGATGTTATGGATAGCTTATTCCAAACCCTTCCTCCATGTTAGAACAAATAAGTCACAGTAGAGTCTAATAATGTCTCTCACCTTAATCTTAGCTCTGGCCATACATCTAATGAAGGACCCAATAATGTCATTGTTAGTCTCCATGAGTATTGGTAGTCGAAGACCCCTTCCCCAATAACTCTACTAATGGCAATTCAAGTCATGTCATCAACCGGGTTCAGAATCCTATTCCATCTCTTCTATTTTATGTTCCCACAGAATGCCATGATTTGAATTTGGACACATGAAACACGTAAATATTTGAGTCCATATCTAGGGAAATAGATTGGAAAGTGAAAAATAACACATCCTACGTCTAGTTATAAGGAAAATGAAGCACCTAGAAACACCTAGCATGACGTTACCCAATGATGTCATCCAAAAAGACTAAGCATGCACTGACCCTAGCCGCTGAATGATTATGTCAAGGGATAAAGGCTAAAGCTAGCCTTGATAACAAGGATAATTGAAAGCCATCCAAATTCATGATGAAGAATTAGTGAGTCAATAGAAATAAAGATAAGATAGCTTTGTTGTGAAGATAGTGTAGCATATAAATCAATTTCTGCCAAGGCATGCCAACAAAGTAGATAGGAAAATGATACAAAGAGGAGATAAAATTGATCAATAAAAGGGGACTAAATATTTTTGTAAATATAGGAATTAATTTAACTAGAAGAATATATATATATATATATATATATATATGTATATGTATATAAGAAATATATAGTTATCAATATATTTATATATTAAAATAAAAATATATACATTTAAAAAATGAATGATAAATTCATAGGAGGAAAGAGCAAAACAACAAGTAAAATAAGTGACCAAGATTATCTTGGCAAAGATGAAGCATCTTTGAGGAGCAAAAAATTAACTCAATCCATCCCGATATTTGCTAAATGGTCCACTTTTTGATTCCCTTCCCTAAAGATATGATAGATCCTGCTATCTTCAAGCTTATCTTGTAAAGCGAGGACTTCTTCTAACTGAGAGTTGAGTACCAAATTAGGACTAGATCATTTTTTGATAGCATTTAAGTCAATCTGTGAATCTCCTTCTATGACAACTTTGGAAGATTTTAACATTTGACACATTTGAAGACCGTGCTTCAAAGCCTCTAATTTTGGTACATTGTTAGAAGTTGGTTTGATCGGCATAGCTTTTTTTGCTATGCAATGACTTGAGTCATCATTAATGATGCATCTAATATTGGTTGTACTTGGATTACCTTGAGCAACGCCATCAAAGTTCAATTTGACCCAACCAATTGGAAGTTGTTCCCATCTACAATTTTCCCTAGCCTCTTTATTAGTTTTGAGATAGCACATTGGAGGATTAATAAAGTTGGACCAATGCTTCTTCATTTTCCCATCCCAATTGGAGAAGGTTCCTTCTTCTATCCACACATTTCTAAGGTGTGAATTAGTAGTCTCAACAATGCTTGCTTCTATTTTTAAAATGAACTCTTCAAGCTTCAGTTCTAAGTTATGGAAAATATGTTGATTCCTCTTCTTCCACATTTTCCATGCCACAATGGATGGGGAAATATTCCAAAGCTTATTGTATAAACCCTTTACCAAATTTGTGGGTCAACCCTTAAGAAGATCAAACAAAGTTTTTGGGAAAGGGGTTGACCATCCCAACATATGCCTGAGCCATTCCTAGAATTTTTGGGAATAAGGGTAGTTAAAGAGAACATGATTAGCATCTTCATCACTTTGTTTACATAAAACACATCTAGATGGACCCTAAAATCCGAGTTTATATAACCTATCCATAGACATAATTCTTTTTTGGAAAGCCAACCATAAAAAGAATCCTACTTTTGGAAGGCATGAAGAATTCCAACACAACTTTAGCAAGACATCCACTTTTTCCCAATTTTGAGATTCTATAAAGCCTTATATCCATTATTTATGCCATACTTACCATCATTAGAGGCTGCTGAGATTAGTTTATCTCTCTTTTCTGATTGCTTAATCCTCCTATCCTCTAATAACTTTTCATAATCTTTAACTATCTCAGGATCCACACCCATACCCTCCAAATATTTCCACACCAATTTAGGAGTACCATCTATGGAGACCATAGTCTTGTAGTCACTAACTTTGTTACCCCATAGATTAATTAGTTTATTTTTGATATCCAATGGGACACGGCTCTGAAGAAGGGGGGATGCCCATCCCAAGAATGATTGATATAATTTATGAGAGATTTCCCTTATAGCAAAGTTTACCAATGGATTAGTGATGATATCTATAGTCATACCTCTCTTATTCCAAACTACTCTAGTGTTCTTCTCAATTACTTCCTTGGAGTCACTTCTAAGTGTTTGGCCGTGTTGAGATAATGGGTGTTGCACACATTGCATAATATTGTTATTTTATTATTTTATTTTTTATTATGTAATGTTGTACCTAGATGGACATGCAACATGTAAAGATTCCCATGAAATATTTTTGATGAGTTTTATTGTAACATTGTGATAATATTTCATGTAATTATTTAATATTGGAGAAAAGAATTAAATGCCCAATATTAAATGTGGGGTTAGTGGATTAGGTAGCACATGGTTTATGTAATACCACTTAGTGGTTTTGTGGGACTTGCTACTATATAAGCAGCCACAAGGGTAGTTGTTGTAGACAAGAGAGTAAGGTGAAGACAAAAGGCAAGAGTCGAGCAGGACAAGGCTTGACAGGTTAGCCAAGGGAGCATTTGTGGAGGTTGAAAGCATGGCATGGGATGTGTGGATTCATGCTTTTCCACATAGTTTGCTCAGTTGTGGCTATGGCCATGAAGGCTTCCATGGTTGTATGGCAATGGTATTTTTTGCTGAATAATACATGGTGATGGATGCTTTTGGAGGTTGGGTTTTTCCCTCAATGAGGGTTTCCTAGGGTATATCTTGTGTCACATTTTGTGGGTATGTTGTCTATTCTCTTGTATGTGGATTTTAATATTGTATTTATTTCAGATCTATTATGGGTTATGTGGAAACAGTTATATTTTTTATTGCCAAGTTTCCTTACAGGCCGTTCTAGGGTTAGGTTGCAACTAACCCTATGAATTATTATCTTGGTGATTTTAATTGGTCCTCCTTCCAACCATAAAGAACCATCATGAATTCTACTTAAAATTTTTTTTATCAACTCAGTTTTAAACACATTCAGAAAGTCTAGGGCTTGTGTTAAAACCTTTTTCTCAATGATTTTGTATTCCTCCTTCAAAACACCATTCTAACACAATCTATTATATGCATCTCTAATATTCATGTCTCCTATACCTCCTATTTTGCAATTGGAACACTTCCTCATATATTGCATCATAATTACATTTGGTGGGATCATTAACAATGCTCCAGAAGGATCTTGTTTATAGGCAATGTTAGGAATGGCTTTAAATATGGGTTGCTTAGCTTCATTACTGACAACCTAAACATTCAAAACCTCTTCCCTTCATTATTTTTTGAACTAGATGCCATTTTGTCAAACTAGGGTTTACTAAAAAAAAAACAACATAGCTTGGCTTATGATAAATACCTTATGAAATTTGATAAACTCATGTGAGATCATTCCTAAATTATTTTGCAAATGTGTTAGCCTTGTTTCAGGTTGCCATTAATTAATTTTTCTATTTTTTTCTCTAGAATGCTTAGGCTGGATATTGGAACCATCTTCCTCGATTTCATGCTTCCATGAATACCATCAAACATTGTATGAAGGAGGTGCCCTTGTGTTGTTCATCACATTTTTAATTATTTGAACTTGTTTGAGCCCCATTGAATCTTGATTTGAAGTAGTTCAAATAAGTTCAACCAAGAGATTTTATACTGACTGTTTTCTTGTAGGTGGGTCCTGCTAAATATTATAAAGGTTTTCTTTTGAACCACTTCGAACCCCTTTGAATCTCGATTTGAAGTAGTTCAAAGTGGTTCTACCATTGAATATTTTCAGCAAAAAGTGCTCTTGATTTGCTAAAGGTTCTTGATTCTTGAGGCATTAATTGATATGTCAAGGGATAATGATTTGAAGTAATGCTTTAATTTCAAACATGAGAGGAGGTGTCATCATGATTTAGAAAGGGAAATCTTTCACTTGAAAAATAGATTGTTTGTTAGATGAAGGTAATTATTACAAGGACAACCACAAGGGGAGTTATTAAATAAAAGGGGTCTTTTCATGGGTTTTTAAATGTGCAATTCCAACTACAACTTATTTGTCATAAATGCCCGATTATGAGGCTATACTTCTGCCTATATGTTTTCCTTTCCCTTTAAAAGAACAAAAGTTTCCTCATTTTGTTTCTCATATGAAATAGTGAATTGAAGGAGAAGTGATAGAAAAGGAAGGAAAAAGGTTTGATTTCCCTCAACAAATTAGAGGTGAGAGTACAAAAAATCCCTCTCTTTATTCTATTGTCTTTGTACATTTGGAAGAAAAGATCAATATTGGACTTTATTTTCCTTATTTGAAATGAAGTCTGTTTTGCATTTCTTCAGGAATGTTTCAAGTTTAGAATGTAAAAAACCTATCATTAGTGATACTAATTTGAAGGGTGTCAAATTCAAAATATTTTAAGCCAATTTCCTTGAGCAGTCCAATGAGGTGAATGGTTGTATGGAAATTTTAACCAATGTTCTAATTAAAGCTGCAACTTTTCCCCCTGGCCTGCTACCCTAAATTACTTCAACTTTGTATCGATCACTATGATGTAAGGGCTAAAAGCATTTTGAACAAGGATGAAAAGCCTATGTTTTCTATTTCTATGGAAACTATTTCCCTAGTTCTGTGTTTACCTGGATGTACCTTTGTTGCATTTACTCCTACCCAGTCCCTAGCCGAGTATCAAGAAAGCCCAAGTAAATATCGTAACATCCTAGCCAAAAAGTGGACAAATACTAATTACAAAGGGGGTTTAAGGCTGCCCAAAATATTCACTAAAGACCACATGAAACCCCATATTCATGACCTCATGGTTCTGTTGCATCGAGTTAAAGATTTAGCTAATGTTTTCCTTTTTGAAGAATGGATGTATTGATATGTGGAAATTATTCTAAAAGGATAATAGTTGTTAGATTGGGCTGAGGTAATTGCTAGTTGATTGAGGAACCAACTCAACCATGCTAAGGAATCTAGGGAGAGTTTCTACATGGCCTCCTATCTAACTTATTACATCACTTATGTTAGTAACATCACCTCTCTTCCACATGAAACCTAGAGTGAAGACATAACCATCTACCAATACTATCATCTACTCCAAAAGGAAAGAGTGTTAGAAGATTTTAGGAAAGTGCATGATGTGTTAATAGAGAGTGTGCATTTGAGATTGAAAAAGGCACCAATGCCAAGGCTATCCTTAGAAGCTCAAAAATTGATTTAGAACTATGGGAGCTATTTTATCTAGTTTCCTAAATTCACTTATTTATGAGTAGGCAGGTTTGAAGAAAAAAAAATGAATTTGCCTCACTACTCACTTGATTGTTTTATCCTAGCCAAAGTTTGTAGACAATTGTTTTCAGTGATTAAGGATAACTTGCCTCAAGAAAATTGGGAATCAATTTTCCTTATTAAACTTGACCCTTTAACCAATCATAGCATGATTAATGCCTCAATCATTGGAAGCAATTGTCTTGGTTTTAGTTTTTGATCCTATTAGGGAAGAAGGGATTTTGATAATAAAGGATTTGCTGCCCAAGTTCTTTGTTTAAAAGGCCAATCATCTATAGTTCCACATATAGAGGATTTGTGGTAAGATTGCAATAATGAAGAGGAAGTGTTAAAAAGAGACCATTCAAGATTAATGCTTCAACAAATCAATTCCCTCAAAATGAAATTTCAATTAGAAGGAGTGGTTGAAGATGGTTTAGATATTATTGAACTAGGTTGGGAAGAAGTGAATCAAAATAATTAGAAGTGGATTGGAATAAGGAAAAAGAAGATGATATAAATTTGAGAACTAGATCCATCCTTACTCACAAAAATAACTAGCTAAGGAGGAGAAGCATGAGGATTCTCAATGAGAAACAAGCTGGAAAATCCGTAAAAATAGTTTCTTTTTCTAAACCACTAACTTTTGATATTTTGGTTTCACCTCCTATTGTAGGTAGTTTATCGAATCCTAATAGGTAGAAAAGAACATCATATCCTACACAAAATATGTCCCCTAGAACTAGGTTTAGAACCAAATCTGAGGAACTCATGTAACAAGAGATTCAAAAAGAGAAAGTGATGGCTCAAGGATAGGGTCTAAGTAATGGACTTAGCTTTTCAAATAATCCTGATGGTGACATACAACTAATTGAAGACCCCAAGACAAACAAGCCCAAATTCATGACTCCAACTAGAGAATCTCCACTACTCCCATTATCCCATCCTGGTTATCCAATTCATTCAGTAAGAAAAGGAACCTAAAACTTGTGTCTACACCAATAAAGGACATTGTCACCAAATATGTAGCTTGCAATTCTAAGGTCAAAAAGTTAAAAAGTGATGCTCATCTGATAAAAGATCCATTGATTGGGAAAATAACAGTAGAAGTAGCCACATAAAAATAGAAGATTGAATCTAGGGGGATTGATACAAAAGGTCTTATGGTCACTTCTATGGAATTAGGAACTATTAATAGGGATATAGGTAATCACTTTTTCAAGTTCTCTGTATATCACATGTTGACATAATAAAAAAAGGACACTAAAGAAAAGAAGGAACTCAAGGAATTGGTGATTACCATGGCCATTGATATAGATTCCTTGATGAATTTGGGTGCTCTTCCAGTCATTCAAACTCCACAATCCTTTGATCCTAATTCCGTAGACAACCAACAACTAGTTAGACAAATGCAGAAAGGAAAATTGCTTTTAGACACGGTGCAAGACTAGATAGCCTCCTTAATTAAAGAAGGCAAAAAATTTAGTTTATATTTCACTACTACATGTGCTAAGGGAGAAACACTAATGAGTGAAATTCAAACCCTCATACCAAGATGGGAAGCTGATCGAAACCAATGTCAAGCTATCATGTTTCAGATTAATAAAGTTAGAAAATATGGTGTACTAAAATTTCTTGGTGAAAATCTTATGAAAACCATGGATCCTTGCATGCTATTTATTTTGGAAATTAATATGGGCTAGAAGGAATCTATCTATAGGGAAGCCATCAAGGAAATGCAATCAGTTGAAACTAAAATTATCGAGATGCATAAAACGCTCTTAAAGGATATGAATGTTGTAAATCCTACAAGAATCCCACAATTCAAAGATGGTAATATGGATTCTGAAGTGCTAACGAAAGGTTTCAATGATGCAATAATGAAGATCAAAGACAATGACACACCTACTGCTAGTAATTTCACTATGCTGGAAAACATTGAATCTATGTTGTACTTGAATATGAATCTCATGTCATGGAAAAGTCAAAAGATTAAAGAGTTCAAATGGCAAAAGAATGCCTACAAATCCAAGTTTTTAATTTTAAATAACCCATACTCCCATGCAATGTAGGAATTCATGAGCACCTTCAGGAGCTAGAAGCTGGTGAAGCAAACCATGGCTGATGAAGAAGAAACCGATGAAGAAGTTTAATTGGATAAGTTACTTTCCATTCATTTTTTTTTTGAAATTGTTTCAAAAATTGTCTTTTCTTATCATAATTATTTTAATCAAAAGGTTGGGCTTTGATGGATGCCTTTTTGGATATGTAAAAACTATAGATACTAGAGCATTTAACTAGTTAAGGGTTAGCAATTAGAAAGCTAGGATATACTTTGATAAAGTTAGTTTTTAAATTTGAACAATTTGAAATAGCAATAGAAAAATTGCATATATATATATATAAGCACTCTTTTGAAAGGCTATTTGCTTAAAAAGGTTTTTGAATTTTTTTTAATCTTCGACCATGCTTTAAAACTTTGTGTTTGAAGCAATTTAATGATTGTTAACTTATGAACATTGGTAATATGATGCATGTGATATATGTTGTTGTTTCTCCATGATTTATGTTCATTTAGTTTCTTGTGTGATTACTTTAAACTATAGTGGTATTTAGCTTTCAATCAAATTGTTGCTAGTGAAAAGAATATGAGCTTTTCATTTATTTTTGTAATCAAACATGTGGACTGTTACCTCAATACCTAAGAGTACATGAGAGTACCTTATGCACTTTTTGGTAAAAGTGTGCTTTTAACTTTTGTTAGTTTCCTTGAGTTTACTAATAAATTTTACAAAAGGAGTTGTACCTATCCCAACTATTGTGAACATTCCTTTTGTGTTTCCAAGTCTTGGGTATAGAGTAAATTATTGTGTAATTAGGAAAGACAATCTGTTCACTAACAAAACAATTTTGGATAGGTTTCTGAATCACCTTATGCTCTACTTGCTCTTGCTTGAATCTAAAATTATGAATAATGAGATTTTTTTTTATCATATACTCTTTAAAACCCTTACATTTAATGCTAAGTGCTTGCACAGTTGTAAACTTGGCATAAACCAATATTTAGAATTACTCGACATCTATTGGCATTTCCATCAATTAGAAAATACTATGAGCTTAGCATCAACTAGATAGTTTGGTAACTCGGCATCAACTAACATTCCACATGGCACACACGGGAAACATTTCATGCTCGACAACATGAAAAACTTTAATTTCCAATGACATCTTGCATCTTTTTTCATGCTAATGTTGTCTTTTTAGTGTTATTTTCTTTTGGAACTGATGTATGGTGTAACACTTGAATATCAGTCCCAAATACCTCTTGATCATCTAGTTTGATGAGGTGTGATCACCTAACCCATTGGGTGAAGTGATCTCTTCTCCATTTGATGTTCTACAAGCATATTTCTTTTTCTATATCTTGTTCATATCATCTCTAATGTATTCAACATCTACCTTTACTTTACCTTTAACAAATTCACAACTTGGTGTCTTTGAACTAGTTGGGAAATGCTTACTGATGTGACCAATCTTCAAACAACTAAAACATGTAGTTTGGCTAAACCACCTTTTATAGTTTCCTTTGAAGTTTTTCCTAATACAATTCTTAGGAATATGTCCATATTCTTGACAATACTGATAGTTATATCCTATATTATAATCCCAATTATAAAAGTTTACATAGCTTCTTACCTTTGCTCGCTTGTTTGATGACCACATGGATTTGGATCTGCATTCAAAGGCTCTATGTCCATACTTATGATAGTTGTAGCAATATCCTTCAAATATTTTTTTATGCATGGTCCTAATTCTATATTCATGTGCCTGATGACCTTGCTTTTTGCACTTATGACAATGAGTCATGTTTTTAGGCTTGACGTTCTAATTTGTATTATTGCTCCTACACACACTAGAAATATTTCCTTTCATACCTCAATTATACCAAGTAGGTTTGTAGATCTTACCTTTGATGTTCCTTTCTTCTTCAACTTTGGATGATTCTCCTTTTTCAATGCATGTGAAGCCCAATGCTGATGTATCATTGTTGGATCTAGGGGATCTCAAAAATTACTCAAAGTATTTGATGGCTTCATTTGGCTTGTTGAAACTTTTAGCAAATTATTTTTCTCTTTTAACGTCACTTTGTAATTGTTCATTCTACAACTTTAGTGTAGTTATCTCAATGTGCTTGACATTTAATTCATGGTGAGCATTCATCATTTGACTTAGAGTATCCAATTGCATGTTAGAAATCTTCGTTAACTCTATTGACTTCTCTTTTAGTCTATTCACCAAAATTCTTTCATCTTCTTCAATCATGGCCTTGTTTTCTATAGCTTTCTTCTTTTGTTCAGTTACCTCACATAGGATCATGGCTTGAGATTCTTGCTCTAGCTTGAGATTTCTAATTTCCTCAACTTGTACTCTATTCTTTTCCATTAGATCTGCAATTGCTACATCAAATTAATTGGAGTCACCTTTGGAAAATAGCTTGGTAGTGTCAATTTCTCTATATTGTGTGTCATTCTCTACAATAGCAATTTCTTTCCATCTCTTCAAGGATTTCTTTAATTCCTCTTTGATCTCATCCAGCTAATCTAGAATGAGTTGTATCTCAATTCCTTGATTCTCAATAATCTTTCCCAATTTGTAGAATTCAATTTCAAGGTCTTTTCTTGAAGCCTATAAAGCTTTTCCTTTTCAAACTTAGCTCTAATACTAATTGTTGAAATTACAAGTGGAAAGAGTAAACTTCTAGGGTAGTTGAATCATTAGTTTAACCTTGGACCCATAAAACTTTCACCATATATTCAACACATGAATTTAACAAGTAAGTTGAAATAGCATGTAAAGAATAAGCATCTAAAACATATAATCATGTAAGCATTCACACACATAACACCAGATATGATTACCCAAAAACCCTCCAAGTGAGAAGGTAAAACTAGGGTGGGGATGACACCCACCAATCTTCACTACTGCAACAATAAAGTGTACCCAATGAAGGTTATAATGATTTGACCATGAAACATGATCTACCCTATGAAAGGTCTACCTTGTTAAAGGCTTACAAAGACTATTAGGTCTTATCCTCTTAAAGGATTTAAACACCCTATTGAAAGTGTGCCTTGTTATAGAAATTTAACTCACAATTAAGTAAGCACCCTATTAAAGGATTTCATAAAACTTGTTAGGAATACTCTGCTTAAGAGACTTAACTAAAATCACCTGTTAAAATGTTTCAGCATAGATCTTTTGATTGACACTTGCTTGCCTTGTTGGGACTCAAAGTTGAAGCCCCAATTTTGAGTACCATTGAGAAAATTAAGCCCTATAAGCACTTTTTTGATGTATATGTACCTCGTTTTCCATTTGAAGCTTATGAGGAGTTTGATTTTTCTAACACCATGCATTCAGTGTGCCTACTTGTTCCATAAAGTTAAATTTCCATTCTAAGCCATTCCATGAAGTCCCATTTTGAGCAATTTCCAATTTTGCATTTTCACATAAGTGTCAAACAACAACAGGAGACCTTGTTTGCAATTGAATATCTTGCACCTAGTAATGTTTCATGAATTTCTACTTTGGAAGTCTTTAGTGTCCATATAAAAGAACCTATGTTATATATTTTAAGTCATTTTGAATCTGTTTGACTAGGTTTTGAATCCCTCAAAGTTGGTTGCTTATTGATGTCATGCTGATGTGAATTATTCTAAATTCTGGGAAGCCCTGTTTGACTTGTTATAACTTTGATCTAGTGGACCAAAATGAGAAAATTCCTTTTTTCTTTCATTTTAGAGGTCAAAGACATATTATTTTTCTATTTTGAGCTTATGACGAATCCATTTGATCATTTTTTGAATGTGATTCCAAATGTAACTCGTAACTTTTTACTAGTGAAAAGAAGTGCAGATTTGTCAGAACCCTTGTTCATGATGTCATAACTTTGATCCTATGATTGGTAAGATCAAACAAGTTGTACCATTATTTTTTACTCTAAAAATAATTTAAGTGTGTCAATTTTCAAATTTTGATGAATCCGTCTACACACTTTCCCAGGACAATTCCATTTGCAAAAAATACTTTTCTGTCAGTGCTTTGAATTTGCAAAATTTGAGTAACCCACTTTGACTACTCACCAAATTCATCCTATTATTTTTCATGATCCCAAATACCAAATTCATATTTTCCTTATGACAATGAACCAATGCCCCAGTTTTTATCTCCCCAAGTGTCAATTTGCCTAGTTTTCAAAGCTGATTCCAAATGCGATTTATTATTTTCTGACATGTTTTCATGTAGGTAATTTTGAGAAGGTAACTTTAATAGTGAATATCTTTTGAATGGGAATTCATCATGAGACAAACATTTGATAGGATAAGAGGTTGTAGAGTAAAGAATCAATTTGTATGATTTCAGAACCTGATCAGGTGTGTGTGTCATTTTTTAAAGCTAGTTAAAGGACCTCCTAGCACAAAGTCGACAAGTTGTAATAAAGTGATAAAATGAGTTTTTAATGACAGTTTAGTGCTCAAATTTGTTTCAAATCAGTGGTAAAGGATTAGTGGATCAGTTTGAGACTTCAATCATTTGAAAATTTTTTTTTTTTAAGCTAGACCCTCTTTGGGGCCTGACTAAATGTTATCAGATGGATAAGGTATTGTGAAAAGTGAAGATGTTAAAGGAAAGTTATAATAGCTTTCATAAATATATAATTATATGAATGCATATAATTATCACACACTCTCATTCATGAGACCATCTCCAAGACTAAGAAGAGGAACTTTATCCAATATGCATTACAAAGATCAACCAAAAATATCAGGCAGTCACCTTTATTGTGATATCTACTTTATTTTTTTTGGGAAAAAGCTGAAATCCATAGGAGGATGCCTACAACTCTACATACATTGAAGATATGGTAGACATACAAGGTTGGCATTATTTATTCTATTATAGAAGCATTGAGAGTTTTTGTAAGAATTTATCATGATATTTCCTCTTTTCCTAAAGTATTTGCAACATTTGTACGTCTATTACATGAAGTGGCTAAAGAGAATAATATGCCAAAGACTCTTCAGACATTAATTACTAGCATTGCTTGTCTAATAAGTCAAAAAATTGACAAGCATTAGCTGCTATGACTTCCTTAGCAAAATGGCAAATTTGAATAGATTACATGATAGAAATGAAACACTATACTATAAGGTTCTTATAAATCACATTGAAGAGTTTGCTCTTATAATCTATATTCCAATAGCTGGCTTGGTTTGTCAGAACTACAATGGTTTGTTCTAGCATCCTCATGGAATGTATTTCCCTACAAAGGATAAAGGTGAGCCACGAGGAATAATCAATGTCATAGGACTAAGCATAAAAATGCATACATTTGAGGAAATCACAACATCAAGGAAAAGGCATAATGATTCATCAAAATGCTCCAACGTAGGAGGCAAGGGATTAAGGAATCCACAGGAAATTCAAGCGCAAGGAGGCAACTATAAGACTACAAATTATATTTGGAGAAGTATCCAATGACATAAGAAAAGTGGCAAGTGAGATTTATGAGCAAAAGGAAAACTTGTGAATGAATTAGTAGGCACCCACGTGAAATACAAAATCTGCCCATGCATGAAATGAATTTGAAAACCATCAGCAAACACCAAGCAAGGAAGGTAGTGAACGCTGAAAGGAAAGGAGAATACATGGAATAGGTGAGACTTGGAAGCCAATTGAAAGGGATCCATGTTGAAAGAAGGTAGAACACACATGAAGGAGGACCAACTTGAACATTGGGAGGGACATGCGAGATCCAATGGCTCATGAGCAAGGAAATAGAAGGGGACATTGAAGACTGTGTAACCAAAAATATGATTGAGGAGGAGGACAAGGAAATTTCCTATCTTCTAGATGACAATAGAAACCTCAGAAAATCACTACTACTAAAACAATAGGTGGAGAAGGATAGGATTAGAGCTTCAAAAAAGAAAGATATATCCATATCCCTTGCTGCTGGAGTAGAGCAACAAATTTTGCTCTTAGCCAGGAAACAAGCATAGCATAAGGAAGGGCTTGTATGGTGTCAATGCCATATTCAAGATTTTCAAGAGGAAATCAATGAGTTTAAACATGAGAACCAGCTCCACATAAAATAGGAAATAGCTATCAAAGATGAGTTTTGAAACATGGAGAGAAAGTTGCTGCATGAAGAGAGGAAAATAGTAAAAACCAAATATCCCACATTTACAAAGTGGGGGAGTTTTATTGTGTTTAAATAATAAACCACACAAAAGGTTAAATGTCTTTAAGACATGGCATCTTTTGAAAGCTTGAAGCTTGTTGTGGACCCCCAGACAGCTGCATTTGACTTCAAACAAATTTTGACTAAACATGCCAACCAAGATGTTAATGTCAACATGATGTGGTGGCCAGTGGATAAATGTTGAACTGACAAGTGGTGAGGATCAATCAGCATGGGCTAGAATACTATGTGCTAATATGGCATGGGGGACATGTGTCATGTAGGTGCATTCCAACATGTGCCTATGGGCCCACCTAGAGATGAATGGTAGACTCCAATAGAGCAATGATGTAAATAGTGACATGGAACTTGGCAATGAATTGCAAACTGACAAGTGGTAGTGACAAGGTCAATAGAAGCTCAAATAGATGGAGGTGTCAGATAGCACCATGTAGCAAAATGGATGGCTGGTGCATTCTCACCATATGGAGTTGCACAGAGGATAAGCAAAACAAGCAAGCATTGAGTTGCCACGAGGAAGTGGGCCTAGCTTGCGGTGACATGGTAGATGCAGATTTTGGATGAATAATAGGGTTCCACATGGTGATGATGTGGCAGGTGATGTGACATTGTAGATGATGCAGTGGTCTAAGAGCCAATCAGGTGCTGCCACTTGGCAGCCTAGTCAAACTAGGTTTGACCTGAGTTTAAAGGATAGGGAAAAATCTAAAAATAATAAAAAATTATTTTCTCAATAAAATGTATGTGCATAAAAGTTTTTAAATTGAAATTGACATATCCTAAAGTTGAAACTTTAGGAAATTTTAAATTTTTGAAAATTCAAGATGTAGACTAGAGTTCCAAGTTGCAACTATTCTAGTTGAGGCCCTTTACTCTATAGGGGCCAAAATCACCATAGAATGTTAGTGCAAGGGGCCACCCCTTGCACCAAAAAGTATAATTCCCACCCTGCATTTGTAGTCAATAAGAGGTCCCCAACAAGTAGCAGGATAGAGTCAAATTGAACCTTGCAACAAGAAAGTGAGGCTTGCATCTGCACCAACAACTATATGGTAGGAGGGGGAATTTAGGGAGCTCCCCTACTATTCTAAGGGGAGCGCATCAGCCAATCTTAAAAAAACCCCTACTATTCTAAGAGGTTGGGCCTCCATCCTTCTTATAAACTATAGGCCCACCCTTCACTATAGGAAGGAACATGGGATTCTCCATCTGTCCATCCTTCCCACAATTCAATCTAAAAGCAAAGGGTTGGATAGCCTAGGAGTTCAATCTAGAGGGAAAGTAATGATCTCCCTCTACATGCACCACACCCTAGAGAGTAATACTGGTATCCACCTACACCCTCACTTGATGGACCAGAGGATAGATGCGAGTAGCAAAAGAGACTCTATGAGTGTCCAGGGACAATGATATAACAAGCAACCCTTACACTATAAATTCAAGCCCCCACTATTTGTAGATGCCTATTATTTTCTAGAGGCCCCTACCCTACAATTCTATGGCCTATGGGTATGCACAATCCAACTTCCTATGCATGCATCCTCACCCCTAAAGCTCTACTCAACCAATGTTGAACTATCTATCCAAGTTAGTTCCTCGCTTCTACACGAGAAAAATTTCTTACCCAATAGAATAATAGGTGGACCAGTAGCTATTATGGTTCTTCCTTGGCCTTCCCTAACTTCCTATCTATAGTGACCCTAACTTCCAACCGAGGGTTCAAGCACTCCATAGAATAATCTACCCACCCATTTCCCTACCCTAGAAAAAGAATGGCCATGGGCCCCCACAACTATGGGCAGAATAATCTATTTGCGGCCCATCACATGCCATTATTGATAGGGAACAATAGGCCATTCCATTATTTTGATAAGGATGTGGATAGGGATAGGTAGAGGTTGGTTCTTGGCTACCTTTCAATCTTCACAAACTAATCCATACATAATACCACTCCCCACCCCCTGTGGGGGCCACCCCTACTATTAGAATTAGGGGGCCCCTCATCTTTTGATCATCTACCAAAGCTATAGATAGTAGGGGGTAGGGCCCCTACTATCTATAGTTGGGGCATGTTACATATGGAATGTGATCTCATTTATTCTAACTCCCTTCTTCAAATTGGGGGGGTTCCTCACCTTCATAAATTCAAATAAGTAATTACCTCACCTTCACTCCATTCAGGTGAGTGCCTCCTAAAAAAGAATGGGCTAGCAGGCCCAAAAATTTTCCAATAGTACGTAGGGACCCTTGAATGAAGTAACTATTGCCTTATCAAAATAGTTCCCCCTACACAAATCCATTCTAGATATAGGAATAATGCGGCACATTTGCAAGCAGTAGGCAGTAGCAATTTTGCAACACCATTATTCCTAAATTAGGCTTATTAGCACTTTGACCATATCACGTCTAGATGTTGCATGTAGCTTGTTACACGGGGTAGAAGCTGATTGAAATGACGTGCACCACTTCTTTCAACACATTATTGAATGATATAGGAAGTTCAAACTCCATTATTTGGATTGGGTATTCCCCACAAAACAACACCCCATTCCTTAGGATTCTTAGTAGGGGTTGAGGAAGTTGAGAGGGGGGACAAATAAAACAAACAGTCCGCCCCCCCCCCCCCCACCGTGGCTTTCTTTTGAGACATAGGCCCCTACTAATTGATTAGGGAGGGAAGTCCCTTCCTTCATAATGGCCAAACCCTAACCCACCCCAACTCAAATCAACCTCCCTTGCATAATTTTTTTTATTAGTGAGCCAACACAACCAAATTTGGGGGGCCATTCCTATTTATTATTAGCAGGGACTTCTAGTGTGATTGGAAAAGAGCTCGAGAGTCCATTGCCTTTTTCTATCACTACCCCATTCTTTCTTGTCTTTTTTCCATCCATTCCTTAACACAAGAATAGATATCAACCCCCATTCTTTATTCACAAGCTCTTGCTGAGAATGGTTGGTGGGGGCCTAAGGGACAAGAACCCTAGGCAAGGACAAAGGACAAGGGACCCCATTCCTTTTGATTCTTAGTAGGCATTGAGGGAGTTCCTTATGTATTTCTTTATTAGAGGAGGGACCCCATTCCTTCTAATTCTTAACAGTCTAAAATTCTAGAGTACATTTATTTGCCTACCCTCCCATCAACAAGGAACAAGGCCCAGTGCCTAAAACTTTATGGGTTGGATGTTTATATGGGCATGTGGAGAGTTCTTCTTTTATGGTTTTTTTTCTTTCTTAGCTTAACCCCAGTCGGTGGTAATACCCATCATTCATATATAATGAATCACTTGAGAGGATACAAGCCACTAGGTATAATCCCATCTAAAGTGCAACCCCCTCATTCTATTTCTTGTTGTAGTGCCCATCCCTTCCAGAATAAAACACATGGTATTATTGTAGTTGGGGGCTCATTCCTTCTAATTCTTAGCAGTCATTAAGGGAGGTACTATTCCACCATTTCTATAGGAAGGGGACAAACAAGGGACCCCAGGGGCAAGGACCCCACCTAGTTCCTTAGGATGTTTCTTTGGGAATGATTATAGGTATAAATAGTATGAGTTTTGTTTCTTGAAAGAGGAAGTGAAGGGCCATTCATTTGGATCGATTGATTGAATGATTATAGATAGTTGATTTTGATTGATTGAAATATCAATCATTGATCAATATCTCCTTTCTATCAATATGTAATAGAATAGAATATTTTTTATTGATATAGGGTGGGGGGGGGGGGGGGGGGGGGGCTATTTTATATTCTTCCCCTACAATTTTATAGGACCCCCTACCCCCTACAATGGAAATAGGCCCCATACCCACTAAAATATAGAGTGAGGGAATTTGGGGAGCGAAGCAAAGAATAATCAAGGCCCTTAGCCCTTAGCCCTTAAAAATCTAGGGTAGGATAGGCATAGGCAATAAAATAATAGGCCTTTAAAATAGTGTGTGTTGGGGGGGGGGTGTAGGGGTTGTCAAATTAGTTGCCCCTTGCTCGATGTATGTAAATAATGAGTAATGAACTGCTCTAATCTCTATTCGGTAACAACAGAAGCCCTACCCTTGCTTGCATACCCATGTAGGCTGGGAAGGGGAGTTCCTAGTTCTCACTTGCCAATCAATCCAATCGGGTCTTGGATGGACTTGAGTCAGGTGCCTAAAATTTTATGGGGTTTGCTAAAGGCTCAACACACCCCCTAAATGATTATAGCTTACCTTAACTACCTATATAATAGTACGGTGAATAGTTATAGCTTACCTTAACTATCTATATAATAGTATTTTATATGAGATGGGTTAGGTAGCTAGACCAAATGAAAGCAATTAGTTACAATAGCTAGATTAGAACCAATCCTCTCTCTCTATTGTTGTCAAGTAATCAGTTGAACTATTATAGTTGTATGGGGCCAATCAATTCTATGGCCTTTCGAATGAAAGCTACTAAACTGTCTACTTTCATGGAATAATATGAAAGGGGGCCCAACAATAATCTGCCTATAGCCCATAAAATTATAGGGTAGGGGCCCATAAAATTATAGGATCTACCCTTACCTTAGAATAGTAGGGTATGAGGGGGGCCATAAAATTATAGGGTAGGGGCACTGTTCAACATACCCCTACTATTTTAAGGTAAGGTAGTGACAAGTCCAGACCGTACAAGGCCCCTAGTATTCTAAGGTGTATCCCTTGGTTCCCCCTATAATTCTATGGGCCATCATCTCAGTTTCTCTGAAGCGTACCTCTACATGCATGCACCAGTAGTGCTAGTAGTGCACCTTCTAGTTAGAGAGCCAACATAGATAGATATGGGCCAACACCCCTTCCAATACCACCAGGTATAGATCTAGAGCCACCAATAGTTTAGGTTGTTTTCCTTGTCGAAGGCCTTGTAGTTTCTTTAGGGCCAGCTTAAGAATCCTCAACTATTTCTATGGTTTAGGCTACACCTATAGTTTGCGCTATTGTTAGGTAGCAAGGGTGTGTTTGTTCATCTGCTAGGCTGTTCCCACTCTGTCGGATAAGAAAATAGCCTAGCAAGGGGTATTTTTTCAAATTGACTTTTAGGAGGTTTCTGAGAGGCAAATATAGCGATATTATATATCGCCAGAATCGGGAGAAGTTGAAATTTCCGATTATGAGGTTAGTTTGAGCATATGAATTCACTAATTCGAGTTATATCCAAAAATGTAAAATTTGGGGCCTTCTCAGTGAAATGAGCTAAAATTGAAAATGCAGTGATAGGCATGGCAAAAACACATGGTAAATGCTTTGTTGGGTTAATTTTGAGAATATTATGCCTTTTTGGTATAATTTGGCTCCATTTTTTAGTGATGATCAAGGATTTGATTTACTAGTTGTAAAGAGAGATTAGAGAGATTCATTTCACTTCTTGAGGAGGTTTTTCAAAATGGACAAATGTTAGATGCAAAATAGATCTGGGAATTCCTTCCTCTATATCATTTTCTCTCTTTCTCATTAGGTTGGTTCCAATTTTTGGAGAAAAAAAGACTCATTGCTATGATATCATGTGTGTTCCAATCTAGAGTTTACCTAGATTTTTGAAACCAAGGTTCAAGTCTTGATGTGTTCCCATTACTATGACACCACATTCATCAGCATAATTCTCTTGTATGAACAATAGTAGTGAAGATAACATAGAAAGTTCAGATCTATTAGGTATTTTTATGTTTTGATTTCATGCATTTGAATGCATTGTTTCAAAGAAATGAATATGAATGAGCCACAATTTATTTAGTGTCATTCTGATTCTCATCTCCTATCTTAGTAATCTATAGTCTTATGTGGTCTAGGAACAAAGAGCTAAGATCCATTTGCATCCCTTTAAGGTTGTATGTCAGATATGTTTTTCTGTTGGAACAAAGGGACAAGTAAATGGTTAATGTGTTTGACAAGGTTGTTGGTTATTTGAGAAGGATATTTCATGAGAATGAGGTCATAATTAACACTGATGTCTGATTCACAAAGTGATAGGATAGATCTGATGTCTTGGTGTATGAAATATATCATTGATATCACATATGCATGCATTAGATTCATGGAATTGCCCAATAGATAAGACACTAATTAACTACAAGATAAATTTGTTCTTACTATTTCATTTTTGGGGTTTTGTTGAATTCAACATTATTAATCAAATGATTTTCCCTTTCATGTTGGAGAGCTACAATAGAATGTCGTCACTTAGCTTATGAATTGCATTTTTGTACATTTAGCTACTATAGGTTTATGTTATTACATGATTTAACAGGAGAATTAAGGGTTAAATCTACTTGATATATTCAAGAATATGTTTTTGCACGGATACCATATAATTGAATCTAAGGTCCATCCGCCAAGATTTTGCAAAGCCTAAAGTAGAAAAAGGGTCTAGCCTTATAGTTGGCCTAGTGTCTAAAAAGATATGTTAAGGATGGGAGTTAGCTACCCCTAGATGTGTCTCACTCTCATCAGGGTAATTTGAAATCATAACATTTCAAAACACCAAAAAAATGGTAACTCTACTGGGGAATTGTGTTGAGATTCATGATAGACAAACCTTGAGAATTTAAAGGGATTTAGCACAATAGAAGAAACGACATGGAGAAAGTTTTTATACAGTAGTATGTTGATGTGTTTAGTCCATTTCCTTGCTACATTTTCATGTTCCCTAGTAAGATTTATTCTCTTACAATAGTATTTCTTAAATTGGATGCAAATTGTGTTGATAAATGAGTATGCTTTCAATTAGTTCAATTTGGTGTGAGTTGCTTTTGTAATTTCAGAGTCAGGAAAGTTATGTTTCAGCTTTATGTAGAGGTTTTAGATTAAAGATAAATCTAAAGAGGTGTCTTCTATCTACTATTGTTTCAAGTTAGTTTGTAGTATCTTCAAGACTAATGCAATTCATGTCTCACTTATTGTGAGTGGTGACTAAAAGTTAATGTAGAGGTTTTAGATTCAAGATAAATCTGAAGAGGTGTCTTCTATCTACTATTTTTTCAAGTTAGTTTGTGGTATCTTTAAGACTAATGCAATTCATGTCTTGCTTATTGTGAGTGGTGACTCAAAGTTAATCTGTGTATCGATGTAGTTCTATACATGAATTGTGATTAGTTGTTGTAGGAGAAGAGTAGATTCGAAGAGGTTGAAACATTCAAATGGTTGGTAAGATTTGTGATGTGCTGGTTCAAATAGTTCAGTAAAGAATTGATGAGATTTTGGGTCTGCTATTGTAAATAGTGGATAGAGAACCTTCATCCGTCCAGATCTTGAGGTAGTTTTATTTCCATGTATTATCTTTTCATGAAAAATAGATTGTTAAAATGTGGTGCTCTCCATCAAGTGAGTTTTATCACTAAGAGGAGGAGAATAGTTTGACAAGTTTCATACACTTCATTGGATTGAGTTTTAACTTGTTGTATTAAGTTTGTGAAGTGTATTTGAAGAGAGTTATTTGGTAGAAGGTTGTATAGATCCACTGTAAATTGTGAATCTAAGATTTATTATGGGTGAATGAGTTTCAAATCTTTGAAAAATGTCAAGTTTCCTTTCATCTAGTATGTAGCCTACCAGTGAAATTTCTAGATCTATTTCTACCAAGTGGTATATGCATTAAATTTCAATGGAATTCATGTTTCCCAAATGTGATTCCTAATAATGTTAGAAATAAATTTCCTAAGTTTAGTGGGAACCATCATGTTTCAACTAGCCATCATGTTGAGTTATTTAATAATTTGATTGGTGATTTTGAAATTGCTCATGAAGACGTGCATATGAAGTTGTTTGTTCAGACTTTAGAAGGCGATGCTAGGGATTTTTTTTCCTTTCTGCTAGCATGCTCAATTTCATCTTGGAATGAATTACTTTCAGCCTTCATGAAGCAGTTCAAGGAAAGAATAAGCATCTCTAATTATTTTGATAAGTTCTTGAAAATTCAAACTAGGAATGATGAACTAGTTCCTAAATTTAATATCAAATTTGCAAAGGTTTTAAATGAGATTCCTAAAATTTATAAGTCAGATGATCAAGTGTGTCTAGTTGTTTATCGTGATGCATTTAATAAAAAGATGAGTTACCTATTACGAGACAAAGAGCCTAAGACTTTGCATTAGGCATTCATGATAGTAGCAGAGATTGAAAACAACATAAAATAGGGATTAACGTAGAGTCACTTCTCTAGGAATGTTTGATGGCAAGATGAGATGCAAGGGAAAAATCAATGTCAAAAGGAGTGTTTAATTTTAGATTAGAAAATAGTTACCCCTATTGTTGTAGATAATCTTATTGAAGTTTTAGAATCAAAAGCATGTGATGTTGAAGTTGAAGTCTCTTTTTCTCAAAGGAGAGATGATCTTGTTCTTGTTGAAGAGAGTACATATGTTTGTAGTACTTCAATAGTAGAAGTTAAGGTTGATTCACTTGATAAGTTATGTGTAGAAGATTTAAATTCAGTTGGCACTTCTCCAATTGATGATTTTCTTTGTGTTGAGAATTTAATTAATTATGAAGTTACAAGGCATTCATCTCAGTTTTATATTGATAAAGAAGCTAAAAATTGTGTTTCAAGTGATGTGAAGAATGTTGTTGATATAGTATATAATCAAGAGACATCATATGAAACAAATGATGAGAGTTGTTGCTTGAGTCAAGAAGAGGATAGTGATAGTATATATTCATCTTCATTTGAATCAAATGCAAATTGGGAAGAAGAAAGCAATGACGAAAGTTTTCACTCTTATGCTAGTAGAGGTATGAATTGTTTTCTTAAATCTAAAAGTGAAGTTCCATTCCAGAGTCATACAAGTCAGCTTGATGTTGAAAGTGGTGAAAAGGAGTTGTCTACACAATATGAAGACAAAGAGATTATCTATAAAGATGGATTATCTAATTGTGTAGATGAATGTCTTGAGGATGTGTGCAATGATAATCAGCATACAAATGATTCTAAGGTTAATGCATTAGCACCTAATGATGATTGGTTTGCAAGACATTTGAATCACCTTGACGAAGACAATGAAAGTAACTCTGATCTATGTTCTACATGCTTTGTTGATGGAGTTAATGGTGTGTCTTCAAATAATGATTCTAATTTTTCTTCTTCACATGATGAAACTGTTCATGGTAGTGATGTAAGAAATGGTTTTAAAGTGTATACTAATTCTTTATCCTATGAAGATCCTAATCATGGTCAACCCATTTTTTGTCAAGATATTCAGAGAGGATCATTACATGGAGTTATCAATCCTTTGTTTGAAGAGCATATGAAAGTTTCAGATTTAGTCGAGGATGATTTTAATAATGATACATTATCCTACTACTACAAGAGATTAGATTTATTTCTTCTAGATGTGATAGTGATTATGATGATGATGTTGCATCTCATAATATGGATAACAAGGTGTTTGACAAAGTTGTTGTTGAAAATCAGCATGCACCTTGTAATGATTTTTATGATGAATACTCTAATATGATGATTGATCTATTTGTTGATTTTAAAGAACCATTTGAAGATCCCAGATTAGTTTCAAATTCTAACATTGATGAGATTTGTGAGTACAAATCTGATTTCTCATGTGAATACTCTCCGGTTATGCATAAGGATACACAATTTCAAGGTATGTGTGATCCCTTTCCCCATGTTGAGTATGAAGTTTTCATATTCAAGAATGATAGCATGCAATTTTCATTTGATGAAGAGAATTTTCAGTTTGATATTGATAGTTGTGAGCATGCTGATTAGAACTTTCGTAATGAGCAAGTGGTTGAAAGTGAAGCTAGTTCTTATATGCATTATGAAAGTAAAGGTGTAGATTTAGTTTTTCCAAGTGAGTTGATTAACGATGCTAATTTGATTGGTGAGACTGAAATGAATAATGTTTCTAGTTTACCTCATGCACATTTAGATGAAAATTAGGTATTTGATAGAGATAAAAAAAATTGTTGAAGTTTTGTGGCCTGGGGCCATCGTTTGTACATAAGTAGGTGGTAGTTTCTTTGCTTTCAATAAAGCTGTTCAAATTTTTTTTTGAGAATGGTCTACTTATTTTAGAGATTTGAATCCTTTCCATACCCACAAGGGGCATGCATCCTCAGACAAAGCCACTGTTCAGACTCAAAATTGAAGCCTCAAATTTGAGAACCATTGAGAAAATTAAAGCCCTATAAGTGCTTTTTCGATGCATATGTACCTCGATGTCTATTTGAAGCTTATGAGGTGTTTAATGTTTCTAAAACCATGCATTCAGTGTGCCTACTTATTCCATGAATTTAAATTTCCATTTTGAGCCATTTTGTGAAGTCCCATTTTGAGCAATTTCTAATTCTGCATTTTCACTTTAAGTGTCAAACAATGATAGGAGGCCTTGTTTGCAATCAAATATTTTGGACCTAGTAATGTTTCATGACTCACCACTTTGGGAATATTTAGTGTCCATACCAAAGAACCTATGTTTTAGATTTCAAGTTGTTTTGAATCCATTTAACTAGATTTTGAATCCCTCAAAGTTGATTGTTTATTGATGTCATGCTGATGTGAATTATTCTAAATTTTGGGAAGCCCTGTTTGACTTGTTATAACTTTGACCCAATTGACTAAAATGAGAAAATTCCTTTTGTGTTGCATTTTAGAGGTCAAAGACATGCTATTTTTCAATTTTGAGCTTATGAAAAATCCGTTTGATCAGTTTTTGAATGTGATTCCAAATGCAACTTGTAACTTTTTACTGGTGTCAAGAAGTGAAAATTTGTCAAAACTCCTGTTTGTGATGTCATAACCTTGATCCCATGATTGGTAAGATTGAAAAAATTATACCACTATGTTTTAATCTAAAAATACTTTAAGTGTGCCAATTTTCAAATCTTGATGAATTTGTCTGCACACTTTCCTAGGTCAATTTCATTTGCAAAAAACATTTTTTTGTTAGTGCTTTCAATCTACAAAATATGAGTAACCCACTTTGACTACATACCAAATGCATCTTGTTATTCATCTTGAACCCAAATCCTAGATTCATATTTTTCTCATTAAATGAACCAATGCCCCAATTTTTGTCTCCCCAAGTGTCAGTTTGCCCAGTTTTCAAAGTCAATTCCAAACGTGATTTATTGTTTTCTAACATGTTTTCACGTAGGCAATTCTGAGAAGGTAACTTTGATAGTGAATATCTTTTGACTGGGAATTTTTCATGAGACAAGATTTGATAGGGTAAGATATTGTAGAGAAAAGAATTAATTTGTATGGTTTCAAAACCTGGTCAGGTGTGTGTGTTAGTTTTTAAAGCCAGTCAAAGGACCTCCTAGCACAAAGTCAACAAGTTGTAATAAAGTGATAAATTGAGCTTTTAGTGATAGTCCAATGGTCGAATTTGTTTCAAATTAGTGCCAAAGGACCAATGGATTGGTTTGAGACATCAATCATTTGAAAATGAATTTTTTTTTAGCCAAACCCACTTTGGGGCCTGAGTAAATGTTATCAGATCGATAAGGTATTGTGAAAATTGAAGATTTTTAAGGAAAGGTATAATGGCTTTCATAAATATATAATTATATGAATGCATATAATTATCACACACTCTCATTCATGAGACCATTGCCAAGACTAAGAAGAGGAATTTGATCCAATATACATTACAAAGATCAACCAAAAGTATTAGGCAATCACCTTTATTGTGATATCTACTTTGTTTTATTTGGGACAAAGCTGAAATCTACAAGAGGATGCCTAGAGCTCCACATACATTGAAGATATGGCAAACATATAGGGTTGGCATTATTTATTCTATTATAGAAGCATTGAGAGTTTTTGTAAGCAGTTATCATGATATTGCCTCTTTTCTTGAAGTTTTTGCAACATTTGTACCTCTATTACATGAAGTGGCTAAAGATAATAATATGCCAAAGACTCTCCAAATATTAATTACTAGCATACCTCATCTAATTATTGCCTTAGCAAAATTGAAAATTTGAATATATTACATGATAGAAATGAAACACTATACTATAAGGTTCTTATAGATCACATTAAAGAGTTCACTCTTATAATCTATACTCCAATAGTTGGCTTGGTTTGTCAAAACTATAGTGGTTTTTCCCGCTGTCCTCATGGAATGTATTTTCCTGCAAAGGATAAAGGGGAGACATGAGGAACAATCAAAACCATAGGACTAAACATAAAAACACATATATTTGAGGAAAACACAACATCAAGGAAAAGGCATAATGATTCATCAAAATGCTCCAACATAGGAGGAAGGGAATCAAGGAATCCACAGGCAATTCAAGCATAAGGAGGCAATTGTAGGACCACAAATTATATTTGGAGAAATAGCCAATTACATAAGCAAAGTGCTAGGTGAGATTTATGAGCAAAAGGAAAAATTGCAAATGAATTAGTAGGCACCCATGTGAAATACAAAAGCCGCCCATGCATGAAATGAATTTGAAGACCATCATCAAGTGATAAGCAAGGAAGGAAGTGAAGATTAAAAGGAAAGGAGAATACATGGAATAGGGGAGACTTGGAAGCCGATTGTAAGGGATCCACACTAAAAGAAGAAGCAAGAACACTCATGAAGGAGGACCAAATTAAACATTAGGAGGGACACACGAGATCCAACTACTCATGAGCAAGGCTGCAAAAGGGGACATTGAAGACTATGTAACCAAAAATTTGATTTAGGAGAAGGAAAATGAAATTTCTCGTCTTTTGGATGACAATAGAAGGCTCAAAAAATTGCTACTGCTAAAAAATAGGTGGAGAAGGATAGGATTAGAGCTTTAAAAAAGAAAGATATATCCATAACCCTTGTTGCTAGAGTAGAGAAACAATTTTTTCTCTTAGCCAAGCAACAAGCACATCATGAGGAAGGGCTTGTACAGTGTCAATTCCATATTCAAGCTTTTCAAGAGGAAATCAATGAGTTTAAACATGAGAACCAACTTCACATTAAACAAGAAATAGCTATCAAAGATGAGTTTTGAAACATGGAGAGAAAACCGCTGCATGAAGAGAGGAAAATAGTAAAAATCAAATATCCCACATTCACAATGTGGGGGAGTTTTATTGTGTTTAAATAATAAACCACACAAAAGGTTAAATATCTTTAAGACATGGTGTCTTTTGGGAGCTTGAAGCCTTTGGTGGACCCCACACTAGCAGGATTCAACTTCAAACAAATTTTGACTGAACATGCTAACCAAGATGCTAACATTAGTATGACTTGGCAACCGATGGATGAATCATGAACCAACAAGTGCTGAGGATCTTCTAGCATGGGTGTGGAATACTATGTGTTGATGTGGCATGAGGGACACATGTCACGTAGGCACATTCCTGCATACATAGTCAACACCCTACTGACTGTAATGCAAGGAAGTGCCTAGCCGACACATCTCAGCAAGCTCACCCAGAGATGAATGGCATATTCTAGTGGAGCAATGATGTGGACAGTGACATGGAACTTGGTAGTGAACCATGGACTAATAAGTGGCAATGACGAGATCAATAGAAGCTAAAATAAATAGAGGCATTAGATTGTGCCATGTGGCGAAAAGGACTGCTGGCACATTCTTAAAATATGGAGTTGCATGAAGGATAAGAAAAATGAGCAAGCATCATTTGTGGTGACATGCCAGATGTATATTTTGGACCAATAATAGGGTACCATGTGGTGATGATGTGGCAGGTGATGTGACATGGTAGATGATGCAGCAATCTAAGAGCCAATTAGGTGCTGCCACATGGTAGTTCGGTGTAAGTTTGAAGTATAGGGAAAATTTTGAAAATGATAAAAAAAATTTTTTTTACTATTTTCTCAATAAAATCTATGTGCATACAAGTTTTTAAATTGAAATTGACATATCCTAAAGTTGAAACTTTAGGAAATTTTAAATTTTTGAAAATTCAAGTTGCAGACCAAAGCGTTGAGCAGGGGTATTTTTTCAAATCGACTTTTAGGGGGTTTTCAAGAGGCAAATATAGTGATATTATATATTGCTAGAATTGGGAGAATATGAACTTTTCAGTTATGAGGTTATTTTTTGCACAGGAATTCACTAATTCGAGTTATAGCCAGAAATGTAAAATTTGGGGTCTTCTTAGTGAAATGAGCTAAAATTGAAAATGCAGTGATAGGCATGGTAAAAACACATGGTAAAATATTTTTTGGGTTAATTATAAGAATATTATGCCTTTTTGGTATAATTTGGCTCCATTTTTTAGTGATGATCAAGGATTTGATTTACCAATTATAGAGAGAGATTAAAGAGATTCTTTTCACTTCTTTAGGGGGATTTTCAAAATGGACACATGTTAGATGCAGAATAGATTTGGGAATTCCTTCCTCTATATCATTCTCTCTGTTTCTCATTAGGTTGGTTCCAGTTTTTGGAGAAAATAGGACTCATTGTTGTGATACCATGTGTGTTCCAATCTGGAGTTTACTCAGATCTATGAAACCAGGGTTCTAGTCTTCATTTGTTCCCATTACTATGACACCACATTCTGTAGCATAATTCTCTTGTATGAATAGAAGTAGTGAAGATAACATAGAAAGTTCAAATCTATTAGGTGTTTTTATGTTTTCATTTCATGCATCTGAATTTATTGTTTTAAAGAAATGAACACTGACCTAGAATTTATTTAGTTTCATTTTGATTCTCATCTCCTATCTCAGTGATCTATAGTCTTATGTGGTCTAGGAACAAAGAGCTAAGATCCATTTGCATCCCTTTAAGGTTGTATGTTAGATATGTTTTGCTATTGGGACAAAGGGCCAAGTAAATTCTTAATGAGTTTGACAGGGTTTTTGGTTATTTGAGAAGGATATTTCATGAGAATGAGGTCATAATGAACACTGATGCCTAATTCACAAAGTGATTGGATAGATCTAATGTCTTGGTGTATGAAATATATCGTTCATATCACAAATGCATCCATTAGATTCATGGAATTGCCTAACAGATAATGCACTGATCAAGTATAGGATCAATTTGTTCTTACTTGTACATATTTGGAGTTTTGTTGAATTCAGCATTATTAATCAAACAATTTTCCTGTTCATGTTGGAGAGCTATAATAGAATTCCCTCACTCAACTTATGAATTGGATTGTCTTGCATTTAGCTACTGTAGGTCTATGGTATTACATGAGTTAATAGGAGAATTAAGGGTTAAATCTACTTGATAGATTTAGGAATATGTTTTTGCATTGGTACCATATAATTGAATATGTGGTCCACCCGAGCTTGAAGTAAAAGACGGGTCTAGCCTTATAGTTGGCCTAGTGTTTAAAAATAAATGTTAAGGATGCGAGTTAGCTACCCCTAGATGTTTCTCATTCTCATCGGGGTAATTTGAAACTTGTAACATTTCAATACACCAACATGCCTAATAATAGATCACCTCTAATCAATGTCTTTCTTGATCCTTCTCGATTAGATGTATCAATGTTGTATCCTTCTCTCTATCCTCTATTCTTCTCTAACTAATTCTACAATTCACTCTTTCATCTAAGTCACCTTGAATTCTTCATATCCTCTTTACTCCTCCAATTGTTCTCTAATGCATCTCTATAAGTTTAGGGTTTCCGTCCTCCTTAAGAAGACTTTGGTGGCTTACGGTTAGGTATGAATCTATGGCTGAGATTCATCCATTTTTTTGCTTAATCCTTCTTATTTTATGATTGTTTGCATGTATTTGCATAGGGAATCCAAATAAAAATTCATCCTTATCTTCAAATATCAAAAATCTAATCTTTAAGTTAGCTTAAATATGGTTTACATAATTGTTTGTGCCATTACAAACAAATATGTCAAAACTGTGTCACTTAGCATATGAAGTATCTAATGGTCAGCATGCTCTATTCTATATACTATAACTTGGCATCTAAATTGCTTGGCATTCACTATTTACTTGGCTCTTGAATCACTCAAAATGGTCTATCTACTTGGCATTTGAGTGACTTGACACTTATTGTAACTTGACATGGTCTAATATTTACATGTTGTGCTTGACATTTGTTACTAGTTTGGCATGAACTAAGTAAATGGCTTAAGTGTGTTGACACTCACTTGTCAAAACAAGTCTAAGATCAATAATGTAGTGATCAATTACAAGTTACATTTAATTTTAACCTATTAATTTTTCAAAATAACTAGAAGCTTATGGAAATTCAAAAATTGTCTTCTCCTTAGTGAGTTTCCAACCCATAAAGATGATTTCCCACAAAAGACACCAAATGATACACATGGAAAAAAGACACAAAAATATCAAGATATATTATAGTGAATCGATGCTCACTTTGTGATTATACTTTAGAAAATGTTTAGATTACTTATGGCTCTCATAATTGTATCTAGCAGAGAAGTCAGAATGAACTTCTCTTTTGCAGGTTTTCACCCTATGAAGTTGGTTTTTCGAAAAGGCAGTTTAGAGTGAAAATAAATGATAAGTGGGACCCTATAGAATTTTCACACCTCACTTATAAATTTTTGAACCTAAAAAGGAAAATGGTCTAAAGGTCAATTATAAAGGAAGCATTGGTGAAAAAACACAAATTGTCTTCTCCTCGGTGGGTTTTCAACCCATGAAAACAATTTTTCAAATTTTAAAGAAAATCAAGCTAATAATAAGATTAGATTCACAATTTGTACATGAAATGTCTCAAAATGACAATAGAAATAATCTAACCATTATGGGAAAGAGTTAATGATCATAATTCAACCTAGTTGATATTTTCCCACGGAGTACTCTATTGATAACTTCCTGAAACTTAAGGAAAATGAGAGCATAAGTTAAGGGGAGATAGAAAGTTACCGCTGAGGAAAAAAAATAGTGAAAATACCCCTAGATAACCATTAAACCCTTGCTTTTGTTGTTTCAATGGGTCTTTTCTTCAATTCATTTGTGTGGCACAAATTCTAAAGATCAAAGGATGAACCAAGGCTCTTATATATGGGATTATAAACATTTGAATAACTACCATTTTTTCTTTGAACTATTAAATTTTGTTAATGTGCATAACTTGTTCAAAAGGCCAATATCTATTGCATTAGTTATTCCTTTCACTCTCTTAATTCAAATCTCATTATCAACACAATGGCAACTAGATTTATGGGATTTGACAAGTTGAACGGAATCAAATTCCAATTGCAAAATTTCATAGATGTATGCCTAAAATGTGAGCACACTTCTATCAGTCATTATATTCAAGATTGCTCAAAAATGAGGTCTCGAATGGCAGCTCATAGCTCCCTATTCATGGAGTGCAAGGGTTTGTAATGGGGCCCTTAGTCTGACCTAGTTTATGCCCATGCAAGTACACCATGAAACAAGAGATTCAATGATCTAATATGCATGTAAATGAAGATGAAAACTAATCTAAATGATAACAATGCCAAACAATGCAAGAAAGGAAACATAATAACAATGCATATCTAATCTATGAAAACAAATATGAATCTAAACTAATATGCAAATGCAAGGATGAAAACTCATGATGAAAGCCATGCATGCAAGAGAGAATAACACAAGAAGATAGAAGTTCTCCACACAAAAGCTTTAGTATTCAAAACTCCTCCTTCAAAAATCACTCTTCAAACTTGTAGCATAACAATAACATAAAAATGAATGATCTCTAAAATGAGGAGAGGGCTCTCCCTTATAAAGGAGATTGGATGATCAAGATTAAGAGGGAAAAAGATTTAATCAAGGGTGAAGAAAGAATAATCTATGTGAAAACAAAATCCACCAATGAGAAAATAGGAAAAGAATTAAATGGAGAAGAAAATGGAAAGAGGGAAAAGATAGCTCCCACATTAAGTGCAGAGAAAACAAAAAATAGATTTATTTAAATTTTTATTTGTTTTATTTCCTTTTTAATCAAAAAGATATTTAAGTGGAATATTTATTTAATTAAAAGGGGGCAAGTTCTTTTAATTAAATAGGAAATATTCACTAGTACATCTGATGCAGGAGCATCGAGAGGTATAAGGGCAATCCTATGTCACCCAAAAAAAATGTACTTAGACTTAGTTTCTGTTTTATGTCTTTACATTTTTGGATACCCATTTGGCTCAAATAAAGGTTCCAACTCTCATAGTTCAACTATCAGTGCATTTGAAAATCCCGAAAAAATAGGAGCATGCAATTTGACCATCATTTTGGTGACCTAGAAGGTGTGACTTGGCCAGATGAATGTAATCGAGATTTAAAGCATTCCAAAAAAAGAATCAGGTCAAAAGGCCCCACGGTTTGAAATTTATTGCAATTTTTTGGGTTTTGGAGACCTCCTAAGAATGCTTCGAATTCAGGTTCGGGGCATTAAATGACCTCAAAAAGGGTTGAAAAATGGGGGACAAGAAAAGCTTGTCCATAGGGCTATAGAGCACTTTGAGAGCTTTCCGAAAATGTAAACGGTTCGTCAATCAGAGCTACAGTTCAAAAGTTATGCCTCCCGGAAGTTCGGCTACCGTTTCTGGATTCTTCTAGATTTGCACCGACTTCTAATGCGGCTTCTGGAACCTTCTATTTTGTCGGTGGATGCCTACTAGCACTTTCTAGAATGTACTCCTAGTCCTTAACCCTCCGGGGTCTATTTAAGGAGATTTTTGGCATTGTAAAAGGCAGTTCGGATTGGAGCTTGAGAGGAGGTGCTAAAAGGAGAAATATTCTCCAGAGTTATGCTATTGTAAGCCCGTAGGGCATGTTTTGAAGTTTATTTTCTTTGCACTGTTTGTACTAGCTTATTTTCTCAATTAATATAATTCTCCTTTTCTATTGTGTCCATTCTGTTGTTGGGTTGTATCCCCATCAACATCTGAGACCATTTTTCATGCACTTTTTGACCAAAATTCTACCAAAGTTGACCAACCCATTGGTCAAAAATTTTGACCAATACTTTGGTCAAAAAACCTCCATGACCAATGTGCATGTTCTATAAGGAATTGGTCAAATTTTTGACCAAATAAGGAAGAAATTTTTGACCAATAAAGGTAGAAAATTTGACCAATGTAGGTAGAAAATATTGCCCAAGAAAGGTGGAAATTTCAACCAAGAAAGGTAGAAATTTTGACCAATGTAGGTAGAAAACATTGGCCAAGAAAGGTGGAAATTTCAACCAATGAAGGTTGAAAATGTTGACCAATTAAGGTAGAAATTTCAACCAATGAAGGTTGAAAATGTTGACCATTGAAGGTAGAAATTTCAACCAATGAAGGTCAAAAATTTTAACCATTGAAGGCAAAAATTTTGACCAATGAAGGTAGAAGTTTCTACCAACGCCTGGGTGTAAATTTTTTTCAGACATTCTATAAAATAGTTCACATGCCTTGCATATGATATGAGAATTTTCATGCATCCTACACTCTCTCATCTGGCTGATGATGGTTTACGGAGAGTGATTTGAAACGATGACACTAAAAAGCACAAAATTAAATCCAAAATGAACTTGCACTACAAATGAATTGTGGAAATTTGATAATGTTAATTTTGCATGCATGTCTACTAGGAAAAATATATGTTAAAGTTGTGATTTTCTTGGTAGACATGCATGCAATTTTACCAATATCAAATTTCCACAATCCATTTATAGTGCAAGTTCATTTTGGATTTGATTGTGTAATTTTTAGCATCATGGTTTCATATCACTTTGCATAATCCATATCAGCCGGATGAGAGAGAGCACAAGATGCCTGCAAAATATCATATCATACGCAAGGCATGTGAACTATTTTATAGAATGCCTGAAAAACATCGATAGTAACTAATATGAAGAATATATAATTAGTCATATGATTGAGACAAATCATGTACATTGTATGAAGGCAGTCCATGTCTGATAGGGCCCACCAAAAGATAAAACATATGATAAAAACACTTATTTTCATGTTTTGAACATATGGGGTACTCAGTTGTTGTTGTCCTAAAGCTGCATGTCAAAATTAGAAAAAATAGACTTGTCTTTGGAGTTGAATCTACTTCCACTGCACATTGATTTTTTAAAGCTGCTGGAATAGGTATATCTATTTAGCTTCCTTCACACATATCTTTTAGCTCGTTGCATCTTAGTCTTTTAGTCTTTATTTTTGGCTTTTCTAGTGTTTTAGTATGGGCAACACCAGAATTGTATGGGCAACACTAGAATTGGTAATTTTTACATTATGTCGTAGCAGGATTCAACTGCATAGTTTTTTGAATCAAAGTTGTTGACCCATAATTCATCAAATGTGGATCATGAAAAACCATCTCGTGGGCATGAATGGTCCACTTGTCACTTTTCAATTTAGGCAATGCTCTAAGGGGTAAGCATCAAGACTTCCCAAGAGGTGACTTATCTTGGAACTAATCCAACTAAGAATCATTAGCATTGTACAAGGATGGGTGACAAGCATTTTGGTAATTCTTTATGTCTTGTTAGATAAAGATGTAATCATGTTTAGCAAACAGAAATCCAAAACTAGTAACATACATTGCAAAAACCAAAAATTTCATGTGATGGGAATAAAAGGATCACTAATTTTAGTATCCCAATGTTTTTAAGTTCTATTCCATTAGAAGCGAGCTATTTGTGTATAGTAAACAACTTTGCCCTACCTTAGAGAATCATTTCAATATTATGATACTTGTAAACACTATATCCATTGTGACACATATTTGAGGGAAATGAGAATAATTTAAGATACAAGATAGATAAACAGTCATTACCAAAAGTCTATATTAAATTGATTTTATATGAGAAACCATGCTATTAATTCACTCCCTAATACGTCCAGTTGTTGTACCCAGCAAAGGAGTTAGCTATTAGCGCATCACAAATTGTAGTTTCCCAATCATGTGTAAAAAGAATGAGATGATTAGAGGTATGAGAATAAGATAATACCATCATAATGCAATTTTAATAGGTGTTGTGAGACATGAAGTGAAGATATCAGCTAGAAATTCAATACTCTGAGGAAGAATATCATTTACTTCACAAGCTGCAAGTAATATACAATCCTTCATTGTGACTGCAGAAGAAATACCAAAACCCAAGTCTTGATGTTGCACATCAACCAAAGACACTATCAAGAAATATATTATATATACTCAAACAAACAATTAACTTATAAAGGGGCATATGTATTTGTTTGGATTAATCATAGAAGATTCCATGCACTTCACAATTTATTGAGTAAAACTTATCTCCAGAAAAGCATTCACAATCATATCACCTAAATTTTTCTAAAGTCTAAAGGATACAATGTTGAAGAAACTTCAAAAATATCGTCCAAAGGACATGATATGCTCAGGCTGGAGGAGCTTTGAGATTCATTACCACAGTCAGGAATGGGCTCATATTCAATCTTCTAAAGATTAAAGATGAGCTCATTCCTGAGTGTACTAATGAATCTATAACCTTGACACCCATTTCTTTGTAGACTTGCACATAGGCTTTAGAATACTGATGACACAATTCATTTGTCTATAATATTGGAGCAAAAATACTATTATAGAATCCAAAAAAGTTAGGCCAAACAGGTAGATTACAGAATCATGAAATTGTGAACCATTACACACACACAAGAAGAATAGTACCTTGAAACACTACTAATCAAATCTTCATTAACAGGTGGGAAACTTTAAAAAATCAAGCATGTCGACTCTAAGAGGTCCTAATTAGAGAGGGTTGTTGAACTGCATCCTGGGTGAGCCAAAGCAATAAATATATTAGACTGAGAATATCCAACATTTGCATATAGAGTAGCTGCAACACCAGCTTCCATATCAAACACATGAATAAACTATTGAAATGCTAAAAAGTATATGACCTCATCTCTATGGTAATCATATTATGGTTTTGTTGCTATTTGGAGGACAATAAGATTAAGTCAATCTTAACATATTATAAAGTTGCTTTAGGAAAAATGTGCAAATTTTATAATTTATACAACTATACCTCAAAAACCTATTCATGTGTCTTTTGTTTGATACAAATGAACCTTAATGGTCATCAAAGTCAATTTGAACATCCTAAAATGAAATACTCCTAGCTAAACCTGGTGATAGACCAATATCTTACAAACTTCATTCATTCACAATCAACTGATAAAAGATTAATCTCTACTCACAAGTTGAATTGAGACATGTCAGGCATAAGCACTTCATAGAAAGTTTCAAACATTGACTAAATAGTTGGTTGTAATGGACCAATGTTGTCCAAGTTTCAATAATGTTCTTACTAAATTTTCTAGGATTCTAAGATTCTTACTAACTAGCAACTTGTATAATATTTCTACAGTTTGATTCTCGTCAATTAGGGGCTCAATATAAACGTTCATATCTTTAACTTGGTATTTACCTAGAAATTGAATGAACATAAACATTACATTATTATTATGACCATTTTCATGCACTATTTAAAAATTAATTTAGATAACTATAAAATGAAAAAAATACTTGGCACAATTATTGACAACATTATGTGCTCCCTCTTTATGGACATCCAAGGAGGAATGCTATTGTTAATAACAAAAATAGGCCACACTGAGTAAACAGATCTCATATCTCCATATGGATTGACATCGTCCGCTGCCAATGAAAGCTTCAGATTATAAGGTTCTTCTTTAAAGTGTGACCATGTTTCTTGTATCTCTTTAAATGCAGAACCATCGGCAGGCATTCACATAATGTCATCTTGACTTCTATTGTGTGCATGGTAATCCATAAATTGTGCCAAGCTAGCGCACCTGAATAATCATTTAAGACATGGAATAATGGGAATGCATTGAAGAACCTTGTGAGGCACTTTTTGTGTTATTTGAACTGACTGATATCTACTACTATGACAATCAATGCATTCTATTGCAAATTCATGTTGTTTATGATATAGAATGTGATCATTGGGACATGTATATATTATTTGATACTTCATTCCAATCTGATCCATAATGTTAGATAATTCTCGATACAAACGAGGCAAAATGTTTGATGGTGGTAACAAAAACTCAGTAATCAACCTACAACAACAAATATGCATTGTTAATATAATGAATAGTAATTGTATGCTAACATTAAAGATGACAAAAATGACATACCTTAGCATACGTGACATTGCTACATTGGATATACCATTCATAGCCTTTAAGTTCACCAACAACACTTTAGTCGAGAGTAGAGTTGTTTGGGAGCCTTTGTATAAGGGCTTGTGTGCCTTCTCAAGTACAGGTATATCAAGACCATCTTCATCATCATTATCAGATTCGCTAGTACCATCATTGTGAGCCTCTTCATCACCTTCCCCAATACTATCTTCTTCAATCATGTCCTCTGGCACATTATCATCTTCTTCCATGAGAGTGTTATCCTTAGATTGGATATTCACACCTCCATGTTCCTCCGGTAGGAAATCCACATTCAGCAATGGACAAAAACTATGGCCCCCTTCAACATGACCATGTTGCCTACAATGAATCTGGGCTATTGTGATTAGAATTTTTTGAGGTTTTAAGCCTTTACACTTTTTTCAAGTACAATAACATTTATTAGGTTTTCTTTAGAACTGAGCCCACAATGCAGCCATTGTCTCATTATTTTGTTCAGCGTTCATATTGTTAGGCATGGTCTTTCTTCACACGAAAATATATCTGCACATATGGTTTTTGTTGATTAATGTTTTCAAATGTAACTAAAATGATCCTATAATTTCTAGAAGGCCTAGATGTTTGCAAAATTTGGATTTATAGACAATGTATGTTAATTATTTGCAAAATGCCTCAAAGAGATGTCACAACGTGAAAGTTACTTAGGTGCTAACAGTAGCATGCCTTGACTAATCTTGATAGAAATGAGTAATGTGATTAATGCATCAACTAATAAAGATGACTAAAAGATTGAAACATATTAGTGCTTCTTCTTCCTTGTATTGTGTATGTTAACCCTCAATTTTATGCATTCAGGTGGATTACTCTACTTTTCACACAAGAGTTTAGATTCCTTGATGTTCTAAGGATTTGGGACTCACTTCTAAGCAATCCTTATGGGCCTATGGTATGTTTCTATCTTCCATCTAAAAGAGAGAATCTTCTATTAATCATTTACACAAAGTTTTAATTAGAGTTTTACAAAAGCTATAAGTTGTCAAATACCCAAAAAACTAAATAAATATAATATGTGCTCTATTAATTTTCTTAATAATGAAATAAAAGATACTATCATATTAGAGAGCTTAAGTTGATGCTTCTAAGGTGTATCACATTTTTGCATAAAATTTTAGGCTATCTGTTGATTGGGCATTACCTACTCTATTACTATAGGACATATTACTCCGCATATGTTGTTCCATAGAACTCAATTTTTTATGAGTTCCATGATGTTGAGAATGGTAGGAGCTTGTTAATAACTTGGTTGATATCTACAATTCAAAAGTAGCTTCTTTTGTGGAAGGAGCAAGTTTTTAAAGAAATGATTCGTCTTTTTTCCATAGGATTTTAAATATATAGCTTTGGTGCTAGAAAGTAGTGATTGTCAAGAGAAGTTTCATGTCTGTCTTACAAAAACAAAGGTCATGATATATTAACAAAGGAAGGCAATCGTATATAGTGGTAGAACCACTACACTTTAAAACAATATGAGATTTTAATAAGGAATACTCCAGTGCTACACTTAAAACTAGATCTTAGGTTGTTTGAAATGGTAGTTTGAAGGAAAAATAGGTAATAGATTAGGTATATACATAAAAAAATGTAGGTTACTTTTTAAAGGAAAAGATAAAATAGAAGTGAGTTAAATAACAACTATCAGCTACTAATTGCTGAAGATAATGATCACCAATTACTACCACATTGAATCACAGGCTTTTCTTTTATTAATGAAAACAACACAATTTTTCCTTTCTAAATTAGTATCCTTTCCTATATTTGGATATCCTGTAATTTTTTGTGAAGATAGAGTTAGTGCCCTTATAGGAACCAATGTGAGTTGCCATCATGCAGCCCACTTTGTCTAGAATAAAAGATAAAGCATTTATGTTGCATCCAATTTGTGCTCGACTAGTGAAATACACCTCTACCATGGATATAAAGCATAATGAGAATGAGAGAAATTATGTCACCTGTTACTTGAAAATAAAACTAGTTGAGGAGGCAAGGGTGCATGTGTTGTCAAAACTTCATGTGCTTCTCAAATAGTTTTTGTGGATAACAGGCAAAGTCTTCACATAACCGCATACATTTTATTATTGAAACACAATCAATATTTTTTTGATAGGGAATGTTTATTAAAATGAACCAGAGAAAAAGAAACACAATTGCAGTACCACCCTTCTACCAAAAAAAAAACCTAGTATACAATAATGGATAAGATCAAGACAACAATAATACTGGTCCTTCTGTTGATATGCCTTTTGAAGGTTGAATAAGGTTCCGGATTTTGCTAACCCACTCTATTTTATCTACTATACATTCTGCTTTCAGAACAATTGCACTATGTGCTGGAATAGAAAGCCATGAAACAAAGATCAACAACCATTTGAGCATAGAAGGTGCCAATTTAATATACAAATATGTGCACTTGCAATTTGAAACTTGAACCCAAAAAAGACACACACCTTTTTGTACTATTTTGTATGAAACCTTGTTGTTGATTTTGAATGTAAGACTTATAGCTATAGCATTAGGACCATTTGCCTTTTTTGAGTTTTTAGAACTGGATTTAGCTGGAGCTAGAGAATCAGAAGTACCATCATTTGATACCTCCTCAATAATACAGTCTTGTAACATGAAACATTCATTTACTAAAAATTATCAGCAAGCTTAACAAAGACATTAATTCATTAAAAAAATTTGTGGTGCATGCTAGATAATCAAGAAAACCAAATACTTCATACAAAATCACACAATGGATAAATAGACAGAAATAATCAATCTCATTTTTCCGTTACTTGATTTAGAAGTTTAAAGGTTCCAATTACAAAACAATTTTTGTATCCTTTAGGGAACTTTTGAAAAAGACCAAAAGCCTTTACAATCATAAGAGATCAACTTATAGTATACTTAAAGTTTAGTAAATAATTCCATTTTAAAGTTTCCTGGAAGTGACTGTCACTCTCAAATTTGCATTCAAATCAATAGTCATGAACTATTTCAATGTACAACAGGCAAAAATCAATTACATATAGGAACAGTGTAGTATAGTTGTACTTATTAATCATGTACAATATAATCAGAGTGCACCTATGACCAATAGATGTCGACTAAAAATGTACACTTCCATGATCTGATCAAAGCAGTTCGAATCAAGATTTCCAAATCCAGTTCTTCCCTTCATTTTGGCATAACCATTAAAACTTATTTATAGGTAACTATAACTAGTGATTAGCCATAATTTGACTATGTTTTCAATGATGGAAATTACCAACCACCACTAGAATGAAATCAAAACTAATTTGGTAAATGGAGAATAATGCAAATTAGTACATCAATTATAACACACACAAAGCAGTTAAAACATATTTTGACTTTCAAAAGTAGATTGGGAGCTTTTTAGACACATTTCATATCACTTATTCTACTCTTTCAATTCCCAATATAGAAAACAGTTGAATGCATAGGATATTTTGGACTCCAGATTGGTAGTACATTCAGAAATGGAGAAATTTGAAACAAAATTTTTGACTATCAAACAAAGTAACAATAAAAGATTCATTAGCAACTTATACCTCCAAATTAATGACTCCTCTAAAATGCCTTTCTTCTAGTTTTCTGGTGTAACCAAGCTGCTAGAACATCAAACCCAATTCATTAAGATGTATAACTTCAATTGAATAAATTACAATTCTATTGTACACATCAAATGCAACAAACCTTTCCAGATTTCTCATTCAAAACAAACCACTGCCGACTCCAACCATTTGTTTTTGCACTTTTCTTCAGATAATACCCTGACATCATCAATCAATCTTATTTAAAACCTCATATAAAATTCAAGAGTAGATTACCATAGTGATGGGAAATTTCTTTTGATTCATACAGTTGTACATAAATTTATACTTCTATAAAGAATCAGATAAACAAGCCCCAACATACCAAAACTAAATTACTAAAAGTAATTTTCACAAAAAACATAAAAACATTAGAACTTTGATGCTTTATAATGCTTCTAGACTACTTATAATCGAATGCATCTCTCATTTGCATCAGAAATGCAGAACCAAAATTCAAAAAACTAGAATATTCTGAAAGCAAGCTTTACCCTAATTTACTATATAATTATTTTCATGGGAGTAAATACCACTTACATTCCATGAAATACATTTCATGTAGCTCATTGATTAACCCTTTATCTAACATCCAACAAAGCTTGACTGATCTTCAAGAAGTTAGGCAGGTAAACCTCACAAGGTTCGATCTTTGTTTTGGGAGGTTTCCACTAGGGGGACTGCCCCTCTCTTTTGTAATAACTAGATCTTCATTTTCAATGTAATCCTTAGGTTTGCTAGATCCCCTAGATCTCCTCTTATGAGGAATACTCTATGCAGAAAAAACAAAACCTTCTACCTCACCCTAGATCCTTCCATCTGCATATTAGAGACATTGTCCCTCTTTCCACAGACACCTCTCTCCTAATTTACTACAATCATTGCCTCTTGCTCAATCATCTTCATTACAAAAAGGGGAGTTAGTGTGGGGCCCCTCTTAGGTAGATATTCTAAAATGTTAGGCAGAGAGGCAAGGGTGGAGGAGCTAGAATAAAAGTGACTTCAAAGCTTGAGAGTTTGTTATCTTGTTAAGTATCATAGATAACTTTTAGCCCATTAGACTGATCTCGACTAAAATTCTTCCCTCCCTCCACTTTCTCTATATCATAGGGTAGCACCATCTCCACCTTCTCTACTAAGGAGGGTGAGGGAGAGGTAGAATCAAGGCTAGAGTTAATAAAGATGTCTCGCTAAAGTCCAAAATAGAGTGCTTTCTCGTCATGTAGGGTTTTATTTTAATGGCCTCCTCTTTGTTTTTTATTTTCTCTATCACAATTTGTTGGGCATTTATCCTTCCATGCCTAGGTTTTTCCTTATTTCTAGGGAGACCAAACCCAATACTTTGAATGTTAGGTAAGGAATCAAATATCTTGGGGTGACATCCCCAATCTTAAGAGGAGGTGTCATTTTATCAAAAGCACCTTTGAACTAGTCTAGAGGTTTTTTGATGTTTTGATTAGATTCTAGATGAGTCCTTGGGGGTGTGAGTATATGAACATGATTCTTGATCCTATCCACAAAAATTCTAGGCTTAACAAAAGGGTTAAAAATAATTGGCTCTTTAGGATTCAAGCAAGGGGAAGGGCCAAAATCATTTTTAATCATAGGTCAATTTCAGCATTGCTGATCCTCCCTCATGCACAAAAAACATGCATGAGGGAATCCTAGGTAATTGATAGGGCATCAAATTGTGGACTCATCAAGGTCAATCTAGATATTTTGTGGCATAGGTGAATTAGCATTTAGAGCTATCAAGACCTAGGTATCAGTGTTAGGAATCATCATTTTAGATCTATCAAGCTTCAAAACTTTTTGAAGAGGCATGAGGGATTGCAAGATAAAGTTCCACAGGAAGGGTTGGAGATTATTAATTGTAATCCATCTAGGGAAGTAATCAAAATATTGTCTTTACTAGTAGCCTCCTTTGACCAAGGAATTGACCTAAAATTATAGTTGCCCACTTTCTAGAAGCATCTCTTTGTGATTAGTTTTTGGGATTTGGCATCACAAAAAAAGATGATAAATAAACTATTTTGTGTCATCCTAGTGTATGAAAAAAAGAGTTCAAATTTTCCTTCTCATATTCTATTCAACCAATTAGTTAAGAATTATGGGATGGAAAGGAGGAGACATCATCAACATAAAATAATAGAGCACAATTACATAGTTTGATTTACTCATGTTTAATAGAAACAAACATATGGGAATTAGGGCATACAACAAAATCTACTAGCAAGGGTCCCTTACCGCTATTCCCTTCTCCCACAATAATGACCAATTGAGAGCACTCCTTTTGGATGAACCAGGCTCCCTCTAAGAGTACTAGGGTCCCCTCAATAGCTTTTTTGAATGTCCTAACTATTGACACAACAATATATACTCTAAGAGTATATCTTTTCCAATTCCTAATAAATGATTCCACTCTTGTAGTCTTCCCCACCTCACCCACCATGATAGTTTGAAAAGTGATCTACAAGTTGCAATACATATAAAGTTCAAGTTCTATAATGATGAATTGTTTCCTCCAATACATAGATTGACACAAAAGATTACTTTTCCAACAAAATTCATCGTAATAAAGATCCCAACAATTGTATGCTTATGGCACATTCTTAGTACTGGAAAAAAAACAATGAAAGATGTGTCTTTTGCATGCCTCCTTTGGCTGGGCTTATTTTTTCATCTTGCTTGGACATTCAAGAAATTAAGCATACAAATTTTTATTTTGTTGTCCTTTTCATAATATGAATAGAGGGAAAATGTGCCAACTTCTCCTCCATAAGTCCATTGCTCCTATTTTTGGAATGATGTCCACTAATCGATGATGACCTTGACCCTTGACAAAGACAATTTTGCTGATGTTATCAGCATCTTTGGTCATTATTTGCTACAGAGATCACTTGAACTCCTCTTTGAAAAATACTCTTAGATTGTATTTAGAGCACTCCCTTACCTCCATACTATCAGCAACCAATCCCTAGGCCTCCAAATGGTGGTCTTCCTCACCTCTATGGGATTGATCATCCCTTTCCACCTTTGCCATTATAGCTTATCTTCCTCAGTAGCTTGAGCCACTATAGTCCAATTAACTCAAATTTTATTTCACCTGATCTTGTCAAGATCCAAGATATTTTATCCTTCGAATGACCTGAGAAATTAATCGTATTTGGGTATCATAAAGAACTCAAATGTTTGTGACTTTCAAACAAACGGTAGACCTAAATTTTTCATGAACAAACATCAATATGTGTTGATACACATTTTCCTCCATTATTAATGAGATAAAAATAAGTTTTCTAATATTATTATGTACAAAATGATATTTCTTCTTGGCCCTTTAGAAGCATTGTTCAAATTTGTCTCTGTATCATTTACCAGTAAATTATAAAACCACCCTTCACAAGCTGTACCTAACTTTGTATCAGTTTTTTCAAACCTTAAACCATTTTTTTCTTAAACATCAAGGGTAGGCTTTGATGAAATGCATCAAAAAGTCTTAAGCTCTCAAACTCATTTATGTTGCCATGTTTTGCAGTCAGATCATTTTTTACTTGTACTTGTATTACTTGCATTAAGATTGTTGATTGTTGTTGCAGAAACTCATCCCACTATTCCCTGCCATCCTCGTCCCGGAAACTCGGGGGGAACATAGAAAAAAATCTATGTTCTCTTTGATAATATATTATGGCTGTCAATAAATTGCATGAGGAATAAATCTCACAAACTAGCAAGATCCAAATCTGATACCATCTATAATGTTTCCTTTAAATTTTCCTTATTTCTCCTCAAATATCAAAAAATATGATTCGTAGTTATAGCAACACAATTAATTATAGACATAGTATCAACTTCAAGAATTGTAGGTTTACCAACATAATTTAATTTGAATATAATATTTAGAATATATTTCAGAAAAGATATGACTTATCCATTGTATCTACTATTAACTATCTCAAATCTATAGTGATCTTTCTTGACTAAAATGCCCTCAAATTGTCTTTATATCTATTTGAACTAGGGGGGTTGTCTACTAACTCAGCAATGGAAACTAGGAGGATTTTTCCCTTGAGGGATTTTGTTCACAGGTTACCCCACCACAGTCCATGCTGAAAAAGGAATAATAATTTAATATAAATTATATTATCAATTGATGTCTTCTTCCCCTCACTTGAACACTAGTATATAGGATCTTCCACCAATACTTACATCTATCCTAATATCCTCTAGAAATAAATAGTTAATGATGATTTCATTACATTATTTAGTCCAAACACTATCTTTTACTTTGGCAATTTCTTTCCATACTCTGTCTCCTATTCTTGATTTTATTTGTCATTGCTGATATGATTTTGACTTATCGAGCACTTCTAATTCTTTGGCAAATATTGGAAAAAGGTGGTGATTTAGAAAGTAAATCCTCCTTGTCATGTGGTAGCTACTCTCAGTTGTATCCCTTGACCAAACCATTTTAAAATAATATAATATTTATATATTTACCAAAGCATATTCAAATAAATTAGTAATTGGAGGGCATAATTATAGTTTAATTTTGAGGTGAGGGCATTACATCCCTAGCAAGCTAGGCAAAGAGAAACAATCAATATAGACTTAGAGCCCACCCACTTACCACCTTCTCCTAGAAAATATGAAGGACTAGATTGGCAGAAAAAAAAAAAAAAGGACCAGAGTGGTGGAGGTGGGTAGTTGATAGAGTCTATCACAATAGGGGATTGAGGGAAAGTGTGAAAGAAAGATGAAATGGCCGCAATATGGAAGGAGATATGGCATATTCATAGAGCTAGGCTACTATGAGGTGCATTGCTAAAACACCCCATCCAATAGCAGGAACCGAAGGGGGTGGATGCCTAGATGAATTTGTGTGGATGGAAGGTTGTGGGGCTCCAACTATCTCTAGCTTATCTCCCACCTCCATCCAATGGTGGGAACTGGTGAGCATGAAAACAAGTCAATGCCAACTATCTATAGAGAAGCCTGCACCAAAACTCCCCTATGCCCCCCTTTCTATAGTTCCTATTGAGCCCTATTCACCCTATTAGAAAAGGGAAAAGAGAAACAAGAAGTCAACTACCAATCGGAAATCACTTCTAAGTGAGAAAACCAAATAATATAGAAAAATTCACAATTCTTTATTATGTTATATTTATAAATAAAAATACCAAGTATCATTTTTTAGTTATAATCCAAAAGATTCATATTAAAAAAAGAATTGAGTTGTTTCATATCTAAATCTTGACAATATCATGACGAATTTTGAAAAGATTTCAAAGCTCAATGGCCATGCTCTAAGCATTGTCAAGAAATGCAACCCCATTAGTTGCATATGTGAAACAAAGAGTTGAAGTTCAAGGTTAATTACCTTGCACCCATCCTATAGGTGCTCCAAAAATCAGCAAAGGAGATCTATGCTACCTAACTTCAATATGACTTCTACCTCCATGGATTCAAAATTCAAACTCATTTTTTGGGAGAATTTATTGCTCATTGAGATATTATTATAAATGAGCAGCCATGTGTCCATTTGTATTGGAGAATCCATTTCATTTAAATGAGCTATTGAGTCTCATATATATAACACTTTTTGACTCCTTATTAATCAACAAAGGACCCTAAGTGTATGTGTCTTGCATTGCAGATGGTTGTTCTCAAAAGTCTAACTCTTAATTGTGTCTATGAATGTCTAATGCATATGTGTTTTATCATTGTTACTTTTGTGGACTAGTGATCCATGATTCATAAAGGTCTATTTCAGTTATAAGAGGATGTATGTTGAGCATGAGACTCTTCATTTCTATTATTTCCTCTGGTGCTTTTTTCCTCCTTTCATTTACAATAAGGTTTATGCTGGAATAGGTGAATAATTGGCCTTCTAATCATGGATATTGACTCACAAACCTATCATGCATTTGCATGGCTTTCCATGATTGGTAGTATATTTAGACCAACAAGTCAACCCTTGATCCATTGGGAACCACCTCATTGATCTTGCTTTACCACATATAATCTCAAAATCCAAAATATTAAAATGTAATTAAATGACACAACAACTACACAGTTGTCAGACTCTTGTATATGATGACACACAAAATAAGTCGTTCCTTTTTCTGTCATCAAACCTATGTTAGTGAAATGGTTTCTCTAACAAAAATAAACTGCTAGATGTTATTTCCATTTTACATTTATCTACCATCAAAAGAAAATTTGTGAAAATGATTGTTGAATGTCTTTTAACACATGGCCTAGCAAAATATGCAAGAAGAAAATGATGTTAGTTTGCAGTCTCATTTCATTTGAATGAGAGAAGTTGTTGCTTCTAGCATGTATCTTGTATTGACAACAAGCAGTGGCAGGTCCTTGAGACACTAGCACATAACTGGTCCCACATCAGTGGCCTTTCCTACTAAGATATTATGTTGTAGTTGTTGTGTGATCAATGTTAGTTTTTGAAGGAAGATGATCCAACCATAATAGTGGGAACTCATCTACAGATTACTGGTCTACCATAAATTTTTGTGCGCAGTTGACATTATATAAGAAGTAAAATCCTCATCCAATTTTTGTGAGATATGGAAAATATGAAATACAAATCATTCTATATGAATAAATTACAAGGGCAAACAAATATAGAAACTCTCATCACTTGTATTCAAGCAGAGTCCTTTGAATTTTTAGACATAATCTTCCCTCAATTGTTTTGTTGATTCAGAATGCATATAGATGCAACTATGTGAGAGTAATATATATTGATAGTTTGGTCATACTGTATGATGTAAACTAATCAAACACTTGCCCATACACATTCACAATTCCTCTAGATTTGACATTATTTTGTGTCAATAGGTGGAAATTTCTTTTTAATATATAAAAACACAGAAATGTAGATGAAACATGCATGAAACATTACCATTCATAAGTACTAACTGAAAGAAGTAGATTCAACTAATAGAATTAGATAAGTAGTCTAGTTTAGGCATGAGATGTTTTCCATTTCCTCTACTTGGCAGGACAAAGATGCCTCAAATCATTGATGACAAACATGCAATGTTTAGATGGTTGTTTGTAGATGATAATAGAATGCATTAAAAGAATTTGTACATGTCTACTTTAGGAGTCCAATTTAGACCATTTACTTCAAAGCATTATTTATACACAACTAACTATTTTTTCTCTTGTTGATTTCATGCACAATTGAATATTTTCTAACTTTGTAGGCTATAGAACTTTTAACCACAAAAAAATTGATTTTTCAATTTAAGGCTATAAACTAGTTTACATCAATGTTGCTTGCTTATAATGCATATTTCAGTCAAAGCATGTGCAATAGACTTTCATTCAAAACTTTAAATCACTTGATATGTAGATCTCAATTGTAATTCATTGTATCCTAATTACAATCATTTTGGCTATTGCACAGGTCCATGCAGAAGTAGATTTTTCTTGTTTTGTAGAGTTGCTATGTAATTTTTTGGACCATTTTTCCTAGAAACTAGACAATACTATTGTAGGCATCCATTCTACAATGGTACGAATGATAGAAATTTTGAAGACACATGATGAAGAGTTGTGGTGCCATCTTGATGCTACAACTAGGGTATGGATCTAACAAATCAGAAGAAAACTAAGAAAAATTTAACTAGTTAACATGAAAGTAGGCCTTAATGTGCTCCAAATTATACAAATGTAAGGTGCAGATACAAGTTTAAAAGCAATATGATGAGCTTTCAAACAAAAATTATATGACAGAAGAAAGTTATGTAGTAACTAGGATAGCTAAAAAATCAACAAATTTTTTTACCTAAATAGAGAGGTCAAACATATTCAAAACAATAGAGTGTGATTTGTCACAAAAACTAATCTTTTGCTTGATTTTTACCATTACAACACAATAATGTTGTTTCATAGGAAAACAAGTCTTATTTTGATTCACATTACATTTTTGTGCTATTTTCATTGTATTTGTTCTTTAAATTCTATTTCTAGAGACTATCCATAATTGTCCCAGATCACCATAGACTAGGACTTGTATAGATCTGCATCCTTCATTTCCGACCAATCATATGAGAGAGGCTAAAGGTGGGGTGTTATCCTGGTGGGTAGTAAGAAACATCTCCTAACTCACAAGTGAATGAGACCTCTGTTAAAGATCATAGAATTTTTAATGTTGTACAATAATTTGTCTTTGGATGCAAGTTAATGTGTCTTGAAGAGAGTGATCTTTTATCCCATGGCAAAAACCTAACCTTTCATCTATGTTAAGATATCCTTTAGATGGGAAATCATTATATGTTTATCAAATACTACTTTATGGAAAATATATAATGGAGCATGCTTCTTCTTGCTTGTATTGAGCAGGTTAACCCTCAGTTTAATGCATTCAGGTGGAAAATTTTTTTTAATCAAATGTCAATCTATAAATCAAAAATTCAACTCACCTTTGTAACACTAGGAAGGAGACTCTTCAACATTTCCAAGTGTTATTTAATCCTTTCATGCCACCTTATTTCAGCTTCACTATGACTCTTTGATGTTGCAAGAGCTTTCACTTCTGAAATCTCTTTCAATGTCAACTTTGAAGCATTCACAAGCTCTCCTTTGCTACAATCAAGCACCAAAGAACCCAAGCTGTCAAACCCTATTGGTGCTGAAGCTATAAAACCCTTTTGGTACTTACTCCTGGCCACAAAATGTAGTGTAGAAAATGGTTGAGTCAACGAGCTATCTTTTGGTCATGTAACAATGAAATTAGGGCAGCAAACAACGCTTTTTTAATTTTGACATAGTGTAAGCCTATGTTGGTCAAAATTTTGACCAACACGAGCTTGTTCGTTGAAATTTTGACCAACATGGGCTTGTTGGTCAAAATTTTGACCAACATGGGCTTGTATTTAACAAATAATATATGTTGCCTTGCACATTTCGACCAAATTGACCCCAATTTATTAGATGGTCAAAAATTTTGGTCTAAAAATGGGGTCAAATGTAGTAGTGATTTAATTAAATTAAAAGAGGGGTTTTTCTCTTAATTAATTAAATATGGATGAATTATTTAATTAAAAGAGAGGTTTTCTTTTAATTAAATGGGGATTTGTTTTATTTAATTAAAAGGGAGATTTTCTTTTACTTAAATAAGACTTAGAATAAAATGATCAACCTTAAAAATAAAAATAAAATCAAATTTGATCAAAGAAATTGATTTTAATAAAATATTGCAAACCATTGATTCAGGAAATTTGATAAATTGATAAATTGAATAATGGGGGGCCATAGTCTAGGTGACCATTTTAGGGTGCATACATTTGCCCCTCTTTAACTAATGTGTGATTGATTTGGGAACACATGCAGTCAAAGAAAGAAATTGAAGTGTGAAGTCGATTTGGGATCACAAAACAACCCAGATGAGTGGTTGACTCGGGAACACATCAAGACAAAGAATAGAAATAAATTCTAACTTAAACAAGTCAAGGATAAAATTGATAAAACCAAATCAAGGATTGATGTTGATAAGTAATACCCCCTCATGATCAAAATCAAAATGAGATAGAGGAGAAACAAAAAATTGATAAATTTGATCAAATCAAACAAAAGATAAAGTTCTCGATGTAAGATGAAAGATATAAGAATCACAGAACCAAGGTAGATCATCAAGCATGAAATATTATGCCCCAAAGGTGATTTAGAGGAAAAGAAGTGGGGTAAAAGCAAATGGAAGATGGAAGTTTGAAAGATATGGAAAGAAATAGAAAGAAGAAAAGAAAATGCCCCAAAGTCAATCAATTGTTAAAGATAGAAATTTTGATTGAGATCATGAAAGAGGATAAGGAAATGAAGATCAAAAGATGACCATAGTTGATTAAAAGTCCACAATAAAGATGAAGGGAAACCCTCTCAAACTCATAATGCAGCTTAAAAATGAAAACTAATATGAAGTCTAATAATGCAACCTACATGAAAATGCAAAGGTGTACTTGCAAAAGAGCAACTGTAACATAGGATTTTGTGTTCATCATTCATTAGAGAATGTAAAAGAACTTATTTTCATCATTGGGCCATTATTAATAGACATTAAAAAATCACACAATCATCACTAATTACAAGTGTAACTATGAAGATATGAATGTGATTTATATTGGATTGGAATGTGGAAAGATTCTAACATAAGCATCAAAGACATAAAGGTCAAGATGACTTTGATGTTAGCTTACCCAATTTAATATAGCAAAACCATGTTCACATCAAGGCGTAGATGCCAGGATGACTATAAGAATGATTGTGCAAAAATAGTCAAGGATGATGCCTCAAATCTCCTAAGTGTTTCAAGGGGACAATAAGAGACACTCTAGAGTTCAAGACCACACCCACAAGCAGAAAATAAATAAAAACATGCCCCATGCCCCAAGTCCTCTAGTTATGCATCCTAGAGAAATTTATTAGACAAGGACACTCAACAAAATCAATAACAGTCAGCACACAAAGAAAAGATCATGATATAAGACAAGCATTAAGTGTTGCATTTAAAAATGTAAGTGTGCTAACTGATACTGAGTTCCAAGGATAAGGATCAAATTCTTGCAAGTAGGTAAGATCGCATGACGAAACTAGGTAAGACCAAATTGATAAGTGTTGAGAAACACTCAATGTCAATGGTTGTATTGAAAAATACAATTGGGGTAGTGTTGAAAAACACCATTTGTGAGGTGTCCTAAAGACTAATGTAGCCAAGAGACCAAAGAGAACATAGTTATGCCCCCTGAAAAAAGACCAATTCCAAACCAAGGCAACAAGGACAAGGCATGATGGAGAAAGGCTAAGTGTCAAGGACACACACTAAGAAATAGGGGTGCAAAGGTCTCAAGTAGCACCTATTTCTAGGTTTTCACCACTTGGATTTTGTTTTTATGTTTTTTTTTTTTTTAGGACTTTTTATTAAAAAAGGTTTTGTATTTTTGCTAGAGAGGCACTTGTTTCCAAGTTTTCCCCAAGGCACTTTTTCTTCTTCTTCTTTTTTTGAATTTTTGAATTTTTGATTTTTTTTTTGGTATTTTTTTGAATATATAATTTTTTTGGAGATACATCAAAGTTCCTATTGCTAGGTTTTCACTAAGATGATAATTGTTTTTAGGACATTTTTCAATTTTTAGGCTTTTCACAATATATCACTTTTTTAGGATCTTTGAAATATATCACTTTTTTGGATTTTTTTTAGGATCAATAAATATGTACAAAGATACCCCTAGCCAGAATGAGCATCATGGCTAGAACTTCTTTAGGTGTAAGACATTGATAGGATCAAGGAGCTGCTCTCCCTCTACTGTAGATAGTAAATAGGCACCGGAACCAAAAGTTTTAATAATGTAAGGTCCAAACCAATTAGGTTCAAACTTACCCTTCTAATCTCTATTCTGTTGATTCTTAGGATTCACACATAGGACAAGATCTCCCACTTGAAATTCTCTAGGGTGAACCTTTTTGTTGAATGTTTTTATCATGTGCTTTTGATAGACTCTCATATGGTCAAATGATGCTTGACACTTCTCATCTAGAAGTTCTAACTCTTGAAGTCTCATGGTGCGATAATCTTCATTTGCGACTAGGCCTTTGAGAGAAAATATAAGTGAAGGAATCTCAACCTCTAAAGGTAATATTGCTTTAGCACCATATGTAAGGGGAAAAGGAGTAGCCCCAGTAGGAGTGTGAATACTTGTTCTATAAGCCCACAAAGCTGGATTTATCTGTAAGTGCCAATCTCTACCATTCTTATGAACTGTTCTATGCAAGATTTTAAGAATGGTTTTGTTTGATGCTTCTGCTTGACCATTTCCTTGTGGGAAATAAATAGAGGACCAATATTTTTTGATCTTGAACTTCTTACAAAGTTTCTTAAGGTCTTTATTTTTAAACTGACCTCCATTGTTAGTGATAATCTCAGAAGGCACTCCGTATCTACAAATAATATGATTCAAAATAAATAGAGAAACTATCTTACCCAAGGCAATAGAAAGTGGGATAGCTTCTACCCATTTAGTGAAATAATCAATGGTAGTGATAATAAACTTGTGTCCACATGATGAGTTGGGATGAATCTGCCTAGCAAGATCAAAAGCCCAATGCTAAAATGGCCAATGAGAAATAGAAGGAATGAGCTCCCTACCTAGAGCATGTATTAGGTTACCATGTTTTTGACACTTTTCACATGACTTTACAAAAGCTATTGCATTAGTTTGCATTGTGTGCCAATAGTACCCTTCCCTAAGAAATCTTCAAGCTATGGAAAGACCATTAGAATGTCCCCCATAGATACCCTCATGGATGTCAACTAACACTTGATTAGATTCTTCCTTTTCTAAGCATCTAAGAAGTGTTCCATCTAGACCCTTCCTATAAAAATCACCAAAGATAAGTGAATGGTGAGAGGCATTTTGAATAAGGTTTCTACATTTAGATTGGTTAAATGTTTCAGGTATGATTCCATCATGAATGTATGAGTAAATGGAACCATAGTAGGATGACTCATGACCAACAAGGGTACAAATAACATGACTTTCTTGGGAATCATAAATAGGGTGATGTAGCTCTTCCACTAAGAATTCAAATCTTGTTTCATGTTACTCTAATTGAAGAAGTGAAGCAAGTGTAGCCATAGCATTAGTTGCCTTATTTTTTGCTCAAGGGATTTGCTGAAATGAGATGAATGTGAAGTAGAGTCTCAAGGAATCAACCATTTTCTTGTAAGGTACCAATTTCTCATTTTTTTTTAGACAATCATCATTGACTTGGTTGATTATCAGTTGTGAATCTCCATAGATGTGTAATTTCATAATTCTCCATTCTATGGCCATCTTAAGTCCATTTTTTAAAGATTCATATTCAGCAATGTTGTTTTTACATGGAAATAATAACTTGTAAGATTTAGGAATTGTGTACCCATGAGGAGAAACAAACAACACACTAGCTCTTGAACCACTTTGCATAAAAGACCCATCAAAGAACATCTTCCATGTTCTTTCAATCATATACATGAGGTGCTCATATAGGAAATCAACTTGAATAGGTGCATCATCTTGTAGTGGGAAATCAGCCAATTGATTTGTTATGGTTTGTCCTTTGATTGCTTTATGCTCAATGTACTCTAACTCTAAAAGGATCATCATCCATTTAGCAAGTCTACCTATGAGGGAAGCCTTACATAGTAAGTACTTGAGTGGATCTATTTTTTCTATGAGGTATATAGTGTGCACAAGCATATAATTTCGCAACTTTTGGAAAGCAAACACAACTGCAAGGCAAGCTTTCTCAATACTGGTGTAATTAACCTCATATGAAACAAGAGTACAACTAATGTAATATATTGCTCTTTCTTTCCCATCTTCATCAAGTTGAGGTAATAATGCCCCCAAGGTAGATTTTGTTGCTGAAATGTATAGGATAAGTGGTTTCCCTGGGATAGGAGGCATTAAAATAGGAGGATTTACCAAGTATTTTTTTATCTAATCCATGCTCTTTTGACATTCATCATTCCATATACATTTGAATCCTTTGTGTAAGTTCTTGTTGAAAGGTTGAGCTCTATCTTCCAACTATGAAATTAACCTCCTTGTAGACTGAAGATGTCCTTGAAGACTCCTCATTTGACTAATTTTTTTAGGAGATGGCATATCCATAATTGCTTGAACTTTTTCAAGGTCCACCTATATCCCTTTTGCTGAAATAATGAATCTCATTAATTTGCCAAAGGTGACTCCAAATGCACACTTTTTAGGATTTAACCTTAGTTAAAATTGATCCATATGATCTAGCATTACTTCTAAATCATCTAAGTGTGTATCTCTTTTCTTAGACTTGGCCAAGGTGTCATCCACATAATCTTCCATGTTTTTATGCATCATATCATGAAAAATAGTTGTCATAGCTCATTGATAGGTAGCTCCTACATTTTTTAATCTGAAAGGAATAACATTCCAACAATAGGTACCCCATGCACAAGTAAATGTAGTCTTTTCTTGGTCTTCAAGAGCTATCTTAATCTAATTATATCCAGAAAAACCATCCATTAAGGAATAAATCTCATAACCCACAGCCATATTCACTATCATGTCTATATTAGGAAGTGGAAAATCATCCTTTGGGCATGTTTTATTAACATCTCTAAAATCTGTGCAAACTCGAATGGTTTTGTCATGTTTTGAAACTGGTACAATGTTTGATATCCATTTGGCATAGGCAATAGCTCTTATGAATTTTTCACTAAGGAGTTTCTCTAATTCTACCTTGACTAAGAGAGCTATGTGAGGATGCATTTTTCTCAATTTCTACTTAATTTTTTTAACAACTAGAGCTATGGATAAGTGATGCATAGTAAGATTAGTGTCCAACCCTGGCATATCTAAATAAGTCCATGCAAAATTAATGTTATTTTCTTGTAAAACATAGTATAGGCTTCTTTTTCTTGTGGTGATAAAGACTGAGCTAAATGTACCATTTTTGGAGCTTCATCTGTACCCAAATTAACTGCTTCTATTGGTTCAATAAGCATTGAAGATATATCTTGAAAATAACTAGGAATACAATCAAGTACCTCATCCTTAGGCACCTCAAAGAGATTTTAACCCTTGGATACGTCCTTTCTTTTTACTTTTTTTTTGGTTCTGACACTACCGCATAGTGGTTTTTTCCATTAGAACTCCTATTCTTTTTCTTTTATTTTCTCTTTATTTTGTGACTAAGGTACTTGATATCTAGCTCTATCATACTAGTAGTTGGTTCACTGGTGGAAGAGACTATAGGTTTAATGGCATTCAAATAACAGGCTATTTCCTAGTCATTTTGAAATGTTAAGAGCTCAGGTTCTTGATTGCATTGGGACTAATCAATTAGGTTAGGATGAACAAGCAGTAAATCAATGATGGGTTCAAGGTTGTAAATATGAATAATATCTCTAGTGACTAAAGATTTAGAGTCTTTCAAGTAACTTCTTAAAATATCCAAATCAAGATTCATCCTCACAATTGAAGGATTGTCCACTAAGGCAACATGCAAGTTCAAATCCTCTAGTCCTACACATGACTCATTGACTGACTCAGGTTGAGAACTATATGTATGAACAACATCAACATCCATATCAACTGTGGAAGGTTCTGAGAAAGAGTCCCATTCATACTCATGTGAATCTATTTCTGAATCTTGACTAGGATGCTTACACCATAAACGCTTTGGATGTCTAGATGTGGATGCCTCAATGTCATTAAGGGTCACACTCTCATGTTCTAAATTTACAAAAATCTCATGAGATATTTGACTATCTAAATTTCCCCAAAGGAGATTAGTAGAAGGAACCCAATCTTCACACATATCTTGTTGATTTTCTAAATTAGATATACATTCAGTCTCTTCTTCACTATCTAACTTATCAAGGATAGGAGCAACATTTTTACTATGATCCACATGCCCTAGGCCAACCGACTTCTTAGATTTGCATCCAAAAAGACCATGATCAAGGGGTTCGACTCTAGCATCCAATCTATTACTAAGAGGATCATGTCTAGGATAGCCCATTTTCTTGACAAGAGCATACCCTCTTCCATAAGCATTAGGAGAAGGTGTGAAATCTTCATTGTGCATATACTTCTCTTCTCTATAAATCCAATCTTTGATAGCCACATATTCTTTCTCATCTTGAATAGGTGTTGATGACTGTACAAATGTGTCAAATAATGTCATAGTTGAAGAGGAAGGTTTCATCTCTAGCAATGGTTTACCATAAGACCTAGGTGAAACTAGTAATGCTATGAGGTAGTTGAGTTGATATCCCCCCATGCCAAGGTCTATGGACTTAAACTTGTTTTTGCAATTAGCTAAAACTGCATTAAAATCATCTACTTGTCTATTGAGGGGAACATGAGTACTTTCTAAAATCAAGTTAATAGAAAAAGCATTATCCCTAGGAATACATATCTATGTTCCACTGTAAGGAAAATTAACACACTAATGATAGGTAGATGACACTGCTTGCATATCATGAATCCATGGTCTATGAAGTAAAATGTTGTATGTAAGGGGTCCAACATCAACTATTTGGAATAAAACATCTTTTTCCATAGGGCCAATCCTAATAAGAAGGACATCCAACCCCTTTAAACTTCTCTCTGTCTCATCATAAGCTTTGATAGTAATCTTTCTTCTGGTATCAATAACATGTTCAAAATAACCCAATGCCTTTAAAATATTCAAAGAAAAAATATTAGGCCCAGCACCCCCATCTATCAACACATGCCTAACATTGGTTCTATGTATCATGACCTCAATATGAAGGGCAAGATTGTTTGGATGGCTCAAAGATTTATCATCTTCCTCCAAAAAGGAAAGATAATGAGGGCTTGCAATGTGATTGACCATGTTTTGGAATTGATCAATGTCTAAATTATTAGGGAAATTTTCCATGCGCAAAGCATCCTCAAGGACTTGCTTGTGTCTCGTGGACAGCTCTTAAAGCTCAAAGATTAAAATTTGAGCAAGGGTTCTTTGTAACTAATCGAAAAGATTATAATTTGACTTAGGATTAAACACTAGTTTTGAAGGAACATTCTTGGATTGCACTTTTTTTGGCTTACTTGGTTGCTTTGAACTAAGTCCTTTGATAACATGGGGACCTTGACTTTGTGTAACAACATTGAGAATTTGGGAAGACACTTGCTTAGGTTTACTTGCCCTATTTGAATTGGGTCCTCTAATGACAAGGGGACCTTGAGATGACTCTCTAGAGTGAGCACCCCTTAGCACCAATATAGGTTTCTCACTAGGAATAGTAAAGCTCAAATTTAAATCACAACCATTGGGATTTTCATCTTCCATCATGATGACACTTTCTTCTACAACCTCAAGCATATTGACAACAGTTTCCACATTTGCATAAGTGTAATTGATTGCAGCCTTGCCATTCTTAGTTTGGGAAGCTTCCCCTTTCTCATACTTGAGCAAAGTCTCTTTGAATGTTGTGTGATCAGCATTGGTATTTACTCCATATATTTCAAGTTTTCCATTCTCAATAAGATCTTGAACAATATGCTTAAATCTCCTACATTTTTTAATATTGTGTCTGTTGCAATTGTCAAGCTTGCAATAGGCCTTTTCATCACACCACCATGGCTTAATTTTAGGTATGTATAACTTTGCAGCATCATAAGGGCACACAAGATTATGTGCAAGGAACTTTGTGAATATCTCTTCATATGATTCACCCAATTTTCTAAAATTATGTTTCTCTCCTTTAGGCCTTCCTTGATATCCTGGCTTGTTACTTTGTTGATTAGCATTAGCCAAATGGAGAATAGCTTGGTCTTTAGGCTTTGAGGAATTCACAAGTCCATCATTAACCACTTGTTTGTTCTTATTCCTTGTTGTTGTTGTTATTCTGACCATTGCTGTTGTTGTTTCCATTTTTTGTCAAAATACCTTGCTCTCTCAAAACATCCTCAATTCTAAATGCAGTTTCAATCATGGCATGAAAAGACTCAAAGACCATCTTCTTAACTTCATACTTCATCTCAGGAACCATGTTACTAATGAGGATTTCAATATTTTCTTTATCACAGATAGTCCTAGAATAACGAGAGCACTATCATCTCCATCTTTGTAAAAAAGTGGCAAAGGATTCTCCTTGATTTTTCTTTGTGTAATATAAATCCATCAATGAGATAGATCATGAAATATTTTATGCAAAGTGTTGAAAAAATCTCTAAATTAACTCAAGGAACATCTTAATAGGGGGAGTGATAATGGTGAACCATTCCATTTCTTGACCCTTAAGACTCCTTGGAAACAATCTCATAAGATATGATTCTTCATGATGAAATTCAAAACTCATGGTGTAAAAGTGACACACATGATCATTTGGATCCCCATTTTCATCATACTTGTCATATTGGGGAATCTCAATTTTCCTAGGAAACTCCTTCATGTCAACACTCTTATCAAAAGGATTAGGAAAAACTAAATCAAGTGAAAATGAACTCTTGGGTGCTTCCATTTGTGCCATTTTCTTTTTCATTTTCTGAAATTCTTCTTCCATAGCAGGTGCATGCTTTTGAATCTTTTTGTCTACATCAAAGTTGTAAGGAACCTTAGCACCTTTGTTGGCTAAACATTGAAAGCACACATCTTTGTTTATTTCCATATATGCTTCTACATATTGTTGAAATTTTTTATTTTTTTGCATAACCATGAAATCCTAAGAATGGCAATCAACATTTGAGCTACAACCTCCATACCGTGAACCATGATAAGCTTGTTGTGAAGGTTGTCTTGAAACTCTAGGAGGTGTTGGTTTCCTATAATCGTCATGCCTTGAAGTTATCCTTCCTCTAGGACTAGGGGATCGTGAAGATGTTCTTGAGTATCTCCCACTTTGTGGAGTCTTAGGATGGGTAGATGGAGGAGAGTTGTTTCCACCACCAATGTGTACATTATTGAATTGATTGTCAAGTTGTGAAGTCTTAAAGAAGTCTTGTTCTTCTTGATAGGATTTCCTTTCCATCTCAATAATAACTTTCCTTTCTTCCTCTAGGCATTGATTTTGTTCTTCCTTCTTAGCTTGTTCTTCTAGAAGGGATTTTCTTTCATGCTCAATTGCTTTGAGTCTTCCACTTGCATAACCTAAAGGTGTCATGAGTAGTGTACATGGTCTTGATTGTCTAAAACGGTTACTAGCAAATGTTGCATTCACATGAGCACTAGAAGGCGCACCAATTTGATCATCATGTTGGGCTTCCTCTTCTTGATAGGCATAATTTTTACTTTTCTCATCCCTTTGATGTGCATCCAAATACCTATCCTTAATTAGGGGTGAAGTTGGTCTACTTCCACAAGTGGGATGTCATGAGTAGTGTACATGGTCTTGATTGTCTAAACCGGTTACTAGCAAATGTTGCATTCACATGAGCACTAGAAGGCTCACCAATTTGATCATCATGTTGGGCTTCCTCTTCTTGATAGGAATAATGTTTACTTTTCTCATCCCTTTGATGTGCATCCAAATACCTATCCTTAATTAGGGGTGAAGTTGGTCTACTTCCATGAGTGGGACCACCGCTCAAAAGGTCAACATTATACCCACTACTTTGATTCTTCTTGTGTGAAGCTCTTGTAAAACTCATATCCATATCTGAATGAGGTGATGCTAAGGGTGTACTCAACTCAATAAGATCACCACTAGGGTGAAACAAAACTTTTGGAATACTCTCAGATGATTGAACAGACACAGGTTCCTTTCCCTTATGTCTTTGACAAGTTTGAACTAAAGGTAATTATTTAAAGACAACTTGAGGTTTCTTTCCTTGATCTACTTGATATCTTCTTACAACTGGCATGAAAGAAAAGGTACTAGTTGATAGGATAACCCTAAGAAATGTTGGTACGAAACTAGGATAGTAAAAGCACTAACTTGTCCAAAAGAGAGATGATAGGATCAAATTTTACAATAGGTATAAATCAACACTGCCACAGAGGTGCCCACAACTTTGGGTGAATACCCTAGCACATATGGACTAGGAGGATGATTTACCCAAATTATAAATAATTAAAATTCATTTTTTATGAAAATGGATGGACAAGAAATTACTAAGACTCTCCAAGCATAATATCAAAGGATCCAAAGGTATATCTTTCTCGACAAGGATGGTCTCTAACTCACCAACTCCAAACAAGGTCTCTTGTGAAATCAATGATTACTAATTCAAGAGGTCAAAGTACAATAACCCAAGGTGCAAATGAGCTTCTAACAATGGGGTACGTAGCCTAATCTAAACTAGATCAACCTAGGGAGAGTAAAAATAATAGAAAAACAAAGAATTTTGATCGTAAAGTCTCAACTTGGGAGCTCAGATTTAGTTTGTTTTAAATGTCCAACTAGATGTATCAATAGAATTTTAATCATGAACCAGGCATGCAAGATAGCAATCAAGGTTTTCAAGAAATCATCTTCAAACAATGAGCAAGGGACAAAGAAACCTTGCACATGAACAAGAATAGTGCCATAGTATCGATCTAATCCCTAGAACCACTACTGTGTATGTTCTCAAAATGTTTTTCAATCACCCACATAGTCCTAGAAAAGAAAATTTGGCAGCACTATGGTTCTTACTAATGTTCAACTCTTTAGCTTTTGCAATCTAGAGTGGGAAAAATCTAATCCCGGTTCACCATGGTTTTGACATATTCCAAGAATTTAATCAATCGAAGATACTAAAGAGATTTGATAGCCCAACAAAAGACTACACTTGTGAGGATTTCTCCCACAAGGACATTTATATAGTGGTTATTACTACCATGTCAAAAATGACTATTACCACTTGAGGTACCACCCATGTGGTTGACCCAATAAAAGAAATGTCCACTATGGTTTAACCCTCTCTAATCAAGGAAAACTCACAAAGTTGTACCACATGGGGACTTAGTTGGATTCAAGGGTTCTAAGTTTTTTATGTGCCCAAAAGGGAATAGAGCATACTCCTCTAGCTTCTTCACCTTACCCAAACATAGCAAACAAGATTCTTTGACATGCTAATTTGAAATCACCTCGCCAACTATTTGGAAAATCAAAAACAAACACCAACAATCTCAAAAGAGAAATGACTAATGGATGCCGAGGACAAATCCAAGTAGAATAGCGAGATAATAACAAATATCCTTCCCTACCTACAAGGGGATCTATCATCAAGAGGAGCTTTGCATTTCAAGCAAGAAAATGAAGCTTAGTCTCTCAAGATCTCTCAAATAGTGTTCATAGGGCCTATTTACTATGTGAAACATAGATGTGTGAAAGAAAATCTAGATCTAGTTTTAGAGCACCAAATGAAGTGTGAATCTATGAAAGCATGTAAAAGCACTCAAGTCAAACACATGAGATATTCATTTTAGTTCCAAATCCAAATGTTATAGAGATAAAAAAAAATACGTGGTAATCTTTCCAATGCATCTTTTCTCTGGGGGTATCTTTCATTTATGCTTAAACACTCGCTCACAATGAACAAAGCAACAAGCAAAACAAACAAACACAAGATATGTAATATATGTCCAACTCATGCAAAACTAGGGTTATCCAAAAATATAATTTTTAACAGTGATAATAATTAGAAAGTAACCCAAGTGAAAGCCCACATCATGCATTGATTCATTGTAAATATTAAATGAAGCTATTCGTTGAATGCCCATTTTTTATTGATTATTTTTTGACTAGTCATAAAGATTGGACCTATATGATATGAATTCCAATCCAAAACCTTAAATGCAAAAAATAGACCCTTCTCAAAAATCATAGAGCTTTCCAAAAATGAAATTTTTTCTTAAAAATATGGTAATTTGCTCCGAAAAATGATTTTTCATGAAAAATCAAAGAAAAATCATAAAAAATCAAAAATATTTTAGAAAAAACTGCAAACTAGACCGAAGCTTCCTTTATATGTCACAACCTTGCAAACAAAAATTTAGATCAAAATACCTAGCCTTTTGAAAGACATGATCAAATCTTTAAAATCTAAGGTTTTTTTGTACTCCTAACAAGTTTGCACAAAAACCAGCAAGAAAACATGGGTTGCCCCATGGTGGGCACCAAAAATGTATGCCTAAAATGTGAGCACACTTCTATGAGTCATTATATTTAAGAGTGCTCAAAAATGAGGTCTCGAATGGTGGCTCATAGCTCCCTATTCATGGAGTCCAGGGGTTTGTAATGGAGGCCCTCAATCTGACCTAGTTTATGCCCATGTAAGTACACCACAAAATAAGAGATTCAATGATCTAATATGCATGTAAATGAAGATGAAAACTAATATAGATGATAAATTTGCAAAACAATGCAAGAAAGGAAACGTAATAACAATGCAGATCTAATCTATGAAAAAAAATATGAATCTAAACTAATATGCAAATGCAAGGATGAAAACTCATGATGAAAGCCATGCATGCAAGAGAGAATAAGACAAGAAGATAGAAGTTCTCCACAAAAAGCTTTAGTATTCAAAATTCCTTGTTCAAAATTTCTCTTCAAACCTGTAGCATAACAATAGCATAAAAATGAATGATCTCTAAAATGAGGAGAGGGCTCTCTTTTTATAAAGGAGATTGGATGATCAAGATTAAGAGGAAAAAAGAGTTAATCAAGGGTGGAGAAAGAATAATCTATGTGAAAACAAAATCCACCAATGAGAAAATAGGAAATGAATTAAATGGAGAAGAAAATGGAAAGAGGAAAAAGCTAACTCCCACATTAAGTGTAGAGAAAACAAAAAATAGATTTATTTAAATTTTTATTTGTTTTATTTCCCTTTTCATCAAAAAGAGATTTAAGTGGGATATTTATTTAATTAAAAGGGAGCAATTTCTTTTAATTAAATAGGAAATATTTAATTAAATTAAAAGAGGGGTTTTTTTCTTAATTAATTAAATATGGATGAATTATTTAATTAAAAGAGAGGTTTTCTTTTAATTAAATGGGGACTTGTTTTATTTAATTACAAGGGAGATTTTTTTTTAATTAAGTAAGACTTAGGATAAAATGATCAAACTTAAAAATAAAAATAAAAATGAATTTGATCAAAGAAATTGATTTTAATAAAATATTGCAAACCATTGATTCATGAAATTTGATAAATTGAATAATGGGGGCCCATAGTCTAGGTGACCATTTTAGGGTGCATATAATAGATACCTCTCTTAATTTATATAACATGGAGGATTTTCAAATGAGCGTGAAGTTTGAGCATATTCATCCCATCACTAAGAATCTTCGAGGATGTGGGTGTTGACTTTACAATCATATTTGTTATTAGTGGCATACACTTATTTAGACATATAGTATCTACCAAACTTATTGTAAAATTCATAGTATTAACCAAGCATTTCAAGTTTTACCAAGTTCTACAGTTGCTATCGAGTTCAACAAAAAGTATTTAGTTTGCACCAAGTTGTTGATCAGTAGTATAAATCAAGCATCTTAGTGTATGTTGAGTTTCTTAGTACAAACTAAGTTGTGTAGTACTTACTGAGTTTGCATTTATAGTGATGTGAATCTAGTGTTGATTGATCCACTTAGTGTAAACCAAGTGATTCAACTTATACCAAGCTATGTAGTGTGAATCAAGCGATTTAGTTTATATGTCAAGTTTTATAGTATTAATCAAATCACCAACATAGACCAAGTTCAGACTACTTAGAAGTGATCAGTATGGATTGAGCTTCTACATCTACTAAATGCATGATGATGTTGAACATTGACAATGGATGTCGAGTATCAGAACCTCACCGAGCTAGTCTTCAGAACTCGAGTTCTTACAATTGGGATAACTTTGTGTAAACTTGTGTTGTAGCCAACTTTGTTGAATTGTAATTTAGATTGGTATAAATAGTATGGAAGTAATGTTAGAAGAAGAGAAGAAAAAAAAATCTAAAATAAAAAGGCTACAATAGAATAAGTAGCAACAAATATTTATCTATCATAGCAAGGTGATCATTACACTCAAAGGAATCTCACTTAGCAAACCAAGTTGTAGATTAGGGATTAGCCATTGTTTCATCCTAATAGATGGATCAATTAAATCCTTTCAAAAGGTAGACTTAATAGTCTTTTGTAAATCTCTTTGCCAAGTGCATACTTCATTGTATACTTGTAAATCCTTTTGCAAGGTGGACCTAGTAGTCCTTATTGCTCCTAATAGGAAAAATCATCAAAAGTGATCATTGTACACCTTAACAAGCCAACTTTATATTGTAGTACTAAAGCTTATGGGTATCATCTCCACCCCAGTTTTACTTTCTATTTGGAAGGATTCTAGGTCACCATATTGTGTGTCAAAAGTTTTATGAATGTTTTGATGCTTTCAATTTTTCATGCATGCAGTTACATCAAAATATGCAAGAAGGATTATTGCTAATAAAGGATTAAGTTTAATAGGTTACTAATTCACCCCTCCCCTCTTAGTAACTTAGCCTATCACATATATTTTCAACAATTAGTATCAGAGCATTGTGGTTCTTAGGCAAAAAAGTTTAACAACTTGAGCACAGATCAGAGGCTATGGAGGTATTCAAACTTTGTAAGGCTATTGACAAAGAGAATCTAGATTTGGAATTGGGTATTGGAAAACTCAAGAAAGAAAAGGAGCAACTCTCTCAATCCCTAAAAAGGAGAAAATATCTTGCAATCTAGATGAATGACAAAATTTACATTGACGAAAGAATTGAAGACATCTATTCAAGCAATTTAGATGAAGCCAATGAAGCAATCAAAGAACTATTAGAGAAAAATGGTAACCTTCAAGAAGAAGTAAGAAAATTGAGAAGAGAGAAATAAATTCAATTAGTAAGATTGTGTAAAGTCATGGAAGATAAAAATAAGATAGAAAAAGAGATAGAAGGAAAGAACAATGAAATTCAACATCTATCCCTTTAGCAAGCAGACTTCATTAGTCAACTCACTAATGCAAATGAAGAAATCATGAATCTAAGATCAAAGAATGAAATATTGCTGAATGACCTAAATACTAAAAAGAAAACCAATGAGAGGATAATGAAATCTCAATTAGACATGAATCAATTGAATGAGAAAAGCCATTACAGACAAAAAGGAAAAGTAGGAATTGGATATGTAGAAGAAGGTGAATCATCTAATCAAGGAGCTCAAAAGAATCAAAGACCTACTTGCAGTCAATTTAGTAAGATAGGTCATACATCAAATAGATGTTGGAGCAATAGAAAAATTAATTTCAATGGAAAATGTTACAATTGCAATCAACATGTTCATAGAGCTAATGAATGCAAAGAGAAACCTAAATTAAAAGGAAAATGTCACAAATGTAAGAAGCATGGGCATAAATCTTCAGAATGCAAAACTAAGATATTGAACCAAAATAGATTGTAAAAGCTATATTTAGTTGGGACTATAAAACTTGATGCAGATGTCATTACTTTGGAGAATTTGAACACATTGGAATGAATTGTGTAAAACATCACATGAGGACAAGAGATAGTACTAGAAGATGTTTCATTTGTATAGAACTTGGTCATCTTTCCAAGAACTATATGAATACTAGAAGAATTGAAGATGAAAAGAAAGCCAAGGTTGATAACATCCGAAGGTAGATGAGACAACAATGGATTCCAAAATCTTCCAAGAATGAAAGTCCAAGCAATAATGAACATTTCACTCAAGAATTGGGTGACTCGAGCATTTCCACTTGATCTCTTGCAAGGAGAATTGGAACTACAATTCTAAAGAAGACATCTCACATTAGTTCTAGTCAGTAGAATCAAAGATCCAAATCAGTATTCAATATGAAAAAGGATCACCAAGCATTCAAGGAGATGTTAGTCATTATCGAGTGAGGTTAGGTTGCAGATCTTACCGAGTGAGGTTGGGTTATAAGACTTTGTTAAGCAAGGTCTAGATCTACTAAAATTGTTGTATGGTCATCAAGTCATGGATGACTCTCTTGAGCACTTAATACAAGCAAAGTGGATGACAATTTTTCAATTGAGCAAACAATTGTACCAAATATTTATGGTGATCAAAAGGAAAATTTTAATGAAAAGAGAAAAATCAAAGTCATTTGTCACTATGAATTTTTTAGAGCTATTTGTGCAAAGAAATGTATGAGCATCTGAGCAATCTAAACATATTACTGTTGAAGATTTTTGTATCTTTGGAAACCCTATCAAGAAAAAGGAATCATCTAGCAACAAGACTAAGAAAGGGTTAGAGATGTTAGTTTGAGGAGTGGAATGGAAGGCCCCAGACTTTAAGCTGAGTCCAATTATTGCAGAAACCCTAGATCCAACTAGAGCTCAATCACAAATTTCATCCAAGGTACTATTGATTAATAACATTCATTCAAATTTTAAGTGTGTTATTCAAGTATGAATCCTTGATAGAATTGTGTGTGAATGGTGTGTTATAACTAGAGCATCAACACCTTGAAGTGAAGGGTTTGACTCACATTCCACACATGCCACAAGATTTTAAAATCAAATGGATAAGATTTATCCTTAGCCATGTACATAATGATCAGTTATGGTTAGAGAAACCTATTGTGATAACAAAGAAGATTATCCATAGGATAACTAGTCTTCCAATGCTAAAAAAAAGCTAAAATAACAAAAACCCTAAGTTGGGTCGAACTAGAAAAAAAACCCTTGCTGAGTGGAATGGAAGGGGAATGAAGATCAGATGTGTCACAAATATGGAATCAAAGTTTGAGATACATGTCATCAAACACAAAATATACAGCTTGAGAAGACTCAATAGTGTATCATACAAAGTAGTGGATCTTGCATACAAAGTGGTCAAGAATAACATGTCACTTGTGAGGCCTCACCTCGACCCATCCTAGCCTCGATGATACTCTATTTTTTTATTTTTATCTATGGCTCGATATGTCAGAGCATTATTTGTGGCACTGAACATTATTTTGCTGATTATGATGTATGATGCTTTATTTCAGATATTTGATTTCTGTAGTTTAATGTTTTATAACGTATATGCTGATAAAATGAATGAATGCAAACCAACACTTTGAATCTCTAATTTTAATGAGTAGAATGAGATGAATGAATAGATTATAGAAGAATGGATGTTTTAAATTTCATGAAATTGTTGAAGCGTACTTTTATATATATATGTACATGTGCTTCTCGAATTACTGACGTGTGCAATGAGTGTGCAGGAAATTTAGCCGAGAAATCCAATGGGAAGACAAAAGCTGAACCCCATGTTTATTTTGTGCTATATTCTATTTTTACCTAGTCCATCTTTAAGGTGTATTTTCTTTTGGTAGTTTGTTTCCCCTAGTTTTATTGTCCATATTAAATCCTTAAGTCTTAAAAACTTCAAATTAAGTACCCTAGGGGTAAGGGTTTGGGTTGGGAGTGTTTTCCACTCCCCAAGTCTCCTTGGTTGACCTTTATGGTCACTCAAACACTCCATCTTTGCTTGAATTCGAAATTGGTTGTCACTTCATAGGTTGGTGACCTTGACTCCACCAAGGGGTTTACCTTAAGCCTAGTTAAGTAGATTCTTATTTAGAGGCACTTTGGAGGTAGTGGAGGGTTGTTACCAAATCTCTAGTTTTAGAGAGCAAGCTTGAAGATTGAAGGAAGGAGAAAGGAAAGAAGCTCTTCTCAAACTTCCATTGTTGCCATAACACTTGTGGAGGTAGGAATTTCTCTCTCATGGGCTTAGCTTTCATTCCATTGATCATGTTTGAATCTTGTTTATAGTGTTGTGAAGGTTCTTGTCTTTATAGGTTTGTGTGTATTGGGAGGATATTGGAGGGAATTTTATCTTGTTTTGGATTTCATTTCTTGCTTTGTTGAGACCTTGTTCTTTGAGTTCATGGGGATTGTGATGGCATTACTCACCCTTGGATAGGGAAGAAGTGGCCATGTATGGGGGTAGGGCTTTAGTTGGACCTCATTGGTGAGAGTCTCCTTTCATGGTGAGAGGAGGGAAAAAGGGTAGGGTGTATGGGCCCCTACTTTTCATCACCTTCCTTATTGATGTTGTGAAATCATGTGTATGAAGAGAAAATGAATACCCTTGTGATTGGAGCCCCGAAAGGGCCTTATAATATAATGGAAATTCTTAAAATTGAAGCCCCGAAAGGGCTATGTAATGGAATGGTGATTGACTTCTCCCATTGGGAAAATCCACCTCCCCCCTTATTTTGATTCCATGTATGGATCTATTGTGCAAACCGGGTTTGGGGTGTATGTTTGAATTGATCTTGTTGTGATTATCCACCTTGATTCAGTTTTGTCCTCCCCATTATTCTTTATTGTAATTTGAAGTTATTTGGAAGATAGCACATGTTGGAAGTTTGTAGAGATTTATTTGATTTGTAAAATGATGTAAAATGGATTGGAAACTTGGAAGTATTGGGCAATGACCTCGGGTTTTCTTACTGGTTCTTTCCCGAGTGGAGCCTTTGAACTAGGATGAATAAATAGAAAAAAAAAGATTATGAGAATTTCCTTGCATTGCTCTTATGTTTCTTGGAAATTTGCGTAATGTATGTTAAATGGTCTTCTCATTGTGTGAAACTTGTTATAGCCAATTCCACCACCTTTTTGTTCATGCATGTTATTGTGATGAAAGTATTAAAAAAAAAAAAAAAATGGAAAAGGATATGTAAGAGAGAATTTTGGTTGTGTGAGACTATATTATTTACTCTCAAGCCTTGGAATGTATTGAAGAAAGAAAGGAAAAATGTATTGAGTTATCTTATATCTTGTATGATGTATTGAGAGTGTTGAATGTTAATCTTGAATATGAAGGAATTATGTTAGGAAAGGCTGAGTTCAAATAGACATTAGAATGGTATGGAGAAAATATATGCATATGAATTTATAGAGAATTTAAACATCCATTGTGATCTTTCTATTTTCCATTCCCATAGAGTAATTAGTTGCATTATGTATAAATTTGGATTCATATACAGTTGTTGCATTTGTATGTGAAACAAAATAGAATTGTATTGATCCAACAACAAAGGAAGAGAAACTAAAGTAAGTTTATAAAAATGTTATAAGCAAATCATTTGATTAATTTATGGTTGTGTTCAAGATGTAATATGCAATGTATAGACTCACCAATCTATTGACACCCATGTCTCAAGATCAATGGAGAAATTTGATAAAGACTTAAACTCCAACAAAAAAAAAAAAAATTAGAGGCCTGTAGGTGCTCAAACTTGCTGGAAAATGTATGGGCAAAAAAAAAAGAGACCCCTCTATTACAGTCAATAAAGTATTAAAAAAAAAAAAAAATCACCCTCTTATTATAAGTATTCAATGGGTGGGGCGACCTACCATATTAAATGCAACCCAACAAAAGAAAAAAAAAATTATTAAAAAAAAAAGAATTTCGGGCAGAGCTTGCGGCTTGTACCCGGCGGCCCCAGTACCCGTATGCGTGGATGTCCCCACGCATACACATGCGTGAGGACCACGCATTTAAATGCATGGGATCCCCACGCATGTGTATGTGTGAGGCCCACGCATATATTGCGTGGGATCCCCCACGCATATCAATGCGTGGGGCAGCGCGTTTTGTTTTTTTTTTTTTAAAATTTTGTAGTTAGAATTAAATTTCGTTTAATATAGTTTAGTTAAAAATAGTTGTTAGTGGTTTTTTTTTTTTTTTAATATTTAATTATTAGTTTAATTTATAATATGTATTAATGAAGTTCATTAACAACTTATAAATTTAATAATACTTACTTAACGAATTTAATAATTAATGAATATTATTAATTAAAGATTCTTTCTAAATAGTTTTATCTGTTTATTTATTAATTGTTAATTTGTAACGTTAATTATTAATTTATGTGAATGCAAATATAATTATTAATTAATGTAATTAAGGATAACTTAATTAAGTTTAATTATTCGATTAGCAATTCTTAATGAGAAGTTTATTTTCGGGATTAGTAAAATGTAGTTTAAATTTATATGTCTTAAACATTAGAATTATATAGTTTAAAATTTGATCTATGTCAATTGTAGGGACATGCAATCCAGATTAACTCATAGATTGAATGATAATTTTAGTTTTACCCCTTTGTCGAAGTTGATGACTAATTCATATGCAAAATTGAAATAAATTGTATTTAAGGAATTTACTAATGTTCTAAGAATGTAAATCTTTTAAAGGGATTTGTTAAATCTATTAATTAATTGGGTCTTCTAATTAAATAAGATTAGTTGTTATCTGAATCATTTGAATTGTTAAGAGTTCGGGTAATCGTCTATTTGGCATCCTTGTTTCATGTGAACTTAACTGTGTCAACTTAGTGCACTTAAGTTTAAAAAAATTAATTAATTAATTAATTAATTTTTAAAAAAAAAAAAAAAAAAATTTGGTGTGTTTTTGGCCATAATATTTGGGCATGACATTTTGGTATCAGAGCTTAGTTTCAACACTAGGAACCTAAACCATTATGCTTCTGAAATTGATTAAAAACTTTCATTGTGTAGGATGCCTCCTGTTACTCGAAACAACCGCCGAGGTAGAGGTCGTAGGGCGAGAGGTAGTGGAGTCAGACAGGAGGATGGACCACCACCTCCACCACCACCACCACCACCTCAGAACTTGAATCAGGACATTTTGGATGCCCTTCAGATACTGATTGGTGTAGTTAAGCAGAGACTACCCCCACCTGTAGCACAGCCAGTTCAGCAGATTCCCGAAGGGGAAGCACAGGATCCCAGTGGTAGAGAGAGGAGTAGGAGTCCCCCACTGAGGCAGGTTGAGGGGCAAGGTGAGCACGAGGGGGAATCCATTCATTAGAGAGTACCACCACCCGAGAGACCTCCTAGACACATAGGAGATGACATCAGAGAGCTGATACGTCTTGGACCCCCACTTTTTGCCAGTTCCACAGAGGGGACAGTGGCAGAGGCTTGGTTGCAGAGCCTCCAGCGGTGCTTTGGATTACGTCCCTATGGGAGTAATCTGAAGGCACGTGTTGTAGTCCATTAGTTGAGAGGAGATGCCTCCAATTGGTGGCATCAGGAGGAGATGATCGGAGGGATGAGCATGGATACTCTCACATGGGAGAATTTTTTGGAGAGATTCAGAGAGAGATTCCTGTCTGAGCATTTCAGGCAGAAGTAGAGAGAGGATTTTCATTCTCTTCATCAGAGAGGTCTCACTGTAGCTCAGTATGAGAGCAGGTTTCTCGAGCTCCTTCCATATGTCAAGTACATGAAGGACGAGAAACAGCGTGTGCATAGATTTATCATGGGCCTAAATTTCTCTCTTCAGGGTCCAGTGCGTATGGCTTTTCCTACTACTTTCAGACAGGTAGTTGAGATGGCCTTGGTTGCAGAGGATACTCGGAGTGGACAGGAGTCACGAGATCGGTCTCAGAACCGAAACTCTACCCAGCAGAAACCCCCTTGGAAGGGGAATCAGAACTACTCAGCAGGGTCCTCTAAGGGCCAACAGTCTCAGCAACAGAAACCTCAGCAGCAGCAGCACCAAAAACCCTCACAGGGTTATCAGGGCTCCAAGCCCAAGCAGTGGTACTCACAGGGTCCGAAGCAGGATCAGAAAGTACAGGCCCCACAATCTCAGCCAGCGAAGTCTCAGCAGTCTTCTAGGGGTGGTTTCAGTGGGTCTAGCAAGTTAGGAGGGCCACAGCAGACTGGTTCACAGGGTGCACGGCCTTATACACGGGGACCATGCTACACTTGTGGTGGCATGGGTCACATAGCTAGAGAGTGTCCACAGGGACAATCATCCAGTGGTCAGGGAGGGGCATTTTCAGAGTCAACAGTTGGTGATGTAGGCAGATCACACAGAGTATTCGCAGTGGTTGACAACCGCCAGGCTGAGCATCAGGCTACAGTTATTGAGGCTACAGGTATCATACAGAGTAGCATGGTTACAGTTTTATTTGATTCAGGAGCTACTAACTCCTTTATATCTCCTTTTGCTGTGGAGCGTTACGGGCTAGTGGCAGTTAGAAAGGATGTCGGTTGGGAGGTAGAGTTAACCTCAGGAGCTAGAGTGTCAGTTAGTTCCATGGTGTGCATAGTTGCCCGATTCAGATGGGAGCCACGTTCACGATGTCTGATCTACGCATTACCCCACTAGGTTCTTATGATGTTGTTCTTGGCATAGATTGGCTTTATGCCCACAGCGCCAAGATGGATTGTCGACAGAAGACAGTAGAATGTGTGGATGATGATGGTATCAGTAGAGTGATTCTTGGGGTTAAGAGACCCATATCCCTTCGTATGATATCCGCTATGTAGCTTAGACGGTGCATGCGAAAGGGGTGTCAGCTGTTTGCAATCACCATTAGTGACAGAGAGGAAGACTCAGAAGGGGAACCATCCCTTGATGACTTTCCTATATTGCAGGAGTTTTCAGATGTTTTTCCTTCAGAGCTCCCTGGTAGACCCCCACCTAGGGCAGTAGACTTTCATATTGATCTTGTGCCAAGCGCGGAGCCAGTATCGAGAGCACCATACAGGATGACTACACATGAGCTTAGTGAACTAAAGGTTCAGTTGGAGGAACTCCTAGAGAAGGGGCATATTCGACCTAGTATGTCACCTTGGGGTGCACCAGTGATCTTCGTTAAGAAGAAGGATGGATCACTTAGTTTATGCATTGATTATCGGCAATTGAACAAAGTAACCATCAAGAATCAATATCCCCTTCCCAAAATTGATGACCTATTTGATCAGTTGCAGGGTGCTCGTGTATTTTCAAAGATTGATCTTAAGTCAGGTTACCACCAGTTGAGGATTGTGGGAAGTGATATCCCTAAGACTGCTTTATGTACTAGGTATGGACACTATGAGTTCACTGTGGTGCCATTCGGTCTCACAAATGCTCCAGCTGTATTCATGAGCCTCATGAATGGAGTATTTCGTACCTTCTTGGATAAGTTCGTAGTTGTGTTCCTGGATGACATCCTGATATATTCTCATGATGAGGAGGAGCACGAGGAACACCTGAGGCAGGTGTTGCAGAAGTTGAGAGAGAATCAATTGTTTGGTAGCTTATCGAAGTGTGCATTCTTCAGATCAGAGATCCATTATTTGGGCCATATCATATCAGGCGAGGGTATCTCAGTAGACCCATCGAAGATTAGAGCCATCATGGATTGGCCTGCACCTACTAGTGTCACTGAGGTGAGGAGCTTTATTGGATTAGCAGGCTATTATCGATGCTTCATTGCAGGATTTTCTAGATTGGCACACCCCATTACATCGCTGCAGAGGAAGGAAAAGAAGTTTGAATGGACAGAGAAGTGCGCGAGAGCTTTTCTAGAGCTCAAGAGGGCCCTCACGAGTGCACCCATTCTTGCGGTACCAGACCCATCGGCGGACTTTGTGGTGTGCACTGATGCATCTATGGATGGCATTGGGGCAGTGCTTATGCAAGATGGTCGACCTATTTCCTTCGAGTCTAGGAAGTTGAAGACTCATGAACTCAACTACCCTACTCATGACCTAGAGCTTGCAGCTATGGTTCATGCATTAGTGAAGTGGCGACACTTCCTACTAGGTCATAGATTTGAACTTCATTCCGATCATCAGAGCTTGCAGTACCTATTCACGCAGCCAAACCTGAATGCTAGACAGAGAAGGTGGATGGAGTTCCTTTGCGAGTATGATTTTGATGTACATTACATCAAGGGAAAGGAGAATGTAGTTGCAGATGCCTTAAGTAGAAGGCACCATGAGCTCTCATCTATGACTATGGGCACCGATTTGAGAGAGAAGATTTTATAGCACTTGCTAGCAAATGAGCTTTATATAGAGGTTAGTCAAGTTGTGCATTCTCAGAGACCCTTGGAGGGGAAGTATTCAGAGTATTCCTTGGAGTCTGATGGACTCTTGCATCATAGAGGACGTGTGTATGTACCTTCCATAGGGGGTTTGTGCGAGCTCATCATACTTGAGGCTCACAGAGCACCTTATGCGGCACACCCTGGTGTTAAGAAGTTGCATGCAGATTTGAGGCAGTTGTACCTTTGGCCAGGCATGAGAGCACAGATTGCCGACATAGTGGCGAGATGCCTTGAGTGTCAAAGGGTGAAGGCAGAACATCGTCATCCCAGTGGGCTCCTTCAGCCTCATGAGATTCCAGAGTGGAAGTGGGATGTTATATTGATGGACTTTATTGTTGGTCTTCCTTTGTCTTCTCGTCGTCATGATGCCATTATGGTGACAGTTGACACATTGACCAAGGTTGCTCACTTCTCACCTGTGTGTACTACGTACATAGCCCGGGACATAGCTCAGGTGTTTTTGCGAGACACTGTCAGACTTCATGCCATTCCCCGTAAGATTATCTCTGATAGGGACTCACTGTTCACCTCATCTTTTTGGAGAGAGTTGCAGTTAGCTTTGGGCACTAGGCTCAATTTCAGTACAGCGTACCACCCTCAGACTAATGGGCAGACTGAGCGAGTGAATCAAGTGTTGGAGGACATGTTACGTATGTACGTGATGGATCATCAGGTCAAGTGGGAGGAATACCTCCACCTAGTTGAGTTTTCCTATAACAATGGGCACCATTCCTCCATAGGTATGCCGCCTTATGAGGCCTTGTATGGGAGACCTTGTAGGACGCCTTTGAGTTGGGACAGGATCGAGGATCGAGTTTCTATTGGACCTCAGTTAGTTAAAGATATGGAGCAGCAGGTGATTCTGATTAGACAGCGCCTAAAAGAGGCACAGGATCGGCAGAAGAAGTATGCTGATGCGAATAGGATGGATCGAGAGTATCAGGTTGGGGATAGAGTTTTTTTGAGGGTGCGGCCACACAAGAGTCCGATTCGATTCAGAAAGGGCTCTAAGTTGGCACCCCATTTCGTTGGGCCATTCGAGATCCTAGAGAGGATAGGACCAGTTGCCTACCGTCTAGCTTTGCCACCTAGCCTGTCACACATCCACGATGTGTTTCACATTTCAGTACTTAGAAGATATATCTATGATGAGTCTCATATTATAGATTGGGATGCTTTGCAGGTGGAGTCGGACGGCCTGTTAGCACTGGAGCCCATCCGTATTATTGCCCGACGGACCCTCGCACTTCGAGGTCGAGAGCTGGACCAGGTTAGGGTCCAGTGGGATTGCTACAATGAGGTCACAGCCACATGGGAGGATACAACGTAGATGCGATCTCAGTACCCATACCTTTTTGATGAACTCCAAGAGGAAGTTCATGCCTAGTGGGGGAGGATGTGAGGCCTCACCTCGACCCATCCTAGCCTCGATGATACTCTATTTTTTTATTTTTATCTATGGCTTGATATGTCAGAGCATTATTTGTGGCACTGAACATTATTTTGCTGATTATGATGTATGATGCTTTATTTCAGATATTTGATTTTTGTAGTTTAATGTTTTATAACGTATATGCTGATAAAATGAATGAATGCAAACTAACACTTTGAATCTCTAATTTTAATGAGTAGAATGAGATAAATGAATAGATTATAGAAGAATGGATGTTTTAAATTTCATAAAATTGTTGAAGCGTATTTTTATATATATATGTACATGTGCTTCTCGAATTACTGACGTGTGCAGGAAATTTAGCCAAAAAATCCAATGGGAAGACAAAAGCTGAACCCCATGTTTATTTTGTGCTATATTCTTTTTTTACCTAGTCCATCTTTAAGGTGTATTTTCTTTTGGTAGTTTGTTTCCCCTAGTTTTATTGTCCATATTAAATCCTTAAGTCTTAAAAACTTCAAATTAAGTACCCTAGGGGTAAGGGTTTGGGTTGGGAGTGTTTTCCACTCCCCAAGTCTCCTTGGTTGACCTTTATGGTCACTCAAACACTCCATCTTTGCTTGAATTCGAAATTGGTTGTCACTTCATAGGTTGGTGACCTTGACTCCACCAAGGGGTTTACCTTAAGCCTAGTTAAGTAGATTCTTATTTAGAGGCACTTTGGAGGTAGTGGAGGGTTGTTACCAAATCTCTAGTTTTAGAGAGCAAGCTTGAAGATTGAAGGAAGGAGAAAGGAAAGAAGCTCTTCTCAAACTTCCATTGTTGCCATAACACTTGTGGAGGTAGGAATTTCTCTCTCATGGGCTTAGCTTTCATTCCATTGATCATGTTTGAATCTTGTTTATAGTGTTGTGAAGGTTCTTGTCTTTATAGGTTTGTGTGTATTGGGAGGATATTGGAGGGAATTTTATCTTGTTTTGGATTTCATTTCTTGCTTTGTTGAGACCTTGTTCTTTGAGTTCATGGGGATTGTGATGGCATTACTCACCCTTGGATAGGGAAGAAGTGGCCATGTATGGGGGTAGGGCTTTAGTTGAACCTCATTGGTGAGAGTCTCCTTTCATGGTGAGAGGAGGGAAAAAGGGTAGGGTGTATGGGCCCCTACTTGTCATCACCTTCCTTATTGATGTTGTGAAATCATGTGTATGAAGAGAAAATGAATACCCTTGTGATTGGAGCCCCGAAAGGGCCTTATAATATAATGGAAATTCTTAAAATTGAAGCCCCGAAAGGGCTATGTAATGGAATGGTGATTGACTTCTCCCATTGGGAAAATCCACCTCCCCCCTTATTTTGATTCCATGTATGGATCTATTGTGCAAACCGGGTTTGGGGTGTATGTTTGAATTGATCTTGTTGTGATTATCCACCTTGATTCAGTTTTGTCCTCCCCATTATTCTTTATTGTAATTTGAAGTTATTTGGAAGATAGCACATGTTGGAAGTTTGTAGAGATTTATTTGAGTTGTAAAATGATGTAAAATGGATTGGAAACTTGGAAGTATTGGGAAATGACCTCGGGTTTTCTTACTGGTTCTTTCCTGAGTGGAGCCTTTGAACCAGGATGAATAAATAGAAAAAAAAAGATTATGAGAATTTCCTTGCATTGCTCTCATGTTTCTTGGAAATTTGCGTAATGTATGTTAAATGGTCTTCTCATTGTGTGAAACTTGTTATAGCCAATTCCACCACCTTTTTGTTCATGCATGTTATTGTGATGAAAGTATTAAAAAAAAAAAAAATGGAAAAGGATATGTAAGAGAGAATTTTGGTTGTGTGAGACTATATTATTTACTCTCAAGCCTTGGAATGTATTGAAGAAAGAAAGGAAAAATGTATTGAGTTATCTTATATCTTGTATGATGTATTGAGAGTGTTGAATGTTAATCTTGAATATGAAGGAATTATGTTAGGAAAGGCTGAGTTCAAATAGACATTAGAATGGTATGGAGAAAATATATGCATATGAATTTATAGAGAATTTAAACATCCATTGTGATCTTTCTATTTTCCATTCCCATAGAGTAATTAGTTGCATTATGTATAAATTTGGATTCATATACAGTTGTTGCATTTGTATGTGAAAGAAAATAGAATTGTATTGATCCAACAACAAAGGAAGAGAAACTAAAGTAAGTTTATAAAAATGTTATAAGCAAATCATTTGATTAATTTATGGTTGTGTTCAAGATGTAATATGCAATGTATAGACTCACCAATCTATTGACACCCATGTCTCAAGATCAATGGAGAAATTTGATAAAGACTTAAACTCCAACAAAAAAAAAAAAAATTAGAGGCCTGTAGGTGCTCAAACTTGCTGGAAAATGTATGGGCAAAAAAAAAAGAGACCCCTCTATTATAGTCAATAAAGTATAAAAAAAAAAAAAATCACCCTCTTATTATAAGTATTCAATGGGTGGGGCGACCTACCATATTAAATGCAACCCAACAAAAGAAAAAAAAAAAATTATAAAAAAAAATGAATTTCGGGCAGAGCTTGCGGCTCGTACCCGGCGGCCCCAGTACCCGTATGCGTGGATGTCCCCACGCATACACATGCGTGAGGACCACGCATTTAAATGCGTGGGATCCCCACGCATGTGTATGCGTGAGGCCCACGCATATGTTGCGTGGGATCCCCCACGCATATCAATGCGTGGGGCAACGCATTTTGTTTTTTTAAAAAAAAAATTTTGTAGTTAGAATTAAATTTCGTTTAATATAGTTTAGTTAAAAATAGTTGTTAGTAGTTTTTTTTTTTTTTTTTTATTTAATTATTAGTTTAATTTATAATATGTATTAATGAAGTTCATTAACAACTTATAAATTTAATAATACTTACTTAACGAATTTAATAATTAATGAATATTATTAATTAAAGATTCTTTCTAAATAGTTTTATCTGTTTATTTATTAATTGTTAATTTGTAACATTAATTATTAATTTATGTGAATGCAAATATAATTATTAATTAATGTAATTAAGGATAACTTAATTAAGTTTAATTATTCGATTAGCAATTCTTAATGAGAAGTTTATTTTCGGGATTAGTAAAATGTAGTTTAAATTTATATGTCTTAAACATTAGAATTATATAGTTTAAAATTTGATCTATGTCAATTGTAGGGACATGCAATCCAGATTAACTCATAGATTGAATGATAATTTTAGTTTTACCCCTTTGTCGAAGTTGATGACTAATTCATATGCAAAATTGAAATAAATTTTATTTAAGGAATTTACTAATGTTCTAAGAATGTAAATCTTTTAAAGGGATTTGTTAAATCTATTAATTAATTGGGTCTTCTAATTAAATAAGATTAGTTGTTATCTGAATCATTTGAATTGTTAAGAGTTCGGGTAATCGTCTTCTTGGCATCCTTGTTTCATGTGAACTTAACCGTGTCAACTTAGTGCACTTAAGTTTAAAAAAATAAATTAATTAATTAATTAATTAAAAATTAAAAAAAAAGAAACAAAAATTGGTGTGTTTTTGGCCATAATATTTGGGCATGACATCACTTCACCTTGCCAATTTGATGTTGAATCAGTTCAACAAAAATATGGAGAGTATAAGAACGTCAAAGAACAATCCTTGTAAGTTTAGTTCACTCTTAACTTGTCTATTTTTCTATGTGAAAAAGTTTTTTCCATCTAAAGGTACCTTCATATGGAAGAAGGATGAACTTGTTCTTTATCAAATTAATGAATATTTATCTAAAATGGGAGAAAACTATACTAGTATTATGGATAACTAGTTTGATGCATTCAAGGATAAGATGAGTAATATATTCAAGATACCAAAGAAACATGTTGGTGACTGCAGAGATGATATTTGTTTCATGGTTGACTGTGACAAAGTGTATATACAAGCAGTTAGACCAAGAATTGTATGGGTCAAGCCTCTAAGTTATGAGGTTAACATTGATGAAAATAAGGACATTATTGAAGCATTTTTAAATAAGCCCATTGACCCAAAAGCTACAAACTTTGGCACCTATGATGAAGCAAAAGGAAGAATAAAACTTGAAATAAAACTCCCTCAGGAAATTGACAAAGGAAAGAAGAGAATTGTAAAATTGAAAACAAGCTCCAGTCTTCTATTGACTAAAGGCAAAGGAGATTACATTGAGGATGATGAAGCAAAAAATGAAGAGAAGAAAGAAGAAGAAGAGCTAGTAAAGAAGAAAGGTAAGGTTATTATAACCAAACCTACAAAATTGTCTACTATAGTGTTCACAAGGAGGAATTTAGGAAGAAACAAGGTGGAGATGTAATCTTCAAAAATCCATCACCCTCTTTTCAAGAAAAGTTGAAATAAATTGACACTAGAGTTGGTATGGAAAACTTCAAAGCACTCAGGTATGAAATAAGAACTGCAGAGGAGAAGAAGAAAATTGAAGACATGGTTATGTCTAAGATATGGAAATATTCTCCATACCATCTTGTTCAACAAATTCCAAGTGAATTAATTGAGAAAGTTAAGCCAAGATGGAAGTATGCAAGGCAAACTACTAAAGACATATATGAGTAGACCCTAAGGCAACTCATGCCAAGCTCAAGTGACAAGAAAGTACAAGAATCTTTAAAGAAGAATGAAGAAAAGCTTACCTTGAAGTTTAACACTTGTCTAGCTTTGATCAATGACATTAAATATGTGGTAAGGAATGCCAAAAACACATGGAGGAATATTTACAATCTTCACAAACAAAGTGATTTTATTGTTAAAGTTAGTGACAAGAAAGATGACGATGAACATGACAAAGATGAAGAAATTGATGATGAAGAAGTAACACATTATGATAACATGGATGATGAGGAATAAGAATAGAGATAGGAAGCTACCATGAAAGATTTACTTGAAGTTCAGAACATAGAGGAAACTGACCCAAAGAAAATTGCAGCAGCAGTCATAGTCTCGCTTCCTTATTCTCTGAGTGAAGCACTGAAAATATCAAGCCTAGAGAAAGCTACTGTAGGATTGATTGTGTCAAAGATTTTAAGTACAAGCACTCAATCAATTTTTGCACTTGTTCAACTCAATATGTCATTGACAAAACTAACAAGAACATCATCTACCAAGAAAAAAACACTTCCTCCTCCATAAGTTTTGATTACACAAGGTATTTCTTCAATAAATATAGTATCTGCTTTTTTAGCTAGCCCTACTATTTCTACTTTTTTTTAATTCCTAATATGCAAATAATAAGTACAAGGAAAGTTGTGATAGAAGATTGGTGAGATTGTTGGAAGATTGGTTTTATGATCATATGTTACATTCATGATTGAGTTTGTCATTGATGGCAACATAGGATATTTGATGTCTTTTGTCATATCTAATAGAAGAATAGTGGAAAGATCAAGTTGATATTGATGGCTAGTTTAGCATGATAACCACCCAAGGTTATGGGATAGACTTATGAGTATTTGGCATATAAAATTAACATTGGAAGTAGAAAGGATAAGTTTACAAGAAGTTATGCAAGTTTTGGTGATATTTATTCTGAGATAGAGTTAACAGAGGCATGTTCTAGTAAACCTATTATATCTCTTAGCAGATTTGATATCTTGAGAATTGAGGTAGAGGACATAAAAGAGACATGTTGAGTATGATGTGGATAAGCACACTCATCATAATATTGCATGTATGCAAATTTATTCAAGTTGCAAGGTGGAAGATTTGTGTTATCCCTAAGTGTAATGTGTTCTTAATGTGGTCCTACAATAATTAATTGAGAAGGACTAACAACCAACTCAAGAAATTAATTAATGAACTTGGTATAAAGTAGGGATATTTTCCTTTATCAAGGTATGGATATATGAAAATTATGAATGTTTAGAAAGCAACAGAGAGTGTGAAATACAAAGTTGACCAAAGCAGTGTGAAAATGAAGGAAACTTCATTACTGGGGTTTTTCTGAGTGATCTGAGGTTTGGTATTTAGATCCAAGGTTTTTGACCTAGTCTACAAGGTTGAAAGTGATTAGTCTAGTTTACAAGATAAAGGAAAGAAAAAGGAAAGAATGAAATAATAGTAAATTACTTGTTTGAGTAGTGAGCTCTTCTTGTAGTTGAATTGCATGTTTGGGAAGTGGGCTCTTCTTGCATACATTGTACTACAACTTCTAATAGGGTTGAAATCTCCTAATAGGGATTCAGAGTCTCCTAATAGGGACTCATTGTACTAAATGTTGTAATAAACTCCTAACAGGGTCCATCCTCTAACAAGGAATATTTATAGTAGTACATCATCGTGTGGGCATCATTCCCACCAAGGTTTTCCCTCTAATCAAGGGTTTCCTTAGTCAACATATCTAGTGTAATTTTCTATGTTCATCTTTGTATGGTTGTTATTTACTTTGTTTGAATGGTTAAGTTTGTTTGAAGAAGATAAGTCTTTAAATTTTTGGATAACTTATTCACACCCCCCCACCCCTTTTAGTTATCTTGGTGGACTATTGTTTTTAGAAATTGGTATCAAAGCCTCAAGTCCTTGAAGAAAAAGTTTAACAACTTTGGGAGATCCATAGTGAACATGTTCTAGAAAGAAAAGACAAAGATACATTTATTATGTATGGGTCTGGGATATTGGATCTTGACAAAAAAAAATGAAGATAATCATTGAAGAAAAGGACTTGGAAACTTGCATCGGGGCAAAAAGATATCTTTTCATGTATGACATTAGAGAACTATTGACCGCACTTCCTCAAATTGAGTACAGTCAGATAAAATCCATTGCTACTTCACATTTGATTTGGAAAGATTTGGAAAATAGTTTTGAAGGTGATGAACACTCTAAGAAGTTAAGGCTTAAAAATTGGATTTGTGCATTTCAAGATGCCAAGATGGTGGAAGATGAATCTATAAGAACATATATAGGAAGGATGTTAGAAATGACTGTAGGTATTAAAGCTCAAGGAGGAACCAAGGATGATAATGAATTTATATGGAAGATATTGAAGACTCTAACACCACCATTCAAATCAGCAATTTAGATGATACAGTTGTTGATATCATGCACAAAGCATTTCACAAAGGAAACATTGCTTCGAAGACTTGACATAGTTGAAAATGAATTTAGACAGTCTAGAGAATTGACCATAATATAAACAAATTTTAGTGCCTTAAGTATTTGACCTAACTTATCAAGGAGCACAAGTTCTAGAGAAGATTTTGCTAGTAGCAACAAGTCTGAAGAAAAAAGAAAGATTGATGAAGTAGTAGCCCTTCTAGTAAGAAGAGAAAAAGAAGGTAAGAAAATCTTTAGATATTAGACTTGTGATGAATATGGTCATTATGCATCTAAGTTTCCTAAAAGGGAGAAAAAGTATAAGGGAAATCATAAGCCTAGTAAAGATAGAAATTGTTGTATGCAGATGAAGATTATAATTTTGATGAACAAGAATTGAGTGCTAGTGATGATGAAATTAGATTTGTGACAATTAAAGAAGAAATTCCAGAAAAGGTAGCTTTGGTATTACAGGTTGAGAAGAAATCTAATTGGATAATTGATAGTTGTTCACATAATATGACTGGTGACATGAAAAAGTTTGTTGACTTCAAAAGTCAGGATGGAGGGATTGTCAGAGTTGGAAACAATGCAACATATCAAGTAAAAGGTATTGGATATATAACTCTTGATGGTAAAACTAATAGTGAGGATGTATACTTTGATGATGGTTTAAAACACAATCTTTTGAGTGTTGGACAACTAGTAAACAAAGGTTATTACTTGCAATTCTTAGAAAAGACATGCATGGTTAGAGATAAAGATGGAAAGGTAATTGGAATAATTTCAAGGAGTGTGTTTTGGAAAAACATAACAAAACTTCCTTTCCCAACAAGAAGTTTACCACTATAGAAAAGTTGGAGATTGTACACACAGATCTCAACAGTCCTACAAAGACTAGAGAATTATTTGGTGAAAGGTATTTTATGATTCTAGTTGATGTTTTTTCTAGAATGATGTAAGTTTCATTCCTTAAAAATAAATCTAAGCCATTTGGCAAGTTCAACATATTCAAGAATAGAGTTGAGAATGAATCTAGTATAAAGATTAAATATTTAAGATTGGCTAGAGGAGGAGAATTTACTCCAAATGAGTTTAACATGTTTTGTGAAGAAAATAGAATTAAAAGAGAGCTACCAACTTTGAGAAACCCTAAACAAAATGACATTGTAGAGAGAAGGAACAAGTCTATTATAGAAGCTACAAGAGCCATGTTAGCAAAGAATGAGGTATCCAAGACATTTTGGAGAGAAGCTGTGAATACAATAGTCTACACTATGAATAGAGTACAAGTCAGGAAGGACACAAAAAAGACACCTTATGAATTGTGGTTTGGTGAGTCACCTATAGCTAAGTATTTTAGAATATTTGTAAGTGTTACATAAAGAGAGATGATGATATTGGTAATTTTGATGTTAGAAGTGATAAATGCATGTTTCTTGGTTATTCATTGAAAAGCAAGGATTATAGATGTTATAATTAGAGAATTAAGACTATCATGGAAAGTGCAAATGTAAGAATTGATCAAAAGTTTAGAATACAAAAAAGAATAGTTGATTACAATTTAGATGGTGATGTTCTTACTAAGCCAAGGAATGATGAGACATTTCTTGAGACTAACAATTATTTATAGAATGAAGGAGAGCCAAGTGAGGAACAAAGTTTGAAACCTTTAGTAGAACCAAGAGTTGAGATAGCAACTCCTACTTCAGGAAAGAACATGATAAAAAATCACGCATCCAAATAGATCATCAGAAGAAAAGACATAGTTGTGCTAAAAAGAAGCAGAGTGACTAATGAACTATTTTTGATATCTAAAGTTGAACCAAAGAATGCAGATGAAGCATGTAAAGGTGACTACTAGAAACAAGCTATGAAAGAGGAATTGGATCAAATAGAAAAGATTGGAACATGGGAATTGGTCCCTAGACAAGTAGACAAGCATGTGATAGGAACCAAATGGGTATTCAGGAACAAGATGAATAAACAAGGAGAAGTTATAAGAAACAAATAAATATTGGTATGTAAAGGTTACTCATAGTAAGAAGGAATAGATTATGAGGAGACTTGTGCTCTAGTGGCTAGAATAGAAGCAATAATACTATTTTTAGCCTATGGACTATAGAAGAAATTCAAAGTATATCAGATGGATGTCAAGTCAACATTTCTAAATAGAGAACTTGAAGAAGAGGTATACATTGATTAGGTTGAAGGATATCCTTTGATAGATGACAAGGATATTGTATGCAAACTAAGGAAACCATTGTATGGATTGAAGCAAGCACCCAGAACCTACTATGCAAGGTTAGACAAGCATTTGACACAGATCAAATATAGCAAAGGTATGGTATATAACAATCTATATTGGAAAGAAATTGATGATGGTTTGATGATTTTGGTAGCATTTGTTGATGACATTATATTTGGAGGTAATGATGAAGAAAAAAAAATGTTTGCAGAAGAAATGAAGAAAGAATTTGAATGAGTATGATAAGAGAAATGAACTATTTCCTAGGATTGTAGATAGTATAGAATAAAGAAAGAATCTTTATTTCTTAGGCTAAGTACTTAAAGGGCTTACTGAAAAGGTTTGGTTTGGAAACATGTAAACCTATTGGAACACTTATGATAACTAGACACAAGATATCTACAAAGGATGAGACACCTACTATTGAGTAGAAAAAGTATAGATCTATGATTAGAGGATTGCAATATCTGACTCACACAAGGTCAAATATAGGAAGTACAGTTAGAATTTTTGCAAGATTCCAAGTTGATCCTAGAGAAGCACACTATGTAGCAGTAAAAAGGACATTTAGATATCTAAAAGGAACTTCAGAATTTGGATTATGGTATGACAGATCTAATGATTTTACTCTAAGTGCTTATACTAATGCAGATTGGGTAGGCAGTATGGATGACAGAAAGAGCACCAATAGAGGAGCTTTCTTTCTTGGAGGAAGATTGGTTTATTGGTTAAGCAAGAAGCATGATTTTACATCTCAAATTATAGAAACAACATAGTATGTCATAGTAGTGAATAATTTCAACCAAGTTATTTGGATGAAATAGATGTTGAAGGATATAAGGATAGAAATTAATGAACTTGTTGTTATACATTGTGACAACACAAGCATAGTAAATATGTCTAAGAATATAGTGTTGCATTTGAAGATTAAGTATCACATGTTGAGAGAAAAATTTGTAGAAAAGGAAATTCGATTCATGTAAGCACAAAAGAGAAGATTGCAAATATATTCACTAAGCCTCTTCCCAAAGAGACTTTTGGGTATTTTCTAGGTATGCTTGGGGTTATGCCCATTCTTACATCAAAGTAGAAGATGCAAGAATGGATTAGTCTAGGGTAACAGAGCACCATTGTTTGTCTAGACTAGATGTTGATGCTTCTTGTATGGGGGAGTATCTATGATGGACAAAGTCATCTAGGACTCTTACTCGATATTGTTGTAAATAGTGTCTTTTGACACTTGGGTGAGTAAGTTGTTGCATAGTTTGATGCAAAGATGTTGGTTGTTGAAACTTTTGACATTGATGTCAAAGGGTGAGAAGTTTGGCATGAAAAACATCACACTATGGGGGACAGTTCAGCATCATACTATGGGAAGAAGTATTACATGAACACATTATGGTGAGAAGATGTTCAACATGAGTGTAGTATTCTAGTATTAACAATGGGGGAGAACCGTTGAGGTAAATGAAGCATGGAGAAAGATTTTATTTGAAGAATGTTTATCTTTTGTTGGTATTCTTGGAACTAGATGTTTTTCATCTATGTTTCCATCAATCCCAAAGGGGGAGATTGTTGGAAGATTGGTTTGATTATGATATGTTACATTCATGACTGATTTTGTCATTGATGTCAACATAGCTTTTTTGATGTCTTTGTGATATCTACCAAAAGAACATCAAAAAGATCAAGTTGATATGAATGGCTAGTTGAGCATGATAAACACCCAAGGTTATGGGATAAATTTCTAAGTATCTAGCATATTTAGTTAACATTAGAAGAAGAAAGGATAAGTCTAGAAGAAGTTATGTAAGTTTTGGTGATATCTGTTCTGAGATAGAGTTTATGCAGACAAGTTTTGGTAAAACTATTATATCTCTTAGCAGAGTTGATATCTTGATGATCAAGGTTGAGGAAATAAGAAATAAATGTTGAGGATGATGTGGATATGCTTTCTCATCATAATATTGCATGTATTAAAATTTATTCAAGTTGCAAGGTGGAAGATTTGTGTTATCGTTAAGTGTAACATATTCTTAATGTGGTCCTATAACAATTAATTGAGAAGGACTAACAACTGACACAAGAAATAATTTAATGGACTTTGTATAAAGGAATGATATTTTCCTTTATCAAGGTATGGATATATGAAAATTATGAATATTAAAAAATTAGTAGAGAGTGTAGAATGCAAAGTTGAGCAGAGCAGTGTAGAAGTAAAGGAAACTTCATTGCCGAGGTTTTGCTAAGTGATCTGAGATTTGGTATTCAGATCCAAGGTTCATGACCTAGTCTATATAAGGTATAACATTGATTGGTCTAGTTGAAAAGACAAAGGAAAGAACAAGGAAAGAAGGAAACAATAGTAAATTACTTGTTTGAGTAGTGAGCTCTTCTTGTAGTTGAAATTACATGTTTGGGTAGTGGGATCTTCTTGCATACATTGTATTAAAACTCGTAACAGGGTTGGAATCTACTAACAAGGATTCAAAGTCTCCTAGCAAGGACTCATTGTACTAAATTTCGTAATAGACTCCTAATATGGTCCATCCTCTAACAAGGAATATTTATATTAGTACATCATTTTCTAGGCATCATTCCTACTAGGGTTTTCCCTCTGATCAAGGGTTTCCCTAGTCAACATATCTGGTGTAATTGTCTATGTGCATCTTTGTATGGTTTCTTTTTACTTTGGTTGAATGGTTAAGTTTGTTTGAAGAAGATAAGTGTTTAAATTATTGGATAAATGATTCACCCTCCCTCATAGTTATCTTAGTGGACTATTGTTTCAAACAAGTTGAGACCAAGCCTCAACTAAGTACATAGTTTTTGAGTAAAAGCAAAGAGAAAGAAGAGAAAATTGATCTTGATGAGGAGATTGTTGTTCTAAATTGGGACATCTCCAATCTTAATCTTGATCAAATGCATATGTTTGGAGAGCTACTTCAGAAGAAAGTTAAGGAGTAGAGGCTTAGAGAAGAAAGAAATAAAGAATTTTAGGTGCTTGAAGATGTAAAGAATATTCTAGTAGAGACACTCAACATGAAGGTTGACACTTCTCAACCAATTTTGCTTCAATTAGTAGAGGTAGTCCAAAAATTTAACAAAAATTTAAATGGACAAAAGAAATTATTGTAGAGAGTGGAGAAGAAATTTGAGAAGAAATTTTTGGAGCTAATTGCACAAAAGATTGCAATTCATCAAGTAGATCTTTATACTATTCTAAGCTCATTGGAAACTTCTTGCAATAATGTGACTTCATTATTCAGTAAACTTTGTAATACTTCAAATTTCACCAAGGAAATTAAAGATGAACTTTCTAAGATTGATGAAGATCTAAAGCCAAGTGCACAACAATTGCAACTTGACCTAAGTTACAACTCTTTCCACTACACAAAGCTCAGATTCTTAACTGATATATAGGTAGAATTGCTGAAAGAAGAAGCTAGAGTAAGAGCTACATTGGAAAACATATTGGGCATGATTCTCCCAAACATGGATGCATTGTAGAAACATATTGCACATGCTAAAATGCTCATCCATGATAACAACTTCTCAATTGTAGATCACATGATAGAACTTTCAAAAAAAGTTCAAGTTGCATTGCACACATACAAGGTGTTGCAAGAAAATTGGGACAAGATAGTTGCACTAATTCTAAACATACATTCAAATTTCTTGTCACATTTTGGCACTACTATATAGTATATATCATACATCTTTGGCATTAATGTCAAAAATGGGGGGAAGATATATATTGTAAAGGGTAGAAGATATAATATAAGATGTAGTATACATAGAAAATATATATTTTAGATGTGAAAAGATGTAAAGTATATTTTATATGTATGGGGGAGCATTATCATATCATATATGTACAAGTACTCAGAGATACATCTCTTATAAAAGAAATTTTAAACAATCTCAAAATCAAAGTATGCTACCAATTTGAAGACACAAGATAATGAGTAAAAGGTGGTCTTGAACTTTTTTTAATTCAGTTTTGACTGATAAGAGTTTTTTTCACTAATGCCAAAGGGGGAGATTTTTGACTTTATAGTCATGTTTGTTATTAGTGACACACACTTATTCAGAAAGATAGTATCTACTAAGCTTATTGTACAGTTAATGGTATTAACCAAGCATGTTAGGATTTACTAGGTTCTATAGTTGTTACTGAGTTCAAGGAACAATATTCAACTTGTACCAAGCAATTTCTACCAAGTTGGAAATCATTAGTGTAAACTGAGCATCTCAGTGTATGTCAAGTTTTTTAGTGAAAATTGATTTGTGCAATGCTTACTAAGTTTGCAATTATAGTGATGTGAATCTAGTTTTGACCAATACACTCAGTTTTAACCAAGTGATTAGTTTATAACAAGCTCATTGTGATACCATTGACTGAGCTATGCAGTGTGAATCAAGTGTTTTAGTTTATATGTCGAATTTCATAGTATTCATCAAGTCACCAGTGCAAACTGAATTCAGACTATTTAGAAGTGATCAGTATGAACCAAGCTTCTACATCTACCAAATGCATTACATTACCTAACATTGATAGTGAATGCCAAGTATCAGGACCTCATTGAGCTATTCTTCAAAACTTGAGTTCCTACAATTGGGCTGACTTTGTGTAAACTTGTATTGTAGTTGACTTTTTTGAATTATAATTTGGATTGGTATACATGTAATGCATTCTATCATGTCCAAAAAATAGTATGGAAGTAATGTAACAAGAAGAGAAGAACGTAAGTGTGAAATAAAAAGGCTATAACAAAATAAGGAGCATTGAGGACTTATCTATCACAACAAGTTGATCATTACACTCAAAGGAATCTCACTTAGCAAACCAAGTTGTAGATCAGAGATCAACCACAGTTTCATCCTAATAGGTAGATTAATTAAATCCTTTCAAAAGGTAGACTTAACATTCTTTTGTAAATCTCTTTACTGAGTGCATACTTCATTATATATTTGTAAATCCTTTTGCAAGGTGGACCTAGTAGTCCTTATTACTTCTAATAAGGCAGATCATCAAAAGTGATTTGTAAGCCTTAACAGGCCAACTTTATATTATAGGTATAAAGCTTTTGGGTATCATCCCCACTTGATTTTTACTTTCTATTTGGAAGGTTTTTGGATCACCATATTGTGAGTCAAAAGTGTTATGAATTTTTTGATGCTTTTAGATTTTCATGAATGCAGTTAGATAAGAATATATAAGAAGGATTAATTGCTAATAAAGGATTAAGTTTTATAGGTTACTAATTCACCCATTACCTCTTAGTAACATAGCCTATCACATATATTTCCAATAGTGGGTTGGTCGAGGTAGCTAGTTTTTTGGTTGCAATTTAGGCCCCAAAGTTAATCTACAAGTGTATACACCATTACAACCCAAAGACAAGGTAGATTGTACTACTAGATAACATAGTATTAATTTACATTGACAAAAAAACTATGGTGAATTTCCCATGAGTACTAGAATGAAAGAAATTCTCAAATTTGACCTCTAGAGGAGTCGTTTCTGAGTTCTCTACAAAGAAGATGATCTGGAGAAAAGAAATCATGCAGAAATGGTTGTAAAAACCATAGAGTGCCAAGAGTAAGGTTCCTAAGACCTTTTTTGTGACCAATCTCAAACTAGAGACCATTGATATATTGGTCCTTCTACATAGATTGATAGGTGAGGTAGAAGATTTGAATTTCATTGAGCAATATTTCATTTTAGTTCAAGTCATCTACTCTAACACCCAATATATTGATTGGGCTCATGAGGTAAGTGAAATTTTGTCCATTTCTCTCCTTGTTGCAAAGTTTTACAATACATTCTATATGTCCTCTTTCCTCATCTACATGTTTGCCTCATTACAACTATGGCCAAGTCTCCCAAGAGTGGAAAATTTTCTTAATGATGTGAAATATTATGAGTTTTATCCATGCTTACATTCAAAAAATAGCTATGAAGAATATGTGAAAGTTAATGATTCATTCACTATGAGGATTTTTAGGGAGCTACAAGAATGTCTAAAAAGAAGATTCAATTCTAAAGCCATGGTAGCCATCATCCAATTTGGGAGTTATTTCATCCAATTCTCATCTTTTTCTTATTTGCATCTTGTAGCATTCAATGGTTTCTCCTTGAAGCTTCCAAGATATCCTAGTGATATGATCATGCTAATCAAGATTGTGTGGCAAGCTACTCAAGTTAATGTGTTGAGTGAGAATTTGAAGAAGAAAGGGTACGAGTTTCTAATGAAGGTTGGAGCTTTCAGCTGTGACACTTGTTTGGATGCCAAAATAATGTTGAGGGTGTTTGAAATGAAGTATAAATTGGAAATTTACAAATTCTTGAGGCCCATGTTTGATCCAAATGAGTACAAAAGAGATTCTTTGCAAATCATAAGTATAATCAAGCATACTACCACCATTTAAAACTATTGGACTGATTGTAAGGGTGAGTTCAAGATCTGTGATCATGTCTTTGCTAGACTGACAGCTGATCAAGTGAAAATGTAAAGTCAATATTGATGTAGAAGGAGTAAAAGATGATGGCTATAAAATGTACAAAAAACTTACCTAACTAGCCTAAGAGGCACTCCAATAAGCTCAGAGCCTTATGAAGATTGTAAGGAAGATCTAGACATAATGATGGCTTGAATCTATAAAAGGATTACAAAATGGGTCAAATGGACCACAGCTAGGAGAAGTTAGAGAAAAAGTACCTCCCCTCAGGCCTCTCCAAAGGTTAAAATGACTTCTTCCTCCCAAGGTGGCACATCAGGTGCTACCTTAGCCATTACCTAAGGTCCATATCAACCAATAGATGGAGGTAACCAACCTCTCAACAAAAGTATTCCACTAGCTAGAACTTGTTAGGATGGCTCCCTTCCAGTGATTCAAACTCGAAAATAAGTTGAGAAGAAGTTAGAGGAATTAAAAGATAGTGCATTCATGCTTGCCTTCTCATCTCATAGTAGTCTAGTCCCATTTGTAAGTGTTTTACTTCTCCTTCTGAGTAGTTCCCAAGTCTAGGTAGTTGATCTAGGAGATGGGGAAAGTAGTGAGAGTGAGTCAACTAAATCTGATGAGGGGTAAAAGAAGACTTTAGAAGAAAAGAAGGGCCTAGATTCTTCAAAGCTCATCTCATAGGCCTCGAAGAATCCTTTCTTTTTAGCCTTAAAACACTCACTCTAGTCAAGAGAAAGATATTTAGTATAGATGCTCTTGGAACTACTTCCAAGGTGATTGGCACAGATTCATGGCTGGAGGACACTTTGGATAGAAAATAAAGAGGAGAGATGAGGGAGGTCCTAATAAAAAGAACTTGTCTCTAGCTATCCACTTTAGATCAGCACTAAGTAAAGTAAAAATGTAGGAGACCTTATCCATTCTTAGACAAGATCCTAAAATAGGGCACATAACAATGGAAATTTCAAATCCCACTAAAGAGGGAAGAATAGAAGATATGTCTACATATGATTTTTCCATATATTCTGTAGATGTTGGGGAAGTCAGACATGACACCAAGGTTTTCTTGTGGAATTCAACAAATGAGGTGATAGAAGGACAACTTGAAAGCCTTAAATTATTAGAAATTAGAATGAAGGTGGAAATCTATGAACTTAATGGCTTAATCAGGTAGATGGTTACCCCATTGGTGAACATCCTTGGAATATCGATCACTAGTGATCCTACTACTATCAATATCCAAGTAGTCATCTCTCAACTCCAAGAAGATAAGAACTTTAGGAAAATAGGTAGAGAGTGGAGTGGGAAACTCAAGTTAGAAGGACTCGCCATAATAGAGAAAATTTGCAATGCTATACTAAGGCTCAAAATAGAGAAAAAAAAAATTTTGGCAAATAGAGCCACCTTGGCAACAGAGAGAGCTAAGACTGAAATTGTGTCTCTTTACTGAAGATGATTATCCATATGAAGGCTAAGGAGTCTGTGGAAGAAAAGATCTTTCCTAAAGGAGATGAACTTTTATTTTAGTGGCTTCAAAGCATACAATTCAAGTTTGAGATGATCATGGCAGCAGATGAAGGACATAAGGAAACATAAGCTAAAGTGAAAAAGGATCAAGCCAAAGACTATGAGTTCCTAACAGGTCTACATATGGACTCACAAACTAGTGGACAAGGGAAGGGAATCATTGGATTAGTCATCATGCAAATTAACTTCTCCAATTACATAGATAGTTTGATAGGGATATCTTCTAGTCACTAGAACAAAGTTTCCAAGCTCCAAAAACTTGGTGGGTGTGTACATGTGGCCATGGAGGAAATACAATATTAGTTAGAAGTTGTCAAAGATTTAGCTAGAGAGCATTTTAAATGGCTCTTAAGATAGACTAATGTACATGTTCATAGGCATGAGGAATTGATTCCAATCATTCTCACCACCAAGGCTTATAGGGAAAAATCAAAAAAGGGAAAGAAGTCAAGGTGATTCATATTCCACCCCTTTTGTATTTTGATGTAATGATTGTAATGGACAAATTGGCTCCTTGCCATTTTTCATTTTTGAAGAGATGAACTGATTTAAATTTCTTTGTAATGGTCATCTCAGAATCTTATATGTACTAGATTGAAAGATTAATAAAAGGTTAGCTAATTTTTTGTGTGAAATACTTAATGTTGCAAAGAAAATTGAATGGTATTTTGTGTAAATTATTGTCTACTCCATTCTGTTTTATTTTAATTTTAAATTTTCTCTTTCATCTACATTAAATCAAGGAATGAATAGAGCTTCACTCCCTTGTTTTGAGGTAGCAAACTGAAGATGATAGTATTTTTATTATAGGTTCAAGATAAATCCCTTTTGTGTTTTCATTCAAGTTAGTCTTTCAGTTCCTGTAGTTAGTTTCTTGCTGATATCAGTTTAGTTTTAGTTAGTATGTATTATTGAACTGTTAAGCCTTGAAGATTCATTAGTTGTGTGAATTCATAGACTTAACCAATGTTAAAGTACCAATTCTTGCCTAAGTTAGTTCTTTTTTAGGCCTAGCTTGGTTTACATCTCACGTTCTTGGGTTAAGAACACACCCCATTTTAGATTTAGAAGCAAACATAATTCATTGCAAATCACAATGCAATAGGGAGCTATACCTAAGAATTCAAAGGAAAGTTAGTCATCTCAAAATAACTTTCCAACTATTGTAACTATATGATGCTCACAACTTTAGTCATTTAAGAGTCAAATCAAAGGAACAATCTATTTACCAATAGAATTTTGGTGACTATGGTACAGAAGATGAACAATCGTTAGACTAACAAATCTTTAACATGAGGGAAAATGGTGTTACCTCATGAGAACATAGTCCTAGTGCTCCAACCTAACCTTGGATTCCAAGATGACCAAGAAGATATAATCTCATCCCTTAATGCATTTGTTTTGTGGAATCAGAGGAATGCAAAGCATTACAAAAATGCTAACTAGGTATTGGAAGAAGAAGAATCTAGAGATGAAGCATTAGAAAGAGTTGTTTAGAGGAAAGAAATTTGAAGAGTAGAAAGAAAAGTAGAGCATGAAGCTAGGAGGAAAAATTAATCTAACATCCTAGAACAAGCAAGGTTCCTCACAACTATGAAAGAGAAAGGTGGGCATGGTCCTATTTTTGAAATGCTTGCAGAACTTGGTTTCCTCATCTTAGATGTACCTAGAGGAAAGGGTGAGAAGACAAGTTGGAGCATGCCACCCTAACTCGTTAGAAATCAAAATTATTCAAATATGACTTGCCATGTATTAGCCCTACACAAAGTAGTTGTTCCTCCAGTTGTCAATTTTCCACCATACCTCACTATAACAATCATGGTTGCTCCCTAGGCCACATCAAAAGGTCTGTTAGCACTAACAATTTATCACCCACTCCCATCTAGTTTGAGTAAGAATCTCCCTAAGTTTTCAAGAGATGTGAAGGTTATTATCGATGAACATATCAAGGCCTTCTTTGTAGCTACTCATATCTTAGGAGTATCTCATGAAGATGTACCTATAAGACTATTTGTAGAAACTCTGACAGAGAATGTAGTGGAATGGTTTTATCATTTAGATGATTTCCCTGTCATAAACTGGGATACCATGAGGATGACTTTCAAAAAAAGATTCAAAATGGTAGAAGATGAGCACATCTTATTAATGCAATTGACATATATTAAAAGGAAACCTACATTGAGTATGAGAGATTTTGTAGAAACTTTTAATAAGATCACTAGAACAATTCCCACCACTGATAGACCCACTGCTAGCAATTTGAAAACATTCTTCATAAGTGTGATGCTACCATATATCAACTATGATCTAAGGAGATCTCATCCCATAGACTTAGTGGATGCACAAAAGAAAGCAATTGAATTTGAAGATGACCTGATTCTACTGGAAAATGGATTTGAGAACTTCAAACCAAGGGAAGTTCCAACAATACTAGTTTATCTAATGAAATGATTTCGAAGTTATCAAATGAGTTGGTGGTTGTAAAGAGGAAACTACCTAAATTTAATCATTCTTATCAAAGGAACTACCAAAATCTGCCAAGAAGGAATATTGATGGAAAATTTCCACACCTTATAGACCCACAAAAAAGGTTGGCAATTAAGGTGGTAACTTAGAAAGGGAATATGTTTGTATTTCATTTGACGACAAATCATGATAAAAAAAAGTTGTCCTGAAACTGCTCATATGATGTAGCTATTATCCACTAATGAGTTGAATACTTTAACTTCTTGCTCTGAGCCAGATTTGTACTCAAATGGTCCCTCTACAAATTTATTTTTGGAGTATGAATTGGACTCTAGGACAAGATCCAAAAGCACAAGAACCAATCTTCAAAGTTCTAGCCATATTCTAGGAGCCTCGACATCTCAATCAAGTACGAAAAAGACTCCTTTTGATTTGATCCAATTTTGTAAAGATTCTAGGATCCAAATCTCTCCTATAGATTATCTAAAATCTCATCCATTTAAATTAAAAATATTAGTGGATCACTATAAAGGACATGCTTCAAAATTTAATCATAATGTTACCACTGAAGAAGAAGATGAGCCTTTGAGATCTAACCTTTTTGATCAAGAAGATTCCAATGTCTTAGAGACTTTCCTTGGGCAAAAACTTCATCCATTCTACATCACTATACATCAACGGATGCAAATTAAGCAATTGTATAATCGGTTTAGGTGCATCTTAAAATGTGATGGCTTATTCTATAGCTAAAGCCTTGGTCCTCACCCTAACTAAAGTTCATGGAAGATGTTATTTAATGGATACTAAATAAGTCTTGTTACTTGGACAAATTAAAGATTCTTAGGTGGCTCTAGCTTCTCATTTAGGAAAGAAACTATTGTTGATTATCCTAGTTGTAGATATTCCAACAAGCTATGGCCTAATCTCAAGCATAAGTTTTTGTAGAGATTTAAGGGGAGAAATAAAATTAGATTGGTCCTAAGAAATCATACCTATAGGAAGAAAGAAGGTTAATTTGGAACCTAAAGAGAAAGAAAAAATTACTATTTTAAAGTTAGATGATCCCAAGGCCCAAATTCTATATCAAGAATTGGAGTTTTACAACTACATGTTATTTACTAAAGATGCTCTATATGAGCAAGAAATTGAAGACCTAGGAAAGAAAATCCTTAGTGAAGAAGAAGAATCATCCTCTATATGGACATTGGAGTTCAATAGAAGGTGCTCCTCATCAGGGTCTAGTGCAAGTGTAGTGTTGATACCTCCTAGAGGAGAACTTGAACACATGGCTTTCAAACTAGAATTTGGGAATATGAATAACATGACAAAATACGAAGCTCTATTACTTGGGATAATAGCTATGAAGGAAAATGGAATTAAAATCCTGAGAGCTCAAGGTGATGCAGAGATCATTGTGAGACAAATTAAGGGGTAGTACTCTATGAAGAACCATCACTTAAAAAATTACAGAAACATGGTCTAGGATGAAATAGAAGGGCTTGATGCACTCACAATTGAACCAGTACTGAGAGAGATGAATGATAAAGCAGATTCACTAGCTCTTTTTGCCTCCTTATTGCTCCCCCACCTAGAATTAAAAGATAAGAAGTATCAAGTGGAAATTATGTTTCAAGGCTTTCTCCCTAACAATGCAGAATCTTGGCAAGTTTTTGAAGATGACAAGAGACTAAAATTATTCTTAGAAAGTGACAAAGTTACCTATGAAGATCAACCCAGTAAAGAAAGTCAAGAAGACCTTAAATAGAAGTGTAAGAAAGATCATACAAATGAAGTCCAATTGTGAGCTAATATCAATCCCCCATTCTTTGTTTCTTTGGAAAAAAAAATTAATCGACATGATGCCTACATAAAGAAAAAGAGGATAGAAAAATGTCCTACCACTAGTGAATAAAAAGGGGTAAATATTGGAGACACTCAAAGTCCTAGGATGATCAATATTGGAAAATATTTCTCACCCGAAGAGAAGAAAGTCGCCAAACAACTTTTCATAGAATATCAAGATGTTTTTTTATGGAATTATAAGGATTTGAAAATCTACAGAGGAAAGAAAAAAAAACATCAAATTCTGTTGAAACTTGATGCAGTCACTTTATAATAGAAGTAGAGGAATTATAATTCAAAGATAGTAGATGCTATATTCTAGGAAGTCAACAAAATGTTGAAAGAAAGAATCATTTATCCCATTCATCACTCCACCTAGGCAGAAAACATAGTACTAGTTAGGAAGAAAAAAACAAAAATAAGGATGTATGTAGATTTTAGGGATTTGAACTAGTCATCTTTGAAAGACAATCATGCTCTTCCTAACATGGATTATTGTTGGTGTAAATAAGTATTTACTATTTACACTTACTTAAGTTTACTTAGGTTAATGCATTATTTTAATATTTATTTATTTAGTCACCTAGGAGTATGTGCACTCTTGTGAGTTGTCATGTTGACAACACAGGAGTTCACACCTCTTTTATGCACATGGTGTCTACAATGTAGGAGTTAACACACTAATTAAGCTCATGGTGGCTACAACATCTTTATTTGAGTTACACCTTGTCATTCTTATCCTCTCATCTAGAATGATGGATAAGATGTGTGCTTAGTTGTCATGCTTATCTTATCTCTTGGTTCTTTCTAGAGACATTCTAGGTGCTTCCTAAGAGGCCTTTATATATAGGCACTCCTAGTGTGTTTGGACATACAATATAGAGCAATGTATGAGGACATACTTTCATATATTTATCATACTCTTTTTGGTCTATAATTGTGCTTGTGCTTGAGTTCTATGATCTTGGGTGAATCTTGCCCTAAGGAAAATTCTTACATGGTATCAGAGCTATACCAAATTCTTACATGGTAGTAGATCTCTTGGAGAATTTCTCTTCACATAGCCATTCAAGACCATCTTCTTGCTTCAACACCTTAGCCCAAATCCAGAGTATCATAGAAATTAGGAGTGTCTAGAACCTGATCTAACCTCACCATTGTGTCTAAAAGGTCAATTCGGTGAAAATCGGCTATAAAGTTGCCTACCCTAGGCCAAAGTTGATTGTGAGGCAAAAAAAGTTTTGCAAACTAGCACTCGAAGGACTAATTTGTAGAATTGGTATGATCATTTAAAATTTGTGCATTTAATTTTCATATGTACATTTTTTTCATCTACATCTCTGCTATTTTTTTTGGATTTGCATTCTTTTTTGGAAATCTTTTGGCCATCGAGCCATAGGAGAGATTTTTTCAGGTGAAGATTTGTGCTTTGCTGGTACAAATTAGATATTTTCATCACATTTAGAAGGTCAAGAAACCCACACATTAGATTTTTTTTCATCCAAATCAAATGTCTGAGGCAAAATCTAGAGCCATTTATTTTTTGGAGATGCGATGGTGGCAATTAAAAAAAAATAATGGCAATAGCGATTTTCAAATAGTGATATCTCCCTCATACGGACTCCTTTTTGTGAGCAATTTTTTTTGGTTTTGGGTTAGGATTTTGTGATCTACACATTAGTGTAGGAAGTTTGACATCTTTGTTCCTGAATTTTTTTGCAACTTGCAAATATCAAATTTTTCCACTTCAAATGCTTAGTACGGGCTCATCTAGACTCCAAATCAGGTTCCATATTTTTTTTAAGTGCATTTTTTTTGTCTACTTTCCACATCTGTAATCATATTATAGGTTTAGTGGATAGAAATACTACTTTCAAAAATAGGCCCTAAATTGGCATGTGGCTATCACAATAGAGTGCCCAAATCATACATTAGGGGGGATTGATTGATCTCTTTTTCATTTTGGGAGGCTCGTTGATTGATCTCATGGTGTGTTGTTAGGTATGTCAATTAGGTATTAGACTGCAGTTGACAACGAGGAACTATCACAAATGGAGTGCTTTGATACTTGATCATTTAAGAGACCATCTAGAATTGCTTCCTTATCTCTATTCATTACCACCACATTTTAATTGGACATATCTTTTGCAACTTCATCACTTTTTGTATCACAGTATGGGTAAGGAATATTTTGCTCCTCTTAGAAAGGAAAGAATGACAAGTTTTACTCATGATCTTTGGATGGCTCTTTGGGAAGCATATGGAGATCCATGTGTTCCTCCATTTCTAGAGGGCATTCTACATCCAGTCACTTTAGTTATGATACCTTCAACTCCAGATGATATCACACCTCTAGATGCTCTTGTTGCTCCTACTGATCCTATTCTAGCCACAGATGCTTCAAATTTAGTGCAGTAGGACATTTTATGTCTTCCTACTTTACCTTCTTGTGATGACTTCCTTCCCGCCATTGTAGTTTTATTCATGGAGTCTTGCATTGAAGATGTGGGAGACATCTTAGATGATATTCCTCTTCTCTTTGAGGTGAATTTTTCATCTATTTTCGTAGTGATAGATTCATGTACTTCAACATAGTAGGGTACACTTTTTCTTCCAGGTGATGACTTCTTGCCAAACATTTTATCTCTGTTCATGGAGTCACATACAAAAGATTTGGAAGACTTCTTTGATGAGGACAATCCTTCTATAGTTTTTTTGAGGGGCCACTCTGACCCTCATGTCCATTCTCTACATGATCAATATTACCAAGTTGATGTGATTGTGGATTCTTATGTACAACAGTTACAAAAGGTCTCTTTATCATTTGAGGAGACAACTAGTTCTTTGGAACATGTTATTCATCCATCCTTGCTAGATTTTCACTTCTTCTTAGTAGTATTGGAGGGAGCCAGCATCGTTATCGACATAGGGATAGTTGAACAAGTTTTAGAGACACCTTACATCATTGATATTCTTTCTACACAAAGGGGAAGAGTCTCACTAGTGCCATTTCCATTGTTTCTTCCAAAGGGGAGGAACATCATTCAACGATCATGGATCAGCTTCTACATTGGAGCATTTCTCATTGGTTGGCACCTCACTTTTAGTTGGGGGGGGAGGACTACCTTGTTTCCTTCTTCTTATTCTTTTTGGAGGAGACTTTTTCCTCTTAAGGGTTTTTTTCCTTCTCCCATTTCTCTTTTGTATATATTAGATGTATGTCATAATGGGGGAGTCTTGATTACTCCATCTATCTGCACATCCTATTTTCATCTCTCTTTTTGGGGGAGCGTTTATCCCATGAGGTTTTCCCTCTTTCTCCACTTTATGAGAGATTGCATTTCATTATATACATGGGTACCTAATATGGCCTCATAGTCAGGACCCATTATGCTTTTCATCCTAATTCTTTTGAACTTAAGTGCATTCCCCTAAGTTGCACTTAAGGGGGGTGTTGGCATAAATAAGTATTTACTATTTACACTTACTTAAGTTTACTTAGGTTAATGCATTATTTTAATATTTCTTTATTTAGTCACCTAGGAGTATGTGCACTCTTGTACAACATAGGAGTTCACACCTCTTTTATGCACATGGTGTCTACAACATAGAAGTTAGCACACAAATTAAGCACATGGTGTCTACAACATCTCTACTTGAGATACACCTTATCATTCTTATCCTATCATCTAAAATGATGGATAAGACATGTGCTTAGTTGTCATGCTTATCTTATCTCTTTGTTCTTTCTAGAGACATTCTAGGTGCTTCCTAAGAGACCTTTATATATAGGAACTCCTAGTGTGTTTGGACATACAATACAGAGAAATGTATGAGGACATACTTTGATATATCGATCATATTCTTTTTGGTCTAGAATTTTGATTGTGTTCAAGTTCTATGACCTTGGGTGAATCTTGCCCTAAGGAAAATTCTTACAATTACCTACTACAAAGATTGGCTAGAGCTAAAATGATGTCCATGCTCAATGGATTCTTAGGAGACAATTTGGTACAAGTGGAAGAGAAAGTTTAACACAAGAGACTTTTCATTACTCCTTGGGCTACGTTCACATATCATACAATGCCCTTTAGTCTCATCAACACTGGTGCTACATTTCATAAGCGCATGAGTAAATATTTTTCTGATCTAAAGGACCAGATTATTGTTATATTTCTTGGATGATCACACTATGTTTTCAAAGAAAAGAAAAAATCACATAGAAGATTTGAGGAAGGTATTGCAAAGGTGTTGAGAACACAAAATATCACTAAATCCTAAGAAGTTGGTCATAAAGTTTCTAAAGAAGGTATCAAAATTGATCCTGAGTGAGTCAAAGCCATTCAAAGGTTAAGCCTACCAATAAATAGAATAGGAGTCAAGTATTTCTTCAAACAAGTGAATTTCCTTAGAAGGTTTGTGCCCGAGTTTGCAAAAACTACTAAGTGTATTGTGGATATGATGAAGGGAAATTCAAGTTTTAAGTGGAATGAAGATGGAAAGTAGACCTTTTAGAATATTAAAATTGCTATCGTTAATGTTCTAGTATTATGCCACCCAGACTACAAGTTGGATTTCATAATCTACTATTACACATCTAAACACACCCTATCATCCATCCTTATGCAAGATAAAAAAGAAATTATACAATCCCCTATTTCCTTCATGAGTATTTCTCTAAAAAGGTCATGAATTGAAATATTCTCAAATTGAAAAGCATGCCTTTATGGTGGTTAAAGCACAAAATAATTTTAGATTTTATATATTGCACTCACATTTTGTGGTTTATGTACCTAGCATAGTAGTAATTAAAAGTGTGTTAACTCAACAAGATGTAGGGTACAATACCAAAGGAACATGGATAGAAAAAACATAAGAATATGATATTGAAATCAAACGTATTAAGCTAGTGAGTGGTAATACCTTATGCAAAGAAATTGCAAAAAATGGAATCATTGAAGAACTAGAGAGGTTAGGATAGAAGCAATTAGTTTTGGTAGTAGGCCTACAAGATTCTTGGTTTGAAAAAATACTTATCTACTGACATATGGATAATGTCCTAAAGTCATGACAACAAAACAAAGAAGAGATATCAAGCTAAAAGCTGTCAAATATGTAATTTGGGATGACAAATTATTTAAGAGAGCTATAGATGGTACTTTTCTCAGATGCATAGATAAATAATACCAGGAAAGTTTGTTGAGAATATTCCATGATGAAGCATGCAGTGGACATTCCTCATCCTCGATCACAGCTTTCAAGATACTAAGATAGTGTTACTATTAGCCTGACATGTTCAAGGAAGCCTACTCCTGGGTGTCAAAATGTGAAAAATTAAAGATGTTTATAGGTAAACTCCAGTTAGCCACTCTGGCTCTCAGACCTATCATCATTGAAGGTCCTTTCCAACAATGGGGCCTTGATTTCATTGGTCCTATCAATCCAACATCCAGTAATGGTCACTAGCATGTTATAACTACAACTGACTACTTCACCAAGTGAGTGGAGGCCAAAGCAACCAAGAAAACTACTTTCAAAGTATTTTGTGAATTCATCAAGGAAAATAAACTAGTTAGATTTGGTGTACCCATCAAACTGGTAATGGATAATGAAACATACTTCTCTTCAATTGAAATCAAAAAGTTTTTTTTTGAGTATGGTGTCACAGTCAGTCACTCATCTGACTATTTTCTACAAGCAAATGGCCAAGCTGAATCTAGTAATAAGAATTTAATGAATATTATTAAGAAATTGGTGTCAGACAATTAGAGAAATTGGCACAAAAGGATTCATGAGGCACTTTGGGCAGATAGGGTGACCTCTAAGAGGGCAATCAACATCTCTCCTTTTGAATTGGTCTATGAGACTGAAGCTAGTGTTCTTTTACCCCTAGAATTGGATACAAGCAAACTAAGGATTGTAATTAAAGATGATATCTATAAAGATGGACTAGAGAAGAGGATCTTGTACTTGAGAAACCTTGAAGAAGAAAGAGAAGAAATCATGGATCACATCACACAACGTCAAATGTTTGTAAAGAGCCTATTTGATAAAAGGGTGAGACCGTGGAAGTTCATGATAGGAGATAGTGTACTATTGCAGGATAAGTGAAAAGCACCAAAAGGTATGCACAAGAAATTTTATACTCTATGGAAAGGTCCATTCACTATTCATCATGCATTTGAAAACAACTCATTTAAATTAGCACATCCAGATGGTGAGTACTGCCCCTAACATATAATGGTTAGGATTTGAAGCTCTATCAAATTGAAAATTGAAAATCAGGAACTTGTGTATTGTACTATAGTTATGTTTAGTTACCTTTTTTTTTTTCTTGGTTAAGTTTCCTTTGTTTTCCTTGCCTTTTCTTTGTTTTGTAGCTACCTTTTGATTTTGTGAAACTAGAGATTTTGGATTCCTTGCTTGAGCATAGATTTCCCAAGTCCCTAGATAGAGGGAACTGTTGCCCCACTTTTCATCCTATAACCATTTAGCAAAAGTGAATACTTGTGTTATAGTAAGAGGAGTGAGTTCTTAGTTGTGGTTGAATCTAGGTATATTCCCTCTTAGGTTGAACAAGTGTCCATTGGATTTCTCCTTTTCCCCTTCTTCCCATTTCATAGCTAGGTGGTTCTTCATTTTGTTGAAATGATCGTACGAGTAGGTTAGGGCCTCGTTCAATGGAGATTCACGTTACTCATGTAGTAATCAATTACAAGTTACATTCTCTTTTGGCCTATTTCTTTTTCAAAATAATTAGAAGCTTGCTGAAATTTAGAAATTGTCTTCTTCTCGGTGGGTTTCCAACCCATGACGATGATTTGCTACAAAAGGCACCAAATGACACACGTAGATCAAAGAAATGAAAATAGAAAGATATCATATGGTGAATTGATGCTCACTTTGTGATTATGACTTCAAAAAATCTTAAGATTCCTTATGGCTCTCATAATCATCTCAATGGAAAACTCAGAATGGACTTCTCTTCATTGGGTTTTCAACCTACAAAGTTGGTTTTCTGAAAAGGCAATTTAGAGTGAAAAGAAATGATAAGTGGGACCCTACAAAATTTTTGCACCTCACTTAGACATTTATGAACCCAAAATGGACAATGGTCTAAAGGTTAATTCAAAGGAAGCATTGGCAAAAAAACACAAATTGTCTTCTCCTCGGTGGGTTTTCAACCCATGAAGAAAATTTCCTGAATTTTAAAGAAAATCAAGCTGGTAATCAAATTGGACCCACAATTTTTGCATAAAACATCTCAGAATGATAATACAAAGAATCTAACCATTATGAGAAAGAGTTAGCAAATAGAATTCAACCCAACAAATATTTTTCCATGGAGTACTCTATTGGTAACTTCCCAAAACTTAAAGGAAAACAAGAAAGTAAGTTATGGGGAGATAGAAAGTTACTGTTGAGCCAACAGAATAGCGAAAAGACCCCTAGATAACCATCAAACCCTCACATTTATTGTTTCAACAGGTCTCTTCTTCAATTCATTCATGTGGCATGAATTTTGAAGATCAATAGATGAATCAAGGCTCCTATATATATGAGAATATAAATAGCTAATAACTACCATTTTTTTCTTTAAACTATTATTTTGTTAATGTGCACAACTTTTTCAAAAGGCCAATATCTATTGCATTAGTTATTCATTTTACACTCTTAATTCAAATGTCATTATCAACACAATGGCAACTATATTTGTAGGTTTTGATGGGTAAAACAGTGTCAAATCCCAATTGCAAAATTTCATAGATACCTCTCTTCATTTTTGCTACATGGAGGATTTTCAAAAGAGAGTGAAGTTTTAGTAGATTCATCCCATCACTGAGAAGATTCGAGAATGTGGGTTGGTTAAGTCAAATGGTTTTCTAGTTTTAGTTCAATCCCCAAAGTTGATCTACGAATGTATACACCATTACAACATAGAGACAAGGCAGATTACACTATTGGATAACATGGTGTTGATTTCCATTGATAGGACAACTATGGTGAATTGCCTACAAGTACAAAAATGAGATGAATTCTTAGGTTTGATCTTTGGAGGAGCCATTTTTGAGTTCTCTACAAATAAGATGATTTGGAGGGAAGAAATCATGCAGCCATGGTTCCAAAAACCATGGGGTTCCAAGAGTAAGGTTCCTAAGACTTTGTTTGAGACCAATCTCAAACTAGAGATCATTGATATCTTGGTCCTTCTATATAGACTGAAAGGTAAGGTAAAAGCTTTGAATTTCATTGAGCAATATTTCTTTTTAGTGCAAGTCATCTACTCTGACACCCAATATATTGATTGGGCTCATGAGGTAAGAAAAATTTTGTCCAATGCTCTGCATGTTTTAGAGTTTTACAATACATTCTATATGTCCTCTTTCCTCATCTATATGTTTGCCTCATTAAAACTATGGCTAGACCCCCTAAGAATGGAAAATTTTCTTGATGATGTGAAATCTTATGAGTTTTATCCATGCTTACATTTGGAAAATAGCTATGTAGAATAGGTGAAAGTTAATGATGCATTCACTATGAGGATTTGCAGGGAGCTACAAGGATGTCCAAAAAGGAGATTCAATCTTGAATCGATGGTAGCCATCAACCAATTTGGAAGTTATTTCATCCAATTCTCATCCTTTTCTTATTTGTATCTTGCAACTTTCAATGGTTTCCCCTTGAAGCTGCCAAGATATCTCAATGGTATGATCATGTTGATTGAGATTGTGTGGCAAGCTACTCAAGTGAACGTGTTGAGTGGGAGTCTAAAGAAAAAAGGGTACGAATTTCCCATTAAGGTGGGAACTTTTAGCTGTGACACTCGTTCAGATGCAAAAAACATGTTGAGGGTGTTTGAAATGAAGTACAAAGTCTTGAGGCCCGTATTCGATCCAAATGCATATGCAAGAAATGTTTTGCAAATTAGAAGTATAATCAAGTAGATTACCACCGTTGAAGACTATTGGGCCAATGGCAAGGATGAGTTTGAGAGCTGTGATAGTGCCTTCACCAAACTAACAGTTGATCAGGTGAAAATGTACAAAGTCAATATTGATGTAGAAGGAGTAGAAGATGATGACCAAAACATGTATAATAATACTTACCTAACCAAGCTAAGAGGCACTCCAATAAGGTCAAAGCCTTATGAAGATTTTGAGGAAGAGCTAGACATAATGATAGCTCAAATCTATAAAAGGACTAGAAAATTGGTCGAATGGACCACAGTTAGAAGGAGTCAGAGCTAGAAGGATTCTGTTGATCAAAATTACAATAACTTATTCCTCCCAAGGTGGCACTTCAAGTGCAACCTTATCCATTACCCAAGGTTCAACTCAACCATTAGATGAAGGTGATCAACCTCTTGACAAAAGTATTCCCTTGGCTAAAACTTGTTAGGATGACTCCTTTCTAGTGATTAGAACTCCAAAAAAGGGTGAGAAGAGGGTGAACCCACAATAATGGGTTCCACTTTAGTGGGATGAAGAAACTTGAAAAAGTTGGCAAATTTTCACATCTCTATTTGCCATACGTTCGCGCAAACACCTTAGACATGCTCGCGCGAACATGTACCGCACACATGTTCACGCAAACACTTCAAGGTATGTTTGCATGAACATGCGCTAGGTACATGTTCATGCGAACATGTATTGTGCCGATTTCTAGCACTTTAAAGCATTTTTTAAACTTTTCCAAACTCATTTTTATGGCGAGCACTGTTGATTGAGCGTTCGAGCGAACGTGTGGCTTGAGCAACTTTTGTCAATGTCATCCTCTTATTTTCGTTCTCATTTTCATTATCGGGTATGTCAAAATAATATTAATTTAATGTTTTCAACATTTTTGAAGTATTTTTTTATATTATCAAAGTAGATTTTAATGTTTTCAATGCATTTTTTGTGTTTTTAAAATATATTTGAATGTTATTTATGTTTTTAATAGTTTTGAAAACATATCTAAATGTTAATTTAATATTTTTATTGTTTATTTATATTAATTTAGAAAACAAAAAAATATTATATCGAAAACATTAGAAAACATTAGAAAAAATAGTAAAATATATATAATATAAAATTTAGGGAAAACATTAGAAAACAAATTTAGAAAAAACATTACGAAAACATTAGAGAATTTATAATTTAATATAAAATTTAGAAAAAAATTATAAAAAACATTACAAAAACATTAGAAAATTTATAATTTAATATAAAATTTAGAAAACAAATTTATAAAAAAATAGTTTTAAAAAATTAGAAAATTTTAAAAAAACATTTTAAAAATTTCAAAAATTTAGAAAAAACATTAAAAAAAATTAGAAAATTTAGAAAAATTTATTGCAAAAACATCACAAAATTTAGAAAACAAATTTAGAAAAAAACATTACAAAAATATTAGAGAATTTATAATTTAATATAAAATTAAAAAAAATATTAAAAATTAAATTTAAAAACACATTAGAAAATTTATAATTTAATATAAAATTTAGAAAAAAAAATTGAAAAAAATTGCAAAAACATTAGAAAATTTAGAATTTAATATAAAATTTAGAAAAAAAAATTCGAAAAAACATTACAAAAACATTAGAAAATTTATAATTGAATATAAATCTTTAAAAAAAAATTAGAAAAAACATTAGAAAAACGTTAGAAAATTTATAATAATATAAATTTTAGGAAAAAAATTTAAAAAAATATTAGCAAATTTATAGTAATATAAAATTTAGAAAATGAATTTAGAAAAACATTACAAAATTTTAGAAAACAAATTTAAAAAAACATTATATATATATATATATTCACTTTAATGTCTTAATCTTAGAAGTTTAATTAAATGGCATATCTTAAGGGTCTAGATCCTGAATTGTATATGTAAAAATATAGATTAAAATATATAATTTTTTATTTTGAACATAGATGTACATGTATATTTGTTCATGGTTAAAAGTAGATGTATGTACATATTTTTTATAAATTCACATTTTTATATGTATAATTTGTGTATATGTTAACTATTGATCTTAATTTATCTTATAACTAAGTGTAAAACACATGTCTTAAGGGGACATCCTAAATTATACATAAGAATGTAGATTAAAATGTATATTTTATTTCATAAATATACATGTAAATATGTTCATGTGGTAGATATAGATGTACATACATATGTTTTCAATATTCATGTTTAAATGTACATATGTTATTATTTTTAATGTCTTAATAATTAGAAGTATAGAATTAACTATATAATTCAATGACATGTCTTAAGGGGAGATCCTAAATTATATATATATATAAGAATGTAGATTAATTTGCATACCTGAGTATGAATATAACATACATGTACATCCAAACCCTAACCCTAACTTAACCAAACCCTAACCCTAACCATTATCCAAACCCTATCCCTAACCTTGATCTTAAAATTTAATTTCTAAACCCAACATTATAAATGATAATAAATACACTAAATCATAATCTTGAACCAAATCATAAACTTCATATGCTAAGTTCCCTTATCCTAAATTCTTAACCATGGACCTAAATATTAACCCCTAAATTTAATGCTAGAAATTATGTAAGTTTGTGTAAATCCTAACAATGTCATAAGGTCTTAAATCTTATCCTAAAATTGAGCCTAATTACACTAAAACCCTATTTGAAAACCTAATTGAAGCCTAACTTACATAAAATTAAAACAAGTTGACCCTAATCCTAAATTGTTAAAAATTACATTTGAGATACATGCACATACATTCAAACACATGTACATACATGAAGTATGACCCTTGTTTTAAATGATATATATGTAACCCAACTTGAAATCTAAACCCCGAAACATTATCATTTAAGAGTAATATAAATAATTTATTACCCTTTAATTGAATTCTCTAATAATACCCCCCAAAAGTATAATAAAATCTTAGAACAACAAATTAACTCTAACCATAACCAAACTCTGAATTTTAAAGTTATCTTATACTTATATGCAAATTAATCTAGGTCTGGATGTGTTACAGATTATCTAGGTCCATGATGTGTGATGTATGTTTAATTACATGTGTATAATTTTTAATGATAAAAATAAAAAATTGTGTACAATAGGCAATTTAGCTCTTCATACATATCTACAGATATGGCTTCACATGATATGCTTGATGCAGCTTCTGGTGGGACACCTGATGTAGTTCCTTCTGTGGCTCCTACTACAACTCAGGTTGATGCGGTTCCTATTGTAGCACCTGATGCAGTTCTCGATATGGCTCCTCATGCAGCTCATGGTGGGGCTCGTGCTCCAGCTTCTGGTGGGGCTCGTCATGTAAATCGACGTAGGGCTCTTCATGTAGCTCATGTTCCAGCTCCTGGTGCGGCTCATGTTCCAGGTCAAGCTACACCTACAGCTCCTAGTGGAGGTCCTGCTGCACCACCTACACACATCGATATCGATGCTTTATTTTCATTTTTAGAGCAAGAGGTTGCTAGACTGCAGCACTCTATATTGACCTCTGATGATGGTCTTTATAGAGACATATGTACTACGATATGTAGGAGTTTACAGGATTTGACAGCTAGGTTTAGAGGTCACCATTCATTTACTCCTACCATATTAGCTTCCATCTCTAGGGAGCTTATGGCTAAGGTTTCAGGAGATGCATCATTCGATGACGTCAAGAGGGTAGCCTCCAAAGATGTCATCCAAAGAGAGCTCTTTCCATCTAATGAGGGGACACAGGGTAGGGTGAGAGGCTATAGAGTCACACGATGCAGAGACCCTATTATTGCTAGCATGATCTATTCATGATTTTTAGTTGCATATGGTCATTATCCTAATAATGACCAGATACCCCTTTATTTTTCACAATAGTTGTACATTGAGTTTCCTATAGGGCTCAATGTCAACTACTTGGATATTCTAGATTATTACGGATAGGGGCATGGTTGGATTGTAGATCATGACTAGTACCGTAGTGTAGATCGTCTGCCACCTACAAATCTTAAGTAGTTTTTTGGATTGAGGATGCCTCCTGTGATTCCTACACATGCACCTATTGCAGATAGAGTCATCATTGCTTCCCAAAGGGAAGCAATTGACACTATTGGGCACATTGCATCTACGGCAGCTAGTATCACATCAGATTCTATTGGTCGTTATCTTCATAGTCGATGTCCTTGTCCACTTGGTTGACCATCTTCATAGGCATCTAGTAGCACTTCAAGTGCCTCCTCTGATGATGCATATAGAGCTACTGGGCTACCATTGCCAGGCAATATTCATAGTCTTTCAAGATAGCAGACACATATGGATATGGCACTATGTTTTTTGGAGGATATGTTGTACTTTTTTAGCTATATTTATGATACATAGAGGATTCTAGTACACTCAAAGATGGATGTTGTTAGACAACATCAGAGCCTCGACATAGCTCCATAGACACAGGCCGCCACACCAGTGATAGATGATACACCTCTGCATAGCTCATAGCATTCGGCACCAGACTCACGACACTCTATAGATGACTTGAGCATACGAGTTGGAGATGTCCATATCACAGTTGAGGGTCTTGATGATTTTGGTGAGCAGTTATGAGGCCTATCTAAGATTGATACTATTTTGAGCCTAGGTTTTTCATCGTACATGGACCTGTTGTTCGGACCTGGCAGCACTGATTCTACACCAAATGTACCCAGCCAGTTACACAGTGCGGTTCACTCAGATTTACTAGCAGTTGGACATGGAGTTTCAAGCTCAGGTGCATCGGTAGATGATATGATGGAGTCTTCTGATCATCCTCCACCTCCAGAGACCTAGGTACATATATAATTTATTTTTATTTTTAAATATATATGAAATTTAAAAATATGTTCATTTATTGAAAAATTTAGTTCATATATATATATATATATATATATATATATATATATATATATATGTATATATATATATATGTATATATATACATATATATATATATATATATATGTATATATATATATATATATATGTATATATATATATATATATGTATACATATATATATATATACATATACATATATATGTAGATATTTAATTTAATCTTTAACTCGTAATAAATCATGTAGGCACAGATCACTGAGCACATGGTTACACATACTGTTGGTTCAGGGCATCATGTACATGAGAGAGATGATTCTATTGAGGCACCTGGTAGTGCTTAGGTACTTGAGTTTTAAATAGTTTGTTTAAAGTTTGTATTTAATTTGAATGTACATATACATGATGCACATATCTATATATATGCTTTAAAGATAGAACTCTAACACATGTATGTATATATGTATATACATTTGTAGGGCTTGGTTGATGCGCCTCGGTGAGAGGATGTAGAGGAGACTCAATCAAAGGGTCGTTCTGTTCGTATGCATCTTGAGGGGTCCTTCTACTAGTAGATCAAATTTATATATTTTTTGATGCATTTATATATTGGAGGTCCAATTTACATACGTACACGTGTATTTAAGTTCCTTGATGACATGCATGTACTTTCACTATTTATTTGATCATTGAGTATTTTAGTAGTTAGATACCATCACATGTATGTATATATGACTTTTTATATTTTGCTACATACGTGTATTTATTTAAAATTTATAGTTTGCATTTCACATACATAGAGATATATTAGATCTGTAGATGTTTATTCTTGAGACGTGTATATGTGTACATGTGTATTTTTTAGTGTTATAGCTATAGATCATGATCTTGAGACGTGTGTACATGTATATCAATTATCAATTAGTAAGAAGTTAGAAAGATACATATTTCTTAAATTATCAATTACTAACCTGCTAAAGATAAATATTAGTTTTATGTGGATAAAAATATGTTAATAAACTAACCTAAATGATAACTATGAACTTATAATTTTACAATTTTAAAAACACATGTTTAATTTTCACTTATGAAATTCAATCTAGTTTGAAAAAAAGTTGATAAATGAATTTAAATTATTAAATTATATAGTTTTTTATTTAATAAACTAAATTTGATAATTAAGAACTTATTATCGTACAATTACAAACACATTTAATTCAAGATGAAATTCAATTAACAATAGCCAATACATTATTTTAGAGAATTTTTACAAAATATAATATTAAAAGAACATATTAATTTAAACTAATTTAAACTTTAAGAGTACATGACGGTAGATGTAATAAAGTAACATTAAAATATATAGTTTTTTAATAAACTAACCTAAATGATAACTATGAACTTATAATCTTACAATTTTAAAAACACATGTTTAATTTTCACTTATGAAATTCAATCTAGTTTGAAAAAAAGTTGATAAATGAATTTAAATTATTAAATTCATCCATGGTACAATTAATTTAAATTATTAAATTATATAATTTTTAAATAAACTAAATTTGATAATTAAGAACTTATGATCGTGTTCAAAGGAAATCAATGTGTTTATGCAAGGGCCACCTTTTTTCTACTATGAGAATGATGCTTTTGCATCGAAGGATATTTGGAAGACAATATTCGAACAATTTAATAGTGTTGAACCAGAGTTGGTGGACTCAACGTTCTTTTCAGCTTTCAGAAGAGCAAGAGGGTATGTGCATAACCTTCCAATAGAAGAGCGATTTCAAGCAGAACCTCTCCCCCCCATGACTATTCAAGAAGCACTTCCACAAATAAAAAAGTATTGGCCTTCATGCGATCAGAGGAAAAAATTGAATTCCATAGACTCAAGACAATGTGGCACTGTCCTTATTGATCAACTAAGAGTTATGATTTAGAATTCACGAGGGCAACTACAAAATAGTGCATAGAAATATATACTTCAAAAGTGTGAAGAGTGAAATTTGGTATGGGTGGGGCCAGGTGACCTCGTCCCTCTAGAGCTTCATGAGATAGAGCTTATATTAGGATTTGATAGAGATCACACTCGTGGAACTTCTTGTTCGACTGATCACTTGTGTTGTTTGGGTAATTCATTCCAAACAGATACAGTTGCATATCATTTATTAGTCTTGAAAGCATTATATCCTAATGGCGTCAGAGTACTTTCTTTGTTTTCTAGTATTGGTAGAGCAGAAGTTGCTCTTCATCGACTTGGGATACATTTAAGTTGTGTTGTATCTGTTTTTTATGAGTTTCCTCGCATTGTGATGGAAGTGAGGGAAATAATGCACTCAAAAGCCTCAGCTAATAATTTTTCCTAATCAATGTGTAGGCTCTTTTTTATTGTAAATAGCTCAACGTTAATAGACTACTTTTTAAATGGAAAAGGATTTTAACCAGAACAGAATATTCTCTATTGATTTTAAATTGTCAAATCAAAGAATTACATACTCTAACTAAGAATAGTATTTTTTTTCATTTTCAAACTAGTTTTATAAAGGTCTACAATCATAAAATACATTTTTTTAATGAGAGTTCAATTTTCAGTCGTCCAATGAATTTCTTTAAACTGACTCTAAAGTGGTTTGTCATGGAAGCTTATCGTAATAATAATGTTTTTGATTTTTTTTAACGGATGGTTTTTAATTATAACTTTTGGAGGACCTTCATGGACTTAGAAAGTATGTGTTATGTTTTACAATGATACAAAATCACCATATTTATTGTTTCCAACTACTTGAATTTCCTTGAAACTTTTTAAGGTGGAGTATGGAGAATCGTAGATGATTAAGGGAAACCCTTTTCTTAGCTAGAAAATTCTGTAGTGATACTATTTCGGGTATTGGATTCCAAGTAGTCTCACACATTTTTTTTTTAAACAAGTTCTTACTTTTTATATGCTAATCTTGTTAAACCATAACTATAAAACTAATTGAATTTCATTATTAACAATTAGTACAATTGAACCTAACCTTAAATCTAATTAAGTAGAAAAATAAATATAATTTATCACTTATGAAATTCAATCTATTTAGATCAAGTTAAATTATTAAATTCATCCATGTAGTACAATTAATATTATAGTTTTTAAATAAACTAATGATAACTGAGACTCAAATATTTAGATTAAAAACTCAATTTCACCAAAGTTGATATTCAAATTATTATAAAATAAATCTCAAAGGTCTAATCAACCATGATGTACACTTATAACATGCAATATTTTTTCATGATCTTGATTGTCTAGTCTCCACTTGTGACGTACACGCTTAAGTTTGACTAAATGTAGACAAAGCCTTGTAGCAATGACCAGGTGGCTGTATTGTAAAACCTTGTTGTTAGGTTGATAATCAACAAAGTGTATTCCATGTTGGACTATTTTGTCTTGCTTCAAATATGTTCCCTCTATCACAATATAACCTGTACCACAAATTTAAGTGTTTTAAAATTTGACAGATATGAAGTTACCTAGATATATATATTTATTTAAATATATATGTGCATGTACATGTATATGTATAATTTACTTATGGGGAACAACATTCCATCACTTTCTTTAGGGTCATATAATTTTGTCCTCTCTGCAGTATATCGCAATAAATAATAACTGACACCTTCATGATTTCTAGGCTCAGCAATCACTGCAAAGACATCTCCTGCATAACATGTATACATGAATGCATGTGCACAATATATATAAAATAGTTGAAATTGATAATTAAATAAAAAGTTGAGATTAATTTTTATGATACTCACCCACTTTTACCAAACCAGAGATATGATTATAATCATCAGAAATCAATGGAATATCATCAAAATTTTCATCGTCTTTTTCAAATGTATCAATAACATCAAGTGGTACTGAAATCCATGCACCTGTATAACCATGTGTCTGATTGATGCATTCTTCATAGTTTTCATCAATGCAACTATCACAAAAACATGAGTATTCTCTTGTCTTCAGTGTCTAATTGCAATTATTTGTACTTGTGACTGAATGTAAGGAACGTATCTTTTCTATCCTCTTGCAACCATGCATGTTTTTTCTATTAACACTTGAAAGTTCGTAAAATTGAAAATATAGAAACATTAAATTTAAACTTCAACGAATTCAAAAAAAAATTTTAACAATAAAATTTTATAATTTAATTGCATAAAAGTTAAATAGACATACACATCCATACCTATTATCTCCCAGAAGACTCTATATGGTGCTTGTCGACTCATTGTTGATGATGTCCATCCTTATCTAATACAAAATGAGCCTTACACCATTCAACAACATCATGTGCATCATTTACACGAACACCCTGATAATTCATTTAATACTTTTGTAAAGCACGTTTGATGCAAGCTCCAGCACCATCATGTTCACCTTTTCCATGGCCACTCTCAAAGAAATTCCATATGTGTTTTATATTCTTATTGCGATGATATCTACACAATGCATAAAATGGTCTAGATGATTTAAACTATGTGGCACATCCATCAGACCAAACATAATGTTTATCAACATTTATGTTTCTTTCTTTCAAATAAGAAAATAATGTATTGAAGCAATGTTCTACATAGTGAATGTCATGTTCTTTATCATCACTTATATAAAAATGATATTCCTTTATAATTACTCATGCTTGAACTGTACTCTAAACACCATCTAAATCTAACTATGCATGTCTATAAAAAACATGTACCATAATAGTGACCTGCTTATTAAAGTAATAATCTAATTGAATTGCTTTCTGATGAACAAATGAATAGTTCTCTGCAAAATCAACAACTGATACAATTGTTCCAAGTGGAAAATTATCTCTCAGAGTTTGAAACTATTGTGCTTTCCACTTTGCAAAAAATGCATGAAAAATATAAGGTTGAATCAATTTCTTAAATCTGTCCATCAATGTTAGAACAGGCAACTCCTCGTCAATATATTCCAACCTTTTTGTTTCTTTCCCCAACTTTGTTTCATTCTTGACATACTTGTAACTTTTGCAATTAAATATTTTTGTTACATCAATATTTTTCAGTTTTCAAAGGAAATAGAGCCAATTCACCACATGTTTCACATAATCCTTTGATGCAATTTATTTTAACAGTTGGATCATCTATGTTGTCACACAAAATGGATGATATAAACTCACTTCTCCTACTAGGAGGAGCAGCATGAAAACCATATGTGTCTTCTATAAACTTTCAAAGTACCTGATAGTGGAGATCAAACTCAATATGATGATGACAACAACAAGTTTCAAATATTTTGTTTGACCTCACAAAGTATGGCTTCAATTTTTCAAACAATGTTTGCCCAACTTTTACATTAGGATGTTCATTACAAAACAACAAATATAACTCATGTTGTGTTGTGTCCAACCAATGTTTTGTATGATGTTCATATTGACCAGGTGCAATCTTATGCTTGATAACATCTCTACTATTTGATGAAGGGCGAGTGTTATCAATCCAAAATGATATGATTAAATTTTTTAATAACTCTTCAATTCTATTAGAACAAGGTGCTCTACACATGATTGTCCAGTTGCCCTCCATAGTACTATCATCCAAAATTAATCTTCTCTTAACATATTGTCTCATTGTTTTCCTACTAAAACCCATTTCAGATGAAATTGAAGATATTTGTCTATTTTGAGCCATATTTTTACTTACAATAGACATCAACATCACTTTTCTTGCCACGGACTTATCTTTAGTTTGAGAGTGTTTTCCTATGTTTTTAAAACCTTGTTTAACATTTTCAATCAAATCAGTTTTCATGTTATAAAATCTTCTCTTCTTTGATGTTGTGTTTACACCTAACAATTTCAATGCCTCTTGCAACTTTTTTTGTGTAATAAAAAGTGAAAGAAACTGAGCTTGTTCAAGTGTTTCAGTGTTATCAAATTGAGTCATAATTTCTCTTATCTTCTTCTTCATTAACCTTCTCTTAGACAAACTTAATGGTTGAACACTAGCTGCAAGTTTTTTCAATTTATCTATATCCATTTTAAGTAAATGATCTAAAATCTTATGAGAAATACCATACTTTACAGATTGGAAAATATTTAAGAGTTCATCCATATCAGTTCCTGCACTTGATCTCGACCCTTCTTTGATTTTTGTTACTGGAATTTCTACAGGGACTGATCTTGAGCCTTCTCCAACATCCATTGCTTGAGATTCATTAGGGAAAGATTCTGACCCTTCTCTGACTTCTGTTATTTGAACCTCTGTATGGACTAATCTTGAACCTTCTTCAACATTCATTGTTTGAGATTCTGTAGGGAGTTTTCCTGACCTCTCTACCATATGAACTACTACTTCTATTGAGCCTTCTTCAACATTTCCTTCACCTTGTTTAATTCAATGATAATGTGTTGCTAGTGGATAGAAAGGATTTTGGCCACTAAAACATGGTTTTTAGTAAAGGCATTATGTTCAGCAAGTGAGTGATAAAATTCCTCAGAAGGTCTCCCAGCCCCGAGAACCGAGGTTTGACACACCATAAGGGTACTAGAGGAGAGCTATCGCTCAGCAATACTGTCGACCTAGCTTTCACCGTAATCAAGTTTTATATAGTGGCTAGAACGTTGACTTGGCTTTTAGCTCGTTATCGCTCTGAGGTCATCCCCTGGCATACCCAATATTGAGTATCTTGGTCCAAGTCAAGCCTCTTATAGAAGTTACATGGATTTCTCTTACACCCAAAATCCACGAATGGTGAGGGGAGAGGATACGTCCAATGCAACTCTTAGGGATTTAAACACTATAGACACGTTAGATAGAAAATAAAAAGTTCATTTTAAGCACCAAACAAAGTGTTATTTAATCTAATAAATCCACACACATGATTTTGACAAACACACAATGGTCTTCGACAACTTCTTACAAAGCAAGTATTAGTAGTTTGTTATGAGCATGTCTTCATCCCACGATTGCCACATGCTGCAAGGAGACCATTAGTAACACAATTAGAATATACATGTTTTAACACCATTAATGCATTACTAATTTTTAATTTAACTTCAATGCATCCTTTAAACAACTTCACTAATGAAAGAAATAAATAAATAATTTAGAGGTACATTTTTTTTACCACATTGATGTCTTCGATTTTGTGAACGAAATTCATGGCAAAGATAGAAAATGCACAGTAGGTCAGGTTGATGGCAAATAATTTTACAAATGGCAAATTACTTTACAAATGGCAACTTTTTTAGATTTTTTAGAGTGTTCGCACGAACACGTTGACATCAGACATGTTCGCACAAACATACCCACGTTTGGGTGAACATACCGCCCAATTTTTCCAATCATCGCAAAATTTTGGGGGTGTGTTCGTGCAAACGTATGTTCATGTGAACATACTTATTATGTTCACCTAAACAGTATGTTTGCGCAAACATACAAAATTAGAAAAAAATTTAACTATATATATATATATATTGCTCTTTTGACTTCCATAATTCCAGGAGAATAATCTCCTACTGTAAAATAAAAAATATCAAAATGTGTTGCTCGAAGTAAGCTTTCCAATGACTATAATTGTAATCCATATTTTAATCATTAAGACTTTCAAATATGAGTTTAACTCATTATAGGTTCATTACCGATTCATTACAGATTGAGCATCAACTGACTTTGACAACTCTAAAAAATTAGTAAACTAGGTCAATTTTTTTTTGAAAAATATGTAAGAACTAGCTTATTGAGATACCTTTCTATTCAAAAAATAAAATAGATTTATGATAAATTGACTTCAAATTATCTGTGTCAAACAGAACGTATGTTTGAATTACGATTCATGTCACTTCAAAACTTCATAAACTATGCAATATTCAGCCAAAATAAATCAAACCAAATGCATCCTCTGGATATTGATGTTACAAATCTAACGTCAAAATAATTACTTCATTATCATTTCTAGAAAAAAAGTTATGTGTGTCAAACAGACTGTCACTCTTTAAAATATTGAATTTTATTATGTACCACTTTTCAGAGGAGATAAAAAAAATTGATATAAATAAATAAAAAATTTAGATTAAAAAATATGGTTACAAAGTAGGAACAAAGTACTCAAAATCACTAGTTTATGTCATCTTGAAATTATTTATAGTTTTGGAGATATAGTCATTTGAATGTGATGTTTGTTGCAAAAATATTGATTTTAGTGTCAAAATTGGTCAAAAAGTGGAATCCATTATTGTGGGATCGCCCAAGAAGAAGGTAAAGGAATTAAAAGATAATATAGTCATGCTTGCCCTCTTGCCTCATAGTAGTCTAGTACCATTTGTAAGTGTTGCACTTCTCCTTCCGAGTAGTCCCCAAGTGGAGGTAGTGGATCTGGGAGATTGGGGAATTAGTGAGATTGAGTCAACTAAATCTAATGATGTGACAAAGAAGATTTCAAAAGAAAAGAAGGGCTCAGATTCTTCAAAGCTCATCTTACATGCCCCAATGAATCCTTTCTCTTTGGCCTCAAAAAAAACTCACTCTAGTCAAGAGAAACATGTTTAGTGTAGACACTCAAGTGGAATTGCTTCCAAGGTGATCGACACAGATTCATGGCTGGAGGACACTTTGGATAGAAAAAGAAAGAGGAGAGATGACATATGTCCTAATAAAATGACCTTTTCTCTGGCTATCCACTTTGGATTAGGACTAAGTAAAGTCAAAAAGAAAAAGACCTTGTCCATTCTCAAACAAGATCCTAAAATAGGGCACCTGATGATGGAAATTGCAAAGCCCACTAAAGAGGGAAGAATAGAAGATATTTCTGTGGATGATTCTGTCCTACCTTTTGTAGATCTTGGGGAATTCATACATGACACCAAGGTTTCTTTTGGAAGTCAATAAATGAGGTGATAGAAGGAAAACTTGAAAGCCTTAAATTATCAAAAGATAGAATGAAGATAGAAATCCATGAACTCAATAGCTTCATCAAGCAATTGGCTACACCATTGGAAAAAATCTCTGGAATGTTAGCCACTAGTGATCCTAATACTACCAATATCCAAGCACTAATCTATCAGCTCCAAGAAGATAAACACTTCAGGAAAATAGGTATAGGGTGGAGTAGGAAAATCAAGTTAGAAGGACTCACCATCATAGAGAAGGAAGACAATGCGATACTGAGGCTCAAAATAGAGAAAGACAACATTTTAGCAAATAGAGCCACCCTGGTAGTAGAGAGAGCTAAGAGTGAAGATTTTGTCTCTTTATTGAAGATGATTATCCATATGAAGGCCAAGGGGGCTGTGGAAGTAAAGATCTTGCCTAAAGGAGATGAACCTTTATTTGAGTGGCTCCAGAGCATGCAATTCAAGTTTGAGATGATCATGGCAATAGAGGAAGGACTTAAGGAAACATAAGCTAAAGTGAAAAAGGATCAAAGGTAGAGACTATGAGATCCTAAGAGGTCTACATATGGACTCATAGACTAGTGGACAAGGGAAGGGAATCATTGGAGTAATTGTCATGCAAATGAACCTCTCCAATTACATAGATAGTCTGATAATGATATCTTCCACTCAGTAGAATAGAGTTTCTAAGTTCCAAAATCTTGGTGGGTGTGTATACGTGCCCATGGAGGAAATAAAAGATTAGTTAAATGCTATCAAAGATTTAGCCATAGAACATTCTAAATGGATCTTAAGATAGACTAATGTACGTATTCATAGGCATGAGGAATTGATTCCAATCATTGTTGCTGCTAAGGCCTATAGGGAAAAATCAAAAAAGGGAAAGAAGGCAAAGTGATTCATATTCTACCCCCTTCATATTTTGATGTAATGATTATCTTATGTTTTCTCTTTAATTTGAATTAAATCAAGGAATGAACAGAGCTTCACTCCCTTCTTTTGAGGTAGTGAACTAAAGATGATAGTATTGTTATCATGGGTTCAAGAGAAATCCCTTTTATGTTTTCTTTCGAGTTAGTCTTTCAGTTCCTATAGTTAGTTTCTTTCTAATATCAGTTTAGGTTCATTTAGTATGCATTATTGAACCATTAAGCCTTGTAGATTCATAATATGTGTGAATTCATAAACTTAACCAATTTTAAAGTACCAACTCTTGCCTAAGTTAGTTCTTGTTTAGGCCTAGCTTGGTTTACCCTTCTTGTTCCCTGGTTAAAAGCACACCCCATTTTAGATTTAGAAGCAAACATAATTCATGCAAATCACTATGCAATAGGGAGTTGTACCTAGTAATTTAGAGGAAAGTGGGTCATCTCAAAACAAATTTCCAACTATTGTAACCAGATGTCATTATCTAATTTGGGCATTTAAGAGTCAAATCAAAGGAACAATTTGTTTACCAACACAATATTGGTGTAAACTGAAATATAGTTTGAGGTGTAACTTCTAATTGTTTCAATGCATTTTTCATTTGTTTAATTACTAAAATTTTCTCAGGTAAAGAATTATATCCTTTCCCTTCATTTCCCTTACTAGGAAATCCCTAGGGTTATGGCCTTTTCCTGTAGTAAAGTCATATACCTTTTTGTCAATGGTTGTTTTTGTATTTGTGTATTATTATCATCAATATTATCTTTTTCCTGCTCGGTACTTGTGTCTTCCCCTTGAGTAGTATGATAATGTTTCTCAATTCTCTTTGTGTTTGTATCCATTGGCATATTAGAATTAGAAGAACATAAACAACTGATAGAGATAAAATTTACATTTGGTGACCTATTTTGTATCTTAGGATTCTTATATTCCTTAATCTACTTAATCATAGGTGCATAGCATGGTACATGTACATGAGCTGACTCAATTGATGTTAGACTTCCATTATTGGGCTCAATGTCATCCATAACATCTTCATCCTTTTTCAGTTCATCTCCAGGGTCCTTACCAATAATATATTCAATGGTCACATTATATTCTCTGTCAATAATCTGCTTAACCATGTCATTTACTTCATCATTGACATTTTGAACACAATCATCTTATTGATTATCAAGTTTAATGTTTTTTCTTATCTTGTTATCTACTACCTATGTGACTTTTTTAAAGTCTTTGATCTTGTAGATCTGTTTTCATATTCTTTGTCCATCCATGTGAACATCTCTTAATTTACATAATAATATTTTTAGTCTCTCTATTTAGATACAAATCTTTTCTTGTGTTTCTCCATTGCTTCACAAATTTTTGTAACATGTAGTTTAGGCATTACATTTGCTAGGTCTCTCTCTCTCATTATTTTTTTCCTTTTTTAAAGAATATTTCCATCTATCATCAATCATTTCGTACAACTCATCTAGAATCATGTTTTCAATCTCAATAGTTGTGTTCAATTTTTTTTCCATCATATATATATCAAAGCATCTTCTATCTTTTGGTTATCATCCATATTCATTGTGTGAAACTTGATATAGTAAAAAGTAGACAAACCTCCACATTCCCTTAGGGAATCTAACATTTCATCAACAATTTTTGGTCTCTTATTCAGAATAGCTCCATAATGGATAACATGATTAGATTTAGTCTTCTTAATATCCTCCTCTTCTTTAATAATAAATCTTCTTATCCTTCTTTGATTTGGTTGGCTTGAAGATGTAGGGACAACCTTCATCTTATGATAAGTCTTAACTTGTGATTATGTGGGTTTAATAATTCTAGAAACTCCTATTTCACAGGTGGAGGAACATCTGATGTAGCTTTGGTCCTAGAACTTGTGCCTTTAGGGCTTTATGGTGTAAGAATTTGTCTTTTATTTTTCTTCTTCTTCGTTGGTTCTTCCAAAGCTAATTGTTTTACTTTACCTTATGCTTCTTCATCATCTTTGCCTTTGCCCCTGTTAAACATTAATACCCTCTTCTCTTTCCTTCCACCAAATACATCCTCAAGAGTGTGTATCATTTTTAGTGTTTTCATTTTTACCTTGGAGGTTGTAATGTCCATTTTGACTCTCTCATTTTCTACTTTATAAGTGCCAAAATGTTTGGCTAACTTGTTCATAGGTTCATTAAATAATGCCTCAATAATCCCTATAGCTTGATTAATGATCACCTCATACCTCATAGGTTCTAACCATGCAACCTTTAGATTAACAACTTGAACCAAAGGGTTGTCAATATGAATGAGAATGCATATATCATCATGATATTTTCCATCCAATTGAGATGGTATCATGTATCTCTTATACATCATCTCCTTAAATTTATCAAAGTAAGAAGACATTAGTGTTAGAGTTTTTAAGATAATTGTGGGGGGTGGGTATGAATTAGTTATCCAAGGTCCAGATGTACCAATTGAATAAAAAAAACTTAAACTACTTCAAATCTTAACATCCATCAACTTGGCCTCTATATTAGATGATGATGACACAACCCTAGCACAGAATGAACACAACAGGAAAAGGGAAATTGTATTAACTGTGAAAATAAGCTAGTACATTCAGTACAGAGAAAATAGACTTCATAACATGCCCTATGGGCTTACAATAACATAAATCTAGAGATAATTTCTCCTTTCAGTACCTCCTCTCAAAATCCACTCTGAACTGCCTTTTACAATGCTAGAAATGTCCTTAAATAGACCCCGGAGGGTTAAGGACTAGGAATACATTCTAGAAAGTGCTAGTAGGCATCCACCGACCAAGTAGAAGGCTCTAGAAGCGGTGTTAGAAGTTGGTGCAAATCTAGAAGAATCCAAAAATGGTAACCGAACTTCTGGGAGGCATAACTTTTGAACTATAGCTCTGATTGATGAACCATTGCATTTTCAAAAAGCTCTCAAAGCGCTCTATAGCCCTATGGACCAGCTTTTCTTGTCCCCCATTTTTTGGCCCTTTTTGAGGTTATTTAATGACCTTAACCTGACTTTGAAGCATTCTTAGGAGGTCTCCAAAACTCGAAAAACTGCGATAACTTTCAAACCATGGGGCCTTTAGACCTGATTCTTTTTATGGAATGCTCTAAATTACAATTACATTCATCTGGTCAATTTACACCTCCTAGTTCACCAAAATGATATCTCAATTACATACTCCTATTTATTTGGCATTTACATGTATCCCAAGGTGTTCAAATACTCTATCCTAGAACACTGATAGTGGAACTATGAGAGTTGGAACCTTTATTTGACCCAAATGGGTATCTAGAAATGAAAACACATGAAACAGAAACTAAGTCTAAGTACATTTTTTTTGGGTGAGACAGGATTACCCTTATACCTCTAGATGCTCCTACATCAGACACCCAGGGTAGATTGAAAAGTGACCTTGTCACTTTATGAATGGTAGATGAAATCCCAAATGGGAAACCTCAGCTGCTGAAATCCTGGTTGAGTCCTCTATTGGCCATCCTTTCCACTTGACCAAATACTCTTCATACTACCTATTTCTGGTACTTCTACCCACATGATTATCTAGAATGTCTTCTATCTCCTCCTTCTTAGAAGCAGGAATTGGACATTGCTCTAACACCAGCTCCTCATCTGCACCATCATCATGATACGCTGTTAAGTCTGCAATGTTGAAAATAGGAGAAATGTGAACACCATCTGGCAGCTCCACCTCATATGCATTTCCTAAGTCATGTTTCTTCAGAATTTTGTAGGGGCCAAATTTCTTTATTTTTAGCTTGTTGTAAGTACCAGCTGGAAATATTTCTTTTTGTAAGTGCACCATGACTAGATCCCCTACTTGGAATTCCTTATGTCTTCTCCTTTGATCAGCCCTAGTTTTATACTCTTGATTCATCTTGGTAATGTGTGCCTGAACCTCCTCATGTAGATGCTTGATATGTTTAGCAAATTCTTCAGCTTCAGCATTTGTCCTCTCCCCTTGCTCTATCTTCCTTAATTCTAGTGCAGTCCTTAGGCTGCTTCCATATACAATTTGGAATGGTGATTTTCTAGTACTCCTATTTATAGAGTTATTGTAAGAAAACTCTACTTGTGGTAGAATCAAATCCCATCCCTTGGGCTTATCCCTAACTAAACATCTCAACAAATTGCCCAAACTTTTGTTTGGCTGTCAGTTTGTGGGTGATGCATGGAACTGAATTTCAAGTCTGTTCTCAACTTCTTCCACAATGTCCTCGAGAAATACCCCACAAATTTAGTATCTCTGTCAGAAACTATACTCCTCGGAAGACCATGTAGTCTTACCACCTCTCTGAAAAACAAGTCTGCAATATGGATAGCATCATGAGTCTTGTGGCATGGAATGAAATGTGCCATTTTGGAGAACCTATCAACCACCACAAATACTGAGTCATTACTGCGTTGTGTCCTTGGCAATCCAAGAACAAAATCCATACTTATGTCCTCCCATGGCCTTGATGGAATAGGCAATGGCTGATATAGTCCAATATTGTGACTAAATCCCTTGGCAACTTGACAAACCTGGCAACTCTGTACAAACTTCTTCACATCCTGTGAAATCTGAGGCCAAAAATAATGTTCTCTAAGAATGGAAATGGTCTTATCTCGACCAAAATGTCCTGCCATCCCTCCACTGTGTTTCTCCTTAATCAGATTTTCCCTCATGGAACTTCTTGGAATGCACAATTAACTACCCTTGAACAACATGCCATCCTGAATCGAATAGTCTAACCACTTGGTTCTATCTACAGCAACAGGCTCTTTACAAGTTTTCCATGCTTCAGCAAAATCAGGATCCTCAGGGTACGAATTCCTGAGTTCATCAAACCCAACTACTTCAACCTGCATTACTTCTTGGCTTAATACAGCCCCAATAGCACTGCCACTAGCATCACAATCCACCTGGAACACCTTTCTAAAATCTAGAAGTGCCAACACAGGTTGTTCTGTCACCTTCTTCTTCAGTAATTCAAAAATTCTCACAGCTGTTGCAGTCCATTTGAACTCTTTTCTATCCCCTCTTATTGTGTCAGTTAGGGGTGCACATATGCCACTAAAATTCTTAATAAACTTCCTATAAAAACTAACCAGACCATGAAATGATCTTACCTCAGTAGCAGACCTTGGAGGAGGCCATTCCAAGATGGCTTTTACCTTCTCTGGATCCATTTTAAGACCTTCAGGTGATATAACAAACCCCAAGTAGACTAACTCCCTTTTAGCAAAGATACACTTCTTCAAATTAATTAATAGTTTCTCTTCCCTCAACCTCTCAAGAACACAACGAATATGCAATAAATTTTCTTCCAAAGTCTTGCTGAAAATTAAAATATCATCCAAATAAACAATAACAAATTTTCCCAAGAACTTCTTAAGTACCTCATTCATGAGCCGCATGAAGGTGCTTGGGGCGTTTGTCAATCCAAAGGGCATGACTAACCACTCATAAAGACCCTCCTTGGTCTTGAAGCCCATTTTCCACTCATCTCCTTCTCGAATCCGTATCTGGTGATAACCACTCTTGAGATCTATCTTTGTGAAGTACTGAGCTCCACTCAAGCAGTCCATAAGATCATCCATTCTTGGCAAAGGAAACTGATATTTGATGGTTATCCTATTTATAGCTTGAGAGTCTGTACACATCCTCCACTCTCCATCCTTCTTTGGTGCCAATACTGTGGGTACTGCACATGGACTCAGGCTCTCCCGAATCAAGCCCTTCCTCAACAGCTCTTGAACCTGTCTGTTTAGCTCCTCTATTTTAGTAGGAGTCGTCCTGTGAGCAACCTTGTTAGGAAAACTTGCTCCTGGAATCAGATCTATCTGATGACTGATTTGCCTTACTGGTGGTAATCCTTCTGGAACATTATCAGAGATAATATCTCCAAATTCACCTAGTAAATCTAAAACTTCAAGTGGTATTTCACTACTACCTTCTTTATCTTTCCTAGGAATCAAAGCATAGCACATACGCTGATGTTTCATTCCATCTAAAAACTTTCTTCCATCAACAAGACAAATCCTAGCACTGCTACATACCTTTTCAACTTCCCTTTTCATGGGCTTCAGTTTGTGGCGAACTCCATCCTTTGTTAGAGAATATGTGTTTGCATGACCATCATGTACTGCATGTCTATCAAACTATCATGGTCTACCCAACAATAGATGGTAAACATCCATTGGAATAACATCATAGAGAACTTCATCATGGTAACTCCCAATTTTGAATTTCATGAGACATTGTTCACTTACTAGGACCTTATGATCATCTTTTACCCAAGAATCCGATAGCGCTGAGGATGTCTCTCCCTCTTGAGCTTCATCTTAGAGACCATCTCTTCTGATACCAAGTTATCAATGCTACCACCATCAATGATCACATCACAACATTTATCCTCACACTTGCATCTGGTACGAAACAAACTCCTCCTTTGTCCTGGTTCAATCTCACCACTTAGTAGGACTCTTTCATTTACCAAGGTCTCTCCTCTTTTTGCATCCTCTGAATGTGATGATTTTGCATCCTCATCCACATGAGCAACCCAAGCTTGGTCCTCAGCTCTCCTATCTTTCCTTCCTTTTCGTTGAGGGCATTCAAAGGCATGATGACCTTCTTCATTGCAATGGAAACAAGTACCACGGAAGCCTCCTCTTCCTTGTCCACATCCTCTACCTCTTCCTCTCTGATTTACAAAATCTTGATCATGAGAGCGGTTGAAACCCTCATTCCTTTGGTACCTGCTAGTACCCACATCTTCATTTTTCTTTTGGGTTTCATTTCAACCTCCAGATGACCTACCACTTCCCCTTCCTCCTTGACCATGCCCTCTTTGTCTCCCTTCAAACCTCTTATTCATCTTCTCTTCAACTCGTAGGGCAAACTAGTATGCCTCTTCAACGTTGGTCATTCTTACTAGACTTAATTCCTCCTAGATGCTAGGTCGCAACCCACTGATATAACGAGCAACCTTCTCCTTATTTGCTTCTGCATGCCCTGCTCTAATCAAAAGTCGATAAAACTCCTCTGTATATTCTTGGACTGATCTTCCTTCTTTCTTTAGCCCATGCATCTTCTTAAACAAATCAAGGTCGTAGTCCACAAGAATGAATTGATTCTTCAATTTGTCCACCATGCGATCCCACCTTGTGATCTTCTCTTTTCCTCTTATGTTTCTTTCCAATTGAACCTCTTGCCACCAGATTTTGGCATGGCCTTTCAGTTTGGCCTTTGCAAACTTAACCCTATCTAGGTCCCTGATATCCTCATACTCAAAGTATTCTTCCAGTTCATTGATCCAGTTGATCAACTCATCTGGTTTCAGTTTTCTTGAAAATACACCCACATCAATTGTAGGTCTTTTCCCAAATTTAGTAATGGCCCTAAAAATCCTTTCCTCTTCCTGATTCAAAACTTCCCCATCAAATTCCCCTTCTGGTCCAATTTCTTCTTCTTCATTGTCATCCTCACTGTCGTCACCTGCGACAACATTTGTTCCTCTACGGAGCTCCTCCTACAATGCTTGTACCTACCTTTGGAGGGCTCTAACCTCCTCAGGATTAATAGCTTCGGCCCTTCCACCACACTCTCTTCATGGAGGCATCTTCTTAACTCAAACCCATAGCCACATAGACCTGGTGCAAACTGCCTCATAGTTGGCGCTCTGTCTACACACTCAGGAAAACCAGCTTTGATACCACATGATGAAGACACAACCCTAGCATAGAATGGACACAACAAGAAAAGGGAAATTGTATTAACTGTGAAAATAAGCTAGTACATTCAGTACAGAGAAAATAGACTTCATAACATGCTCTATGGACTTATAATAACATAAATCTAGAAATAATTTCTCCTTTCAGTACCTCCTCTCAAAATCCACTCTGAACTGCCTTTTACAATGCCAGAAATGTCCTTAAATAGACCTTGGAGGGTTAAGGACTAGGAATACATTCTAGAAAGTGCTAGTAGGAATCCACTGTCCAAGTAGAAGGCTCCAAAAGCCGCGTTAGAAGTTGGTACAAATCTAGAAGAATCCAAAAATGGTAACCGAACTTTCGGGAGGCATAACTTTTGAACCGTAGCTCTGATTGACGAACCGTTTACATTTTCGAAAAGCTCTTGAAGTGCTCTATAGCCATATGGACCAGCTTCGCTCGTCCCCCATTTTTTGGCCATTTTCAAGGTCATTTAATGCCCCTAACCTAACTTTGAAGCATTCTTAAGAGGTCTCCAAAACCCGAGAAACTGCGATAACTTTCAAACCGTGGGGTTTTTTGACCTGATTCTTTTTCTGGAATGCTCTAAATTACAATTGCATTCATCTGGCCAATTTACACCTCCTAGTTCACCAAAATGATGGCTCAATTACATACTCCTATTTTTTTGGCATTTACACATATCCCAAGGTGTTCAAATACTCTATCCTAGAACACTAATAGTGGAACTGTGAGAGTTGGAACCTTTATTTGACCCAAATGGGTATCTAGAAATGAAAACACATGAAATAGAAACTAAGTCTAAGTACATTTTTTTTTGGGTGATATAGGATTGCCCTTATACCTCTGGATGCTCCTACATCATTAGATTATTAATTACATCAACTAGTAGTCCAATGCTCTAATTATGACAAATTTGCAGAATGTAAAGCATTAATAGTAAATCATCACAAATAACATCCACACAAGTTTAACACTAATATTTAATGTGGAAACCCAATTTGGGAAAATCTACTAGTAACATGTCACCAATATTTTCACTCTTCTGAAGTGAGCTTTGTTAGGAGGCAACCCTGTTAAAGGTGACCTTGTTAAAGGATTTAATCACCCTATTAGAAGTGGCTTTATTAGAGGACTTTTGTACATTCCATTAGAATTCCACCTTGATTAAAGGATTTCAATACTAATACAATGGTTAGAAAGTAACAACATGTTTTGATTTGACAAATACAACTCAACTTGCAAATACAAATCACAATTCGGCCCACATGCCAATCCATTGAATTGCCTTCATTTTCATCTCTATCTCGTATTCACTTGGCAACCCTTCAAGAAATCACTCTTCACATCTTCTTAATTCTTCTCAACCTCTTGCTTAAGTTCTCAAAGCAATAGAATCAATAACTGCTCTAACCTTGTTAGGTCTTCACCATCTCTTCTAACTTGAACAATCTTTTAGATAAGCCCTTGAATCTCTAGACTAGTACATTTTAGCAAATATGTAACTAAAAAAATTATTCACATGACTAATAGTTTTAGTCATGTGACTAAAATTGATCAAATTCTACTACTTTTTTTGCAATTCACTACTATACATGACTAAATAAGTGACTAAATTAGTCATTGGGTAAAATCACAAGGCAAGACAAGTAAAAGTGACTACATAAGTGATTAAATAATTAGTCACCAAAAATTAGTCATCCAAACAAAAATGACTAAGTCATAGTCAAAATTACATGGAAGTCTTCTAGGGGGTTTCAGGTTACATGTCTCTATGTTTCTATTTCTAGGTTTTAACTTATTTTTGTTTTCCATATCATCTTTCATATGGATACATTGATGTGTAGGGTTTATTTTGATAGTTGAGATTAGCACTATTTTTTTGTTATAGTTTGGGGTAGTGTCACTAAGATGGGGTCAAGGCATAACTACTTTGAGCATAAACTCCTAATGCTCCATATTAAACTTCTATTATCAACATAAAAAAGTAATAAAAAATTACTCCTCTTATTCCAAAGTTTTATTTATTTTAATAAAAATGTCCTAAATAAAATATATTGTTTTTTAATACTCTATCTCCATTTTAGGAAAAGATGTGGAGTTCATTTTACAGGAGTTATATGCATTTATCACATTTTAAAAAAAAAAAACTTGGGAGGCTCTCTATTAAACAATTAAATTAATCTCTTGTGCATTGAATGCCATTTCTCTTTTTTTTTTTGAAAATATAAGATTTAAAGTTCTTGAAATCTCTAGGTTAAGATTAGGGCAAAAAGCTAGAGTACGTAGTGAGAGAGGATTTTAGTATGTAGAGAGAGAAGATTGTGTGAGAGAAGGAAAACCTGAACCCGTACTATATGTAGAGAGAGATAGTATGGGGAGAGAGAAAAAATTTTGAGGAGAGAATGAAACTCAAACTCAAACCCCGAACATCTCTCTAGAAGTTGGAGTATGGGGAGAGAAAATATGAAAATAGTAAAAAATAATAATTATTTCATTTTCTCTCCATCTCTCTATTACTTAATTAACTCTCCCCCTCTCTCATAAAATTATCTGGACAACAAACACTTATACTCAACCTATCTAAACTGCTAACAGTGTCCCTTCCCTAGCATTTGGATATGCATCTCAATCTTGATATGTTACTTGGGGGAGGTGATCTACCTATGTCTATAAAATTTCAATTAAAAAAAAAAAAATGAATCTATTACGATCACAGATTGCTTGATACAACTCAATTCCTTCTTGTCTCCTCAATTGATGTAATCTTTGAATAAAGCTACAAAGAATTCAATAATCAGTATTATTCATGTAAGATTTCCTCATTAGTAAGCATTTTAAAATAATCAAAACATTAAAAAATAGTACTTATACACAACTTATATCATGCTTTGTACTAATCTTACCATGATTGTGATGTGTTTTCTAGTCTATTTTATCAGTATTCTATCCTAAAACTAATATGAGCCTTTATAAATGTTAACGTACTTGATGTTTTTCACTAGTGATTGTATGTATGTTCATTTTTATCACTATTTAATATATCACTAGTTTTTATGATACTTTATCATTATTTTTAAATGATTACTCTTCTTCACTAATTTTGAACACTATTGATGCACTTCTCTTTTCTCTTCAAGATGTTGATACTCTATTTCTCAAAGCGTATGTCCATTATTCATCTTTGGCTCCTTCTTGAACTTTCCAATCTCCATCCCAAACTGCTCTTTATCAAATTCTTTGTCATTATTTTATACAACTGCTCTTAATCTTTTACCTCAATGTCATTGTATTGAGGACCTAAGTTATTTCATTGATTTTGCATATTCTTTATTATCACTATCATCTTTATCTTTCTTTAATCATGTATTATTAATTTTGCATTGAGATATATTCCTACAATAACATTAGCATTGAATGGATTCTTGTATGATGCAAAGTATCCTATTCCAACACACAACCCAAGGGTACTAACTGACCCAAACTCTATTCAATGTACTGAAACTCAGAAATGAGGCATCTCAACAAGATCAACTCTTTAACTTGAAAATTTATCACCACTCTCAAAGGAGACTCTTCCAAGGTTTTCTCCCAAGCAAACACCCATACCTTACCCCTCGCACTATATACTCTACATTACAAACCCATTTGTTTCACAAAAATATCTTTTACCTTTCTTGACCATACCAAAGTCCTAGAACACCCAACACTTTAAGAACAACTACCAAAAACTCATAATCAATTGATATACATTGAACATAAAAGGCTTTGTTCAACAACAATTCTCTTTAGGCCAATATTCTATCAAAGTACAAGACAACTTTGTCAGCATTTGAGTTTCCAAGGATGCACCAATGTGTTAGCTCCAAACTCTGATGCTCTCTATGGACAATACAATAACTTACTACAATCTTAAAAAGGGTTTGAACAATGTGCAACATCTTTCACAAATTTCACCATAGAAATGACAATATTGATAAAGTCACTATTTTACATTGCTATCTTCCGTTGGAGTTTACCTATCCAATGTCAAATTAGGCTCATAGGTTTAACAAGATTATATTCCACTATTCATTTGAATACATAATGTGTGTCAAGAACAAATGTATCATTCAAAATGACAATCATATACTCCTTTATAAACAAAGAATAATCAGCACTTTAAAGGGCAATATATTTGTTAGTTCACTGTGAGATCATGCTCTAAAACTAGTACTACCAATCCTCATTAAATGCACCTCTACCAAGTAAACATATTTAAGATAGGAGTGCATTCAAAATAATCATATTATATATTTTAAAGTGGGCATAGGATAAGTACCAATTGCACATAATAAGTTTCTGGCTACGACTTTCAGATTTTATTTTATTTTATATTTACAATATAAAAATGAAACGCAAAGAAGGTACTAATTGAAATACAAGCACAGATGAAACGTACATCAAAGAATCAACTTAATGAGTTTTTGACTCCAAAACTACAACAAACATACCCATACAAGTCTACAATAAATCTTAAATTTCTTGAGATATTTTGCGGCAAAAAAATATTTCGATTTCATGCCCAAAACTGGTACATTAAGTCTGATATGTAATAGAAGGTCTGAAACTCCAGAAATTGTCTCAAATAGCTTCCCAACCCTACACCCAGCTATCTAATAGTGACTAAAAAATGGGGGTTTCACCGGGGATGGGAGGAAAATTAAAAACTTGGGGTAATTTAGTTCTATGCAGACAGAATAGGTAGATAAGAACTAAAATGCAGTAAGACAGGTAGATATACACACCACTTGTAGATTGTGTTAGTACCAACAAATGTAATTTAAGAGACACATTGTATCTCTAAAACGACAATAGACTTATTGACAACTGAGGACTCTCCTAAGCACTTTGATGACAAATCAAAAAAGTGTATCAGTCTGTTCGAAGATTGTAAAGTCGGAGTTCTGGTAAGAGGCCTGGAAGAAGAGATTGTAGTAGTGCAAATGAGATGCATAATCTAATTGAAAATGGATCTTCTGAGAGGCGCACTGCAGAAGCTTTTTTAAATAAGTATAGCAGTCTCTCACACTCCATATTCTCTATTCCTATTCACATCAAGGAAACAATAGAAAAGAGGGAAGAGCTTATTAGACGTGGAAAGTGTAATCTTGTAGATATGGGTGGATCAGAAAATATATCATGTTCTGGAGCGAGAGAGGGTAGAGCAAGGGAAGCAGGGGAGATCAATATGACCCTCTTTACACTTGGTCATGCGATCACTGCACTTGTAAAGCATTTCGGTCATGCGCCTTATAGAGATGGAAAAATAACAAGGTTATTGAGAGACTTCCTCCGTAGGAAAAAAAAAAGACTTTCATAATTGCTACAGTATCCCCCTCAGTCCATTGCCTCGAAGAAACTCTTAACATGCTAGGTTATGCTTATTAAACATAAAGAACAAGCTAGAGGTTACTAATGATAAGAAGATCCAGTGTTTCCTAGAAGGAGCGGAGCCTTTAAGTGACCAATACTTTGAAGGAAGTTAAAGTCCCTACCAAGATTTCTCTCCCGGTAGCAAGAAAGATTTGGAGCTTGGTGCTGAGAAACTAGAACGTAACAAAATTTCTGGGCATCTAATCTCTTTAGAAAAATTGTTTAATAGACATGATGTATATATAAGAAGAAAAAGAGGTAGGAAAGGTGGGACCTCTGCAGAATATGAGGGAATGAATGTAGGCACTGAGTTTAAGCCTAAAATGATTAATATTGGTAATAATTGTTTTTTTGAAGTAAAAATTAGAGCTAAAGGGTTTCTTTCTGAATATCAAGATATTTTTGTTTGGGGATACGAGGATTTAAAGACTTTCAAGAATGGTGAATTTAAACATAAGATTCCCCTTAAGCCTGATGCAATTCCTTTTAGACAAAAGCAACACAACTAAAATCCAATGATCTCAGATGCCATCTTCAGAGAAATCCACAAGATTGTTGGTATTCTTGGAACTAGATATTTTTCATCTATGTTTCCATCAATGTCAAAGGGGGAGATTGTTGCAAGCATAAATGCTGATGATATTCTTACGGGGGAGTATTGTAGATATGTTACTATGATGATATGTTACATTCATGACTGAGTTTTTCATTGATGTTAACATAGAAGTTTTCTATGATATCTGACAAAAGAACAATGAAAAAATCAAGTTGGTACGGATGACTAGTTGAGTATTATAACTATCTGAGGTTATGGGAGATACTCCTGAGCATCTATTATATGAATTTAACATTGGAAGAAGAAATGATAAATTTGGAAGAAGTTATGTAAGTTTTGGTGATGTTTGTTTGAGATAGAGCTTATAAAGGCATGTTCTGGTAAACTTGTTATATCTCCTAGACGAATTGTTATTTTCATAATCGAGGTTGAGGATATGAAGAAGACATGTTGGTGATGAACATAAAAGGCTTTGTTCAACAACAACTCCCCTTAGGCCAATATTCTATCAAACAAGACAAGTTTGTTAGCATTTGAGTTTTCAAGGATGCACCAATGTGTTAGCTCCAAACTCTAATGCTCTCTCTAGATAGTACAATAACTTACTACAATCTTAAAAAGGCTTTGAACAATGTGCAACATCTTTCACAAATTTCACCAATAGAAATGACAATATTGTTACAAGTCACTATTTTACATTGCTATTTTCTGTTGGAGTTTACCTATCCACTGTAAAATTAGGCTCATAGGTTTAACAAGATTATATTCCACTATTCATTTCAATACATAATGTGCGTCAAGAACAAATGTATCATTCAAAATGACAATCATATACCCCTTTATAAACAAAGAATAATCAGCACTTTAAAGGACAATATATTTGTTAGTTCACTGTGAGATCATGCTTTAAAACTAGTACTACCAATCCTCATTAAATGCACCTCTACCAAGTAAACATATTTAAGATAGGAGTGCATTCAAAATAATCATATTATATATTTTAAAGTGGGCATAGGATAAGTACCAATTGCACATAATAAGATAAGTTTCTGGCTATGATATTCACATCAATAATAAGAGGATACTCACATCATACTGGTAGCTCCCAAGGAGGTGGTTTGTGAACAACATGAAGACAAGGTGGAGATTATTTCTTCACAAGAGGAGGAGCCAGTTCCAAACCAAAAGGATCTTGAGTTTGTAGAATACAACAATGTGGTCAAGGTTGATTGCTTAGACCAAGTACCATCAAGGGGATGCCCCAAAAGGCATCTATATCTGCAACAAATCAACATGTTACCCCTAGTCATGCTTAGTCTTGAGCATGAGGGTGAAGATCAAAAGGAAGAGAAAGCATATTTTTCCTCAAGGAGATGGTGTCCTAATGCTAGAGAGCTTCATTTTTCTTAGCATTGGGAAGGTATTTCAAAGTGCAATAGTATACCTGTCATACTTGTTGATCTATCTAGCTGCCCATGTGCATGAGAGAAGAAACAAACTTGTGAGGAAGGGATTTTGACAGCTCAAACAAGTGGTGTGTTCTGCAAGGGAGAAGAATGGTATTATCTTCCGAGACATTTTTTTTATAAAGGAACAACCTGAAAAAAGGCTATGACTGAAAAGATTGGTCATACGAAATGTGAACGTGATTCCATGGACAAGAAAATCAATGAACCATAGGATCTGCATAGCATTTAACAAAGAACAAACGCTAATTTGAAAACTAAACTTGAGGTTGCACATAAAATACTTGAAGATAATGAGGAAGCCTTGAAAGATCTTCAAGAAAAATATAAACAAGCTAACTATGCACTCAGAGAAAAGGAGTTTTATACTTTAAATTTGTTACAGTAAAAACAATCTCTTATTGAATAGGTATCAGATTCTTTGAATTTAGATTTAAAATTCAACAGTCACAAACTTCTCTGGTATCTGAAACAACAGTCATGGACTGCTCAACAACAATAAACCTTGAGAATCCTTAGGTAAACATACTAGGCAATGCTGAAATATTTTGTGTTATCGATAAATTGTTGAGGAAATGTTTGATTGATTCTAGTGAATCTATTGTGATGCAAATGGCTGAAGTGTGCACTAGATATTGGTATGGTTCATGTTTCTCACTTAAAATATAGTGGCATACTTTGTTACATTAGATTTATCCCTTTCACTAAAATAGCATCTTCACTCTGAAAATTGAAATGTTGACAAAATTATTTATTTATTCGGTAAATGAATTTCAGTGTAAATGTTGGATTGGATACTAGATGTTGCTATGTATCATTCTAGTTTAAAGAGCTATTTTCTTGATTTGAAGCATAGGTTGTGGGTTATAATTAGGTGATAGGCATTCCTTCCGGAGTAGCCTCCATCCAAAAATTAACTCATGCAGGGAAAGCTGTTGTGGGTAAATGGTTTTAGACAGTCATAAATACATTGGTGAATATTTTTTTCATTTATAATGTGTACTTAAAAAGCACCCAGATTTTCTCATTAACTATCATCTTTATATATAAGGTCATGTGAACACTCACAACACACACCAGTATGGTGGCTGAGTGTAGCTGCATGATAGACCAACATATTTGAAGAGTTGGGAGAGAGAATTTTTTTGTGTATTGCAGAACTTCCTTGATGTTTTCCCCAAGGACACAGACTGCCACTCATATTCTGCTCCTGTCAACGTATTGCATCTGCAACAATAAATGGCCAATGCTATCTCCCCATGCCTAGACATTCACCTCTTAGTTTCATTCTTTCATGCTAGTAAATGAACTGTATAAATGGATTTCCCATGAATCATTGTTAAATCATGCTAAGTAGTTGATTATATCTGGATTAAGTACCAACTTTGAGGATGATTGTTTCTATGTCATAGATCGGGCATTATGATTAAGGCTTAATTCATAAGAACCACTTTCAGCCTTTATTAGTTCATACCCTTGCCTCCAAAATGCATGGGAGGAAATTGACCAAAATAATATAAGTTCTTATACTTTCACTTGGCCATCTTGGTTGCTTGTGTTAGCAGGTAGTATTGCAGCAACATATAATCTGATCATACATGTCTAGAGTCTGACTTGAACAAGTTGACATCCAAAGTATTATTGTGACTTATTCAATTATTTTCAGGTCAAAGAAATGATTTCCAAGGGCTTGTAAGTTTTTCTTGTCACATCTGGAGTTGGATTTGGAAGACAAAGACTTCGCTATCGACAATTGATTAATAGCAGGTTTTAATTTCAATCAAGTCTCTATAGTTTCTGACGCTTTCTTATATTTATGCACAAACAAGTTTATGACCCCTTTTTTATTTAGGTCATATGCCATTTTCTACCTTAACAAATGCATCCAAAAAATTACTATTATCATCTAAAATTGATCTTATTTTACATACATATTGAATCAATTTCTTTCTAGCATGCTTGTTATTATATTTTCAAACACTTAGATTAAAACTGCATAATTTCTGCTTTATATGATCAAGTTTATGATATAGTCTACAGCAATTGTTTTTCCATCTCTTCTTTTTGGTAACTTTATGGATTTGCAGAGGCCTCAGTACGAACTTGATGGAAAGCCTTGTGCTGCAGTTGATCAGAGTGGTTTAAAACTTTAATGTCTCTCTCTGATACTATGTTTAGTTGAATGTATCTGTTTCTAGAGCAGAATTTGATGATAATAAGAATGAAGTATAAGATTAAATAATGAAAGAATGAGAATACATATAATAATAATAATATATTATTAGAGTAATATATAATAATATAACAATATAAGATATAGTTAATGAAAAGATATAATATTAGATTAATCTAACACTAGCATAAATAAATACGCAAATATATTATTCATATAAACACATATACCATGGATCAACCACGGTATCCTTTAGTATATAGAGGAGATGTTGCTGATGTATCTGGAGGCTTTAGTTCTGACAAATCTAGTAATTAAATTCTCTGGATAGCACTAAAGTGGAGGGAAAGATTGTGCTTTGCAACAACACTAGTGACCCACTAGGTTATTCAGTTTTTATTGCTGGTGGAATTGGTACCATTATTGTCCTAGTTATTTTTAATGACACAACTTTTGTTTGGTTAAACCTTGCAATTGTGATGAATAAACAAGTAGAACATTTATTGTCTTACATGAAATCTACAAGCTCTCTTGTTGCAAAATTTCAAAAAACTACAACTCCCAAATCATTGGCACCCATTGTATCTTCCTTCTCATCCTTTGGCTTCAATCCAATTACTTTTGACATTCTCAAGCTTAATATTACAACACTAGGATGGACATTCTTGCATCATGGGCCATAAATTCTCCGCTTGCTAAAAATGGAGGAAATACAAGGATCCCTGACTTCAATATAATATCTGGAACTTCCATGTCATGTCCACACACAACAGGAGTTGCAGGATTTGTTAAGTCATATCATCAAGATTGGTCTACTACTACTATTAAATCAGCTCTAATGATTACAACATTTGTAATCAATCCAACTTAAGATGCAAAATTTGGGTATGGCATCGGGTAGTAATGAACTAAAAAACATTTTCATCCTAGTGCCACACTTAGATGAAAAAAAACACTAGCACATGTAACAGAGTTTACAGCAATCACAACTGTTTATTGCTTGAAAGTTAAGACAATCTTTCACAAGTGAAAATCATATGGCTCACTTGGTAAGGTACCATTTGTCTAGACACCTGATTAAGACTTTAAACATTTAAGAGAGCAAAGGCAATTTGGAAGTACACTAAAAGCTCTAAGAAAGCCAGGATAAATATGTGCCCTAGTGCCTACACACAAATGCTCTAACAAATTTTTTTTTTTTCCTCTGGGGCATTGTTAACTTACATTTTTTCTAACATACAATTTCAAACATTGGTTACCCCCTTTTCATGTCCTCCAAGAGCCTCCAATATGTGAAGATAAAATACTTCCATTCTGTGGTGTCAAGCCAGGTATCTATCCTGTTGTGTCACCAGTAGCTTGTTTGGGTACATGTGCTTGAGTTTGCATTCTAATAAACTTTTTCATTGGAATTCTACAAAAAACTTAACCTAGGCTGTCAAAAAGCACAAAGTTACCACCAGTATCTCCATTGTCTAATTAATAATGAAATGTGGAAGGAATATGGTGTAGGAGCACCCCAATAAATGTTCATGAAATGCAATGGAAGTCTTGTGAATCCTTAGGATTGTTTAGGAATATTGGCTATTTCATTGGACCCATTTGTGAGATCTAGTTCCAAGATTGGCATACTATATGCCCTCAGTCAACTATGGTCAAAGGTTTTCAAATATCCTAGAATCTTAGGATAGATTAGTTTTTCATGTTTAAACATGTTTTTCTCCATATTGAATCAGTTAGAAACCAATTTGGTTAACTTAGGCAAAAATGCACTAAAATTGCAAAATTGCCAAGATTGTTAAGAAACTTTTTGCTAATGTTGTAAATTGAACCCCAATAGTTATATATGGTTCAAATAGTTTTTATAACTATTGGAAGGCCTACATTATCCCTTTCAAGTAGGTGGTAGGCAGAGATATGTAATTTTGCCTTCAACTTAATAAAAATTATCAAGTTTTCCTGCAAAATCTACTGCTGAAATGTGTTGTCCACATGCCCTCTGACATATAACTATGGATAGCTTGGTGAATCTTCTTTCTATTGCACTTGGAATGACATTCTAATTCGCTTTACAACTCAAGATATTCCCATTTTACTAATTGTTGTCCCCATTTTGTGCCATTACCAAGGGTTTCATCTATTTTCCCCCATATCTTGAGATTCCACCATGGGAAATTAATGGCCTTGGGTGGAATCCAAGTTAGGAAAATGCATTTTATGTTCCTGTTGGTCTCAAGTCAAAAGAAGTAGGCTGGAGAGAGAAACTTGATGCCCTAGGCATGCAACATCCATGTGCATGCTAGAAATCCATAGCAACATCTCTCATAACTCGCTACAAAGAAGGTTTCAAGGCTTGAAAATTGGTGTGATCATCTTACATGATCCCCCTAATGTTCCAATTTCTAGATTGAAGTTTTTCTCAAGGGATAGAGTACTTCCTTTGTTAATGGAGGCCTAATTGCCTACATTCCTAAGTGAGCCTTAAAAAAAATAGTTGGTGCATACTTCTCTTGAGATCCCAAGGTCTTAGTATACTGTATAAGCCCCAAAAGGGTATCCAAATTAGTAATTTTTTTCTTGTGAGGAGATGTATATGATTTTTTTTGTTCAAGGCTAGAAGCCTAGTCTTCAATTTGTGAAGCAACTAGCCAATGAAAGTTGCATAGTTTGAATCTAAAGTTGGATTCATGTTAGTTTGGACCTAAATAGACCCTTTCAATGCTTGGAAGTCACCCCTAGTCCTTATTTGTGTTTGGTGGGTTTTGTTTCAAATAACTTAATAAGCCTTGTGATGCCCTTAAGAGCAACTAGTGATTAGTTGTCTTTGTAATAGGTTTTCCTTGTGATTGGGGACTCCTAGGAGTGGTTGGGTTGTGATAATCGTTACCATCTTATCAAGCACTTGTAATTCTAGGAACTTTGTCCATTCCCACTACCTGGTTCCATTGCATCATAATAGCAAAAAACGCATTTAGAATTACAAAAACTCACATTCAACACTTCTTCAAAGTCGATCCATTTTCAAATAACTCTCATGTTCTTAACTGCAACTTCTTCTCTTGAAGCTAAATAAACAAAAGTTTTCTTTTAGCTTCCAAAATCCAAAGCTACAAAATGTCGTCCCTTGGCAAACCATGATCATATTTCTCCTACTAAATAATCTCTTGGTTCTCATCTAAAATATGCATATGATCTTTCCAACCAAATTTAGTATATTTTCTCCCTAAAATGAACAATGTCATGTTAATATGGAATAAATCAATACATGAGTGAATTCTAAAAAATTAGAAATGTTCCATTTATTGTAAAAAAGAATAGTTCAAGATAATATATTATTGGAACAGATAAATTTACAAAGACAAAATCCCACTCAAACAAGGAGCAAATTTGAATAAGCACATTAAATATTTTAAGTACATAATGAAAGTAAGAAAAAACTTGCATCTTTTGTGAAAAAAAAAAGGGAATGAGGAGAAGGATTAGCTCTTCTTCCAAAAAAATATGAAAGGAACTATAAAGACATCTATACTCTTTTTCCTTAAACTGAAACAACTGAAACAAAAGAAGCCTGCGAAATTTTAAGTTTATTTTCTAACTCCACTACTTGTTTTGCAGCTTATTAAGTGGCCAACTAAAAAGCCATGTGATTATTTATTGGGATTCAAATGCATAGTTTCTAGTCAGCCTTCATTGCTCTATTACATGAATAGTGGCTCACATTGCACAATGACCTGTCTACCATATGCGTTTCCATGATTTGGAAGAAGCATTCCAAAATACTGAGTTGGATTAGTTGCTTCATCCATGATGCTCTGGAGCTTTATTGTGCTATAATGACAAGGTATAGTATGAATATCAGAACATTTCAGTCTTTTCCTGGCATTATTCCAAATATATAACTTGTAGGCTAGGTGCTTGTCTTTTGGGAGCACTGTTTCAAAAATAGAGCTTTTAGCTTGGCTGGCTTTTCTTTTGGAGGGCTAGAAGATTAAGTCCATATTCCTACTTTATCTCCAATTTTATCTTCCTGACATTCTCTCTCACAAGCACTTCCCTAGTGGCCATCAAGCATTCTCTTACTGATCCATCCTCTTCAACTGTTGCTCTGGGCAATCAAGCAGAACCAAAATTACATATTTCCAAAACAAATTATTAAAATCCTTCTTTGACACTTAAAAGACCCCAGTGCTGCACTCAATAGCTTGATTCAAATTTATAAGCGGTGTCTCTCAGAGTAGCACCCAATTTGGTTCTAATATTTCTCGCTGGTCCTTTCATTTTGTCTAATTTGGGCTCCAGAAATGAGATCTGCAAGGGTTTTAAAGAAGGGTTTTGTGTTGGGGATCCATAAATCACTCAACATCTTATGCAAATTGACCCTACCTTCATGTCTAAAATTCCCAAAAAGCCTAGGATTGCTTGTCCATTCATTGGCATCTTGGACACTCTGTACAAAATATGCATCTACATTATTAGCATCATTTTTTGGAGGCATCAATTTAATTTCTACAGTTTTAAACAAACATAAAAAATGCATACTTTTGGGTATTGGGTGTCATCATTCTAGATGTGGACCCTACAAATTTGAGGCAAATGTCATCATTCAAATCACAAACATGTGTTGTTTAAATACCCTACTATTGTTTAAGTTGCATGCTATTCAAGACAACAAAATTATAAACCCACATATCATCTTTGTTATGGGCATGCATAGTAGAGGATGAAACCTCTTTTTATATGGGCATGTTTATAAAGAACCATCCCCTGTGTAATTAAATACCCTACCAGGAATCTTGAGCCCTAAGTTGCAATTTGGATATGGATGTGGGTATAGAAACTGGAACCTAGTATGGTGGTATGGCAATTTTTTCCACTTGGATATGAGATTGATTACAATTGATTTACATTATGGTCCATATTTACTAACAAAATTTATCAACATGTCATTAATTCATCCTTACCATAGGGTACTTTCTAACAGATTGTAGTAAATTTATCAATGTCATTACTTCATCCTTAATTTATGATCATAGTATAGTCTACCTATGCACAATATAGTAAGGTATAGTTAGTGCAACTATCAAATTCATATGGAGTGCAGATAGTAGTTATTTTTTGCAAAAGTTTATGCCAATAGATGCCAATGATCTTCCCATCTAGGCTTTGAAAGTTAGATAATGTGTTCATAGATCTATACATCAGGAAAATAATAGAAGTCTCCAGGTGCTACTATAATCACATTTATGCTTAAATTTGCATTATCCATCCTAACAAACCCTCTTGTAGGTTTTGGAGGCCTAATTTTATTTAATTGTTATTTCTTGGCACATGCCTTGTGTATTATAGAGTAATATAGGGACAATGTATAGAGACAATGTTCTCTAAACTTCAAAGTGAAAGATACTTTTCCCCATTAAACCTTCAAAGATATGAATTTGGTTATCTTAACACTAAGAGAGATTTTTGTTATTGAATGACTCATATAATGAGACATCACACATTTGTCTCAATACATCTTAATTTTGGTACAAATATGGGATATGGTTGCAATGTATCATTTTGGTGTAGAATAGATTCGATTATTCACAACATATAATATATAGTACTATCTCTATTTCACTATATTCATTAATTGATCTTAGAGTTTTAACACTAATTTTTGATGATATTCTTGATGTAAGCTGCCAATACCAATCACGACCACTATTTAATTTATGATATTGCTTCTATTGAGATGATCATGGGTGTAATGTATCAAATGTGTGTTGCTCACAAGCTTCCCAAATGTGTTGTTTCTACTATAGTATCTTACAATTGATTGTCTTTTTATATACTCTTCTTTCCACTTTTGCAATCTCCCTTTATTCATATTAGTTCATGTTCTAGCTAAGCTTGAAATAGTTAGTTGCCAATTTCTATGGTGTGGTTCTTTGCCTTTGTATATACTTCAAATCATGAAGTGTTGGCATTGACATTTCTATTCCATTCCAAGCTATCGCTGGATATCATACCTTGTTTGTCACTTGATGGTTCTTTGTACATATGCAAATCTAGAAGTTCTCAATACCATTATATGCATCCATTATTATCGATACTTCTATGTATGATTGCCTGTATAAGGTTGTCTTCCAATGCAAACTAGATATTGTAATGGATATCATCAATTCTTTTCAAAGAAGAACCAATGCTCTATAATTTTCAAATGATAAGGAATTTTCTTTTGTATTGCCTTCCTTGTATAATACTAATATCTTTTGATATGTCATTGATAGTTTTGTTGAATTTATATCTTTGCATAGATACCATGAGCATTCACTTTAGATATGTTTGATTCCATTGTGACCCTTTCTAATGATGAGGATGAAAAATATGATATATTGTCGCTTTTCAAATAAGTAATCTTCAATCGTATTCTCTTTAATAGACAACATATAGATGTATCTACAATGCTTCATGCAGAATTATCATTAACTCGTGAATATAGGAGGAATGACTTTCATTCTGCAAATATTTGTTCTGTGAAGTGTTTGCATCCTTGAATCTGACTAGTAATCCCTCCCATTATTAATGGATTGCTGGTGAAAGCCTTATTTGTTATTACATCTGTCTATCTTTAATATTCTCATTTGATGATAGGTGAAGAAATATGTTTGTGATTAATACTACTATCAATCTGGGAGATAGCTCTGTCCTATTATTACGGTGCCTTCTATTCCCTTGCTCGTCTAAAACTATTCCTCAGATGTTCTGGTGTCTAGTTACCAATCAATGGTCTTTTCCCACATTCTCAATATGTGGATCCATCTAGTAGAATCATGTGCACGTGTTGATTATTCTGTTGTTTGACTATTCATCCACATTTGGAAACCAACTACAATTTGGAAAAAGCAAAGTTGTTGAGTTAGTGAGTGTGAAAGCCTACTTGAGCACCAATGATGCATTCTGATTAACTTTAGTATTGCAAGGTGGATGCACTTTTTGCTCAAAGGCAATGTTATACAGTTGACTAAATGTCTTGGAAACAATCTTCTTTGATGCTCAACATCATTTTGTTATTACCTATGTGCTAGTTACTAGTAGATGATTTTTACAATTCCACCTATTGATTTTTGAATTGTAGGCTAAAAATGTCTAACCATAATTTATTAGTTTGTCAAACTGCATTTTTATTGTTAAAATAATCTCTCCTTTTGATGCTCTGAAAAATATGGGGTGTTGTGTGACTCGGGGGATCACATCGTTTAAGCAACCTTGAGATTCAAACTGTGGCCACTAGTAATAAATTCTCGATGAATTACTGTTGTACCACAACCCTTAGACATAATTCCTTATGTCTCTACAACACAAGGTAATAAATGTCTTTTGATGCTCATACCCATCAACTTTCCCTCTTCCCAACTAGATCAAACATTATATTGGCACTTTTCCAAAAGTAAAAATAATTTTATTCAATTGTTATTTCTTGGCACTTTCCTTGTGTATTATAGGGTAACAATATGGACTTTGGTAATTGTTAACCATATTTGCCTCTCGCAAATTTTTTGAATTTGAATGTCAGCCCAGGGCATGTGCAGGATCATGGTGTACCAAACTATGGCCTTAAGTGGTAGTGAAAAATTAGCAAATCAGGGTTATGTCAACTTGACACATAATTTTGAAGTGGTTATGGACTTTATATCAAAAAGTTGTAAGAAAATAATATGTAAGAAATTGAATGTAGTTTCTAAACTACTAGGCCTTATCAGGAGAAAATAATAATTGATTGGTCAAAAGTTTGAATTTTAATGCAGTACTACGAAAATTTCAGGGCAAAAATAAAAGTAGGTGTATGTTTGACCACCTTAATCAAAATCAAATGATAATTTTTTTTAATATAATTATAGATATGAAAAGTAGACTCATGCCCGGATGTGACGCATATTTTTTGGTATTTTTATTCCAAATAAATAATTAAATATGAATTTTCTACCAAAACATTTTCAGAAAAAAAGGTCTCGTGTTTGACCACCTTAACTAATAGAAAATTTTACCAAATTTTAAAATTTTTTTTTTTTCTTATACTAGGCAAAGCATAGAATGTGACGCAACTTTTAGATTTAAAAAATGTTATACCGTTTGAAAGTTATAGCTATTTTTCAATCATTATGTCAGTCAACACTTTACAATAATCTTCATTGATAATTAACTAATTAATACTTATCAAACTTAGAATTTGATAGAAATTATATCGATGGAATCTTGAGAGTGATATTAAAAAACCCTTTTCGTTTCATTCAATTTCGATCAAAATAACATTGTCAGACGGCTACCCGAAGTTTGAGTATCACTAAAACCCTCTTCAAACACGTCTTTTGGGTTGACCAAGTAGGCTTGGTAAATGCCAAGCCTAATCAGATATCCGATTTCAAATCAGAGTTCTGAATTTTGGTGAGAAATTTGAAATACCAACCCATTTTGGAGGGAAAACCGAAATTAAGAGTTATAGCTTATTATTAATAAATTACTTTTGTTATATATATATATATATATATATATATATATATATATATATATATATATATACACACATAATGTAAAGATATAACATATAATATATTATGTTATTCTTATTATAATCTATAAATATAATTTATATTCTTATTTTTACTAAATATAATAAAGTAATATATATATTATACATATATATATAAGTATGTTATTAATATATATATATAATAATGTAATATTTTTATTAAATATAATAACGTAACATATATATGTGTTTGTGTGTGTTATTAATATATATAATAATGTAATATTTTTATTAAAGATAATAATGTAATATATATGTTATTAATATATATAATAACATAATATTTTTATTAAATATAATAACGTTATATATATATATACATATACATATATATATATATATATATATATATATATATATGTATATGTTTATGTATATATATATATATGTATATGTATATATATATATATATGTATATATGTATATGTATATATGTATATGTATATATATATATGTATATGTATATATATATATGTATATGTATATATATACATACAAAATAACGTAATATATATGTTATTAATATATATAATAACGTAATATTTTTATTAAATATAATAATGTTATATATATATATATATGTTATTAATATATATTATTATATTAATATGTATGTTATTAATATATATGTATATTATTAATATATATGACTCAAAGGGGGTCATAGGTTGACCTATGACCCCCTTCGACTAGTTACACAACGACATATGTCCCTAGGGGTCTTAGGACCCCTAGTGACATATTAGAATCATTCTTATGGGTCGAAGTGGGTCATAGGTTGACGTATGACCCCCTTCAACACATTACATGATGACATATGTCTCTAGGGGTCCTAGGACTCCTAAGAACATATTAGAATCATTCTTATGGGTCAAAGGTGGTCATAGGTTGACCTATGACCCCCTTCGACCCATTAAATGACAACATATGTCCCTAGGGGTCTAGGACCCCTAAGGACATATTAGAATTGTTCTTATGGGTCAAAGGGGGTCATAGGTTGACCTATCACCCCCTTCGACCCATTAAATGATGACATATCTCCCTAGGGGTCTTAGGACGCCTAGGGACATATTAAAATCATTCATATAGGTCAAAGGGTATCATAGGTTGACCTATGACCCCCTTTGACCCATTACGTGATGACATATGTCCCTAGGGGTCTTAGAACCCCTAGGGACATATTAGAATCATTCATATGGGTCAAAGGGGATCATAGGTTGACTTATGATCCCCTTTGACCCATCACATAACGAAATATGTCCCCAGGGGTCCTAGGACCCCTAGGGACATATTAGAATCGTACTTATGGGTCGAAAGGGCTCATAGATTCACCTATAACCCCCTTCGACACATTACATGATGACATATGTTCATAGGGGTTCTGAGACCACTAGGGACATATTAGAATCGTTCATATGGGTCAAAGGGGGTCATAGGTCCATTCGACCCATTGCATGAAGACATATGTCGATAGGGATCCTAGGACCTCTAGGGGCATATTAGAATAGTTCATATGGGTCAAAGGGGGTCATAGGGTAACCTATGACCATCTTCGACCCATTATATGATGACATATGTCCCTAGGCATTAGGGACATATTAGAATTGTTCATATGGGTCAAAGAGGGTCATAGGTTGACCTATGACCCCCTTTGACCCATTAAATGATGACATATGTCCCTAAGGGTCCTAGAACCCTTAGGGACATATTAGAATTGTTCATATGGGTCAAAGGGATTCATAGGTTGACCTATGACCCCCTTCAACCCATTAAAGGACAACATATGTCCCTTAGAATTGTTCATATGTGTCAAACCTATGACCCCCTTTGACCCATTACATGATGACATGTCCCTAGGACCCATAGGGACATATGAGAATCATTCTTATAGGTCAAAGGAGGTCATAGGTTGACCTATCACCCCCTTCGACACATTACATAATGATATATGTCCTTAGGGGGTCCTAGGACCCCTAGGGAGATATTAGAATTGTTCATAAGGGTCGAAGGGGGTCATAGGTTGACCTATGATCTCCTTCGATCCATTAAAAGATGACATATTAGAATTGTTCATATGGGTCAAAGGGGGTAATAGGTTGACCTATGACCTCCTTTGACCAATTACATAATGACATATGTCCCTAGGACCTCTAGGGACATTTGAGAATCGTTCTTATGGGTCAAAGGGGATCATAGGTTGACCTATGACCCCCTTCGATGCATTACATGATGACATATGTCTCTAGGGGTCCTAGGACCCCTAAGAAAATATTAGAATCGTTCTTAAGGGTGAAAGGTGGTCATAGGTTGACCTATGACCTACTTTGAGCCATTACATGATGACATATGTCCCTAGTGGTCCTCAGAACCCTAAGAACATATTAGAATAATTCTTATCTGTCTAGGGGGATCATAGGTTGACATATGACCCCCTTTGATCCATTACATGATGACATATGTCCCTAAGGGTCCTAGAACCCCTAGAGACATATTCAAATACTTCTTATGGGTCAAAGGGGATCATAGGTTGACCTATGACCCCTTTCGACCCATTACATGACGACATATGTCCAAAGGGGTCCTAGGACCCTTAGGGACATATTAGAATCATTCTTATGGGTCAAAGGGCATCATAGGTTGACATACTTTGACCCTTTAAATGACGACATATGTCCCTAGGGGTCCTAGGACCCCTAGAGACGTATTAGAATCATTTTTATGGGTCAAAGGAGGTCACAGGGTGACCTATGACAACCTTCAACCCATTACATGATGACATATGTACCTAGGGGTTCTAGGACCCCTAGGGACATATTAGAATCGTTCTTATGGGTCAAAGGGGGTCATAAGGTGACTTATGATAACCTTCAACCCATTACATGATGACATATGTCTTTAGGGGTCCTAGGACCCCTAGGGACATATTAGAATCATTCTTATAGGTCAACGAGAATCATAGGTCAACCTATAACCCCCTTCGACCCATTACATGATGACATATGTCCCAAGGGGTCATAGGACACCTAGGGACATATTAGAATTGTTCATATGGGTCAAAGGTGGTCATAGGTTGACATATGACCACCTTGGACCCATTAAATGATGACATATATGTCACTAGGGGTGCACTTCAACCCAATACATGATGACATATGTCCCTAGTACTCCTCAAAACCCTAGGGATATATTAGAATCATTCTTATGTGTCTAAGGGGTCATAGGTTAACATATGATCCCCTTTGACACATTAAATGATAACATATATGCTTAGGGGTCCTAGAACCCCTACTAACATATTCAAATACTTCTTATGGGTCAAAGGGGATCATAGGTTGACCTATGACTCCCTTCGACCCATTACATGATAACATATGTCCAAAGGGGTCCTAATACCCCTAAGGAGATACTAGAATCATTTTTATGAGTCAAAGGAGGTCATAGGTTGAATTATCACCCCCTTCAACACTTTACATAATGACATATGTCCCTAGGGGTCCTAGGACCCCTAGGGAGATATTAGAATTGTTCATAAGGGTCGAAGGGGGTCATAGATTGACCTATGATCCCTTTCGATCCATTAAAAGATGACATATTAGAATTGTGCATATGGGTCAAAGGGGGTAATGCGTTGACCTATGACCCCCTTTGACCCATTACATAACGACATATGTCTCTAAGACCTCTAGAGACATATGAGAATTGTTCTTATGGGTCAAAAGGGGTCATAGGTTGACCTATGACCCCCTTTGACGCATTACATGACGACATATGTTCCTAGGGGTCCTATGACTCTTAAAAAAAAGTAGAATTGTTGTTATGGGTGAAAGGTGGTCATAGGTTGACCTATGACCTACTTCGACCCATTACATGATGACATATGTCCGTAGTGGTCCTCAAAACCCTAGGAACATATTAGAATAATTCTTATGTGTCTAAGGGGATCATAGGTTGACATATGACCCCCTTTGACCCATTACATGATTGCATATGTCCCTAGGGGTCCTAGAACCCCTAGGGACATATTCAAATACTTCTTATGGGTCAAAGGGGATCATAGGTTGACCTATGACCCCCTTTGACCTATTACATGACGACATATGTCCAAAGGGGTCCTAGGACCCCAAGGGACATATTAGAATCATTCTTATGGGTCAAAGGGGGTCATAGGTTGACATACTTTGACCCTTTAAATGATGACATAGGACCCCTAAGGACGTATTAGAATCGTTCTTATAGGTCAAAGGAGGTCACAAGGTGACCTATGACAACCTTCAACCCATTATATAATGACATATGTCCCTAGGGTTCCTAGGACCCCTAGGGACAAATTAGAATCATTCTTATGGGTCAAAGGGGGTCATAGGGTGACTTATGACAACCTTCGACCCATTACATGATGACATATGTCTTTAGGGGTCCTAGGACCCCTAGGGACATATTAGAATCATTCTTATAGGTCAACGGGAATCATAGGTCAACCTATAACCCCCTTCGACCCATTACATGATGACATATGTCCCAAGGGGTCATAGGACACCTCAGGACATATTAGAATTATTCATATGGGTCAAAGGGGGTCATAGGTTGACCTATGACCGCCTTGGACCCATTAAATGATGACATATATGTCCCTAGGGGTTTTAGGACCCCTAGGGACATATTAGAATTGTTCATATGGGTCAAAAGGGGTCATAGGTTGAACTATGAGCCACTTCGACCCAATACATGACAACATATGTCCCTTGTACTCCTCGAAACCCTAGGGATATATTAGAATCGTTCTTATGTGTCTAAGGGGTCATATGTTAACATATGATCTCCTTTGACACATTACATGATGACATATGTCCCTAGGGGTACTAGAACCCCTACTGACATATTCAAATGATTCTTATAGGTCAAAGGGGATCATAGGTTGACCTATGACTCCCTTCAACCCGTTACATGACAACATATGTCCAAAGGGGTCCTAGGACCCCTAAGGACATATTAGAATCATTCTTATGGGTCAAAAGGGGTCATAGGTTGACCTATGACCCCCTTTGACCCTTTATAGGACGACATATGTCCCTAGGGGTCCTAAGACCCCTAGGGACATATTAGAATTGTTGTTATGGATCCAAAGGGGTCATAGGGTGACCTATGACAACCTTTGACCCATTACATGACGACATATATCCCTAAGGTTCCTAGGACCCCTAGGGACATATTAGAATCATTCTTATGGGTCAAGGGGAGTCATAGCTCAATCTATGATCCCTTTAGACCCATTACATGATGACATATGTCTCTAAGGGTCATAGGACAGCTATGGACATATTAGAATTGTTCATATGGGTCAAAGGGGGTCATAGGTTGACTTATAACTCCCTTCGACCTGTTAAATAATGACATATGTCCTTAGGGGTCCTAAGACACCTAGGGACATATTAGAATTGTTCATATGGGTCAAAGTGCATCATAGGTTGACCTATGACCCCCTTTGACCCATTACATTATGAGATGTATCCCTAAGACCCCTAGCAACATATGAGAGTCATTCTTATGGGTCAAATGGGGTCATAGTTTGACCTATGACCCCTTTCGACACATTACATGACAATATATGTCTTTAGTGGTCCTATGACCCCTAGGGACATATTACAATCATTCATATGGGTTCAAGGGGGTCATAGGTTGACCTATGATCCCCTTCAAACCATTAAATGATGACATATGTCCATAGGGGTCCTAGGACCCCTACAAACATATTAGAATTGTCCATATGGGTCAAAGGGGGTCATAGGTCCCTTTGACCCATTACATGATGACATATGTCCCTAGGACCCCTAAGGACATATGAGAATCGTTCTTCTGGGTCAAAAGGTGTCATAAGTTGACCTATGATCTCCTTCGATGCATTATATGACAACACATATCCTTACGGGACTTAGGACCCTTAGGGAAATATTAGAATCATTCTTATGGGTCAAAGATATTCATAGGTTGATCAATGATCTGCTTTGATCCATTACATGATGACATATGTCTTTGGGGCTCCTCGAAACCTTAGGGACATATTAGAATCATTCTTATGGGTCTAAGGGGGTCATAGGTTGACCTTTGACCCCCTTTGACCCATTACATGATGACATATGTATCTAGGCGTCCTAGATCCCCTAGGGACATATTCGAATGCTTCTTATGGGTAAAATGGGGTCATAGGTTGACCTATGACCCCCTTTGACCCATTACATAATTACATATATCTAAAGGGGTCCTAGGACCCCTAGGGACATATTAGAATCATTCTTATTGGTCAAAGGGGTCATAAGTTGACCTATGACCCCCTTTGACCCTTTATATGACGACATATGTCCCTAAGGGTCCTAGGACCCCTAGGGACATATTAGAATTGTTCTTAAGGGTCAAAGGGGGTCATAGGTTGACCTATGACCACCTTCGACCCATTAAAAGATTACATATGCCCATAGGGGTCCTAGGACCCCTAGGGACATATTAGAATCTTTCAAATAGGTCAAAGCATGTCATAGGTTGACCTATGACCCCCTTTGACCCATTACATGACGACATATGTCCCTAGGGGTCCTAGCACCCCTAAGGACACATGTCATCATTTAATCGGTTGAAGAGGGTCATAGGTCAACCTATGACCCTCGTTGACCCATATGAAGCATTCTAATATGTCGGTAGGGGTCTTAGGGCCCCTAGGGACATATGCCATCATATAATGGTTTGAATGGATGGCCTATGACCCCCTTTGACCCATAAGAATGATTCTAATATGTCCCTAGGGGTCCTAGGACCTTTAGGGACATATATTGTCATTTAATATGTCGAATGGGGTCATAGGTCAACCTATGAACCCGTTTGACTTATATGAAGCATTCTAATATGTCCCTAGCGGTCATAGGACCCTTAGGGACATATGTCATCATGTAATGGGTCGAAAGTAGTCATTGGTCACCCTATGACTCCTTTTGACCCATACAAATGATTCTAATATGTCCCTAGGGGTCCTAGAAACCCTACTAACATATGTCATCATTTAATGGGTCAAATGTGTTATAGGTCTACCTATGACCCCCTTTGACCCATATGAACGATTATAATATGTCCTTAGGAGTCCTAGGACCCATAAGGACATATTCCGTCATGTAATGGGTTGAAGGGGGTCATAGATCAACCTATGACCCCCTTGGATCCATATGAACAATTTTAATATGTCCTTAGGGGTCCTAGGACCCTTAGGGACATATATTATCATGTAATGGGTCGAAGGGGGTCATAGGTCAACCTATGATCCGCTTTTACCCATAAGAAGCATTCGAATATGTCTCTAGGGGATCTAGGATCCCTAGATACATATGTCATCATCTAATGGGTCAAAGCGGGTCAAAGGTCACCCTATGACCCCCATAGACCCATAAGAATGATTCTAATATGTCCCTAGGGTTCTGAGGACCCCAGGGACATGTCATCATGTAATGGGTCAAAGTGGGTCATTGGTTAACCTATGAACATCTTTGACTCATAAGAATGATTTTAATATCTCCCTAGGGGCCCTAGGACCCCTAGGAACATAGGTCATCATGTAATTGTTCGAAGGGGGTCATAGGTCAACTTATGACCCCCTTTGACCCATAAGAACAATTCTAATATGTCTCTAGGGGTCCCAGGACCCCTAGGGACATATGTCATCATTTAATGGGTCGAAGGGGGTCATAGGTCAACCTATGAGCCCCTTTGACCCATATAAAGCATTCCAATATATCCGTAGGGGTCCTAAGATCCCTAGGGACATATGTCTTCATGTAATGATTCGAAGGGGGTCCCTTTGACCCATAAGAATGATTTTAATATTTCGCTAGGGGTCCTTCAACCCTTAGGGACATATGTTGTTGTTTAATGGGTCAAAGGGGGTGATAGGTCAACCTATGATCCGATTTGACCTATATCAAGCATTCTAATATGTCCTTAGGGGTCCTAGGACCCCTAGGGACATATTTCATTATGTAATGTGTCGAAGGTGGTTATAGGTCAACTTTTGACTCCCTTTGACCCATACGAACGACTCTAATATGTCCCTAGGGGTTCTAAGACCCCTAAGAACATATGTCATCATTTAATGGGTCGAATGGGATCATAGGTGTACCTATGACCACCTTTGACCCATATGAACAATTCTAATATGTCCCTAGGGGTCCTAGGACCCCTAGGGATATATGTCATCATCTAACGGATCAAAGGCGGTCATAGGTCAACCTATGACCCCCTCTGAGCCATAAGAACGATTCTAATATGTCTCTAGGGGTCCTAGGACCCCTAGGGAGATATGTCATCATTTAATGGGTTGAAGGGGGTCATAGGTTAACCTATGACCCTCTTTGACCCATACGAAGCATTCTAATATGTCCTAAGGGGTCCTAGGACCCCTTTGGACATATGTCATCAAGTAATGGATCAAATTTTGACCCATTAGAAGGATTCTAATATGTCTCTAGGGTTCTTAGGACCCGTAGGGACATATGTCACCATGTAATGAGTTGAAGGGGGTCATAGGTCATCCTATGATCGCCTTTGACCCATAAGAACGATTCCAATATGTCCTTAGGGGTCCTAGAACCCCTATTTACATATGTCATCATTTAATGGGTTGAAGGGGGTCATAGGTCAACCTATGACCCCTTTTCTCCCATAAGAATAATTCTAATATGTCCCTAGGTGTCTTAGGACCCGTAGGGACATATGTTATCATTTAATAGGTCAAAGGGGGTCATTGGTCAACCTATGACCCCCTTTGACCCATATGAACAATTCTATTATGTCCGTAGGGATCTTAGGATCCCTGAGGACATATGTCATCATGTAATGGGTCGAATGGGGTCATAGGTCAACCTATGACCCCCTTTGACGTATATGAATGATTCTAATATGTCCTTAGGGATCATAGGACCCCTGGGGACATATGTCATCATGTAATGGGTCGAAGGGGGTCGTAGGTCAACCTAGGACCCCCTTTGACCCATATGAACGATTCTAATATGTCACTAGGGGTCCTAGGACACCTAAAGATATATGTCATCATTTAATGGGTCGAAGAGTGTCATAGGTCAACTTATTACCCCTTTTGACCCATATGAAGCATTCTAATATGTCCTTAGGGGGCCTAGGACCCCTAGGGACATATATCATCATGTAATGGGTCAGAGGGGGTTATAGGTCAACCTATAACACCCTTTGACCCATAAGAACAATTCTAATATGTCCGTAGGGGTCCTAGGACCCCTAGGTACATATGTCATCATTTAATGGATCGAAGGGGGTCATAGGTCAACCTTTGACACCCTTTGACCCATATGAAGCATTCTAATATGTTTCTAGGGGTCCTAGGAGTCCTATTGACATATGTTGTCATGTAATGTGTTGAAGTGTGTCATAAGTCAACCTATGACCTCCTTTGACCCATAATAACGATTGTAATATGTCCCTAGGCGTCCTAGGACCGCTAGGGAGATATGTCTTCATGTAATAGGTCAAAAGAGGTCATAGGTCACCCTATAAGCCCGTTTGACCCATAAGAATGATTCTAATATGTCCTTGGGGGTCATAAGACTCCTAAGGACACATGTCATCATTTAATGGGTCAAAAGGGGTCATAGGTCAACCTATGACCCCCTTTGATCCATATGAAACATTCTAATATGTCCCTAGGGGTCCTAGGACCCCTAGAGACATATGTCATCATGTAATGTGTCGAAGGGGGTCATAGTTCACCCTATGACCCCCTTCAAACCATATGAAAGATTCTAATATGTCCCTAGGGGTCATAGGATGCTTAGGAACATATGTCATCGTGGAATGTGTCCAAGTGGGTCATATTTCACCCTACGATCCCCTTCGACCCATATGAATGATTCTAATATGTCCCTAGGGGTCTTAGGACCCCTAAGAACATATGTCATCGTGGAATGTGTCCATGGTGGTCATAGGTCACCCTATGATCCCCTTTGACCTATATGAATGATTCTAATATGTCCCTAGGGGTCCTAGTGTACACTTGATTTGTGTCACGCTCTAAACCCTTCTATCCAAACGATTCCATGAGTTGGAATGCTTGGATGCCGGCTTAGAGATCCCTATCCACGGAGTGCAAGGAGTTAGTATTTCAGCATGAAGGCTCTCAGCCAAGCCTTAGAAATGTACTTCTTGCTAGTAAACCATGCAATGGGAGGTTCTTTGAGACAAGAGCAAGAGTGCAAATATCTTCAAGGAATCCCTCAAGAATGTAATGCAAGTATGAAAACTAAGCTAAGATGATAATGCAAAATGCAGCTATACTAAGCATGTATGACAGTGTTACAATCCAAATATTAAGCTATGTGAGATTAAGCTACATGTAAAAATGAAAGCTAAGCTAAGATGCTATGATATGAGAGAATGTAGACAAGAAATAGAAATTCTCCACAAAGCTCCAAAGAAACCTGTTAGAAAACCTGCAGCATAACAATATTCAAAAAATGAGGATTGATTGAGGGGGAAAGCTCTCTCCCTTTTAAAGATGTATGGATGGTAGAGATCAAGATAAAGATGGTGGATGATCAACGGTTGAATTCAAAAATAGGAGTGATCCATGTGCACACACAAGTCAACCAATAGAATATAAGTTGACCTGTCATATAAGACAAAAGTCACAAAGCTTTTTCTTTTAATTGCAAAATAGAAAAAGGACTTTATGTGTGCACTTTAAGTGGGTTAGAAGAATGGGGTCTTTTATTTAATTAAAAGGGGACATGTTCTTTTAATCAAATAATGAACTTAGGATAGCATAGTCAAACTATAGGTTATAATCAAATAAATTGTTTATTAGAAATTTGGCTTAGGTAAGTGATTAAATTAATTTAGCCAAAATGTTGAAAAGGGAGCTAATAGTCTAGATGACCATTTTTAGGTGATTACATTTTCTCCTCTTTGACTAATGTGTGATCGATCCGGGAACACATTATGTCAAAGAAAATAGAAAGCTAAGTAGGTGGTGATAGATATAGATATCTGATTTTGAAGAACGAAATGCAGAAATAGATAGCAAGTCCTAAATGCACAGCCTGATAGCAGTAGTACTGAACACTAGGAAGAGATGATGTCAGAATTCAAGAAGAATACTAACACTTAGAAAAGTAGATAGAGTGAGAGCAAGTGAGAAGATCAAACAAATGCTCCTAAGCAGTGATAGAGTATTTTTGCCCCCTCGGGATCAAAATTGAAATGAGGTAAGGGGATGCAAAAAATGGCTAGAAATGAGAAAATTAGAATATAGCAATGTCCAAGATGACGGATAGCTGATTAGAACCCAAGAATGACTATTAGAAATTGACAAAATTCCCCAGTTTGACTAGAGTTGACCTTGAAGGATATAGCATAAAAATTAGGTCAAAATGAGTAGAAAGGTGATTTTAGACATGAAATAGTGAATTGAAGTAGATATGAAGGATAGAAATGATGAAGACACGAAGAAATGAAGATGCCCCAGTGATGATTCAGAGATTAGACCTCAAAAGGTCAGCTCACTGCTCAGAAGAAAGTAAAATTTTAAAAGACAATTTTGACCATCAAGATGAACTCAAATTTGGATTTCAATCCCGAAAATGAATCTAGGACTTCAAAATTATTTAAGAGGTCAAAACTTTATATAATGTGATGAAAAGATAGAAAAGAGATGAAGCGAAAGATTAAGAAGGTGAAAAGACATGAATAAGAAGAAAGTAAAAAAATATATGAAAGGAGTTAGCTGATATGTCCACAAAAAGATGAAGAAAGAGAGCTCTCCCCATATGCAAGAATGCAAGACTAAGCTAGAAAATGAACCTAAAATGCAAGCTAATATGCAAAGTGGTTTACTAGAAAGAAGTGTATAACATTTAGACTCTTAATTTCATCATTGAGCATTTATTAGGGACATCATGAGATCATACAACCATCACTAGTATAACTATGAGGATATGAATATGATCGATATTAGATAGGTATGTGGAAATCCAATCTAAGCATCAGAGACATGTAAGTCAAGATAACTACATGATTAGATTCCCTAAGTTTAATTTAGCAAGATTACACCTGTATCAAGGCATAAGCGCCAGGATAAACCCTGAGTGCGGTCTTGCAAAAAAGCCAAGGATGATACATTTGTAAGTCAAAGTGTTGAATAGGACCAACATAACTGCTTACAACACTATAGACAAACAAAGTATACCCACAAGCAGAACTCAAGAAGACATGCCCCATGCCCCCAGTCTTCTAGTTAATGACATCCTCGAAAGACTATTAGGGAGGGAACACATGGCAAAGAAATCATCATAGACAACACACAAAGTAGATAAATGTCAGCATAGCTCAATCATTTAAGTGTTAAAGTGCGTGTGTGTAAGTCACTTGGCCATTTCTTCCAAACTTGATTCTAATAGTGAGAAATATCGCGACATCGAAGACCGTAGGTAAACTATCTAAAAAGTGTTGAAAAACACTTGATGTCAAGGTGGGGGAAGTGTTGAGAAACACTATTTTGTGAGTTGTCCAAGAAACCCTAATGCACAAGAATACCTCAATAGGCTAAGCAGTTGTGCCCCCAAGACGAGGACAAGAAACAATTCCAAGCTAGGAAATGTGTAGCGAAGTGGATGATTGAGACTGATAGACATAGGTGCAAGGGTCTCAGGTAGCACCTGTTTTCAGGTTTTCACCACTTGACAGATTTTTTCAGGACTTTTTTCAATTTTTTGTATTTTTTGATTTTTGATTTTTTTGGTGATACATCAAAGTGCCTATTGCTAGGTTTTCACTAAGATGATCATTTTTTCAAGACATTTTCTGATTTTTAGGATTTTTTCAGCATCGTATATGATTTTTTTTGGAATTTTTTAGAAGGTTTTAAATATCACTAGTTCTCAAGCAAGATCACATCATTTTCTCCCAATGTCTAGCAAGGTATAGGATATGATGGAGCAATGAGCCAGTGGATAAGCAAAGATGGATGAAAAAAGAGTATGAAGCAAGTGAAAGTGATCCTTAAGGAATGACTCCTCAAGAGTACCCAAGCTAGGGAAAGAGGTGAAATAGTCATATGAAGCATGTTTTGGATAAGCAATGGAAGAAATGAGAAAGATAGCATGTAGGATAAGCAGTGAATCCAACAAGTGAGATAGCATGAAGCATGTAGTCCAAAAGAGTAGACATGTCAAGAGACCTATGAGAACCATGTTTCATTTATTATGATCAAGATCAAGGGGTCAACTAGATAGTATAGCAATGGGATAGAGCAATAAGAATAAAGCTCAAGATAGAGGCTATGAGTGAATGGGAGAGCACAATAGAAAATCTAGTGGATAAGATAGCCAATATGCAAAGATAGCTCAACATTGTCAAGATCAAAGAGAGAAGAGGGGATAGATGGATGATGGAAGAATTACGCATGATGCCTGTTTGCCAGGTTTTCATCATGGTACTTATCCAAAGTGCCACAAGAAGTAGTTTTCACCATAGGATAAATTTATATCTCTTTTCTTTTGCTACCAAAGTGCCACAAGAAGTGGTTTCCACCAAGGCACATTTTCATTTTTTTATTTTATGTTTTGAATTTTTAGAAAGAGCTCAAGCTTTGTCAATTTAGATAGTGCTCCTATAGGAAAGATAAGCCATGATAAGCCAAGACCATGGAAAGGTATGCTCAAAGATGTTGATAGGGTGATGAAAGGGAAATGGTAGTAGGAAGAATATATGGAGGATAAGAGTTCATGTATAGAAAGGAGGTGTAAGCTTTAGAGGATTTCATGTGGGTAGCTAAAATATTGGACAAGATCAACATTGACACACACCTTGAAGGGTATTTCATGGATGAAATAGCTTGAGATTTAGATGTATGAGGTGGTAGAAAAGATTTGGAAAAAAGTAGAGTGGAAGGCTTTGGAATATTTTTAGGAAGATTTTTGGAAGAAGATGGAATAGAAGCCTTTGGAAGCTTGAATGTCAACTTTGAAGTATTTTCAATATTCAAGTCTTTTAAAAGAGACTTGGGAATCCATATAGCTCTAGATTTTCCTTTGGATACTTCAAAACACATTTCTTCAATAATGGGTTTGGGAACCCATATTTTCTTTGATTTAGCTTTTTTAATAGTGGGCCTTTGTGGTCTCTTTTGTGCATTCTCCTTCTTAGCATTCACATGTCGATTAGATGGGACATAGTGATCTTTATTTTTCAATGGATTCTTACGTTTATTCTCACTTCCAAAGGACTTGGGATTTGTGGATGAATAAGGATGATATGACTGGTTTAGATGAATAGATGGGTGAAAAGTCATCAAGGATGAGTGTCTTTGTTGATCTTGAGGTATGATGGGAGAGCTAGGAGTGGAAAGTGTAGGAGATGAAGGAACATAAGGTCCCAATATAGATGGAAGGTTTGAAGGCTTTAGGTTTGATGGATAAGGACCAAGGATAGACTTAGGAGATGCAAATGGATAGTGAAAAGGGATATCAACATCTTTAGAGTGAGCAACGTGGTCAAAGCCATCAATAGACTCATGAGTACCTTTCATAGGAACAACATTTTTAATAGAAGCACTTGAAGCTTGAGCACAATTTTGAAATGGATGTGGAGAAGTAGAACATGAGGGGACACTTTGATCTTGACAAGTAGCTTTGGATAGCATATGAAGAGAACTTTTCTCATAATTTTCAATAAGCTCAAGGGAGATAATGGAAGTGGTATCTTCATCATACTTAGGAGGTGGACAAGTTATAGGATATGGAGGGGAAAAATCTTGAAAGAGATGAAAGGGTGCTTGATCTTGATCTTTCTTGACATTTATAGCTTTTTCTTTTTGAGAGTCCTCTTGACATGGAGCCACTTCTAAGGACAAGGGAGAATGAAGAGTGAATGGAGTAGTGTTTGGATTAGGCATAGTAGTGCATGAAGGTTGAGGATGTTTAGGATTAGTAGCATGGAAAAGGTTTGCAACCAAGTGAAGGTTAGCTTGAGTTTCTTTTAGAGGTAGCCCTTGAGGGTACACATATTGCATATGGAAAGCACTAGGTTTTTTGTTTGATGGAGGCATGTTGGAAAGATTTGAAGTGTTGGGAGATGCATGAGTGTTGGAAGAAGTGGAAGATTTAATGGAGCCACTACTAGACATAGGTTCATCAATGTAATCTTGCTCAAGAGAAGTATCTTCACCACATGAGTCACTAGAGGTTCCAAGATCAACAATCTCATCATCAATGAGATCTTGGATTTTATGTTTCAGCTCTATAAAATCAAAAGTAGCATGGTCATTAGATTGATGATAAGCACAATAATCATCCAAGAAAGGATTTCCATAGGAGCTAGACTTATGCAACATGATGATCTTATTGCCAAGAAGTTTTTGCAAAGTGTCATCATAAGAATGTTCCAAGGGAGTAAAAGTCCTCTCAAAAATATGTCTAGGATCTTCTTGTTGTTTCTCAAGTGAATAGCATGCATTCATGTCTTCATCATTATCTTCATCAAAGATAGGTCCATCATGAAATTTTGGCATAGGCTCAAGTGCTTGTTCTCTACAAAGGTCTTTAGATCTAGAAGATGAAGACATTTGATGTCTTGAAGTAGAGCATGTAGACCTAAAAGAAGAGGATGACCTCAAATAAGGTGACTCACATGCATGTAAAGACCTTAAGGAAGATTCATGTAATGATGAAATCTTCTCCTCTAACCTTTTTTCAAGTTTAGACTTCATTTCTGTCATGCTCTTAGATAGGTGAAGGTAAGAAAGATCATTTGTCTCTTCTAGTTCTTTGTATTGCACATATAGATCTTGAAACTCTTTAGTGACATGGAGGATATCATGATCATCTAGATTTGGTTGAGGTTTGGTAGCACAAGGTTTAGATCCCATAGTTTTAGATGCAAAGCCAAGCATAAAATAGCCTACAAGATAACTTGATGTTGAAACTATAGGAGGTAGATTGTTCACTTGCCAAGATAGTGGAGAGAGATGAAAGTGACTTGTCAAACAATATGTCCAAGAAACTTACGACATGAATGACTCAAGTCAATAGCTAGGCAAAATGCCCAAATAGCCAAATAGATATAGCAAGCGGGGTGACAAGTGAACAACTTTCCCAACCCAAGAGTGTTGTCAAGAAATCAAGGTAACCATTTCAGCAAAAAGATAACTAGCAAGCAAACATAGACCATGAAGATAGGAAGACCATGAGTACTAAGACCAAAGAGTCACTTTAAGCATGTTCAAGCACTAGAGACATATAAAAGAAAAGTCAAATGATGAGACTCCTCTTAGCAAGCAACATAAGAAAAAATGTTAAGACTTGATGCTTTGACTTGGTTGACAAAGTTTGACAATAGTTAATAGCATAGCAAGTTTGATGTTCAAAAAAAATTTCTTTCCAAGCAAGATAGTGACACATGAAGTAGTCTTCAAACAATCAAGAAAGGGACAAAGAAACCTTACATGATACAAGCATATGTGAGGTCTTAAAAGAAATCTATATAACTATCATCATGTGTATGTTCCAAAGATTTTCACAGGTCTAGCACATTTGAGAATAGATCAAGCAATATCTACCTAAAGGACATGGTTCATTACTCAACAAATTGGCCCACACTTGATGCTCCTTTGCCTCACACCAAGTGGTTTCCCACAAGAGATATTGGCTTTGTCATGGAAATTTCATAAGCATAACCAAGGGAACACATATGGTGAGTGTAAATCTTGGGGTGATCCGGGTAGTCCACTAGGATCAATCCTTGCACCAAGAAGTTGAGCGGCTAAAAAGGGGAGTTACTAACTTAGGGTGTTTAGATAGGGCTTCCATTCATAGTGTTCCTCTTGCTCCCAATTGCGGGACACCTCACCTTGCGATGAGTAACCGATCTCGCGATCACAAGAGTACCTTAAGCATTCTTGCCTAGTGATCTCCCTATGGTCAAAATCCCATAAGCGATCACACTAGGCGAAGAAAAACACTATGTCTACCAAAGTTTTTTGTCTTTGGTAGCCTTGAGTTTATAGTGGGTTGGAAGAGCCAGGTAATCTGCTTGTCCCCACTTGGGTCGTTCCTCTCAGGTTGTCCGAGAGCAGGCCCTCTAAAGGATTCTAAACTACACAAAGAGTGGATCAACTTTTGGAAGTCAAGATTTTTGATTCACCATAAGGGTGAAGAGAATACTCTCCTATTCCAATCATTTTCTCCCAAACATGCCAAAAAGATTCAGTTGCCTCTTACTCTTGAAATCAAATGGTAAGTCAAGATTTCTGATTCACCACAAGGGTGAAGAGCATACTCTCCTATCACCAAAAGATCCCAATTGTAAATTTTAATGTGCTTAAAAATAAACAACTAGTATATGCCACACATGTAAAAGTAAAGAACAAGAAAAATTGGGTTTTTATGTGTTGGGCAGCCCTGCAAACAATCGTTAGTATCCCTTGTGCATTTGAAGCTTTGACATGCGTTCTTTTTATGCAATGTTTCAATTTTTTTCATAACGATGGCAACCTGTAATCACAACTTGTTAGAACCAAAAGTTAGTGTGAAATAACATAAAAATCTGCAATAAAAAGTGATGAGTTGCGTCAAAAATCTAATTTATCTTCCAACCAAGTGCATGCAAAGGAAGTGCAAGTTAATCACAAATGCTCTCATTTTTACTCTTTGGTTTTGACCTAGTCAACAAGATTGGACTTGTTTGCTATGATTTCGTATCCAAAAATAGAAATGAAAAGAAGAGACCCCTACTAAAAATCAGAGAGCTTTCCAAAAATGTAAGAAATTCAAAAAAATCTCTTCATTTTCTCCCTAGAGATTGATTTTGTCAAAATAGGCCAAATTTCTCAAATCGAATTTTTGATCCTTAATACGACCTCAAAATTCAAAATACAAAGAAAGAACCCCCATTAGAATTGAAAACCATTTCTGAAAATGTAAGTTTTTCTAAAAAATGCACTAATTTGCGATCAGAAACAACATTTTATGAAAAAAAAAGAAAAACTCATAACTCCCGAAAATCATGTCAAAATTATCTAAAAATTGGACTTAAACATTTTGAGTACATACCCAACCTGAAAATAAAATTTCAGAACCAAAATCTAAGCGGTTTAAAAGATATGATCAAATCTTTAAACCAACTAAGTTTTTGGCCTTCAAACCAATCTACTTATGGGTTTGCTTTAAAACCAAAGTGATAATTCTACGAAAGCATTTGATTAGATCTAATATGCTGCTGTAAAAAATCAAAGATGAAAAACAAAAGCAAATGGAGCTAGAAACTTGATTCAAGCCCCATGGTGGGTGCCAAAAATATACACTTGATTTGTGTCACGCTCTAAACCTTTCTATCCAAACGATTCCATGAGTTGGAATGCTTGGATGCCGGCTTAGAGCTCCCTATCCATAGAGTGCAAGGAGTTAGTATTTCAACATGAAGGCTCTCAACCAAGCCTTATAAATGTACTTCTTGCTAGTAAACCATGCAACGAGAGGTTCTTTGAGACAAGAGCAAGAGTGCAAATATCTTCAAGGAATCCCTCAAGAATGCAATGCAAGTATGGAAACTAAGCTAAGATGATAATGAAAAATGCAGCTATACTAACCATGTATGACAGTGTTACAATCCAAATATTAAGCTATGTGAGATTAAGCTACATGTAAAAATGAAAGCTAAGCTAAGATGCTATGATATGAGAGAATGTAGACAAGAAATAGAAATTCTCCACAAAGCTCCAAAGAAACCTGTTAGAAAACCTGCAACATAACAATATTCAAAAAATGAGGATTGATTGAGGGGGAAAGCTCTCTCCCTTTTAAAGATGTATGGACGGTAGAGATCAAGATAAAGATGGTGGATGATCAACGGTTGAATTCGAAAATAGGAGTGATCCATGTGCACACACAAGTCAACCAATAGAATATAAGTTGACCTATCATATAAGAAAAAAGTCACAAAACCTTTTCTTTTAATTGCAAAATAGAAAAAGGACTTTATGTGTGCACTTTAAGTGGGTTAGAAGAATGGGGTCTTTTATTTAATTAAAAGGGGACATGTTCTTTTAATCAAATAATGAACTTAGGATAGCATAGTCAAACTATAGGTTATAATCAAATAAATTGATTATTAGAAATTTGGCTTAGGTAAGTGATTAAATTAATTTAGCCAAAATGTTGAAAAGGGGGCTAATAGTCTAGATGACCATTTTTAGGTGATTACACCTAGGACCCCTATGGACATATGTCATCTTGTAATATGTCGAAAGGGTTCATAGGTTATCATGTGACCTCCTTCGACCTATATAAACTATTCTAGTATGTCCCTAGGGGTCCTAGGATCCCTTAGGGATGTATATATCATCATGAAATGTGTCAAAAGGGGTCATAGGTCATCCCGTGAGCCCTTACGACCCATATAAACAACTCCAATTGAAAAAATATAGTAAAAATAATAATTATATATATATATATATAATATTTATAGATTATAATAATAATAACATAATATATTATTATATATTAATAACATAAGTCATAATATTAATAATATATTATAGATTATAATTTACATATGATAATAATAATAATATATTATAGATTATAATTTATATATGATAATAATAATAATATATTCTAATAATATATATTATATTTATAGATAATAATAATAATAACATAATATATTATTATATATTAATAGATTATATATTATATCTTTATGTTACGTTATATATATATATAATTATATAATATTATATTATTATATAATATATAGATTATATATTATTTTATATATAATAGTGATGTTGTTATATTATATATTTATAGATTATATATTATACCTTTACATATTTCATAACTCAAATTAGTTATATCACTTACAAATTCATTTTTCTCTTTAATTTTTGTGCCTTTTCCCTCCAATTTTTATGCCTCCAATATCGGATATCAGATCTCATATCGGATATCCGACATGAGATCCGATATCCAATATGAGATCGGATATCCAATCTCAAATTGGATATCCAATAAGGCTTGGGAATTACTTTTCAGGTTTGGTATTTGGATAGGTGAAAAAAAGTCAGAGCGAATTTTGAAGCGCTTTTAGACGTGTTCAAACTCTATTTTTTTTACATCACCACTTTTTGGCACACCATGATCCTACACATACCCCCCACCCAATGGTCTTTAATCATCTTTAATATTATTTAAATGCCCTAGAAATACAAGAGATAAACAAATAAAGATTTTATTGTATTTCTTATTTTCCTAAAATTTGTTTCCCCTGGCCTACAACTTTTTGCACTGTCAGATCTTGTATAGATCTACAGTGGGCATTTTCCCACTTTCTCAAAACAAGAAATCTTTACATAATGCAGGGAAGCATCGTTGTGACACGTGGCAAGTGGGTCCATGTTTTTCTTGTGGGCCACAAGTTGGAAAGCTACTGGGTGAGCTAGCAATTTGATTGGCTGGCACTTTCTCGCATTCTGTGTTTTGTCAGACTTCTTGACAATGCAGGCAAGTGCTAGATCACCATGTGTCCTTGTAGGCCCAAAGGAATAAATGTTACAGTTAGGCATCAAAGCTACCACATGTTCTCAGTTTTTATGTTCCACCATCTGATGCAAATAGATCTATGGTGGGTGCTTCCCTGCATTATGAAGATGCAAGGATGTGAAAGAATGCGAGCAAGTGCCTTGCTGTCACATGTCTCGGTGGGGTCAGGTTGATTTCATAAGTTGTAGGGTGATGCTAGGTGGGGCAAGGTCGTGCTGAGGTGTATGCTGAGTAGTTCATGGGCCCAGAAGTATTAAGGGCAGGCATAATATAATGAAGATCTTTCATGATCGTTGATCTTACGAAGATCAACGATTAGTGCTTTCCCATATTATGAAGATGCAAGGTAATTAAACAATGTAGGAAGGTGCCTAAAGGACACGTGTCCTTATGGGCTTGGTTAAGGCATTAATAGTTAACGCTAAAGGTTATGTGACATCGTGGTTAAGTTGGGAAGGTGGCTCAGTTAAATGAGAAGATATGGTCAACCATGTGGAGACTTTATGGGGTGGCAAAATGAAATGAAATTATTGGCCCACATGGCCTATTTTGGTTGTAAGTCTCAGTTGACCTACTAACTTTGCTGATTCATAAGCCAAAAATGAAGGAAATTGAGTTTTCTTACATAATTTGATCCTCACGATCAATTCCAACTACTATCAAATGAATGTTGAACCCAGTAAATAGTAGGAGAACACTCCACCACCCTAGTTTATCCATCTACTTGGTTAGAATGGTTTAATGGCACCATTTCTGTCAGGGCCCAGTTTCAACAAAATATCAGATTTCATTGTATTTGAATCTATGCCTATATTAGATTTTCTCTAGATCTCTAAAGAGACTTAATGGTAGTGGTTGTGGAGTAACTTCAGTTAGAGAACATCTCAGTTATGCCTAAGCTATAAAGGCAATTTTTGTAGATTTTGTTGAGGTTGACTCTTCTCTATTTTCTCTAATATTGCTCTGGAATTTCACTGTAAATCCCCTTTGACTCTAAATTGTATGACATTTTTATCTCCTTCAGCCATTGATGTGAAGTGCAAGAACCATTTTCCTCTCATTGGTGTATTATAGATATTTGCAATCTTGCATGGCTGTATCTCTTTTGGCCTATGAATGGTATATAAGTGAATCCTCTCTTTTCTTATGTCATTCATTTGGGTTTTTTTGATCTACATGTGATTGATAGATTAAAGCAAGTTTGGATGTGTATATCTTTTGGTGTCATAATGGTTCAATAGTTCATGTATGGTAGAGATTGGTTTGAACACTCTATTTTTGGTGCATCACCCCCCTTAGGTTAGAATAGGTAGATTTGCTTCTATGCATTCCTTCTCCCTTTTCCTCTCCAAGAGTAGTTAGGCGTACCCTGATAGCAAAGGAAGCCTACCTTCTTTGGAGAGTTAACCTCACAGTTCAAGTCCCATAGCTTGGAGGTTGTTTCCATGTTTCACAAGGTTGTCCTTAGGTAAAAACTTTGGCCAAGGGTGCAAACTTTTGTGACAACAATTTTTGGCATGTTCGGTGGGACTGTATTCAAAAGATTTCAAGTCTACTAGTGTCAAAAGGAAGATTTCTAGATTAATACCGAGGAGATAGTACTGGCTTTAGTGTTCAAGCCTTCAAGGGATTCATTCTTCAAGTACTTGGCAACTTTGAGCTTCAAATACATCTGGTTCTAAACCAAAGTTGCAGTAATTGATGCCCAAAGATGAAACAAGGGCATCTTCTAGAGGTAAATTTTAGTACCAAGAGCTTTCAATTTCAAATCCTAGAAGAAGGAAGACTAGAGTATCTTTATCACCAATTAGGAGTGCAATAGTAAGAAATACACCTGCAAGATCCATCTCTACTCCTCCTGCTATTAGATCTTAGCCTAGATTGCCATCATCACATATCAATAGATCACTTTTCTATATGGCATAGCCTAGAGCTCATTCTTTTTCCACTTTTAACAGTGGAAGTCCTCTTTTATTAGCCCAAAGACATGACATATCAATAGCTGCACTCAAAAGTATACCACAATTTATTGGTGAAACTTCTATCTCTCCATCAGAACACATTCAGGAAGTTGAAAATATCTGTAATATCAATGGTATTACAGAAGATGATGTTGTAGTTAGGCTTCTAGCCTCATCCTTGAAAGGAAAAGCACTACAATGGTATATAGGTTTGGCTCATGGTTCTATAGAAGATTGAGATGGATTAGGAGTAGGACTGTGCAAACATTTTGAGGACAAAAGTGACCATTTGTCACTTTTAGAGCAGTTGACTACTATAAAAAGAGCCCCCCATGAATGTATGACTGATTTCAACTCTAGATTTCAAAAGACATGAGATAGAACACCTACTTTAGTAAAGCCTACCCTTGGTAATGCCTTCTTGCATTACCTCAGAGCTTTTAATAGTGACATTGCCACTACAATCCAAACTATGGGAGGAGATACCTTGCTTAATGCTTATGACATAGCAATAAAGTCAAAAAACATCCTAATACAAGGAGGTAAGCTAGCTCCAAAGCCTCCTATGCTTTTCTTCCCTGACATTCCAAATCACCAACCAGTAATGGCTCCTCTTCCCACAACTTTCACATCACAATCCATTGCTCTAGTCACTCAAGCTTCCACATCTTCAAATGGAATAGATGAAATCAAGGAGATGATGCAATCTATGATGTTGAACATAGAGAACATAGATGATGCAATCTATGATGCCTTTCTTCCTTGACATTCCAAATCACCAACCAGCAATGGCTCCTCTTCCCACAACTTCCACATCACAATCCCTTGCTCTAGTCACTCAAGCTTCCATGTCTTCAAATGGAATAGATGAAATCAAGGAGATGATGCAATCTATGATGTTGAACATAGAGAACATAGAGAAAAGATTGCAGGGCCAAGAGAAGAAGCTAGAGGATAGCTTCTCTGTGATGCAGAAAGTGAGCAACAAGGTGGTGACTTTAGAGAGATAGCAAGCTCAAGGTAGTAAGGCTCATCAATTGCAATATCAAACTCTGAACAATGGTAGGCATCCAAATCATACTCATGGGAATAATTCTTTTGATTAGAATAGGTAGAATAGCCATGCTTCAACCTCAAATGTAAACCAAAGTAGGGCCATAGTTTCTCAAAACAACATGGCCCAAGATCAGGATTTTTGTCCCTCTTCTAACTACTCCTATGCCCATTTCATGTATCTGAAGGCTGAATCTTATTTGGCTTTGACTATCCAAGAGCCTACAACAAGACAATCATACAAGGAGGATCAATTTAAAGATGCCTCGTATATGCAAGCACAAGGTGATTGCTCCTTTATGAATCATCAAGTGGAGGAACATTGTAATGTAAACTAGGATTCCATTGCTCACAACACCAGGAGAAAAATAAGAGCTATTGAAGATTCTACCCCTCCTCCTCCCAATCATGCCTCAACTTCAAATGCAATACCTCATGAACAAGCAGTAAATGATCAATCAAATACTTTTCAGCAACAAAGGCGAAATAATGGCAGAAAGGATGTAAGTGATCCTCAAGTTGTTCCATCTCAACCTCCTACAAATGCAACTCCCAAGGCTTCTACCAAAGTACCTACTATGCCATTCAGTGTGGTAGAACAAATGAAGAAGACAAATGTGAATATTTCCATGTGGGATGCTGTTGCTACTATACCCATGCAAAAGAAGTTGCTGCAACAAGAATTGGAAAGTATTGAACCAAAGGGTCAGCCACCCAGCATGGAAAGTGCCACAAGCCTAGTCTAACCATAAAAGGAGGTAGAAACAAGTAAAAAGATTAGACCCCCTCTATTTTATTTTTCTCTAATTATAGGGGGTAAACTAGTCCACAATTGCATGATTGATTTAGGGGCTAGTAGTTTAGTGATGTCTAGGTGTGTTGTTGATGTTTTGGAAATGAAATATGAGCCTAATGTTAGATATGTATTATAGTTGGATGGTAGTACTATCAAGACTATAAGGATCCTTAGGAATGTGGAAATGGACCTACATGCATGCCCTAGTTGTACTGTAACTCAAGATATATCCATTGTTGAAGTCAAGCCACATTTTTCCATCTATCTATCAAGAGACTTCATTTCCCAAATAGGTGGTTACATATCTTCTGATTGGTCCTATATGTCTTTTAGAACAAGACATGGGACCAAAGCTTCAATCAGAGTAGAGCCTCTAGCCCTCCATCATACTAAACCCTACACCCCTAATCTCATCAACATGAATTGTACTATCCTAGAAATGGATGAGAATGACATAATGAATGAGCCTACTAATTCCCTAGTAGAGATACCTAATTTTCTCTTAGATGAATGGACTAATGCATATCAATTTGATCCTATGTTAGAAACCCTTGAGATAGGCCTCAGTACATATTGTATATTAGAGAAGGATGCTCTAGTTTCCAATCTTGTGGAGACTAAAGAATATTTGTGTGAGATATGGAGTATGTACTTTGATGGATCAAGGAATAAGAATGGGTCAGGGGCTGGTGTGATGTTTATTTCTCCTGCATAAGTAAGGTACTACTTCTCCTTTAGGCTCTAGTTTAGTTGCACTAATAATATGGTCGAGTATGAATCCTTGATTCAGGGTCTCCTACTTGCTCAGAAAAGAGGACTTCAAGCCTTAAGTGTATATGGAGATAGTGAGTTGGTGGTTAATCAAGTGAGAAATTAGATTATCACCAAGAACAATTTGCTCAAGTCTTATAAACATAGGGTATGGGATTTTCTTGAGGGTTTCGATGCATTTAATATTCAAAGAATCCCTAGAAAAGAAAATAGATATGTTGATAAACTTGTAGCAATAGGTGCATCTCATGATGTGCCAGGGAATCTTGAGGAGAAGAAGAAGCAAAAAATCAAAATGGTAGTAAGGCTTGCCATCCCTGACAAAAAAATCCATTGGCAAGTGTTTGAATTTGATGAACAAATTGTAAGCTTCTTACAGAATGAAGCAAAATTTTTAGATAGAAACTAGTCGAGACTGGAGGATCAGTATGGTGATCAAATCATTAATCTTAGTTCCAAAAAATTGCCTAAGGGTATTATTACCTTAGAGAGTGTTTTTAATCTCGATGACCAAGCAACAGGTAGAGTCATGAACCTAGCTGCTGACAAAGATGATCACACCCCAGTCATGGTTGCTAATGAAAAATCCTTAAACATGGGGAAGGTATGTTCTGAGATTGAGAAAGAAAGTTTTATTCATCTATGTCAAGAATTTAATGATGTATTGGCCTAGACGTATGATGATTTGAAGGGTTTTGACCAAGGTTGTTTCAGCATACCATAGATTTAATTGATAATGTCAAACCAGTAAGACAAAAACAGAGGCTAGTGAATCCCAAAATTGAACCCTTAATGAGAAAAGAGCTATCCAAATTGATTGAGGCCAATATAATTTTCCCCATCGAGCACTCGTCATGGGCAGAAAACCTTGTCTCTGTTAGGAAGAAGAATAGAGAAATTAGATTGTGTGTGGACTTTAGGGACCTTAACCAAGCTTCCCTTAAAGATCACCATCCTCTCCCTTCCATGGAGCAAATCTTGTCCAAGGTTAGTGGTTCAAAGAGGTTTTCATTTGTTGATGGATTTTCTAGCTACAATCAAGTGCTGGTCAAAGAGTCTGATAGGTACAAGACTGCATTTACCACCAAATGGGGTACCTATGCTTATTGTAAGATGCCATTTGGACTAACCAATATAGGTGCTACATTTCTAAAGGCAATGGAGATGGCCTTCAAATACATGATTGAAAAGTTTGTATTAGTTTACCTTGATGATATCACATTGTATTCAAAGAATGTAGAAGATCATTTTGATCATTTGAGACAGGTATTCTTAAGGTGTAGAGAGTTTGGGGTATCCCTTAACCCAAGCAAGTGTGTCTTTGCTACCAATCAAGAAAAATTATTAGGACACATTGTATCTGAGGAGGGTTTAACCATTGATCCAGAAAGAACAAAAGGAATACGTAATCTCCCTCTTCCTAAACATAAGAAAGGGTTGCAAATTTTCCTTGGTAGGATACATTTTGAGAGAAGATTTATCCCTAATCTTGCTACCATGGTAAAACCCCTTACGGCTATGATCAAGAAAAGTATGGTCTTTGCATGGACCAAGGAAGGGAATGAAATTTTTGAAGAGATCAAGGTAGCCATAGCCTCAACTCTTACTCTCATTAATCCAAATTTTGAAAAGGATTTCATCCTTTATGCCCTAGGTGGTGAGTCAAGCATTTTTGCTATCTTGAATCAAACAAATGATAAAGATGAAAAGCATCCCATAGCCTTCTTTAGTGAAGGGCTTAAAGAGTATGAAAAAAAATACAACTATGTAGAGAAGCAAGCCCTTGCAATCGTCAGAGCTTTAAAGAAATTTAGACACCTCCTATCTCATAATAAAATTCATTTGTTAGTACCCCATGCGAGTGTGAAGGATTTCCTTTTGAGAAAAGAGTTTAGTGAGAAGAGAGCTGTTCGGATTACTAAAGTAATGGAATATGATGTTGACATCTAGATCACCAAGCTGGTAAGAGGGAGGGGGTTGTGTAAAAAGATGATATCATATCAAGAACCAGATGAGGAAGTCACTATGATACTAATAGAACAACAAAAGACAAAAAATGATGACCCAAGGAATTGGATGGATGATATGAGGAATTTATTATTAGGCAACAAATATCCTCAAGGATTAGATAGAACTAAAAGGAGACAATATAGATTATAGTCAATTCCTTATGTCATAGTTGATGGTATCCTTTTGAGGAAAGATTTTAATGGAGCCCTATTAAGATGCATTGACATAGACCAAGCTGAAAGAATGTTCAAAGAGCTTCATGATGGTCCTGATGGTGGTCACTTCTGAGCAAGGACAACTGCAATGAAGATCATGAGGGCTAGTTACTACTAGCTATCCCTGTTCTATGATTGTCATAGGTATGTGAGGAAGTGTGAAAAATGTGCCTTCTTCTTTGGTAAGCAAAAGCTTGCAGCTCTTCCTCTTCATCCCATTCAGGTGGACTAGCCTTTTGCTCAATGTGGATTGGATTTCATAGCCCCTATCAATCCTTCTTCTAGTTTTGGTCACAAATGGATTTTAGCTGCTATAGATTACTTCACTAGATGGACAAAAGTAGTTGCATTGAAGGACACCACAAAATCTTTAGTTGTTGAGTTCCTTGATGGAATTGTGACCAAGTTTGGTGCCCCTTCAACCATTATTTCAAATAATGCAAAATCTTTTGTAGGAGCTCAGATTTATGCATGGGCAGTTGACCATAATATCTACTTGAACACATCCTCAAACTACTATCCTCAAGGCAATGGTTTGGCTAAGTCATCCAACAAAAACTTGATTAGGATTACGAAAAGAACTATAGAGGATAACTAGAGGTGTTGGCATCAAAAGTTGAGGACTGCACTGTGGGTTGATAGAATAACACCTAAGAGGTCAATAGGAAATTCACCATTTATGTTGGTATATGGTAGAGAAGCAAGGCTTTCAATTTCATTAGAATTTCCATCCCTAGAACTAGCTCATCAGCTAGAGCTAATTGAAGATGATGCCATGATAGTGAAAATGGTAGAGTTGATGGAGCTGGAAGAGAAAAGAAGTCAGGCCATGTAGACCCTAGAAACACATCAGCAGCAAGTGAAAGGGAGCTTTGACAAGAAGGCTAGGGTCAAAACCTTAAGAGAAGGTGACTTGGTTTTGAAATGAGATGCAAATAGGGCAAAGATAGGGAGATACTCAAAATTTGATGCACTATGGAGTGGTCCCTATGTAATTGTTAGTTGCAAGTAGGCTAATGCTTTTTAATTAAGCAAGCCTAGTGGTGAAATTTTGCCTATCCCAGTCAATGGGATCTATCTCAAACCATGTTTCTAACAATGGTTGAGGTTTCATGTACATAGGTAGCTTAGTTTTTTTTTGTTGGTTTTCAACTTTCCAAGAAGTGCAAGAGCACATGTATTTTTTTGAGTTTGCAGAGGAGCAAAGACAAAGCTTTCAGTGTTTTACTACCACAAAGGTAGGGTTAGGGTTTCACAATGCACTGATCCATAGTTTTTAAGATTCTATAGTCGAATGGATGCAAAAGGTCACTGGTCATACGGATAGCTAGCTTGCATCCCCTTTGAGTCACCAAAAATGTTAACCATATTTTCCTCCTACCAAAATTTTGAATTTGAATGCAAGACCACCCAACAGTCTTTAACCATCTTTAATATTATTTAAATGCCCCAAAAATATGAGAGATAAACAAATAAATATTTTATGGTATTTTTAATTTTCCTAAAATGTGTGTCCCCCGGCCTACAAATTTCCATGCTATCACATCTTACATAGATCTACAATGGGTGCTTTCCCACTTTCTCAAAACAAGCGATCTTTATATAATGCGGGGAAGCATCATCGTGACTCGTGGCAAGTGGGTCCATGCTTTTCTTGTGGGCTACATTTTGGGAAGCTATTGGGTGAGCTAGCAATTTGATTGGTAGGCACTTTCTTGCATTTTGTGTTTTGTTAGACTTCCTGACAATATGGGCAAGTGCTAGATCACCACGTGTCCTCGCGGGTCCAAAGGAATAAAAGTTACAGTTAGGCATTGAAGCTGCCATTCTTAGTTTGTACCTTCTACTATATGATGCAAATAGATCTACGGTGGGCACTTCCCCACATTATGAAGATGTAAGGATGTTAAGGAATGTGGGCAAGTGCCTCACTGCCACGTGTCTTGGTGGCGTCAGGTTGATTTCATAAGCCACAGGGTGATGCCAGGTGGGGCTAGGTCATGCTGAGGTGTATTTTGAGTAGTTCATGGGCCCATAAGTATTAAGGGTAGGCACAGTATAATGAAGATCTTTCATGATTGTTGATCTTATGAAGATCAATGATCAATGCTTTCCCACATTATGAAGATGCAAGGTAATTAAACAATATGGGAAAGTGCCTGAAAGACATGTGTCCTTATGGACCTGGCTAAGGCATTAACAACTAAGGCTAACGATTATGTGACATCATGGTTAAGTTGGGAAGGTGGCTCAGTTAAATGAGAAGATGTGGTCAACAATGTGGAGACTCTATGGGGTGGCAAAATGTGTTGGAAATATTCAAGATGTAATAGGTTACTGAGAGGGGAGGGGTGAATCAGTAACAATAAAATTTTTAAAGTCAATTCAGAATAACCATACACAACATTCACTCATCTATCTTGCTGCATAAAAAAAACTATTAAACATTTAAACCATATATGCACAGAGATTTCATGACCTAGAAACCTTCCAAAATAGAAAGTAAAATTGGGGTGGGGATGATACCCACAAAGCTTCATTACTGCAGTATGAAGTTGGCCGGTTAAGGCTTACAATGATCACTTTTGGTGATCTACCCTGTCAAGAGCACAACAGATTTCTATATCCACCTTGTTAGAGGATTTACAAACATACTTTACAAGTATACACTCTGTTAGGAGATTTGAATAAAGACAGTTAAGTCTACCCTATTAAAGGATTTACAAGAATGATTCACCTATTAGGATGAACCAACAGATCAACTAACAACTTGACTGAGTTCTTTATCGTAGATCACCTTCTGTGATTGATGAAATCATTTCTGCTCGTGGTAGACCTTGCTGAGTATTCTTTTCTGCTGATGAATTTGCATATCTTATCTTATGTCCCTTCTTTTTGCAATATTATATCTTGTATGTATTTCTTGTATCTATCTATCTCTTGTATCTATCTTAAATGATATAATACATTACATATATATATATATATATATACCATTCCAATAATTATTCATGCAAGGTCAGCCAAACACAAGTAAACAAAATATAACTGAGTTAGCCAAATAGTAAAATAAACTCGGGTTCTTCAGACAGACTTGATGACCTTCTGATACGTGGCATCCACTACGTTACTCGGTATTGTCATGCACTTAGTAGAGGTAGGGGCTCATTTTATACTAGTCATACAATGTTGCTTGGAACTCGGTAACCATTGGTGACTCGGTAGATATAGTGTCACTTGGTAGAAACTAACTTCTTTGTTAACCTCCTGAGCTCGATTATCACTAAGTTCTTCCTCACTCAGTTAATACTGAGTGCATCTTTACTCGGTTGATACTAAGTGCAACTTCACTCGGTTAATACTGAGTGCATCTTTACTCGGTTGACACTAAGTGCAACTTCACTCAGTTAATACTGAGTCTTCGATGCTCGGTTTGAACTGTGTCTTTAGTGCTCGATTTGAACTGTGTTGCCATCATTCAGTCTGCACTGTATTACTCGGTTTGAACTATGAGTATTGTCACTAATGGAAAATAACTTTATTCCAACAATCTCCCTCTTTGGCATTAGTGACAAGAACAATTATGATTCAAAGTTTATGTGCAAAAAAAAAAGATAGTTATGAATTTTCAAACTTGCTCTTTGCAAGTCTTATTTACACATATTTTTCTTACATGTATCTCCCCCATACAATATGCATAGTATTTACAAGTTATTACACATATTTGCACAATTATCTCTTGGAGTGTGCTATCTCCCCCTTTTTGACAATAATGCCAAAACAATATGTATTTACACAGAGAGTCCAAAATGAGAGATAAACTCAGAATGTACCTTGAGAATAAGAGCCAATGTCTTATCCCAATTTTCTTGCAAAAGTTTGCTGGTGGAGAGTGCTATTTGAACTTCTACAGAGAGTTCAATCATATGATCTGCAATTGAGAAGTTTTTGTCATGAATCAATGTTTTGGAATGGGAAATATGCTTTTGCATTGTGTCCATGATAGGAAGGATCATATTTTGGATGTCAATCAGAGTACACCTGATCCTTTCTTCCTCTCTCAACAATTCTGCCTGTTTCTCTGACAAAAATCTTATTCTGAGATGATGGGATGAACTTGAACTATGGTCAAGCTGCAACATTTGTGCACTAACCTTCATATCCTCATCAATTTTATTCAACTTTTCTTTGATTTCCTTAGTATACTCGGTAACATCACAAAGTTTTCCAAAAAGTGAAGTTACATTATTAAAAGAATGTTCAAAATTACTCAAAATTATATATGGTTCTACCTATTTTAATGCAATATGCTGAGCAATGTGCTCAAGCACCTTATTGTCAAATTTCTTCTCTGCCTTTTCAATCAAATTTTCTTGGCCAGAGGTATCCTCATTGAATTTATATACAACCTCTTATAACTGATTCAAAATGTGTTGAGTAGAATCTACTTCAACACCAATAGCTGTTGTTAGAATATTCTTAGCACTTTCAATAATACTATATTCTTGGTCTCTCTCATGCCTCAGTTGTTTTTGCCTTGCCTTCTGATCTAATAGCTGACTGATCATTCTCATTTCATCAATTGATGCATTATCCAGATCTATCTTAGGAATGATAATGTCCTTATCCAAGTCTATTTCTTCATCCACTACCTTGCTAGAAATCATGTATCTTTTTGCTTTTCCTGCAGTTACTTCACCTTTTCCCTTTGAATCTAAAACAATAGTTGATGAGGCTGGATTGGCTGAAAAAACTAGAATAGGACTAGCTAGAGGAAAATTGAGAGAAGTGCTAACAGTATCAAAAATTGATGTTCTTCCTAAGATTGATGTATAGGTTGGTATGGGAGAACTAACAGATGCAAAAATTGGAGCAGATGAAGTTGTCAAAATTGAAGTACTAGTGGGTACACTTACTGTACACTCTATAGTAGAAGTTGATATTCCTAATGAACTTATTACTATAGCTGATGATGCCTTGGTCAATGAAGATGGCTGCAGCTCGATTAATGAAGTGGTAGACACTTGCATAGATGGTGCCCGGAGCTGAGAGGAGACAGGTGAAAATTGAGCAATTGATGAAGCTGTTGTGCACACAATCTCACTAGTAGAGGCTATCTCTGCAGTTGATGTAGCTGCTTTAGGTGGAGAGTGAGGAAGAGATGCAATGACTTTGGATGCAATTTTTACAGGATCATTTTCCTCCTTAGCTTGATCAGCTTCTTCTTCCTCCATTTCCTTGTCATCTTCCTCCATTTCATCTTCCTTGAATTCTTCCTCAACATTTATCATCATTGAATACAGATCCCTTGGAATATCTTCAATGTCATCATCATCACTGCTGTCATTGTCCTTGATTTCAACAATATCTTGATTGGATTTATGTAGATGATAGACATGTTTCCACATGTTTGTTGCATCATTTACAACATTCTCAATGTCTTTGATTAGTATCAAACAAGTGTGGAATCTAATCATCATATTACCTTCATGATCTTTTAGTGATTTCTTCACTTCTGCATCAGTGAGACTCGGCAGGAGATTTTTCAGGGTTTGCTCAAAGATATCTTTGACAGTTTTGGTTGCAATTTCCCATCTTGATTGCAACCTCTCCAATAGCTCTTTAGGGATCTGAGAGGCAATCTCGTCCAGAGAGTATTTCCATCTTCCCATTTTATTCAATACCAACTCCTCAATCTGCATTTTCTCTTGTTTTGTTCTTGTCTCAAACTTCAATGCTTTGAAGTTTGTGAAGCTGGTACCTTCTTCTAATTGCTTCAACCTTGCCTCAAAAGTGAGTGGAGGCTTGAAAAATATAGGTTCCTTCTTCCCCTGTCTTGTTCTCCTGGAGAAGACTATAATAGCTTACTTTTTAGGTTTGGTGATAATCACCTTACCTTTCTTCCGTTGAGGCTTGTCTTCTTTTTTTGACTCAGTTTCCTCTTCTTCTTCATCATCTTCTCCTTTCCCTTCAGTAATCATCAGAGGACCAAGTTCTATTTTTAGCTTTGCAATCTTCCTCTTTCCTTTGCTAATGACTTGAGGGATTTTGATTGAAAGCTCAATTCTGGCTTTAGCTTCATCATAAGTTCCAAAGACTAGTTGCTTTGGATCTACTGGTTTATTCACTAGTGCTTCTATGATATCTTTGGTTTCATCAATATTAACCTCATAAGGAAGAGGTTTCACCCATGCAACTCGGGGCCTGACTGCCTGTATGTATACTTTGTCACAATCTACCATAAAGCATACATCTTCTTTATATTCCTCAACCAGTTTAGGTGGAATTCGGAACGTATTGTTCATTCTTTCCTTAAAATATTCAAAGTAATTATCCAAAACATTGTCAAAATTTTCACCTAACTCTGCAATGAACTCATTTATTTGATAAAGAATGGGAATATCTTTTATCCATACTATTGATCCTTTTGATGGAAAAGACTTTTGAACATAGAAAAATAAACAGATAAAAAATGAACCAAATTTGCAGGAATTGTTCTTTGAAGTCCTTATGCTTTCCATATTTTTGTTAAATTGAGACAAAAGCAATTCAGACAGATCAAACTCAACATTCTTCTTTACTACCTTATATGCTAAATCTACTGCTTCGCAAGGTACACTGTTTGGATGGCTTGAACTGTAAATTTTATGAGCAATGATGTGAATACCAAATCTTAATTCAGTGTCAGCTACTGTACTAAGCTTAAGTCCTCTACCATCCCATTCTGCTTGGGTTAGCCTTTGCAATTCTTCTCGACCTAGGGTTTTGGTAGTCTTAGCTTTGTTCAAAATGGGAAGGCCGATAATCTTGTTGATCATTTTCTTTGTGATAAGCACTGGTTGCTCTAACCACAATTACCTATTGTGAAATCGATTGAGTACATACCTAACCCATTTAATTTGAAAATTTCTTGGCAAATGTGAAATGTGGGTTAACCCTTTTGTTTCAAGATGCTTATGCTCGGGTTTCAAATTTCCATCTACGCTCATTTCTCCTAGGGCATTATCAATTTCTAGGTTTCCAAGTTCTTGAATGGAACATTTGAAATGAGAGAGAATGTCATTTATAAGGAGTACCTTTGGAGGAATTCGAGACTAAGCACCGTTAGGGTAAAGTGATTCTGCAATTGCTGGTGCCAATTTGAAGTTTGGTGCCTTCCATTCCACACCTTTAACCAACATTTTTGAGCCTCTCTTTGCCTTTGAGCTGCTACTTCCAGATGCCATTGTTGGTTGGTAAGTGAAGAGAAATTCTAAACATATTCTTCAACTTTTAAAAATTTGCTCGAAATTGCTTTAAGCTTTCTCTGGAATCACAGAAGATAACTTAGCTCAAAGTTCGTAGTGAAGAATGAGATCAATTTTTTTCCCTTTTTGATGAAACATTCATCATAAATGCTTTGTACGACGATATATGAAATGATAGGTTGTCATCCACTTGCTTGGTAGATACTACCAACTCGGTGATCAAAGGGAAACATTGATGTACCGACCTAACTCGGTAAATGAAACTTTATTGCACTCGACCGAACTCGGTTAAGACTAGGATCAAAGTCTATCTGAATATTGTTCTGATCATCTTTCTTCTTGTGGAACTATTTAGGATAATTCTTGGAGGATGTAGTTAAATACTTTCTTTTATTAGTATTAATTGGAAGTGGTGGAATCACTCATTTGTTGAGTGATATTGACATTGCTTGACTTATCTTGTTTGGTAGATTTTGGAATCCATTGTTGCTTCATTTGCTTCTGAATGTTGTCTGCTTTGATTTTCTTCTCATCTTCAATTCTTTCTATATTCATGCAATTTCTAGCTATATGACCAAGTTCTATACATGTGTAGCACCTTACAGTAGTGTCCTTCTTCCTTAGGTGATGTCTTGCACAATTTATGCCAGTATGTCCATATTCTCCACAATAGTGACATCTACACCAGGTGTTGTAGTCCCATCCAAATATGGCTTTGAAAAGTTGTTTAGCTAGATTGAATGATTTGGATCTACATTGGAATGCCTTGTGACCATGTTTTTTGCATTTGTGACAATTGCCTTCAAATTTTGGTTTTTCCTTGCACTTATTTGCTTTGTGACCATGTTTTTTGCAATTGAAGCATTTACCATTGAATTTTGCTTTTCCATTGCTCCAAAATTTGTTTGATGTATGACCTAACTTTCCACAGTGATTACAAGTGGGTTTTTTATTCCTTTGTTCACCTTGTTTGGAGGATTCACCTTCTTCTTTGTATCCAAGACCAACTTTACCTTTATGTCTATAACGATTTTCCTCATTTTGTTGATTTAATTGATTCATATCTGCTTGGGATTTCATCATTCTTTCATTGAATTTCCTTTCAGAGATTAGATCATTTTCCAAGCTTTCATTGATTTGTCTCTCAGTTCTTAAATCATTCTATAGACTTTCATTTTGTACTCTGAGAATCCTAATTTCTTCATTTGCATTAGAGAGTTGGTCTATAAGGTCTTCATGCTGATGGGATTGATTATGGCTTTTATCTTCCAATTCTTCTTGTGCTTTGTTTATTTGTTCCAAAACTTCACATAGCCTAATTGACTGTATTCCTTGCTCTCTTTTAAGCTTTCTTACCTCTTCTTGCAGTGATCCATTCTTTTCTAGAAGTTCTTTGATTGCTTTGTCAGCTTCTTCTGAACTACTTGATGGTAACAAATCTTCAATCTTTTCTTCAACATAGTGATGGTCATTCATTTGTCTTGCAAGTTCCTTTCTTCTTTTTAGGGATTGAGAAAGATGCTCCTTTGCTTCTTTGAGTTGAATCATGGCCATTTCTAGATCTAACTTTTCATTTTCAATAACTTTCTCCAGTCTGAATATCTCCATAACTTAGATCTTTGCTCAAGCTGTCAAACTTTGTCCTGAGAACCAAAGAGCTCTGATACCAATTGTTAGAAATATTCAAGATATAATAGGTTACTGAGAGGGGAGGGGTGAATCAGTAACAATAAAACTTTTAAGTCAATTCAGAATAACCATACACAACATTCACTGATCTATCCTGCTACATAAAAAAAACTATTAAACATTTAAACCATATATGCACAGAGATTTGGTGACCCAGAAACCTTCCAAAATAGAAAGTAAAACTAGGGTGGGGATGATACCCACAAAGCTTTATTACTGCAGTATGAAGTTGGCTGATTAAGGCTTATAATGATCACTTTTGGTGATCTGCCCTGTTAGGAGCATAGAGGATTGCTAGATCCACCTTGTTAGAGGATTTATAAACATACTTTACAAGTATTCATTGTGTTAGGAGATTTGAATAAAGACGGTTAAGTCTACCCTATTAAAGGATTTACAAGAATGATTCACCTGTTAGGATGAACCAACAGATCAACTTACAACTTGACTGAGTTCTTTATTGTAGATCACCTTCTGTGATTGATGAAATCATTTCTGCTCCTAGTAGACCTTGCTGAGTATTCTTTTCTACTGATGAATTCGCATATCATATCTTATGTCCCTCCTTTTTGCAATATTATATCTTGTATGTCTTTCTTGTATCTATCTATCTCTTGTATCTGTCTTGAATGATATAATGCATTACATATATATATACCATTCCAATAATTATTCATACAAGTTCAGCCAAACAAAAGTAAACAAAATATAACCGAGTCGGCCAAATAGTAAAATAAACTTGGGTTCTTCAGACAGACTTGATGACCTTCTGATATGCAGCATCCACTATGTTACTCGGCATTGTCTTGCACTCGGTAGTGGTAGGGGCTCGGTTCATACTAGTCATACAACATTGCCTGGAACTCGGTAACCATTGGTGACTCGGTAGATATAGTGTCACTCGGTAGAAACTAACTTCTTCATTAACCTCCTGAGCTCGGTTATCACTAAGTGCTTCCTCACTCGATTGATACTAAGTGCATCTTTACTCGGTTGATACTAAGTGCAACTTCACTCAGTTAATACTGAGTGCATCTTTACTCGGTTGACACTAAGTGCAACTTCACTCGGTTAATACTAAGTCTTTGATGCTCAATTTGAACTGTGTCTTCAGTGCTCGGTTTGAACTGTGTTGCCATCATTCAGTCTGCACTGTATTAATCGGTTTGAACTATGAGTATTGTCACTAATGGAAAATAACTTTATGCCAACAAAAATGAAATGAAATTATTGGCCCACATGGCCCATTTTGGTTGTAAGACACAGTTGACCTATTGACTTTGCTGATTCATAAGCTAGAAACAAAGGAAATTGAGTTTTCTTGCACAATTTGATCCTCGTGATCAATTCCTACTACTGTCGAATGAATGCCAAAACAAGTAAATAGCAGGAGAACACTCCACCACCCCAGTCTATCCATCTACTTGGTCAGAATGATTTAATGGCATTGTTTCTGTCAGGGCCCAATTTCAATAAAATATCAGATTTCATTATATCTAAATCTATGCCTAGATCAGATTTTCTCTAGATCTCTAAAGAGACTTAATGGCAGTGGTTGTGGAGTAACTTCAGTTAGAGAACATCTCAGTTATGCCCAAGCTATAAAGGCAATTTTAGTGGATTTTTTTGAGGTTGACTCTTCTCTATTTTCTCTGATATTGTTCTGCAATTTCACCGTAAATCCCCTTTGCCCCTGAATTGTATGACATTCTTATCTCCTTTAGACATTGATGTGAAGTGCAAGAACCATTTTCCTCTCATTGGTGTATTATAGACATCTGCAATCTTGCATGACTATATCTCTTTTGGCCTATGAATGGTATATAAGTGAATCCTCTCTTTCCTTGTGCCATTTATTTGGGTTTTTTTGATCTGCATGTGATTGTTAGATTAAAGAAAGTTTATATGTGTGTATCTTTTGGTGTCACAATGGTTCAATAGTGCATGTATGGGTAGATATTGGTTTGAACACTCTATTTTTGGTGCATCACTTGCCTTAGGTTAGAATAGGTAGATTTGCTTCTATGTGTTCCTTCTCCCTTTTCCTCTTCAAGAGTTGTTAGGTGCACCCTGCTAGCAAAGGAAGCAGGCCTTCTTTAGAGACTCAACCTTATAGTTCAAGTCCCATAGCTTGGAGGTTTTTTCCATGTTTCACAAGGTTGTCCTTAGGTAAAAGCTTTGGACAAGGGTGCAAACTTTTGTGACAACAGTAATATATTAGTATAATTTTTTGGCATAAGCTCTTTTGGGTGAGTTCTCAAACATAAAATATGTAGCTACGATCACTACATATCAAATAATTATAAATATCCTTCACTTATGAAATTGGTTGATGTTAGAGCTCTATAGTGATGTAATGACCGTTGTCAAATTGCTTGAAATATAGAGACAATGTTCTCTGAACTTCAAAATGAAAGATGCTTTTCCCCATTAAACCTTTGAAGATATGAATTTAGTTCTCTTAACATTTTGAGAGATTTTTCTTATCAAGCGACTCATATATTGAGACATCACCCATTTGTCTCAATACATCTTAATTTTGGTACAAATATGGGATATGGTTGCAATATATCATTTTGTGTAGAATAGATCTGATTATTCACAAAATATAATATATAGCACTGTCTCTATTTCATGATATTTATTAATTGATCTTATTGTTTTAACATTGATTGTTGATGATATTCTTGATGTAAGCTACCAATACCAATCACAACCATTTAATTTTTGATATTGCTTCTACTGAGATGATCATGGGTGTAATGTATAAAATGTTTGTTGCTCGCAAGCTTCCCAAATGTGATGTTGCAGTTGGTACAGTATCTTACAATTGATTATCTTTTTATATACTCTGCTTTCCACTTTTTCAATCTCTCTTTATTCATATTAGTTCATGTTCTAGCTAAGCCAAAAATAGTTAGTTCCCAGTTTCTATGGTGTGGTTCTTTGCCTCTGTATATACTTCAAATCATGAACTATCAACATTGACATTGCTATTCCATTCCAAGCTATCACTAGATATCATACCTTTCTTGTCACTTGACAGTTCTGTGTACATTTGTAAATTTGGAAGTTCTTAATACCATTATGTGTGTCCATTATTATAGATACTTCTATGTATGATTTCCTGTATAAGGTTGTCTCCCAATGCAGACTAGATATTGCAATGGATACCATCAATTCTTTTCAAAGAAGAACTAATGCTCTATAATTTCCAAATGATAAGGAATTTTTTGTTGTATTGTCTTCCTTGTATAATATTGATATCTTTTGATATGTTGTTGATGGTTATGTTGAATTTATATCTTTGCATAGATACCTTGAGCATTCATTGTAGATATGTTTGATTTCATTGTGGCCCTTTTTAATGATGATGATGAAAAATATGATATATTTTGACTTCCCAAATAAGTAATCTTCAATTTTATTCTCTTTAATCGACAACATATAGATGTATCTACAATGCTTCATGCAGAATAATCATTAACTCGTTAATATAGGAGGAATGACTTTCATTCTATAAATATTAGTTTTGTGAAGTGTTTGCATCTTGGAATCTAACCAATAATCCCTCCCACTATTAATGGACTACCAATGAAAGAATTAGTTATTTTTGAAATTAAAAGCAACAAAAAAAAGGGGTTTGGCCCTTACATCCAAAATGCTAGTAGCCAGCACATCACCAGCCATGACCAATAGAGAACATTACTAGAATGAAAGAAAAGTGAGAAGTAGCTTAACCACAGTATTTCTATCCGAACATCTAACCAAAAAACTATTAAAAAAAACTAATCTATAGGAGAAGTCCATAAAGCTAGCAAAACTACTTAAAGTTCACAAAAGAATTGTTGGCATAGTTAGGTCAATCAAAGTCTGAGCAACTACTGAAAACCAGCAAACCAAGTAGCAACATAATAACATAAAATAACAAGGATCCAATGATCCTTTAAAACTATAAAATTATTTGTCAATTTTCTCCTTTCCCTTCCCTGCCAAAAGCACACAGGCCCAATCATCAGCAAGAAACTTGAAGAGAAGCTTATGATCTTCCATGTCCATCCCTGTGTCTTCCTTCTCTTGTGCCAGCAATTGGAGGGTGGTGGTAGCAACATGAGTGACCTTGAGGGTGAATTTAGAGAAGGAAGAGAATCCTTCCTCTAAAACATTAACCCTTTGTTTCAGCTAGGCAATCTCCTCCATTTACTTCTTTACCTTCACTTTTTTTTCATTTACCACCTTTTTGGATTCCTCTTTGGCTTTTCCCACCTGGTTATCATCCTACAAAACCTTTGGGTTACTATAAACCTTGGTTTTTTCCTTTATTAGGGAGGAAATGGTAATGGGGGAGGTATCATCTTTGTTTCTATCTTCATAGAAGGTAATCGGTTGAAGGGTGAAGTTGGCAGAAATATGGGTCGTCTCTATAGTGATGGCATTACCAACTAACACCTAAGTGTTCCCTACAAACATTTGGGCATCATCAACATAATTATCAGCATAATTCTCACTCTTTTCTACCTCCTCTTTCCCCTTTTCTCTCTTGGAGTTGTATTTATTCTCCTCCCTCTCCTTTCATTATTCTCAGAGCTCTCATCCTCCACCTCTTCAACCCTAAATCTATTAGATTTTTGTCTATGCCTTGCTTGGGATTTGGTAAGTCTACTAGACCTCCTCCTACCCTTTTTGCATCCCTTCTCCTCCGAGCCTTCCTCTTCCAACTCCACCAATTTTTCAACTTTAACCTTTTTACTAGGCTTATGCTCAACAACCACTTCAGCTTTCTTCTTTTTCTTATTTTCATGGCTAGGGGAAGGCCACAAGGTATGAATTTGGGTACCAATACTGATACTTAGGGGAGAACTCTGGTGGTGGCACTAGTTGTCAACAACTACCACCCTAGGGGGGTAGAGCGTAAGGTGGAATTGGTATAGGCAAAAAATTAGGCCTTGGTGAATAATGGTGAAGTTATGCCCCTTGTTCCTCTTCTCCCTAACATCACTAACCATATCCTCTAGAGAATGTAGCCAAAAAATGGGATAGAGATATAATCCCTATTTCTAAAATGATTTAATATGAGAAAGTGGTAATAGTAGTAAATACCAAACTTGCCCTCGAACATGATATATTTCATGAGCACTAGGAATTCATCATCCCATGGAGCTAAAAATTTATCCCTCTTAAATCCTCCTTTGTAGCACACTGGCTCCTCACCCTCTACAAAGAAACTAAACATACTAGCTTCATCTGCCATTTTAGTGACCTTTCTCCATTTTCTTCCTTCTATTACTTCCTCATTTACCTGGAAAGTAATGCCATTTATGGTTACTTTTCTATCATGCCACCTAGTAATGAATTGGAGGGCACAATTCTCATCATACCTCACCATCACTTGCATGTAAGGAAGAAATCTCCCTTCCTTTAACAGGAACTAGGTTGCCATCTTGTCTTTGAAATTCTCAATTTTTGTGGGCTCCAACCTATTCAAATCTCTGGACCCATTTCTTCCCTACTTTCTTCTGAATCCCTCACCTTAGTGATGTGCATATGAACCTCCTTTTTTCCAATATCTCTGCTAATTTCTTTAACACTGTACCTCTCTGTGAAGAGGGAAATGGTTATACAATCCCATTTTTGGGACACTTCAAAATTCTATATTAATTCATTATGAGAATCATGCATGTTTAACATCATAATTTTTACACCCCTCAAATCTCTCACACTCTATTTAATGATATTATTTGTACTTTCAAAGGGGAAGTAATTTGAATTTCATAGTAAGTTACCATAATGGTGAAATGCCACTCTCCTTAATTTCTAACCATTCAATTTACCATTTGTACAGAGACATCTTCTCCTCATTTCCCTAAAACAACTATTAAATTTAGCAAAATTCAACTTTCTAAGGGTGAAATTGCCAAATTTGGCCCCAACCTTAAATTTTGTATTCATAATTAATTAATACTCCCCCCTCATTCCTTGCAAATCAAGGACTTAATGTCCTCATTTAGATTTTCCATATTTCTCTAGCACATGACTGCCATTATTTCTTAAAGACTTAGTTGTTATTACATCTACCTATCCCTAATATTCTCATGTGATGAGAGGTGAAGAAATATGTTTGTGATCAATACTGCTATAAATTTCAGAGATAGCTTGATCCTATTATTATAGTGCCTTCTATTCCCTTGCCAATCTGAAACTATTCCTTAGATGTCTAGGTGTCTAGTTTCCATTCAGTGGCCTTTACCCATGTTCTCAATATCTAGCTCCCTCTAGTCTAATCCTGTGCATGTGTTGACTATTCTATTGTTTGACTATTCTTCCACAATTGGAAACCAACTACAATGCAAAAAAGCCAAAGTTGTTGAGTTAGTGAACATGAAAGCCTACTTGAGCACCAATGATGCATTTTGATTAACTTTAGCATTACAAGGTGGATGTACTTTTTTCTCAAAGGGAATATTATATAGTTGACTAAATGTCCTTTAAACAATATTCTTTGATGCTTAACATCATTTTTTTATTACTTATGTGCTAGTTACTAGTAGATGATTTCTACAATTCCACCTGTTGGTTTTTGAATTGTAAGCTCAAAATGTCTAACCATAATTTATTAGTTTGTCAAACTTCTTTTTTATCACTAAGATAATCTCTTCTTTTGATGCTCTAAAAATTTGGGGTGTTGTGTGACTTGGGGGATCACATTGTTCAAGCAACCTCGAGATTCAAACATGGGCCACTAGTAATAAATTCTCCATGAATTACTATCGTACCACAACCCTTAGACATAATTCCTCATTTCTCTTTACAACACAAGGTAATAAATGTCTTTCCATGCTTGTAGCCATCAGTTTTCCATCTTCCCAACTAGATCAAACATTATATTGGCACTTTGCCAAAAGTGAATTTTTTTTTATTTAATTGTTATTTCTTGGCAATTACCTTGTGTATTATAGGGTAATGATATGGACTATGGTTATATTATTATAATATTTTGGCATAAGCCCTTTTGGGTGAGTTCTCAAACATAAAATATGTAGCTACTATCACTAAATATCAAATAATAGTAAATGTCCTTCACTTCCAAATTTGGTTGATGTCAGAGCTCTATAGCAACCCTCATGCATTATAATTTGATTGTCAACCATTATATTGAATCAAAATGTTCAATATGTATATGTATTATGTATTGAAAATATGATAAATTATTGATGCTCAGAGGTAAATCATTTAATATTGCTATGTTGGTCATAACCTTTCCAACTAGACTTTTTTATTTTTCCTATCATACTATTGTTGGAATTAGTTGAACCTAATTTTTTAATTTTCCCATATGTTGTGGGTTACTACACACATTAAAGAAGTTCTATCTTTAGTCCCATTGACCTTTACGTGGTCACTTGTTGGAAATTAATAAAAAATTTCTTTATCTTCATTACTTATTTGAAGTTCTTTTCAAGGATATTGTTGGTCTGACTTTTTGTGTAGTAGAAGTTTTCAGTTAAATCATAGAAATGTCAAATGTTCTATTCCTAAGTGAAGCATAGGGTTTTGGATAAATCATCCATAAGAAATAATCATCATGTAAACCCTATATCATCTCTATTCATAAATTGTCGGGCGCAAAATTTTGAATTTTCAAAAGAGACGAATATGCTGTCATATTCCTTTTCCTTTCTCCCGGGTTACCTTTCTTCCTATTTGTCCCAACTGTCAGATCCGACAAGATCTACCATTGTCATTACCTCGCTATGACAAGTTGCATGCTTATTAAGTATGGTGAGGTAACGAGTATTGAGTATTTTAAGAGGCGGGACTATAAAGTGAAGATACGGCGATCGGAGATTTTCTTATTAAATGATTTATTGTGCAGGTACACTTTACAAGTTACCGTCCAAAAAGGATAGGGACCCACTAGAATATCTGACATTAGAGCCGGAATGATGGTTTTTCTAGACGTTCTGCCACCTCGCTATTGGAAAAATCAGGCACTTCACCGTTAGCAAAGTAGCGAGGCCACGTGAAAATCTGAAGATGATGACATTGCATCTTGCTTGTTTCATAATTACACCAGGTTGCATGACCAGTCATAAATACCGTTGTCAGAATCAATTTTAATTGACAGAAGTGATTACTGGGTAACCCTTGCATTTCCCAGCACAGAATCCTTTTAAGTGCCGGAGCTCGCTACCTCGCTATCGGAAAATTCAGGTGCTTCACCGTTAGCGAGTTAGCGAGGCCTCGTAAAATGGTAAAAGATCGGTAAGATCTTTGGTGACATGGAATGACAAATGACTATGATAAATTTTGACATGTGCCAACTATGCAAAGATTTGATTCTCATTAATGCCTATCTGACTGAATGTACAAAAAATCCTGAACGTCAGCTTGAAGTGGATCAATGGAGCTCGCTACCTCACTATGACAAGTTGCATGCTTGTTAAGCCATGCAACATAGCAAATATAAATCAGGAGATCTTGTGTTTCTTCTTCACCTTTGATTTGGTAAGTGATCAACGGCTGTTGTCTCCTCACTATGAAGAGTTGCAAGGGAGATAATTATAGCGACATAGCGAGTTGGGCCCGCCACCTTCCTTCTTAAGAAGCCCTGTAGCATATCTTTCGATCATTTCTGGATCTGATCAACGATTGTCGCCGCTTCACCATGGCAAGGTGCTCGTTCTTTATGCATAACGAAGTAGCGACATGCTGACACGTGTTCTCTATCGTCAGTGGGTCCAAATATAAGTGCCATCAAAGAAAGAATTCTGTACGTGGTAAGTTCTCATTGGGTAAAATAACTGACATGGCAAATATAACTCCTAGTTGTTCTCTCTATACCACATGATCGTAGGATCTTTGAAGATCGACGATGCAGCTTTAAATGAAAAATGTAGTGCCACTCTCTATATTAATTAGACAAGAAAGCTTTGTCCGCGAGGAAAAATAGAGTATAATACAGGGAGATTTCATTAGTTTCATTTCACGCGAGAAAAGATTTGGAGCCATTCTTGTGCAGAAGCCATTACTGAAAGAAAAGCGTGCCAAGGTTTGATAAAAATTGTAAAGTTGTCTGTTCATGGAAAATTTGTAGGAATACAGAGGAAAACAGAGACAGAATTCAAGTAAGTAAAACTACCATCATCTTCGTGAGCTTTTAAGTTCTAAAAAGATAGCCCAAGATGCCTCCGAAGAAGGGATTTTCAGGTGCAATAAACTACTTGGATAGAAATGTGCATGATGATTTGCTTGAGTTACTTCCTGAGTCTACTGTAGAAATGGTGCAAGTTAAGAGGTTAACCTCACTGAACCCTAGGCTAAGGATAGCTGATGGATTGTATGATAAGGGTAATTGGGTTTAGGATGCTCAAACTTCTCAAACTGGTTTGAGTTTATTCAAAAAATGGTTTGCGGAAAGGAAGTTATATGCCCCTCATGCCAATATATGGAATTTTGATCTTGGAAAGCTTGTTGTCCCCAGTGTGTTTATGGATTTTGACCTACTTGAAGCTATAGCGAAAAATTATGACCAAGCCACTAAGGTAGTGAGAAGAATGGATGGTGAGGCTTTAGTTACCATCAGTCCCAAGGAGATTAGGAAGGTTTTTAGTCTGGGACCTCTCACCATGTATCATGTGCACATTAATTTGATAGAGTTAGAAAAAGAATATATATCCAAAAGGGATGTAGTTAGACAGGGTGCATTGAAAGCCCACATAGGCCGGATTGGAGGCCTCCCAACCATAACATCATCTTCTAAAGAACCATTCAAGAAATCATGCTTTAATGCCAGGGCAGTAGAGATATATAGGACCCTGTGCAGAGTCTTTGGAGAGGGTGAAGAAGATTTTATTCTGGTGAGCTTCATGTATATGAGCACCCAAATCTCCTCTTTTGGTGTGCAAATAATTTTTGATTTTGCATCTTACTTAGCTAATGAAATTCACCAGGGATTGGTGGGGATTGCAAAGGGCAAGGTGGAAAAGGTTTGGGGTCAGTACTCTCTATTGATGCATATGTTTCTTTTTAAAGGGGCCACTTATTTTGGTAAAGAAATGGTTTTAAATAGGGAACAAGAGGGGGAGGCACTGCCAGTCCAATTATGGAGTGCATACATGACTTGGGAAGCAGAAAATGCTAGCTTTGTTAGATTTGATAGGCAGTTTGCCTCCAAACTAAGATGCCTCATATTGAGTGATAATCCCATAATTCCTAAGGCATTAATGCATCTTGTCAGGCCTATGGACAAACCCCATAATCTAAAAGTTTCACATAATTGGGGAGATATTATCCCATATTCAGTCTCAACTGTCATCAGGGTCTATGGATTCAAAGGAACACCCCATGTACTACCCTATCAGGTACCTTTAAAGGTAGGGATAGCTGAATTTTTGTGGTAGTTGGGAGGAGTGGAGGAGGCCTTTTTGCACAAAAGGGGGACATGATAAATTTTTCCTACTTGCACTATAGCCCACCAGTTTGTGATAACTAAAGAAGGGCGAATCTTTCTCCACAAAATTTTGGATCAATATAAGATGGCAGTGTCTCATGCTCATTTTTGTGATACAGAAGGTTTCTTTAACTCTGCTCTTAGATTTAGAATCAAGCTTCGTCCAGTTCAGCATGAATTCTATTTTCCTGAAGATATAATAAGAAACTAATATTCTATCCATGAGCAAGAAATAAAGAAAGAAAAATGGAGAGTCTATTCAAAAGTTTTGGAATTCATTAATTGTTTTGACAAAGATTACAGTCCTCTTAGTAATGCTGCAACCAATGCAGATAAGATAAATAAGCTCATGAGTACTTTCTCTGAGATAATGGAAGTAATGAATGAGAAGAAACAACATTTTATTGATTCTTTTCCAGATAAAGCCAGAGAGGTTATGAGAAAATTGGGTTTCACCCCCAACATTGGAATGGGTCCACTGGTGGTACGAAAGAAGACAGGATATACTATTGTTCGGTAGCAGGTTCCCATTGTACACAAAGAAAAATAGGTAGTTGAATCCACCAGTACTGTCCTGGAAGAAAGACCCCCTGAACCTTCTCCCAAAAGAAGAAAAATAATAAGGGAGGAAGAATCCCCTAATGAAGGTTACTCACCTTCTCAAACCCCAATGAGAATTGAGGAAGAGCAGCTCACCAATGAACAATTTGAACAAATGGGGTCACAAGGAGAAATTTTTGTTACACAAGCAAAAATTGATGAAGGGAACCCCCAGGAACCTCCTGTGCCAAGTTTTGAATTAACTATAGCAGATTTCAGAGGAAGGGAATTGGACCCTATTTTGGAACAAGCTAGTCAGCATTTTTTGTTTGATAACTGTTTTGTAAGATCTAGGGCTTTCTATCAGTTTGCATGGAGGGTAAACATGCACATTTTTGAGCAAAGGTGTAAGAATATGAAAATAGAACATCCAGAAATGGATGAGGCCTCCATTCAAAATCAAATAAAGGAACAAATGATGCAAGAGTTCCAAAATATAACCCCTGATGAGGGTAGACAGATGGTAAAAAATGCAAATGTTTTATTATTGCCCAATTGGGATATTGCTGATGCATTAATTTTTAATTCTGTATCAAATAATTTAGGACTCTAGGATCCAAATAAAGAGGAATTCTTGCGTACAACATTCAGCAATGATCAAGCTACCCTTGTTATGTGGTCCTTGAGAAGAGGATCCAGGACTACTTCGTCACAGCCTGATGATTCAGGACTAACAGGGAGTATCATTGTAAGGAGAGTTGCTGATACTTCAAATGTACAGGCAGCCCACATGAATGTGGATTATTCTAAATTTTCCTTGGCTACTGCAGAAAGAGAAGAGAAGGAAATGATTGATTTGCACAGTAAATATGAAATAGTGGTGGATGCTTATAATCAAGAGGTAAGAAGGAGAATTGAGCTGGAAAACAGGGTATCTCAATTGGAGAAGATACTTGGAAAGAGGAAAGTGGGAGAATCTAGTACACTGAGAATTGCATATCCTCCACAGTCATCTGTTGGATTAACCCCTATTATTGAGATACCTGACACCCCTGAAAGACCCCAATTCTATACTGCAGAGGAATTTGAAACAGAAAAAACCAAATTACATGAGTGGCAGATAGAATTTAGAAATCAGCAGGAAGAGAAATGGAAGCAGGGTGTGACATATTTGAGGGATAAAATACAATGGTCGACTTTTTATGATCAGTTGACAAGGATTGTAACCCTCATGGATGAATTGAATAAAGAAAAGGATGGACTAGATTCTCTTGCACAAAAATGGAGACAGAGAAATAATGATGTTACAATTATATGTATATCTGCAGTCCAAATGCCTTATCATCAGGTTGAAAAGATTTTTGATTTATTGAATAAGTTAGAAAATTTTGAAAATGAAAGAGATTCTTTACAGAGAAGATTAATACTCTATTTTTCAAAATATCTTGCTGAAAAATTCACCCTATTTCCTTGTGCTTTAGAATCTGTTGATACAGTAAAGGAAAAAGAAAAATGGAAAAAGGAAATGGATGAATTATTCGATAACAGAATAATAAACATCATCAGTGAGACTGGCCATTGGTTTTGGGTAAAGACAAACGCAGAGCTGGTAAAAGTACAATTTTACTATACTGCTATGATAAAAGAATTTGATGATTTAGAGGAAAATGCAAATTCTTTAATAAAGATACAAAGAGAAACTCTAAGTTTTGATTGGCCAGATGATGATACTTTTAATAAGTGGAAAAATTAGTTTAGTGAACAGATGTCAGGAGACAATGAGGAAGAAGATGCAAAAGTAATAGTTACCCTTGTAATCAGCAACGATGACATGGAAAACCCCCAGGTTAAAGTGAGTTTGCAGGTAACAGAAGAGGATACATCACTTATAGACCTCATGGGTATGTACTTCGAAAGTGAAGAATGATTGTAAGGTCAGATCGTGCTCTTGTCTCAACAATTCAGAAGCATAACAGAAAGGAACCCGCCAAGAAATGTTGTTAATTTTTCTGTTATTTTGTTTTTGTCTTTCTTTTGAAAGGACACCTATCACCTTCTTTAGCTTGAAGCTTGTTGCATCTCACACTATTTAAGTGAGATCCCAAGGCTAAAGAAAGGTCCGAATTCTATTTTTACTAAGTATTATGCTTAGTCCTATTTTTGGTCCAAACATTTGGAAAGCAAGTTTGTAGTATACTTTTCTGTAAAAATTTCTGAGATATACATGAATGTAGAAAGAACTGTGCTTCTTTTCTGAAGGTCTTTCTAGGTCTATTGTAAAGGATATACCATTTTCAAAGGAAATGAATACAATTTATGAACTGTCCCCATATCAGTTCTTTCTAAATTTTGTCTCCTTTTAAATACTTAGCTACCTTGATGTTGTGTGAGTAAAATCTTATGCAATTGATTGCAATATAGTAAGGTTGTACATCCATTTGTTATTGTTGTTAATTCAATGGATTAAATAAAGGCTCTGATGAATGTGATGAGGTTGCTTAGGTATTAAAAAGGATTTTTGAATGATAAATTCTGATAAGAATTGCTGATAAGAATTTGTGGCAAAGCAACAAATTAGATCTAAGAATTTACTATAGACTCTGAATCCCCAATGGATTAGGCACTGATTGAAAATATTTTAGCCAAAAGAGAAGTATATTATGACTAGTTTTTTCAAAGTACATCATAAAATCAATTTTTACTTTTATTTCCTGTAAGATATTCGAAGTTGGCCAACACTTGCCTGCATGGATCATTTTAGCCTCATTTAGCCATTGTTGTTGAAAACATCTGCAGAGCTATAGAAGATTTCTTGGCCATATCTGTTCAAGGGATGTGTTTATCAATTCAGTAAGAGTTATGTATATGTTTGAGGATTTAGAAATGAGAATCAAAATGAAACTAAGAATAATTCTCATACAATTGTTCCATTTTTGAACCATCCCCGGGTACACCCACCCTAGTTTTTACAGAGCCAAAAGAGTAGAAAACCGTCTAAGGTTTTGTTGAAGTTGGGTCCTAGTACTTTGCATATGCAAGTGATAATGAGAATGGGCTATTCTTTAGGTTGTGTATGTATTGATATCTAGGTATTAAGCCTTTTGTTGCTTAGTAGTTTTAGCACTGTTTTAACATCATATAAAAATGCCAACAAAATGGTGACTCTGCTGGGGAGCTGTCTAACACATCTGTAAAAAGTACTGCAGTTATCTTTAGTCTTACTGTGTACGTGTGTGTCGTGTGATCTTTATTTTTCCCATGGTTATAAGGGAATCTTTAGTATCAAACCTTGAGGATTTAAAGGAGATATAACCCAAGTACCATTGCTACACATTGATGCATCCAGCTTATCCAAGTGTCTTATCTAGCAAGCAAGAGTTGCAGTCTTACAACATCAGTGATTGGTCTGTCTGTACCGTATTTTTGTTCGTACTTGTGTATTGTTTTCTTTCTGTTAGTAAAAGTGTTATTATATTTTTCTCGAAAGAGGGTGGCGACTCAGTCAAGGTTTTGAAGCTAGTGCTTATTGTAACAAAAGAAGAATATGGCTGACAAGAGAAAAAACACAAGGGCTTACATGAGAGCCAATCCCGATGTATCAATGTATACTGATCTACCCCAAGGTGGTAGGAAGAACCAAAATAAGAAAAGAATAGATCCAAATCTTACTTGGAAGCCTACAGATAATGCCTCTGTAAATTCCCATTATCAACCAATAATAGCAAGAGAGTCATCTTCACTTAGCTCTGAATCCAAAAATACAAGACTCTTAGGAGGTATTTTCAGTACCCCATTAGCAGATGAGAGAGTTTTTCAAGACAAAGATGTATCTACTATGGGAATTGCTTCATTAAGACCAGAGCCTGTAGTAGATATGAATTGTAGGCTAGGATTTAGGAGTTCATCTGATAATCCTTTTAATCCCAGAGTAGCCCCTTATATGGAACCAAACCTTATAGATCTAGATGACCCTGCTGATTTTGAGGCAACCTCTGCTGACTCTAAAGAAGTGCAATCTGAAATAGGATTTTTGAAGAAATGGATTGCTGAGGAAGAAGCTAAATGCATCCATCTTGAAAAGGAGAGGGAGTGAGCCACTTTGGATGCAATAATAGAAATAGATACTCTGCTAAGAAGGATGGCTGCTTTAAAAGAGCAAAATAAAAAATTAGAAGAGAATACCACTACTCTCCATTAGGATGTCTTTGGAGATGTTGATAATCTAAGAGCTAAAGTTCAACAACAGGAGAAATGCCTAAATCAAAGGCAAGAACCAATTATTTATCAAGTTCAAGCTTATAAACCCATTCAAGTTGATTCGGTAGAGCCCACTGGAATAGTTCGAGATAAAGGGAAAGGCAAGACTATAGGAATCTAAATAAATGAGCCTCAAGCTATACCAAGCAAACCCATACAACCCTCCATATCTAAACTAGATCTAGATCTAGAGAAGGCTCGAAAAGAGAGGGAAGACCTTGCAAAAGAACTTGAGAAGGTTGAAAATGAAGCTCAGGCTATAGAAACCAGAATTAAAATCCAATTCATAAAGTCTAATTCTGCATTGAATTCATGGCCTAGTTTGTCTATCCCACCTACAAATCTTGCACCAGTTAGTGGTCCCATAATCCTGACTTAGAGAGTACCCCAATCTACTCCTACTTCATCTTCCAATATTGGCACTCAAGTCCCATTTGTCCCACCACAGCTGTCCCAAGCTGCTCCCCTGAGTCAAGCTAATATAGCTAGTACTTCTAATGTTCCTGGTTTCTAGAAGAAACCTATATACCTCAAAAAATATAGACAAATATCATTTGCCAGTATTCCTGGTACCCCCCATCCCATATCTTTTGATTTAAGGGATAAAGTGGTTAAGTTTTCTAGAAATAATGCTGTTACTGGTGAAGAACATTTGAGAATTTTCATTGACATGCTAAATGATTATGAAGTTGAACATGAGGACATGGTGATGAAATTATTTGTGCATTCACTCACAGAGGATGCAAGAGATTGGTTTAGGAGGTTGCCTGATGATAGTATTACTTCATGGAGTGATTTGGAGAAATTGTTCAAAGAGCAATATGGGGACAATACTAATGCAGGATTCATGTTGAATGAGTTCAACAATATCAAAAAGAATCCAAATGAATCCACATTCGATTTCAATGTGAGATTTCAAAAGGGGATGTACAAACTTTTTTAGTTTATGAGGTTAAATGAAGACGTCTATCTCACAACCTATTTCAATGCTTTTGATAGCAAAATGGCCTACCAACTGAGAGATAAGGATCCTAAAACTTTAAGAGATGCCTATAGAGTTACAGTGAATATAGAAAATAATAGAAAGGCATCTGGCAAACTAGGGAGGAGGGATGATCCTAAGCTTTTCAATCCTAAGAATAATAATAAAAGGGAGGGTGACAAAACTCCCATAGGAAAAAAGCCTGAAGAACCTACTATAGGCCATGTTATAGAAATGCTCAAGAAGATGAATCCCACTATTTTCAATAAGCCAAATGTTACTGAGAGAACCCCTGTGAATAACAACAATTTCAATAGACAGCCTAGGATGCAGAATTACCCTTACACCACTCAGTGGAAAGATGGTAAACCAGTTCCCTACCAGACCCAAAATATGAAAGATAAGGGTACTCCAGACCCCCTGCAAAGGAACACTGTAAATATGAATGATGATGTACCATGGTGAATTATATGCCAATCACCTCATTCTGCTAATTATTGTGTTGTTGCCTAGTCATTCGCCCAAGCTCAAGGAGTGCAAGTAGAAGAAGAAACTGAAGAGAAAAACCATGATGATATAAGCTAGAATATGGTGAACACATGTGATGATTTGATAGATTCTGATTCAGAAGAACTTGAGAATGATGTTACTAGCCAAAGAATTGCTTACCAGTTACATCATCAGCAAATATTTTTAGATGATGAAGAGAATGATACAGGTAAGGTATGCAATACATTTTCTGACATAGGTCTCACAAATCTAAGAATCCCCTCCGAGGAGGAAATTGATAGAATTACAGCCGAAATGATTTCACAAGTCCATAGTAATTATAATTTGAGAAATAGAGCAATAAATAATGATGCAGGAAGGCCATCTAGTGTGTTCATCAAAGACACCACTCATAAGACAAATGATCAGCACAAGAAAGTCAGTATAGATGTGCCTAAGATCAAGGAGAACAAGGGTCAGAAATGGGAACCAAAGAAGAAGGTTCAATTTTAGATAGGTGAAGCAACAAAGATAGTAGTGCAACCAGAGAAATCAAAACCAGATGTTGTCAAGCAAAAAGTGGTGCTTACTACTCAAAAGACTCCGATTCTAGGTACTATTGTAAAACCTACTATGGTTGAACCTGTTGATATGATTGCCATGTTATCTCAAACTACTATGAAAGTGCCCTTGTCTGAGCTTTTTAGAATTGAAGAGCATAAGAATAAGGCTTTGTCATGGTTGGGTGGAATAGCAAACAACAATAGTATTGATGATCAAGTTGTAGCCCAACAGACCCCATTAATAATAGAGGACAATGGTATTATATCCCAGATTCCTCAGATGTTTTTAGATGATTCATCAGTTGCATTCATAGAAGATATTGATCCTTTTTTCCTTAGTCTAATCATAAAAGGGAAAACCTTAAAAAATTGTATGATAGACTCTGGAGCTTCCAACACTATAATGCCTTTCAAAGTAATGGAATCCCTAGGATTGAAGGTGGATACTAAGCAAGGTAGATGCCGAGGGATGGATGCTAGACAGGTTCCAGTAATAGGTACTATAAATGCCTTACCATTCAAACTGGCTGCATTTCCTGAGGTAGAATTAACCATGTCTGTCCTTGTGGTAGATATACCTCCACACTACGAGATGCTACTTTCCAGAAAATGGAGTGCTACCATTGGGGGAAGCCTACAATGTGACCTTACTTATGCCACCTTCCATATAGGGGACAAAGCTGTCAGGGTAAATAGGGAACCAAGGGTTAACCACATCTTAGGTGAAGAAATTGACAAAGATACCACTTGTTTCCTAGACACTGGGATTAATGTTTTCAGGGCTGAATTAATTATTTAGGAAGTGGAAAAATTACCTGCTATCATTGAAAATGAGGTTGAATGTTGCATGAATTCACCAAAATTGTGGACAATGTTCTTTGATGGGGCTAGTTCTAAAGAGGGTGCAGGGGCAGGTGTAGTCTTTGTGTCCCCTGAAAACAACACCTTCAGGTATTCATTCACCTTGAAGTTTGCCTGCACTAATAACATCACTGAATATGAAGCATTACTGCCACCACAAAATTAAGAAATTGTGTGTCATAGGGGATTCTGAACTGATCATCTCTCAGATCAAACGAACTTACTCCTCAAAAAATAGGAGATTAAAACAATATAGAAATGCAGTCTGTGATCAAATAGAATTCTTTGATGCATTTGGGATCTCATGGAGAGATAGGACCCAGAATAAGATGGCTGATCTTCTGGCAAATGTAGCCATCAAACCAAAAGAAATATCATTTGCAGGAATCTCCTAGATTGAGGTCCAAAACAGACCTTCTATACCTGACAACATTGAAAATTGGCAGGTGTTTGAAGATGACAAAGATATTACAAATTTTTTGCTAAATGAAGACAAGTACCATGGTCAGGAGATGGACTGCAATGGGCTGATTGAAACCATAAATGGGAAAGAAACCATTTTTGGTCAAGAAATAATACAATTAAAAAAAAAAAATGCCGAAGGGGTTGGTAGTCTTGGAAAATATTTTTGATAGCCAAGATAGAGTAAAATTGGGAGTAAATGACCCCAAACCCCAGGAGCTAGAAGAAATAAATTTGGGTACGGATGAAGTTCCTAAAAGGGTTTACATTGGCCAAGGTTTACCCGTTGAAATCAGAAAAGCATTGATTGACCTATTTAGAAAGTACAGGCATGTTTTTGCTTGGTCATATGATGACCTTAAGGTTTATAGGGAGGATCTTTTCCAGCATGTTATACTGTTGAAGGAAAACGTAAGACCTTTTAGGCAAAAAAAGAGGCCAATCAATCCTACCCTTGCCCCAAAAATGTAGAAAGAACTGACAAAGCTGAGAGATGGTGGAATAATCAAACCAATTAGGCATTCCACTTGGGTTTCAAACCTAGTTCCTGTGAGAAAAAAGAATGGAGATATTAGGCTTTGTGTTGATTTTAGAAATCTAAACATTGCATCTCTAAAAGATAATTATGGCTTACCTAATATGGAAGCCATGTTACAACAAGTGACCGGCTCTGAATTGATGTCAATGATGGATGGCTTTTCTGGATATAATCAAGTTCTGGTAAAAGAAAGTGAATAGTTCAAAATAGCCTTCACAACCCCTTGGGGAACATATGTGTATGTGAGGATGCCTTTTGGCTTGATTAATGCATGAGCTACTTTCCAAAGAGCCATGGATGTAGCATTTCATGAGTATATTGACAAATTTATGGTTGTGTACTAGGATGATCTTATAGCGTATTCTAACAAGGCTGAAGATCACTGCAAACACTTGGAATTTTTTTTTATAAAAGCCCTGGAATATGGGGTATCTTTAAACCCAAAGAAATGCTCATTTGGGGTCACAGAAGGAAAGTTATTAGGACACATAGTGTCTAAGGATGGGGTAAAAATAGACCCAGAAAGGGTAATAGCTATTGATAAAGTCCCCAAACCTAAAAATGTGAAAGGTATACAGTCCTTTTTTGGCCAGGCTAATTTTTTGAGGAGGTTTGTTACCAATTTCGCTGAAATTAGTAGACCCATTTAAAAAATGCTCAAGAAAGGAGCTGTTATAGATTGGAATGGTGAACCTTCACAGGCATTCTAGGATATAAAAGCTGCAATAAAGAATGCTCTAGTGTTGAGGACCCCAGATTATGCGAAACCCATGCATATTTTTTCTTTTGCATCATTCCATACTGTAGCTGTAGTTTTATTACAGAAAAATCAAGACGGATATGAGCAGCCTATTGCCTTTTTCAGAAAATCCCTGCAGCATGCTGAGCTGAAGTATGAAATAAATGAAAAACAAGCATATGCTTTGGTAAGGCTGTAAAAGCATTCAGAAGTTATTTGGTAGGTGCTACTATTATTGCTTTTGTACCTAGTGCTGCAGTTAAAGATATATTCTCTTAGCAGGAATTGTCAGGAAGGAGATTTAGATGGATCAATAGAATCCAAGAATTTAACATTGATATGTAGATAACTAAGTTAGTAAGAGGTCAAGGTTTGGCCAAACTCATGGCCGAAACTAACCTAGAAGCTAATCAGATAAACCTGGTAAATGATGATCTCAGAGCTGACTTCTGCGACATGGACCAGTGTGACTGGTACACCAATGTTATACATTACTTGCAACATATGGAAGTTCCTCCCCATCTGCCTGATAATGAAAAAAGGAATATTAAATTGCAAGCCATCAGGTATGTAATTGTTCAAAATAACTTATGGTGGAGAAACTTTGAGGGAGTTCTGTTGAAATGTGTTGACAAAGAAAGGGAAAAAGAGATTTTGAAAGAAATGCATGCTGGAGTATGTGGAGGACATTACATGGCCAAAACTACTGCGCATAAGATAATGAGGGCTGGATTCTGGTGGCCTGCTTTGTTCAAAGATGCTCAAGTTATGGTTAAGAAATGTGATCCTTGTCAGAGATTTTCTGGAAAGCTGAAATTCTCAAGAAATACTCCACTGAAGCTAGTTCAAACTCAAGCACCTTTTCAACAATGGGGTCTGGACTTCATAGGAGAAATTTTCTCCAAGTCTAGCACTGGCTATTCTTGGATTCTGGTTGCTACTGACTACTTTATAAAATGGGTAGAGGCTATCCCTACCAAAAATGCAACAAGTAAAGTGGTAAATAATTTCCTATTGAATAATATTATTTCTAGATTTGGATGTCCACAGAGAATTGTCACAGATAATGCTATGTGTTTTAGGTCTGAGGAGTTCATCAAGTTTTGTGATAAATATGGAATGACAAGAACATCATCTGCTCCATATCATCCACAAGGGAATGGACAAGCTGAGTCCACAAATAAAAGCCTGTTGAAAATCATTAAGAGAACCTTGGATGATAATAAAAGGGCATGGGATTCCAAGTTACAGTTGGCAATATGGGCTGACAGAGTAACTGTAAAGAAGGCAATTGGGGTAGCTCCATTTGATTTAGTGTATGGAATTCAAGCTAGAATGCCCCAGAACAACTTGATGGGACTATACAATTACATCCAGTCATATGATGAAGATACTACTGATGAAATGAAAGAAAGAATGGATGAATTGGTAGGATTGACCGAAGCCAGAAGAGAAGCATCTCTGCGGAACCAAAAGTTGCAGTTGCAAGTCAAAACACTCTATGATAAAAGAACTGTAAACAAGAAATTTGAAAATGGAGACCTAGTCTTAATGTGGAATGCCAGAATTGAAGATAAAGGAAAACATGGAAAATTTGATCCCATTTGGTTAGGCCCATATCTCATTGAGAATGCTTGGGGTGAAGATTCTTACATAATCAAAGATATATTTGATAATATTCTTGAATTGCCAGTTCATGGATAGTTCTTGAAGAGGTATTTTTCTTGAAAAAATACTTATTTTCTTCCATGAACAATAGTTTTAGGGTTTCCTGTCGTCCTGTTTTTTGTAAATCCTTGTACAGTCTAGGTTTTTGTTTTCTGTGTGTTGCTTTGTGCTCTCTGAAGAAGTTGTCACCTTACCGGATGTGTGGTCTGCTCTCCCATAGATTCTAAATTCTTGCATAGACTCAAGTAGTCTATCATCCCCAGATAGAGCCACTGTTGGTCTGACTTTTTGTGTATTAGAAGTTTTCAGTTAAATCATAGAAAAGTCAAATGTTCTATTCCTAAGTGAAGCATAGGGTTTTGGATAAATCATCCATAAGAAATAATCATCATGTAAACCCTATATCATCTCTATTCATAAATTTTCGGGCGCAAAATTTTGAATTTTCAAAAGAGATGAATATGTTGTCATATTCCTTTTCCTTTCTCCTGGGTTACCTTTCTTCCTATTTGTCCCAACCGTCAGATCCAACTAGATCTACCGTTGTCATTACCTCGCTATGACAAGTTGCATTCTTATTAAGTATGGCGAGGTAACAAGTATTGAGTATTTTAAGAGGAGGGACTATAAAGTGAAGATACGACGATCGAAGATTTGCTTATTAAATGATTTATTGTGTAGGTACACTTTGCAAGTTACCGTCCAAAAAGGATAGGGAACCACTAGAATATCTGACATTAGAGCCAGAATGATGGTTTTTTCGGATGTTTTGCCACCTCACTATCAGAAGAATTAGGCACTTTGCCGTTAGCGAAGTAGCGAGGCCACGTGAAAATCTGAAGATGATGACATTACATCTTGCTTGTATCATAATTACACCAGGTGGCATGACCAGTCATAAATACCATTGTCAGAATCAATTTTAATTGATAGAAGTGATTACTGGGTAACCCTTGCATTTCCTGGCATGAAATCCTTTTAAGTGCCAGAGCTCGCTACCTCACTATCAAAAAATTTAGGTGCTTCACTGTTAGCGAGTTAGCGAGGCCTCGTAAAATGGTAAAAGATCGGCAAGATCTTTGGTGACATGGAATACGCATGAAAAGTCTAGCCAAAAAAGTTCTAGTTCAAAGGCTAAAAAATAAGCACAAGGCCTAGCCGACAGACAAAAACCAAAGAAAAGATCAGGAATAGAAACAACATGAAACGACCAAGGAAAAAGCCCTTACGAAAAGCCAAAAAAAGGCACAGAATGAAAAAAAAGAACAGGTAGAGGATTAGTCCTCATTCTTTCTCTCCAAGTCTTGCATGACCTGAGCTGCCTCATAGGCCATCTTGTTCTCCTCTACCTCTTGCTAAAGTGCCCTTTGATCCTCCTGGTCTTGACCATTGTTGATGTTGTCCTTTGCAGTGTCAACCCCCATTCTAGCTTCTTCCTTGTCTTTTCCATCCTCATCATCCTTCATAACTCTGTCTTTGATCCAACCTGTTAAGGATATGATGTTGCTGTTAATGGAGCTTAGCATTGAAATCATCTGATTCGAGAGATTATGATTGTAGATTTCTAGGGTGTCGATCCTTCTCTCCACCAGACTAAGCCTCTCACCATTGTCATCTCTTTTATTAGAGTCTGCTCCATTCCTATTATTCTCCATATGAACCACTTGCTCTTTGACCTCCTCCAGCTCATGAAAAAGCCACTTGATTGATCTGAAGTTATCAATCATGCTATTGCAGGCATTGTTCAAGAGATTCAGCCCAATTTCCCTAGCTTTGTCCGAAATAGACACAATAGCTGGGTCAATGAGTTCTCCAAGCCTCGTCTCTTCTTGGTTATCCATAAGGACCCGCGAGATCATGACCTCTCTAAAAATGCCCATTTTTGAGGTCTTGACTTTAAATTTTTTCCAAGCCTTCCTCCTATTATTTACTTGCACCTCCCCACCCTCAGTCTCAAAATCCAAATTGTGTTCCTTAGGTTGTGCATGAATATGGATAGGTGAAAGAGGTAGCAAAGACATGTCCCAATCTTGCTGCATAATCTCATCCTCCAGACCCTCCCTCTTGCATTTCTTCCCTCCCTGATCCTCCTTAATTTCCTCCTACATCTCCATTTCCTCCTCTTTCATCTCCATATCCTCCTCCTCATCGCTGTCATCCTTCACATCTTTCACAGGATGCTTTTGCCCATGATCCCTAGGACTTTTTTTTGCTAGGGGTGATGGAGGAAGGTGAGTTCTTGACCTGATAGGTGGCTTTTTTATTAGCGAATGAAATCACATCATCCTCAGAGCTAAAGCTCTGAATGTCATCTAAGTCTGAAGAGTAGTTGGAGCTACCAGAGGTCACATTCTCTATTTGAGGGGGATCCTTGCTTATAATCTGAGCCTTAAAATGCTCATAAATAAGCACTAGGAACCACTCATGCAATGCGGGGTTATCAGAGGGCTTCTTTTTGAAGCTAACCACCACCTTGCTCAAAGAAGTTAACAAGTAAAAAGGAAAATAAATTTTATGGCTGTGCCAAAAATGATTCAAAAGAACAAAGTGGTGGGTACGAGCCCTATCAAACCTAGGGTCTAAAGTAATATACTCTATAATAGCTCTCAAAACATACCTCCACAGTTTCTTCATGGAGTCAAGAACATAGTATGTCTCAATCTTCTTTAGGGCTTTTAGTTCCTTCTCATCCTTAACAAAATCTTGCATAGCATTAGCTGAGAGCTTCTTGTCCCTGAAAAACTTAAAACCCTCAATTGGGATTTCAGCAATGCTCAAAATCACCTCCTCAATGATCATGAAAGAAGCCCCATTCACCTTCACTCTGCCATCCTTCCATGAACAAATCATACTATTGGTCACCTCCTATTCAAATCCATGCAATTTTGTTATATATCTGGTAATCCCACCCAGATCTAGCTGCTCCCAAACTTTGTTCCTGCTCCTCCATTTCTCAATTTTGCCCACTGGCTCCTTTCTACACCTTTTTCCATTCATATCTGCACTTTTTGCACCCTCAATTCTCATATGCACCTTGCACTGTAATAGATTGGATCCTCTGTGACTAAATAGAATGTAGAAAGAATTAACCCTTCTATTGCTCCTATTGTAAACGTAATAAATGACCCACAGAGCATGTCGACTAGTCTGTAATAAATTGCAGCAATTACAATTTACCATGCTAACTTTTTGGGAAGTACCCTTTCCCCTTAATCCATTCATACTCATAATTGTAATTTGATCTTCTCCTTAGTTCCTTGGATCTTGTCTAGATCAATCAAGCTTTTAACATTCGTTGACAAAGTATTTTTGGGATGCCATGTCATAATTTGGCTTGTGCCGATCCCAATATTTTCAAAATTTTTAGCGATCGAGTTAGCTTCCCAGAAAATATGAGTGACATGGACTCTACTGAATTTGGCAAGAGTCTCATAGGTCTCATCAATAAGATTCACAATTGACCATGATGGCTGAGAGTTTCCATTAATACATTTTATTATGTTGTTTGAATCCCCTTCAAGCCAAAGATTAGTGACTCCAATTTCAAAAGCTAGTTTGATAGCATTACACGTAGCATTTGCTTCCATAAAGTGGTTGGTTTGATCACCCAATGGGAGGGAAAAGGCTGCAATCCCATCTCCATTTTCATTCCTTATTATGCCTCCACTTCCTAAAGAGCCAAGATTTCCCTTGGACACTCCGTTGAAGTTGGCTTTATGCCATCCTTCTGGGGGGGTGGGGGAAGCCATTTGGCTTCCTATCTTTTCATCTTTCTATCTTTTGCCTTCTCTTTTTTTCTACCACCTAATTCAATATCTCCCCCTTTCCTTACTAAATAGTTTTCCTTTATGTTTGCAAAAAATTTCATCCCTATAACTTTAGCTTGCTCCTCTTTATCTCTGAAGATTCTATTATTTCTCTCCTTCCAGATGGTCCAACAGAAATGAGGTAGGATCCAGGAACTTAATTCCTGAAGTTGAGACCCATTGAACATACACTTCCATTGACAAAAGAGATCTAGGAGGTTAAAAGGCACACACCAGCTGAATCCCAAGTCCTGGGTGAGGGAAACCCAAACCTCCCTGGAGAAAGAGCAATGAGTGAAAAACAGATTGCCAGTCTTTGTCTAATCTTTACATAACTCACATCTACTAGGCATAATATGACCTCTTTTTATGAGGTTATACTGGGTAAGGATTTTTTCCTATAGAGCTAGCCAATAGAACATATTAATTTTTGGAATGAGGCTAGGAATCGAAGCCCTTGACCAAGGAGGAATCTCTTTTAATCTCCAAAGGGCCGAGTACCCAGAGGCAGAAGTATGTTGACCATTGGCATTATCTCCCCAGACCAACTCATCCTTGTTATTTAGGGCCATAGAGTTAAGCATAATCATAATAGGGTTAAGATCTTTAGAGATGACGGAAAGGTCTATCCATCCCTGGTCATTCCTATAGTTACTAACTTTCTGCCCAAAATGGTTGATGTAGTCATTCATCTAGACCTCATAGATGGGGTTGTTCATAAGGGGGCCTTGAATGAGCTAGCTATTGGACCAAAACTAGATATCCTCCCCATTTCCCAGTTTCCAAGAAACTCTAGAATTAGCCATGTCCCTAGCTTTTAAAAAACCATTCCAAACAGTAGAACCTCTTGGGATATCTTCACTGAAGAGGGTAAAATATTTAGAGGGTCTCTTAATATACTTGGTTTCCATAATGTCTCTCCATTCCCCTATGCTGCTGAGGATATGCCATATTTTCTTAGCTAAAAGAGCCTTGTTGAGGTGAGTTAGCTTCCTGATGCCTAGACCCCCATATTTCTTTGGGAGGTAAACTTTTTCCCAAGTAACAAGAGGATGTCTTTTATGCTTTTCAGCCCTCGTCCATAAGAAGTCTCTCTAAATTTTTTCCATTCTCTCAGAAAATTTCACAGGGATCACAAAGAGGCTCAAAGCATAGATAGACAAGTTTTGAAGGGTGGATTTAACCAGTTGGAAATTTCTAGCTTGGCTAAGAGAGGCCCCTTTCCAACCAACCAGCTTGTTACTAAATCTATCCATAATGCCATTCTAGAAAGAATCAAGAGGATTCATTCCCAAAGGAAGCCCAAGATAGGTAGAGGGAAGCTTCCCCACACTGCATCCCAAGATTCTAGAGATTTTCTTTTGTCTATCCTCAGGGGTGTTGATAAAGAAAATAGAGCTCTTATCCCAGGTGATGAGCTGCCCTGACCCTCTAGAGTAGATATCCAAGATGTCCTTCATAGCCTTAGCCTCCTTAATAGAAGCCTCCCCTCCCATTATGGTATCATCAACAAATTTCTAATGAGAAAAAGAGGCACTTATAGAAGAAGGTTTAAACCCTTTGATTCTCCCTTCTTTATTATACCTCTCAATAAGTTTGCCTAAACATTCTGCTAAGATAATGAAGAGAATAGGTGAAAGAGGATCCCCTTGAGGAAGGCCACAAGAGGGTTTGAAAAATATTAGGGGGATCCATTAACTAAAACTATAAGAGAAGAAGTAGACACCAGCTGAGATATTAGCTTACAAGTTTTGTCATCAAAGCCAAAAGCCTTGAGCACTCTATCCAAGAAAGACCAGTCGACTCTATCATAGGCTTTAGAAAGGTCTAGTTTAAGTAGCATCCCTTCTTCTTTTCCCACTTCCATGGAGTGAATCACTTCATGCACCATCATGATGGAGTCTAAAATTTTTCTACCCAGGAAAAAACTAGTTTACTGATGAGAAATAATTAGAGGGAGGAGATTGAGCAACCTGGAAGTAAGAACCTTTGAAATAATCCTATAGAAAGAATTGCAAAGACTAATAGGTCTAAACTTGTCCAAGGAATTGGCTCCAAGAATTTTAGGAATAAGAACTAAAAAAGTAGAGTTAATCTCCTTAAGAATGCTTCTAGCCCCAAAGAATTTCTAAATAGCCTGAACCACATCCTTCCTCAAAATAGGCCAAAACAATTGGAAAAAGAAAGATGGGAAGCCATCAGGGCCAAGGGATTTATCAGCTAGCAGAGAGAAGAGAGCTTCTTTAACTTCCATCTCAAAGGGAATGGCACAAAGTAGTTTATTATGGTGAGGAAGGATGACCTTAGGGATACAAGAGACAATCTCATCCGGATCCACTTTGGAAAGAAAAGGATCCCAAGACAACAGGGAAGAGAAAAAAGAATTAGCCTTAGATCATATTTCCTAATCCTTGGTGAGAAATCCTTGTCATTTCTTTAAACCTATAATTCTATTATTTTCATGGTGTTTTAGAGTGGTGAGATGAAAAAAATTTGTATTCTAATCTCCCTCTTTGAGCTAGTTTATCCTAGATCTTTGTCTCCAAAACTTCTCTTCTTTACTAATAATATTGTGTAAATCTGATAGGATAGACAACTCAACCTCCTTGTTTAACTGGTCATACCTATCCTCTTGAATTGAGGTTTGGATAGCAGAATGATTTTTGGTTAGGACTTCCTTCTCAAAGAAAAAATGGCCAAAATCAGTCTTGTTCCAAGCTTTAACCATCCTTTTAACATTGCTAAGTTTTCTTGCTACCCTGTACATAGTTGTGCCTTCCACATCAATACTCCACCAGAGCTTAATCATGTCTAAAAGTTTAGGGTGGGAGGTCCACATTTTTCCAAAATGAAAAGGGGGAGGCCTTTTGGGACCTATAGGAACAAGGGAAAGGGAAATAGGGAAGTGGTCAGAACCCACTCTGGGCAAAATAGCTAATTTGAAAGAGGAAGTCTTTAGCCAATCGGGATCGATAAGAGCTATGTCCAGTCTAACCTGAATATAGTCTTGATCAATGCATTTATTTGACCAAGTAAAGGCACCTCCCATGAGGTCCATATCCAAAAAAGTCATACCATTAATGAAGTTTGCAAGGTCAATTTTGCTTTCCTAGTCCAGAGGCAGACCTCCCTTCTTCTCCTCATTCAAAAATGAAGTATTAAAGTCACCCATAATAATTCCTTTCTTTAAATTGCTACTCTACACTAGAATTCAAGCTCTAGTCTAGTAATTCTTTCTTTCTCTCTTATTGTTAGGAGCATATAAGTTCATCAAGAACTAGCAATCATTGGAGGGGAAATGAAAAATTTTGCACAAAAGAATATTACCATCATTGTAGATCGCTTCCATTCTAAAAATTTTGGTATTAAAAAGGGTCAAAAGATGCTCAGAGGCACCATTAGAGTCTGAAGCCTCCCCACTCATTGAGTTGCTGAACTTAATCTTCTCCAATAAATCCTTTTTCATCTTAGTTTCCTGGATCATCAAGATGTCTGGTCTTTGATCTCTAATCAGGTTCCTAATAATTTCTTGTTTATGAGCTCCATTAAGGCCCCTAATATTCTATGATATGATCTTCATGATTAATTCTTGGAACACTCCTGAAGAGTTCTTTGGCATCCATTCACCAAGCTTCTTCTGATCTCTTCATCTCTTGCTTCCTTCTCAAATTTTCTACCTCTTTTGGCCGCTGAGCCGACATCCAGTTTGCAGCTACTTCTAGTCTCTAGCAAAGATGCCTAAGACGGTCCTCTAACCTTTTTCTTCCTAGGCTTTAGGGAAAGAAGAACTTCACCATTCATGCCAAAATTCAATGACCTAGAAGCCTTGAGGGTAGTCTTAGGGTTGGTTGGAAGAACCTCCCACTAGTCCAGTTCCTTAACCAAAAAATCCATCTTTCCTATGCTAGTCCCTCCAGCTAAAGAGGAGACAAGATTTTCCTCTAGGTCCTTATAGATGATAATATCCCTATTAAATCTATCATTTTCCACCTCTAAGGGAGTCAGGGCCAGCCTACCCTCAAAAAGTGGAGACCTTAACAACACTGCCACCTGAGTAGCCTATTGTGGGGATTTCTTTCCTTCCTCAACTCCAAAATCCAACCTTCCCTCTACCAGAGCACCCTCAATTAGTTGGGATTGAATAATAGTTTGCTTCTCCCTAAAGACAAGAGAGGAGATCAAGACTGGCTTCGATAGCTCTGCCTGAGGATCGGTCTTATCTTCCATGCCCTGAGGCAAAGTTGATTCAGATGGTAGCATATGACTTACCTTTGTTGAAACTTCTACCTCCTTAATATTTTCTGAAAGTGGACCCTTCTGGCCTTGGATGGTGGTCTTTTTTCTCTAGACTTTCTTGACCCTAACAAGAGAAGCCGTAGAGGGATTCTTCTTCTTAACTAGCTTTGCTTTTGGGCATTGAACAGCTTTATGGGCTATCTTAAAACAATGGTAACATCCAAATGGGAGACTCTCATAATCCAACTTCTGAATATGAGTGCCAATTTTGGACTGAAAGCACACTACTTCAAGAAAATTATCCCCTTCCTTAACACCTGTACAAATCCTTGCATAGGTCAACCTACTCTTAGAAGTAGTACTTGGGTCTATGGAGAGAAGCTCTCCAAAAGAACTAGCCACACCCATAAATACATCCTCACTCCAAAATTCTAAGGGCAGCGCAGGGAGTCTAACCCATATTGGAGCTTGTTGAAATAATGATTCATTTAAATCCAGTTTGAAGGACCGTTTTTGTAGCACCAGGGTAGCTCTTCCAATGGTCCAAGGTCCTTTACACACGTTGTCAGCCATATCCTCTTTACAAGTGAATTCAAAAGAAAGAAACCCCTTAGCCATAGTAGTTACACTGACTTGTCCCTTCAAACTCCATTTCTTCATTGTAAAGGACCAAACAACATTGATGTTTGGTCTCTAACCCATAAACTTTCCCACAAGTGTGGCAGCCATCGTATCTATGATATGGTCAATAATTTCATCTAGAATGGCAATCGTGCATGATCCCTTTTCTAGTCCTGACACAACCTTAATCAAAGGGAAAGAGGACTTACCTAAAGGCTTAACACCAAAGAGTGAGGCCCATCTCACTGGGAGATTCCTTGGTTTGTCCACCTTGGATAGCAATTTTGGCACATGGTGGGTACCATCAACATTATGTGGGACCCCATCCCCATAGTCCTCCTCTCCAAAGTTAGCCTAGGTACCTTCCTGTATGCTCAAATTCTAAGATCCACCTCCCTGAGATTTTCCACCCAACGTTAGGTTTGAAAATTGAACAAGTGCTTCCCGATCTCTCCCCTTCCCACTCCCTAGTCTACTCCCCTTACCAGTAGTTGCACGTGGGTCCCCATCCCTAGACCTCACCTCTCCACAGTCAGCTTGGATTCCATCCTATGTACCTAGATTCTGAGATCCACCTCCCTGATATTTTTTGCCCGATGCTAGGTTTGAATTTTGAACATGCACTTCCCATTTGCTCCCCTGCCCGCTCCCCTTTTTTCCTCATTTTAAAGGGTTGTTTCTAATGCATGATCCATGTATAATTTATGTTGGAGCTTTGTTGATGAGTAATTTTTTCTTGAATTTTAATATATGCTATCATAGTTTGTATCAATCTTCATCTTTTTTCCATCTTGACTATTCTCATAGGCTTGCAGGATTATGTGTGCCAATTTCTTATTTTTGTGTGCATATGTTTCTAATAGATATTTAACATCTCCTTAGCCATTAATTTTAGTCAATGAGTTGTCTTCTGCCATGAGTTGATAGTAAATTTTCTTTATAGATGTCAAGAAACACAAAATTAGTATTAATTTAATTTGATCCATCTATTTTTGTATTATAGGCAAGCAAAAAATGAACAAAAACATACAATGTTGCCATTTTGTAGAAGCCAACAATTTTCTAATATAGAAAATTATGAAGAGGAGATGGATATAGCACATGATGATGTGCAAACGAGTACAATAGATGATAAGGCAAAGATTGATGTAACACCTACAGATGTGTTGCCTGATATAGGACATCCTGATGAGCAACCAAATGAACATCACAAAGATAACCCACTTGAATCTATTGTACCACCTCATACTACAGTTGTTGCACCTATAGTTTTGGATGAAATTGGTGGATCAACAAAAAACATTGATGGTGGTTCAAGAGAAGATGTTACTACCACTATTAAAAGACAAGATTGAGCCAAAATCTATACATATCTATAGAGAAGAAAGAAAAAGAAAGAGTATTAGAAGGTAAGAAGCCATTTGTGGTTGAGATATCAAGAGATGGTGAACCTATTAGGTATAATTTTGCAAGGTGGGCTACTAAGTTGGGCATAAGATGTAGAGCTCATTTAGATATTTGCAAATAAAATTTTATAGAGCAAGATCCATTAAATGTTGAATTTTTTATATAGGAAATGGAAAATGTCTTTGACATAATTATTAGACAAATCTCTAGGAGACACTATAAGAATAAGATGAGACTTATGAACAATTTTAGATACCATTGCCGAAAACTAATCATAGAGTGAAAAGAGAACTCAAACTCCACTCTATCTCTAAAGAAGTGGGAAGTATTAAAAGAGAGTATGCATTGTGAGGAATATTTAACTAAGAGTAATAGTGGCAAGAGAGCAATAGATAGTGTGAGGTCTAAATATACATATGGTAGAGGTGGGTTGCAAGCTAAAATGGACAAAATTGGAGCAAGTGTAACTTTTAAAAAAAAAATCATTAAGCTTTTTATTTTAATTTTTTATGAATCGGATATTTGTTGACATTGAAATTCTATATTATGTGGAGAACACTAATAAAGAAATAGATTTTGAAGACGTTGTAAACTAGATGACAGTGCTAGATCCTACTAAATCCAACAACAATAATGAGCAAAAATCTAGTTCATCAGCAAAGATTTCACAACCATTGGTTCAATGCTCAGTAAGAGCCTCTTCAAATCATGTCAAAACAATTGAATGGTTACAATATATAATGGATTGCTTACATAGTCTCATTGAGAAAGTTTCCCATTTGGCTGCTTCAGTTCAACCTATAGTTTATGTATGAAATGAGCATAATTGAATGGATTCAAATCAGGTAAGAGGTTTTAATTTTCTCCAATTTGATTAAAGTAGATTCAAATATCATCTTCCTCTTACAATGAACTAGATTCAAGTGTTATCTTTTTATATAACTTTCTATCAATCTAAATTGAACGTCCCCTTTCTAGCATTATGAAATTTGAAACTATTCCTATGTTCAATCTTTACTGGCATTTTTCTTCTTGTGCTCTTACAGTGCTGAAAACATCCATTGCCATTCTAATCCAAGAGGAAAATTATATAAAACTATACTATTTCATTCATTTATGTATTCTCTAGTATGCAAACTTAGCAAGGAGCTAGTCTAAAAGTGCATTAGTAGCAACACTAGAGAGTCATATATAATTTATTGTGGAATACCCTCGTTAGACTAGATGTTCAATCATGATGTAGAAGAAAACCTAATGCCATCATTTTTTGCAAAGAAAAAATTCCTAGTACCAAGGAGATGATTCACCTTCCAAAAGCAATATATTTTGCCCACAAATCACCAATATAGCAGCAACTATGGCTATCAATGAAAAAAAAATATCATTCAACATAGCTGCCAAATAGCTGGAATTACTTGTAACATAAAATAGTTCTAGGTTTTGTTTCATGAAATGTTACATCTCCTATACTAAAAGTAAAATCTATTTTAAAGTGACTTCATATAGTTCCTCACTTCAATGAATTTTAAGTCTCTTCCACTATTTTTCCATGAATTTTTAATGCATTACTATTAATGTCTATCAATATAAATGATAGTTCCTAAAGTAATATTTAAGTAGAAATGGGTCCTCCTTTCCACTTTGAAATAATTTTTTTCTGCATAACAACTCCAAAAAAGATGATAGAGGATGTTATAGAAATAGAATAACTTCCAATAGGAATGGATGAAAATCTCCTACTGTAGATCCACTTGTTGCTAGTGCACTAAATTGCTAGTTCCTTGATAAATTAATAGACTGTAGAGTTTTAAGGTGTTGAATGAATGCTATATTATTGGTTGTATATAGGCCTCCTATCTTTCATTCAAGAAATCAACCATAATTTTCAAAATATTTCACTATTTTTTTCTTGATGTTTCAACTACATGTAGAATATAGTTGTTAGTATTGATGCTGATCATGATGAAATGGTTGACAAGAACCTGCAACATAAAAGTACTTCTGATAAAATTTAGGTAATATAATAATTCTTGTGGAATACTTTTCTTCATCATAATTTTTATTCTTTATTCTACTTTATACATTATCTTTACTTAATTTTTAAACCACATGTAGAGAAATCATATGAAAGAAAAATAAAAAAGAGAAGACATTTTTGATAGTGATTATGTTGAATATGAAGAGAGCTTGCATGATATTCATTGTAGCAGCCATTCTATTGGTGTTTTAAAACTACTAAGAAACAAAATGCTTAATACAAGATGACAATACTCACACAATCTAAAGACTAGCCAATTCTTATTATCAATTGTATGTGTAAACCATTTGGGACCAACTTCTACAAAACCAAGGGTCGTTTTCTACTCTTCTGGCTCTGCAAAACTAGGGTGGGTATACCCAAGGATGATACAAGATTGGGAAAACTATATGAGAATTATTTTAGTTTCATTCGAATTCTCATCTCAATTTCTCTAATATATGTACAATTCTTGATAATTTGATAAACACATCTCTTATAACAGATATGGCCAAAAATCTTCTATAGGTTTGCAGATGTTTTCAGCAATAGGGGCTAACTAAAGCTAAAACATTCCATGCAGACAAGTATAGGCCAACTTTGAAAATCTTCAAGAAATGAACGTAAAAATTGATTTGATGTTGCATTTTGACAACCATTTGTGATACTTTTCTCTTTCATCTCGATCAACTTTGATCAGTGCCTAATCCATTGGGGTTCAAAGTCTATAGAAAATTCTTAGATCTAATTTGTTGCCTTACAAAAAATTTTATCAGCAATTTTTAGCAGAATTTATCATTCAAAACCCTTTCCACTACTACAGCAACCTTATCACATTCACCAAAGCTTTTACTTAATCCATTGAATTAATAGCAGTGGTAAATAGATATACAACCTAACTAGATTGCATTCAATTGCACAAGCCTTTACTTATATAATATCAAGATAACCAAGTAATTAAAAGGAGATAAGATTTAGAAAGAACTAATATGGGGACAATTCATAATTTGTATTCATTTTCCTTGAAAATTGTATACAATTTACAGTAGACTTAGAATGACCTTCAGAAGAAACACATATTGTTCTATATTCATGTATTCTCAAGATCTGATAGAGAAAATACACCATGAATTTGCTCAAAATAATGGACCAAAGATAGACTAAGTATTGCTTAGAAAACTCTAATTCAAACCCTTTCTCTAGCCCTAGAATCTCACTTATATAGTGTGAGATGCAACAAGCTTTAGGCTAAGAGAAAATGAAAGGTGTCCTTTACAAGAGGAAGACATAGACATCTGCCACAAAATGACAAAAATGTAGGTAACAGAAGATGTCTAAGTCAAAACATTCTTTTGGTGGGTCTGCTTCTATCACATGCTTTAATGTTGTTGAGTTGGCTACTATTCTGATCCTTCTTCATATGCAACAACCAAATTAACCAACGATGAAGTTTGTTCTAATGATGGCACACCAACCTCCACCTATGGGTCTTCACCACCTTTATCCTATATGGTAGGAACAACATATACCTTTTTCACTTCTTTAGTCATATCAACATCCTGTGGGCCTGGGCCTCCAACTGAAGGTGATTGTTTATTTTTCTCTTCTTCTTCTAGTTGGGCTTATGTAGTGATAGTATCAATGGTTTGGATTTCTTCACCTTGCACCTCATCACTTTTAGTTTCATCTTCATTAAATTGTTCACCAGGGGCCATTTCTACCATCCACTTGTCAAATAATGTATCATCTGGCCAATTGAATTGCAAAATATCCCTCTGTCTTTTCAACACATATTCAGCTTCATTATTAATGGCAATGAATTCTTGTTTTAAAGAATCAAAGAATATTTGGCCTTCACCATTTCTTTTGTTGTGGTAGCCCACCATGCATGCCCTGATTCATTAATGACTTGATTCATTCTTAAATAGAATAAATCATCAAGTTCCTTTACCCATTCATCTTTTCTTTTTAAATTATTCCTTTTATGAGGAAACAAACTAAATTTTTGGCTCTTGTAATTTTTCAAGTAGCCTACTACTATTTTTTGTAAATGAATTGTTTTATTATCAAAGTCAGTAAGATCAAAAACAATATCAAATGTTTTTTTAGTTTGATCAAAAGAATCATCTATAATAGAGAAACACAAAAATGTTATTTCTTTCTCCCTTCTTACCCATTTATTCACAATAGGCATCAGAGTCTCATCATTACCTTTCAAATCCTCCCAGATACTGATCACCCTGGCCAATTGATCATAAATTAGCGGCCATTCAACTTTGTCCCTCAAATATGTGAGAGCTTTTCTTAGTTTATTTTCATATTTGGATTCCAATTCTACATGTAAGGCCCACATTTTTCCTTTTTCTTCTTCAAAATCCTTAGTAGTGTAGTATTGTGGCTTTTTAGGTGTATCTAGTATTTCTATGAGGGGGGTGGATTTGAAAGGTTCAACTGGGGGGTGAGGGTATGTTATTCTTGGCCTAGTGGACCTTCCCAATAGCTTGTTCTCAAGCTCAATTCTCTTTTTAACCTCTTTATTGTAGGCATCCACCACTACTTCATACTTGCTATGCAGCTCAGTCATTTTCTTTTCTTCCTTTTTTGTAGTAGCCAAGGCAAATTGAGAATAATCCACATTCATATGGGCTACCTATACATGTGAAGTATCAACAACTCTCCTCACAATGATACTCCCTATTAGTCCTAAATCATTAAGTTGTGATGGAGTAGTCCTGGATCCTCTTCTTAATGACCACATAAGAAGAGCAACTTGGTCATTACTGAATGCAGTTCCCAAGAATTCCCATTTATCTGGATCTTGAAATCCCAAATTATTTGACACAAAATTAAAAATGAAGGCATCAGTAATGTCCCAATTGGGCAATAATAAAATATTTGCAGCCTTTACCATCTGTCTCCCCTCTTCAAGGGTTATATTCTAGAATTCTTGTATCATTTGTTCCTTTATTTGATCCTGAATGGAGGATTTGTCCATTTTTGGATGCTCTGTTCTCATATTTTTACATCTTTCCTCGAAATTGTGCATATTTTCCCTCCAAGAAAACTGATGGAAATCCCTAGATTTTACAAAATTGTCATCAGACAAAAATTGATGACTGGCTTGTTCTAAATTAGGGTCTAATTCCCTTCCCTTGAAATCTGCTATAGTTAACTCAAAACTTAGCACGGGAGGCTCCTCGGGGTTCCCTTCATCAATCTCTACCTGGGTAACAAAGACTCCCCCTTGTGATCCAATTTGTTCAATTTGCTCATTAGTGAGCTACTCCTCCTCAATTCTCATAGGGGTTTGGGAAGGTGAATAACTTTCATCATGTGGTTGCTCTTCCCTTATTATCTTTCTTCTCTTAGGAGAGGATTCAGGTGGCCTTTCTTCAAAAATAGCACCAGTAGATTCAACTATCTATTTTCCTTTATTCACAATGGGCCTTTGATCTTGAATGACAAAATATCCTATCCTCCTTTGCACAACCAATGGGCCTACCCCTATATTGGGAGTGAAACCCAATCTTCTCATAATTTCCCTGGCTTTATCTAGAAAAGAATCAATAAAATGTTGCTTCTTCTCATTCATTACCTCCATTATTTTGGGGAATGTACTCATAAGCTTATTTATTCTATCTACAGTAGTCATAGCATTACTAAGGGGGTTGTAATCTTTATTGAAACAATTAATGAAATCCAAAACTTTTGAATAGACTCTCCATTTTTCTTTCTTTGTTTCTTGCTCCTGTAGAGAGTATTCATTCCTTATTACATCTTTAGGGAAATAAAATTCATGTTGAACTGGATGAAGCTTGATTCTATTCCTAAGAGTAGAATTAAAGAAATCTTCTGCATCACAAAAATGAGAGTGAAATACTGGCATTTTATACTGATCCAAAAATTTGTAGAGGAAGACCCACCCCTCCTTGGTTATTAAAAACTAGTGAGCTACTGTGCAAGTGGGAAAAATTGATCCTGTTCCCCTTTTGTGAAAAAAGGCTTCTTCCACTCCTCCCAACTACCACAAAAATTCAGCCACTCCTACCTTTAAGGGCACTTGGTAAGGTAGTACATGGGGTGTCCCTTTGAATCCATAAACTCTGATGACAGTTGAAACTGAATAAGGGATGATATTTCCCCAATTATGTGAAATTTTTAGACTATATGGTTTGTCCATAGGCCTAACAAGATGCATTAGTGCCTTAGGAATTCTAGGATTGTCACTCAATATGAGGCATCTCAATTTGGAGGCAAAGTGCCTATCAAATCTAACAAAACTAGTATTTTCTACCTCCCTAGTCATATCTGCACTCCATAATTGAATTGGTAGTGCTTCTCCCTCTTTTTCTCTATTCAGAACCATTTCTTTACCGAAGTATGTAACAAATTTAAATAGAAACATATGCATTAACAAGGAGTATTGGCCCCAAACCTTCTGCACCTTGCCCTTTGCAATCCCCACCAATCCACTATGAATCTCATTAGCCAGATAAGAAGAAAATTCAAAAATTATTTCCACACTAAATGAGGAGATTTGAGTGATCATATACATAAATCTCATAGGGATAAAGTCTTCTTCATTCTCTCCAAAAACTCTGCATAGGGTCCTATATATCTCTACTGCCCTAGCATTGAAGCATGATTTCTTAAAAGGTTCTTTAAAGGATGATGTTATTGATGGTAGGGTTCTAATTCTACCAATGTGGGCCTTCAATGCACCTTGTCTAACTATGTCCTTCTTTGACATATATTCCTTTTCTAATTCTGTCAAATCGATGGGCACATAATACCTAGTGAGAGGTCCCAAACAGAAAACTTCTCTAATCTCTTCTGGGCTGATGCTTATTAGAATTTCAACATCTACTCTTCACACTACCCTAGTGGCTTGATCATAACTCCTCACCACAACCTCAAGGAGGTCATAATCCATAAACACACTGGGAACAACTAGCTTTCCCAAGTCAAAATTTTGTATATGGCATGTGGGGCATACAATTTCCTTTTTGCAAACCACTTCTTGAACAAATTTAAACCAGTTTGCAAGGTTTGAGCATCCTGGACCCAATTACCCTTTTCATACAATCCATCATTTATTCTCAACCTAGGGTTTAATGAGGTCAACCTTTTAACTTGCATTGTTTCTATAGTAGACTCAGGCAACAACTCAAGCAAATCATCATGTACGTTTCTCTCCAAATAATTTACTTGACCTGAAAATCCCTTCTTTGGAGGCATCTTTGATTATGCTTTGTAGAAATGAAACAACTACAGAGATTACAACAGATTTACTTACTTGAATTATGTCCTCGTTTTCCTTTGTATTCCTGCAATTTTTTCCATGAACAAATTGCTTCACAAGTTTGCCAAACTTCAGCACAATTTTCTTCAATAATTTCTTCTGCTTAGGAATATCTCAAAATCTTTGCACATCTAAGGTGAAATTGATGAAATATTTTGTATTATACTCTATTTTTTCCTCACATGCAAAACTTTCATGTATAATTAATACATAGAGTGGTACCATATTCTACATTTAAATCTACACCATCAATTTTTAAAAATCCTACGATCATGGGATATGGAGAAAAACAACTAGGCATTGCACTTGACAAGTTGGTCAATTGATCCAATGAAAATTACCCATGTACATAGCTCTTTCCTTGATGGCTCTTCTATCTGGTCCCACTAGCAACTAAGGAAACATGTTAGTAGGTTGCTACTTCGCTATACATAAAGAACAGGCACCTTGTTATAGAAAAGCAGTGACAACCGTTAATCTGATCTTGATCTTGTAGATGATATGTTACTGTACTACTTAGAAAGACAGTGGTGGGCCCTCATTCGCTACCTCACTATACATATTGTTCAAGCAACTCATTCTGGTGAGACAATGATGACTGTTTATCTGAGATTGAATCAAAGGTGGAGAAACTGCACGAAGTTTCCTAAAAGGTGGTGGGTCCCATACTTGCTATGTCGCTTAGCTTAAACAAATTGCAACTTTCCAAAGCAAGATAGCGAGGACTGTTGATTTTTCTTTGCTTTGACGATCAAGATCTCTTGTACACTTGATCACTGGGGCATGGGTCTAGAGTATTGATGATGTAGGAGATTCTACACTGCTGGCACCTAACAAGACTTTACTTTAGTCCTAGTCATCATCCGTGTTACTAGAAATCTCACGAGTGGTTGACTTTACAGTGCCTCGCTACTTCGCTAACGATGAGATGCTAGAATTTTTTGATAGCAAGGTAGCAAGGTCTGGCAATTTTAATAAATCTTGGTGCCGTAAAATACCAGGACCCATTAAATCATTATTGCTCCTACCAATTTCTTCTGACAACAACAATTATTACTGATCATGTCACCTAGACAAAATCATGGTTACTGATAAATTTCAATGCCATCGTGCCTTTGATTTTGTGGCACCTTGCTACTTTGCTAATGGTGAGATGTAAACTTTTTTTGATAGCGAGGTAGTGAGACATCAAAATAATCATCATTCTAGTGCCAACTTCTGACTGCTTCCATTGGGTTCCTTTTTTCATTCTGACAACACTTGCCAGGTGTCTGTGATTAAATGATCGGCCATAAAACAAATCTTCAATTGTCATGTTTCATTTTACAGTCCCATTTTACAACTTTTTGGCACTCGCTACCTCATTATATATAAAGAGTGCCCATGTTTTCATAGCGAGGAAATGGAAATGGTTGATCTAATTAGATCGGACAGCTGGGGAATCTAAGAGGAAAAGTAGCTCAAGGGTGCGAAGGATACAAGACAATAGAATATTCATCTTTTTTGAAAATTCAAAGATTTTGCGCTTGAAAATTTATGAATGGACTAAAAAGTAGGGTTCTCACAAAATTTTCAAAGGCTAACAAAAGGATGACTTAGCTAGAAACCCATTTATCAATTTATGGAGAGAAATTTGAATTTTCTATATCTAGGCAAAGGATTTCTACCATACAAAAATTCAGACCAACACATTCTAAACTTGAAGTGAGGTATATTTATTATTTCTAATAAGGTGTCATTCCTTGTTTACTGATCAAATGTTTAACAATGTTTTCATAATCTTATATGTCAAGTATGCATGCATGGTAATGTAGTGTTTATATTTGGGTATTCCATAATTAATTATGTAACGTAATGTTTTCTTTTTCTTTGGTAGAAACATATTGATAATAACCTAATGGAAGGGGAAAAAGTTAGGGTATTGTATCTACATGATGGTTTTATTACAGGAATTGGGCAGATTCATTCACTATCTATTACTGATGGAGTCAATTTGAAAGGAACAAGAGATGCAAATGTAAACATTATAATTATCACAAAAAATATTCCTCTTGTTTGTGATGATAAAGTAGATGGAGTCATTTCCCTAAAACAAAAAGTGGGGAGCTTCACATGATGGCCAATGAAGTATTTACAAAACATATCATAACTAAACATATTTTAATAGACATCTATTCTCGTAACACTACTTTTTATACAATATTTTGTTGTTTAAGGATTTTAGTGATCATGTGTATTTCAAAGAGTTCAAAACTCTTCAAAAAACTTTGGAATTTTGATTTACATTTATACTCTAAGATTATATATATATAGTTTTTTGCATTTTATATTCTTCTTTAATAATCAAAATTATCACGTTGCATTAATCTTATTCTATTCATCCTAGCATATTGCATAAGTTTATTCATATATCTAATATTTTTAATTCTTTTCATGGCTTAGTTCAAGTTTAAGGTTATGATATTTTACATTATTAAATTCTTTGTATTAATAAAACATTTATCATATGAATTATTTAATTTTACTATATCTAGTACTAAATATGTGTCTAACTGCATAGTTAGATATATAATAAAATCAACTAGTAAATGTGTGACTAGCAACATGATTAAATCAACTACTACATATATGACTAATCACAATTAATTCAACTACTAAATAAACTATAAAATATATGACTGATGACACAATTTAATATACTACTAAATCAACTACTAAATATGTGAATAACCACACAACTAAATCAACTATTAAATATGTGACTAACCACACAATTAAATATACAACTAAATATGTGACTAGCCACACAACTAAATCAACTATTAAATATGCGACTAACCACACAACTAATTCAACTATTAAATATGTGACTAACCACACAATTAAATGTACTACTAAATCAATTACTAAATATGTGACTAGTTGTTAGAAATGCTTTAGAATAACTTGGGGGGGGCGGGGGGGGGGGTGAATTAATTATTCAAGGTCCAAATGTCGTATTCAAACTTTTTCATCAAGTAACGTGTGTCCATCAAACTTATTCATTCATCAAAAATTTAACTTTCCCATTCAACAAGTTACTATAAATCAACATATAAGCATAACACATAAACAGATTAACACATAGCACAATGATTTACATGGAAACTCAATTTGAGAAAAACCACCAGTAACATGCTACTCAATTCTCACTCTTCTAAAGTGATTCCCTATTAAAGGCTACAACACATTATTAAATGTGACCTGGTTAAAGGATTTAACCACCCTATTAGAAGTGGGCCTAGCTAGAGGACTTTAGAACATTCACTTGGAATGTCAACCTGTTAAAGGATTTACAAATAGTTGTTAGACCAACCTAAGTCCATAGGATTTTCTCTTACCCTAACTGATACAATTTCTATAGAGTAACAATAAGGGGTTTTGAATTGATTACAACATACAACTTAGTTTGTAGATTTCAGATCACTTCTCAACTCTTCATTTTCCTAGTTTTCAATCTCTATAGCTCTGACAACTTGCCCTCCTTTCAAGCTTAATCTCCTTGAGTCTCCATGCTCAATGTACTAGTGAAATCCTCTCTTTCTTACCACTTATCACAATAGAGTCTATGTACTATGTTCTTCCTTGTCCTTGATGCCTTCTCCTTGACACCCTTTCAACCACTTCACAATTTGGCACACTAGTAGCTCTTGCTTCTTGGTCTGTGACTCCTTAAATAGAAATATGGAATCTCTTTTTCCACTTGATTCTTCCCTCATTTAATTTCAATTTTTATGGATTAGGTAGGATTCATTGAATATAATCCACTTTATGTTCCTTCTAGAAACATCATGAAGAATTCTCTTGACTTCACTCAAAAATTGTTTATGTAGAATTTTGTGCTACCAACTCATCATCCTTATCCTTCAACTAGTTCACAAAATTCAAGGTAACAACTTTGTCAGCTTAGATTCAGTGAATCTTTTATGTTTCCAATAATGCAACAACTTGGCACTATTGAAATTCTCGTGCTCGACACATACTGTGTTACTCAGCATCAACTATGATTTAATAATTACTTGGTACCTTTTGTGAATTCACTTGGCATCTACTAAGAATTTTTTATGCTCGGCACCTGTTACTTTGCTTAGTACTTGAACTTCACTCAGCACCTAAAGTTCACTTGGCACACACTAGATTTTGCATTTTCTCAGCTTAAACTAGCTTGCTTGGCACCCACTAATGAACTTAGTTTAAGCTTTGCAATCAACCTTGTTCCAACTTATTCCTCCAATGTTTTTAAGTGTGGCCAACCTCTATATCTTCAAGTATGTTATCAATACATTATTTAACCATTGTCTTAACTGATCCTTGCACTTCATTTCAAAACCATAACTCAACCTTTCCCTTAGGTACTCTTGTTACATCTTGTTGATTAAATCCTCTTCACCAATCAACTAAGTGATAGTACTTGGATCTTATAAGAAATTTTTATTCCTACAAATAGCAGGTTTGACATAAATGACAACAATGATTGAAAAGATTCTTTTAACAACAATCTCCCTCTTTCAATCAATCTTCTTTCCACAATGATCTTTTCAATTAGATTTCCAACAATCTACCTCTTTGGCATTGATGGCAAACCAAACTGATCAACCATTAGACTAAACTATTTAACTAAGTTATCAACATGCTAACTAGGTTAGAATAGTAAATTAAATGCCAAAAAGTAATTGTGTTACCATTAGTTTTCACATCTCCTTTTGATCTACTACCTGGATTGCTTCATTTCTACTTCTCCCTCTTAGCTACTATATCCTTTTTCTTTCCTTTCTTCCCTTCTTACATTCTCTCCCTCTATATGCATTACTCATCTTCTACTATTTATTTTTTAACCAAGTTTTTCATTAGCTTTTTCATCTTCTCCCTCAATCTTTATCCTTTTTCATTTTTCTCCCTCAACTATTGATCATTTGTTGATCAGTTTCCTACTATTTCTCCCTCTTTGACAACAATACAAAATACATATTATCTCAGCATCTTAACATGAAAATATAACATTTATAGTTTCTTTTAATTTCTCCCTCTATCACCTTGATTGTGACTAATTTGAAACTTCAACACTTTAATTACTTTAGGAATAATCCTAAAGTAGGTATCCTCTACATCAATGTGTAATATTTCACCAGTCAATTCCTCTAATTCAGGGTAGTCTTTTCTTATTTAAGTAGCCTTGGCTAAGGGTATCACTCCTAACTTACCTCTAAGATACTCAAAATCATCTTTAGGAAGAGCTTCTGTGAAGATGTCAGTAATCTATTCCTTTGAGCTAACATATTCCATCTTCACTTGTTTGTCTTCCACCAATTCTCTTACATTGTGACACTTGATTGCAATGTGCTTGGTTTTGGCATGGATTACATGATTCTTTGATATGTTGATAGCACTTGTATTATCACAATAAAGTATCATAGGCTCATTTACCTCTTCCTTCATACCTTGCAACAAATGTTTGATCCATACAATATTGGTGCAATTGATAGTAGCTACAACATATTTAGCTCCTATTGTGGACTCTGAGGTACAATTTTTCTTTTTGCTGGTTTATGTAATCAATCTTCTTCCTAAGAAAAGTGCTTCTCCACTAGTGCTTTTTTTGTCATCAATATTACCTCCCCAGTCTATATTAGTGTAGGCCCTTAATTCAAACTTTTCACTTCTCTTGTAGTACAAACCAAAGTCATTAGTTCCTTTCAGGTACCTCAATATTCTCTTTACTTCCATTAGATGATTTTTGCTTGGATTTGCAAAAGATTTGCCACTATTCCAACAACTAATGTAATGTCTAGTCTACTATGTGCAACATATTGCAATTTTTCAATCATTGATCTATACTTTGTCTAATTTACTTTAGCTAACTCATCATTCTTGGATAATTTATGTCCTATCACCATTGGTGTGCTAACTAGTTTTGAGTCTTCTAATCCAAATATCTTAAATATCTCCTTGATGTATTTTGATTGGGTTACAAATATGCCATGATTTAGTTGATGTACTTGTAATCCAACAAAGAATTTGATTTCTCCAAACATTGACATTTTAAACTCATGTTTCATTTGATTAGCAAAGTCTTTGCATAGAACATCTTTTCCTCCAAATATTATATCATCAACAAAGATTTTAGATATCAAAATGTCTTTACCTTTTTCTGCCTTAATATACAAGTTGTTTTTGTCATCTATTCTCTCAAATCCTATCTTCACAAGATATTTGTGCAGTCTCTCATACCATGCTCTAGGTGCTTGCTGCAAACCATAAAGTGCTTTATGTAGTTTGCAAAGCATATCCTTGTTGTTTTCATCAACAAATTCCTTTGGTTATTTTATGTAGACTTCCTCTTCTAGTATACCATTCAATAAAGAAGACTTTATATCCATTTGGTAGACTTTGAAACCTTTGTAAGCAACATATGCAAGTAATGTTCTTACTTCTTTCATTCTTACAATAGGGGCAAATATTTCCCCATAATCTATTCCTTCTTCTTGTGAATAGCCTTTGCAAACTAGTCTGGCTTTATTTCTAGTTATCTCACCATTCTTATCAAGTTTTTCCCTAAACACCCATTTGGTACTAATTGCATTCTTATCAGCTGGAGTAGGAACTAGGGTCCAAGTTTTGTTCTTCTCAATCTGGTCTATCTCTTCTTCCATAGCTTTATACTAGTCATCATCTTGTAGTGCATCTTTCACTATTTTGGTTTCAACCTTGCTCAGTAAGCATGATTCATTCCTTAGTCTATTCCTTGTCATTGGTCTTGCATCCTTGTCACCAATGATTTGATTTGTAGGCTGATGTCTTCTTACATAATTGGCTAACCTTGGTTCTCTCTTTCTTTCTACATTTGATTATTAAGCTTCAGAGTCATTCTGATCTTCTCCATTTGGTACTTCATGATCTCTTTCATGTGTACTATTTTCATAATTAGAATGTGCATTTTCTTCATTTTGCAACTTGGCTTCTGAATGTAGCTTGGCTTTCACTAGTTGTGACTCGGCTAATACTAAGATTTCTTACTGATTTCCAACTTGATCAACAGTATTATCTTCAACAATTATTCCTTCATAGAAGTATATAAAAGATCTATAATATTCTGGTTTCCTAGACTCATCAACTTAGACTTTTGCATGCTCATCAAAATTTACATTTCTACTCATCACAATCTTGTTAGTGTTAGTATTCAAACACTTATATGCTTTGCTTCTAGTGGAGTATCCAAGGAATATTCCTTCATTACTTTTTGCATCAAACTTTCCATTTTTAGTATCTTTAAGAATATAACATTTACAACCAAAGACTTTGAAATGTTTTACATTAGGTGAGTAACTATACCATAATTCAAAAGGTGTTGCATTTGTACCTTTCTTGACTTGGACACTACTTAGGATGTAAACAACAGTACTTACAACTTCTCTCTAGTACTTTAAAGCAACATTTTTCTCCATCATCAAGGTTCTTGCATAGTCTATTACTGATGTATTCCTTCTTTCAGCAATCCCATTTTATGGTGGAGTTCCCTATGCTGGTATTTGTCTTTTGATACCTTTGTCATTGCAGAATATCTCAAATTCTTTTGATGTAAACTCTTCTCCTCTGTCTAATCTTAGGCATTTTAGACTCTTACTTTTTTCCTTCTCAACCTTGGCTAAGTACCACTTGAACAATTGAAATGCATTAGATTTCTACTTTAAAAGCATGACAGTCATTATCCTGGAATAGTCATCTACAAAGTAGCATTATATATCTATCTCCTAGGTAGCTTTTCACTTCTATTGGTCCACATAAGTCTATATGGACTAGTTCTAGTACTTCTTTGGAAGTATATGTTTTGCTTTTGAAACTAGATTTAGTCATCTTCCCTAGTTGACATTGGTTGCACATTGTATTTTTAGGCTTCTTTAGTTTGGGCAAACCTCTAACTTTCTTCTTTTTGTTAATGCTAATTAGATTGTCAATGTTAACATGACACAATATTTTATGTCACAACCATATCATCAAGTCTAACAACAAGGCAAGTTGTATCTTCCATATCTAGGTAAAATAGATTGCTTCTGGTTTGTTCACCTTTTCCTATTAGATTTTCATTAGTGTCATAGATTTTAGCAATTTTTTTTTCCAAATTCTACTTTACAACTTACATTGTCTAACTATGATACACTCAACAACACTCAACAAATTGTAGTTCAATATTTCAACATAGTATGCATTATCACATGAAATCTTCTTTGTGAGTTTAATTGAGCCTTTTCCTTTCATTTGACATGGAGCATCATTGCCAAATCTAACACTATTTCCATCATATTGAGTAAAGGTAATAAACTTACTTTTATCTCCTGTCACATGATGTGAGCATCCACTATTTATGATCTGCTTGTCATTCTTGTTCGCACAAGTTACTAGTGCTATTGCTTCATCTTCATCTGATTGATCCTTCATGGCTACATAAACTAATTCATCATCATTCTCATCAGAATCTTCTTCAATATGTAGCATCTTTTTACTTTGTCCTTATGATCTCTACTATCATCTTCTCTTTTGTTCTTGTACTTTTTTCCTTCTTTGGAATTCTTCTTCTATGTACATCTTGTAGTAATATGATGCACTTCATTGTAATTGAAACAAATGATAGGAAGCTTACCTTTGAATTTACCTCTGACTCTATGGAATCTTCTAGTCAATAGTGCCTCCAACTATTTTACATCTTCTTCATCTACACTGCTATCACTAGATGCATGTTTTCCTTTTCTACTCTTCTTCCTTGATGTCACCTCCTCAATGTCTTTCATTGTCAACTTGGCCTTGAGAGTAGATTCAAGGTTCTTAGGTCTATAGTTGTCAAAGTTGGATAATTCAAATGCAGTATGTCTTCCCACTATTCCTTCAAAGGTTAGTGTGTTTCCTTGTACACACCTTAGCTCTTCAATGGCTAAAATTCTAATAGCATAGATAGGAAGTATGGTTCTCAAGTACTTGTTGTTGATAGTCTCTTCTTCCAATTGACCACCCAAACTTCTCATTGCACTTACCACTTCTTTCATTCTAGTAGCATATTGAGCAGTATTTTCACCTTCCTCCATTTTCATGTCATCAAACTTTCTATTGAGGCTTTCTCTCTTTTCTCTCTAAACATTTTGATCTCCTCCATAGATATCTAACAAGGCTTTCCACATGTTGAATGTAGTATCATATCCTTTAATGTCATCAAATTCAGCATAACTGAATGCAGAGGCAATCTCCAAGATTTCTTGATTGTGCTCCTTCCTTTTGTTCAAATCATCTACAGAGAGGGGTCCAGCTGGATCTACATGCTCTATTCCAAATGAGTTTTTTTCATAATCACCTATTGATCCAAGGTACAATTTCATTAGCCTTTTCCATGTAGTGAAGTTATCTTTGTTGAGCTTCGAAACTTCTCTCTTGGACATTTTGATCTTCCTACTTCTAGTACTTTGAAATTAAATCAATAGATGGCTCTGATTCCAATTGTTAGAAATACTTTAGAATAATTGGGGGGAGGGGGGGTGAATCAATTATTCAATGTCCAAATTTCATATTCAAACTTTTTCATCAAGTAAAATGTGCCCATCAAACTTATTCATTCATCCAAACTTTAACATTCCCATTCAAAAAGTTACTGTAAATCAGCATGCAAGCATAACACATAAAAAGATCAACACATAACACAATGATTTATGTGGAAACCCAATTTGAGAAAAAACAACAATAACATGCTACTCAATTCTTACTCTTTTGAAGTGATGCTCTGTAAAAGGCCTACCCTATTAAAGGCTACAACACACTATTAAATGTGACCTGGATAAAGGATTTAACCACTCTATTAGAAGTGGGCCCAGTTAGAGGACTTGAGAACATTCACTTAGAATGTTACCCTAATAAAGGATTTACAAATGGCTGTTAGACCAACCTAAGTCCATAGGATTTTCTCTTACCCTAACTGATACAATTGGTAGAGAGTAACAATAAGGGGTTTTGACTTGATTACAACATACAAATTAGTTTACAGATTTTAGATCACTTCTTTGCTCTTCATTTGCTGGAAATCACCTCTGTCAGCTGGAAATCACAATTTCTTCATAAATTGTCAAAATATTGTCCTTTGGTCATGTTGTATTCTGACACTTAGTCATCACTAGTTATTTGGTCACTACTATTTGACACTACTCTTCCTTAGCACATACTATGACTTAGTTGATACTAGCATCACTCGTCATAAACTTCAAGTTTCCTAATCTTCTCTATTTCTCTATCAAGCCTATGTATTTGGTCAATCTTTAATCACTTCTTCAAGGCTTCAGTAGAAGTATCTTCTTCACTTGTATCAGAATTAAACAATCACTTTATCTTGTTAGATTCTAAGTAATCAAGTGCCCATTGTGGTTTCTTCTCATAACTCAACCTTTACTCTAGGTGCTATTGTTATGTATAACTTCTCAAATAATCTTTATTAATAATCTAGATATGACACTCAAATCAGATAGAAAATTGTCTTACCAATCAGGTTTGATAGCAATGACAACATAGAAACTATTCCAATTGTAGTTTCCAACAATCTCCCTTTTTGGCATTGGCAGCAACACCTCTAGTTACTATCCAATCAAAAACATGTACTAATTCAAGAAAACTTCCTCTGTGTTTAGTATCAGATCCTCATTAATGTTCTTAGTTTCATTCTCATTCTCATCTCTATGTCCAACAATCTTCTCTTTTAGTTTCATTCTAATTCTCATCCATACAACTTTAATATACAACACATAAGCTCCCTCTATCACACCAGTTCATGAAATTAATCAACTTCTATTGTATTAGTGGAAAAACTTAAATAAGTGCTTCTTCTTTCAAAAATCATTCTCTATCTTACATAATCTTCATCTGACATACTCTCCCTCTTAGTTTTTATTTCATGGATAGTTTCCTTACAATATCCCCCTCTTTGACAATAGTGCCAAAGATATTTTATCTATCTCATACATCTTGATTATGTATATATCCTTATGATAGTACTGAGTGTTAGAGAAAAAGGGTTAATTTAATTTCATTAATTAAATTACCTTTCCTCCCTTCTTAAGATTTTTCTTTATGCATTTTTTGTATTCTCTATTTAATAACTAATTAGTAATTATTAAATAGCTTTTACCTTTAGGTTACCCCTTTTGGGTATCGATCTCTTTTTATAAATATTGATCTCTTTGTAATTTAATTATCTTTTATTTATCTAAGAATACCATTTGCAAGTTTTTAGAGCAAACCCTTGCCTCTTCTTGTCTTTTTCTTCTCTATGACAAGTTTTCTACATATAGGTATTCGAGGGCTTCATGCATTTGGTTTGCATATTTTCTCAAATCCTTCATGGTATCAAAGCTAGATATGTTGTAGCTTGTTCAATATTTGGAGAAAATGGGAGAACAAGGGCTTGATAGATTAGATCTAGATTTTTTTTTCAATATTTTTTGAAAAATTGGGGGGTCACTAAGTTTTAGAGAAGTTTGATGCAAAACAAACATTATGGATGGATCTAAATGGCATTAAAACCCCTATTTCTGTATAAAGTTTTTCTATTTTGGACAACATTGATCCAGGAGGTAAATTTTTTTGCCTAGAAGGCCATATAACCTCCTGCACACACTCCAAAGTTGTATTTTTTGCAAAAATTACATTTTTTTTTTAAATAGCATTTTTGGCCATTGCGGTTAGCAAAAGCCACTGGCAGCCATTGAAACTGCTAGTAGTTGCGGTAAACTGTTAGTAGTCCCACATACTGCTCTGGCTCGATGCTCATTGTGGATCCTCTAGCACTTCCCATGAGTGGTGTCTCCTTCCCATCACTACCATCAATAGACCTCCCTCCCTCCACTACCACCATAGATCCACCACCCATAGCACCACTAGGCTGCCGCTCAGCTGGTGGCACTTTTTAAAAAAAGTTATTATTATTTTTTAATTAAAAAATCATTTTTCGATGCATTCCATGGGCGCTGTTGGTTTTTTCATTGTAACTTGAGAAAATATAGACATCTTTTTTCCATCGTAAAGAAGTATCCAAAAGGTAGTTTTAAGACAGAAACAATTTTTTAGGAGTTTTCTGGTTTTGATGTAGTCTGGTTGCCTACTTGGGCAGTCAAAGCCAGATGTGTAGTTTTTCACTCTCGAGGGCATATCTTGAGCATCCCATCTCCATTTTTCAAAAATGTTATATTTTTGGAAAGCTGGTTCAGTCCTCTTTTCAGAAATACTATTTTTTCTTCTTGATTATACCTCATGCTCTTTCTATCATATTTTTTTTCATTGCTCTATGGTTGATATATCAGATGTTTAGGGTCTGGAAATCATTTTTGTAGCATGGGATCTCTATTATTGGTTGTACTATCTGTTGTAATAGCTCTTTTCCCTTTCTAATCATTATTGATATAATTTGTATGCATTCTTAAAAATGTAGTGAGATAATGTGCCATATTGCATCTATATTTTCATTTTAGTTGTTTGCCTTGTTTTGCATTATGATTCAAGTAGTGTCATTTGAGGACATCTGTATAGATTATTGTATTCTTGGGATTCATTATATCTTGTGGCCTATTATACACACTACTATGATAAAGTGCCATGGGAGGCTTGATATTTGCCTTTGTTTTCCATCTCCCTTTGTCTAAGGAGTGTCCCTTTCATGACATTAGCTTGATGATGTGTTTGAGATTGATTAGCTCAATACACCCTTATGTACTCTTTTGTGCATCTTGATCATGTTCCTTGACTTAAAATACTTTTGGTTTACTTTTCTAGTTTCTTGTCACTTCATCCTTGTCAACATTATGGGGGTTCTTCTATTGTTTATCATGCTTCCTTGGTTTGATTGATCAACTCTTTAGACTTTGGTTTTTTATGTCATCATATTTTTGAGTTTAGTTGTTTTCCTTTGTTTGCCTCCTAATTTGATGGAGAATATAGTCTTCTCTACCTGGTCAAGTTCTATTTCAAAGGAAGTTCTACAAATTAGAAGTTTCTTTTTGATAGATTTTGTAGCTTCTACATGCTTCAATGGTGTTCTTCATGATTCCTCTTGTTCCTATCTTCTGGAACAATTCCTTTAGTTGGAGGCTTCTGCAGTCCTTCACTAGATTTTCAGCTATCTCTTTTTGGAGTAGAGTTTTTCCCACCAAGTTTTCTCTATTTCTCCATTTCATAGAGATTTGGTTGTGATTGGGTACCTCATTAGGCCTTGTTGTTGGGACCCAAGTTTTCTTTCAGCATTGCATTGTAGTTTCCTTGCTCTTTCTGCATTGTTTGCAACTGCATTGTTGCTCATCTTAAGGGGGGTGTTAGAGAAAAAGGTTAATTTAATTTCATTATTTAAATTACCTTTTCTTCTGCTTAAGATTTCTCTTTATGCACTTTTTTCATTTTCTATTTAATGATTAATTAGTAATTATTAAATAGCTTTTACCTTTAGGTTACCCTTTTTGGGTTTCAATCTCTTTTTATAAGGATTGATCTCTTTGTAATTTAATTACTTTTTCTTTATTTGATAATACAATTTGCATATTTTCAGAGCAAACCTTTGTTCTTCTTGTCTTTTTCTTCTTTATGATTGGTTTTCTACATGTAGGTATTCAAGGGCTTTGTGGATTTGATTTGCATATTTTCTCAAATCCTTCACTGAGTTCTCTATCTATCATTTGTGTACTACTAATACAATATTTTTTCCTTCTTCCTTAACTAATTTAGGAAACTCTGAAAGTATGATTTTCTACATCAATTTGTAAGATATATATAGATAATTTTATTTGATGTAGAGCTCCAACTAGCTTAAGTAGCCTTGTTTAGGGGAATCACCCCTAATTTAACTCTTAGATACTCATGAGCATCCTTAAGTAACTCCTTGGTGAATATTAGCTATTTTCTCCTTAGTGTTTACATAATCCAATCTTATTTCTTTATCTTGAACTATCTTTCTTAAGTAGTGATACTTGACAATAATATGCTTAGTCTTTATGTTCATCATAGGATGCTTTGATATGTTTATAGAACTAGTGTTATCATAATAGACAACAACTAGACCAACGATCTCTTCCTTCATTCCTTTCAATAATTTCTTGATCCATATGATCTTTAAATAATTTACTATTGCTATCATATATTCAACATCAACTATTGATTGAGAATTGTAGTTCTACTTCTTGGTTGTCTATGAAACTAGTCTCTAGGCTAGAAAGAGTGCTCCTCCATATGTACTTTTTATGTTCTCAAAATTTTCTAGCCAATAACAATCAATCAGCACTTTTAGTTCAAACTTTTCCTTCCTCTTTCCTTCTTACTACCATCATATGATTATCCTTAGGAATTGCGTGAAATCTTGCAAAAATCCCAACTTCTAATGTAATATCAAGTCTATTGTGATCAACATATTATTGTTTTCCAATCATTGATCTATATAATATTCTTATTTATATCAATAGAATCATCTTTCTTAGATAGCTTATGTCATGTGGCCATAGGTGCACTAACTAGTCTTGAATCTTCCATTCCATGGGTTTTTAGTATCTATAATGTCCTTATCATAAAATAAATGTATTTAATTAAACTTTGTAATGGGCCAATTGATTTAATTTATCTCAGACCTATTTTATTTTGTCTTCATAGTTTGTGTCACTATTGGCTATCTTTGTACACCCTCAGAATGGTTTCTTGATGGGTATTTAAGCATGGATATAGGTAGTCTATAGGTATGCTCTTGAATTTTATTTCTTTGTACTATGAATTCCTATTGGAGTTTGGCATTGTTTGCCATTTCAAAAGTAAAAGACCTCCCTATTTGGCTTGCACAGTTTTGGTGGCATTCAACACTCACCCTATTTCGTTGGTGTTCATCTAGTTGTATCCAACAATTTGGAGTGCTCATATTACTTACAAATTCATATCAATCTAGCAAATATTCTTCCATTCTTGTTCAGGTAAGATTTAGTGTTCAAAATCTTTAGTGTTATGCTTATGTGTTTGTTTGCATCATCGTGCTTCCATTGTGATTCGACATTGCACAAATTTCATCTCCTCTTTTCTGTACATGGCATCCTATTCACATAATTGACATAGTATGGCCTTAAGTGTGCATCACACAACCTTTTGGGCTCACCGTATAGCCCACTGTGCTAACCATATGGCTTATTGGGTGGTCACTGTATAATCATTGTGGACTATCGTACTGACTTCACACACAATGTATGAACTTCTAAGTTAACCATGCCTCCTACTCCATAAATCCTATACAATCATCTGCCTACTATATTTGTACAAACTCTTTCCTAAGTTTTTTGTCACCGTACTGTTCTCACACTTCTGTACGAACTACCTATCATAGTGCAGACATAATATTTACACCGTATAGATTTAGAATCACATCACCAGCGACTATATGTCACCTCTTGATAGCCTCTCTCATCCATATGAATCTCTTCCAGAAGAAATTTGTTCTCCATTTTGACCATAATATGCTTGTGAATCACCCATTGTATGTAGGAACATTGAAGTGGTATCAGAGCCTTTGATCTTGCCTGCCTGTGGGAGTGAATGCAAGTTTATACTTGGAGGAGAAGATGAAATAACCCTATTGATATCATGGAAAATCATCAGGATCCTACAACAAAACTCATGGATCTTTTAAGAGAGTTGAATAGAAATCAAAGAAAAATCAATGAAACCCAAAGGCTTATGTAGGAAACTCTACAAAAAAATTCTGAGGGAAAGACAATAGGAGAACAAAATGGGCATAGTGATGATTCTATTTCACGAAGGACAAACTTTCAACCCTCTAGCTCTTGACCCTCGATACCCATCTTCCTTCCAAGGATGGAGGCACCACACAAAGGAAGAGGGCCCACTTTTGAGGAAATGCAAGAAAAACTTTGGGAATATTGGTAGAACGCAAACATGGAAGATGATATATCTTACAGAGACTATGTTGATCTAAGAATGAGATATTGTAGTGGAGGAAATCATAGTTATTTTAATGATGATCTTAGGAGAAAGATCTGAAAGGTAAACTTATTTCCATTTGATGGATTTGGAGTCATTAGCACACAATCGTGGGTCCTAAAGGTAAATAGCTATTTCCAACTCAATCTAATGCCTGAAGAAGAAGAAATCAAGTTCGCAACACTTCATTTGGAAGGAGTGGTGCATGAGTGGTGGCATCATGGATTTGTCACTCTCAGGTACAACCAAGTGACCTCTTATATCAAGTTCACTGAGAGACTCATTGATCATTTTTACAGGAAGGATCTTGAGCTAAAATTCAAAGATTTGGCTCAGCTGAAGAAAATGGGCATAGTAGACAACTATGTCACTAAGTTCCAAAGGCTGTCAGTCTTAGTCATAGAAATCTCTGAAAGATGTCAAATTGTGTTATTCATGGATGGGCTGAGAGAGCCTTTGAGAGGCTAGATCAATGGGTTCAACCCATGTACACTCAATGAAACTATTAAGAAGGTACATGACATGGCCACATATTCCTCCAAAACTCAAGCAGTTACACCAACACCATCCCCATAAGAAGACAAAGACAAGGAGCCAATTAAGAAAAAACCTTGGTCTGATGAAGATTCTTGGCAAGAGCTTAGGAGGAAAAATCTCTATTTCACATGCAAAGAAACATGGGGTCCTTGTCATCACTACCTTAGGAAGGGAAATATTAACTACATTAAGGTGATACTTGATGACGACGAAGAACAAACACTTGCAGTGACTGACAAAGAAATTATCTAGCAGAAGAGAATAAAGGCCCTGATACAAAAAGGGGGTTCCATTGCTACCCTCACTACACCTACTAGAGGTGTGATCTTTAGAGTTTGTGGCACACTTTATGAAAAATGAGTCCCAATCATGATTGATAGTGGCCCCATGCTCAATTTCATCAATTCATCTTTGGTCACTAGTAAGGCCCTGCATGTGGTTGAGTATGGAGGCCTTGAGGTTAAGGTTGCAAGAGGAACCTTGTTACCTTGCACTCATGTGATCCCACAACTATAGATTTTTGTGGGAAACTATACCCTCATAGATGATTTATTTGTCATATATTTTTTTGATACTATTATCATTTTTGGCATTTAGTGGTTGGAAAATCTTGACTAGTACACTCAAAGTTTCAAAAGGATGGACTTTTCATTTCAGACAGATGACAAGAAGGTGTTGCTAAGAGCAATGTCAAACAAAAGATTGAGGGAAGTCACAATCAAGAAGATGGAGGCATTTTTAAATAGGATTTGGCCCCAGATGCTACAAGTAAAAACTAGATAGTCAACACCTCTTCACATCCCATGGATAATTAGTAGGCCCATCTATTGGTTGAGTATTCCAAGAATACTTTTGCATGTGATTTGATGGATGGTTGTGTATGTGATGAAAGATACAAAGTTATTGATGACATCATTTACTTTGACGGGAAGATCTACTTAGTACCTAACTTAGAATTGAACGAGCTAATTACAAAAGGTTTAGAACTGGGTTTCCATTTGCTTGAGGACAAGAAAATTTTGGGATGGGAGGACTGTAATGTCCCCATCATAAAATAAATGTATTTAAGTAAACTTTATAATGGGCCAATTGATTTAATTTATCTCAGACCCATTTTATTTTGTCTTTGTAGTTTGTGTCATCATTGGCAATCTTTGTACACCCTCAGAATGGTTTCCTAATGGGTATTTAAGCATGGCTATAGGTAGTCTATAGGTATGCTCTTGGATTTCATTTCTCTATACTACAAATTCCTATTGGCTTTCAGTATCATTCACCATTTCGAAAGTGAAAAACCTTCCCTATTTGGTTTGCACAGTTTTGGTGGGATTCAACCCTCACCCCATTCCATCGATGTTCATCTAGTTGTATCCAAAAAATTGGAGTGCTCATATTACTTAAAAATTCATATCAATTTGGAAAATATTCTTCCATACTTGTTTAGGTAAGATTTAGTGTTTGAAATCTTCAGTGTTATGCTTCTATGTTTGTTTGCATCATTGTGCTTCCATTGTGATTCAACATTATATGGCTTCCATCTCCTATTTTCTGTACATGGCATCCTATTCACATAATTGACATAGTATGGCCTTAAGTGTGCACTGTATGACCTTTTGGGCTCACCATATGACTCATTGTGCTAATTGTACAACTTATTGGGTGGTCACTGTATGGTCATTATGGACTACCATACTGACTTCACACACAACGTACGGACTTCCAAGTTAACCGTACCTCCTGCTCCATAAATCTCATATAGTCATCTACCTATTGTATCCATATGAATTCTTTCCTAAGTTTGTTGTCACCATACTATCCTCACACTTCCCTATGGACTACCTATCATAGTGAAAACATAATATTCACACTATACGGCTTCAAAAACACTTATCCAACCATTGTACATCACCTCTTGATAGCCTCTCTCATCGATACAAATCTCTTTCAAAAGAAATTTGGTATCCATTCTGGCCATAATCTACTTATGAATCATCCATTGCCAGTAGGAACATTACAATATCTTCTTCATGTATTTGAATTGAGTAATGAAGATACCTCACTCCATTTGATAGAATTGTAAGCCAACAAAGAATTTGACCTCCCCCAACATAGACATTTCAAATTCCTTCATGTCATTTGCAGATGATTTTCATAATTTTTCCTTTCTTCCAAATATGATATCATCAACAAATATTTCAGATAATAGCACCTCATTGTTATTACTAGTCTTGAAGTCTAAATTACTATTATCATTAGTTCTAGAAAATCCAATCTTCACCAAATAATTATGTAATATTTCATATAATTCTCTAGGGGTTTGTTTAAAACCATATGGAGCCTTGTGTAGTTTTCATACCATGTTCTTCTTGCTAGGGTCAAAAAATCCTTCCCCTGGATCAATGTAAACTTCTTCTTCCAATATACCATTCCAAAATGTAGATTTTACATCCATTTGTTACACTTTAAATCCTTCATAAGAAGAATATGAAAGTATTTTTCCAACTCCTTCTAATCTTGCAACTAGGGAAAATGTTTCCACGTAGTCAATTCCTTTTTCTTGTGTATATGCTTTGCATACTAGTCTAGCCTTATTCCTTATGACTTCACCTTTTACATACAACTTGTTCCTAAATACCTACTTGTTCCAATAATATTTTTGACCTTTTTTCTAGGTACCAATGTCCAAGTTTTGTTCTTCTCTATCTACTCAATTTCTTCATACATTGCTTAGACCCAATCCTCATCATCCAAATCATCTTTTAATGATTTAAGTTTAAACTCACAAAGTAAACATGTATCACTTCTATGTCTTTTCCTTGTCATAACTCCAAATTCTTTGTTACCAATAATTTTTTTAGGTGCATGATGTTTTTTCACATATTTTGCTAGTATAGATTCTTTCTTTCTCTATTCTTCTATAGGTTCATCTCGAAAAATGATTTCAAGCTCATTTCTTTTGTCTTGTTCAAGTTCTTCATGTTCAACATTGTCATCCTGATGTTTGGTATCTTTTACATGTATCTTGGCATCATTTTGTTGTCTCTCAGCTCCTACAACTTACTATTCAACAACCTATTGTTGCCACTTGACATTCCCATTTTATTTCTAATTTACAACTATGTTCTCCTACTTAGGTATGGTGCAAGGAGCACCCTCCTTTACATAAATGAATGTAGTATAGTCTCAATGTTTTGTCTCGCATTCAAATTCATACTTTTATTCATATTTGTCAACTTCAAGATTGGAACTTTCAACAACTTTGTTAGTGTTAGATCTCAAATACTTATAAGTTTTACTCTTAGTGGAATATCCTAGGAATATGCCTTCATCACTCTTAGCATCAAGTTTCCCATTTCTATTATCCTTTAGTATATAAAATTTTCTTTCAAAAACTTAAAATACTTGACATTAGGTGCATATCCATACCATAATTCCAAGGGTGTAACATTTTGACCTTTCTTTACTTGCACTCTATTCAAGGTATAAATAGTTGTACTTACAACTTCCCTCCAATATTTTTGTAACACATTCTTCTCCATCATTAGTGTTGAACATAGTTTATGATTAATCTATTTCTCCTTTTAGTTATTCCATTTTATGGTTCCTAGGTGCTGACATCTACCTTTTGATTCCTCTTTCATTGCAAAATATAATGAATTTCTCTATAGGTAAGGTTGCCTAACCTTCCCCTTCATTTATGGCTGGATTCAGTCCTAGATGCCATGGGAGAGGCCCTAGGGGATTTTTTGCTAGTTGACACTGTGATATTTTAGATGATGTATGTATGCATTATCTTGGAGATAGACATCTCTAAGGGGCTTCTAGAATGATTAAATTGGCCTCTCCCAATGGCTCTTAGATTCAACTTCTTGATTATGAAGGCATTCCATTTAGATGTCAAAAATGCCAAAAGACTAGCCACCTCATAGCACAATGATCCTCTAGAAAGGTTAGGTTAAAAAAGTCACCTTCTTGGTGGAAGGGGTTTTGGATGATCACTACACTATTCAGAAAGCTTCCTCTATTGGGGGTGGGTTGGTTGATTCTTCTTAGGATTCTTTTGTTGCTCCACATGATTTAAATGTTTCTCCTATGGTGGTGGCCAATACTATTGTCCCTCCTTCAATGCTGCTATTTCTAATTTGGTTGATGCTCCTCATGTGGCCCTAGCTCTAAGGGGGAGTTGTTGCCCCTCTCTCATGTGGTGGTGGTACTTCTACCCTTGCTAGTAGGGATTTGGGGGATTCTTGTGGTTTGGATAACTTTTCTTAGCAGAAGGCTACTGGGATGGTGGAGGATGGATGGAAAAAAAAAAGAAAAAAAAGTTCAAGCCCTCTTTTCCATCATTTGATATGTCTTTACATTCTCAAAAGACAGGATCTAAAAGTAAGTCTTGAGGCTCAAATTTCTTTTCTAGCTATTCGCCTAGTATTTTTTGAGGTTGTCCCTTTTTTTTTGGTTATCCTAGTCTCTTTGGCCTACCTTTTTGTAGCTTGAGATGGTTCTGGATTAAATGTCTTCTTTTGTAACCATGGCATTTCATGATCTCATTTAAAGCCTATTTAGGTGGTAGTAGTGCATTGTGTTATCCATGAGGCCACCTTGGTCACCTTGTTTTGTCAGGAAACCTATTTCATTTAAGGGTTTTTGTTTCTAAGTTTGGGCATCATTGAAAATTAGAAGATTTGTAAAGGGTTTTAGGCACCCTTCAAAACCTATTTTCCTTAATAAAAAATAATTGCAAAGCATCAAATTTTTCTTTAATAAACATCACAGTCATCATCCTAGAAAAGTCATCAAAAAATAGAATGAAATATTTGTCTCCACAATAGATTTGAACACCAATAGGTCCACAAACGTAAGTATGAACCAATTTCAAAATATCATTAGATCAATATATCTTGCTCTTGAAACTAGACATTGTCATTTTTCTTAATTGACATTATTTTTGAAGTATTAGATAGCAGCCCAAAGAGAAGCTGGGGTGACCCCAAAGTGTAAAAGGATGGAAGAATAGCCAAAATTCACCTCCCACTTATCTAACTAATACCATTTTTATACTTCAAAAACCAAATAATGACTAACTCCAAAAAATATAACCCTTATCAATAATCCTATCCCTAATAAGCATATAATACAAAAAATTATACCAACTTAATTTTTTTTTCTCCTGCTACTCTAGTTCATGATCATAAACATAATAAAATTCCCATAGGGACCCAAGTTCAAAGAGATCCAAAACTTAACATGAAAACCAAAAAACTAAGACATAGGGGCTAATTTCCTACTTTCTCTCCCTATTCCTCCTCCTTTTCCTCAGGCTCCTCCCTATTCAAATCCAAAACCTCCTCTTTGATGGGCTTATCTAACAGTGTGTTTAGCCAATCCTCCACTAAAAAACCATATATGGATCTAGTAGTTTCGCTTTCTTTTCCAATATGTTTCTTGTCCTTGTTGAACTGCAAAAAATAGAGAGCAATGGTAGCACAGTGCATGACCTTCATGGTAAATTTTGGCAAGGTGTCAATTTTTTAGAAAATACCAATATGGTTATCTATAAACTTCTTCATTGAATTCACTAGCCTCTCCAACTAACCCTTTATTTGGCTTTGTCCATGGCTATGTCTCCCATTTTCCCCCTTGGCTTTGAGAGCTTCTTTCATGAGGGAGATGATATCCTCCCCCCACCTCACTTCTATTCATGGATAGAATGACGTCCAGGGTGTCCAAGATGTCTAAAGGGCTATGCACTTCCTTCTTCCCAATATTTGGGTGTTTCCTTGTCCTTTTAGTAGGCCTTTTCTCACTCTTAGTGGACTTAAAACTAAAATATTGTTTTGGTTGGGGGGGGGGGGGTTTGAATATTTCCATTTGGTCCCTTTTACTAGCTCTCCTAGATTTTTTTCTCTTTCTTGTGTATGTATTTGACTCAATGAAAGTTATATTCATCTCATAACCATGGTCATTTTTGGATTTTCTATAGCCTAATCTAGGGCTAGGGACTGTCGAGACTTGGGGAGTAATAATAGATAGTTGATTAACAAGAAGAGTCAAGTTTATGAAAAGGTGGTATTTGTAAAGTTTGTGCATGAAGCCCTAGTGGATGATATAGAAGGGTTTACCTTCCTCTTTCTTTTTCCTAACCTTAAAAATAAAATATTGCATGTAATTTAGAATAAGGTGTAGAAAGGAAATAAAATCATGTTTCCTAATGTGGTTGAGAATGGGAAAGCAATGGTAGTACAATACCTAGAAATGGTCTTCAAGAGTAATATATCACATAATGACATAATAAACCAAATCCTAGGGCTTTGCTAGATCCTCTCTGGAGAACCTACCTCTCATGTGAATTAGCTCCTCTTTAGGTTGAAAGAACTTCCTCAGACTCATTTCATTAGAAAACTTTCCCTAAGTGATCTAATTCTTTCTCTCTAGAGATAACTCTCCAACCTTAGTTGCAAGCTGCTCCATTATTTCAAATCCCATCCCATTAATTTTTACCTTCCTATCATTCCAAGAGTTGATGAATTGTATGGATATTTTATCATCATGATTTTCCATGCCTTCCATGAATGACATCAATCCTCCTTTCCATGGGTAAACCCATGCAACCTTGCTATTCCTAATGCAATCCTCAATCTTGAATGGTTCAATGTGGTAATTGGAACCCATTTCTTCACCAAGATCAACCACCAAATTCTTAGATTCTTCTAGAATCTCCTTTTTGTAGACCAAATTATGGTAGCCATGATAGATTAAGGATTTGAAATTTAAGCTGGAATTGTGAAGGCAATCAAAATCCATCATGAGATCACAAGGTTTCATAGTTTCTGAAACCCCTCTTCCAATTGTACATGTGATCAATTCCTTTCCTTTCAAAATTAACTATCACCAAATATAATTAGAGTGAGGCTAGATAAAATTATTGTTGAAATATCTAACTCTCATTTTTTATTCTAATCAAATCTATGCCATTTTTCCTTTTTGAGAAATAATTAATGCTCCTAGCAAGATAATCCCAAAATAAAATCTTCAAAAATCTTGTCAAAGATCAATTTAATGAAAATAAATTTGATGGTCTTCCCACCCACATGGATTCACATTAATGTGCCACCTATTGTAATGATTCATAAATCATTGAGTGAAGTATGCTCTCTTTTAACCATCACTTGAGTTGATGATGGGGTTTGGTTGACATCCTCCTGTTCCATTATTTCCATGATGTTGTGGCCAAAATTTTCCAAGTCATCCAGAACTCCATTCTCTTCATGGTAGATTTTTTCCATGTGGACCACTTGACACCCCTCCATCAAAGTGTGGAATTATTCTATTATTGTTTTGATCTTCTAGCTACACCAACCCTCTCCTTTCACTATTTTGATAATCAACATTGAATCCCCCTTGATTGTCAATCTATTAATTACTTTGGCTCTCAAAATTCTCATTCCCAATAGTAGGGATAAAGATTTAGCTTTATTGTTCAACACCCCTCCAGAGTTCCTACTATGAGTAACCACTAGCTTTTTAGTACTATTCTGGAAGATACACCCAATAGTTGTTCTCTGAATAGACATTGTTTACACATAACATTATTAGGTTTCTTCAATCTTGACAACCCTCTTACTCTTTTCATCTTCTTAATGCTTACCAAATTGTCAAAATTCAAATGACATAACCTCTTATGCCATAACCATGTATTTTCATATTATACAAATAAACATGTCTCATTAGATCAATCTAGATAGGGGAGAGGACACAGTACTTGAATGGGTTCCAATTTTTGTGATAGAAATTGTTTACTTTATACCTACACTTGTTGACTTAATGTAAATTTTTTTTTTGACAACATTGCACCAATACTTGTGACTTTAAAGTTGTTAGTACAATGATGATTACCAAAAAATGAATGAAAATGTACCTTTTGATCTAAAAAGTAACCAATGATGTGATGCCGCATCAACTATTCAACTATGGGTACCCTTTATGCACAACTTGGAAAAAAGCATGCTGATGTGGCATCATAATAAGTGACATGGACTTGAAACCTTAGTTATAAGTAGATGACTCACCAAGCGAGCTGCTATAAAAAATTGGGAGTGATTTGAATTTTTTACGTAGGGTTTTGATAAGCGCAAAGTTAGGGTTTCAAGTACCGGGTCCTCTCCCCTATAACATGTTACCTTTTGATAAGTAGGAGATATTTTCCATAGAAAGTCAAATTGTGATATTTCTATCAAGATTTAACTTTATAGTTTTTGAGTTAAACTCATTAACCCATATATCATGAGTGATTATTCACACATGAATCCATCTCTCATGATAATAAATGGAACACTTAGCACTCATTGGATGTAGGTGAAGCATCAAGACTTCTCAGGAGCTCCCTCCATGATTAAACTACTTTAGCTTGAGTTCAATTAACTACAAAGCTCCCTCCATGGTTAAAACCACTAGGCTTGCAATCTCATTTGCAAAACCTTCACCAAGTGTTGTGCCTTATGAACCATTCATTAGAAACCCCCTTAAGCTCATCAAATGTTAAGTAGGAGATATTTTCCATAGCAAGTCAAATTATCATATTGCTATCAAGATTTAATTATATATTTTTTTTGTTGAACTCATTGACCCATATATCATGAGTAATGATTCACACATGAATCCATCTCTCATGAGAATAAATTAAAAACTTAACACTCATTGAATCTAATTGGTTTTCATAGAGGTGAAGCATCAGGACTTCTTGGGAGGTCACCCATCCTAGCACTACTCTATTTTGAGTGCACTTAATTAAAATGTTTCCTCCATGGTTAAATCCACTATTATTATAACCCCATTTGTAAAACCTTTACCAAGTTATGCATGGCATGTGTATAGGAGATATGGTTAAAATTGCATCATCATGAAAATAGTATTTCAGACTTCAAAAGTTTCTACCTATGTTAGATACTAGTAGTTGTTCTTGTATGATTAATATCCAGTATTGATATCAGTATTGGGCTTCACATAATTCATAGCTTTTCCATTTTCATGAAGCTTAACCTCCAATTTCCTCAGGAATACTAGCTTCTTCTAACTTTCTCTATAAGTTGATGTTTTCTTTGCAAGGATGGAATTAATTTCATAATATGTGAGGAATAACACTTTTTGACTGCTTATTTTTGGATTTGTTTCACATGTACTACCATGAGAAGTAAAAGAGTCTAATGCCATTTAGATCATTTAGAGCATTACAATGAAACAAGGGGCAGCCCAAGTCTATACAAGGTATGATGTGGAAACCATGGTCAAGGAGAGTAGTGTTTTGTAGTAGTAGGGCCACATTTAATAGAGCTATAAAGATGAGGAAATGATTTCAAATGTCCATCTAATTTCATTGTAGGGATCACCATTTGTAAATGATTGTGATAACACCTCCAAATCTTAGACCTATTCCTTAACCACCCAGAAAGATTTGTTCATCACATGCATATTTTTCTTGGAATATACAAGTCAATGAAGGAAGCATAATCCTGCATTCCTTGTAGGGGGTAGAGTTTGAATGTTTAAATATGCCAACACTCCAATACTAACTGTCTTGAAGAAAAAAAGTTTTTTGGAGCCTCAACTATGTGCATGGGACCCACTTGGTTGGTAGGTGAGAAGTTAAATTTTGACCAAACATGTGGCTTATAGATTGATGTCATGGATTTCTAGGAAAATCATAAGGTGACAAATGATAATGATTCAGCACCAGCTAGACTGAGATGGACCAATGAGAAATTGAGAAGTGATAGAGGACCTTGGATGTGGCACAAAAATTAAGGAGCTAATGTGGTAGATAGTGCAACATATCATGATGTCACTAAGTCATGATGACATGGAAACCTATTAACTTGTCATGTGACATAGTGACCAATGACATGGAAGGCTAACATGGCTTGATGATGGGGTAATGATGTGATGATGTTGACTAGGTGCTAACATGTCTAGATGTGCCACATGTTGTGAGGTTGCTATGTCACAATGCTGACTCGTCATGTAACATAGCAACTAATGTCATGGAAAACCTATGGCAACCATGTGGTAGAATAGAGCACCAATGAGGCAGTGACATGTGGCATCCACATGGTAGTTGTCAAGTGGCTATGTAGGAATTTGATGAATCACACATCAACATGTGGCAAGGCTAGTAAAATAGGTTTGACCTGGATGAAAAATTGGAGGGAAAATCAAATAGGCTTCAAAAATAACATTTTTTTATTATTTTCCATTTCTGAACATGCAAGACCTTTTTAAATAAATTTGAATTATAATATATAGTTCAAACTTTAGAAGGTATTAACTATTTGAAATGAGATGTAGTCTCAAAGCCTTGACAAGAGTCCAATTTTCAAATTAAGATTTTGGATGTTTATAGTAAGAAACTATGGCATTGTTATATATCACCAGAATTGGGAGAGAACAAACTTTTTATTTTTTCATAGGATGCCACTAGTTTAGGTTATGCAAGGATTTGTATTAGGTACCCAATTTTTAGTTTTATTTAGTAGGGGTAGTTCAGATCTGATTTCTAGTCGAATGATGAATCGAGTGAATGTAAAAGGAAATAAAAATATAGTTATGGGAAAAATTTATTACCTCCAAATTAGTTGAATTAAGGTTTTATCAGCATTTTATGATGCATTTCAAATATTTTGGCAATAGAAGGGTTTTCATCATTGAGGAAGGGATACTTTAGGTTTCTTACAAAATCATGATGAAAACGAAATCAGATTTCATGGGTAGAAAGATGAGAGAGGCTTTACAACTGTAGAAAATGAGGATTCAAGTGGACACATGTCACCCTCTAGATCATATTTGAGATTTCATTCTTCTTCTATATCTTTCTCTTTCTCATCGATTGTAAGGGTTGGTTCTAGTTTGTCTATGAGACCACATTGTTGGATCTAGAGCTTTAATTTCACCATTTTCTTTAGCAATTTCCCTTGTAATAAACAACAAGAAATAAGGATATAGATAGTTCTAATATATTAGGCATTTTTAAATTTCATTTTCATGCATCTTATTATATTTGTTTCAAAGAAATGAATGAAAATGTAGTAGTTAGTCCTTCATTTTGATATCTTGTCTCCCATTCATGTTGTTTGTGATCTTTTGTGTTTTGTAAACAAATGGTATAAAACTTAGTTGTAATTTATTGGTTGTATATGTTGACTTATTTTTCTTATGACTCAAGGAGTTATATAAATTTTTTATTCATCATCATAGGATTGTAGATCTGATGAAGGGATAGGTCGAGTATGAGATTAAAAGCGATGCAGATGTCTAACTCACAAGGTGAATAGATAGATTAGGAAGTCCTGATGTATGTGATATGTCAATGACTTTTAGGGATGTGTGTTAGGGTTTTGTGGGATTTATCAATAGATAAGGCACTAATCAGTTACAATATCAAATTGATATGTTGTTCATGTCATTTTTTTGCTGAAAATCAGCATCATTAATCAAGTATTTTTCCTTTAATGTTGAAGAAATGAAATTGATTTCCTAACTTAGCTTAGTAATTTATTTGATCATGTTATTAGCTATTCCATGTGTGAGATCTTTGAATAAGTGTTAGAAGATTTAGGGTTTTTATTTTTTGGTTAAAAGTACAAACTTGTGTCACCCTTTTACAAAGGAAAAGGCTAACAAAAGTATAACTATTCATCTTTAATGACATAAAACTAGTAGTATTATTTAGAATTTAAAAATGAAGTAAAATAATGAAATGTGTAGAGATAGATAAAGTTTAGGATTAGAATTTTTAATAATTTTTTGGGATAAGAATTAATATATTTTCCTAATTATTGATGTCAATATTTTAGTTGGTAAAAAATGCCAAAGATTAGGGGTCTAGTTCCCACCACAAAATTAAATGGAAAGAAGAGTATTTAATCTAGGTATTTAATAATTAGAAGATATTTATTAAATACAAGAAGAGTGTTTAATCTAAGTATTTAATAATTTCAAGATACTTATTAAATACAAGAAGGGAATTTAATCTAGGTATTTAATAATTACAAGATAATTATTAAATACATGAAGGGGATTTAATCTAGGTTGTATCATAATAATTAATAAAGGATATTCATTATTAGATACCTAAAGTTTAGCTTAAGTGAACTAGAGTTAATTAGAAAATATCTAATTACTTTAACACCCCCCCCCCTTAAGATAAATTTAGGGAGTAGCTCAAAACCTAAAAAATACTACTGAAAGTAGATTTCGGTCTCAAAAAAGAAGGCCTAATGTGGTACCCAAGCACAACCAAATCTATGAAAAGAGGAGAAATAGAAAAAACCACATGGGAGAAACCCTACTTCAAAAAGAGATGGAAAAAAATGTTGAAAAACTAGTGAAGGACTGAAGAAGCCTCCAAAATAGGGAATGTATTAGAAGATAGGAACAAGAGATGAGCATGAAGAACATCACTAAAGCATGAAGAAGTTGCAAAGCTCTGTCAAAAAATAATTGCTGATCTATAGAACCTCCTCTGAAATAGAACTTAACCAGGTAGAGAAGACTATAATCTACATCAAATCATGAGGCAAACAAAGGCAAACAATTAAACTCAAAAATATAGATGGCATAAAATACCAAAGTCTGAAGAGCTGATCAATTGAACCAAGGAAGACTGCAACCAAAGTAGGAACAAAAAGAAGATTGTCTAAATGGTAGATTATCCATGTCACCAAAATGCATAGGTATCTAGCCAGTGCAATCACCTAGTACATAGGATCAAATACTAAATACATAGCTCACTCCAATGAACCAAGGAAGTATTAGAAACAACAAAGGAAGATGGCAAATAAAGGAAAACATCAACCCACCCACCAACAATACTTTATTAGAGTAGTGCATGTACAATAGGGCACAAGACATGATGAATCCTGATAATACAATCATTTGTATGAGTTTCCTTAGATGACATTACTCAAATTAGAAGGAAAAATAAGACAAAACAACTAAAATGAAAATACAGATGTAGTATGGTACTTTATCTCAATGTGTTTTCAAGAATGCATACAAATGATATCTATTGGGACTCAAAATCACCTTCTTGATTTGAGCACCATGCAAAGTTTTTGAGCCCTTTTAAGTGTATTTAATGCATGTGTACCTAATTATCCATTTGAGGCCTAAGAGGTTTTTAATGCTTCTAAAACCATGCATTTAGTATGTCTATGTGTTCCATGAAGATAAATTTCCACTCTGAGCCATTCTGTGAAGTTCTATTTTGAGCAATGTCCAATTTTGCATTTTTTGCCTGTGTCAAACAACAATAGGAAGTTGTGTTTGCAATAGAATATGTTGCACCCAATAAAATTTCATGACTCACCACTTTGGGAGTATTTAGCATCCATACCAAAGAGCCTATGAGTCATATTTCGAGTCATTTTAAATCTATTTGACTAGGTTTTGAATCCCTCAAAGTTGGTCATTTATTGTTGTAATGCTAATGCACATTATTAATAATTCTAGGAGGCCCTGTTTGACTTTTCATAACATTGACCTAATTGATTGAAATGAGAACATTCCTATTGCATTGCATTCTAGAGGTTAGATAATTGCTATGTTTCAATTTTGAGCTTATGACGAATCTATTTGATCATTTTTCAAACATGATTCCAAATGCAATTTTTAAAGTTTTACTGGTGTCAATAATTGTAGATTGGTCGGTACCCATGTTCGTGATGTCATATCTCAAAATTCGTGATAGGTGAGATCAAATGGATTCTACTATTGTGTTCTACTATAATTTTTTTTTAAGTATGCCACATTTCAAATGTTGACAAATCCGTCTACACACTTTCCCGAGTCCATTCGATTTGCAAAAGACATTTTTCTGCTAGTGTTTCTAGTCCGCAAATTCTGAGTAGCCCACTTTGACCGCTCATCATTTTTGTCCTATTATTCATCATGAGCCCTAATTTTAGATTCATATTATACTCATGATAGTGAACAAGTTCCCCAATTTTTGTTTCCCCAAGTTTCATTTTGCCCATGTTTTGAAGCCAAAACAGAACATGATTTATTGTTTTTTGACATGTTTTCTTGCAAGCAATTCTAAGAGGGAAACTTTGATGGTCAATATCATTTGACTCAGAATTCATCATGAGACAAGATTTGATAGGGTACAAGAATTTGGAACAAAGAATCAGTGTGTTGGATTTCAGAACCTTGTCAGGTGTTTTGGTCAGTTTTTAAGGCTAGACAAAGGACCTCCTAGCACTAAGTTGACAAGTTCTAGAAATATGTAAAGCAAGTTACAAATTTGTTTCTAATGCTTTAATTTGTCCCAAACCAATGCTAGATGGTGAATATATCATTTTGAGATGTCAGTCATTTTAAAATGAAATTTTTTTAGCATGACCCACTTTGGGGCCTGACTGATTCCATCAAGTTGATAAGCTGTTGGAGAGTAAAATTGCTCAGAAGATGTTTTAATGATTATGATCATTAAATGTTTGTGATAGGAAATTGAATAGATTAGATCAAATTATTTGAAGTAAGAAGGAGAAAAATGGCTTGCAAAATTCTTGATAAAAATAAATTTAAATGAGGGGAATGTGAAGCAAAAATATGATCATTGGGTGTCATCTTTGAAAAATGAAAAAATAAAGGCTATTTTCCTCCACAGTGAGTCTGGGTAGAAACAAATTGTAGGTTATCTTTATTTTGTGCCCACCAGTTGAAAGTATTTTATCTTCATTATAGAACATCTTTGATGATTGGAACATAATAGCTACATGGAACATGCAGTGCTTGAATCCTTTTTCCAGTTGTTCCTACTGTGGGTTGGTTCTACCTCAATTGATCCATGACTAGTCACAAAGACCATCACCGCTCTTATAAGATTAAATTTTATTTTGATAAGGGATTATTTGATTAGTCAAATTTAGGCAATATGGGCCAAGACAAATTGTAATGAAGATGAAGAGATGATGACCAGTTCATAGCAAAGAGGAGCTTCATTGCATCGAAAAAGTCTTTCAAAGCTATTGATTTTGGATTAGGCTATGCATCTATGCATGCTTATGGGTCAACCATAGAATATACTATGAATATTTTTGGCTATGAATGTGAAAATCTTAATCACATCCACATAGGAGGCAAAGGTATATACTAGTAATCCAATACCATTTTATCAAACTACTCCTTACTTGATTCCACTTTCCCACTTTTCCACAACATGAAATGGAAGAACATTCAAGTGCTAATTCAACCAACTAGTTGTTACATCATAGTGAGTGATAACAATTATAGAGACATTTTGTAGGTATGTGCAAGAGAAATTGGGAAGACTTTGTGTTCTACATTTTGGTAGTATGGAGGGGCAGTGTTTTATTATTGACACCTTGTGGTGGGTCATTTCCCTTGTTCCACACCTTTTCACTTTGAATGCACAAGATAAGGAGTCTTTACCTTTGAAACACCATTGCCAAGGACACCTAGCATAGAAGCACAATATGTAGAGTAGTATCTCTTTGAAAAGTGTGAACAAGTAGTACATCCCAATTCTAGTCATACAAATTTTGAATTGCATCAAGATTTCTATCTTCCAAAGCGAGCAAGAGATCTTTCCTATCTTCCAAAATAGAGAGAAGTAGGATATGGTGGGGAGTTAGATACATCAAATCAAAAAAATGAGCCTTTATTGTTTTAGATCGATAACTAGTGGCTTTCTTTCCCTCCCTTAAAACCATGATCACCTAGTTGAAATGGGAGGATAGTGAGATTGGTTCTATTCTCCTGGTTGGTAGATCAACCTTGAAAGCTCATGTGCACCAAAAATATATGTCAAGGGAATCAAATAGGTAGAGGTTTTGATGAGAGCTGATAGGTGGGTGGGAAGAAGAAGTAGAGTTTCATACTCTAGTTTCAAAATTAAGGAAAAGACTAAAATGTATGGATAAACAAAGCAATCAATAAAAAAATGTAAGAAGTGACCCAAGTTTATTATCCCAAATTCACCATGAAGGGAATGTTTTAATGTTTAAATGTAAAAGCACTTGCATGGTAAGTATCTTCAAGATGTGGGCCTTTTGGAAAGAAGTTTCTTGTATAGTGGGGTCCATCGTGGATGACAGTTGACTCAGAAATTAAGTAAATTTTGACTAATAGAGCAAAGGAAGAAATAGCTAGAAAAGATTGTTGGATTTGGTGGTCACCATGTCACCAGTGAAAAATGGGAGGTTCTCTTGGCAAGTGAAAAGGTGACCTCCCAAAATAATAGAAATCCAATGAAGGTCATGGGACCTAGTAGTAGTGGTGAGGATGAATGATTGAATGACACATGGCATCGTATGAATAGGCAAGGGATAGAACTCACCAGAAGTATTGAAGATTTTGATGGTTGCCATGTCACCACCAAAAAATGGGAGGGTCTTTCCAAAAGTGACATGGTGACCTCATAACAAATTTAAAATCCAACGAGAGGTGGCAATGATCAAGATGACCAATCAAAGTTTGACACATGGCATTATGTGAGTGGCCAAAGGATAGATAAGGAGATATTTAAAATATTACTTATTTTATTCTCTAGTTTGAACATTCAAATGAGAATTTAAAAGTTTTGTTTAAAAAAATGAATTTTCTATAGTTTATACTATAGAAATTTTAAAAAAATTTCAATCTCATTCTTTTAAATTGCAAAGCCATAGTCCTAGGTTAACTTTTCAAACGGCTACCAAAGGAGCAATTTTAAACCAAGATATGGACTCCAATATATCATTGGAACCAAGACGAGATGAATTTTTTGAATATGGGGTCAAAATTTGGACCGATGTTCAACAGTTCAGTCTATAAGAAAATTTGTATTTTTTGGGGCATTCTCAGCATAATAGGTAGAATTCATCATTGAGCATCAAAATTGGTTAGGGAGAAGATATAAAAGCTTGTTGAAGCCTAAATGTGGATAAAAGTGATTCTGATAAGTTTATTTTGCCTCTAGAGATCATTTAATTAATTTTTTGCCTTTGCCTTGATTTCAGATCTGGCATCAAAATCAATTATCTTTTCCATCAAATATTTGAGAAATTTTATGCTTTTGGAAGGCAAAAGATGGAGGATTTGATATGCATTTATAGAGAGAGAGTAGAAAGATGTTTAACATCTGCAGATGGATGTTTTCCAAGTGGACACATGTTAGACATAGAATAGATCTAGGAATTTATTCCTCGTATATCTTTATTTTTCTCGTTCATTATAAGGGTTTCAATTTTTGGAGAAAAAACATGCACTACTATGATACAATGTGTTCCAATCTTGAGTGTTCTTAGATTTGTGAAACCGGGGTTCTAGTTTTGATGTGTTCTCATCACTGTGATACCATATTCTTCAGCATATTTCTCTTGTATAAATAGTAGTAGTTAAGATAATATAGCTAGTTTTGATATGTTAGGCATTGCCATGTTTTAATTTCATGCATTTGAATGTATAGTTTCAAGGAAATGAATACAAATGAGCAAGAATCTATTTAGTTTCATTTTGATTCTCATCTCCTATCTCTTGAATCTACAATCTTATGTAGTTTAAGGACAAAGAACTAAGACCCATTTGCATTCCCTTAAGGTTCTATCTTTGATATGTTTTACTTTTGGAACAAATGGCCAAGTAAATGCTTGATATGTTTGATAGGGTTGTTGGTTATTTGAGGAGGATACTTCATAGGAATGAGGTCTTTATAAAAATCAATGTCTGATTCACAAGGTGATAAGACAGATCTGATAACTGGGTGTATGAAATATGCCATTGATATCAAAGATGTATGCATTTAATTGGTGGAATTTCCCAATATATAAGGTATTAGTCAGCTACAAGATCAACTTTTTCGTACTACTATAGATTTGGGGTTTTGTTGAAATCAACATCATTAATCAAACATTTTTCCCTTTCATGTTGAAGAGCTAAAAAGTGTTATCCTCACTCAGCTTGTGGATTCAATAGAGTTGCAATTTGCTACTACATATCTTTGTTATTGCATAAGTATAGGAAATTAAAGGTTTTATCTACTTTGTCAAGATTCAAGTATATGTTTTAGCAGTAGTACCATATAAGTGAATCTGAGGTATACCCACCTAAGTTTTGTAGAGCCTAAGGTAGAAGAAGAGTCAAGCCTTATAGTTGGCTTGGTGTCTAAAATGGTATGTTGAGGATGGGAAGTAGCTACCCCTAGATGTATCTTGTTCTCATCAGGGAAATTTCGAACCATGTTGTTTCAAAATACCAACAATATCAATAATGATCAGAAGGAAGGAAAAGAGTTAATACAACAAATAGTACAAGCCAAAAGAAGAGATCCCATGCCATGAAAATGAACCCTAGACCTAAAATGCCCAAGATATCCACCATAGTGCAAAAAAGAAAAAAAACATGATAGAAAGAGCATAAAGTAGAATCTAAAATAAATTACAACATTTCTAAAAAGTCGACTAAACAAGATTTCTAGAAATATAATGTTTTCAAAAAATGAAGATGGGATGCTCAAGATATGCCCACCGGAATGAAAAATAGAACATCTAGCTTTGACTACCAAAATAGGCAACGAAAATGCTTCAAAACCAAAAACTACCTACACCATTGTCTCTATCTTGGAACTAGCTTTCCATTGCTTCTTTGAGATCAAAAAAAGACCTCCATATGCTTAAGTTATAGCCAAAAAAACAACACTAGGTCAGAAAAGGACCTAAATGGCTTATAGGGGGTGCTGATGCAATATTGATGTCATACTAATGTCAGAATTTCACTATATAAAATTTGATGTCTTGGAAGCTATCATAGCAAAAAGGACTGCCACATGACATCCACGTGGTAGTATAGGCCTCGAAAAAAAAGCCCAAAAAACTCTAGATTTGATTCATCAAACCGTTGCTCTCCCCTTTTCTCCAAATATCAAACAAGCTACAACAAATCTAACTCTGATACCATGTAGGATTTGAGAAAATATGCAAATCAAATCCATGAAGCCCTCAAATACCTACTTTTATAAAACCTATCACAGAGAAGAAAAATACAATAGGAGACAAGGGTTTGGTTTGAAAATATGAAAATTTTATTCTCAAGTAAAGATATGTGTTGAAAATAAAATGAGAGATCATCCTTATAAAGGAGATCAAAATCTAAAAAGGTAACATAAAGCTCTTTAGGGTATTTAATAATTACAAGATAATTATTAAACACAGGAAGATAATTTAATCTAGGTTGTACCATAATAATTAATAAAAGATGTTAATTATTAAATACCTAAAGTTTAGCTTAAGCGAACTAGAGTTAATTAGAAAATATCTATTTACTCTAATAGAAATAAAATTATTTCCCTTGATCTTAGATTATGTTATAGATAACATGTATAGATTGAATAATAAAAATAAAAAATTAGCTTTCGGCCTATATTTTATCTTTTATAATGATTCAATTTTTAACTCACATGAAATCGATAGTTTTCATCTCGCACCACATTTCTCAAAACAAATCCATTCTAACAAAAAAAAATTATACATTCTAGAAGAGGACTCTCTCCTCTAAAATGTCATATAATTTTAAAATTTTGTTGATATGATTTTATATATTTTTTCCTTCTCAAAATCGACGTCATCATCTTGAGTGTTAAAATAAATACTTGTAGAATTTTGTAATTATAATATACTATATCTAATTAAAACACTATAAAATATATATGAGAATATTCTTGACTTTGAGCTCGATAAAAAGGTATTTATATGTTATGAAAAAAAAACATCATAAGAAATAGTAAGAGTTATTGCAACGTCAATTTTTTGAAATAAATTTTTTTTTAGTAATTAGACACAAACTAGTATAAAACATGCATTTAATAGACATTTCCAATTCGAAAGGTGTGAGACCATATGCAACTTAGCTAGAGTAAATTTATCTAGATCATATGTTTGAAAAAATTCAACTTTTAGATAGAAATACCCAAATTCAGTCATTTTGATAAGTCAACTTGAAAGGTGGTACAACTTTGTACTTTCACCCTACTTTGTTAAATTTGAGTGTATGTTTTAGCACTGGTACCATATAAGTGAATTTGAGCTACACCCGCCTAGCTTTTGCAAATATTGGAGTAGTAGAAGGGTCTAGCCTTATAGTTGGCCTAATGTCTTAAAGGTTATATTAAAGATGGGAAGTACCTTCCCCTAGATGTATCAGGGTAATTTGAAACTATAGTGTTTCAATACAGTAATAGGGGCAACCACAGAGTGGTTTTTATTGATCAAAATATCATATTTCTCAATTATTTCACCCTTTTCCAACCCTTTTGGTGCACCAAAATCCTAAAAATCAAAAAGTCGATGAGGAAACTCATAGAATCTCCCACATGGCCCAATAGTTTTATTTCCTTTTTCAAGCACACAAGGTTTTCACAATGTTAACCACTTTATTGTACAACCCTCACCACCATTTAAAATTTAACCACAATGCTTCATAGAATCACAACTTAACTATAAATTTAACTAACCTTGTCACTATCTTAACTGTGCCCACCATGTAAAAATGTCAACCTATCATTATGTTGCATGAAATAAAACTTGTGCATATTCATAAAGTGAAAAAGAAACAACCTTTGATGTTGCAAGATCTGATAGTGAATGAAAGATGCAAAGAAAATAATGGCCCATGAGAAAAGAGAAAATGAAACCCTACCAAATGGACCCTGTTTTGAACATTCCACCAGCCATAATAAGGAAGGACCACATTGGACAGACGTCATTTCACTTTCTTGCATAAAATAAAGTCCACACACTTTTGGAAAGTGATTAAGTGACAAACATAGATCTTGTTTAGACTCAAAATTGAAGCCCTGATTTTGAGTACCATTTAAAAAATCAAGCCCTATAAGTTCTTTTTAATGCATGTGTACTTTGACTATCCATTTGATGCCCTAGAGGTGTTCAATGTTTCTAATATCTTGCATTCAATATATCTATGTTCAATAAAGATAAATTTCCATTTTGAGCCATTCTTACAATTGAATATCTCACACCCAATTATGTTTCATGACTTTCTTCTTTGGGAGTGTTTAGTGTCCATAATAGAGAGCCTATGTTTCATATTTTGAGTCATTTTGATATGTTTTGACTAGGTTTTGAATCTCTCAAAGTCAGTTGTTTACTATTGCCATGCTAATGCAAATTATTCTTAATTTTGGGAGGCCCTATTTGACTTGTTATAACTTTGACCGAGTTGACCAAAATGATAAAATTCCTTTTGTATTCAATTCTAGAGGTCAAAGGTTTTCTATGTTTCAATTTCAAGCTTATGAATAATCTATTTGATTAGTTTTTGAACATGATTCCAAATGCAATTTATAAAGTTTGATTGGTGTCAATAATTGCAGATTTGTCAGTACCCCTGTTCATGATATCATAACTTATAATCCATGATAGGTGAGATAAAATGGATTTTACCATTGTTTTCTACTCTAAAAATAATTTAAGTATGCCAATCTTCAATTCTTGAAAAATTTGTCTGCACACTTTCCTAGGTCTATTCCATTTGAAAAAATCACCTTTCTGCCATTATTTCCAACCTACAAATTTGAGTAGTCCACTTTGGCTACTTACCATTTTCACCCTATTATTCATCATGAGACCTAATCATAGATTCATATTTTCATCATGATATTGAACCAATGCTCTAGTTTCCATGTCCCAAGTGTTAGTTTGTCCTATTTTAAAGGTCAAATTCGAACACATTTTGTGGATTTCTGACATCTTTTCTTGTAGGCAGTTCTGAGGAGGCAACTTTGATAATCAATATCTTTTGATTAAGAATTCCTCATGAGAAAAGATTTGACATGATGTAAGAATGTGGAACACAGAATCAATGTGTTTGATTTCAAAGCCTAGTTAGGTGTTTTTGTGTCAGTTTTTAAAGTTGATCAAAGGACCTTCTGACACTAAATTGATAGTTTGCAAATTAATGATAAAATAAGTTTTCAGTGATTTCTCAGTGGTCAAATTTGTTTCAAATTAGTATCAAGCAAGCAGTGGATCAGTTTGAGAAATTAGGTGTTTGAAAATGATTTTTTTTTTTAGCCGAACCCACATTGGGGCCGAATTAATTGCTCTAGATTGATAAGATGTGAAATGGAAAATATTCAGAGATTAAAATAATATACATTGTGATCTATGTCATTACTTAATACTATTGAGACATGGAAAAATCTTGAATAACCATCTACATACATATATTAGGTTAAAGAAAGTTGTGTAGCTATGGCACTTAATGGAATATAGCAATTTTTAAGAAACAAGATAAAGGTATTGCCTTTGGTCTTCAAGCAATGGCTCGCATAGCAGTATCTAAAAATTAGTTGAATGGAGATAGCCAAAGCCTATCATCAAATGAAGCACCATATAATAAAGTTGTAATTATTGAGATGGAAGAGTTTTGCATGGGGTTTGTAGCTTGATGAGGAATCTCACAAACTTGCAGTTGAAGATGTCTTCAAAAAAGAAGAAGATATTTCATAACCTAAAAAAGAAGATTCTCCTTGTGAAGGAAAGGTGTATGATTATTATAATAAATGAACAAAGCATAATCTAATCATCATAAAAGCCAAGGGAAGGATAGTATAAACAAACCATTTTCATTCTTATGTATTCTACCCAGCATAGGCAAAGAAATCACATCCTTAGATGAAGAGTGTAAGAATTTGCCTTAGGGAAAAATCACCCAAGATCAAGGAAATCAAGCACAAGCACAATAGTAGACCAAGAGACTATGATTAATATGAGAATAAATATCTCATAGCATATACATACACACTAGGAGTGCTTGTATATAAGGGCCTCTAAGATGCATCTAGAATGGTTCTAGAAGGAACTAAGAGATAAGCATGATAACCAAGCACATGTCCTCCATTGTGCATGAATATGCATGTATCAATGAGAGGATAAGTATGGAAAATTGTCTCATGTGTAGAGATTTTGTAGACACCATGTACTCAAATAAAGTGATAACTCCTATGTTGTCAACATGACAACTCACAAGAGTATGCATACTCCTAGGTGACTAACTAATAAATAATAAAATAATACATTTACCTAAGTAAACTTAAGTAAAGTGTAAATAGTAAATAGTTATTTACACCAACACCCCCCTTAAGTTCAACTTAGGGGAATGCACTTAAGCTTACAAAAGCTAGGATGAAATGCATAATGGGTCCTAGCTACTAGGCCATTTTAAGCACCCTTGTACATAATGAAATACAATTTCTCATAAATTGGAGAAAGAGGGAAAACCTCATGGGAAAAAACCTCCCCCAAAAAGAGAGATGAAAAGAAAATATGCATGGATGGATGGAGTGATCAACACCCCCCCATTACAACATACATCAAGTATATACAATAGAGAAATATGAGAAGGAGAGAGACAAGGTAGTCACCCCCAAATGAAGAGTGTCGATTAGTGATAACTACTCCAAGGTGGAAGCTGATCTATGAATGTTGAATAATGTTCCTCCCCTTTAGAAGAAATAATGGTAGAGGTACAAATGAGATGCTTCCTCAATGTGTAGAAAGAATACCAATAATGAATGATGTCCCTAAAACCTACTCACCTATCCTTGTTTTGATATTGATAATCACCCCTTCCAACACTATTGAAAATAATGAATGCTACTCTAGCCATGATGGATGTAGAACCTATCCAAAAGAGTCATATGTCTCCTCAAATGATAAAGAGAGCTCCTACAACTATTGTACATAAGGATCCATAATCATATGAACCTATGAAGACTAATCATGTAGAGAATGGACTTGAGGATCAAAGTGAGCCCTTGCAACAACTGGAGAAAGATCTGCATCATCAAAGAGAAGATGTATATAGTCAATTATGTCTTCCAAATCTATGATGTGTGACTCCACAAAAAAACTTGAAATATCTTCCAAGAAGTCATCCACTAATGTTAGAATTGGAAGACTAGGTGTACTATACTATGTTGGACTAGGTGTAATGTACTATGTTGGACCTATCACTATGGCAATATAGGCATGTGGAATGTGATGATGATGTGACCATGGACTACAACTATTAATAGTACCCCATGAATCTAAATCTATTGAAGCACTATCCTACTGTCACTATTAGTTTCCATAGTGTATGAAGTGTAGAGAGGATTAGAGGATAAGCTGGGTGAACTTTCCTCAAAGTGAACATTCCTCTCTACAAAAATCTCATGTGTCTCAAGATCCATAACTCTATATTCCTTACCACCATCTTCATATCTAATGAAAGTACAAGGCCTAGGTGGTGGTGCCTTGTATCCATTGGAAGATATGTTTACCCATGTTGGACAACTAAAGACTCTAAAGTGGCTCACAACTAGTTTTCTATTGTACCATGCCTCAAATAGAGTTTTTCCATCTAAGGTAGTATGAGGAGACCTATTAAGTATGTGAGTGACATTTCTTATAGCTTTGACTTCAAGTTTTGGATCTAGAGACTTGGATTTTATCATAAAACTTTCCATGGACTTAAGAGTTTGTATCCTTCATGTTGCAACATCTATCTTGTGTGGACTGAATGGTGGTAGATTTTGGAGATCAATACCCTAAACTGTACAAGAAAATTCAAATCTTGTATTCACATATCTACTTTCATTATCCATTTGAAGTACCTTGATGGCTTTCCTTGATTTCTTTTCAACATGACTCTTGAAGGCTAGAAACTTATCCAACACTTCATTCTTATAATGAAGAAAGTAGACCCATGTGTAGCACTAAAAGTCATCAATGAAAGTTAGTATGTAGCAACCTTGGTTGAGTGATGTCACTACAAAAGGTCATTCTAGTACCATGTGAACCAACTAAAGAATAATTAGTACTCTTGAAGACTTCCCTTTAGTAAACTTCTCTTCTAGATGCATATCCAATGAAAATGTTGAACATTCACCTTTGGAAAAATTTATTGGAGGTAGACCTTTAACCTTATTATTTGAGAAAAGTTGATGAAGATAGTGGAAGGCAAGATGACCACACTCCTAATGCCATAATGTGAGTTGTGAATGAGATTGAGTCAATAAGGCTTGTGAAGGAGATTGAGGCACAAAGTGGGAGAAAGAGTAAAACCTTGTGTTATGATTAACTTTCCCCACTAAAACTAGTGAATCATCTTTTAAATTGCACAACATTACAGAATCAGGAAGGAAATCAACTTTATTTCAATCTCCAAGGTGAGTGATTTGGTAAATTGAGAGGATATTAGAGCTTAGGTTAGGAACATAGAGAACATCTTTGAACTCTCCATTTTCCATTTTCACATGTCCTTTCCCTTTAACTTCCATTTTTTAATCATCTCCTACAAAGATGTGTGGTACCTTAAACTACTTCAATGAAGAAAAATCTCCTTTTGAAGAACCCATATGATATGAGGCACCTAAGTCAATAATCCATTCCGATGAAGAACTTGAGTTTTTCATAAGTGCTTACACTTTGCCCTTTGAATCTAAAGATGAAGATCCTTTGTCCTTATAAGCATTAGGTAGTGGAACATTGTGTTTCTTCATGATGGTGGTCAACTCATCAATCCTCAAATGATAGAACTCATGTTCATCATGACCCAACTTCTTGCAATAGGCACATTTTTTGTCACCTTATTAGTGTCCCCCTTCTTGTTTTAATTCAAGGAAGAAATACATTATTGATTTGATGATGGTGTTGTCTTTTCTACATCCTCTTGTGTGTTCTTTTTCCACTTCTTATTCTTGCCCTTTTCTTTATTTGAAGTTTGACAAGTTGAATTTTGAGAACCCTCATTATTTGCCACCAATGCCTTAGACCTAGATGACTGGAGAATCCGTATTGATTTTAATTTCTATTCTTCTTCATCCAACAACACAACATAATGATCAAAAGTGACTTTCTAATAGGTAAACCCTAATGGATTCTTTGAGGTGAGTACTCAGATGATAGCTTATTATGAATGAGATAGATTAACCTGTCATCTTTAATAGGACTATCACAATCATCAAGCTTTGTCCTTAATTCATTCACCTTCATGATGAAATCCTGTATAGAATCAAATGACTTAGGATCTAAGGAGATAAGCTCATCTTCAATTTTGTAAACATCCTCTTCAAACACTTTAGCATATAGGTTTTTGAGGGTATCCCAAGCTTTCTTGGATGTAGAAGACTTCTGAATCTGATAGATGACCTTGTCTTCAACCTCTAGAAAAATATTACCTAAGGCTTTCCTATCTATAGATTCCCAAGTAGAGATTTCACTTCTTGACACTTGATCACCTACTGGTTCAGGTAGGGTACTATCTACATATTGGGAAACTTCATTATGCATTAAGTGATGCCACATTTTAATAGACCATGTAGCATAGTTATGTGGTGTTAATTTTAGAAACTTAAAATTTTCCATGATTCAAGAAATGAAAGAAAATAGTAGGAAAACAGGAACACAACAACAAAAAAACCCCCCCTTTCACTCAATCATGAAAACCCCCCCAAAAAAGATGCTTTTGGCACCTTATATGTAGTGTGTTTACAATAGCCACTTGCTAATTTTGGCCTTAGTGGGCTTTTGATTCTGCTTTTTCACAACCTCCTTGTGGACTACAAATATAGAACTTTACAATGTACAACAATTTTTAAGCAATACAAAACAAAGAGAGGAACTATTTCTGAAAGTGATACTTTTGTCCACACAACCCTAAAATCTGATTCTACATCTAGAAAGTAGACAAAAAATAATGCACTTTCAAAAAACATGAAACCTAATTTTGAGTCTAGATAATCCCATACAAAGAAATTGAAGTTACAAGGTTTAGGATTAGATAGGTATAGTCACCAAAAGATACAATTTTTGACAAATCCTTGCACCGAAACTAGAAAAGAGCTACACCATGAAAAGTTTAGGAAATTCTACCCAAAATTTAAAAAAATCACACTTGATTTGGAGTCTAGATGACTAAGATATGGCCTCCCAAAATTAGACTGTCAAATCAAAATTGAATCTAGAGAGGGATCAGATGAGTAAAAGATGAGGTTAAATTTGATGGTCAAATGACCATTGCAATAGTTGAAAAGTGCCTCCTGATGAGAGTCAGATGATAATCAATTTTAGGCTTATGAAATTGATGCAATCAGTAAAAAATTTCCCTTGGATGACATCAGTGATGATGTTTCTTGTATGGATGATGATGTTAGTGCGTATAGATTGTACAGACAAAAAATGATGTGTTTGACTATTTATACTTGCTAACATCGTGGTCTGCTAAGTTGGAGGGACTAGTGGTGATCCATGTGTCTTTGATGGTTTGTACACTAGTCCAACATGGATAGGTTCTCTCACTGCATGTTGCACCATGTGTCAAAAGAGGCATTGCTAACTGTAAACAACCAAAGAACTTCCAATGTTAGAGCAGAAATCAATGGGAGCTAAGAATATTCTTCATCATTACTAGGAGATTAAAGGAGGTGGTTGGGGTTTGATTTTTCACATCAAAGATAGGTTTAAAATGTTAGAAAATCCTTGATTTAATCCACATTTGGTGGGGAAACACTTTGTGGAGTGTTTTAAGAAAAACCCACAAGAAAGAGATAACAAAATTGCGGACCGCCGGTTGAGGATGATGCCAAATTTTTGGGAATTGTTGGCCAAAATTTATTGTTCCTAGCCCATGGAAAATTTATTGTGTCCACTAATTAATTAAGATGCCGATGGAATATTCAGCTTGCAAGGGTTGGGGTGTCACTACCTGATGCCTTTACAAAAAAAAATTCTCTGGAGCCCCAATGGGCTAATTTTTTTTGAAAAATACCCAAATATAAAAATTATTGCAGAGTAATAAAATTTAGATTTGAAACATAAATCAATAGATCTAGAAAATGACCATACCAAAATTCCAAATTGGGCCTTCAAGTGTTGGTTTGAAATTTTTTTTTGCCTCACAATTGACTTTGGTCCAATAAAGGCAAATTTATAGCTGATTTTCACCAAATCAACATTTTGGATGTAATGACAAGGTTCACTTTGGCTCTAGACACCCTATTTTCATAGATTCTCTAGATCTAGGTCGAGGTGCTAAAGCAAGAATGGTTTTGAATGGCTATGTGAAGAGAATCTCCCCAAGAGCTCTGATACTATGTAAGAATTTTTCTTAGGAAAAAATCACCCAAGATCAAGGAACTCAAGCACAAGCACAACAATAGACCAAAAGAGTATGACCAATATGAGAATGAATATCTCAAAGCATGTACATACATAGTAGGAGTGCTTATATATAAAGGCCTCTATGATGCATCTAGAATATTCTAGAAGGGACTAGGAGATAAGCATGACAACTAAGCACACATCCTCCATTGTGCATGAATATACGTGCATTAATGAGTGGATAAGTATGATTAGATGTCTCACATGTAGAGATGTTGTAGACACCATGTGCTCAAATAAAGTGCTAACTCCTATGTTGTAGACACCATGTGCATAATTAGAGTACTATCTCCTATGTTGTCAACATGACAACTCATAGGAGTATGCATACTCCTGAGTTACGAATAATAAATAATAAAATAATGGATTTACCCATGTAAACTTAAGTAAAGTGTAAATAGTAAATACTTATTTACACCAACAAAGAACCTATAATGTTTTATCTCACACCAAAGGTTTGAGAGAGTATTTTAAAAAGAACATCCATTGTAGGAATGTACCCCAATAAGTGACCTGACAATTCAAGGGCAAGCTCATGTCTAAAAATTTGGTTTGTAAGTCACAAGTGAATGGGGATGTTTTGTTACTTGAACTCCCCAATGGTCCTTGAATAGACTCAGTCTCTTTTTGGCCTAGTAGTTTGATAATATGTTTGTCAGAATCATTTAGGAGAAGCTATTATATGGGGTATATACACAACACAATAGTAATGAATGCATGAATGGCTCAAATGCCTCCCTCGATTCTCTTCTTAGATGTTTCCCTATTTAGACATAGAATCTAATGCATTGCCCCATGGTTGGAAGGGAAGTGAAAACATGGATGCATCAATGCTCATGAACCAAGATGCTAAGGATATGATCTTTAGTGTTCACTCACCTAACCAATTTTAAGAAGCCCAACTATGTATGCCCACCGGGATTCAATTTGGTGAGCACACAAGATGCCTGAAAGTGATGCAAGTCAAATTCTTCATAGGACTAGAGATGCAACACAAGAAGCAAAATGATATAATGGTGTTGATTGCTCTCAATATTGTTGCTCAGTGGGCCTCTATTCCATAAACCAACAAGTCCTTCTCATTTCTCCTCATAGGAAGGAAAAAGCATTGTCCCACATGCATTTTGGTAAGGTTCCTTAGATGTTCAAATACAACTTTACAAAATAGACCAAATATCTTAAAGACACGAGCCTTTTGAAAGGCTATAGGAAAATGAGAAGGGGGCCACCATGGCCAATAGAAACAAAGTCAATATTTCTTACTTAAGGAACACTAACTAGAAAAGGTCTCAGATTTCGGTGGTCACTATGTCACCACCAAAAAATGGGAGGATTTCACCAGTAGTGACCTGGTGACCTCCCATAAATAAAAAACATGGTGGGAAATGTTTCAAAGAAGTGCATGATGTTATGTGGGACCCATTTGGATTGTGGTGATGAATTAGAAATTGACAAGTGGCATCAATGGATTGGAGAGATAAGGGGAAAATGCATAAAAATTAAAGTTCATAATTATCCCAACTTTTTCAGCACACAAAATTTCAACGAATGAAAAATTTAATTGATTTAAGATTCTATATAGTTTTAACTATGTAAGATTTTAAATTTTTCATTTTTAAAAAACTAAGTTCATAGCCCAGGGCTTGAAAATTCAAATGCATCTTAGAGGCATGATTTTTGCCCGAAATATGGACTGCAATATACCATTGGAATTGACAAGAGATGAGCTATCCATTTTTGGAGATATTTTTTACATAGGTATTAAAGCATAGCTATTACAAGGGGTTTTGTATTTTTAGTGGGATGTTCAGTTGTAGGCAATGATTTCATAAGTACAGTTACAAAATTCAGTTATAATACACTTGATATATTCAGTTGGCTCAACATGTTAAAAATTTGATACATAATGATGTATTTTCCCTCTAGTATTTCACAATTTGCATGCTTTTTGATGAAATTTTTTAGAGTTTTTTTCTTTTGCAATCAATTATTTTTTCCATCAAGTGCTAAAGATATATTTAAATTTGGAGGCAAAGTGAGTGAGGATTTGATTTTCTAGTTGTTGGGAGAGATTAGAGAGATGTTTTTAACTTCTTGGGGAAGTTTTTCAAGTGGACACATGTTAGTTGTAGAGAAAATCTAAGAATTCATTCCTTCTATATCTTTCTTTCTCTCATTCATTGTTGTTGTTGGCAGTTTTCTCTATGAAACTAGTAGGGTTCTAGGTTTTTATTGTGAGACTAGGTTGTTGGTTTTTACTTCTTGTCTAATTGAGTAGAGCTTTAGTTGTGAAGGCCACACATCCACTCTTATGTAGGTTACTAGTTTTATTTCATTTTTTGTTTGTCTAAGATAATGGAAATTGATAATAGATCATATGACATATCTTGAGTTTCATTTAGTATTACTAGTTTAATGGATTTAGTCTTTCCAAGGATAAATACAAAAGGGGATTTACAATGAAATATATTTTTTCTCTTATTCTATCTCCTAATTCTTCATATGCCATTAACTTTATGATTGAATGAATAAGGTTTATTCAATTTAAGACAACTTTGATGAGTTGTGTGTCAGATCTATTATTGCTTTTAATTCAAGGAGTTAAGTAAATGCTTTAATGATTTGATAGGTATTCTGGGTGTATGGAGGGTATGCTAGTAAGAATAGAGTCTGGTGATCTTAGTTGATAAACTTAATTAGAAGGAAATAAATTTAGGTCATTGTACTTGTAGTGACTCTATGTTGCAATAGATAAGGTACTGATCACTAAATAAAATACAAGCTGAGGTAAAGGTCATTTGCACAAATCATTTTAATCAAATTAGTTCAATTTTCCATGTTTTGTAATGGGATGAAAGGAATAAACCATCATTTAGCTTAATGGTTCATAGGTTATGATTTGTAGCTATTTCATTCCTATGTAATTGCATAAGTATTAGAAGATATAAGGGTTTCATCTGCTATTAATAGGTTTATATTATATATTTATTTGTACTAGTATCATATATAAGAACCTCAAGGTTTACTTGCCTAGGTGTTCTAGGGCCTGAAGTAAAGAAGGAGTTATACCTTATAGTTGGCCCAAGATTAGCAGTCAAGTGTATCCATCATAGAAATTCTCTAGCCTTAGATGTATTGGTCTAGTTTCTTGGTTATTTGTAAATATGTTAATTTAGGATCCAATAGATCTCAAAAGATTAGACGATGGAGACAACAAACCAACTAACAACTGCACTGACCAATGAAAGGAGCCCATGGACATATTGAAATGCATAGTCATATAGGAAATACATATATAACCTAAGGTTTAAATTTATTTTTTTGTGCCCTAATATTTGAATATTTCAAATATATGGACTTTATACTATGTTTGAATCAAATCCTCCAATTTTAGCAGGAGGGAAAAATAGCTAATAATGTTCTCAACAACTTAAGCCTCACAATCCTTGTCCTTAGAATCAAACTCTTCTAGGATTTCTAATGAATATTCATGTTCAATTTCATAAACCTCCTCTTCCTCCAAGTCATCCTAGGTTTCCTCTTTTAATTATTTCCTATATATTCTCCTTGACCTATTAGACCTTGGTTTTCCCAAGCTAGATGCATATCTCCATTCCATGAGTGTAGGGTTTTATCACCATCATCTAAGTCCATTTCATCCTTAGAAAAATTCTTCTCTAGATTAATAATTGTTTTTCGATCCTATTATGTATAGGGTTATTAAAAGGTTCTTTTTCAAAAGAAATCTTCCCTTTAGTTGAGGTCACACTAAGGATTTTCTTCTTCAAGGAAAATTGTTTTATCTTTGTTAGGAGGAGTATTCTTTTTTGTCTTTCCTCACATTATTTTTAGGGAAATATTTAGCTAGGGGGCCATACCCTAACTACTTAAATATTACTACTTTTCTAGGGATGTACCCTTTTAATTTATTTTGAATAGCATCTAGTTAATCCAAATTATCTAGAATGATAAAAAATTTGAAACTTTTTCATGTTTAAAAAAAATATTTTGTAGGTATGTTTAACTGGTTCTTTCAGAGGTCTTCTGCTCAATATTATAAGTTGAAACATTCATCAGTCCCTAAACATGGATTCCTATGTCCATCAAGCAAGAACTTGGGCTCATTTCTATGGTGATGATCTTGATTTTTGTGATATTTGCAATGTAATCTCTTGGTGTTTTAAAATGCAATAAAACTACTAAGCAACAAAATGCTTAATACCAAGATGATAATACTCATACAATCTAAAGGTCATCCAATTCTTGTTAACAATTGCATGTGTAAAACATTTGGATCAAACTTCTACAAAACCAAAGGTAGTTTTCTACTCTTTTGGCTCTACAAAACCAGGGTGGGTATACCCAGGGATGATTCAAAACTGGAACAACTATATGGGGATTATTCTTAGTTTCATTTTGATTCTCATTTCAAAATCTTCAAACAAATACATAATTCTTACTAACTTGATAAACACATCCCATAAAATAGATATGGCCAAGAATTCTTCTATAGATCTGTAGATGTTCTCAACAATAGTGGCTATTTGAAGCTAAAACATTCCATGCAAACAAGTGCTAGCCAGCTTTGAAGATCTACAGGAAATAAAAGTAAAATTTGATTTGATGCTGCATTTTGATAATCATTTATGATATATTTCTCCTTCAGATGAATCAATTTGATCAGTGCCTAATCCATTGGGGTTCAGAGTCTATAAAAAATTCTTAGATATAGTTTTTTTGCCTTATAACAAATTCTATCAGCAATTCTTATCAGAATTCATCATTCAAAACCCTTTCCACTACCAAAGAAACCTTATCACATTCATCAAAGCTTTTATTTAATCCATTGAATTAACAGTAGTGATAAATAGATATACAACCTAACTAGATTGCCTTCAATTGCACAAGCCTTTACTTATACAATATCAAGACAACCAAGTAATTGGAAGGAGACAAGATTTAGAAAGACTGATATGGGGATAGTTCACAATTTGTATTCATTCTCTTTGAAAATGGTATATCATTTACAATAGACTTAGAATGGCCTTCAGAAAGAAAGACAGCTGATTCTATATTCATGTATTCTTAGAAAATTGATAGAGAAAATACATCATCAACTTGCTTTCAAAATTTGGACCAAAAATAGACTAAGCATATTACTTAGAAAAATAGAATTCGGACCCTTCTTTACCTTGGAATCTCACTTAAATAGTGTGAGATGCAACAAGCTTTAGGCTAAAAGAAAGTGACAGGTGTCCTTTACAAAGAATATTTACATACACCTACCACAAAAAGATAAAATGTGGGTAACAGAAGATGTCTAGATCAAAACATTCTTTTAAGTGAGTCAACTTCTGTTATACGTTCTAGTGTTTCTTATTGGTTATTGATCTATTTTCCCTGCATAAGTAACTACCAAATTAGCCAATGATGAAGCTTGTTCTGATGATGGCACATTAACTTCCACATGTAGGCTTTCTTTTTCTTTATCTTGAGTGGTAGGAACAACTTCTATCTTGTCCTTTTCTCTAGCTGTATCAGCATCCTGTGGTCCCAGGTATGCAACTAAAGGTAACAAACTATCCTTATCTTCTTCTTCTGGTTAGATCTGAGTAGTGACAGGGTCAATGATTTGGATCTCCTCATCCCGCATGTTATCACTGTCAGTTTCATCTACATCCACTTGTTCACTAGAAGCCATTTCTACGATCCACCTATCAAATAATGCATCACCTAGCCAATTGAATTACAAAATATCCTTCTATTTTTTTATTACATAATCAGCCACATTATTAATATCAACAAAATCCTATTTTAAAGAATCAAAGAATATTTCAGCTTTCACCATCTCTTCTATTATGGTGGCCCACCATGCATGCCTAGTTTCATTTACTACTTGATTCATTCTTAAACAGAATGCATCATCAAGTTCTTTCGCCCATTCCTCTTTGCTTTTTAAATTATTTTTCTTATCTAGGGCATGAGAAAATTGTTAGTGTAGTTTTTTATTTTTCCTATTTTGCTAGGTTTTTCCTACACTTTTAATAATCTCGCTTAGGTTAATAAAGCATGTCTTATTAGGTGAATGGTTATGACGTGTCACCTTCCTACATGTGAGCATCCATTAGCTATCTTGGGAAGATACTTTTCTATCTTTAGTTTGATAGATGGTTTCTCCTCATTGGTTGGTGTTGCCACCTCCTCCCTCTTCCTAGCCTATATAAGCATGCTACCTGGCTTGTATTTGCATCTCTTATTTTTGCATCCTCGTAATGCTATTTTGCTTCGAGCATTTGCATTACTCTCTTGGAGACTAACTCTGTGTTGCTATTTTGATTTTGTATCATTTGCATTCATAGTTTAGATATTTACTCTTTGCACTAGTTTTCTAGGTTGTTAATCATTTTAGATTCTAACATGGTATCAGAGCTTTTCTATGTTCAAGAGTAGATTTTAGTTTCCTTATTTGAGAGATTTGGTGGGGGGGGGCAAATAAACTTTATTGTAGTTTTTTGAAAAATGAAGTATGCTCTTCTCTTGCATCTTTGGATGATCCTGAGAATCAGAAAAGTTTTGACAAAAATAGTTTTTCTCTGGGGTTTCAGTCTTAAATCTGACAACTAAATTGCATATTTGGAGTTTTCAATTAGTTTTGCAGGTTCCAACATGCCATTGATGGACTTAGGAAGCTGATCCAGCATTTGCATGTCATATTTTGGTTGCTGGGGTCATTTTTTGATTTTTGGAGCCATTTTTTACTGTTAAAGGCGTCTGATTTACACTACAGCAACATCTTTTGTACATCAGCAAGGAAAACGCTTTTTGGACTTTGTTTGCAGCCCCAAAAAACCATCTGGGTATCTTTTAGATTTTGCATGTAGGCTGTATGTTTTGCAAAATCGAGCATGAAAGGCTACAACCATACCCCTCTCTATTGGCAGTCACAGATTTGAATGCAGTTTTCAAATGTCTCGTTCTTACTCATATGGACTCTAATTTTGATGATTCTTGTTATGAACTTGGCTATTTTTTGGTGCTCTATCCACTAGTGGAGTTGTTTTTTGATTTTCATGCATGAATTCTTCAAAAAATGCAAGATTCTCAGCTGTGACTATGCACAGTTCTCATTTTGGAAACTTTGGTGGATCATAACTTTCTCATACGACCTCTTATCGAGGCAATTCTTTTTTTGAAAGTGCATGATTTTTAAAGTAGATCGCAATGGCGCTATTTGTTTCTTTGATTATTGTGCCCAAGTTTCACTTTAAGCATATGCTTTTCATGAAGGTTTGTAATACATTGAAATCAAGACCACTAAGTATTTCTTTCTAGTGGTAGTTGTAAACGCACTAAAATAAAGTGCCAAATTATATTTCTTTGGAGGGGTTCTTTGATTGAGTAAAAAGGGTGGGGGGGGAGGGGGCATTGTCATGGCTGGGTTCCCTTCTTTTTAGCATTTCTTTGCATTTCTTCATCATGGATCAAACAAATATGCCCATCCTAACTCCATACAATTACTTTGAGTGGAAATCACGCATGAAAATTCTCTTAAAGAAAGTTGGATTAAATAGGATAACTATGGGACTTGAAACTAAATCAGCTAAAGATGAAGACAAGCCTAAGTGGTTTAACAAATGTGATGAGGCATATGGAACATTGTGTTTGTCTATTTCTCTTGCCTTGCTATTTCACATTGAGTCTTTGGATACACCAAATGAAGTATGGACAAAGCTAGAAATATTATTTGACACACAAGATTCAATGAGGGGTCATATGTTGGAAAATGAATTAATTAGTTTGAGTCCAGGCAATTTCAACACAATCCAAGATTTCTTCACCAAATTGAAATCACTAAGGCTGCAGTTAAAACAATGTGGAATTGAAAAGAAAGATGAACAACTAATTCTTAGTATTCTGTCCAAGCTAAGTTCAAAATATTATGTGTTTGTCTCTACCTTCTATGCTACTAAGGGTGCACTTGGTACTCAATTCACCATGCCATCTCTAGATGATTTTGCTATCAATCTCACTCGAGAACAGGACAAGCTAATCCAGGTGGGCACTCTTAAGTCCTCTAAGTCACATGCCTTAGCAACCAACCAAGGCACAAAAGAACAAAAAGGACAAAGTAGTAACAACAATAGTAAGGATGAGAAACAAAATAATACTGAGGAAAAGAAGGATCAGATACCAATTGCTTCAAAAGAAACTATTGATACCTCATCCTCTAAGGGCAATAAGCCTAAGAAAAAAAAGGTTAAATGTGCCTATTGTAAAAGACTCGGTCATGATGAACATAAATGTTTGAAGAAAAAAATTGATCATTTGACATACATTCTTGAGAAGAATAATATTAGTGTTCCTGAGTCTATCAAACAAAGTTCTAATGAAGAGTCCAACAAGGCAAAAGAAAACAATAAAGGGAAAGGAAAGGCCAAAGGTCTTGTTGTAGTTGCTTCCTCACCATCCACTTGGGTTCTTGATTCGGGTGCTTCGCACCACATGGCTTCATCTAAGGAAGAACTTGCATTCTTGGAGCCATGTACTATGCCTTCTATTTTGATGGGTGATGACACTCCTATTGAGGTGTGTGGGAGAGGGTCTGTTGATATGGGGGATGGCACATTCCATGATGTTCTTTGTGTAACCTCATTATCAACTAATCTCCTATTAATATACCAAATCACTCACACAGGTTTAGGCAAGTGGGTTGAGTTCACTCCTGATTCAGTGGAAATATGTGAGTTGCATAGTGATTCTGTAGTTGCAGTTGGGAGAGCAGATCATCAGTCACGGCTCTATCTATTTTCTCACTTTGTTCCTGATCCTCCTTTATCTATTTTTCTCACTCGCTTTAATGATGTGAGTAAATTATGGCATGAGCAGTTTGTGTTAGATTGTGGTGACTGATCAGGAAAGTACTATACATACTTCATAAATTTTTTTTTTTGGGAAGTAGCCGACAAGGTAGCCGACATATTATGGCTGACATATGGCCGACATGTTACAACCCTATAGCAGTTTAATACTTGTATAAAAAGGGCTTAGGGTTGGGTATTTTTATATGTGGTGATACAAAATTGGTTCTTGCGGCGGTATTGAGCTGTAAGGGATTACGGATTGTAATCAGGTTGTAATCACTGGATTGTAATAAGATCGGACTTGCTATTTGGTGGACGTAGCCCAGGGATTGGGTGAACCATGTTAAATCTTGGTGCCTTGTGTTCTATTATTTTTTGTTATTGGTTATATTTGCATGTAGTTTTTATTTCTGTCCGTGGTTTATCCTAACAAGTGGTATCAGAACAAGGTTGTCTTTCAGTTATCCTCTGCAGGAAAGTCTCACAATTAAGTGGGAGTCTCACAGTTGAGTGGGAGCAATGGCAGATGAGGGTAAGTTGAGGGTTGATAGGTTTAATGGGCAGAACTTCCAGTTATGGAATATGCAAATGGAAGACTATTTATATCAAAAGGATCTATGGAAGCCGTTGGAAGGAAAAGCTAAGAATCAGGGAACTATGTCAGAGGCTGAATGGGATCTTTTGGATAGAAAGGCACTCGGAAGCATTTGATTATGCTTGGAACCATCGATGGCATTTAATATTACAAAAGCAAAGACGACAGAAGATTTGATGAAAACCGTAGCGACACTGTATGAAAAGCCCTCCGCTTCAAATAAGGTATTTCTCATGAAGCGTTTATTTAATATGAAAATGGTAGAAGGTGGATCTGTTGCAGATCATTTAAATGAGTTTAATACTATTACTAGTCAATTATCTTCTGTGGGTATCAATTTTGATGAATAAATTAGGGCTCTCTTGATTTTGTGTTCTTTGCCTGAAAGCTGGAATGCCTTGGTAATGGCGGTGAGTAATTCTGTTCTTGGATCTAGTACCCTAAAATATGATGATGTGATCGGTGATATTTTAAGTGAGGAAACTCGTAGAAAATCCTCAGGTGGATCTACATCAGGAAGTGCTTTAAATGCACAAAGCAGGGGTAGAACAACTGAAAGAGGAAATAACCCTGGAAATCATGGAAAATCAAGAGGAAAGTCAAAGGGGAGGAGGTCTCAATCGAGAGGACCAAATGATTGCTGGTACTATGGGAAACCAGGGCACAAAAAGAAAGATTGCTGGACTCGAAAGAAAAATGAAGGAGATAAATCAGATCGAGACAAAGAGGCAAATGTGGTAAGTAACAAATCCAAAGAGGATGCTTTGCTTCTGTCTTTAGAGAGTGTTGATGATTCATGGGTTTTAGATTTTGGTGCTTCTTTTCATGCTACACCTCATAGAGGTTATTTCATTGATTATGTCCAAGGGGATTTTGGGCTTGTTTATTTGGGATATAATGAACCCTGTCAGATTGTTGGAAAGGGAAAAATTAAGATTAAGTTGCAAAATGGGAATCATTGGCTACTACATGAGGTAAGACATGTTCCAAAATTAAGTAGAAATTTAATTTCAGCAGGGCAACTCGGTGATGAGGGTTGTGTAGTTACTTTTAATGATAAAAATTGGAAGGTTTCAAAAGGTTCCCTTGTAGTAGAAAAAGGTGTGAAAGTAGGCACCTTATATCTTTGTACAGGTCATATTGTTCCTTCTACTTTGATTGTTTCAGAGAAAAATGAATATTCAGGAACAATTACTGCAGTTGAGCAGGGAGAACAAATAGCTGCTGTAGATTCTGATATAGCACTGTGGCACAATAGACTTAGGCACATGAGTGAGAAAGGTATAAAAGTAATTCATTCAAGGAAAGTTTTACCAGGTCTAAAATGTGTGAATATGGATTTCTGTGAAAGTTGTGTGTATGGAAAACAAAAGAGAGTGAGTTTTGTAAAGACAGGGAAGGAAAACAAAAAGGAGAAATTAGAGCTTGTGCATACAGATGTATGGGGACCGGCTCAAGTATTTTCCCTTGGTGGCTCTCATTATTATGTTACATTTATTGATGACACAACTAGAAAAGTATGGGTTTATTTCCTTAGACAGAAATTTGATGTATTTCAAACTTTTAAGAAATGGAAATGCTTGGTTGAAAATGAGACTGGTAAGAAATTAAAATGTCTCACATCTGATAATGGTGGTGAGTATTGCAGTCATGAAGTTGAAGATTATTGCTCCACTAATGGTATTCGTAGACAAAAAACTATTCCAAGGACTCCACAGGAAAATGGAGTGGCTGAACGCATGAACAGGACTATAATGGAGTGCACAAGCAGCATGAGGTTGCATGCTGGGTTGCCCTTACACATGTAGGTAGAGGCTATCAATACTGCAGTATATTTGATTAATAGAGGTCCCTCTAATCCTTTGGGCTGTGGTATTCCAGAGGAAGCATGGACTGTTAAGAAGGTGAGTTATTTTTTTCTCAAAACCTTCGGTTGTGAAGATTTTTCTCACATAGACTTTGAAAATAGAACCAAGCTAGAAGCTAAATCAAAGAAATGTGCCTTTGTTGGATATGGAATTAATGAATTTGGCTATAGGCTTTGGGATTTTTAAAATCATAAAATTATAAGAAGCCGAGATGTCATATTCAATGAAAAAGTGTTGTACAAAGATCTGTTGCAGCAACATGAGAAGAAAGAAGATGATTATGTAGTACTGGATGATACTCCAAAAGCCGATGTTCATGCCATTCCTCATGATGTGCAACAACTGCAAAAACAAATTCCACACACACCAGTGAATGTTAGATGGTCAACAAGGCCAATTAGACCTCCACAAAGGTTTTCTCCCTCTTTGTATTCTATTTTACTTACTGATGCTGGTGAACCTGAAAGTTATGATGAAGCTGTGCAGGTGGATACTAAGATTCAGTGGGACTCTGCAATGAAAGATGAAATGGACTCTTTGCTGAAAAATAAGACATGGGATTTGTGCAAGTTGCCTATAGGTAAAAAGGCTTTACAGAATAAATGGGTTTACAGGTTGAAAGAAGAGGAAGGAGGTAAGAAAAGATTTAAGGCCAGGTTAGTTGTAAAAGGATTTGCACAGAAAAAGGGAATTGATTTTGATGAGATATTTTCTCCTGTTGTTAAAATGACTTCTATTCATACTGTTTTAAGTCTTGTGGCTACTGAAGATTTGCATTTAGAGCAGATGGATGTTAAAACAACCTTTCTTCATGGTGATTTGGATGAAAAATATATATATGGCTTAGCCACAGGGTTTTGAGGTCAAAGGTAAGAAGAACTTAGTGTGAAAATTGAAGAAAAGTTTATATGGCTTGAAGCAAGCACCTCGGCAATGGTATCTGAAATTTGACAGTTTTATGCATGAGCATGGATATAATAGGTTTCATTCAGATTACTGTGTTTATTTTAAGAGGTTGGATGATGATAGCTACATTATTTTATGTTTATATGTTGATGATATGCTTATAGCTGGGTCTAACATGGATCATATTAAGGGGCTGAAATTCCAATTAGCACATGCATTTTCTATGAAGGATTTGAGGGCAGAAAAACAAATCCTTGGTATGAAGATTTGTAGAGATAGGAAGAATAGAACATTGATGCTATCTAAAGCTCATTATGTTGAGAAGGTGTTGCAACGTTTCTCTATGGAGAATGCTAAAGCTGTCAGCACACCTTTACCTAGTCATTTGAAATTGACTAAGGAGATGTGTCCTAAGACACAGGAAGAGGAGGATAAGATGTCCAAGGTACCCTATGCTTCAGCTATAGGAAGTCTGATGTATGCTATGGTATGCACTAGGCTAGATATTGCTCATGCAGTGGGAGTCGTTAGCAGGTATATGAGTCATCCAGGATTTGAGCATTGGAATGCTGTCAAGTGGATTCTCAGATATTTGAGAGGAACATCGAATAAGTGTTTACACTTTGGGGGCTCTACTACTGATTTATAGGACTATGTTGACTCAGATTTGGTTGGGGATATTGATACTAGGTGGAGTACTATAGGTTATGTCTTTACTGTTGGTGGGGCAGCCGTGAGCTGGGTTTCTAGGCTACAGAAGATTAATGCTCTCTCCACTACAGAGGCAGAGTATGTTGCTACTATAGAGGCAACCAAAGAGATGATATGGATTTAGTTCTTCTTGGAAGAATTGGGACATCCTCAGAAGGATAATTATTTGTTCACAGATAGTCAGAGTGCCATTCATCTTGCTAAGAATTTAGCTCTGCATTCTAAGACCAAACACATACAGTTGCGGTACCATTTCATTCGGTCAGTTTTGGAGGATGGACAGTTAAAGCTAGAGAAGATACATACCAATGAAAATCCGACAGATATGTTGAAAAAGGTTGTAACAAGGGAGAAGCTGAACTCCTCTTCAGCTTCAGTTGGTCTTTTAGACTAACTGTGAATAAAAGAACAATAGAGTCCAAGGTGGTTTGATCCAGTGGGAGCCCCATGTGGTAGTTGTATTGCTATAGGATCAGTCTCCAAGTGGGAGATTGTTGTTTAGTATGGAGCCTGATCAGTCTCCAAGTGGGAGATTGTTAGATTGTGGTGACTGATCAGGAAAGTACTGTACATACTTCATAAATAGTTGGGTATTTTTTTTTTTGGGAAGTAGCCAACATGGTAGCCGACATATTATGGCCGACATATGGCCGACATGTTATAACCCTAAAGTGGTTTAATACTTGTATAAAAAGGGCTTAGGGTAGGGTATTTTTATATGTGGTGATACAAAATTGGTTCTTGCGGCGGTATTGAGCTGTAAGGGATTACGAATTGTAATTAGGTTGTAATCACTGGATTGTAATAAGATCGGACTTGCTGTTTGGTGGACGTAACCTAGGGATTGGGCGAACCACGTTAAATCTTGGTTCCTTGCATTCATTTCTGTGTGTTCTATTATTTTCTGTTATTGGTTATATTTGCATGTAGTTTTTATTTCTGTCCGTGGTTTACCCTAACAGTTTGGCCATCTTAACTTTTTCTATTTGCATCAGCTCAACCAGCAGAGCATGGTCACAGGGTTGCCTTCGATTCAATTCTCAGGAGGTGTTTGCCAAGGTTGCATTCTTGGTAAGCATCCTAAGGAAAAGTTTGACAAAAGTAAGGCATGGAGAGTTTCACAGATACTAGAGTTAGTTCACAGTGATTTGGCTAGTCCATTTCAACATCCTTCTTTCAGAAAGGCCCAATATGCCCTCACATTCATTGATGACCTTTCTCTATATACATGGGTGTAATTTCTCAAACAAAAGTCAAAGGTATTTGATCATTTTTAAGACTTCAAAAATTTTGTAGAAAAGAAATCTAGGAAAGCCATCAAGGTTTTGTGCACAGACAATGGTGGTGAGTATGTCAACCATCGGTTTGAAAGATTTTGCTCTTTAGAGGGGATTGATTTACAACATTCAGTTCCATACAATCCTCAACAAAATGGTGTTGCAAAACGGAAGGATAGATCCTTGAAGGAAATGGCAAACTGTATGATTCACTCTAGATCTCTTGCACCACAGTATTGGGTAGAAGCCTTTAATGCCCTGCCAAGGGATCCAAAGAATTTTACTAAGTTTGCCAAACAATTTTTTTTTTTTTTTAAACATGAAAGATAAAACCATTCATAACATTTACGGAAGCAATAGCAACAATTCAAATAAAAATAAACATAACATATATACATAACAAGCTACATTCTTTAAAGATCCCTTAACGTTGTATCACATCTGAATTAACTATTCATCTAACATCCCATCCTTATGAAATAACAATGATACATCCAATGTACTTAAACAATATACAAGTGTCCTTTTGTAATTATATTTTAGTTTAGCTCAATCATCCACTGTACATATCACAGGGTATGAAAAGCTTAAAAGAATAAACATCCAAGTAAATAAAGTATATCATCATCATCTAATATTAATCCATGATGCAATAACATAAATGAAAACCACATATCATACATGATACATCATCACCAAAGATAACCATATATCACAAACATAAATAACTAAGTGAACGGTTCCTCTCAACTGTAAATAGCATCATTAGAACATCGTGGATCCTAGCCATCCCTCTGTGTGTAACATTCCAAAGCACCGAAGAGATCATCAGTCTTAACATAGTAGGAATGTCACTCCTAAAACATCCTACTAACATGCAAAGTAAAGCATAATAAATCATCAAGTAACATATGAAAAGTAAAGAAAATCATCAATATAAGAAACATACCAGTAAATACATCCATCATAAGGTATATTATCTATCATAATGCTCCAAGAATATAATGAAGAATAAATACCAACCAAGGATACTCTAGCCACGGTGTCTTGGATGGATCTCAAAGGATAAGAGTGAAAATACACTACCACCCAACCACGTGGAACCTAAGTGGTCCACTCCCACCGTGCTGAGGAGATAATGTCAAGTCCCAAACAAGATATCAATTCACGAAGCACAAATCTCTATAAGTCTAGGAATCCTAAAAGTATACTAACTCAAAGGTTCCATTGCACAAAATCGACATCTAATTCCCAGAGGCACACAAAGACATGTAGGAAACCTACTCTGCAAGCGGGAAAGTGTCATCGCATTTATCACGTACAAGTTACCCTGGTAGTTAGCTAAACTCCATGGGTCCATATTGATCTCATGCGGCCACTAGTATCCTCTCATACTGACAAGGCATACTACAGAATGCACGCTCGCAACCATGCGTTCTCACTACTCCCATCCTAGCCTATACAAGCACTCAAGGCATGGGCAAGAACATCAAAACAATTATCTTTTAAGGTTCATTTAATCCCCATTTAGTGGGTAAATGTTATCACTTATTAACCAAACTTACAATGAGTTACCCTGGCAGCCACTTAGGGCCCCGACCTCCGTTGCAAGCCACTTTCTGACACTACAAGTAGATTACCAACCCTAAGCTCATGGAATCATAAATCTCAAAATCATAAAAGATAATCCATAATAAAATCATCAAATATGCATAAAAGCATCAAATATCCATAATAATAATCATCAAATCTCAAAGATAAGAATCATCAAATCTCCATGAGCATTTGAAAAAGCATCCATAGAAAATCATTACCACAATAGTTCTCTATTGGCAACTGAAGGCATCACTGATAATCATAAGTATCAATTGGTTCTCAATAACCAAAATATATCTCAAGATAAATGGTTCTAAACAAGCAACCAAGAATATCTCAAAATCATACTGATCGAAGACTCCAAAATGGTTGAGTCAAACATGTCACAACATGACATCATCAAGAAATAAATCCACATTTTAGTACCATCATGGCGAATAGAAAGTAATCCAAGGATAACTGATCGATGACTCAAAAATGATTAGCTCAAGTGTCTCATTCACATACATCTCAGCTTCACACATGAAGACTGATGAAAAATAACAATCAGTAAATACAAACATTTCATAGAGCATGCGATCACACTACCATGGTTGGGCTTATAAAGATTGAGACCAAATAAGATCAACATGCCATCATATCTCATAACCCCCGAGCCTCTGGTAACATCGTAGGATTGGTCAACACTAGTCAACCCAAAACCCAAAATAAGAAGCATATAGAATACACGATGCAAACACATGTTTTGGTTTACTAAATTCATATAGTTGAATAATGTGTAGGGGTTTCCAGTTTTCTATTTGCAAGTATACTTCAAGTGTTTTAAGTTATCATTATTTGACCTACAAGTCAACCCAATTGTTCTCTGATAGCATTAACCTTCCATTATTAAGAATTACATTCTAAGAATAACTTAAGGATAAATATTCACTAAACTGATCATCATTGACCTTAATTAAATTGTCTTTTATATTTAACCATGATCCATATTCTAATTGATTAACCTTTCAACTTGTTTTTAGGATCATTATTCGTAATATTATAAGAGAACTAATTATCATTCTTCGAATAAGAGATTATAACTTTATTAAAATGATCAATTACATCAATCAATTAACATAGGTCCATATTTGAATAGTCCTCAATTAAATATTACTAAGTCTTCACCATTAAATATCTAAGGTCATCATTCAAGTCATAAGAATAAGACCTATCAACTTGATATCAATATTTATACAATCTTATTAAAAGAATTATATCAATTAAATCTTCATTACTTAACTTAATTGTTAATTAAATCTAATTAACTCTTATTGATTGATTTAATTAATAATTACATAATCATAGCAACGTTCCAATTAAAGTCAGTTGACTAATAACTAACTATAATTCTGTATGATAAAAGTCAACTATAATTCAATACTCAAAAGATCATATTAATAATTCAATAATAATTATTGAAAATCTTAAATGACCATATTCATCATCTTTCAAAGAATACCAACATTCTCTTAACAAATTCGTATTATCATTAATCTTTTCAAATAAGACTCTATCGCACAACTTAATTATTAATATCATAGTTATAATATCAACTCAATGAATATTAATTGATTAAAAATCAATTATAATCCAACTCCAAAAATTATTATCTTTTACCAAACTTCAATCAATAAATAAGCTCCATTAGATTAACTCTAATCAAATTTGTTGATATCTATTTAAACCATTATTTATTAATAGTTTGCTAGTCCTTACAAACATTAATAAATTATAAACTTTTCAAATTATACATACTCGATCTATAGAATCCTTCCATAAACTCATTAGTTAATGTTTGGCTAACTCTTAACTCCATTAAGGTATTCAAATGTATTAACCAATAACATAATAATTCAGTCTTAATCCAATATCATTCAGAGTTTCTAAATTTAAATCAACATAGTATAAATTATCATCTTACAATTATTTAATCAATATTAAAGTCAACCATTAGACTCCATTTTCTAATTGTTCTAATAATATTTTGTCTATATAAACATTGTTTGAGAGAGATCCCTATCACAAACCAATAAGACTCATTGTAAATTTTAACATGAATAATCTCTAAATTCTTAACATTATCATCTTCACTAAACAACTCTAAAATTGTTTAATATATATTAAATAGTATTCAATATACATTATAAAAATTCCACTATATAAACTATATTAAAATCTCTTTTCTTTTAATTTTCTCTCATCCATTTACTTAGATTGACTAATAATTAATTACACTTCTTCTACTATTAATTAATCTTAATTAAATTTGATTTAATTAGATTAGATAATAAACTATATAAAACTAATGCATATTAATAAGATTCTAATAAGGGAAGATTGCAATAATATCTTAATTCATTCCATGCTTTGATATATTATTTTTGTGAAGTTTAAGCATAAAGAACTCTTGGTTATGGGAAATGGAGAAATATCTGTCATTGAATAAAATAGTCCCAGTACAACGGCCATATCTCCCTAATGAACCATTGGATCGGGCTGAAATTTAAATATGTTGGAGAGGGCCAAGTTGTGCCAATTCTGACTAGAGCAATCGAATAAATTCGATTACGATAAAAAGTTATGAATGAATGAGTTCAGATCTATCCAAAGGGAAGCGACAAAACAATTAAAAATTTCTTCTTAAAAGGTAATTGATCTCTAAATTTATCCAATAATTTCACTAATGGATTTGGCCATAAATTTTGAAACCATTTTCAAATCTATTTCAATTTGATTCTAATTCGAACCCAAACCTATTTTCTCTCTTTTTTAAAATCATGCATATAAGATTCTCAAATAAATTTAATTGCCCAAATTGAAAATGCATACAATAAAAATATAAAATTTCTCAGAAGACATATGGAAGAAACGAAGAAGACATGAATGCATGATGCAAAAATAACATAAGAAAAATCACAAGAATTTACCTGAATTCTGATGCTAATTCGCTCTTCCTCAAAAAACCCGCAGAGCAAGCTCCCTTCTTTAGAGTTCTTGAGTCCTCCAGTGTTCCAATTGCTCTCCAACCCCTCTCTAAGCTTCTATGAATGCTTGAATATAAAGAGCTCTCAAGAAACCTTTGGATTGCTTATTGAAACCACTAAAAGGTGTCACCAACTAAGCATGGGTCTTTTCTAACCTTTTTGATGAGTCATAGAGTTGTAGACACCTTGTGCTTAATTGATGCACTAACCCCCGTGTTGTTGACACATGTAAATTCCCATGCAAGCTTATAACTCCAATTTACTTTTTAAATAATCTCTATTTAAATTTTATAACTTTCATTTTAATTTTTATAACTTTTATTATTATTATTTTATTTATTACTTTATTATTATTTTATAATTATTATTAATTTTAATTTCTAGTTTTCTTTTATTTAATTCCTTTTCTCCAATAATTCACATTTAATTAATTACAATTAAAATATCAAAGATCATGATATTTTATTAATTTTCTCAAATAAATAATTTATTAATTAAATCTATTTATTAAGACTTAATTAATGGAAAATTCACCATAGACCTCCAAGATAAAATATGAAAACCCATCATAGAACAAATCATACAAAATAAATTTAAAGGGTTAAAAATCACGAAATATGTCATCTGACACATTCGGTGGGTAATCAACTCAGATACTTGTTCTAATTTTCCAATTAGGACAAATGGCTCAAAGGGTTGAAATTTGGACTTGAGAATTTATCTCCCCTCTCTTATCATTGAGATAATGTGATAGGGTACGCTCATCCTAGCAATTCAGGGAAGTCGATATCCGGTACTTGCAACCTACAAAAAAATCATACATGTACAAACACACTATCTACTAAACTAAACAGACAATGGTAGGAAGTGGTGCATTGTGTAGATCCCGACTAGCAGGTGACTACGACTCCCTTCCTTAACCACATCAAACACGCCATACAAAAGCAAACACGCAAGGCAAACACACACACCATACACATGCAAGTATGGGGTAAGTATCCATAAGAAAGCACATATGATAATAAATCATCTTACTAATCATCATTAATAATTGAAAACAATGTAATAATCATCATCAATAATTGTGAACACTAAAAATAATCATCATACATACATGAAATGTAGAGTCTAAGTAATCTCATCACATAATAAACTGAATCCATAACACAATATCTGATAATCTCAAAAGAATGTTTCTAACCAACAACATAAAACTAGTTCTAAAAGAGTTCAACAACGATAACAAAATGTGAAATAGGGAAAGGCACTACAAAGCCATTAACTATCCTTGTTATATCCAGAACCATGTTCCTCACAGAGCCTTGAAGGGAGTTACTCCTTTTGAAGCTTGGAGCAGTCGAAAACCATTAGTTAAGCACTTTCGAGTTTTTGGCTCCCTTGCATGGGCCCACATTCCTACAGAGAAACGTAAGGCCTTGGATCCGCAAAGTAGACCTTGCATATTTGTAGGTTATCCTGATGGTGTGAAGGGTTATCGGTTGCTCCACCCTACTACACATGAGTTATTCATTGAGAGGAGTGTTCAGTTTGAGGAGGGATCTTCAAGCTCACTTTCTATCACTTCTCCAACTCCTTCTACCTCGACATTAGAGTCACTTGGAATACATGATAGATCTTCTAATGAGTCAGATTCACTTGAACAGTCTTCTACCTCTACTTCTGATGTAGAGAGCTCACCTCCTTCCTTTCCTAGTCATCATTCAGAGGTTAATGATTCCCCTCCAGATTCTCCATCTTCTTGCCCACTTTGGGCTAGACAAACCTTGCAGTCTATAGGTGATTAGGTTGGAGATCCATCAGACACCAGGAAAACTCGTTCACAATTTCAGAATGCTCCACATATCTTCATTGCTACTGCCTTAGATCCACAGTCCTTTCATGAGGCTTCTGGTATTTCTGAGTGGGATACAACTATGCAAGAAGAGTATAGTTCCTTGATGAGGAACCACACTTGGGATCTTGTCCCTCTTCCTAAAGGAAGAAAACTTGTTCGATGTAAGTGGATCTATTAGACAAAATTTGTAGCAGATGGGTCAATTGACAAACACAAGGCTCGCTTGGTCACCAAAGGATTCTCCTAGGTTCCTAGGATTGACTACTCTGAGACTTTTGCACCAGTTGCCTGAATGAATTCCATTCAAATTGTTCTTGCCATTGCTGCAGCTAATCGTTGGGAAGTACATTAGATGGATGTGAAGAGTGCTTTTCTTCATGGTGACCTTCATGAGGAGATCTACATGGAGTAGCCACAGGGCTTCCTTTAGGATTCTTCACTTGTGTGTCATCTTCAAAAGTCTTTTTATGGCCTCAAACAGGCTCCTTGAGCCTGGTATTCCAAGATGGACTCCTTCCTTCTATCAGTTGGGTTCACTCGGTGCCATTCTGATCCTAATGTCTACATTTTGCAACAGGATGATTAACTTCTATTTTTGGTTTTGTATGTTGATGACTTGCTGATCACAGGAAGTTCTTCACCCACCATTAAGGCTGTCAAAGTGGCCCTTCAGGACAAATTTTTGATGACTGACTTGGGCTTGTTGCATTACTTTCTTGGGATTGAGATCCTTTAGTCTCCTTCTGGGATCACCATTACATAATCCAAGTATGCTCTAGATTTACTCTCGAGGTTTCATATGGCTGACTATAAGCCTGCTCCGACTCCCTTCCTTTTTGGAGTCAAACTTGAGGCTCAATGTTCTTCTCAACTTGTTGATGGCACTTTGTACTGCCAACTTGTTGGGAGTCTCATTTATCTGACTCATACGAGACTTGACATCTCCTATGATGTAGGCATGGTCTCTCAATTCATGCAGGAGCCCCATGAGTTACATTGGAAAGCAACCAAGTAGATCCTTCACTACATTTAGGGTTCTCATAGTTGTGGGATTCACTACGCAATAGGTATTGAGATTGATTTGGTGGGCTACATAGATTCAAATTGGGCAGGTGATTCTGAGGATCACAAGTCTACTTCAGGGTATAGCTTCTCACTTGGGTCAGGTCAAGCAAAAATGTGTCTGCTATTACTCTGTCTTCTACTGAGGCTAAGTATTGAGGGGCTGTAAATGCCACCACTGAGGCCATTTGGCTTCAACATCTTCTCACTGAGTTTTTTATCCAGATAAGATGGCCATCAATCATATTTTGTGACAACTAGAGTGCCATTCAGATCTCACAGAATCCAGTTCATCATCAACAGACCAAACACATAGAGGTCCACATGTACTACATCCAGGAGCTCATCTATGGTCATGTCATTGACCTTCGCTATTGTCTGACTTCCAAGCAAGTTGCTGATATCTTCACCAAACCCTTCATTGAGAGAAAGTTCCTTCATTTGTGAGCTTTGCTGGGGGTGCGAGATGCTTCATCTTTTGAGGGGGCCTCTTCCTCTCACTTGGAGTCCTAACCTTTTTTGTGGGGGGGTCTCTTTGCTCTCTCTTTTGGGAAATCTTATGTACATGGGTACCTCATCAGGCTTGACTTGCCGGGACCCATTTCTACATCCACCTAAGCTTCACTTATGGGGGGGTGTTAGTGTAGTTTTTTATTTTTCCTATTTTGCTAGGTTTTTCCTACACTTTTAATAATTTATCTTAGGTTAATAAAGCATGTCTTATTAGGTGAATGATTGTGAGGTGTCACGTTCCTACATGTGAGCATCCATTAGCTATCTTGGGAAGATACTTTTCTATCTTTAGTCTGATAGATGGTTGCTCCTTATTGATTGGTGTTGCCACCTCCTCCCTCTTCCAAGCCTATATAAGCATGCTACCTAGATTGTATTTGCATCTCTTGTTTTTTGCATCCTCGCAATGCTATTTTGCTTCTAGCATTTTCATTACTCTCTTGGAGACTAACTCTGTGTTGCTATTTTGATTTTGTATCATTTGCATTCATAGTTTAGATATTTACTCTTTGCACTAGTTTTCTGGATTGTTAATCATTTCAGATTCTAACAGAAATAATTTGAAATTTTGACTCTTATATTTGTCTAAATGGCTTATTGTCATCTTCTATAAATGTATCCTTTTACTATCAAAGTTAGCAAGGTCAGAAATAATATCAATTTTTTTTTCAATCTGATCATGAGAATTATCTATAACAGATAAGCACAAAAAGGTTACTGCTTTTTCCCTCCTTACCCATTTTTTCACAATAGGCTTTAGAGCCTCATCATTTGCTTTTAACTCCTCCCAAATGTTAATCACCCTGACCAATTGATGATGGATTAGTGGCCATTCAACTTTGTCTGCTAGATATGCAAGAGCTTTTCTTAGTTTATCTTCATATTTAGATTCCAACTCTATATGTAAGGCCCATAGTTTAGCCTTTCCTTCTTCAAATTCCTCAGTAGTGTAATATCATGGCCCCTGGGGTGTATCTAGCATTTCAATGAGGGGGGAAGACTTAAAAGGTTCTACTGGGGGATGAGGGTATGTTATTCTAGGCCTGGTGGATTGTTCCAATAGCTTATTTTCAAGCTCAATCCTCCTGTTTACCTCTTTGTTGTATGCATCCACCACTATCTCATACTTGCTTTGTAATTCAAGCATGACCTCTTCCTCCTTCTTAGCAGTGGCAAAAAGAAACTAGGAAGAATGCACATTCCAATAGGCTGCCTATACATAGGAGGTGTCAACAACCCTTCTTACAAGTATGTTGCCCATCAATCTAGATTCATCTAGTTGCGATGATGTAGCTCAAGATCCTCTTTTCAATGACCAACTGACCAATGCAACTTGATCCTCAATAAATTTAGTTCCTTGGAAATCCTTTTTATTTGGGTCTTGCAATTCCAATTTACTAGAAACAAAATTAAAAATTAAGGCATCTGCAATATCCCAATTTGGCAACAATAATATGTTAGACATCTTTACCATTTGCCTTCCTTCTTTAGGTGTAATGTTCTGGAATTCCTTCATCATTTCTTCTTTAATCTAGTTTTGTATGGAATTTTCATCTATTTTTGGATGCTTTGTCTTCATCCTTTTACATTTCTCCTCAAAGATGTTCATGTTTGTCCTCCATGCAAATTGCTGAAAAGCTCTTGATTTTACAAGATTGTCATCAATCAAAAATTGATGACTTGCTTGTTCTAATATAGGGTCCAATTCCCTGCCTCTATAATCAACTCTTGTTAGATCCAAACTTGGGAGAGGAGGTTCTGGAGGGTTGCCTTCATCCAATTATGCTTGGGTAATAAAAACACCTCCCTGTGATCCAATCTCTTTAACTTGCTCACCTATGAGCTTCTCTTCTCCAATTCTCAAAGGAGATTAGGTGGGTGAATATTCCTTAGTTTGAGGTCTCCCTTCTATTATTACCTTCTACCTCTTTGGGCTAGGCTCATCAGGTCTCTCCTCTAGAGCTATGCTGGTGGATCCCATTATTTGTTTGCCCTTATCTATAAGAGCCTTTTTATTCTGAATTATAGTGTAACTAGGTTTTTTCTGTACAATTATTTGACCAACCCCTATATTAGGAGAGAAAACTAACCTCTTCATGACTTCTCTGGCCTTATCATGAGAAGAATTAATAAAAAATTGTTTCTTCTCATTCATGGTTTCCATTATTGCAAGGAAGTTATTTATGAGCTTGTTTATTCTGTCAGCTTTGGTATTGGCATTGTCTAAAGGACTATAATTCTGATCAAAATAATGAATAAATTCTAGGACCCGGGAGTAAGCTCTCCATTTTTCTTTTTTAGTTTCTTGTTCTTGTAATGAAAAGTTGTTTCTTATAATGTCTTTTGGGTAATATGAATCATGCTTTACCTATCCCAGCTTGATCCTATGCCTCAGAGCCTGATTGAAAAATCCCTCATAATCACAAAAATGGGGGTGGGAGACAACCATCATATACTGATCCAAAATTTTGTACAAAAAGAGCCATCCTCCTTTAGTAATCACAAATTGATGGGCCACTGTGCAGGTAGGGAAAATCGACCCTAGTTGCCTTTTTGACAAGAACATTTCCTCTACTTTGCCTAGTTGCCATAAGATTTCTACCATTCCTACCTTTAGGGGCACTTGGTAAGGCAAGACATGAGGACTCCCTTTAAAACCATAAATTATGAAAACTATAGAAACAGGCTAAGGAATAATATCTCCCCAATTGTGTGAACCTTTCAAATTATGGGGGATATCTATAGGTCTAATGAGATTCATCAATACTTTAGGGATCCTGGGATTATCACTCAAAAACAGACATCATAATTTAGAAGCAAAATATCTATCAAATTTGACAAAACTTGCTTTATTCGCATCCCAAGTCATATTTTCACTCCATAACTGGACTGGCAGTGTTTCCCCATATTCCTCTCTCTTCAATTTCATCTCATTACCAAAATATGTTACCCCTTTGAACAAGAACATATGCATTAATAAGGAATAGTGGCCAAAAGTTTTCTCCACCTTACCTCTCACAATTCCAACCAAACTGATGTGAATTTCTTCAGCTAGAAAGGAGGCAAAATCAAAAATGACATCTACACCGAAAGAGGCAATTTGAATCATCATATACATAAGGTCAATGGGCATGAAATCTTGCTCATCTTCACCAAGAACACGGCACAGGGTCCTGTATATCTCTACAGCCTGGGAAGTGAAAAGGCTCTTCTTAAAAGGTTCTTTAGAGGCTACACTTATCACTGGCAGAGTTCCTATGGTACCAATGTGTGCCCTCAATGCACCTCCCCTAATTATATCTCTCTTTTCTTTGTATTCCTTTTCTAATTCCACCAAATTTATTGGCACATGGAAATCTGATAATGCTTCTACGTGAAAAACCTCTCTAATTTCTTCAGGGCTAATTGACACTAGAGGCACACCATCCTTTCTTCTCACAACCCTAATGGCTTGGTCATAGTTCTTGGAAATGTCTTCTAGCAAGTCATAGTCCATGAAAACACTAGGAACTACTAATTTTACCAAGTCAAAATTCCATATATTAGCATGAGGGGAAAACAGATTCCTCTCTAAAAACCACTTTTTAAACAGAACAAGGCCAGTCTGATTGGTTACTGCATCCCTTACCCTGTTCCCCTTGTCATATAAGCCATTAGCAATTTTAAGCCTAGGATTTAATGAAATTAATCTTTTGACCTGTGCAGACTTTGTAGTGGATCCTGGGAGTAATTCTAAGAAATCATCGTGGATATTCCTATTCATATAGTTAACTTGCCCAGAGAATGATTTCCTAGGAGGCATCTTGATTGTAATAATGGGAATTGGAATGTTACAGAGGTTATGATCGGGTACTTACTTGATTTTACCAAAATTATCCTCCTTTGAACTTTTGCAACTGCTTTCAAATAGATATGGAATTATTTTTGCATCTTCACCAATGCTTAATCGCAACGTGATCGATGGGTGCTTATGCTTAGAGAAAATGAAATCTTGGCTAGAGTGGACTGTAATGAATAATAAAAGAAAATCTTACAAATTATACTCTACTTTTTTCTCACATGCGAAGTCTCCATTCATCATAAATTCATAGGACAGAATGTCACCACACTTCCCTTTTTCTAAAAAAAATGCACCGTCGATTCTTGGAAAATCTTGCGATCTGGTAATGACAACTAAGTTGGCTCATTTTCTTATTAACATATTTGCAATCAAACCAATAGAATAGCTCCACCTGCACCTTTCTTTCAATGTTGGCACTTTAGACTGGGCCCATAGATGACCACAAACATGTGTCATCATGTCGCTAACTCACTATACTTATACCTTGAGGATCTTTCCATGGCGAGCTAGCGATAACCTTTGATCTTATGTCAATCATGTGGTAGACATTTGAAATGACTTTTCAAGGAATCAATGGTGGGCCATCACTTGCTAACTCACCATGCTTAACTTTTTAGTACTTCTTCATAGTGAGCTAATGACAACCCTTGATCTTGGTCCAATCTTATGGTCAGGAATCCTTGAATTACATTCCTGGGAAGTGGGTCCGCGATACTGCTGTTGCTGAGCTAGCGCAATGCACTAGCATACATATATATATTTAAATCAACCTCTATCTTAGGTTTTGCCATGTTTTTGACTTTAGGGTCAGTCGTTATGTCACTACCGGAAAAACATGAAAATACTCGACTAGTGATGCAATGACCCACTAGAAAACAAACGCCAAGAAAAGTAGCACAGCCTGCATAGAATTTTTCTGGGACTTTCCAAATCATTTCGGGTCATAAAAGAATGCCACCTTTGGTGATGATTTCATCCTTGATATGTCGCTACCGAAAACTCACTTGTATATTCTGATAGTGACTTAGCAACTTGCTAGAGTTATTTGGATGCCAGATTTATTATTCTCGATGACCACAAACACGTGTCATTAGGTCGCTAACTCGCTATGCTCGACTTCTGAGCACTTTTCTTTAGCGAGTTAACGACAACCGTAGATTTAAAGGAAATCTGACGGTGAGGTAAAACATTTTCACAAGGATTAAAACAATGATTTCAACAAACGTGAATAAAGATCATTTTCTTAACCCCCTTCCCCCTTCTTTTAAAAGAATTTTTGTGCCAAGGAAAATTTAAAAGGAAAAAAGGGACTAGCGAGAAAATAACACAAACTTAGTTGGAAACCTAGTCAACACTAAGGGATCACAATCTGAAATTTTTTTATCTGGGATCACAAAAATTTAGACCAATAGTGGCTCTGTCTGGGGATGATAGACTACTTGAGTCTATGCGAGAATTCAGAATCTATGGAAGAGCAGACCACATACTTCATAAAAATGACAACTTCAGAGAGCATTGGGCAACACACAGAAACAAAGAACCAGACTGCACAAGGATACTAACAAAGATTTAAAGACTATACAGAATGTACAAAACAAAAGGAAACCCTAAAACTACTATTCATGGAGAAAATAAGTATTTTTGAAGAAAAATACCTCTTCAAGAACTGTCCATGAACTAGGAATTCAAGAATATTGTTGAATACATCTTTGAGTATATAAGAATCTTCACCCCAAGTATTTTTAATTGGATATGGGCCGAACCAAATAGGATCAAATTTGCCATGTTTTCCTTTATCCTCAATTCTAGCATTCCACATTAAGACTAAATTTCCATCTTCAAACTTTTTGCTTATAGTTCTTTTATCATAGAGTGTCTTAACTTGCAGTTGCAACTTTTGGTTCTTTAGAGATGCTTCTCTTCTGGTTTCTGTCAGTCCTACCAATTCATTCATTCTTTCTTGCATTTCATCTGTAGTATCTTCATCATACAACTAGATGTAATTATAGAGTCCCATCAGGTTTTTCTAAGGCATTTTGGCTTGAATTCCATACACTAAATAAAATGGAGCTACACCAATGGCTTTCTTTACAGTTACTCTATCATCCCATATTGCCAACTGTAACTTGGAATCCCATGCCTTTTTATTATCATCCAAACTTCTCTTAGTGACCTTCAACATGCTCTTATTTGTGGACTCAGCTTGTCCATTCCCTGGTGGATGATATGGAGTAGATAATGACCTTTTTATTCCATATTTATCACAAAATTTAATGAATTCCTTAGACCTGAAGCACATAGCATTATCTGTTACAATTTTCTATGGACGACCAAATCTAGAAATAATATTATTTAGTAGGAAATTATTGACAACTTTACTTGTTGCATTTCTTGTGGGGATAGCCTCTACCCATTTTATAAAGTAATCAGTAGCCACCAAAATCCAAGAATAGCCAGTGCTAGATTTATGGAAAATCTCTCCTATGAAATCCAGACCCCATTGTTGAAAAGGTGCTTGAATCTCTACTAGCTTCAAAGGAGTATTTCCTGAGAACTTTAGTTTACCAGCAAACCTCTGAAAAGGGTCGCACTTCCTCACCATAACTTGGGCATCCTTGAAAAGGGAAGGCCACCAAAATCCAGCCCTCATTATCTTATGTGCAGTAGTTTTGGCCATATAGTGTCCCCCACACACTTCAGCATGCATTTCTTTCAAAACCTCTTTTGCCTTTTCTTTATCAACACATTTCAATAATACTCCATCAAAATTTCTCCACCATAGGTTGCTTTGGACAATTACATACTTGATGGCTTGCAATTTAGTATTCCTCTTTTCATTTTCAGGCAAATGGGGAGGAGCTTCCATTTGTTCCATGTAATATATGACATTGGTGTACCAATCACACTGGTCCATGTCACATAAGTTAGCTCTGAGATCATCATTTACCAGATTTATCTGATTAGCCTCTAGATTAGCTTCAGCCATGAGTTTGGCCAAACCTTGACCCCTCACTAACTTTTTTATCTGTATATCAATGTTGAATTCCTAGATTCTATTGATCCATCTACACCTCCTGCCTGATACTTCCTGTTGAGAAAATATATCCTTGACTGTAGCACTAGGTACAAAAGCAATAACAGTAGCACCTACCAGGTAACATCTGAAAGCTTTTATAGCCTTTACTAAAGAATATGCTTGCTTCTCATTTATTTCATACTTCAGTTCAATAAGCTGCAGTGAATTACTAAAAAAGGCAATAGGCTGCTCATATCCTTCTTGATTTTTCTGCAATAAGATTGCAGCCATAGTGTTGAAGGATGAAAAAGAAAAAATATGCATGGGTTTTGAATAATTTGGGGTTCTCAGTACTGGAGCATTTTTTATTGCAATTTTAATATCCTAGAATGCTTGTGAAGGCTCACCACTCCAATCTATAGTGGCTCCCTTTTTTAGCATCTTTGAGATAGGTCTACTGATCTCAGCAAAATTGGTAACAAATCTTCTAAGGAAATTAACTTGGCCAAAGAAAGATTGAATTCCTTTTACATTTTTTGGCTTGGAGACTTTGTCAATAGCTGCTACTCTCTCAAGGTCTATTTTCACCCCATCCTTAAACACTATATGTCCTAGTAGATTTCCTTCTGTGACCCTGAATGTGCATTTCTTTGGGTTTAAAGATACTTCATATTCCAGAGCTTTGATAAAGATTTTTTCCAAATGTTTGCAGTAATCCTCAGCCTTATTAGAATATGCTGTAAGATCATCCTAGTACACAACCATGAATTTATCAATATAATCATGAAATGCTACATCCATGGCTCTTTGGAAGGTAGCTCTTGCATTAATTAGGCCAAATGGCATCCTCACATATACATATGTTCCCCATGGGGTTGTGAAGGTTGTCTTGAACTATTCACTTTCCTTTACTAGAACTTGATTATATCCAGAGAAACCATCCATCATTGACATTAACTCAGAGCCAGTTACTTGCTGCAACATGGCTTCCATATTTGGTAACCCATAATTATATTTCAGAGATGCAATGTTTAAATTTCTAAAATCCACGCATAGCCTAATATATCCATTCTTTTTCCTAATAGGAACCAAGTTTGAAACCCAGGTGGAATGCCTAATTGGCTTCATTATTCTGCCATCCCTTAGTTTCATCAACTCTTCTTGCATTTTTGGGGCCAAGGTAGGATTCACTGGTCTCTGTTTTTTCCTAAAAGGTTTTACATTGTCTTTTAATGGTATGACATGTTGGAACAAATCCTTCCTATAAGCTTTAAGGTCATCATATGACCAAGCAAAAACATGTCTGAATTTTCTAAGTAGGTTAATCAATGTTTTCCTAATTTTAACAGGCAAATTTTGGCTGATATAATCCCTTTTGGGAACTTCATCAGTACCCAAGTTTATCTCTTCTAACCCCTGAGGTTTGGGGTCGTTAACTCCTAATTTTACTCTGTCCTGGTTATCAAAAATATTTTCAAAAACTATTAACTCCTTCAGCACCTTATTTGTTTTCAATTGCATAATCTCTTGACCAAAAATGGTTTCCTTTCCATTTATGGTTTCAATCAGTCCACTGCAATCTATTTCTTGACCGTGGTATTTTTCTTCATTTAACAAAAAATTTGTAATATCTTTGTCATCTTCAAAGACCTACCAATTTTCAATGTTATAAAGTATGGAAGGTCTATTTTGTACCTCAATCTGAGAGATTCCTGCAAATGATATCTCTTTTGACTTGATTGCTACATTTGCTAACAAATCAGCCATCTTATTTTGAGTCCTATCTCTCCATGAGATCCCAAATGCATCAAAGAATTCTATCTAATCCCAAATTGCATTTCTATACTACTTCAATCTCTTATTCTTGGATGAGTAGGTTCTTTTGATCTAAGAGATAATTAGTTTAGAATCCCCTATGACACATAATTTCTTAATTCTATCATGTGTGGCAACTTTGAGTCCTAGTAACAATGCTTCATATTTTGCAATATTATTAGTGCAGAAAAACTTCAAAGTAAATGAATACCTAAAAGTTTTATTTTCAAGGGACACAAAAACTACACCTACCCCTGCAACCTCTTTATAACTAGCCCCATCAAAGAGCATTGTCCATAATTTTTGTGAGTTCATGCAACATTCAACATCATGTTCAATGATAGCAGGTAAATTTTCAACTTCTTGAATAATTAATTCAGCTTTGAAAGAATTAATCCTAGTATCTAGGAAACAAGTGGTATCTTTGTCAATTTCTTCTCCTAAAATGTGATTAACCCTTGGCTCCCTATTTACCCTGACAGCTTTTTCCCCTATGTGAAAAGTGGCATAAGTGAGATCACATTGCAAGATTCCCCCCATATTAGCACTCCATTTCTTGGAGAGCAACATTCCATAATGTGGAGGTATATCTACCACAAGGATAGACATGGTTAATTCTACTTCAAGATATGCAGCCAATTTGAATGGTAAGGCATTTATGGTACCTATGACTGGGACTTCCCTAGCATCCATTCCTCTGCATCTACCATGCTTGGTATCCACCTTCAAACCTAAGGCTTCCATTACTTTGAAAGGCATTATGGTGTTGGAACCTCCTGAGTCTATCATGAAATTTTTTAAGGTCTTCCCCTTTATGATTAGGCTGAGGAAAAAGGGGTCAATATCCTCTATAAATGCCACTGAGGAATCATCTAAAAACATTTGGAGAATTTGGGATATAATACCACTATCCTCTATTACTAATGGGGTTTATTGGGACACAGTTTTCTCTACAACAATATTATTGTTTCCTATTCCACCCAACCATGACAAATCCTTGTTCTTATTCTCTTCAATTCTAAGAAGTCCAGACAAGGACACTTTTACAGTAATTTGAGATAACATAGATATCATATCAATAGGTTCAACAACAGTGGGTTTTACAAGAGTACCTGGAGTTGGAATCTTTTGAGCAGTAGGCACCACTATTTGCTTGATAGTATCAAGTTTTGATTTCTTTGGTTGCACAACTAGTTTTGTTGCTTCACTTATCTGAAATTGAACCTTCTTCTTTCATTCCCATTTCTTACCCTTGTTATCCTTGATGTTAGGCACATCTAGATTGACTTACTTGTTTTGATCATTCATCTTATGAGTGATATCTTTGATGAATACACTGGATGGCTTTCCTGCATCATTATTTACTGCTCTATTTCTCAAATTGTAGTTACTATGGACTTGTGAAATCATTTCTGTTGTAATTCTATCAATCTCCTCTTTGGAGGGCATTCTTAAGCTTGTGAGACCTACATCAGAAAATGTACTTCATACCTTATCTGTATCATACCCTTCATCATTTGAAAGCACGTGCTGATGATGTAGATGGTAAGCAATTCTCTAGCTAGTAATATCATTTTTAGGCTCTTCTAAATCAAAATCTATCAAATCATCACACATGCTTACCATATTGCAACTTATATCATCATGACTTTTCTCTTCAGTTTCTTCTTTAGGTTGCACTCCTTGACCTTGGGAAAATGACTGAGCAATAGCATAACAATCAGTAGAATGAGTTGATTGACATATAATGCACCATGTTACATCATCATTCATATTTACAGTGTTCCTTTGCAGGGGATCTGGAGTACCCTTATCCTTCATATTGTGGGTCTAGTTGGGAACTGGCTTACCATGTTTCCACTGAGTGGTGTAAAGGTAACTTTGCATTCTAGGCTGCCTATTGAAACTATTTTTATTCACAGGGGGTCTTTCAGCAACATTTGGCTTATTAAAATTAGTGGAATTTATCTTTATGAGAAATTCCAAAACCTGGCATATAGTAGGTTCTTCGGGCTTCTTTCCTATAGGAGTTTTGTCACCCTCCCTTTTACTATAGGATTAAAAAGCTTCAGATCATCCCTCCTACCCAGTTTACCAGATGCCTTTCTATTATTCTCTATATTTACTGCAATTTTATAGGCATCCCTTAAAGTCTTAGGATCTTTATCCCTCAATTGATAAGCCATTTTACTATCAAAAGCATTGAAATATGTTGTGAGAGAGACATCTTCAGTCAACCTCATAACTTGAAATAGTTTGTACATACCTTTCTAGAATCTCACATTGAAATTAAATGTGGACTCATTTGGATTCTTCTTGATGTTGTTGAACTCATTCAACATGAATCCTGCATTAGTGTTGTCTCCATATTGCTCTTTGAACAATTTCTCCAAATCATTCCATGATGTAATACTATCATTAGGCAACCTCCTAAACCAATCCCTTGCATCCTCAATTAGTGAACGCACAAACAATTTCATTACCATATCTTCATGTTCAACTTCTTAATCATTCAACATATCAATGAAAATTCTTAAATGTTCTCCACTAGTAATAGCATTATTCCCAAAGAACTTAACCACTTTATCTCTTAAATCAAATGATATGGGATGTGGAGCACCAGGAATACTAGCAAATGATATTTGTCTATACTTTTCTAGGTATACAAGTTTTTTCTAGAAACTAGGAACATTTGAGGTACTAGCTATATTAGCTTGACTCAGAGGAGCAGCTTGGGATTGTTGAGGTGGGACAAATGTGACTTGGGTGCCAATAATGGAAGATGAGGTAGGAGCAGATTGGAGTACTCCTTGAGTTGAGATTATTGGACCACTAGCTGGTGTAGGAATTACAGGTGGGGTAGACAAATTGGGCCATGAAGCCAATGCAGAATTAGATTTTATGAATTGGATTTTTCTCCTAGTTTCTGTGGCTTGAGCTTCATTTTCAACCTTCTCAAGTTCTTTCTCAAGATCTTCCCTCTCTTTTTGAGCCCTCTCTAGATCTAGATCTAATTTTGACATGGAGGGTTCTATGGGTTTGCTTGGTCTAGCTTGAGGCTCATTTATTTGGATTCCTATAGCCTTGCCTTTCCCTTTATCTAGAGCTTTTGCAGTGGGCTCTACAGGATCCACTTGAACAGGTTTATAGGCTTGGACTTGAGCAATAACTGGTTCTTGCCTTTGATTTAGGTGTTTCTCTCGCTCTTGAACTTTAGCTCTCAGATTATCAACATCCCCAAAAACATCCTTATGGAGAGTTGTTGTATTTTCTTCTAACTTTTTATTCTACTCCTTCAAAGCAATGATCCTTCTTAGCAAAGCATCCCTTTCTATTATGGCATCCAAGGTGGCTTGCTCCTTTTCTTTTTCAAGATGAATGTGTTTAGCTTCTTCCTCAGCAATCCATTTCTTCAAAAATCCTTTTTTAGAGTGCACTTCTTTAGGATCTACAGAAGTTGCCTCTGAATTAGCAGGGTCATCCAGATCTATAAGATTTGGCTCTACATATGGGGCTGCTTTGGTATTAAAAGGATTATCAAATGAACTCCTAAATCCTAGCCTATAGTTCATATCTGCTATAGGATCTAGTCTTGATGAAGAAATTCCCATAGTAGACACATCTTTTTCTTGAAAGACTCTCTCATCTGGTAATGGGGTACTGAAAATGCCTCCTAAGAGTCTTGTAGTTTCGGATTCAGAACTAAGTGAAGAAGACTCTCTTCCTACTACTGGTTGATAATGGGAATTGGCGGATGCATTACCTCTGGGTTTCCAAGTGGTATTTGGATTTGTCTTCTTCTTATTTTGGTTCTTCCTACCACCTTGGGGTAGATTAGTATACATTGATACATTGGGATTGGCTCTTATGTAAGATCTTATCTTCTTTCTCTTGTCAGCCATATTCACTTTTAGTTACAATAAGCACTAGCTTCAAAACCTTGACTGAGTCACCACCCTATTTCGGGAAAATATGTAATGAAACTTATTGCTCACTCAAGGAAAATAATACACAAGTAGAACAAAAAAATATCTAGCATAGATAGACCAATCACTAATGTTGTAAAACTGCAACTCTTGCTTGTTAGATAAGACACTTGCATAGGCTGGATACGTCAGTGTGTAGCAATGGTATTTGGGCTTTATCTTTTTAAATTCTCAAGGTTTTTCACTAAAATATTCCCTTATAACCATGGGAAAAACCTAGATAACATGATACACACATACACAATAGGACCAAAGAAATGACAGTACTTTTCACAGATGTGTTGGATAGCTCCCCAGTAGACTCGCCATTTTGTTGGTGTTTTAAAATGCACTAAAACTACTAAGCAACAAAATGTTTAATACCAAGATGATAATACTCATACAATCTAGAGGTCAGCCAATTCTTGTTAACAATTGCATGTGTAAAACATTTGGATTCAACTTGTACAAAACCAAAGGTGGTTTTCTACTCTTTTGGCTCTACAAAACCAAGGTGGGTATACCCAGGGATGATTCAAAATTGGAACAACTATATGGGGATTATTCTTAGTTTCATTCTGATTCTCATTTCAAAATCCTTAAAAAAATACATAATTCTTACTAACTTGATAAATACATCCCATAAAATAGATATGGCCAAGAATTCTTCTATAGATTTGCAGATGTTCTTAACAATAGTGGCTATCTGAAGCTAAAACATTCCATGCAGACAAGTGCTGGCCATCTTTGAAGATCTACAGGAAATAAAAGTAAAATTTGATTTGATGTTTCATTTTGATAATAATTTATGATATATTTCTCCTTCAGATGAATCAATTTGATCAATGCCTAATCCATTGGGGTTCAAAGTCTATAGCTAATTCTCAGATCTAGTTTGTTTCCTTACAACAAATTCTATCAGCAATTCTTATCAGAATTCATCATTCAAAACCCTTTCCACTACTAAAGAAACCTTATCACATTCATCAAAGCTTTTATTTAATCCATTGAATTAACAGCAGTGATAAATAGATATACAACCTAACAAGATTTCCTTCAATTGCACAAGCCTTTACTTATACAATATCAAGACAACCAAGTAATTGCAAGGAGACAAGATTCAGAAACAACTGATATGGTGACAATTCACAATTTATATTCATTCTCTTTGAAAATGGTATATCATTTACAATAGAATCAGAATGACCTTTAGAAAGAAACACAACTCATTCTATATTCATGTATTCTCAAAAAATTGACAGAGAAAATACATCATAAACTTGCTTAGAAAATTTGGACCAAAAATAGACTAAGCATATTACTTAGAAAAATAGAATTTGGACCCTTCTTTTTCCTTGGAATCTCACTTAAATAGTGTGAGATGCAACAAGCTTTAGGCTAAAAGAAAGTGACAAGTGTCCTTTACAAAGAATATTTTCATACACCTACCACAAAAAGACAAAATGTGGGTAACAGAAGATGTCTAGATCAAAACATTCTTTTAAGTGAGTCAACTTCTATTATACATTCCAGTGTTGCTTATTGGTTATTGATATGTTTTCCCTACATAAGTAACTACCAAATTAGCCAATGATGAAGCTTGTTCTGATGATGACACATTAACTTCCACCTATAGGCTTTCTTCGTCTTTATCTTGAGTGGTCGGAACAACTTCTATCTTGTCCTTTTCTCTAGTCGTATCAGCATCCTGTGGTCCTGGGTCTGCAACTGAAGGTGACAGATTATCCTTGTATTCTTGTTTTGGTTGGGTCTGAGTAGTGATAGGGTCAATGATTTGGATCTCCTCATCCTACACATTATCATTGTCAGTTTCATCTGCATCCAACTATTCACTAGAAGCCATTTCTGCCATCCACCTGTCAAATAATGCATCATCTGGCCAATTGAATTGCAAAATATCCTTCTATTTTTTTATTACATAATCAGCCACATTATTAATATCAATGAAATCTTGTTTTAAAGAATCAAAGAATATTTTAGCTTTCACCATCTCTTCTATTGTGGTGGCCCACCATGCATGCCAAGTTTCATTTACTACTTGATTCATTCTTAAACAGAATGCATGATCAAGTTCTGTTGCCCATTCCTCTTTGCTTTTTAAATTATTTTTCTTATCTAGGGCATGAGGAAATAATTTGAAATTTTGACTCTTATATTTGTCTAAATGGCTTATTGTCATCTTCTGTTAATGTATCCTTTTACTATCAAAGTCAGCAAGGTCAGAAACAATATCAAAGATTATTTCAATATGATCATGAGAATTATCTATAACAAATAAGCACAAAAAGGTTACTGTTTTTCCCTCCTTACCCATTTGTTCACAATAGGCTTTAGAGCCTTATCATTTGCTTTTAACTCCTCTTAAATGTTAATCACCCTAACCAATTGATGGTGAATTAGTGGCCATTCAACTTTGTCTCCCAGATATGTAAGAGATTTTCTTAGTTTATCTTCATACTTAGATTCCAACTCTATATGTAAGGCCCATAGTTTAGCCTTTTCTTCTTCAAATTTCTCAGTAGTGTAATATCATGGCCCTTTGGGTGTATCTGGCATTTCAATGAGGGGGGTAGACTTAAAAGGTTCTACAAGGGGATGAGGGTATGTTATTCTAGGCCTAGTGGATTGTTCCAATAGCTTATTTTCAAGCTTAATCCTCCTGTTTACCTCTTTGTTGTATGCATCCACCACTATCTCATACTTGCTTTGTAATTCAAGCATGAACTATTCCTCCTTCTTAGTAGTGGCCAAAAGAAATTGGGAAGAAGCCACATTCCAATAGGCTGCCTGTACATGAGAGGTGTCAGCAACCCTTCTCACAAGTATGTTGCCCATCAATCTATATTCATTTGGTTGCGATGATGTAGCTCTAGATCCTCTTTTCAACGACCAACAGACCAATGTAGCTTGATCCTCAATAAATGTAGTTCCTTGGAAATCCTTTTTATTTGGGTCTTGCAATTCCAATTTACCTGAAATAGAATTGAAAATTAAGGCATCTACAATATCCCACTTTGGCAACAATAATATGTTAGACATCTTTACCATTTTCCTTCCTTCTTCAGGAGTAATGTTCTAGAATTCCTTCATTATTTCTTCTTTAATCTGGTTTTGTATGGAAGTTTCATCAATTTCTAGATTCTCTTTCTTCATCCTTTTACATTTATCCTCAAAGATGTTCATGTTTGTCCTCCATGCAAATTGCTGAAAAGCTCTTGATTTTACAAAATTGTCATTAGTCAAAAATTGATGACTTGCTTGTTCTAATACAAGGTCCAATTCCCTACCTCTATAATTAGCTCTTGTTAGATCCAAACATGGGAGAGGAGGCTCTGGAGGGTTACCTTCATCCAATTCTGCTTGGGTAATAAAAACACCTCCCTATGATCCAATCTCTTTAACTTGCTCACCTGTGAGCTTCTCTTCTCCAATTCTCAAAGGAGATTGGGTGTGTGAATATTCCTTATTTTGAGGTCTCCCTTCTCTTATTACCTTCTGCCTCTTTAGGCTAGGCTCATCAGGTCTCTCCTCTAGAGCTATGCTGGTGGATCCCATTATTTGTTTGCCCTTATCTATAGGAGCCTTTTTAGTATGAATTATAGTGTAACTAGGTTTTTTCTGTACAATTATTTGACCAACCCCTATATTAGGAGAGAAAACTAACCTCTTCATGACTTCTCTAGCCTTATTAGGAGAAGAATTAATAAAAAATTGTTTCTTCTCATTCATGGTTTTCATTATTGCAGGGAAGTTATTTATGAGCTTGTTTATTTTATTAGCCTCTGTATTGGCATTGTCTAAAGGACTATAATTCTGATCAAAAAAATAAAAAAATTATAGGACCCGAGAGTAAACTCTCCATTTTTCTTTTTTACTTTCTTGTTCTTGTAAAGAAAATTTGTTTCTTATAATGTCTTCTAGGTAATATGAATCATTCTTTACTGGTCCCAGCTTGATCCTATGCCTCAGAGCCTGATTGAAAAATACCTCAGAATCACAAAAACGGGGGTGGGAGACAACCATCATATACTAATCCAAAATTTTGTACAAAAAGAGTCATCCTGCTTTAGTAATCAAAAACTAATGGGCCACTATGCTAGTAGGGAAAATCAACCCTAGTTGCCTTTTTAAAAAGATTATTTCCTCTACTCCTCCTAATTGCCATAATATTTTTTCCATTCCTAGCTTTAGGGGCACTTGGTAAGGCAAGACATGAGGACTCCCTTTAAAACCATAAATTCTGAAAACTGTAGAAATAGGGTAAGGAATAATATCTCTCCAATTGTGTGAAACTTTCAAATTATGGGGGCTATCCATAGGTCTAATGAGATTCATCAATACTTTAGGGATCCTGGGATTATCACTCAAAAATAGACATCTCATTTAGAAGAAAAATATCTATCAAATCTAACAAAATTGGCTTTATTCGCATCCCAAGTCATATTTGCACTCCACAACTGGACTGGCAGTGTTTCCCCATTTTCCTCTCTCTTCAATTTCATCTCATTACCAAAATATGTTACCCCTTTGAACAAGAACATATGCATTAATAAGGAATAGTGGCCAAAAGTTTTCTCCACCTTACCTCTTGCAATTCCAACCAAACCGATGTGAATTTCTACAACTAGAAAGGAGGCAAAATCAAAAATGGCATATACATCAAAAGAGGCAATTTGAATCATCATATACATAAGGTCAATGGGCATGAAATCCTCCTCATCTTCACCAAGAACATGGCACAGGGTCCTGTATATCTCTATAGCCCGAGAAGGGAAAAGGCTCTTCTTAAAATGTTCTTTAGAGGCTGCAGTTATTACTGGCAGAGTTCCTATGGTACCAATGTGTGCCCTCAATGCACCTCCCCTAATTATATATCTCTTTGCTTTGTATTCCTTTTCTAATTCCAGCAAATTTATTGGCACATGGAAATTTGATAATACTTCTAGGTGAAAAACCTCTCTAATTTCTCTAGGGCTAATTGACACTAGAGGCACACTATCCTTTCTTCGCACAACCCTAATGGCTTGGTCATAGTTCTTGGCAATGTCTTCTAACAAGTCATAGTCCATGAAGACACTAGGAACTACTAACTTTCCCAAGTCAAAATTCCATATATTAGCATAAGGGGCAAATAGATTCCTCTCTAAAAACCACTTTTTAAACAGAACAAGGCCAATCTGATTGGTTACTACATCCCTTACCCAGTTCCCCTTGTCATATAAGCCATCAAAAATTTTAAGCCTAGGATTTAATGAAATTAATCTTTTGACCTGTGTAGACTCTGTAGTGGATCTTGGGAGTAATTCTAAGAAATCATTATGGATATTCCTATTCATATAGTTAACTTTCTTAGAGAATGATTTCCTAGGAGGCATCTTGATTGTAATAATGGGAATTGGAATGTTACAGAGGTTATTATCAGGTACTTACTTGATTTTAGCAAAATTATCCTACTTTGAACTTCTGCAATTGCTTTCAAATAGATATGGAATTGTTTTCTCATCTTCACCAATGCTTAATCACAACGTGATCGACGAGTGCTTATGCTTAGAGAAAATGAAATCTATGCTAGAGTGGACTGTAATGAATAATAAAAGAAAATCTTACAAATTATACTTTACTTTTTTCTCACATGCAAAGTCTCCTTTCATCATAAATGTGCGGGACAAAATGTCACCACACTTCCCTTTTTTTTAAAAAATGCTTCGTCGATTCTTGGAAAATCTTGCAATCTAGTAATGACAACTAAGCTGGCTCATTTTCTTATTAACATATTTGCAATCAAACCAATAGAATAGCTGCACCTGCACCTTTCTTTCAATGCTAGTACTTTAGACTGGGCCCATGAATGACCACAAACATGTGTCATCACGTCGCTAACTTGCTATACTGATACCTCGAGCATCTTTCCATGGTGAGCTAGCAATAACCTTTGATCTTATGTCAATTGTGTGGCAGACATTTGAAATGACTTTTCAGGGAATCAATGGTGGGCCATCACTCGCTAACTCACCATGCTTAACTTTTGAGTACTTCTTCATAGCGAGCTAATGACAACCCTTGATCTTGGCCCAATCTTACGGTCAGAAATTCTTTTATTACATTCCTAGGAAGTGGGCAATGGTACCACTATTTCTGAGCTAGCGCAATGCACTGGCATACATATATATATTTAAATCATCCTCTATCTTAGGTTCTATCGTGTTTTTGACTTTAGGGTCAGTCATTATGTCACTATTGGCAAAACACAAAAATACTCGACGAGCGATGCAATGACCCACCAAAAAACAGACACCAGGAAAAGTAGCACAGCCTGCATAAATTTTTTTCAAGACTTTCCAAATCATTTCAGGTCATAAAAGAATTCCACCTTTGGTGATGATTTTATCTTCACTATGTCACTACCAGCAACTCGCTTGTATATTCTGATAGCGACTTAACGACTTGCTAGAGTTATTTGGATGCCAGATTTATTATTCCTGATGACCACAGACATGTGTCATCACGTCACTAACTCACTATGCTTTACTTCTGAGCACTTTTCTTTAGCGAGTCAATGACAATCGTAGATTTAAAATAAATTTGACGGTGAGGTAGAAAATTTTCACAAGGATTAAAACAATGATTTCAACAAAGGTGAATAAAGATCATTTGCTTAACCCCCTTCCCCCTTTTTTTAAAAGAATTTTTCCACCAAGGAAAATTTAAACAGAAAAAAGGGACTAGCCAGAAAATAACACAAAATTAGTTGGAAACCTAGTCAACACTAAGGGATCACAATCTGAATTTTTTTTAGCTAGGCAAGATGAAACCTATTATACAAAAATTCAAACCAACACAATCTTAGAAGAGAAGCATGTTTGTAAATTTTATATGCATGATGGGTTGATTTTTCATACTTGATGGAGACATAACCAAAGACTAGAATGAGCACATAGGAAAAGAGAAAATATTATTATCAATGATAAAATGCCCTATGGGCTTAAAATAGTATGGTTTTGGAGAAAGAAATCCTCCGCACAACACCTTCTCTCTAACTCTGCTAAGAACTACCTTTACAATGCCATAAATGTTCTTAAATAAACCCCACATGTTTTAGGGTTAGCAATACATTCTAGAATATGCCAGTTGGCATCCACCACCAAAATAGAAGGTTCCAGAAATCACGTTAGATGTTGGTGTAAAATTAAAAGAATCCAGAAATGGTAGTCCAACTTTCGGGAGGCATAACTTTTGAACCATGACTTCGATTGAAGAACTATTTGTATTTTTGGAAAGCTCTCAAAGCACTCTACAACCCTATGTAAAAGATTTTTTTCCCCCCATGTTTCAGCCCTCTATGAGGATGTTTAGTGCCCTAAATCTAACTTTGAAGCACTCTTAGGAGGTCTCCAAAAAAATTAAAACTGCAATAAGTTTCTAACCATAAAGCCTTTTGACCTAATTCTTTTTCTAGAGCATTTTAAATTACAAGTATAATCATTCCTCCAACTTACACACTCTTACTCATCATAATTTTGGCTAAATTACAAAATAATTCATTTTCTACATTTACATGTATCCCAAGGTGCTTGAAAACTAATAAAATTGTAACCTAGAAAACTAATAGTGGAACTATGAGTGTTGGAACCTTTATTTGACCCAAATGGGTATCCATAAATGAAAAAAAATTAACCATAAACTATCTCTAACCATATTTTTGGGTGACACAGGATTGTCCTTACACCACTGGATGCTCCTACATCAGACGCCTAGGATAAATTGAAAAGTGACCCTATCACTTTATGGTAGAGGAAACCCAAATGGGCAACCTCAGCTACTAATATCTAAGTTGAGTCTTCTATTGGTCGCCCGTTCCACTTCACCAGGTACTCTTCATACTACCTATTTCTGGTACTCCTACCCACATGACTATCCATAATCTCTTCTATCTTCTCCTTCTGAGAAGTAAGAATTGGACATGGCTTCAATATCAACCCCTTATCTATAGCATCATCATGATATTCTATTAAGTTTTCAATGTTGAAGATAGGAGAAATGTGAATCCCATCTAGCAAATCCACCTCATATGCATTTCTTGAGTCATGTTTCTTCAAAATTTTGCAGGGGCCAAATTTCTTCATCTTCAACTTGTTGTAAGTACCCACTAAAAATTGTTCCTTTTGTAAGTGTACCATAACCAAATCCACTACTTGGAATTCCTTATGTCTCCTTCTTTGATCTACCCTAGCTTTATACTATTGATTCATCTTAGTAATGTGTGCATGAACCTCCTCATGTAGGCTCTTCACATGTTCAGCAAATTCTTTTGCCTTAGAACTTGTCCACTCCCCTTGCTCTATCTTCCTTAATTCTAGTTTAGTCCTTGGGCTTCTTCCATACATAATTTGGATTGGGGATCTACTAGTACTCCTATTTACAAAATTATTGTAAGAAAATTTTGATTGTGGTAGAATCAAATCCCATCCCTTGGGGTTATCTCCCACAAGACACCTCAACAAATTGCCTAGACTTCTATTTACCACTTATGTCTATCCATTAGTCTGTGGATGATGTGTAGAACTAAACTTCAATTCTATCCTCAACTTCTTCCATAGAGTCCTCCAGAAATTCTATCTCTATCGAAAACAATACTCTTTGGAGGCCATGTAGTCTCACCACCTCTCTTAAAAACAAATCTTCAACATGTATAGCATCATGTGTCTTGTGGCATGGAATAAGATGTGCCATCTTGGAGAACCTATCAACCACCACAAATACTGAGTCATTACCCCTTTTTGTCCTCAGAAATCCAAGAAAAAAATCCATACTTATGTCCTCCCATGGCTTCAATGGAATAGGCCATGTCTGATAGAGTCTAGTATTGTGACAAAATCCCTTGGCTACTTGACATATTTGACAACTCTATGCAAACTTCTTCACATCCTATGACATTTTAGGCCAAAAATAATGTTCTCTAAGAATGGCAATGGTTTTATCTCAACCAAAGTGTCCTGCCATTCCCCCACTATGCTTCTCTTTGATCAATTTTTCCCTTATGGAAGTACTTGGAATGTACAATTGACTACCCTTGAACAACATACCATCCTAAATCAAATAATCTAGCCACCTAGTTCTATCTATAATAACAAGTTCTTTAAAAGCCTTCCATGCTTCAACAAATTAGGATCCTCAGGATACAGATTCTTGAGTTCATCAAACCCAACCACTTCAACTTGCATTACTACCAACAACAACTATCTCCTACTCAATGCATCTACAACCCTATTAGACCTTCCACTTCTATGTTTCAACACAAATGTATAGCTCTGCCTGAACTCTACCCACTTTAAATGTCTCTGGTTCAATTTACCTTGGCTATTTAGGTGCTGCAATGCCTAGTGATTAGTATACAAGACAAATTCTTTCAGAAATAAATAATGCCTCAATTTATTTAAGGCCTGAATGATTTCATAGAACTCTTGATCATAAACAAAATACTTCTTCTTTTCATCATTCAATTTTTTACTAAAATATGCAATAGGCTTACCTTCTTGGCTCAATACAACCCCAATAGCATTGCCACTAGCATCACAATCTACCTAGAACACTTTACTAAAATTAGGAAGTGCCAACACTAGTTGTTCTATTACCTTCTTCTTCAATAGTTCAAAACTCCTCACAGCTACTATAGTCCACTTGAACTCTTTCTATCCCCCCTTAATGTTTTAGTCAGGGGTGCACATATGCCACTAAATTTTTTAATTAACTTCCCGTAAAAACTAACTAGACCATGAAATGATCTCACCTTAGTAGCAGACCTTGGAGTAGACCATTCCAAGATGGATTTTACCTTCTCTAGATCCATTTTTAGACCTTCAGATGATACAACAAACCCCAAGTAAACTAAATCCTTTTTTTATAAAGCTACACTTCTTCAAATTAATCAACATTTTTTCTTCCATCAATCTTTCAAGAACTCTATGAATGTGAAATAAATTTTGGTCTTGCTGAAAATTTAAATATCATCCAAATAGAAAATAAAAAATTTTCCCAAGAATTTCTTTAGTACCTCATTCATAAGACACATGAAGGTGTTTGGTGCATTGGTAAGTCCAAAGTGCATGATTAACCAGTCATAAGACCTTATGATCATCCTTCACCCAAGCAATCTGATAGGGTTGGTGGTGTGTCTCCCTCTTGAGCTTTATATTATAGACCATCTCCTCAAATACCAAGTTATCTATGCTACCACCATGAACAATCATATCACAACACTTATCCTTACACTTACACATGGTATGAAATAAGCTCCTCCATTGTCGAAGTTTAGTCTCACCGCTTAGTAAGACCTTTTCATTTACAAGAACCTCTCTTCTTTTTGCATCCTTTGAATTTAATTACTATGCATCCTCATCCACATGAGCAACCCTTGCTTGACTAGTACCTCTCCTATCTATCCTTCCTGAACATTGAGAGCATTCAAAGGCATGATGAACTTCTTCATTGCAATGGAAATAGGTACCTCAGAAGCCTCCTCTTCCTGATCTTTGTCCATGTCCTCTACCTCTTCCTCTCTGATCTCCAAAGTTTTGATCATGGGAGTGGTTGAAACCCTTGTTCCTTTGGTTTTTTCTAGCAACCACATCTTCATTTTTCTTTTGGGTCTCATTTTGGCCTCCAAATGACCTACTTCCACCCCTTCCTACTTGACCACACCCTCTTTTCCTTCCTTCAAAATTTTTATTTAGTTTCTCTTCAACTCACAGGGAAAAATAGAATGCCTCTTCAATGCTAGTCATTCTAACCAGACTTAACTCCTCCTATATGCTAGGTTATAATCCACTAAGGTAATGAGCAACCTTATCCTTATTTTCTTCTACATGCCCTACCCTAACTCCTCCTGAATGCTAGGTCATAACCGACTAAGGTAACAAGCAACATTCTCCTTATTTGTTTCTACATGCCCTACCCTAATAAGAAGTTGATAAAATTCCTCTATTTATTCCTAGATAGATTTTCTTGCTTTCTTTAATCCTTTCATTTTCTTGAACAAATCAAGCACATAATTAATAGGAATGAATTGCTTCTTTAGTTTGTCCACCTTGTGATTTTCTCCTTTCCTCTTCTATTCCTTTCTAGCTGAATCTCTTGCCACTAGATTTTGGCATGGCTTTTCATTTTAGCCTTCACAAACTTAACCCTATCTAGGTCCCTAATATCCTCATACTCAAAATACTCCTCTAGTTCATTGATCTAGTCGATCAACTCATCCTTATTTATATTTCCTAAAAACTTATCCACATCAATTTTAGGTCTTTTTCCAACCTTAGAAATGGCCCTAAAAAGCCTCTCCTTTGCCTAATTTAGGACTTCGTCATTATGTTCCCCTTCCTGTCCAATATTTTCTTCTTCTTCATTTTCTTCATCACTTTTTTCACCTGTGACAACATTCATTCCTCTATGGATCTCCTCCTATAATGCTTGAACTTTTCTCTAGAGGGCTTTAACCTTAGGAGTAACAACTATAGCCCTTCCACCATGTTCTTTTCATGGAGGCATCATCTTGTATCAAACCCACAACCACACAATCCTGGTGCAAATTGGCTCACAATTGACACTCTATCTACACACTTAGGAAAACTTGCTCTAATACCACTTGATGGAGACACAACCAAAGACTAGAATGAACACACAAAAAAAGGGAAAATATTATTATCAATGATAAAATGCCCTATGGGCTTACAATAGTATGATTCTAGAAAAAGAAATCCTCCACATAGCACCTTCTCTCTAACTCCATCGAGAACTACCTTTACAGTGCTAGAAATGTTCTTAAATAAGCCCCAAACAGTTTAGGGTAAGGAATACATTCTTGATCTAGGAGTTATTTTCACCAAAAATTGAAGTATCTCCAAAAATCCAAAAATTAGCATCTATTTTAAATTCTCAATATTTTGCACCCAACACAATTCGAATAGGTGAAAAAGGAGTTTGTACACAAAAGTTATGGCCAGTTAAAGTTTGGTCAAACTAGGTATAGAGGTCATCAAAAGGTAAAAAATAATCATGTCAAAATTGGTCGACAATGGATTTCAACTTGAACATCTCATCGAGAGCTTTCCAACAACATTCATTTTGTCAAAAACAAAGCTCGTATGTGAAAGATATGCCCGATTAAAGTTCAAGATGATGAGGTGGAAAAATAATAATAATTTAAATAAAAATTAAAAAATTAAAAAAAAGAAAAGTATATTGTAAGCAGTGCTACGAGTTGAAACTGCGACCATCAGACCCTAAATTTTAGCTGATGGCCATTACACCACTGATCCTCCTTCAAATAAATATGCGATAGTTTATATTTAAGTTTAGAAAGGCACTAAGTTGGTTAAAACTACCACTGGTGAAGGTTGAACCCTCAACCTGGTAAGTAGTAAAATTTGATACCACCAATATGCTATGCATTCCACTTAGTATATATGGGACAAATCTACTATTGAAGGTGATATAAATAGCCGAGCCACTATTTAAAATAAAGAATATTGTTATTTTGTTATTAACCAAACCCCTACATTGTGATGTAATGTCAAATTTATGAATTAGCAAGGGGGTTAATTCAAAAATGCATTTTGTTAATAGGCCTATAATTAAATATTATGATTTTGGCATATTTTAGGAAAATATTTTATATAAAAGGAGGGGTTAGGGGCCTTTTCAAGGCATGAAAATTTAGGGAGAAATTATGTAGATGACGAGAGAGAGTTTGTGTATCTGGAGACTTAGTGATTTTTCCTACACATAGAGGAATTTTTTTTGTGTGTACTTGAGGGGAATTTTCACATGTCAATTTTATTGATTTATTGGAGTTAATCAAATTGGTCCCCCTATTGGAGCTAGACCTGAAGATCTAGTGCTAACCAAATGAACTTTGAAATCAAATGTGTTATCTCTCTATCTCTCTTTCTGTCATTTCATTCTATATTTTTCTTATCTGCAATTACATTAATTTGCATATTTTAGCTTTAAAATTAACTTTATTTAATTGGTTGACATTCTCTATAATAGTCCTAGATCCTAGAATTAGATCAAATTTGGTATCAGAGCTTTGTTAGACTAGTATTGCAGATTTGAATGTTAACAAGATTGAGGTTGAATCAAGGTGAAGGTGACCTTGAAGAATATAATCCTAAGATCAAAAAATGAAGAGTCAATCCATCATTCCAAATGGAAGATAAAGGTGCTGGACAAGGTTCAAAAGATCAAAATATCCAAAAGACTCTCCAAAATTTGCAGTCAATGGTAGAAGTCTTGTTATGAAGGTGTGCTGCTCATGATGGCAAAGGGAAAAAGAAAGGTTCTGACTGTGATCCTGATTATGAGACTCCATCTCCTCCCTCTTCTCCCTTTTCTCCATCTCCTTCCTCTTCTCCCTCTTTTACACATTTTGAGTCTTCTAGTATTTTTAAGGGTGGACATAAGCCCCGAATAAAGTTGGATGTAAAGTTTGACTTGCCAAAATATTGTGGGGGGTTAAATGCCGAGAAATTAGATGACTAGATTTAGCAAGTAGAAGTCTACTATAGAGTTCAAAACCTTTTAGATGATGTTGATAGAATTTAGTTAGCCACTCTTTAGTTAGGTGGTGTAGCTCTAACTTGGTGGGAGAGTAGGACCTGACATGAAACCTCACAACATTTTAAGTTTAATATGTCTTGGTCAGAATTTGTTAGTGCTTTAAAGAAGAAATTCTATCCCCTAGGCCATATGTAGTAGTTAATGATGAGCTAGCAGCATTTTAGGCAAGGGAAAGGTCAAATTATCCAAGAGTATACTGACAAGCTTCGTAAAAAGGATATTTCATTAAATGTCCCATTGTATACCTAGGACACTTTACTCAAGTATATAGGTGGTCATCATTCTTACCTAAGGTATTCTATTCTCATCCTGAATCCTTGTAATTTGGATGAAGTATGTGTCTAGGAAACACATTTAGAGTCAAGAGGTAAGGTTACTTTCATTGATAAGTCTAATAAAAATCCATCTAAGTATGAGGAAAAGTCCAAAGGCAAAGGGAAGGGTAAAATGATAGCTATAGTAAAGAAAGAGGGTGAGAAACCCACTTGCTTACATTGCAAGAAAGAAGGGCATGATGATTCTAAGTGTTGGAAGCTACATCCTAAAAAGAGGTTGAACCAATTTGGTGGAAATAAAAGAAAACAAAAGACTACTGCTATAGTACAATAGGATCTAGGACTTGACTCCAGAGATGAAACATAGATCGTTGCCACTGGGATCCAAGGTAAAGGAAAAGGTATTTCTCTTTCATTAGCTACTAGTTCTTCTAGCATAAGTGCAAGTACGAATAAATATTCTTCTCCTAAGAATGATAAGAAAAGGAATGAATTACTTCACGTTCAAGTTGTCATCAAGAAAAATAAGGTTGATCCATTATTTAATAAGTTTTCTCAAGTTGATTTGATAGCTAAGGAAGTTTAAGAAGCTTAATTTGACTACAACACCTCATCCAAAGTGATATCCTCTAGGGTGGGTTTGTAATGATACACAGTTATAGGTAACCAAGAAATGTAAATTAAGATTTTCTATCACTCCAAACTTTATAGATGAGGTAGAAGCTAATGTAGTCCCTCTAGATATTTGTGGTCTTGTACTTGGGAGTCCCTATTTGTATGATCAACATGCTATCTTCTATAGGGGGGAGAATAAGTATCATTTGTTTAAAGATAAAATTGAATACATTATATAGGCACATAAAATAAAGAGTAATCTGGCCTTTATTAATGCTGGTCAAATGAAAAGGTTAGTCAACTCTAGTAAGAATTTTGTGTTGATGATTGTTAAAGCCAAAGAAGATGAAACATCTAAGGCATTTAAGCGATGTGATCCAAAACATAAAATTGAAATGGTCAAAGTTGTTTCTGCTTATGATGACTTGTTTCAAGAACCAAAGGGATTGCCTCCTAAAAGAGAGATACAACATGAAATTTAGTTGTAGCTCGAAGTGCCACTTCCTAATATTAGCATGTACCATTTATCAATCTTACAGAAGAAAGAAATTAAGAAGGAAGTTCGAGAGCTCATTGAGAAAGGAGTTATCTGGCCTAGTACTTCTCCTTGTGGTTCTCCTATTGTGTTGTTTCCAAAGAAAGATGGGACTTGGAGAATGTGCATTTACTACATGGCTTTGAACAAGATAACGATAAAGAACAAGTACCCTCTTCCTAGAATTGATGATTTAATTGATCAATTGAAACATGCAATTTATTTCACTAAGCTAGACTTATGTAGTGGATATCATCAAATAAGAATTGTAGAAAGTGATATTTGGAAAACTACTTTTAAGAAAAAATAGGGACTTTATGAGTGGTTGGTTATGTCATTCAGGCTTTGTAATGCACTAGCTACATTCATGAGAGTCATTAATTATGTGTAAGAATTTGGCTTAGGCTAGAATTCAACCAAGAATTAAAGAACTCAACACAAGCACATAGTAGACCAAAATAGATAGAGTATGATCAGAATGATGATATTCATTCAATAACTAGATGACAGTACACTAGGAGTGCTTGAATATAAAGGCTTTAGGAGAGCTTCTAGAATGCATAGAAGTTAGCATCATGATATGTCATACAACTAGGCACATGTCCACTAGATATGGATTATCCTCCATTAAGCACGAGATTAAGTGCAATGATGTGAGGATAAGCCTACAATGGTGTAGCATGCAAATCAGTGGCGTAGACAACATGTGCTAAATAAGGAGTGCGGATAACTGTGTGGTCATCATGACAACTCAGTGAATGATGCATACTCCTGTGTTGTAGACACCATATGCATAATTAGAGTTGTGTAACTCAATGAGAGTACACAAACTCCTAAGTGTCTCACCTAAAATAATAATTAAATAATACAAAATAATTAAATAATGCATTAACCTAAGTAAAACTTAAGTAAGTGTAATAAGTAAATACTTATTTACACCAACACCCCCCTTAAGTGCAACATAGGGGAATGCCCTTAAGCTTATGAAATCTAGGATGGAATGCAATATGGGTCCCATCTAATAGGCCATGTTAGGTACCCATGTACATAATGATATGCAAATCTCCCGTAAAGCAGGGAAAGAGGGAAAACCTCCCCCAAAAAGAGAGATAGAGGAGATGCATGGATGGATGGAGTAATCAAGACCCCCCCATTATGACATACATCCAGTATATACATAAGAGAATGATGATAAGAGGAAGAGAGATAGGATAGGCTCCCCCCCAAAAAGAAGAATGCTGACCAGTGACTACTCCAATAAAGAAGCTGATCTAAGACTGCAAAATGGTGTTCCTCCCCTTAGGAAGAAACAAAGCCAAAGGTGCAAATGAGACCCTTCCAATGTGTGTGGAAAGAATCCCATGGATAAGTGATGTATCTGAAACCTACTCAACTAGTTGAAGAACCTATCCCAAAGAACTGTCTATCTCTACAACTGATGAAGAATCTTGCTATAACTGCTGATCATAAGTATCCACAATCACTTCAATCTATGATGACTGATCATGTAGAGAATGAAAAAGAGAGCTTAGAACCCTCGTGACAATTGAAGAAGGTATTTCTACATCAAGAAGAAGAGGCAGATCATGAATACCATCCCCCAAATCTATCACTGAACCTATATCTGAAAGATTGGATGTACCCTACTATTCTGGACCTATCACTAGGGTGATGTATGCATGTTGACTAAATTGATGAAGTGACCTCTCACTATAACTATCGATAGAACTCCATCTGTCTGAATCTATTGAAGCACTATTGCTGGTGTCACTTTCAGTTTCCACACTATATGATGTGTGAAGAGGACTAGAGGACAAGATTGGAGAAATTTCCTCAAAATGTACATCCTTCTCCATAAATATCTGATGTGTCTTTGGATCTAGAAGTCTATATTCCTTCACATTGTCTTCATAACCAATGAAGGTACAAGGATAAGATGACTATGCCTTGCTCCCCCTGGAAGATCTCTTTGCCTATGTAGGACAACTGAAGACTCTAAAGTGTGTCACAATAGGTTTTCTGCCACACCATGCCTCAAAAGGAGTTTTTCCATCTAAGGTTGGATGAGGAGAATGATTAATAATGTGAGTGGCACTAGAGATTGCTTCAACTTCTAATGATGGATTGAGACACTTGACATAAATCATGCAACCTGCAATAGACTTAAGAGTTTGGATCCTCAAAGTTGCAACATTTTTCTTATGCAGACTGAATGCTAGTAGAGTCTGAAGATCAATTCCCTCATGTCTGCAAAAGTCCTTAAGTCTTCTATTCACATCCATATTTCCATTATCCATGTGGAGTAATTTGATGGCCTTTCTAGATTTCCATTCTACATGAGTCTTGAAGGCTAGAAACTTGTCCAACACTTCATTCTTGTTATGTAGAAAGTAGATCCAAGTGAACCTTGAAAAATCATCAACAAAACTGAGTATGTAGTGACCCTGGCAGAATGCAAAAGGACTTTCTAATACCATGTGAACCATCTGTAGAACACTTGTTTGTCTAGAAGACTTCCCTCTATGTAACTTCCCCTTTGGATGTATATCCACTAAATTTGTTGAACATTCACCTTTAGAAAAGTTGATTTGAGGTAGACCTTTGACCATGTGGTATGTACAAAGTTGCTAAAGGTAGTGGTAGTCAAGATGACCATACCACTCATGCCATAATTGCATGTTTGAATTGGATTGTGTTAACAAGGCTTTTGAAGAAGACTTTGGCACAAAATGAGAGAAAGAGTACAACCTCTTGTGATTATTCACTTTCCCCACTACAACCAAGGAATTATCTTTAAGACTATGCACTTGAATTGAGTCTGGAAGGAACTCAACTCTATGTCCATCTCCAAGGTGAGTGATTTGTTACATTGAAAGGAGATTTGAACTTAGGTTTGGAACATAGAGAACCTCTTGAAACTCTCCATTTTCCATCTCCACATTTCTTTTTCCTTCAACTTCCATTTTGCTATCATTCCCCATGAAGATGTGTGGTACCTTGGACTGCTTCATTGAAGAAAAATCCTCCTTTGAAGAACCCATGTGATATGAAGCACCTGAGTCAAATATCCATTCCTTTGAAGAGTTTACATTTGCCATGAATGCTTTCCCTTTCCCCTTTGAATCAGAAGATGATCCTTTATCCTTAGAAGCATTAGGCGATGGAACATTATGTTTCTTCATGATGTTGGTCAATTCATCAATCTTTTTGAGATAGCACTCATGCTCTTCATGACCCGATTTCTTGCAATAAGCACACTTCTTCTTCTCCTTATTGTTGTCCTCTTTCTTGTTGGAATTTGAGGACTTGTGTTGTCGACTGGATTGAGGTGTTGCCTTTTCTACATCCTCAGATTTTCCTTTCTTCCACTTCTTCTTACCCTTTCCTTTATTTGAAGACTATCTAGCTGAATGTTTAGAACCCTCATTGTTAGCCACCAATGCTTTGGACTGAGGTGATTTGAGAATCTCCATTGTTTTCAACTTCTTTTCTTCATCATCCAATAGTTTAGCATAGTCATCAAAAGTGACTTTCTTGTAGGTAGGCCCTAAGGTAGTCTTAGAGGTGTTAAAAGAAGATACAAATGTGGAATACTCTGATGGTAGGTCATTATGTATGAGATAGATTAGTCTATCATCTTTGATAAAACTCCCACAATCAGTAAGCTTTGTCCTTAATTCATTCATATTAATGATGAAGTCCTATATTGAGTCATATGACTTAGGATCTAAGGAAACAAGCTCATCTTCAATTTTGAACACATCCTCTTCAGACACTTTACCATATAGGCTTTCGAGGGTATCCCAAGCTTCCTTGGATGTAGTACATTTCTTGATTTGATACATGATTTTATCATCTACCCCCAAACATATATCACCTAGGGATTTCCTATCCATGGCTACCCAATCTGAAATTTCACTTATTGATACATTATCACTTGCTAGTTTAGGAAGATTACCATCTACATATTGTGAAACTCCATTATGCATTAAGTGATACAACATTTTGATTGACCATTAAGCATAGTTATGAGGAGTTAATTTAGGAAACTTAAAGTTTCCAATAATGTAGAAAATGAAAGAAAATTACAGAAAAGAGAGAACACAACACCAAGAACACCCCCACTTTTCACTAAATCAAGAAACCCCCCCCCAAATAGATGCTTTAGGCACTTTATTGGTAGTGCAATTACAATGGGCCACTTTCCAATTTTGGCCTTTGTGGACTTCTAATTTTTCTTGTTACAACTTCTTAATAGAGTACAAATCTGAAACTTTACAATGTGCTACAATTCTAAAGCATTACAAAGAAAAGAAATGCCCTATTTCTGAAAGTGACAATTTTGTCAACACAACATTACAATGTGATGCTAGATCTGGAAACTAGATGAAAAAATATGCACTTTAAAAAAAAAAAAACCTATTTTCGACTCTAGATGTACCCATACAAAGCATTTGAAGTTGCAAAATGCAAGATTATGCAGGTATAGTCAGCAAAAAATGCAAATTCTAAACAATTCATGCACCAAAACTAGAAAATATCTGCACCACTAAATTTTTTAGCAAATTCTACCTAATTTCAAAAAAAAATTGCACCTGAATAGGAGTCCAGATGTCCGAGTTATGGGCTCTTGAAGTCAGACTACAAAAACCAAAATGAATCTAGAGAGGGGTTGCATCAGTGAATCGTGAGGTTAAATTTGATAGTCATACAACCATCAGAGTAGTTATAATTTGACCTATTTTGATGTCCAGATGGGCGTCAATTTTAGGTTCTAAATATGATGATGTTAGCAAAATTATTTGCCTATGGATGACATTAGCGTGACATCATCATGTATAGATTTGTATAGGTAGGGTCAACATGGCAACCTAGGGATCCGATTGGGTGCTAACTCAGTGATTACTATCTATGATGTGGTTGTCCATGTGGCAGAGTGACTACATTGTAGGTGGGCATATTAAAGTATGCCACGTGGCAATGGCAGAATGCAGACGTAGACCACATGTCACTGGTAGTGTAGATCTACATTTTACTAAGGAATGCTGCATGGCCAAATGGAAATGTGCCATGTGTAGTCCACATGGGTAGCTCCAAGCAGGGGCATGTTGTCATGTCCCCTTTTCAAATAATTAAAAAATAATAATCTTTGCTAAGGCAGGCAGGCCCAAGAAAGTGAAGTTTCAGAAAAAGGGGGTTAATCTTTGGAAATCGTTGGACTAATAAATGAAAATTATTATTAAAATATGTTTCATTAACCTCTCTTGGACGTGAGTTATAGTTATGCCCTCTTTTAAGGGGTTTGGAGGCATTTTGGGCTGAGGAGAACTTGATTTTTGCTCATTCTTTGTTATTCTTCAGAGGCTGCCAAACTTGTGGAGAAGGAGACCCAAGAACGGGAGTTTGCAGGTTTCCAGGGAGAACCAAGAATAGGAGTTTGTAGGTTTCTAGGAAGGCTAAGGATGGGATTTTGAAGCCATTCCATGGGCATGCTCATACAGAGTTTTCCTTTGTGCTGAACAGTGTAGATTTGTGGGTTTTTGGGTGTGTTTTTTGCATGAGTTTGGTGTTTTCAGTTGAGCATTTCATATCAGTTTTGGTTGCTGCTGTATTTCAGACTTTAAGCTGTTAAAATAGAGCTAAATATATGTATTGGGATGTGATTAAACTTCTAAGATAGTTTATTAGTGTTTTTGTGGTGTTTTCGGGCATTTTTGTGTTAATTTCGAGAGCCCGATGAGCATAGTTTTTGTCCTACATTTGTGAGCTGTTGTGTAAAGGCTATATAGATTTGGAAATGTCATTTTTTAGGCTTTTATGCTGCTAAAAAATCTGTAAAAATGGCCATTTTCAGATTTATTAATAATAGGTGAAGCTGTGAAGCTTTTGGCACCATTTCTTGCATACCCGATTTGGGGTTTCTTGAGAAATTTGGAGGATCTTTGTGATATTAGTTGTTTGATCTTAAAGATCTGATTAAAGATTGGAAATATCATACAAAATCAGAAAAGGGACATTTCACATGTGGTGTAGGCTCTCCATTTGTGAGAATGCCGAAATACTTGACGTCACTGGGATCGACAACAGTATTTGCCAAGTTTCATATCTACGCTGCCGGATTTCATTTTATAAATGCCACATTGGTGGGGTTATTGACTACAATGTTTTATAAAATAAATATACCATAGCCATCAAACAAAATAGTTTTTCAGAACTGCTATGATGTCGTATTGTGGGCGTTGTTGCTGGTGTTCTATTCGGTGCTGAATTTAAATGGTATAGGCCTACTGACAAGTTATGCGGTCAGAGAATGGTTACCCAGATTTTGTAGATATGGCTGGAATATGGTTTGTGACCACTGATTTAAAAATACCCTGCAAAATAATGAAATAATCCAGCAAAAAAATACAGAGCCGAGTTGGGGTGTCACTACCTGGTTTGGCAAAAAAAAATTCTTTGATTTTGTAATTAATCCGAAAATAATTTTGAAAATACAAATAAATTGCAGAGATTTAGATCTAAAAAGTAAATAATTAGATCAGTTAAATGACCATACCTGAATTGAAAATCAGGGCTGTCGAGTTCTAATTTGCAAAATTTTTTGCCTCATGATCAACTTTCACCTAGTATAAGAAAATTTAAAGTTGATCTTCATCGAATTGATGCTTTGAATGAAACGGGAAAGTCGGATCTAGCTCTAGACACTCCTAATTTTTGTGGATCCTCCAAATGCATTTTGAGGTGTTGAAGCATGAATGGTCTTGAATGGCTACATGATGAGAATCCTCCTTGGCTCTGATACCATGTAAGAATTTGGCTTACGCCAAAATTCACCCAAGAACTAAAGAACTCAACACAAGCACACAGTAGACCAAAATAGACATAGTATGATTAGAATGATGATATTCATTCAATAACTAGATGAGAGTACACTAGGAGTGCCTAAATATAAAGGCCTCAAGAGAGCTTCTAGAATGCATAGAAGTTAGCATCATGATATGTCATACAACCAGGCACATGTCCACTAGATACGGATTATCCTCCATTAAGTACGAGATTAAGTGAAATGATGTGAGGATAAGCCTACAATGGTGTAGCATGCAAATCAGTGGTGTAGACAACATGTGCTAAATAAGGAGTGTGGATAACTGTGTGGTCATCATGACAACTCAGTGAATGATGCATACTCCTGTGTTGTAGACACCATATGCATAATTAGAGTTGTGTAACTCAATGAGAGTACACAAACTCCTAAGTGTCTCACCTAAAATAATAATTAGACAATGCAAAATAATTAAATAATTCATTAACCTAAGTAAAACTTAAGTAAGTGTAATAAGTAAATACTTATTTACACCAACATTATGTCTTTCATCCTTTTTATTGATGATTTTGTCATAGTCTATTTAGATGATATTTTTGTATTTAGCAAGTCTTGGGATGATCATGTAATTCATGTAAAGAAAGTACTTGATGTATTGAGAAAAGAGAAACTCTATGTAAAGATGTCTAAATGTGAATTTGCAAAGACATCTTTAGTGTACTTAGGCTATGTCATAGGAAATGGTCAATTGAAAGTAGACCCTGCAAAGGTCAAATGTATTGTAAAATGGCCTAAGCCAAGTACAATTATAGAAGTTTGGAGCTTCTTAGGTGTAGTCCAATACTAGAGGAAGTTCATTGCAAACTTCTCTTATATCACATCATCATTGCATGTATTAGCTAGTATGAAGGCAACTTTTTAGTGGGGAGGTCAACAATAGAAGGATTTTGATACTTTAAAGGAAAAGTTGAGCACTGCACCAATTTTGGCTCTACCTGATTTACATCAACAGTTTGAGATTGAGATAGACACGAGCAGGTTTTCCATGGGAGCTATATTCATGCAAGGAGGTAAACTAGTCTGCTACCACTCTGAAACTTTTTTAGTAGTAGTAAGTAACTATCTTACTTATGATAAGGAACTTTATGCTTTAGTTCAAAGTGTTAAAAAGTGGAAGTACTATTTAATGGGAAAGGAAATTGTAATCCACACTAATCACCAGTAGCTACAATATTTTCACTCATAATCTAAGTTTCAATAAAGTAGGCACTTTAGGTGGATGGGTTTTTCTACAATAGTTCCATTTGGTAATTAAGTATAAGAAGGGTTCCCATAAAAAAGTAGCATATATGATCTCTAAGCCTCCTAGAATGCTTTGATAATCCTTCAAAATATTTCTATGGTTTAGTAATAGTATGCTAATGATGAGAACTTTAAGGATATCTATGCAACTTTAATCTAGGGTAAACATGTGGAAGAGAAAGATTACTATGTGCAGGATAACTTATTATATAACTTAGGGAAATTATGCATTCCTAAAGATGAACAAGCACATGTAATACATGAAGTACACACCTCTTTGATTATAGGATATTTTAGGGTAAGTAAGACAGTGGCTCAATTACAAAAGTATTGTTAGTAGCCTCATATGCAAGAAACTGTCACCAAGTATATAAAAGGATGTGTAATGTGTGTAACCAGTAAACCAAGTAATAGGAAATTAGGTTTGTACACACCATTATCTATACCATCCCATCCATGGGAAAGTGTGTCTATGGACCTTGTGGGGGGTTTACCTATGTCTAGGAAGGGTCGTGAGTATTTGTATGCAGTAGTTGATCGGTTCAGAAAAATGTGTATTTTAATGCCTTGTAAAAAGAAAGTTACTACTGAACTGATAGCTCATTTGTACTTCCAAAATGTATGGGTTCATTTTGGGTTACCCACTTCTATTTTATGAGATAGAGATTCTTGATTCTTAAGGGAATTTTGGTCATCTTTGTGGGGACTCATGGACACCAAGCTAAAGAAGAGTACAACCTTCCATCCATAGATAGATAGACAAACAGAGGTAGTCAACAAGACAGTGGTTCATCTACTTTGAGGTTACTACAGAAAGAATCCTAAGTTGTGGGATGAAAGTCTTCACCATGTCAACATGCTTGCAACCATGCCATACAATCTTCTACAAAGAGGTCTCCTTTTGAGACTTGCTTCGGTTACTTGCCAAAGACACCAATGGATTTTTCTTTTGGGAAGGACAATGTTGTCGATGGATGCCATGATGCAAAAAGGGCTTTAAACTTCATCCAGAAGGTCCAAGCAATCCATCAGGTAGTAGAAGCATAGTTGGAGTAGAGCCAAGAAAAATACAAGGCTCACCATGATAAACATTGCATTAATCATTAGCTCCAAGTTGGTGATAGAGTTTGGTTACATATCAATAAGGAAAGAATGCAAGGTAAAGGAAGCAAGCTCAAGCCTATCAAGTATGGTCCTTTTGAAATCTTGGAAAAGATTATTACCAATGCCTTCCACCTTAATCTTCCTCCATACATGCAAATTTACTCAGTTGTCAACATTGATAATTTGAAGTTATATGAGCCTCCAATGATCTTGGATGAAGACATCAGTGTTCAGGTTCCTTCTATTGATGATCTTTCACCAAAGTACATTATAGAATTTCTAGAAGATGTAATCCTTGACAAGAATGTCAGAACTTCACGAAGAGCACTAGTTGAATACCTCCGATTGGGATTAAATGGGATACATCCAAGAAAGGAAAGATGGATGGAGATTGGTAAAGTGAGGGAACTATACCCTCACCTATTTTTTGAGTAATCAAAATTTTGATAGTTTGAAAGCTTCTCAATGGGGATGCTTGATCCAGGGGATATTATCACCAAAAATTGAAGTATCTCCAAAACTCCAACAGTTAGCATCAATTTAAAATTCTCAAAATTATGCACCTGATGCAATTTGAATAGGCAAAAAATGAGTTCGTATGCAAAAGTTATGGCCAGTCAAAGTTTGGTCAAACTAAGTAAAGAGGTTGTCGAAAGTTTAAAAAATAATCATCTCAAAAGTGGTCAACAATGGATTTCAAATTGAAGATCTCATCAAGAGCTTTCCAGTGATATTCATTTTGGAAATAATGGAGCTCATATGCGAAAGATATGCTTGATTGAAGTTTGAGATGATGAGGTGGAAAAAAAATGATTTAAATAAACATTAAAATAAGTGTATTGTAAGTGGTGCCAGGGATTGAACTCGTGACCACCACCCCCTAAAGTCTGGCTGGTGACTATTACACCACTGATCCTCCTTCACATAAATATGTGGCAGTTTATATTTAAGTTTAGAAAGACGGCAAGTTAGTTAAAACTACCATCGATGGAGGTTGAATCCTCGACTTGGAAGGTAGTAAAATTTTATACCATCATTAGGCTATGCATTCTACTTAGTATATATGGGAAAAATCTACTATTTAAGGTGATATAAATAGCTGAGCCACTATTTAAAATAAGGAATATTGTTATTTTGTTATTAACCAAACCCCTAAATTGTGATGTAATGTCAAAATTATGAATTGGCAAGGGGGTTAATTCAAAAATACATTTTGTTAATAGGTCTATAGTGAAATATTATGGTTTTGGCCTATTTGAGGCAAATATTTTATATAAAAAGAGGGGTTAGGGGCCTTTTCAAGGCATGAAAATTAAGGGAGAAATAATGTAGACGATGATAGAGATTTTGTGTATCTAGAAACTTAGTGATTTTTCTTCCACATAGAAGAATTTTTGTTGTGTGTGCTTGAAGGGAATTGTCATAGATCACTTGTATTGATTTATTGGAGTTAATCAGATCGATCCCCCTATTGGAGCTAGACCCAAAGATGTAGTCCTAATCAGAAAAACTCTGAAATTAAATGTATTGAATCTCTATCTCTTTTTCTATTATTTCATTCTTTATTTTTCTTATCTGCAATTACATTAATTTTCTTATTTAAACTTTAAAATTAACTTTATGTAATTTGTTAACGTTCTCTATAATAGTCCTAGATCCTAGATATCAGATCAAGAATATGCTAGTTGGCATCCACTGCCAAAATAGAAGGTTCCAGATATCACATTAGGAATCGGTGTCAAATTAGAAGAATCCAGAAATGGTAGTCCAACTTCCAAGAGGCACAAATTTTATACTGTGACTCTGATTGATGAATTGTTTACATTTATGAAAAGCTCTCGAAGCACTTTATAGCCTTGTGGACAAGATTTTCTCATCCCCCATTTTTGAGCCCCGTACAAGGCCATTTAGTGCCCCAAATCTGACTTTGAAGCACTCTTAGGAGGTCTATAGGAAAATTAAAATTGTAATAACTTTCTAATCGTAAAGCCTTTTGACCTGATTCTTTTTTTGGAGCATTTTAAATTGAAAGTATAATCATCCCTCCAAATTAAACCCTCTAACTTACCATAATTTTGGTTTAATTATAAAATATCTCATTTTCTACATTTACACATATCCCAAGGTGCTTAAAAACTAATAAAACTCTAACCTAGAACACTAATAGTGGAACTGTGAGTGGTGGAACCTTTATTTGAACCAAATGGGTATCCAAAAATGAAAACACATTAAATAGAAACCATCTCTAAGCATATTTTTGGGTGACACATGATTTCCTTTACACCACTAGATGCTCTTGCATCAATATTGGTCACATATGTGTCCCTAGTAAAGAAATAAAGAAATTGATATGGGAAACACACTATAGCCAGGTGGTAGGACTTTTTGATATTGGTAAGACTACAACAATTCTCAAAAAATATTTCTATAGGAAAAAATTGAAACAAAATATCATTTTATATATTAAATCTTGTGTAGCATGCTCAATTAAAAGTCCTTCAAATCATAAATTGGGCCTCTATCTACCATTACCTATCCTTGATAAACCACAACATTCTATTTCAATGGATTTTATGTTTGGGCTTCCAAGTAGTAGAAAGGGCAATGGTTATATATATGTGGTCATAGATAGATTTTCTAAAATGGCTTTTATAGTGGCTTGTTAACAAAATATTTTAGTAGAGGAGACTACTAAGCTATTTTTTGAATATGTTTGCGTTCATTTTGGGTTTCCAAAAAGTAGTACTTCTGACAAGAATAGTAGGTTCATCAGTACTTTTTGGTCTTCAATATGGGCTAGAATGGACACAAAGTTAAAAAACTCTATAGCATTCCATCTTCAAATAGATGGCCAAACATAGCTAATCAATAGAATGATTATTCATATGCTTTGAATGTATCACTCCAAACATGCACATACATGGGATGAGAACTTGTCTTATGTGCAACATAGCTATAACTGTGCACTCCATACTACTATAGGGCATAATCCATTTGAAGTATATCTTGGGTATTAACCATTGAGACCTATAGATGTAGAATTACATATCTAATAATCTAGTCAACCACTAAAAAGTGGAAAGGAGGTAGATAAAGAAGAAGAAATTATTGAAAAGATCAAACAATTACAACAAGTTCATGATATTTTAGAGTAGAGCAATAAGAAGTATAAGGAAAGACATGATCAGCATAGAACTTCCCATCATTTATAGATTAGTGACAAGGTATGGCTACATCTTCAGAAAGAGTGCCTCCCAAGACTTTATAAAAAGCTTCATCGTATTTAGTATGGCCCATATACCATTAAGATAAAAGTTGGTGAGAATGCTTTTGAACTAGATTTTCCATAGTTTTTTGGGGTTACATCAATTTTTTAAGTGGAATTGTTGTGACCTTATTTTCCTCCATTATTAGACATCTCCCAAGATGTTGAAAATATACATGCTAAAAAATTCAATCCATCTACTACTACTCCAGTATAGTGGGATCATGTCACTAAAGCCATGGTAAAATCTTTGAGAAATCAAAAAATTCCTCTATATCAGATGGTTCAAGCTGGTCAATTCTCTCATTAGGGAAAGTGGTTAACTAAGGAATAGATTGGATCACAATTCCCTCATCTATTTTAGAAGCTTGATGCAATGGGGCACATTTCCTCTTAATGGGGGGTGAAATTCTCTAGATTATCTAGAATGATCCAATTTTTGAAACAAATTCATGTTTTTAAAAACAAAAATCTATTCTAGGACTTTTTGATTGGCTTTCAAAGGCTTTCTTCTCAAAATTTTAAGTTGAAACATTCATCGATCCTTAAAATTTTGTAGCCAAAGTCTCTCTAAATTAGGGACTAAAATTAGACTTTTAGTTCTTCTTTTCAATAGCGTAAACAATTTTGAAATTTTTGAGATCTACATCAAAAGTTATGACTGTTGGAAATATAATAGGGAAAGTAAACTCTGAGAGGGTGAGGGGAGGGGGGGTGAATCAAAACTTCAAAACTTCAACCATAAATTCATTAATCTCACATCCATCTCACAATTTTCATGTAAATTGAAATACCAAATTTAGCATATACATCCATACCATGAAAACAAATAAACATCCACACATATGACATAAGATATGATTACCTAGAAACTCTCCAATCAGAAGGTAAAACTATGGTGGGGATGGCACCCAAAAATCTTCACCATTGCAGTTGTAAAGTGAATCCAATGAAGGATACAATGTTTGATAATGAAACATGATCTACCAGGTGTAGACACCTAAAAATCTTTAGAAAATAGAGTATTTTTATTTTTTGAAAAAGTCCTAATGACATCATCATTTATTAATTAATTATATAATTAATTAATTAATTAATTTTTATGCCATTAAATCCCTTTATCTTAATTAAAAAATTTAATTAAAGAATCCCTCCCAAAAATGTTTAAATCTTATTTAAATATTATTTCCTTATTTATTAATTATTTAATTAATAAATTGACCAAAAAACCCAAAATAAATAAAAAATTTATTTTTTGCCCAAAACTTGGCCAATTTCCTTAAGACCACTAACATCTTCCAAAATCTTCTAATCCTTCTTTAATTTTGATTAAAGGCTAATCCCATCATTTCCTACCCCTAATCCCAACTCAAAATATTTAATTAAGATTAAATATTAATCCTCATGTTTATTAAAAAAGTTTTAATAAATATCTCCTCAACCCAAACCCTTAAAATAAATAAAACTTTATTTATTTCCTAAAATTCTAATTTATCCTCATCCTAAGAAGTTCTAGACTCTTCTAGAAAGTCTTCATCCTCATCCTAGGAAATTCTAGACTATTCTAGAAAGTCTTTATCCTCATCCAAAGTCTAGACTTTTCTAGAAGATGTCTTTAAACCTAATCCTAATCCCCTCCTAACCTTGTCACATTCCCTAAATATGGGTTAAGAATTACTAACCCAAGCCAAAGTTAACAAATATCTCCTCCTTCACCCACCCTCATTAAATGCCATCCACTTGCCTATCCCTAAGCTAATCCTAAACCATCCTAATCCATCTTCTAATCATTTTCACAAGCCTAAGAAAGCTTAAAACCTTCCTAATTAAGTCCAAGTCAAAATTTCTCTCATCTCCCTCAAAATATCTCAACCATAAAACTTTATGAAGCCCACTAGGTCATAAATGACTCTTACAAGCCCTTTTATTGCTCTTACAAATCATTATGAGGGTCTTTATGAAGATTTTATCCCTTGAGCCTCTTTTGTTGACTCATCCTTCCCCTTTCCTCCATCCTCTCACCATGTGACATGTGTCACTCTTTGATTGGCTATAAGGAAGCACAATCCATGTGCTCTCCTCTCATGCAATCTAAGCCCTCCATAAAGATTTTTCCCATCTTTGCATCTTAGCCCTCAATCCCTCAAGCCTCTTGCCTATAAATTGGATCCTTCCCCTTTGCAAAATAACACAATCCATGAAGTAAAGTTATAATGTTATTTTGAGAGCCAAATCCATACTAAAGCTAGCTATCCACACCAAAAATCCACAATCATCCATTGAAGCCTTTGGAAGCATATTGAGCATACATCCTATCCATTTAGATAAAGCCACTCAACAAGAGAGCTTCTCATTGAGAGAGCCCATTAATGGCTCATATTTTCAATTGAGAGCTCATCTTAGTCTATCTTGAAGTTTATGAATTTTGTTTAGTTTGTAGAAGCTTTATTTAAATTTGGTTTCTATTAGCATACTAACATTTCTCATATACATTTTGGCACGCCCGGTGGGACCCCGCATGGGTCATCTTCATTAGCTTTTTTAGTCAAGTTTTGTATGTCATTTGCTGATTTTGGCTAATTTTGCTTGTTTTTGTGATTGGTAGGATTGTATAAATTGGTTTTGTAGGTCCACATGAACATGAAGAAGACAAAGGAACTCATAGTCTATCTCATAGTATTTGCAGATTTTTCAAGCTTATAGGTGGACAAAGCACTTGGAATTGTTCTTCCTCTTCTTGTCTATATTCTTCTTATTCCATCTACTTCTTCTTCTTCTTCTTGTGGGAGATCTTGGCCATTTTTTTTTTAAGGAAGAAAAATCATACACACTTCTTTTTAGTGCTTAAAATGAACCCCCAAATCATACTTAAATCCATTAAAAAATTAAAAATTTGCAAAAAAGAAAAAATCTTTTAACAAGTGAAACTAAACCAATCTAATCATTTGCATCCTTGAAACATCAAGGTTTTAGATGCATTCATGCAAAGTTAGGAACACTTCATTCTTGGGAACTTAAAAAGAACTTCAAATTTCCATTTCAAAAGGTTCAAAATCAACACTAAGTGCATACTAAAATCTAAATCAAACTCAAAGCATCAATCAAGGATAAAATGAACCTCATTTGCAAATATGTTAAAGTTCTTTTAAAAATCTCATGAAAACTAAGAGTCCTAAATGGTTGCCAAAATTTTCCTAAAAAGCTTTGTTATTTGTTCCAAACAAATGTCTTGTTGCAAAATCTTGAATGTTTCTTAGATTTTTCATGCATCAAAACAATCTAGGAATATCTTTTTGGGCTTAAAACATGCAAACTAGAACACAAAGTCTTGAATGAAAAGAAAAGTCCAAAGAGTCATTTTCACTTTTGAGTTCAAAAACAATCTTGAATTATCTAAGGTTAAAAAAAAACACTTCAAAGTTCTTAAAAGAATACACAAAATCTCAATCTTGAATGCTCAAAGGAAAAAACTTGAATGTTTAATCACTTGTCTTTGAATGCATGTTGCTAAAATCACTCTTGAGTGCCATGGATTAAAATCAAAGTTTGTTTTTTTATCTATGCATGATTAAAACAACAAATCCAATCTTGAATGCCATAGATCAAATAATCATCTTTTGGAGCATAAAAAAAATCTACATTTTTGTAATCTTTTAAGTTATAAAAACTAATAAAAATGCTTTAAGTGAGTTTGTCATTGGACTCACCCTCTTTAATCACCCATCAATTTAACCATTGGTTGCAATCTCAGTGCCATCTATGGGGATGGGTCCACCTAAGAGGGTGTTAAGTGCTCCACGCAAATCAAATTCCACTCACTTGGGTTTTTAGTGGTTTTTCTAAGTTAGAAAATTCCTTGAATGCGCATTAATCTCACTCACACTTCATTTGGGCATAAAAATTGGACAAATCTTGACGTGGAGGGCCTCCGGGTGCGCGCTTGAAATCAAATCTCACACACCTTTGTTTTGGGCTTAAAATAAACTCACACTCAATTTTGAATGCCTTAAAGAAAAATCAATCGATACTTGACGTGGAGGGCCTTCGGGCGCATTGGTTTACCTTCTTGTTGACCCTAAGTCTTCTTCTTGTTCGCATTCTTTGATCAATTTTATTTTTATCGACGCTTCAAAGTTGGAATAAACATTGTATCTTAAACATGAGTTCTTGCAAAGTCTAGATCAAAAAACTTAAGCGTCAGTTGGTAAAAGAACAAGCGTGTTTTTTAGCCCAAGATCATCCAAGTCTTCTCTCCCCTTGTCGTCTTTCGAGGCCATCTTGGGTGCATAAGATTAGGATCCAAAATCTTGTCTTAGCTTTTTAGGAGGCCTGTTTGGGGATTTCATCACCCCTTGGGACGACCTCAACTCCAGTGTTTCGGCGGAGTATAAAGATCAGGAGGTGAATCCAAAGACACCTCTCTTGGGATCAAAATTTTGTCACTCGGGCTAAGCCTCAAGGAACTTTATACCCTTGAGAAGTGAAAGAGGAGAAGTGGGTTACCACTCCGCTCAGCTGTGTGACATCTTTTTGGTCTCATTTATGGATTTGGGCCTCACGTACCTTGCGTATATCGAGGACTCCCTAGGTAAACCAATTTTCATCCTTGTAGAAAGCTTCCTAAGATGTTGGTGTGTTTGACGTGCTTGCTCAAAACTTTTGTCTGCTTGTTTGTTCATAGCTTTTGAATGAATGTTTGCCAATTTTGGTCAAAATCCCAGAAAAGTAGAAATCTCCCAACTCAAGGCATACTTAGCGTAGTCACTGCCTTATCAAAAAATCATCCAAGCTCCCCCAATGAAACCGAATATATCTAGTTCTTTGCCTTAGAACAATCCCAAATCCAAAGTCCATCCAAATCATCCCCCCAGCCAGCTAGCAACCCAATCCAAAATCACCCAAGCCTTTAAAGAGTTGTTGTCACTTTGCTAGATTTTTCTATCCAATCAATCCTACCAATCAACCAATCTCACCAAGGTTATCCCTCTGACAGAGCATTGTCTAGGGTAATCTAGCTTTGTCACTTGCATCCCTCATCACCTTGAGCTAAAGGTTGGGATCCACAAGTGGTCAATCTCGTGTCATGCCCATAGGATCATTAGTCTATCCTCAAGTTGACACAGCCACCACCAAATCTAGCACATAGGAAAGAAAAACTTTCACTTTTTGATAGCATACCCTTGAAGTCTTCCACCCACAAGACAGCCAAAAATCTCTAGCCAATCCTCCTTAGGTCTGTCATGCAACTTTGACTTTCCCTAGGAAATCTTTCATCAGCCAATCCAAAATCTATGCTTAATCCAAATCCAACCATGAGCTTCCGTGTTCATCCATATGCAAGACCCCATCCCCATCAAACTCATCATCAAAGCATGAAGTGCCAATCCTATCATGATGTGTTTGGTCACATTGTCCTTGCTCTCGCCACCTCCTATTCCAATGATGATGAAAATCTTGTTGACTATGACGGGTATATTGAAAGCCTTAGAAACATTCCCCCAAGCATCCCCCAAAATCCAAGAGTTATTCCAAACTATCTAGTCATGCCATTTGATATCCCAGCTTCCCCTCCATCACCCAATCAACCAAGCTTCCAATCTTCCACCCCCATCACACTAGCTATTCCTGTCAATCCACCTCCACCTTCGACACACGAGTCTCCAAGGAATCTCCTAGAGGAAATACAAGAAAATTTGCCTCCAACAGTCGATAAGCCATGTCATCTAATCCAACCATGTGAAGTAGTTAGTGATGAAGCTTCCCCATCAATAATATCACCTCCATCTCCCATAGCTATCATCCCCATACCATCCATCAAATTGCTTAAAATCCTTCCACTTCCCACAAGTATCAAAATCCCACCACCTATCAAATCCCTCCAAATCCTATCCACATCGCCTCCAAGCATTTCCCAAATATCTCGTAATGACCATTATGCATCCATCTTCTACTCACCCATCTCCACTACTGAATCTCCCATCTATCCATCCTCTGCCTTTCAAGAATCCATCCCTTCACCTCCTATCACACCATCCACTCCAAACCAATCTTATCAAGATCCTACCCAAAAGCATGTTGACATCCCCCAAAGCATAAATGAAGATATCACCGTACCATGTCTTCCATCCATAGTTCAGTCACCATCTCCTCCATCTCCAAAACCTCGAACCATATCTCCTCCACTACAAGATATCTTGTCATCCCACCAGCTACATCAAGATCCTATCCTTCCATCTCCCCCATTCCATGCTTCCATCTTACCACCTATCCAAGCTATTCCACCATCTATAATCTACCCTATTGGTTCACTTACATTCATCCATGGTGGCCCTCTCTTAGCAGAAGAATTAAGAACAGTATCTCCCCATTGCAATACACTTAATAAATCACTTCTACCATTTTCTGCAAGCAAAAAGTTTCCTCAGCTTGTTCAAATGCTCAATCAATGGCATTATCAAGGTCAAGATTTAGGACCACAAGAGCAAGGAATCAGAGAGCCTATTATTGCACAAAAAAATCTAGGATTTCATGGTCTTGGATATGTATCCAAAGGCTCACCATCTAAAGGTGTTGGTACACCACACCCCCAAACCAAGCCTATCTCCAAGCCCACCATGCCAGCCTCCGATCACTCCTTCAAGAAATCCTATGTCATCCCCCCTCCACCATCTTTGCAACTCAAAACAACCTACCATATCCCCCCTTCATCCGTTAAATCCATTTTGGGTCCCTATGTCCCAAAATCTACCATCCTCCATCCTCCTATCAGCCATCATAAAAATTCTATTCCATCCATTCCTATGCAAGATCAACAAAGGCACATATCAGGGCACATCATCCATCATCATCCCCCTACATGCTCTTTCATATCCTCTCCATCTCAAAAAGCTTCTCCTAACCATCTTCCCAAAGCTTACCATAGCAATGTGAATGCCAACTTCAAAATGCATAAAGCTAAAAATCCACATCCTAGGCAATCATATGTCTATTCTAAAAGACATACTCCAAAAAGGCAAAATCCAATCAAAGAATGCAAAACAATGCAACAGCCTATGAAAAGAAAATCCAAAACCATGTGGATCCCCAAGAAAAAAAGTTGAAACCCAATGCATAATGGCATCCACCATTGCTAATCCCCCATCTAGTGACTCATGTCCCCCATCTCCTAACTCCATCTTGGGTGCCTATATCCCCAAGCACGCTTCCACAAATCCTCCATCACGCCCGCATCTACCATCTATCCCCCATATGGTCTTTTCACACCCGTTCCAACATGTGCCAATGTTGCTCTTGCAAGCATCCCCATCTCATGCTCCTTTCCAGAATTTTCATCCCTCCATCTCCTACCATCAATCCCATCTAATTTGATCTATTGCATAAATCACACATCCGGTGTACCAACAACTAGCAACAAAATTGAACATTCCAACAGCCAGTGAAAAATCCCAAAAAAGCCAAAATAGCTGAAGAAAGCCAAAATCATTCCGGCTAAGTCCAAAGTCAAAAAGTCAAAAAAGAAAAGAAAAATAAAGTGTCCACTGGTGAAAACTTGGCAAACAAGCGTCATGCGTAATCTCGCCATCCCTAGCTTAGCCTATCACCCTCATGCTTTTGGTCATCTCTTGACATCCAACTCCATCTTCTAATCTATCCACCTATCCTCCATCCTCTAGCTTCCATCTCACACCATCCACTAATCTTATGCAGCTTCAGCCAATCATCTCAGCTATCATCCATCTCCCTAGCCCCTTCAACTTTTTCCATCTTAGCTTCAATCCTATCACATCCATCATAATACCTCCTTCCGCATGTTATCTTCTGATTGGGGGCACTATATTCCTTGGAGATCTTGTCTTGTCCATCCTCCCTTGTCATTGGTATCTAGCTCTAGGCTATCCTCATGCAAACCCAATGTCATCTCTTTATATCCATCATAATCCTAGCTATCTACCATCCTATCCAGCCATCTCATCCTGCTCCTCTAGCTATCCTTGGTCACAAAATCTCTCATTATCATTGGATGCATCCTGCCAAATCCATATCTTTCACTATCACCCCACCCTTAGCTTTCACATCTTGCACAACATCAAACCATCCTGCTATCCTATCATCCTGAGCTTTTGCCTGCTTGTAACTATCTTGGTCAGTTAGCTTGTACCATATCTTGATTAGCTCACTTGTAAATATCTTGGTCTGTTAGCTTGTACATCCTCTTTAGCTTAGTACCATTGCATCTATCCAGCGCTCGTGTCAGTTCATCCTTGATCAACATCTTGCACCCATCACACATCTTGGTTAGCTATTCCAACGCATCCTTTAGCTAGATTTCCTGTCACCAAAGTGTTATCTTTCTTAGTTCAGCTTGCCAGATGCATCACTCATCCAAATCCACCAGCTTCGGTGCTCTTTGATAGGTCCTTGCAGGATATAGCTTTCCTCATGTCTGATCTTGTTCTGTTAGTACCTTATCCTACCCATCTCATTGGCAAATGACTCTCTTTTGGATTTTCACTTTCTTTTGATTTGGGATCTTCCCTTTTGGGTCTTGAAGTATCTTTTCCAAGCAATCTCCTTGTTCCCTCCTCAAGGTTGCCATGATCTTCCATATCATGGTATGCTGCAAATGGGGCAATTAGAGCGTAAGGTCTTGATTAGGTCTTTCATTTGTTTTTCTTTTCTGCTTATGGGTTCTCCAGTGTCATTTCCATGCTGCTTCCTCTAGGACTCATGTGTGATGCTGGGGCAATCCTTGCATGCTTGTTTTGAGTCAGTTCGTTAGTCCTTTGGACAGTTGGTGAAAAGGCCTTGATGTTCTTGGTAACCCTCGCAATTAACCAATAGTCCTATAGCAAATCTAGTGCTCAACTACATGGTGGTACTTCTCTTTGAAGTATGCCCCTGCTCAAAAAGCTTCAATGGTTTTCCTTCATCTCCATTATCCCCTATCCATATCCAGCATCTGTCTCACCTACCCCAGCTTATGCATCAGTATCTCTTTGAAACACTCATCACTCTTAGCTTTAGGGATCCACAATCTTAGTCTTAGGGATCCACCAATCCAAATCACTCCACCAAGCCTCATCTTTCGAGATCCACAATCTTAGTCCTAGGGATCTCCAAAACCCATCTTCCACCAATCTGACTCTTTGAAATCTTGTTGCATCAGCTTTATAATCCCCTCATCCATCTCCCTATCCTAGATTCTTTTTTATAGCGCTCCACTCCTTCATCCTCTGCAATCCCTAAGATCTTAAGCTTGCTTCCTCTTGTGCCTCTGATTCTCCCTTTATCATTCTCCCATAGTGAGAGTTTGAGCTAATTCAGCCCCTTCTCTTTGCCAATCTGAGTTTCCTTGCTCATTCGAGATTCTTGTACTTTTCAAGAAGCCATCGATCCTCGCTTTCTCTCCCTGCTACCTTCTTGAGGGGGCATCTCACAGTTCATTCTCTCCTCTTCTGCTCTAGCCTTGGGCATCTTATTTTCTTATCTTTGATGCCATGCCACTTGCGCCATCACATCAAAGAGGGGCAAAATGTAGACACCTAAAAATCTTTAGAAAATAAAGTATTTTTATTTTTTGAAAAAGTCCTGATGACATCATCATTTATTAATTAATTATTTAATTAATTAATTAATTAATTTTTATGCCATTAAATCCCTTTATCTTAATTAAAAATATTTAATTAAGGAATCCCTCCCAAAAATGTTTAAATCTTATTTAAACATTATTTCCTTATTTATTAATTATTTAATTAATAAATTGACCAAAAAACCCAAAATAAATAAAAAATTTATTTTTTGCCCAAAACTTGGCCAATTTCCTTAAGACCACTAACCTCTTCCAAAATCTTCTAATCCTTCTTTAATTTTGATTAAAGGCTAATCCCATCATTTCCTACCCCTAATCCCAACTCAAAATATTTAATTAAGATTAAATATTAATCCTCATGTTTATTAAAAAAGTTTTAATAAATATCTCCTGAACCCAAACCCTTGAAATAAATAAAACTTTATTTATTTCCTAAAAATCTAATTTATCCTCATCCTAAGAAGTTCTAGACTCTTCTAGAAAGTCTTCATCCTCATCCTAGGAAATTCTAGACTATTCTAGAAAGTCTTTATCCTCATCCAAAGTCTAGACTCTTCTAAAAGATTTCTTTAAACCTAATCCTAATCCCCTCCTAACCTTGTCACATTCCCTAAACAGTTAACAAATATCTCCTCCTTCACCCACCCTCATTAAATGCCATCCACTTGCCTATCCCTAAGCTAATCCTAAACCATCCTAATCCATCCTCTAATCATTTGCACAAGCCTAATCAAGCTTAAAACCTTCCTAATCAAGTCCAAGTCAAAATTTCTCTCATCTCCCTCAAAATATCTCAACCATAAAACTTTATGAAGCCCACTAGGTCATAAATGACTCTTACAAGCCCTTTTATTGCTCTTACAAGTCATTATGAGGGTCTTTATGAAGATTTTATCCCTTGAGCCTCTTTTGCTGACTCATCCTTCCCCTTTCCTCCATCCTCTCACCATGTGACATGTGTCACTCTTTGATTGGCTATAAGGAAGCACAATCCATGTGCTCTCCTCTCATGCAATCTAAGCCCTCCATAAGCTTTTTCCCATCCTTGCATCTTAGCCCTCAATCCCTCAAGCCTCTTGCCTATAAATTGTATCCTTCCCCTTTGCAAAATAACACAATCCATGAAGTAAAGTTATAATGCTATTTTGAGAGCCAAATCCATACTAAAGCCATCTATCCACACCAAAAATCCACAATCATCCATTGAAGCCTTTGGAAGCATATTGAGCATACATCCTATCCATTTAGATAAAGCCACTCAACAAGAGAGCTTCTCATTGAGAGAGCCCATTAATGGCTCATATTTTCAATTGAGAGCTCATCTTAGTCTATCTTGAAGTTTATGAATTTTGTTTAGTTTGTAGAAGCTTTATTTAAATTTGGTTTCTATTAGCATACTAACATTGCTCATATACACCAGGTATGAGAGGTTTGCATGCTAGAGGCTTACAAGATTGTTAGATCTTACCTTGTTAAATGATTTCAATACCCTATTAGAAGTGTGCTTGGTTAAATGAATTCAACTTACAATGAAGTAAGAACATTGTAAAATGATTTACAACAACATGTTAAGACTACTCTATTAAGAGATTTAACTACTTTATCTATTAGAATGTCTCAACAATGATCCTCTAGTTAGCAGTCTGCTACTAGATGATAGATCACCTCTTTACATGTATCCTTGATCCTCCTTTGATTAAATGTATCTTTTATGTCCTCTAATTCCTTTCCTCTATTCTCCTCTAACTAATTATGCAATGTATCTCTCATTCACAACTCCTTAGCCACCATGAATACTTTATTTATGCATAAAAAATTCTCTTTCTACTCCTTCCATACCTCTCAAATGTTTAGGGTTTTTTATCCTTAAGAAGACCTAGGTGATGTAGGTTTAAGTATGAATCAATGATTTTAGTTCATCCCTTTGATTGATTAGAAATATATAATGCATAAGAAATCTCAACTAAGATTTGTTCTTATCATCTAGGATCACAAAACAATCCTTAAGTTAGCTCCAAAATAGTTTGTATAGTAGTTTGTGCCACTACAAACAACTATGTCAAAACTATTTTACTTGGCATTTGAAGTCTTTGATGCTTGACATCAACTGCAACTTCAATGTTGTCACTTGGCATTTGAATGACTTGGCACATACTAACTTCTTGACACTTGGATGACTCGACATTAATTGTTTAGTCGACACTAACTATTTGCTCAACACTTACTGAGTAACTCACTCAATATGCACTATCTAACATGTTAAAGTCAACATGCATTACTTTTCTAGCATGAACTAGGTTATAACTTGTATATGGCTTAAGTGTAGACACTCATACGTCAAAACCAATCTGAGATCAACAATGACCCTGACAAGTTGGGGTGAATAAACAACTAGTTTTTAATAGTTTTAGATAAATATTGTTGTTTTTATTATAGCCACATATACTTTTTGAATTCATGGCTATGGTGACTTTTTATGTTCCATCATTAAATATATTCTTACATTTTTGAATAATATGATGGATTTGGGTTTGCATACAACTCTTTCAAGTTTTTACAAGTTTTTCAAGAAATTGAACATTGATATTGCAGGTACTTGATTCTCACTAGATATTGTGTTTTAGCCCATTTCTTAAATTAGATCACTAGTAGAAGCTACACAAAGTTGGGACTATGCTTGGTAACCTTGACCACTTCTAAAAAATGTTTATCCTTCTCATGAGTTAGCCCTTCTGGCCCCATGTCCACCTCAATTTTCAACATTTGGTTATCCTCAATCTCATCATTAATGTTCCCAACAAATTTAGCCTCATAATCCTTACCCTAAGACTAACAATATTCTAGGATTTCTAAGGAAAAGTTATGTTCAATTTCATAATACACCTATTCCTCCAACTCATCCTAGGTTCTCTCTTTTTTTTCTTCCTCTTTCAATCATTTACCCTCTTTTCTCCTTTACCTATCTAACCTTCTTTTTCCCAAGCTAGAGTCATCTTTTCTTTCCATGAGTGTAGGGCTTTATCCTGATCATCTAGATCCATTTTCTCCTTAGAAACATTCTTCTCCAGATTAATAATCCCGTTTTCTATCCCTTTATGCTTAGGGGTATTAATAGGGATTCTTTTAGAAGAAGAAACAATCCCTTCAATTGAGGTCTGCATTTTATCTCTATTAGGAGGAGGGTTCAAATTTGATTTCTCTTTCTTTGCATAGCTTTTAGGGATATCTTTAGCTAGGAGATCAAAGCCTAAATATTTAATTTTCACTACACTTTTAGGGATATAAGCTTCTAGATTATTTTTCATACCATCCAACAAAACCTATAAAATGTTGGGAGTGTTCTTGGTAACCTCCACCAAATCTAAAAGAAGTTTATCCTTCTCATGGGTTAGTTTTTCTGGCCCCTTGTCCACCTCAATGTATGCCAGCTGGTTATCCTCAATCTCATGATTAATGTTCTCAAAAATTTAAGCCTCATAATCCTTATCCTTAGACTAAAATGTGTTCAATTTCATAAACTAGTTCTTCCTCCAAGTCATCCTACATTTCCTCTTTGTTTTCTTCTTCTTTTAACATTTTCCCCTATTGTCTGCTTGACCTATCTAACCTTCTTTTTCCCAAGATAGAGTCATACATCCTTTCTATGAGTGTAAGGTTCTTATTCCCATTGTCTAATTCCATTTCCAACTTAGAGTAATTCTTCTCTAGATCAATAGTCCACTTTTGTAGCTTGTTATGGTTAGGGGTAATAATAGGGCTTATTTTAGCATATTAAATCTTCCCTTGAGTTGAGGTTACACTAAGGAGCTTTTCTTCAAGAAAAAGGGTTTTATCTCTATTTTCATGAGGGTTCTTAGGTTTTTCTTCTCTTTCTTCACATGGTTTTTAGGGATATGTTTAGCTAGGAGGGAAGAGCCTAACTTCTTAATTATCACTAGTTTTTTAGGGATGCACTCTTTTAGTTTATTTTTCATACCATCAAGCAAAACTTGCAAAAAGTTGGGAGTGTTCTTGGTAACCAATGCCACTTCTAAAAATGTTTATCCTTCTCATGGGTTAGCTCTTTTGTGTTGAAAATGGTAGCTGTGATAGAGATCTTTATCTCTAGAAATATGAATGTTATTACCATTATTGTTATGTTCAACTAAAAATGACATTTATGTTTAAATTGTAATATTGAATGTAATGACATGTGTCATTCACATGCATCAAGGCATGAATATTCAAAGAGTTACTATTAATTATAGGAGTTATGGAAATCTCAAGAGACCCTTTGGTTATCATGTGAAGAGTCTCTCCTATTGTTATATATGTGCATCATGCAAAGGATATTGTAAACTTGAACATTTCATTATCAATAAAGATGTTTTTATGTTGTGTGACTAGGTTTTTTCATTCATTCTCAAAGGGCTTTCCTAGGACAATTCTGATGTTCTTTGTTTCTGTTTTCTCTCTTTCTTATTGCTAATTATCTTCATGGATTTATGGGCTCTAGCTTCAACATGGTATCAAAGCCAAGTTGATAACAATAAAAAATTGTAACCTTGGTGGATCATGAAGTCCTATGTTTTTCATTAGGGGTCTTTAATCAAAGCCTGCTATGATTTCTGGTGAAGATTCAGATTCTAAGTGTTGTGTTGAAGAAATATAAAATGATGATATTTCTATTGCACTATGACTGAGAAAATTTATGGACTCTTGACATTCATCAACAATATTATTTGTCCTTGTTTTTGGCATAAGTGGCTCCTTCCTAAGGTAATCGTAGTCTCCCTGGGAGGTAAAGAGTCATCTATTGTTTAGATCACTATGGCTAGGGATTTTTTCATATTTGGAGTCAACTATTACTATTGATAAGGAGACATCATTACAATAGTTAAATTTTGATTGCAGTGACTGAATGATTAGGGAAGTATTGTTTATTTTCATTTTTTAAATCATTCCTAGTGATATTAAATTTTGAGTTTATCACTTGTTGCATCTTTTTTTTTTTATACCGCTCACTCTCTGAAGGTGTCGTAATAATTTTTGACTTTTATCTATAATCTTGACATGTTGTCACCATCCTTCCTTATGATCCACAATGGTTCTCTCATTTATTTCTTTGTCTTTTATATGAATCAATAGAGAGAAATCTAGTGTGAGTCTTGATTTTTTTATGCAATGAGAAGTATGTAATGTCAATGGTAGGTATACCAAATAGATGTCCATGATTTGGGGTTCTTCCTCCTCTATGTCATAGATCTTGTCACTGGAAGAGCATCATTATGATTGATATATTATCTTTATCTCATCGACATCATGTCTTATATGACACAGAGAGTTCATCCAATTTATCATCATTCTTCTATTTTTCCCTTATAGAAATCTCACTCAAAGGCCATTTATAGGTAAGGAAAATCTTCGGCATGGGAGTAATCTATGAATAGTGGTGGAAAAATTGAATATTTTGGGGTGCTCACTATTCATATGTACTGATCATCCTCAATCCAAAATCATGAAGGAGGATGCTTTATCTATTTGTGATATTGGGACCATTAGATGAACAAAGAAAGTATATGTTTTGATATGTGGAAGTGAATATTTTCATCAAATCAATTGCACCTAGAAGTGAAAGTTGTGGACCTAAAGCCACATTGATGATCTAACAAGCCAAATGAATTAGAATCTAAGATCAAATATATTTTGATCAAGCTCTCACAAGGGGGTAATTATCAAGAAGAATGTTTTCTTCATTCTTTGAGTTGTTTTGAATCCTTTTATGAAAGATAGAAAAGTTTTCATTATTATGAAAAAAAAAACCTACAATCATGTTAGGTAACTATAATATTGTGAGGTAAGTCTTTATTCCTATAGGGTGTGGCCTTGGCTTTAATATATTTGGTAGAATAATAGGATTTGTCATTTGACTTATTAAATATAGGTATGCTTATATTATTTTTGTATGCATATCATAGATAACCTTGATATAATCTCATCTTCTCATTTACTTGTCATATTCATTGTGACATGTTTGTATGAGTTTCAATTGAAATTGAGTATAGAAGAGTTATAATATTCTAAAAAATGAAAGGGACTTCTTTCTCTATGCATGTACTTAGAATAGGTTGCATATAAAAGAGAAAAGTATTATTGTGATATCACATGTATTATTTTGGTTGTAGAATTTTTCTTTATATTCATTCATGTGCATGTTGATAAAAAATAATTGAGTATTTATGGTTATATATCTTGAAAATTGGGTATCCATATTTTTTTGTCTTAGTAGTGATATTTGTGATTGATTAATCAGAGGGAGTTGTTCTTGATTAGATTTGAAAGTTTATGACAACATTATTTTACTAATCTCTCTTGGTTGCAGCATGCAACAAGATAAGGATTATAGCTCTAGAGGAAGATGTTGAGCCTTAGAGGGAGATTTTACCTTCAAAGGGAGTCTTCATAATTAAGAGGGAGTACTTATGGAATTCTCATCACTCTCATAGATTCTTGTGATGCTTATGGTATTTATAAAGTTTGAGACTTAAATGGAATCAAGTCTTAGTTTGTAACTGCCTATTTTATTCTTGTGTGATAATGAATATCAGCTATGATAACTCTTTCACTATGTGATAGTGAATATCATGTTGAGAGAGTCCATGATGTCATCATGTTGAGAGATTCCATAATGGGAGTTGGATGTCAAGTTGAGAGATTCCATGACAGTTCATGAGATCATGATTAAAGACCTAGCTATGAGTCTTACAAATCTTTCATGTTGAAAGATTCCATGAATGTGATTATTTGTTACAGGTTTTCATGTTGAGAGATTCCATGAATTTGATTGATCATTATAGTTTTTCATGAATCTTATAGGATATATGGGATGAGATTTCATCATTAATATTTTGGTTGTAGTCTTGTCTGATTGTTCAGCTAAAGATCTCTCTCTAGCTAAGAGGGAGTGTTGAAAATGGTAGTTGTGATAGAGATCTTTATCTCTAGAAATATGAATGTTATTACTGTTATTGTTACATTTAGCTTAAAAGGACATTTATGTTTAAACTATCATATTGAATGTAATAACATGTGTCATTCACATGTATTGAGGCATGAATATTCGAAGATTTACTATTAATTATAGAAGTTATAGGAATCTCAAGAGACCTTTTAGTTATCATGTGAAGAGTCTCTCCTATTGTTATATATTTGCATCATGCAAAGGATATTGTACACTTGAACATTTCATTATCAATAAAGATATTTTTGTGTTATGTGATTGGGTTCATCCCTTCATTTTGAAAGGGTTTTCCCAAGATAATTTTGATGTTCTTTGGTTTTTTTTTTCCTCTTTCTTATTTCTAATTATCTTCATGAATTGATGGGATCTAGTTTCAACATTTTGACCCCAGATGTACCTCAATGCCTTCCACTTGGTTATCCTCAATCTGATAATTAATTTTCTCAACCAATTTAACCTCATAATCCTTTTCCTTATAGTTAAAATCTTCTAGGATTTCTAAGGTTAACTCACATTCAATTTCATAAACCACCTCTTCCTCCAAGTCATCTTAGGTTTCCTCTTTGTTTTCTTCCTCTTTCAATCATTTCCCCTATTTTCACCCTGACCCATCTGACCTTCTTTTGCTAAAGCTATAGTCATATCTTATTCCCATGAGTATAGATTTTTATCCCCATCATCTAAGTCCATTTTCTCCTCACAAATATTATTTTCCAAATTAATAATATTCTTTTCTAGATAGTTATTCCTAGAGGTATTAACTAGCCTTCTTTTAAAAAAAAATTTATTGCCTTTAGTTGAGGTCATAATAAGGTGTGTTTCTTCTAGGGAAAGAATTTTATCTCTATTTGGAGTAGGCTTCTTAAAATTTTCTCTTTCTTTGTATAATTTTTAGGGATATCTTTATCTATGGGGGCAGAGCCTAACTATTTAATTATCACTACTATTTTTAGGGATGTACCATTTTAGTTTATTTTCCATATCATCCAGTAGAACTTGTAGAAAGTTGGGAGTGTGCTTGGTAACCTACACCGGTTCTGAAAAAAATTGTCTTTATCATGGGTTAGCTCTTCTAGCCATAGATCATGGCCTATATTTTCACCAATTTTGAAAGTTTACTATGAAAATTTATGTTAAAAATGTAAAATTAGGGTTTAGATGTCTTTGTTGTAGAGGTTTTTCTAAGAGAAGCCCTAATTTTTTTTCTTGTAGGCCTATTTTCCTTTTATTTTTTCCCTTTCCATTTTTTGAGCCCTTAAGTCATTCTTTTATATATTCATTTTCATGTCGGAAGAAAGTTGACCTTATTTTTATGTTGCAATTTCATGATTAATATTTGGTCTAATGATCCATAAATGTTTTGATGTTGTGATGGTGCAACATGGTTTTCTCAAGGGTTTCTTTAGCATCTCAAAGGTTAATATCTTGGGCAGCAATGTTGTGAAAGACTTCTTGATGCAATATTTATAGGGTTAAGAAAGTTCATAAACATACCATGTGGAATGATCTAGCAAAAGAATTATGGCATAGCCAATATAAAGGTGGAGAAGTAACCATTAATAGAAAATTAGACTATGATGCTCCTTCATGGGTTTTATTTCTTAGTGCTACTGTTAAGTAGAGATGGGGAGATTGACCTTAATCATGACTTCACGTGGTTGAGATTACGGTCTAAGCTAATACTTACAATGTAGCAAGAGGCTTATATAGTGAATAGATTTTGGTTCATCCTACATCTTGGGGATAAAAGGCATAAGGGTAAAAAAGGTTGTGAAGCAATGAAAAGGGTACTATAACCCTTATTTTCCACATTCCTAGGTATTCTAAATACATAAAAAGAAAGTCACAATGTGGCGATCAACTATGAAGATGAACAGATAACGCTAGATCTCCACCTTAACAATTTATTTCTTTCGCAATTGTTACAACTTAGCGTTGAGAGAATAATATGGTGTTTGTTGTTATACAAAGCTAAATTATTAATAGAAAACATGGGCCACAAGGTAGATATAAGGTATACATGCAACATTATGGCTAGAAAAATGGGTTAGCGTGAAAGCCTCATTATGTTGTGAAAGGTTAAGTTTGCTAAGCTTTTGCACTATTTCAGCTTGAACTGTTAGGTTGCTGATAACTGGCGATAAGTGGATATAGGAAAGAGATTTGTCTACCACTACATTGCTACTATTAAAATCATGGGTTCTTTATTAAAAAGTTTAATTTTCTAGGTGCTATTAGAATGATGACTGGTAGTACAAATGTCATAAAGTGTAAATGCAAGTGTTTCTAGAATTTTGAAAGATTTCATGTATGTCACCTTAAATTCTATTTATACCACTCTTAACTCATAGAATCCATTAAAAGGTTGACATAAAAAAAGATTATGACCAATTTTAGTGACTTGATACTGTAGAGAAGAGACTTGTGTGAAGAGCTTAATAAGTGTTTGAATTGTAGATAGTTTGATAGAATATTTGAATTTGTACATGATGGCCCAAGAAGAGGGAAAGATGACTACTCAAGTAGAAGTTGAATAGGTTCCTACAAGTTTTGCACAAGGAAAAATAAAAATCTCTATTTGTATATAAATGGGTATATTTCTTGTTGGGTTCCTCAAATGCAAAATCTGTAAATTCACACGTCTTGAAGGACCCATATAGTTTTTACAAATATAAAATAATGTCATACTTGAATCATAATAGTTTTTTTTGGTTCTTCTACAAAATAAGGATATGCAAATGACCAATTTTGAAACCTTGGAATAGGAATTTGGGTAAGCTAATTGTATCAAAGGTCTTTGTTGATCTAGACATTCTTAAATCTTTGATCACAACATATAATTGAATGAGCAACACATTTCATAAGAAATATAGAAGTATATTGTGTACATTGGACAAGGAGACATTCATAGAATTTTTTTACTTAGGAGGACCCATGAGTAGTGTTATTGAATTAGAAAAACTTGAATTAACTTTCAAACCATAGAAGAGTTTTCTCACTAGAAGGGTCATGAGGAAACATATCCCTATGTCCAAGAAGGAGAAGGGAGAAATTCCAAAAAAAGGTAGGGGATTTCATGCCCTCAAAATACTTCAAAAGACATTTCTAGTATACTATCTTTGGTTTGAACAAACTAATGGGACTTGATGGGAATATTAATGCCCCTAGTTCTCTGTATATAATGGCACCTGATAAAAATGACCAATATACAAATGTGGGATATGATTTTTTCACACATATAATCAATGTTATCCACAATGAGATTTTTTCTACACATCAGGGAGACTTGAACAATTTTAATGTTCACTAATATTCACTATTGATACACGAGATCCTATACAAGAATGTGGGGTATATAAACCCAAGTTTAATTGAAAAAATAAAAGAAATCAAAGAAAATCTACTTGTGTAACATTGGACAAGGGTGTGGAAAAAATTCTACCCTTATGCAAATTATCTTTTCTTTTTACAATGATTTTGTATATCCCATTTTAAATATGGTGGGTGATGTAACTCAAAGTGTCCCAAGGGCTATGAGAAAATTGCTTAAACCATCTAGGTGTTCTGATGAGGATAAGAATCTGCAAGAAATCATTAGGGAAGCATATTGGATGCCCATAACAACTTCATCTTATGCCCAAATATATCCTTGAAAGATTGGGAATCATAGAATTCTTTTGGAAACTAATTTTGATGAATAGGGAATATTTGGGGCCCACTATCCATAAAAAGGACTTTTATTTGTTGAATTTAAAGGTAGGAGATCTTAGTATTGGTAAAGATGTAGTTGAAGAGCTTGATGCATTTATTAGCAAGTTTAAGTTTCCAATTAGGCATGCAAGGACATATTATCCCAATGATGTTGTCAATACAACTTAGAGACTAATGAGGGGGTTTAATTTTCCACTAACAAAACAAATATTGATGGAGGATGTCATCAGTGTCTATTTGGAAATAGAAGAATACAAAGATAAAATTGTGAAATGGATGGATATTATGGAAATTGAATAAGATATGAATAGAATTTGACCCTTGAGGGCTTTTATCATGAGGACAGATATTTGGATAGGCATAAAAAATGCCTTCAAAATTATTAGGGATTAATATACCCAATGCCTCTAGAAATGAGAGATGGGTTGGATCTTGAGTCTCCTAAGAAGGACAGTCTACTTAAGGTTGATGAGGAAGATGAGCAACTAGAGAGTTCAACATGGTCCCAAGGAGAAAAAAAGAAGGAAAAATTAATTTAGATACCAAATTTGGTTGGAGAAAAGGCTCTCCATGTCATGCCAAGAAGGAGCCACAACTTTGATGATTTAAGGCATATGTTTTTGATGACCCAAGCCACTAAAAATGAGAAAATCCCTAACAAGATTGAGCTTGAGGCCATGATATTTGATGCTAGAATCATACAAGCTCAAGAGTCTTTGCATGATGATGATTTAATCTCAGCTAAAGAATTCAAATGATTTTTTGTTTAAATTAAAGAAAAATGATTTGACCTCACAATTACAACTAGGATATTCAGAAGAAAAAGTGGTTGAACTAGTGGGAAAGCTACAAGAATATGATTGTAATAGTGAAATACTCACTATAGAAAGAGCCAAAGAGATAGTGAGTAGAAATAGAATGATTTTGTTCCCTGGTAGGAAGATGAGTTCATCTTTCATGCTTGACTAGATCAAGAGACAACAAATATCTATATCTTTTGATGATGTGAGTATGACTGGAGAGTTAACAGGATTGGGCTTTAACATTGATGCCCAAACAATGAAAATATGGATTATTTATCTAGAATCAAATAAACCAACATTGATTGAAGTCATATATTTTCCATAGGGGAATGCAATTTTTTAGAATGTCAGCTCCACTTTTGTAGATCATAATTTGAATATAATGAATACAATGTGACACATGGGAAAGAGTAAAAAGGATTTACTAGAAGAGTTTCTATATTAAGCCTATTGAAAATATATAGAGACAAAAAAGAAATATGAGGGGGAAATGAAGAAGACCTATGTATTGGAGCAAAGTAATGCTAATTTGGAAAAAGAGGTAAAAACACCAAGGGCTATTAATAGACCCATCATAGAGGTAAATGATAGGGATAAAAAAATATAAGGAGATGTGTCAGAAATGGGTTTAATGGAAACCCATCCAATGAACATGGATGTGGATGAAGGAGAAACAAATAAGAAAGTAGAGACAAGGACAATGGAAAACACACTTTCCCACAAGATAGGTGTCTAGAAGCAAATATCACATAACATCCATAGAAATTACATATCACTACAAGGTGCTGAGTACCAATGTTCAGAGGCCCCTTCTTTCCTTTCACCTTTGTTTACTAAATGGGGTCCCTATATACAACTCTTTGATAAACTTGTTCCATTTTTATCACTGAAGAAATTATTTATGAAAGAAATCATTATTCTATCTAGGAATATATATATATATATATATAAGGTTAAGTAGTTGATTAGTTTATTCTTGGGAAAGATGTAGATAATCCAAAACAAGATGAAAACCATTGATAAAGGTACACCTAGCTTTATGCCAAAAATCATTGATGATAAAGGCAACTTGAAAGAATGGTAAGAGTGGTTCACCTCTTTTGAATGCATCTTGAAGTATGAGAGGTATTTTTCTTACTATAATGATAAAATGAAAGTGCAAATAGTAGATGACATGGTTAAAATCCTCTATTAAATTGAAATGGACATGAGTAAAATATATACAAAGGTTATAGGTATAATAGATTCTAAGTGGAACAAAGGTCTAAATGAGCTGAACACTGTAAGAGGAGCCACCTCAACAAGCATAAATACTAACATTACAATATTATAAGTTATAGCTAACATCAAGGAATTTCCAAATGGAGATAGTGATTTAACAAGTTGAGAGGAGTTTCACTAGAAAAAAGGAGGAAGGACAACAACTTTAATGAGATACCCTATTAGTGTAGGAGCACCTAGGCAAAGATCCTTGTTTTTATTTCTAGTTTTTATTTTGGCACATAGTAACTCTAACCAAGTTAGGAGTGTGATTTTGGACCTTTCAAGCTCATGTTTGTTTTCCCATAGGTGGATTGTGCTTGGTTCAATCCAGTCTAGATGATTTAGATTCTTTATTATTTAGGGGTTTTGAGAGAAAATGTAGGACTATGGGTCAAATATCCTAGAAGTCCTTAGTAGGGATGGAATTTGATCCAAATATGTCCTCAAATATTTTTTAATTCCTTGTTACATAGTTTAGAGGTCACACATTGTCATTTGGGGAAATAATGCATAAGTTGTCAAAATGTTGCAATTTTGTCAACTAGGTCTAGGATGGCAACAATTTCAGCTTGCACTAGAAATGGTGGTTTGAAGGTTCAAATATACTCATACATAATTAAGGAAAAAAATTAAGAGTATGTGGAAAGTTCCAAGTCTTAAAATGCAAAAAATACTTTGAAATACAAAATGTTGCTCATGACAACATTACATTTTGCAATATTATCATGACAATATTATGACAACATTGTATTTTGTAATGTTCTCATGACAATATTATGAAAAAAATTATATTTTCTCACCCTAATGACATTTATGGGTCAGAAAAATAGTTAAGGCCTATAGGGGAAAGGTATTTAAGCATCTCTAAGTGACATTGCAGGGGTTGGAGATTGTAAGAGATTAGTTTTGTTATTGAAAACCACAAATTCTACCCCAATTTTTATAGTTCTAGATGTTTTAGACTACATGTTCTTAATAATGGATTTAGGCTTAAGTTTTTACATTGGATTATTGAATTTCATGCTTCTATAGTTCCTTTTTATTTAGGTTACTAGTTTGTAGGGTTTCATATGAGTGTCTTTCGAAATTCTCTTGTGAATACTTTGTGTACTGGTCTACTTTTGATAGTTTTTACAAGCATGGCTCCCCATGAGTTCCTACCATGGATTATAGTTTCTTGGGCCTTGGAAAGTTGGTTAGCCAATTTTAATGTGATGCCCTAGGAAAGTCACAGTCACTTGGTTAGGCAATCACAGTGTCTACAATAAGCTTTTGGAGGTTTGAATGTGTTATAAAGTTCAAACCAAGTGTTGAAGAAGGAGGAAGGTTGAGTGATGTTTCTAGATGCAAGATGAGAAAGTTCCAAAACAAGTTTTACTAAGTCATTAAATAGACCATAGTTGATGTTGTCATTCCTAATTTGAAACCCTTAATTATAGGCACAAAAGTTTCTTTTAGGTGTATGAAGAGATTGGGGACATGAGATCCAAAAAATCCTTTAAGTTTTCCAAAATGTTACTCAAATCCATGATTTTTAATCATCTTGTTTAGATAATTTTGGGGTTATAGTCCAAAAATCCAAGTAGGAGGGCTAATTCAATTAGGCATAATTTTGATAATTTTTTAGTAGATGCAAGGAACATGGAGAAATCTTGTGGATTTTTTGTCCAGAAGCCTTGGTGAAGACTTGCATCATATGTATGAATCGGTCTTCCCATATAGTTGAGGAAATTAACAAGATGGATCAAGAATTGAAGTTGGCAAGATAGCTTAAAGAGACATTTGGTGAATGAAAAAGGAAAAATCCTTGGTGTATCTAGGTACTAAAAAGTTAGGGGATGGGATAGAGATCCTATAGAGGTTAGGGTACTAAATTGAACCATAATAGGCTAAGAGAAAGCCTAAGCAATTTCTGTAGAATATAAGGACTAAGAAAGAAAAAAAGCTAGTCTTACATCACTTATCTTTGTGGTGGACCTATTGTAAGTTTTCTCATGTTGCAAACAAAGAAGTTGATCCTAGACATCTACAATGAAAACTTTCCAAATTTTGGCAATCTCCAAATTTCTCTTTCTACTGCTATGAAATAACATTATCACAAGTTGTAATTTGATGTGTGCAAACCTTTTTCAGCCTTAAGCTTGTTGTAATGCTTCTGCAATAAAAGGATTAGTAATGATTGGAAAAATGGTTTGAGTTCTTATTTTGTTACACATCATTTTGAGTAAGTCCTATATATTGTGCTAAGTTTTGATGTTTTCAACTTATTTTCTATAGAAGTTTGAAATTAATGTATGTATGTGTTAGTCTCATATCTTTTTCATAATTATCATATATCTACTATGTATTATTTTCAAAGAAGCTAATACAAGCAAGCAGTGCAGGGTACCTATCTCTCATAATTCTATCTTCATTTTCATACCTTTTTAATTTGAGAATGAATGAAAAAGTTTCTTTTTGTTCAAATGCAATTTAATGAGTTGTATATCATTTTAGAGTTGCTTTTAATTCAAAATTAATTAAGTAAATGCTTCCATGAAATGATAGGATCATTTAGGGTATGAAAGGGATATTATAAGTATAGAATTTGAAGATTAACAATTGATAGATTTAATTGAAAGTCAATTAAATAGATCTAAATGATAATTCATGCGACTCTATCTTGAAAATAATTAAGGCACTACTCTTTAGGTTGAAGAAATCAAGCAATATCAATCTTGTCTTAGCATTAACATATTTTTATAAAACAAAATCATTAAATAATTGGTGTCATAATGGAGTGTAAAGTTGGTCATTACTTATTGTGTGAACTTTTCAAGTTCATTATTACCTATAATTAACTTGTCACTTGTTTTGCAATTGTCAAGAACTTATCAAGACCAAATCTGATGTGAAGGGTTTGAGTTATAAATTATTATTCACAAAAAAGTTGTCCAATCCTTAGGTTAACCACCTTTTTTTAGAAGAATCTCAAGTGTAGAGAAAAATAGTTCTTTGTTAAGTTGGTCCTAGACTCAATATGGCATACCAATCATGGAAGGTATCTAAACACTAGGTAATATGCTATTTGTTGTTTCCCTAGTTACAAATGCAAATCTATTAAATCAAAAACTAACACTAGCTCCACCTCAATGTCTACAACTTGGTTATCCTCAATCTCATCATTAATGTTCTCAACAACTTTAGCCTCCTAATGCTTTTCCTCAAACTCAAAATCTTCTTGGATTTCAGAGGAAAATTCATTTTCAATTTCATAAACCACCTCTTCCTCCAAGTCATCCTAGGTTACCTCATTTTTTTCTTCCTCTTTCAATCATTTAATCTATTTTTTTTTAGCATCAATGTTGATGGTAATTCTTTGGGGAGTATCCTAAGCATTGGAGAGCATATAGCATAGTTGATATATTGAATTCAAGACTGTGTTTTTCATTGATGACAACATAGTATGGTTTCTATGAAGACTATCATATTAGCAGTTAGAGATCATGGTCATATGTGTTGGAAAATGAAGATGGTGTAACTGAGAGGGGAGGGGTGAATCAGTTACCACAAAAACATTTTCAAAAGTCCCAAAGATGCCTTAAACTTAGTTGCTGCTGCTACAAAAATCACTGCTTAAAACTTGATAGGTGTTTAGTTAATTTATGAAGCATTTACTGAAATAAGCGATTATGCAAAAGAAAGTAATCATTAACATAGTAGACACCAGATTTACATGGAAACCCAATATGGGAAAAACCACCAGCAACTAGTCACCAATTTTCACTCTTTTGAAGTGAGTCCTATTAGGAGCCAACCCTGTTAAAGGTTACAAAACACACTGTTAGGTGTGACCCTGTTAGAGGATTTAATCACCCTGTTAGGAGTGGCCTTGTAAGAGGTCTTTTGAACAATTCAACTGAATTGCCACCCTGTTAAAGGATTTATGAAATGGCTGTTAAACCAACTCTGTTAGGAGATTTTGGAATCACTGTTACAATGGTTAGAAAGCAACAATGAATGATCTAAAAATACATGCAACTTATCTTGCTGAATACAGATCTCAGTTTTTCTCCACAAGATCCTTACTGATCAAATATATATCTCTGCAGCTCCAAGATTTCCCTCTGCTCAATTCTGCTTAGGCACATGCAAGTCTCTTCCTTGCACTTCCTTGCACTTTTTGTATATTCATTCTCTCTTCTTGCTGAATACAGATCTCAGTTTTCATCTTGAGCACCTCTTTATATATTATTCATAATACCAGGTCGGCCCAACCAACTTGTTAAAACAATTCCAAAGTCGGCTTTCCCAACCAACTTGACGAAACATATTCCAAAGTCGGCTTGAACTAAAAACAAAATTCTTCACTGGCCGACACTGCTCGGTCAATACAGAACAAAAACTTCCTTCCTATGTTAACCGGTAGAACTCGGTAAAAACTACAATTACCGGGGAATTCGGTAAACCTGCCACTTCCTTTGGAAACCGACTGGACTCGATAAAAGCTGTCTTCGACTATCGAGTGAGCTTGGTGAAAACTCGGCTTTCCTTAGCTTACCGTGCGAACTCGGTTAACACTAACCGTTCGCTACAAAATCCTCTGAGTGAGCTCGGTGAAAACTCGGCTTTCCTTAGCTTACCGTGCGAACTCAGTTAACACTAACCATTCGCTACAAAATCCTTTGATACCCGAGTGATCTCGGTAAGAACTAAACTTTCCTTAGCTTACCGAGTGAACTCGATTAATACTAACTCACCGTGTGACATACAAGAACGCTCGGTATACACTGCAAAAGGCTTTTACTAACCGACTGATCTCGGTAGACTCTGTAAACTATTTTCCTAGTTGATAGAACTCGGTAGACTCTGTCTGATAACTAATATGACATTTGTGTAACATCAAAGACAATACACAATTACTTAATTGTATCCAACAATCTCCCTCTTTGGCATTGATGGCAACACAACATGTCATAGAAGAAATGAAATTTGAAAGCAAGTCTATTGCTACACAACGCAATTAAAAATTCTCCCTCTAAGATAGAGAACTCTCCCTCTTACAGTAATCTCCCTCTGTGAAGAAATTACTTAATCAAATTTCGGATTTCGGAAAAGATATGACAGTAAAACTCTCCCTCTTTGACAACACATGCCAAAGACCATCTAATTTCAAATGAATTTCATTGTACCTTTTGTACTGATTCATATGCAATATTTCCTTGATTTTCTGCATCAACTGATGATTGTTCAATTTTGTAAGAGCTGATGCATCACTAAAAACTTATTTTAATGGACTTCAGATAGGGGAATAACCCCTAACTTACCTCTGAGATACAAAAATGCATCCTTAGGTAAAGGCTTTGTGAATATGTCAGCAATCTGTTCCTTTGTATGTACATATTCCAATCTAATTTCCTTGTCCTGCACCAATTCTCTGACAAAGTGATACTTGATTGCAATGTGCTTAGTCTTAGAATGCATTACTGGATTTTTAGATATATTGATTGCACTTGTGTTATCACAAAACATGACGACTGGTTCCTTGATTTCCATCTTCATGCCTTGTAGCAATTGCTTGAACCAAACAATATTAGAACAGTTTACTGCTGCAGCAACATACTCTGCCTCTGCTGTTGATTGAGCTGTACAGTTTTGCTTTTTGCTTATCCAAGAAACCAACCTCTTTCCAAAAAAGAATGCACCTCCACTTGTGCTTTTTCTGTCGTCAAGGTTTCCTGCCCAATCAACATCAGTAAATAATTTTAAGTCTAGGTTTCCTCCAAGTTTATACCATAATCCATAATCTTCAGTTCCTTTCAGATATCTCATTATTCTCTTGATTGCCATCATGTGATTTTCTCTTGGTTTGGCTGAAAATCTTGCCACAATTCCAACTGCAAGAGCAATATCTGGCCTAGTATGAACTACATATTGCAACTTTCCAATCATAGATCTGTACAATGTCTAATCTATTTCCTTTGAATCATCTTCTTTGGTAAGTTTTAGTCCAGTACACATGGGAGTTCCAACTGGTTTACAGTCTTCCATACCAAACTTTTTCAATATCTCTTTGATATATTTTGCTTGAGTGATGTAGATGCCATTCTTGTTCTGCTGAATTTGAAGTCCCACAAAGAATTTGATTTCACTGAACATTGACATTTCAAATTCCTTGCTCATTTGTTCTGAAAATTCTTTGCAAAGATCATCATTCCCTGTAAAAATAGTATCATCTACAAATATTTCTGCCAGGACAATCTTATTTTCTGGTCCTTCCTTGATATACAAACTACTATTATCATTATTTCTTTGAAATCCAATTTGAATAAGATAGCTATGCAATCTTTCATACCATGCTCTAGGGGCTTGTTTCAGACCATACAATGCCTTGTGCAATTTGCAAACCATGTTCTTTTTATCTGGATCAATAAAACTTTCAGGTTGTTCAATGTAGACCTCTTCATCCAGTATACCATTTAGAAATGCTGACTTGACATCCATCTGATAAACTTTAAATCCTTTGTAGGCAGCATATGCTAATAAGGTTCTAACACCTTCCAATCTAGCATCAGGAGCAAAAGTTTCTCCATAATCTATTCCTTCTTCTTGAGAATATCCTTTGCACACTAATCTAGCTTTGTTTCTTGATACTTTACCATTTTCATCCAACTTATTTCTGAAAACCCACTTTGTACCAATTACATTTTTGTCTTTAGGCCTGGGTATAAGAGTCCATGTTTTGTTTTTCTCTATCTGCTCTATTTTTTCATTCATTGCTTCAATCCAATTATCATTTTCTAATGCATCTTTGACAGTTCTAGGTTCAAAATCAGCAAGTAAACAAGTACCTTTCAACTTACTTCTTGTGATGGTTCCATCAGATTTATTTCCAATGATTTGATCTGCTGAATGATGTCTCCTGACATATTTGGCTAGAACAGGTTCTTTTTCTTTTGGATGAATTTTGTCATTATCTTCTTGCATTTCTCCTCCTTGCTCAGTTTGGTCTGGCTCGGTATCAACTGGCACGGTATGTACCTTCTCAGTTACCTCAGGCTCGGTAATCTCTAACTCGGTATTTTCTGACTCGGTAGACGTTGGCTCGGTAGATGTTTCTTGCAACTCGGTTAGTGATGACTCGGTAGAAGAAGATTTCTGATTCTCAGATGCAGTTGATATTATATCTGAATCACTGAAGATGAATCTTTTGTAATCTTCTGGTTCTTTTTTGCTTTCTTCTTCAGTCTTTTCTGCAAATTCATCAACTTTCACATGTATACTTTCTATGACTTTGTGAGTAGATAAGTTCAAGCATCTATATGCTTTACTCTTGCATGAGTATCCAAGAAATATACCTTCATCACCTTTTATATCAAATTTACCTTTTCTAGATTCTTTCAAGATATAACATTTGCTTCCAAATACTTTCAGATAACTTACATTGGGTTTATAGCCATACCATATTTCGTAGGGAGTTTTGAATGAGTCCTTTTTTAACTGTACTCGGTTTAAGGTGTGAACTTCTGTACTGATAGCCTCCTTCTAGTATTTGATAGCAACATTCTTTTCTGTCATCAAGGTTCTTGCACAATCCATGATGGATCTGTTCCTTCTTTCAGCTATGGCATTTTGTTCAGGTGTACCTGGTGCTGAAACCTGTCTTTTGATTCCTCTTTCAATAAAAAAGTTATTAAATTCATGTGAAATAAATTCACCACCTCTATCTGACCTTAGGCATTTCAATCTTTTCCCTGTTTCTTTTTCTACTCTTGCCAAATACCATTTGAACTTTTCAAATGCTTCTGATTTGTTCCTTAGGTACATGATGGTCATCATTCTTGAATAATCATCAAAAAAAAGAATAAAATATTTTTCACCAGTATAGCTTTCAGTTTCAATAGGTCCACATAAGTCAGTATGCACAATTTCTAATAAATCTTTAGACTGATAATTTTTCTTTTGAAACTAGACTTACCCATCTTTCCAATTTGACAATTCTTGCATAAACCGACCTCTGGTTTCTTTAAATCAGGAATGCCTCTTAATTTCTTGAATTTTCTTATCTTTACCAGATTGTCAAAATTCACATGACATAATATTTTATGCCATAACCAACTCTCTTCTATTTGAACAATAAAACATGAATGTTCATCAAGTTCAAGATAGAACAAGTTACCTTTAATTTGAATACCAGATCCAATCAGCTTTCCTTTACCGTTCAGCAGTCTTGCTTTGCCTTGGATGAATTCTACTTTGAGTCCATTGTTGAGTAACTGTGCCACACTCAATAAATTGTGCTTTAGTCCTTCTACCCAATAAGCATTATCACATACAAGTTCTTGGGTTAGAGTGATTCTTCCTTTTCCTTTGATGCAACAAGGTTCATTGTTTCCAAATCTTACACTGCCACCATCATACTCTTCAAATTGATCAAACTTTGTTTTATCTCTAGTCATATGATGTGAGCAGCCACTATCAATGATCCATGTATCATTCTTACTTATGTGAGAGATGAGTGCCATTTCTTCATTGTCAGATTCATCTTTTACAGCAATGTAAACAATCTCATCCTCTTCTTCATCATTAGAATCATTAGAATCTTTAGCCATAAAACATGATTTCTTACTTTTATCTTTAAATGATTTGAAATCTTTCTTACTGTTCCATTTATTATCTTTCTTTTCATCTTTATCTTTCTTGTTTGGACACCTTGCAGCAATATGACTGATTTCTTCACATGAAAAGCAGATTAGGGGTACTTTACCTCTGTATTTACCTCTTCCTCTTGAATATTTCTTTGCAAGTAGGGCTTCAATTACTTCAAGGTCACTTTCATAGCTCTGATCTGATTGATCTTCACTTTCTGACTGAGATTCCTTCTTCTTTTTGCCTTTGTCCTTGAGTGAAAGCTTGGCTTCAAATGCAGACTCAATGTTCTTTGCAGCTGGAACATAATTATCAAAATTATCTAATTCAAATGCTGTCAATCTTCCAACTATGGCCTCTAAGTTTATCTTGTGATTGGCCTCACACCTTCTTTCTTGAATGGCTGATACCCTGATGGCATAAACTAGAAGTAGAGTTCTAAGAACTTTACTTATGATTGTCTCTTCACTGATACTTCCTCTAGAAGCTTTGATAGCACTGACACATGCTTTAATTCTTTCAACATATTTGGCAATATTTTCATCTTCTTTCATTTTCATCTGATCGAACTGTCCTCTCAAACTTTTAGCTTTGGCTCTTCTGACATTGTCATCTCCACCATAGATCTCTTTCAGTCTTTCCCACATTTCATAGGTAGTAGTGCAGTCCTTGATATCATCAAACTCTTCATAACTCAAGGAAGATGCAATATCAATCATCATAATGTTATGAGTCTTCTTTATAGCAATGTCATTGACTGATAATGTACCTGATGGTTCTACATATTTTTCATCAAGATATTTCAGACCAGTGTCACCAATGGAAGCTAGATGAAGTCTCATTAATCCTTGCCATGCTGAGAAGTTGTTTCGGTTAAGCCTTGGGATTTCCCTCTTATAAGACATCTTGATCTTTGGCTTAGATCTTTGAAATCTTCTCCTGCAAGCACCAAAAGCTCTGATACCAATTGTTGGAAAATGAAGATGGTGTAACTGAGAGGGGAGGGGTGAATCAGTTACCACAAAAATATTTTCAAAAGTCCCAAAGATGCCTTAAACTTAGTTACTGCTGCTACAAAAATCACTGCTTAAAACTTGATAGGTGTTTAGTTAATTTATGAAGCATTTACTGAAATAAGCGATTATGCAAAAGAAAGTAATCATTAACACAGTAGACACCAGATTTACGTGGAAACCCAATATGGGAAAAACCACCAGCAACTAGTCACCAATTTTCACTCTTCTGAAGTGAGCCCTGTTAGGAGCCAACCCTGTTAAAGGTTACAAAACACACTGTTAGGTGTGACCCTATTAGAGGATTTAATCACCCTGTTAGGAGTGGCCTTGTAAGAGGTCTTTTGAACAATTCAACTGAATTGCCACCCTGTTAAAGGATTTATGAAATGGCTGTTAAACCAACTCTGTTAGGAGATTTTGGAATCACTGTTACAATGGTTAGAAAGCAACAATGAATAATCTAAAAATACATGCAACTTATCTTGCTGAATACAGATCTCAGTTTTTCTCCACAAGATCCTTACTGATCAAATATATATCTTTGCAGCTCCAAGATTTCCCTCTGCTCAATTCTGCTTAGGCACATGCAAGTCTCTTCCTTGCACTTCCTTGCACTTTTCGTATATTCATTCTCTCCTCTTGCTGAATACAGATCTCAGTTTTCATCTTGAGCACCTCTTTATATATTATTCATAATACCAGGTCGGCCCAACCAACTTGTTAAAATAATTCCAAAGTTGGCTTGCCCAACCAACTTGACGAAACATATTCCAAAGTCGGCTTGAACTAAAAACAAAATTCTTCACTGGCCGATGCTGCTCGGTCAATACAGAACAAAAACTTCCTTCCTGTGTTAACCGGCAGAACTCGGTAAAAACTACAATTATCGGGGAATTCGGTAAACCTGCCACTTCCTTTGGAAACTGACTGGACTCAGTAAAATTTGTCTTCGACTACCGAGTGAGCTCGGTGAAAACTCGGCTTTCCTTAGCTTATCGTGCAAACTCGGTTAACACTAACCGTTCGCTACAAAATCCTCCGAGTGAGCTCGGTGAAAACTCAGCTTTCCTTAGCTTACCGTGCGAACTCGGTTAACACTAACCGTTCGCTACAAAATCCTTTGATACCCGAGTGATCTCAGTAAGAACTAAACTTTCCTTAGCTTACCGAGTGAACTCGGTTAATACTAACTCACCGTGTGACATACAAGAACGCTCGGTATACACTGTGAAAGGCTTTTACTGACCGACTGAGCTCGGTAGACTCTGTAAACTGTTTTCCTGGTTGATAGAACTCGGTAGACTCTGTCTGATAACTGATATGACATTTGTGTAACATCAAAGACAATACACAATTACTTAATTGTATCCAACACATATGAACATAGGTTTGATATTCAGGTGACACATGGTTAAGGTAATATTATATACTATTTCATGATGTCAATGTTAAGTGCATATTAATAAGTCAAAGAAATGTGGAAGATATACATGATTTAAAGAGAGCATTACAAAGATAGAGTACCTAATTTTTTTTAATGTTATTTGGATTGTATCTCCTAATAGAGACAAAATTAGGTTATGTGAAGTTAAACAATGAAAAAGGTAGTCTGATGATGATGTCAAGAAGTTTACAAGAGAGTCACATATGTAAGAACTTGTAAAGACTATGAGCCGACAATGTTGCATAGTTACAAAATATTTTATTATCTAAATATGGTCCTATGATAATTAATTGCGAAAGCCTCAAGGAAAACTAAAGAAATTTTTTTTAGGACTTGGTATAAATGAAATTATTTCCTTCATTGTAAGTTTTTATTTGGATGTGAATAAAGTGGAAAGTGTGTGAACAGGAGAAGAGTGTTTGGTAAATGTGAGTAAGTGATGCAAGATATTATTGGATGTGAAGTTGGTGATCTAGTATCGAGATCAAAAGGACCAAAAGTCTAGTTGACATGATAGAGGAACTGGAAGCACAAGTATAGTTCAATGATATTATTTTGCAAGGAATAATACAAAGATCATTTGGATAGTAGGTTCATTGGTCTTTCCCTTGAAGTTGTTTTATCCATATGCCTTCTACAACTCCTACTAGGGTTGGAATCTCCTAATAGGGATTCAATGTCTCCTAACATGGACTAATGTGTACTAAATGTATTTCATAGAATCCTAGCAAATTTCTTCATCTAAAAAGGAATAATTATATTAGTACATCATTTTGTGGGCATCATTCCCATAGGGATTTTCCCTCTGATCAAGTGTTTACCTAGTTAGCATATCTGGTGTTAATGTATATGAGTATAATGTTATGGTTGCTGATTATGTTTATCATATGGGCAAGATTTAATAAGGTTGATAATTATGATAATAGTTGGATAATTGATTCACCCCTGTACCCCCCAACTCACCCTCTCAATTACATTGGTGGACTATATATTTTAATAACTGGTGTTAGAGCTTCAGGTCCTTGAAGAAAAAGTATAAAAACTTTGGGAGATCAATGGTGAGTCACTTCAAAAAAGATAGTCCTAAGTTTGATGGAGTTAACTATGATAGCTAGAAAGAAAAGAGGAAGACTCGTCTGCTATGTATTGGTCTAGGATATTGTCTTTTGGTGAAAGATAACAAGAAGATTATGGAGGAAAGAAAGATTGAGGAATGCAACAAAGTAGAGAAAGATCTATTTATGAAATATGAGAGCCATAAAAGCCTTATTGACAACTCTTCTTGAGAATGAATACAATAAGGTAAAGTCACTAGAAATATCTCATAATATTTGTAAATGTTTAGAATCTAGTTTTGAAGGAGATAAATATACAAAAAGAGTAAAATTACAAATTTGGATATGCTTGTTTCAAGATGCTAATATGTTGGAAGATATATCCATGAGAAGCTATGTTGGTAGAATATTTGAGATTGTTGTAGGAATCAAATCAAATGGTGGATCCAAGGAAGAAGATGAGATTGTATTGAAGATCTTGGAAACTTTGACACCACCATTCTATTGGGAATAGTAATCAGAAAGTAAACTCTACTAGGGGAAATTAGTGCTTCAAAATTTTAACAGTAAAACATTCACCACACATCCATCTCATCATTTAGCATGTAAACTGAAATAGGCAACTACACATGTTCATCCACTACATGAAACCAATAACAGATAACACAATAAGTTTGTTACCCAAAAACTCTCCAATGAGAAGGTAAAAATGGGGTGGGGATGACACCCACAAATCTTTACTATTGCAACTAAATAGTGTAGTCAATTAATGTTACAAGAAGTTTGGCCATAAAATATGATCAACCTTGTAAAAGGACTTCCCTATGAAAGGCTTGCAAGGATTTTTAGGTCTCATTCTATTAAAGAATTTTAATACCCTACTAAAAGTGTGCCTTTTTAGAGGACTTAAACTTGCAATAAAATTGAGCACTCGGTTAAGAGATTTACACAAGCCTGTTAGGACTACTCTATTAGGATATTTTATCTCCATCTCTTGTTAGAATGGTTCAACACCATGATCCTTCCATTAGCATTCTATTGTTAGACATTAGATCATCTCTTTCCTAGTGTGTACTTGATCCTTCTGATCAGATATGTCTCATTTTTCCTCTCTATTCTTTTCTATGTTCTCCTCGAATTGATTCTATAATTGATAACATTATCGAAACCTCCATAGCCACCATTAATTCTATCTACACTTAGGATTCATTTCTCTTATGCTTCATTCTCTTCCTTTATACATTACAAATTGTTTTGGGTTTGTCTCTTTAAGTAAACACAACTTGGCTAGGATTGGGTTATAATCAACAACTGTGGTTGATCCATTTTGCCACTTAGAACATCCCTCCATTTTATTGGTTTCATGTACTACATAGGGATTTATAATACACATCTATATAAACCTTCTAGAATCATTAAATAATCATTAAGTCAACTTAAAAGTGGTTTATATAGAAATTTGTGCCATTACAAACAACTATGTTCGAAACCATTTAGTCGACAACTTAAGTCTCTGATGCTCGACATTCTCTATGTCATCAATTTTGTAAATCACATCCTAAATGACTTTGCATACTCTATTTACTTGGCTCTTGAGTGACTTGGAACTCATTGTGTACTTGGCACATATTGGTGCTCAAAAATGACTATGTATATTACTTAACATATATTATTTGACACCTTATGTTCAGTATGCCTTGATCATTGGACACACACTAATTTCTTGGCTTGCTCTAATCACTCAACTTGAACTGTAATTCTTCTAAATAATTGCTAAATGTTTTTTCACTGCCATGTCAAAACCATTATGAGATTAACAATCTCCCCCTTTGACATGAGTGGAAAAAACATGTTATCATGCATATACAATTTTTATTATGGGTATGTGTGGGATCATGTTGTGCCAAAAAGTGGCAATTTGAAAAATATGTAGCTCTAAAATGCTTCAAAGAATTTCAAAATCTATTCTAATTTTTTTCCCACCCATATTGATACAAAACCAAAATATCAATATCTTTATAAGACCTATTATTTCTTTGGATGCCAACCCTACATGGTCAACTTTAACAATGTCCCAAAAACTTGCTTTTAGCATGTTCTTGTGTGTTTTTTTTACTTCAAACATGTGTTGATGACTTTTTTTTTTCACCCAAATATGATGAAATGAAAATGGTTTCTTAAGAATGTTCTTATCTTTCCATAAATGTAATGTTTATCAAATTATGAGTTCAGTAGGTAATTATTACTCATTTTCTAATGGAGTTACATAGAAAGTGTTGATTGACAAATTGATTGAAAAAATATATAACTTTCAAACAGGATAACATTTTTGAAATTCAAAAGATGTGTCACATTATATACTTATGCTACTACAAGGAAATTTTTATTTTTTTGAATTAGTTAAAGTGGTCAGACACGAGTGTTTTTTAATTCCAAAAATACTATAGAAGAAAATTCATAATTAAATTAATTATTTTGAATAAAATACCTAAAAATATGTGTTACATCTGAGCATGAGTCTACTTCTTATATCTAAAATCTTATTAAAAAATATTATCATTTGATTTTGATTAAGGTGGTTAGATATACACTTACTTATTTTTGTATTGAAATTTTTTTACTTTTGAATTAAAATTCAAAAATTTGACCAATTAATTTTTTCTTTCTTCAAATAAGGCCTAGTAGTTTAGAGACTAAATTCAATTTTCTAAAAAATTCTTTTTAATAAATTTTTGATTGAAAGTTTATAACAAGTTTAGAATTTCACATCAAGTTTGTATAACCCTAATTTCTTGATTTTTCATTGCCACTTAAGGGCAAAGTTTGGTTTACCATGATCCTACACATACCCTTATAAGCATAACTCAAACATATATCTATGACTTGGTTCTCATGCAAAATTTCAAAACTTTAAAATTTTGCAAAATGGATCACTTACAATCATACCTCATTCCTCCATTACTACCCCCGAGTAAATGTTCCCTTTCTATATTTGAAGATGATACTAATTTTGAGTATATTTTCTATACCATCTATACTATATCCACTTATATTCATTATCCCCTTTTTTTGGGATTTATGTCATGGGTGGTACACTAATAGTGTGTTACGATTTTCAATGTTGCATCCTAATTGTTGTACACTACCTCTAAAGATTGATATTGAATGTCTAACTCAACAACAAGGTTAGCTAAGCCATCATGAGTTGAAATATGAGAATCTTTCTATTGAAATTTGGCTAATGAGGATATGTAATTGTTGTCATTTATGGAAACACATGACATTCATGCTTACAAAAAATCTCAAAAATAAAGATACTTAGCTTTTGGTACTCAGAAAATTGTCTAAGCATGAATTTAATTTATAAAAGTGTATTTTTTTGTATGCAATTTGTTACTAATGTCATATTATGACTAATGAAGTTATATGGTGATATTATACATGTTAATGATGACATGTAAAACCTCAAAAGTTAGTACAGACTATACATAAAAGAGATATTCATGGTTTACTAGTAAAAGAAGACAACAAAATTAAAGGAAAGAAATTATTGTGTTTACAAAATAATTACTTGATCAATTAGGGTCAACATTCTAGATGTTTACTCTAAGTTGGAAAAGTATATTGTGGTCTTAGCTAACCTAGCAAAAATTTGTGAAAATGCATGGTATTTGTATAAAAGACATATTGTGATGAGAAGTGCAGAATTGTGTAATATATTATGTAAGTTGTGTAAGTATTATGATATGCATGTAAGGAAACTCAGGTGCAAAAATAGCATCCTACACTAATCTCTTAAGAGAAGTATGGTGCAAATCCTATTAAAATATTTTACACTTATAGATTCAATATCAGGTAAACAACAATATTTCAGCCAACCAAGCATAAAGAAAATAGACAAAGAAAGAAACACATAACACAAAGATTTTCCAGTGGGGAAAAACCTTTCGGTAAAACAACTCCACTCCTATAGAACCTGCACAATGTATTATCTTCAACAGAAGGTTATAATACACTTGCAATGCAAGTTCAACAGCAACAACATAAGACTCTAGTAGCAACTCATAGTACCAATAATACACTTTCTTGCATACCACCTCTGCAGAACCCTAAAAATGCTTATAACATGTGCTTCACTTTTAGGATTACTCCCAAAGGTAACCATATTAGGGTTTTACCATTCTCCTAGAAAATAGGAACCCTAAAAAAATTTTCGAGGTGATGCCTCAAACCCCACTATTGGGGTAGAGTGTATAGTACTCAAATTTATCAGTTGCCACATGTCTTCACCTATCATTGAATCTTCCTGACATAGCTCTTATGTGTAATAGGAATCCATCATAACCATTTTAGCAATGATCTCCTTATACACAATTCAAGATGCCAACACATCAACATTATTTGCAAGAAATACATTTTACAAAACAAATAATAAGAATAGGAATTATCCAAGGTTGAGACACCTTATTCCTAACAATGAAAACTTTCTATTCAAGTGATATATGCAAAGTTGATTTTGTGATCTGAGATCAAACTAAGAAAGAAGTTATAGAAGCTATATTCCAAAAGACTAATTTCTTGTTTGGGTAATGAACTCTTCTTATAATTGGAACTGCATGTTTGGGTATGTTGGTCTGACTTTTTGTGTAGTAGAAGTTTTCAGTTAAATCATAGAAAAGTCAAATGTTCTATTCCTAAGTGAAGCATAAGGTTTTGGATAAATCATCCATAAGAAACAATCATCATGTAAACCCTATATCATCTCTATTCATAAATTTTTGGGTGCGAAATTTTGAATTTTCAAAAGAGACGAATATGCTGTCATATTCCTTTTCCTTTCTCCCAGGTTACCTTTCTTCCTTTTTGTCCCAACCGTCAGATCCGACTAGATCTACTGTTGTCGTTGCCTCGCTATGACAAGTTGCATGCTTATTAAGTATGGGGAGGTAACAAGTATTGAGTATTTTAAGAGGTGGGACTGTAAAGTGAAGATACGACGATTGGAGATTTGCTTATTAAATGATTTATTGTGCAGGTACACTTTGCAAGTTACCGTCCAAAAAGGATAGGGACCCACTAGAATATCTGACATCAGAGCCGGAATGATGGTTTTTATAGACGTTCCACCACCTCGCTATTGGAAAAATTAGGCACTTCGCCGTTAGCGAAGTAGCGAGGCCACGTGAAAATCTGAAGATGATGACATTGCATCTTGCTTATATCATAATTACACCAGGTGGCATGACCAATCATAAATACTGTTGTCAGCATCAGTTTTAATTAATAGAAGTGATTACTGGGTAACCCTTGCATTTTTCAACACAGAATCCTTTTAAGTGCCGGAGCTTGCTACCTCGCTATCGAATAAATTCAGTGCTTCACCGTTAGCGAGTTAGCGAGTCCCTGTAAAATGGTAAAAGATCGACAAGATCTTTGGTGACGTGGAATGACAAATGACTATGATAAATTTTGACATGTACCAACTATGCAGAGATCTGATTCTCATTAATGCTTATCTGACTGAATGTACAAAAAATTTTGAACGTCAGCTTGAAGTGGATCAACGGAGCTCGCTACCTCACTATGACAAGTTGCATGCTTGTTAAGCCATGCGACGTAGCAAATATAAATCAGGAGATCTTGTGTTTCTTCTTCACCTTTGATTTGGTAAGTGATCAATGGCTATTGTCTCCTCGCTATGAAGAGTTACAAGGGAGATAATTATAGCGACATAGCGAGTTGGGTCCACCACCTTCCTTCTTAAGAAGCCCTGTAGCATATCTTTCGATCATTTCTGGATCTGATCAATGATTGTCGCCACTTCGCTATGGCAAGGTGCTCGTTCTTTATGCATAACAAAGTAGCGACATGCTAACACGTGTTCTCAGTCATTAGTGGGTCCAAATATAAGTGCCATCAAAGAAAAAATTCTATACGTGGCAAGTTCTCATTGGGTAAAATAACTGACATGGCAAATATAACTCCTAGTTGTTCTCTCTGTACCACATGATCGTAGGATCTTTGAAGATTGACGACACAGTTTTAAATGAAAAATGTAGTGCCACTCTCTGTATTAATTAGACAAGAAAGCTTCATCCGTGATGAAAAAAAGAGTATAATACATAGAGATTTCATCAGTTTCATTTCACGCAAGAAAAGATTTGGAGCCATTCTTGTGCAGAAGCCATTATTGAAAGAAAAGCGTGCCAAGGTTTGATAAAAATTTTCAAGTTGTCTATTCGCGAAAAATTTGCAAGAATCCAGAGGAAATCAGAGACAAAATTCAAGTAAGTAAAACTACCATAATCTTTGTGAGCTTTTAAGTTCTAAAAAGATAGCCCAAGATGCCTTTGAAGAAGGGATTTACATGTGCAATAAACTACTTGGATAGAAATGTGCATGATGATTTGCTTGAGTTGTTTCCTGAGTCTACTGTAGAAATGGTGCAAGTTAAGAGGTTAACCTCACTGAACCCTAGGCTAACGATAGCTGATGGATTGTATGATAAGGGTAATTGGGTTCAGGATGCTCAAACTTCTCAAACTGGTTTGAGTTTATTCAAAAAATGGTTTGCGGAAAGGAAGTTATATGCCCCTCATGCCAATATATGGAATTTTGATCTTGGAAATCTTGTTGTCCTCAGTGTGTTTATGGCTTTTGACCTGCTTGAAGCTATAGAAAAAAATTATGACCAAGCCACTAAGGTAGTGAGAAGAATGGATGGTGAGGCTTTAGTTACCATCAGTCTCGAGGAGATTAGGAAGGTTTTCAGTCTGGGACCTCTCACTATGTATCATGTCCCCATTAATTTGATAGAGTTAGAAAAAGAATATATATCCAAAAGGGATGTAGTTAGACAAGGTGCACTGAAAGCCCACATAGGCCGGATTGGAGGCCTCCCAACCATAACATTATCTTCTAAAGAACCATTCAAGAAATCATGCTTTAATGTCAGGGCAGTAGAGATATATAGGACCCTGTGCAGAGTCTTCGGAGAGGGCGAAGAAGATTTTATTCCGGTGAGCTTCATGTATATGATCACCCAAATCTCCTCTTTTGGTGTGGAAATAATTTTTGATTTTGCATCTTACTTGGCTAATGAGATTCACTAGGGATTGGTGGGGATTGCAAAGGGCAAGGTGGAAAAGGTTTGGGGTCAGTACTCCCTAAAGATGCATATGTTTCTTTTTAAAGGGGCCACTTATTTTGGTAAAGAAATGGTTTTAAATAGGGAACAAGAGGGGGAGGCATTTCTAGTCCAATTATGGAGTGTAGACATGACTTTGAAAGCAGAAAATGCTAGCCTTGATAGATTTGATAGGCACTTTGCCTCCAAACTAAGATGCCTCATATTGAGTGATAATCCCAGAATTCCTAAGGCACTAATGCATCTTGTTAGACCTATGGACAAACCCCATAATCTAAAATTTTCACACAATTGGGGAGATATTATCCCATATTACATCTCAACTGTCATTAGGGTCTATGGATTCAAAGGAACACCCCATGTACTACCCTATCAGGTACCTTTAAAGGTAGGGATAGCTGAATTTTTGTCGAAGTTGGGAGGAGTGGAGGAGGCCTTTTTGCACAAAAAGGGGATAGGATCAATTTTTCCTACTTGCATTATAGCCCACCAGTTTGTGATAACTAAAGAAGGGTGGATCTTTCTCCACAAAATTTTGGATCAATATAAGATGGCAGTGTCTCATTCTCATTTTTGTGATACAGAAGGTTTCTTTAACTCTACTCTTAGACTTAGAATCAAGCTTCATCCAGTTCAGCATGAATTCTATTTTCCTGAAGATATAATAAGAAATGAATATTCTCTCCATGAGCAAGAAATAAAGAAAGAAAAATGGAGAGTCTATTCCAAAGTTTTGGAATTCATTAATTGTTTTGACAAAGATTACAGTCCTCTTAGTAATGCTACAACCAATGAAAATAAGATAAATAAGCTCATGAGTACTTTCTCTGAGATAATGGAAGTAATGAATGATAAGAAATAACATTTTATTGATTCTTTTCCAAATAAAGCTAGAGAGGTTATGAGAAAATTGGGTTTCACCCCCCAACATTCGAATGGGTTCACTAGTGGTACGAGAGAAGATAGGATATACTATTGTTCGACAGCAGGTGCCCATTGTACACAAAGAAAAATAGGTAGTTGAATCCACCAGTACTGTCCTGGAAGAAAGACCCCCTGAACCTTCTCCCAAAAGAAGAAAAATAATAAGGGAAGAAGAATCCCCTGATGAAGGTTACTCACCTTCTCAAACTCCAATGAGAATTGAGGAAGAGCATCTCACCAATGAGCAATTCAAACAAATGGGGTCAGAAGGAGAAATTTTTGTTACACAAGCAAAAATTGATGAAGGGAACCCCCAGGAACCTCCTGTGCCAAGTTTTGAATTAACTATAGCAGATTTCAGAGGAAGGGAATTGGACTCTGTTTTGGAACAAGCTAGTCAGCATTTTTTGTCTGATAATAGTTTTGTAAGATCTAGGGCTTTCCATTAGTTTGCATGGAGGGTAAACATGCACATTTTTTAGCAAAGGTGTAAGAATATGAAAACAGAACATCCAGAAATGGATGAGGCCTCCATTCAAAATCAAATAAAGGAAAAAATGATGCAAGAGCTCCAAAATATAACCCCTGATGAGGGTAGATAGATGGTAAAAAATGCAAATGTTTTATTATTGCCCAATTGGGATATTGCTTATGCATTAATTTTTAATTCAGTATCAAATAATTTAGGACTCCAGGATCCAATAAAGAGGAATTATTGGGTACAGCATTCAGTAATGATCAAGCTACCCTTGTTATGTGGTCCCTGAGAAGAGGATCCAGGACTACTTCATCACAGCTTGATGATTCGGGACTAACAGGGAGTATCATTATAAGGAGAGTTGTTGATACTTCAAATGTACAGGCAGCCCACATGAATGTAGATTATTATAAATTTGCCTTGGCCAATACAGAAAGAGAAGAGAAGGAAATGATTGATTTGCACAGTAAATATGAAATAGTGGTGGATGCTTATAATCAAGAGGTAAAAAGGAGAATTGAGCTGGAAAATAGGGTATCTCAATTGGAGAAGATACTTGGAAAGAGGAAAGTGGGAGAATCCAGTACACTGAGAATTGCATATCATCCACAATCATCTATTGGATTAACCCCTATCATTGAAATACCAGACACCCCTGAAAGACCCCAATTCTATACTGCAGAGGAATTTGAAGCAGAAAAAACCAAATTACATGAGTGGCAGATAGAATTTAGAAATCAGCAGGAAGAAAAATGGAAGCAGGGTGTGACATATTTGAGGGATAAAATACAATGGTCGACTTTTTATGATCAGTTGACAAGGATTGTAACCCTCATGGATGAGTTGAATAAAGAAAAGGATGGACTAGATTCTCTTGCACAGAAATGGAGACAGAGAAATAATGATGTTACAATTATATGTATATTTGCAGTCCAAATGCCTTATCATCAGGTTGAAAAGATTTTTGATTTATTGAATAAGTTAGAAAATTTTGAAAATGCAAGAGATTCTTTACAGAGAAGATTAATACTCTATTTTTCAAAATATCTTGCTGAAAAATTCATCCTATTTCCTTGTGCTATAGAATCTGTTGATACAGTAAAAGAAAAAGAAAAATGGAAAAAGGAAATGGATGAATTATTTGATAACAAAATAATAAACATCATCAGTGAGACTGGCCATTGGTTTTGGGCAAAGACAAATGAGGAGCTGGTAAAAGTACAATTGTATTATACTGCTATGATAAAAGAATTTGATGATTTAGAGGAAAATGCAAATTCTTTAATAAAGATACAAAGAGAAACTCTTAGTTTTGATTGGCCAGATGATGATACTTTTAATAAGTGGAAAAATCAGTTTAGTGAACAGATGTCAGGAGACAATGAGGAAGAAGATGCAAAAGTAATAGTTACCCTTGTAATCAGCAATGATGACATGGAAAATCCCCAGGTTAAAGTGAGTTTACAAGTAATAGAAGATGATACATCACTTACAGAACTCATGGGTATGTACTCCAAAAGTGAAGAATGACTACAAGATCAGATCATGCTCTTGTCTCAAAAATTCAAAAGCATAACAAAAAGGAACCCGCCAAGAAATGTTGTTAATCTTTCTGTTATTTTGTTTTTTGTCTTTCTTTTGAAAGGACACATGTCACCTTTTTTAGCCTGAAGCTTTTTGCATCTCACACTATTTAAGTGAGATCCCAAGGCTAAATAAAGGGTCTGAATTCTATTTTTACTAAGTATTGTGCTTAGTCCTGTTTTTGGTCCAAACATTTGGAAAGCAAGTTTGTAGTATACTTTTCTGTCAAAATTTCTGAGAATACATGAATGTAGAAAGAACTGTGCTTCTTTTCTGAAGGTCTTTCTGGGTCTATTGTAAAGGATATACTATTTTCAAAGGAAATGAATACAAATTATGAACTGTCCCCATATCAGTTCTTTCTGAATTTTGTCTCCTTTTCAATACTTAGCTACCTTGATGTTGTGTGAGTAAAAGCTTATGCTATTGATTGCAATATAGTAGGGTTGTACATCCATTTGTTATTGGTGTTAATTCAATGGATTAAATAAGGGCTCTGATGAATGTGATGAGATTGCTTAGTTATTAAAAAGGATTTTTGAATGATAAATTCTGATAAGAATTGCTGATAAGAATTTGTTACAAAGCAACAAATTAGATCTAAGAATTTACTATAAACTCTGAATCCCCAATGGATTAGGCACTGATCAAAAGTATTTCAGCCAAAAGAGAAGTATATTATGACTGGCTTTTTCAAAGTACATCATAAAATCAATTTTTACTTTTATTTCCTGTAAGATATTCGAAGTTGGCCAGCACTTGCCTGCATGGATCGTTTTAGCTTCATTTAGCCATTGCTGTTGAAAACATCTGCAGAGCTATAGAAGATTTCTTGGCCATATCTGTTCAAGGGATATCTTTACCAATTCGGTAAGAGTTATGTATATGTTTGAGGATTTAGAGATGAGAATCAAAATGAAACTAAGAATAATTCTCATACAATTGTTCCATTTTTGAACCATCCCTGGGTACACCCGCCCTAGTTTTTACAGAGCCAAAAGAGTAGAAAACCGTCTGAAGTTTTGTTGAAGTTGGGTCCTAGTACTTTGAATATGCAAGTGATAATGAGAATTGGCTATTCTTTAGGTTGTGTATGTACTGATATCTAGGTATTAAGCCTTTTGTCGCTTAGTAGTTTTAGCACTATTTTAACATCATATAAAAACACCAACAAAATGGTGACTCTGCTGGGGACTGTCTAAGACATCTGTAAAAAGTACTACAGTTGTCTTTAGTCTTACTGAGTACATGTGTGTCGTGTGATCTTTATTTTGCCCGTGGCTATCAGGGAATCTTTAGTGTCAAACCTTGAGGATTTAAAGACGATATAACCCAAATACCATTGCTACGCACTGACGCATCCAGCTTATCCAAGTGTCTTATCTAACAAGCAAGAGTTGCAGTCTTAAAACATCAGTGATTGGTCTGTCTGTGCCGTATTTTTGTTCCTACTTGTGTATTGTTTTCTTTCTGTTAGTAAAAGTGTTATTATATTTTTTCTCGAAAGAGGGTGGCGACTCAGTCAAGGTTTTGAAGCTAGTGCTTATTGTAACAAAAGAAGAATATGGCTGACAAGAGAAAAAACATGAGGGCTTACATGAGAGCCAATCCTGATGTATCAATGTATACTGATCTACCCCAAGGTGGTAGGAAGAACCAAAATAAGAAAAGAACAGATCCAAATCCTACTTGGAATCCTAGAGGTAATGCCTCTATAAATTCCCATTATCAACCAGTAATAGGAAGAGAGTCATCTTCGCTTAGTTCTGAATCCGAAACTACAAGACTTTTAGGAGGTATTTTTAGTACCCCATTACCAGATGAGAGAGTTTTTCAAGACAAAGACGTATCTACTATGGGAATTGCTTCATTAAGACCAGAGCCTGTAGCAGATATAAATTATAGGCTAGGATTTAGGAGTTCATCTGATAATATTTTTAATCCTAGAGTAGCCCCTTATATGGAACCAAACCTTATAGATCTGGATGACCCTGCTGATTCCGAGGCAACCTCTACAGACTCAAAAGAAGTGCAATCTGAAATAGGATTTTTGAAGAAATGGATTGCTGAGGAAGAAGCTAAATGCATCCGTCTTGAAAAGAAGAGGGAGCGAGCCACTTTCGATGCAATAATAGAAAGAGATACTCTGCTAAGAAGGATGGCTGCTTTGAAAGAGCAAAATAAAAAATTAGAAGAGAATACCACCACTCTCCATCAGGATGTCTTTGGAGATGTTGATAATCTAAGAGCTAAAGTTCAACAACAGGAGAAATGCCTAAATCAAAGGCAAGAACCAATTATTGCTCAAGTTCAAGCTTATAAACCCATTCAAGTTGATCTGGTAGAGCCCACTGGAATAGTTCCAGATAAAGGGAAAGGCAAGGCTATAGGAATCCAAATAAATGAGCCTCAAGCTATACCGAGAAATTCTATACAACCCTCCATATCTAAATTAGATCTAGATCTAGAGAAGGCTCAAAAAGAGAAGGAAGACCTTGCAAAAGAACTTGAGAAGGTTGAAAATGAAACTCAGGCTACAGAAACTAGAAGGAAAATCCAATTCATAAAGTCTAATTCTGCATTGAATTCATGGCCTAGTTTGTCTATCCCACCTACAAATCTTGCACCAGTTAGTGGTCCCATAATCCCGACTCAGAGAGTACCCCAATCTGCTCCTACCTCATCTTCCAATATTGGCACTCAAGTCCCATTTGTCCCACCACAGCTATCCCAAGCTGCTCCCCTGAGTCAAGCTAATACAACTAGTACTTCTAATGTTCCTGGTTTCTAGAAGAAACCTATATACCTCAAAAAATATAGACAAATATCATTTGCCAGTATTCCTGGTGCCCCCCATCCCATATCTTTTGATTTAAGGGATAAAGTGGTTAAGTTTTCTGGAAATAATGCTGTTACTGTTGAAGAACATTTGAGAATTTTCATTGACATGCTGAATGATTATGAAGTTGAACATGAGGACATGGTGATGAAATTATTTGTGCATTCACTTACAGAGGATGCAAGGGATTGGTTCAGGAGGTTGCCTGATGATAGTATTACTTCATGGAGTGATTTGGAGAAATTGTTCAAAGAGCAATATGGGGACAATACTAATGCAGGATTCATGTTGGATGAGTTCAACAATATCAAGAAGAATCCAAATGAATCCACATTTGATTTCAATGTGAGATTTCAAAAGGGGATGTACAAACTTTTTCAGTCTATGAGGTTAAATAAAGACGTCTGTCTCACAACCTATTTCAATGCTTTTGATTGCAAAATGGCCTACCAACTGAGAGATAAGGATCCTAAAACTTTAAGAGATGCCTATAGAGTTGCAGTGAATATAGAAAATAATAGAAAGGCATCTGGAAAACTAGGGAGGAGGGATGATCCTAAGCTTTTCAATCCTAAGAATAATAATAAAAGGGAGGGTGACAAAACTCCCATAGGAAAAAAGCCTGAAGAACCTACTATAGGCCATGTTTTAGAAATGCTCAAGAAGATGAATCCCACTATTTTCAATAAGCCAAATGTTACTGAGAGAACCCCTTTGAATAACAACAATTTCAATAGATAGCCTAGGATGCAAAATTACCCTTGCACCACTCAGTGGAAAGATGGTAAACCAGTTCCCAACCAGACCCAAAATATGAAAGATAAGGGTACTCCAGACCCCCTGCAAAGGAACACTGTAAATAAGAATGATGATGTACCATGGTGCATTATATGCCAATCACCTCATTCTGCTAATTATTGTGTTGTTGCCCAGTCATTCGCCCAAGCTCAAGGAGTGCAAGGAGAAGAAGAAACTAAAGAGAAAAACCATGATGATATAAGCTGCAATATGGTGAACACATGTGATGATTTGATAGATTCTGATTCAGAAGAACCTGAGAATGATGTTACTAGCCAGAGAATTGCTTACCAGTTACATCATCAGCAAATATTTCCAGATGATGAAGAGAATGATACAGATAAGGTATACAATACATTTTTTGACATAGGTCTCACAAATCTAAGAATCCCCTCCAAGGAGGAAATTGATAGAATTATAGCTGAAATGATTTCACAAGTCCATAGTAATTATAATTTGAGAAATAGAGCAATAAATAATGATGCAGGAAGGCCATCTAGTGTGTTCATCAAAGACACCACTCATAAGACAAATGATCAACACAAGAAAGTCAGTATAGATGTGCCTAAGATCAAGGAGAACAAGGGTCAGAAATGGGAACCAAAGAAGAAGGTTCAATTTCAGATAGGTGAAGCAACAAAGACAGTAGTGCAACCAGAGAAATCAGAACCAGATGTTGTCAAGCAAAAAGTGGTGCTTACTACTCAAAAGACTCTGATTCCAGGTACTATTGTAAAACCTACTGTGGTTGAACCTATTGATATGATTGCCATGTTATCTCAAATTATTGTAAAAGTGCCCTTGTCTGAGCTTTTTAGAATTGAAGAGCATAAGAATAAGACTTTGTCATGGTTGGGTGGAATAGAAAACAACAATAGTATTGATGATCAAGCTGTAGCCCAACAGACCCCATTAATAATAGAGGACAATGATATTATATCCCAAATTCCTCAGATGTTTTTAGATGATTCATCAGTTGCATTCATAGAAGATATTGATCCTTTTTTCCTTAGTCTAATCATAAAAGGGAAAACCTTAAAAAATTGTATGATAGACTCTGGAGCTTCCAACACTATAATGCCTTTCAAAGTAATGGAAGCCCTAGGATTGAAGGTGGATACTAAGCAAGGTAGATGCCGAGGGATGGATGCTAGAGAGGATCCAGTAATAGGTACAATAAATGCCTTACCATTCAAACTGGCTGCATTTCCTGAGGTAGAATTAACCATGTCTGTCCTTGTGGTAGATATACCTCCACACTATGGGATGCTACTTTCTAGAAAATGGAGTGCTACCATGGGGGGAAGCCTACAATGTGACCTTACTTATGCCACCTTCCATATAGGGGACAAAGCTGTCAGGGTAAATAGGGAACCAAGGGTTAACCACATCTTAGGTGAAGAAATTGACAAAGATACCACTTGTTTCCTAGACACTGGGATTAATGCTTTCAGGGCTGAATTAATTATTCAGAAAGTGGAAAACTTTCCTGCTATCATTGAAAATGAAGTTGAATGTTGCATGAATTCATCAAAATTATGGACAATGTTTTTTGATGGGGCTAGTTCTAAAGAGGGTGCAGGGGCAGGTGTAGTCTTTGTGTCCCCTGAAAATAACACCTTCAGGTATTCATTCACCTTGAAGTTTGCCTGCACTAATAACATCGCTGAATATGAAGCATTTCTGCTAGGACTCAAAGTGGCCACACACCACAAAATTAAGAAATTGTGTGTCATAGGGGATTCTGAATTGATCATCTCTCAGATCAAAGGAACCTACTCTTCAAAAAATAGGAGATTAAAACAATATAGAAATGCAATCTGGGATCAAATAGAATTCTTTGATGCATTTGGGATCTCATGGAGAGATAGGACCCAGAATAAAATGGTTGATCTTCTGGCAAATGTAGCCATCAAACTAAAAGAAATATCATTTGCAGGAATCTCCCAGATTGAGGTCCAAAACAGACCTTCTATACCTGACAACATTGAAAATTGGTAGGTGTTTGAAGATGACAAAGATATTACAAATTTTTTGCTAAATGAAGACAAATACCATGGTCAGGAGATGGACTGCAATGGACTGATTGAAACCATAAATGGGAAAGAAACCATTTTTGGTCAAGAAATCATGCAATTAAAAAAAAATAAGATGCCGAAGGGGTTGGTAGTCTTGGAGAATATTTTTGATAACCAAGACAGAGTAAAATCGAGATTAAATGACCCCAAACCCCAAGAGCTAGAAGAAATGAATTTGGGTATGGATGAATTTCCTAAAAGGGTTTACATTGGCCAAGATCTGCCTATTCAAATCAGAAAAGCATTGATTGACCTACTTAGAAAGTACAGGCATGTTTTTGCTTGGTCATATGATGACCTTAAAGCTTACAGGGAGGATCTTTTCCAGCATGTCATACCATTGAAGAAAAATGTAAGACCTTTTAGGCAAAAATAGAGGCCAATAAATCCTACCCTTGCCCCAAAAATGCAGGAAGAACTGACAAAACTGAGAGATGGTGGAATAATCAAACCAATTAGGCATTCCACTTGGGTTTCAAACCTTGTTCCTGTGGGAAAAAAGAATGGAGATATTAGGCTTTGTGTTGATTTTAGAAATCTAAAGATTGCATCTCTAAAAGATAATTATGGCTTACCTAATATGGAAGCCATGTTACAACAAGTGACCGGCTTTGAATTGATGTCAATGATGGATGGCTTTTCTGGATATAATCAAGTTCTGGGAAAAGAAAGTGAACAGTTCAAAATAGCTTTCACAACCCCTTAGGGAACATATGTGTATGTGAGGATGCCTTTTGGCTTGATTAATGCAGGAGCTACTTTCCAAAGAGCCATGGATGTAGCATTTCATGAGTATATTGACAAATTTATGGTTGTGTACTAGGATGATCTTACAGGGTATTCTAACAAGGCTGAAGATCACTGCAAACACTTGAATTTTTTTTTTTATAAAAGCCCTGGAATATGGGGTATCTTTAAACCCAAAGAAATGCTCATTTGGGGTCATAGAAGGAAAGTTATTAGGACACATAGTGTCTAAGGATGGGGTAAAAATAGACCCAGAAAGGGTAATAGCTATTGATAAAATCCCCAAACCTAAAAATGTAAAAGGTATACAGTCCTTTTTTGGCCAGGTTAATTTTCTGAGGAGGTTTGTTACCAATTTTGCTGAAATTAGTAGACCCATTTAAAAAATGCTCAAGAAAGGAGCTGTTATAGATTGGAATGGTGAACCTTCACAGGCATTCCAGGATATAAAAAATGCAATAAAGAATGCTCCAGTGTTGAGGACCCCAGATTATGCAAAACTCATCCATATTTTTTCTTTTGCATTATTCCATACTGTAGCTGCAGATTTATCACAGAAAAATCAAGAAGGATATGAGCAGCCTATTGCCTTTTTTAGCAAATCCCTGCAGCATGCTGAGCTGAAGTATGAAATAAATGAAAAACAAGCATATGATTTGGTAAAGGCTATAAAAGCATTCAGAAGTTATTTGTTAGGTGCTACTATTATTGCTTTTGTACCTAGTGTTGCAGTTAAGGATATATTCTCTCAACAAGAAGTGTCAGGAAGGAGATGTAGATGGATCAATAGAATCCAAGAATTTAACATTGATATGCAGATAACTAAGTTAGTAAGAGGTCAAGGTTTGGCCAAACTCATGGCCGAAACTAACCTAGAAGCTAATCAGATAAACCTGGTAAATGATGATCTCAGAGCTAACTTCTGCAACATGGACCAGTGTGACTAGTACACCAATGTTATACATTACTTGCAACATATGGAAGTTCCTCCCCATCTACCTGATAATGAAAAAAGGAATATTAAATTGCAATCCAGTAGGTATGTAATTGTTCAAAATAACTTATGGTGGAGAAAATTTTAGGGAGTTCTGTTGAAATGTGTTGACAAAGAAAGGGCAAAAGAGATTTTGAAAGAAATGCATGCTGGAGTATGTGGAGGACATTACATGGCCAAAACTACTGCACATAAGATAATGAGGGCTGGATTCTGGTGGCCTACTTTGTTCAAAGATGCTCAAGTTATGGTTAAGAAATGTGATCCTTGTTAGAGATTTGTTGGAAAGCTGAAATTCTCAGAAAATACTCCACTAAAGCTAGTTGAAACTCAAGCACCTTTTCAACAATGGGGTCTGGACTTCATAGGAGAAATTTTCCCCAAGTCTAGCACTGGCTATTCTTGGATTCTGGTTGCTACTGACTACTTTACAAAATGCGTAGAGGCTATCCCTACCAGAAATGCAACAAGTAAAGTGGTAAATAATTTCCTATTGAATAATATTATTTCTAGATTTGGATGTCCACAGAGAATTGTCACAGATAATGCTATGTGTTTTAGGTCTGAGGAGTTCATCAAGTTTTGTGATAAATATGGAATGACAAGAACATCATCTGCTCCATATCATCCACAAGGGAATGGACAAGCTGAGTCCACAAATAAAAGCCTGTTGAAAATCATTAAGAGAACCTTGGATGATAATAAAAGGGCATGGGATTCCAAGTTACAGTTGGCAATATGGGCTAACAGAGTAACTGTAAAGAAGGCAATTGGGGTAGCTCCATTTGATTTAGTGTATGGAATTCAAGCTAGAATGCCCCAGAAAAACTTGATGGGACTATACAATTACATCCAGTCATATGATGAAGATACTACTGATGAAATGAAAGAAAGAATGGATGAATTGGTAGGATTGATCGAAGCCAGAAGAGAAGCATCTCTAAGGAACCAAAAGTTGCAGTTGCAAGTCAAAACACTCTATGATAAAAGAACTGTAAACAAGAAATTTGAAAATGGAGACATAGTCTTAATGTAGAATGCCAAAATTGAAGATAAAGGAAAACATGGTAAATTTGATCCCATTTGGTTAGGCCCATATCTCATTGAGAATGCTTGGGGTGAAGATTCTTACATAATCAAAGATATATTTGATAATATTCTTGAATTTCCAGTTCATGGACAATTCTTGAAGAGGTATTTTTCTTGAAAAAATACTTATTTTCTTCCATGAACAGTAGTTTTAGGGTTTCCTATCGTCCTGTTTTCTATAAATCCTTGTACAGTCTGGGTCTTTGTTTTTTGTGTGTTGCTTTGTGCTCTCTAAAGAAGTTGTCACCTTACCGGATGTGTGGTCTGCTCTCCCATAGATTCTGAATTCTTGCATAGACTCAAGTAGTCTATCATCCCCAGACAAAGCCACTGTTGGTCTGACTTTTTGTGTAGTAGAAGTTTTCAGTTAAATCATAGAAAAGTCAAATGTTCTATTCCTAAGTGAAGCATAGGGTTTTGGATAAATCATACATAAGAAATAATCATCATATAAACCCTATATCATCTCTATTCATAAATTGTTGCATGCAAAATTTCAAATTTTCAAAAGAGACGAATATGCTGTCATATTCCTTTTCCTTTCTCCCGGGTTACCTTTCTTCATTTTTGTCCCAACCGTCAGATCCGACTAGATCTACCATTGTCGTTGCCTCGCTATGACAAGTTGCATGCTTATTAAGTATGGTGAGGTAATGAGTATTGAGTATTTTAAGAGGCAGGACCGTAAATTGAAGATACGGCGATCAAAGATTTGCTTATTAAATGATTTATTGTGTAGGTACACTTTGCAAGTTACCGTCCAAGAAGGATAGGGACCCACTAGAATATCTGACATCAGAGCCAGAATGATGGTTTTTTCGGACGTTCTGCCACCTTGCTAAAGGAAAAATTAGGTACTTCGCCATTAGCGAAGTAGCGAGGCCACGTGAAAATCTGAAGATGATGACATTGCATCTTGCTTATATCATAATTACACCAGGTGGCATGACCAGTCATAAATACCGTTGTCAGCATCAATTTTAATTAATAGAAGTGATTACTGGGTAACCCTTTCATTTTTTGGCATGGAATCCTTTTAAGTGCCAGAGCTCGCTACCTCGCTATTGGAATAATTTAGGTGCTTCACCGTTAGCAAGTTAGCGAGTCCTCGTAAAATGGTAAAAGATCGGCAAGATCTTTTGTGACGTGGAATGACAAATGACTATGATAAATTTTGACATGTGCCAACTATGCAGAGATCTAATTCTCATTAATGCTTATCTGACTGAATGTACAAAAAATCCTAAACGTCATCTTGAAGTGGATCAATGGAGCTCACTACCTCGCTATGATAAGTTGGATGCTTGTTAAGCCATGCAACGTAGCAAATATAAATCAGGAGATCTTGTGTTTCTTCTTCACCTTTGATTTGGTAAGTGATCAACGACTGTGATCTCCTCGCTATGAAGAGTTGCAAGGGAGATAATTATAGTGACATAGCGAGTTGGGCCTGCCACCTTCCTTCTTAAGAAGCCCTATAGTATATCTTTCGATCATTTCTAGATCTGATCAACAATTGTCGCCGCTTCGCCATGGCAAGGTGCTCGTTCTTTATGCATAACAAAGTAGCGACATGCTAACACGTGTTCTCAATTGTCAGTGGATCCAAATATAAGTGCCATCAAAGAAAGAATTCTGTACGTGGCAAGTTCTCATTGGGTAAAATAACTGACATGGCAAATATAACTCCTAGTTGCTCTCTCTGTACCACATGATCGTAGGATCTTTGAAGATCGACGGCGCAGTTTTAAATGAAAAATGTAGTGCCACTCTCTATATTAATTAGACAAGAAAGCTTCATCCGTGAGGAAAAAAAGAGTATAATACACAGAGATTTCATCAGTTTCATTTCACGTGAGAAAAGATTTGGAGCCATTCTTGTGCAGAAGCCATTACTGAAAGAAAAGCGTGCCAAGGTTTGATAAAAATTGTCAAGTTGTCTATTCATGGAAAATTTGCAGGAATACAGAGGAAAACAGAGACAGAATTCAAGTAAGTAAAACTACCATAATCTTTGTGAGCTTTTAAGTTCTAAAAAGATAGCCCAAGATGCCTCCGAAGAAGGGATTTATAGGTGCAATAAACTACTTGGATAGAAATGTGCATGATGATTTGCTTGAGTTGCTTCCTGAGTCTACTGTAGAAACGGTGCAAGTTAAGAGGTTAACCTCACTGAACCCTAGGCTAAGGATAGCTGATGGATTGCATGATAAGGGTAATTGGGTTTAGGATGCTCAAACTTCTCAAACTAGTTTGAGTTTATTCAAAAAATGGTTTGCGAAAAGGAAGTTATATGCCCCTCATGCCAATATATGGAATTTTGATCTTGGAAAGCTTGTTGTCCCCAGTGTGTTTATGGATTTTGACCTTCTTGAAGCTATAGCGAAAAATTATGACCAAGCCACTAAGTTAGTGAGAAGAATGGATGGTGAGGCTTTAGTTACCATCAGTCCCGAGGAGATTAGGAAGGTTTTCAGTCTGGGACCTCTCACTATGTATTATGTGCCCATTAATTTGGTAGAGTTAGAAAAAGAATATATATCCAAAAGGGATGTAGTTAGATAGGGTGCACTGAAAGCCCACATAGGCCAGATTGGAGGCCTCCCAACCATAAAATCTTCTTCTAGAGAACCATTCAAGAAATCATGCTTTAATGCAAGGGCAGTAGAGATATATAGGACCCTATGCAGAGTCTTCGGAGAGGGCGAAGAAGATTTTATTCCAGTGAGCTTCATGTATATCATCACCCAAATCTCCTCTTTTGGTGTGGAAATAGTTTTTAATTTTGCATCTTACTTGGCTAATGAGATTCACCAGGGATTGTTGGGGATTGCAAAGGGCAAGGTGGAAAAGGTTTGGGGTCAGTACTCCCTATTGATGCATATGTTTCTTTTTAAAGGGGCCACTTATTTTGGTAAAGAAATGGTTTTAAATAGGGAACAAGAGGGGGAGGCACTGCAAGTCCAATTATGGAGTGCAGACATGACTTGGGAAGCCGAATATGCTAGCTTTGTTAGATTTGATAGACACTTTGCCTCCAAACTAAGATGCCTCATATTGAGTGATAATCCCAGAATTCCTAAGGCACTAATGCATCTTGTTAGACCTATGGACAAACCCCATAATCTAAAAGTTTCACATAATTGGGGAGATATTATCCCATATTCAGTCTCAACGGTCATTAGGGTCTATGGATTCAAAGGAACACCCCATGTAATACCCTATTAGGTACCTTTAAAGGTAGGGATAGCTGAATTTTTGTGGCAGTTGGGAGGAGTGGAGGAGGCCTTTTTGCACAAAAGGGGGACATGATCAATTTTTCCTACTTGCACTATAACCCACCAGTTTGTGATAACTAAAGAAGGGTGGATCTTTCTCCACAAAATTTTGGATCAATATAAGATGGTAGTGTCTCATGCTCATTTTTGTGATACAGAAGGTTTCTTTAACTCTACTCTGAGACTTAGAATCAAACTTCATCCAGTTCAGCATGAATTCTATTTTCCTGAAGATATAATAAGAAATCAATATTCTCTCCATGAGCAAGAAATAAAGAAAAAAAAATGGAGAGTCTATAAAAAAGTTTTGGAATTCATTAATTTTTTTGACAAAGATTATAGTCCTCTTAGTAATGCTGCAACCAATGCAGATAGGATAAATAAGCTCATGAGTACTTTCTCTGAGATAATGGAAGTAATGAATGAGAAGAAACAACATTTTATTGATTCTTTTCCAGATAAAGCCAGAGAGGTTATGAGAAAATTGGGTTTCACCCCCAACATTGGAATGGGTCCACTGGTGGTACGAAAGAAGACAGGATATACTATTGTTCGGTAGCAGGTGCCCATTGTACACAAAGAAAAATAGGTAGTTGAATCCACCAGTACTGTCCTGGAAGAAAGACCCCCTGAACCTTCTCCCAAAAGAAGAAAAATAATAAGGGAAGAAGAATCTCCTGATGAAGGTTACTCACCTTCTCAAACTCCAATGATAATTGAGGAAGAGCAGCTCACCAATGAACAATTCGAACAAATGGGGTCACAAGGAGAAATTTTTGTTACACCAGCAGAAATTGATGAAGGGAACCCCCAGAAACCTCCTGTGCCAAGTTTTGAATTAACTATAGCAGATTTCAGAGGAAGGGAATTGGACCCTGTTTTGGAACAAGCCAGTCAGCATTTTTTGTCTGATAACAATTTTGTAAGATCTAGGGCTTCCCATCAGTTTGCATGGAGGGTAAACATGCACATTTTTGAGCAAAGGTGTAAGAATATGAAAACAGAACATCCAAAAATGGATGAGGCCTCCATTCAAAATCAAATAAAGGAACAAATGATGCAAGAGTTCCAAAATATAACCCCTGATGAGGGTAGATAGATGGTAAAAAATGCAAATGTTTTATTATTGCCCAATTGGGATATTGCTGATGCATTAATTTTTAATTCAGTATCAAATAATTTAGGACTCGAGGATCCAAATAAAGAGGAATTCTTGGGTACAAAATTCAGCAATGATCAAGCTTCCCTTGTTATGTGGTCCCTGAGAAGAGGATCTAGGACTACTTCATCACAGCCTGATGATTTAGGACTAACAGGGAGTATCATTGTAAGGAGAGTTGCTGATACTTCAAATGTACAGGCAGCCCACATGAATGTAGATTATTCTAAATTTGCCTTGGCCACTGCAGAAAGAGAAGAGAAGGAAATGATTGATTTTCACAGTAAATATGAAATAGTGGTGGATGCTTATAATCAAGAGGTAAAAAGGAGAATTGAGCTGGAAAACAGGGTATCTCAATTGGAGAAGTTACTTGGAAAGAGGAAAGTTGGAGAATCCAGTACACTGAGAATTGCATATCCTCCACAGTCATCTGTTGGATTAACCCCTATCATTGAAATACCAGACACCCCTGAAAGACCCCAATTCTATACCGCAGAGGAATCTGAAGCAGAAAAAACCAAATTACATGAGTGGCAGATAGAATTTAGAAATCAGCAGAAAGAAAAATGGAAGCAGGGTGTGACATATTTGAGGGATAAAATACAATGGTCAACTTTTTATGATCAGTTGACAAGGAATGTAACCCTCATGGATGAGTTGAATAAAGAAAAGGATGGACTAGATTCTCTTGCACAGAAATGGAAACAGAGAAATAATGATGTTACAATTATATGTATATCTGTAGTCCAAATGCCTTATCATCAGGTTGAAAAGATTTTTGATTTATTGAATAAGTTAGAAAATTTTGAAAATGAAAGAGATTCTTTATAGAGAAGATTAATACTCTATTTTTCAAAATATCTTGCTAAAAAATTCACCCTTTTTCCTTGTGCTTTAGAATCTGTTGATACAGTAAAGGAAAAGGAAAAATGGAAAAAGGAAATGGATGAATTATTTGATAACAGAATAATAAACATCATCAGTGAGACTGGCCATTGGTTTTGGGCAAAGACAAATGAGGAGCTGGTAAAAGTACAATTGTATTATACTGTTATGATAAAAGAATTTGATGATTTAGAGCAAAATGAAAATTCTTTAATAAAGATACAAAGAGAAACTCTAAGTTTTGATTGGTCAGATGATGATACTTTTAATAAGTGGAAAAATTAGTTTAGTGAACAGATGTCAGGAGACAATGAGGAAGAAGATGCAAAAGTAATAGTTACCCTTGTAATCAGCAATGATGACATGGAAAATCCCCAGGTTAAAGTGAGTTTACAGGTAACAGAAGATGATACATCACTTACAGACCTCATGGGTATGTACTCCGAAAGTGAAGAATGACTGCAAGGTCAGATCGTGCTCTTTTCTCAACAATTTAGAAGCATAACAGAAAGGGACCCACCAAGAAATGTTGTTAATGTTTCTGTTATTTTTTTTTTGTCTTTCTTTTGAAAGGACACCTGTCACCTTTTTTAGCCTGAAGCTTGTTGCATCTCACACTATTTAAGTGAGATCCCAAGGCTAAAGAAAGGGTCCAAATTCTGTTTTTACTAAGTATTGTGCTTAGTCCTGTTTTTGGTCCAAACATTTGGAAAGCAAGTTTGTAGTATACTTTTCTGTCAAAATTTCTGAGAATACATGAATGTAGAAAGAATTGTGCTTCTTTTCTGAAGGTCTTTCTGGGTCTATTGTAAAGGATATACCATTTTCAAAGGAAATGAATACAAATTATGAATTGTCCCCATATCAGCTCTTTCTGAATTTTGTCTCCTTTTGAATACTTAGCTACCTTGATGTTGTGTGAGTAAAAGGTTATGCAATTGATTGCAATATAGTAGGGTTGTATATCTATTTTCTATTGGTGTTAATTCAATGGATTGAATAAGGGCTCTGATGAATGTGATGAGATTGCTTAGGTATTAAAAAGGATTTTTGAATGATAAATTCTGATAAGAATTGCTGATAAGAATTTGTTGCAAAGCAACAAATTAGATCTAAGAATTTACTATAAACTCTGAATCCCCAATGGATTAGGCACTGATCGAAAGTATTTCAGCCAAAAGAGAAGTATATTATGACTGGTTTTTTCAAAGTACATCATAAAATCAATTTTTACTTTTATTTCCTGTAAGATATTCGAAGTTGGCCAGCACTTGCCTGCATGGATCGTTTTAGCTTCATTTAGCCATTGCTGTTGAAAACATCTGCAGAGCTATAGAAGATTTCTTTGCCACATCTATTCAAGGGATGTGTTTACCAATTCGGTAAGAGTTACGTATATGTTTGAGGATTTAGAGATGAGAATCAAAATGAAACTAAGAATAATTCTCATACAATTGTTCCATCTTTGAACCATCCCCGAGTACACCTGCCCTGGTTTTTACAAAGCCAAAAGAGTAGAAAATCGTCTGAGGTTTTGTTGAAGTTGGGTCCTAGTACTTTGCATATGCAAGTGATAATGAGAATTGGCTATTCTTTAGGTTGTGTATGTACTGATATCTAGGTATTAAGCCTTTTTTTGCTTAGTAGTTTTAGCACTATTTTAACATCATATAAAAACACCAACAGGGTAGTGGGCTCATCCTATATCTATTATATTACAACTCCTAATAGGGAATCTCTATACTAAATTTTCTCACTAACTGTTGATAGGGTCCATCCTCTAGAAAGAAACTTATATATCAATATATTATCTAGTGGGTATCATCCCCACTAGGGTTTTCCCTTGGTTAGAGTTTTCCTAGTTAACAAAATATGGTGTTATGAGTTATCTTTGTGCATGGTTACTATTACTATTTAACATTACTTTTTTACTTTAATATATATGGTTTAAAATAATAAACAATATCTAGTTGGTGACTAAAGTTTGTAGATTATTGATTCACCCCCCTTCTTAGTAATTGCTATTTCTAATAATTGGTATCATAGCTAAGTTACTCAGAAGAGGCTTACCATCTTGAGTAAGATCCCTATGGATATGGAACAATTGATGAAGAACCTTGAAGAAGAACTTGAGAAAATTGATCTCCTTACTAAAGAAAGAGATAAACTAAAGGATATATATGAAGACTCTGAAGTATACATTGGAAAATTGAAGGAAAAGATTGAGCATCTCAAATCTAAGCTTGAATCTACTAAATCTAAAACTAGTGATGATGATTACTTAAAGATGAAGACATAGTACAAGATCTTGAAGCATCAATTGAAGATTGCGAATATAAAGTTGACTTTGAAGAATAATCCCAACAAAATTGAAACTGATTTGAAGACTAAGAATACAAATCTTAGAGAAACTCTAGGGAAGAAGACATCTAAATTTGAAACATTAAAAGAAGATCATAAAGAAATTCATAAGTACAACACTATTGTGAAAGGTGAAATAACTTAATGGAAGTAGTGACTTGAGAAGATTTATTCTAGTACAGAAAAGCTTGATGATTCAATGTCAATACATAGACCTACATATGATAAGATTGGTCTTAGTTATCTATTTAACATGTCTATAGAGAAGCCTAAAATTAGATTAGATCCGAAAGAGAAAGATAAATCCGATGATAAGATTAAATCTAGTCAATCTTTTGATAAATCTAAAGAAGTTGAACAAGACAAGGAAGTTGAGATATTGGATGAACCAAAGCAAGTGGAATCTCTTAAGGAAACCAGGTATGAATTTAGAGGTAAGTGTTTTTCATTTAATGAAATAGGTCATATAAAAAGAGATTGTAAACATCAATCATTTAATCATGTTACAAATTTTTATTATCATAATTTCCATGGTATGGGTCATAGAGAAAATGATTGTAGGAAACCTATATATGATAATGATAAAAGGAATAGTAGAATGTCTAGAAATACTAACCATGTATATAGAAGAAGATCCAATGAAAGGAAATAATGAAAGGACATCAAGATAAGGAAAACCTTATGATGAAAGAAGTTAGATCATGTGTTTTAAGTGTAACAAGTTTGGACAGATTGCTTAGAATTTTCATGCACATGGTGATTAGTAGAATCCTAGAAACAGAACTCTATTATGTCAGTTATGCAATAAATTTGAACATAGAACAAAGTATTGTAAAATGGGAAAAATCTTTAGAGATGGAAGGAACAATGGAAGAAACTTCAAAAATAGAAGGAATGATGGAAGAAACATTAGAAATGATAGAAGGAATCATGAAATTAACTCCAAAACTAAGAAAGACAATGAGAAACAAAGAAATATAGTTAATGAACTTTGAGAAGAACTCAATGAGGTATTTGTAAAAGGATCAGACATCTCTTTAGATAAGTTAGATGATGATGAGATAGGAAAATCAAAGTTAGTAATCAAGTTTGATTCAATTATATTGAATTAAGCTTGTTCACAATACTAGAATTGGAAACTTCATTCAGAGATTGAATTATGAGTAGCAAAGTTGGGAAAATGTGTATCAAGATAAGTTTAGACTATATCTAAGCTTGCTTGAAATTTGGAGCTTATCTAAACTAGTTATGAAGGAATTATGAGTTACTGTTATTCCAAAGAAAGTTAATTTTGTACTAGAAGATGAAAAATATGTTTTTTTAGAGAATTTAGTGAAGTGAAGTTTTGTGGAAAATTATAATGATGGAAGGAAGCTATACTAAACTTTGGGTAGCATCCAAAGATTAGATAGAAGATCTTGAGTAGATATTTGATTTCAAAATGTAATTGAGAGCATTTTTGTGTTTGTAAAGTATACAATTAATGCAAATTTGAGTTGAAGGAATAAATGGAGTACAAACTTGATTTTCACTTCATTGTGAATATATCATAAGCATAGAGTACTCAGAAGTGACTTGACAAGGTGATTTTGAAGCAAACCCTATTTTTGGAAAGAGGTATTTTATTGTTTATTGGAAGAATTGATTTGATAAAAGTTTATATTTGATAGAGTCATGGAAACATCAATAGTTTACAATGTTGAGAATGAAGAGAGACTGAAATTGAAGGTTATTTTTGTGAAACCCATAGAAGGAAACCCTAACTCAGCATTATCCATTACTCTTAACAATGTAGTATATTTGGAAGATGAAAGAAGTTATCTTAACAACAAGTTTGAATCTATTGGGAGAGGACATATGAACAAGGATATGGAACTAGTCTTAAACCATGATATGATTGTGAAACTTAGATTTGAACACTTGAAGGAACTAGATCTTTTCAAATATCATTTCTACCAAGAATTGGACACTGATGAGTGGACACAGATGATACTAAGTAGAACTCATGATGGAAAACTATGGATGGAAGATAATGTACTTGATATTTTAGTTGACTTTATTCATGACGTAACTAGTCCTAGAAAATAAGTCAGTGTACCTATAGGTGAGAAACTTGTTAAGAAGAAGGTTGAAAGCTACAAAAAAGCATTTTATAATAGAAAGGCCATGGTGATCAACACCATTAAACAAGATGATGTAAGATTGTTGAGAAGAATCATTGTCTATTCCATATGTGAAAGTTCTAAGATTGATAAATTGTCAGCCAGATTCATCTATGCAACATATAAGATATGGATTGAGAAGGAACAAGTTAGCCTTAGTGAAATTATAAGAATGCAACTTCTTGAAAACTTAGAGAAGATCAAGAGGACTAAGAATGGTGTGTTTATATTTCCATCACTAATAAATCACATATTCTTTCATGTACTTAAGATATTTCCATATTTTTTGAGTCACAGAGATTATGAGTAGTGAGAGGTGTACAATGGAGAAGATCACAGATGTATGTAGAAGATATCCAATAGATAAAATCTTGGATAGTAGAAATTTGATAATAAATATGTTTTAGAATGAAATGAGGTAAACATTCAAAGTTTCACCTATAATTATAGAAAGTCAGAGCTATCAAATTTCCACAATCCATAAATAATGTCATATTTGATTTTTGGGCATGATTGTGTGAGTTCTTTTGTCATCAATATTTCAGATCATACTACATGATCCAAAATCAGGATACAAGAGAATAAAGGAGAACAATATTTTTTGTGGAATAGAAACAATCTTTTTCAATTAAGTACGAACCATTTCTTAACTAACTATTTTCAAGGAGAAGTAGCACCAAAACATCTAGATCTTGAGAGTTTCAATGATGGAAAAACTACTAGTTCTGAGTTTATTATCCTAGATCCTGATGAGATTGAAGTTCTCAGAATGCAACTTGTTGAGGAAGAAGCCATAAATAAAAAATTAAAAAAGGAAAGGGAGGAAAAGATTACAAAAGCCTTCGAAGAAAAGAAGACATTACTTAGGGAAATTGCTACCCTAAAGAAGAAAAATGAAATAACAGCTAATGCATGACAACCATAGATTATAGGTCAAGTTGAACAACTTAAGATGCAAGAAAAAAATCTGTTGCAAGCTTAGAATATAAACTTAGATGGACTTGTAATAAAATAGATTAAGAACTATAGTTCTCTAGAAGCTAACAACAACAAAGCAAAAGATGTAAGGCAAGCTATAGAAGCTAAAGATAAGGGGAAACAAAAGGAGATTGTTGTTAAGATTAATGAACCAGCAAAAATTGTTTAGATACATGATTCCATGAAACTTTAAGATATTGAGTTGGAGAAGAAAAGGAAGGAAAATGAATCTTTGGTAAAGAGACTAGAGATTGAAGAAAATGAAGTAGCCATAGCTGAGATAAACAACAAGATCAAATTCTTGGAGAATGCTAGAAGGAAATCTATAGTTATGCCCAAAGATGATGGTGGATCAAATGATACAAATCAAAATACCACTAAGGTACCTATTCCTTTCTTATCCTGATTTTCACATAAAGTAGATCTTAACAAGTCTATTGGTGATGCTAGCACTAGTAATACTATGGGTAAAATTAGACAAGATATTGACCATCAGCCTAAAATTAATTTACAAAGAAGACCTGTCTAGTTAGAAGGCTATAGGAAAATATGTTTTGATGGAATCCTTGGTTACCCTAACCCGATCCCACAAGAAATAAGGAAAAAGTTACCTAAATTTGATGGGAACAATGCTATCACTTGTGAAGACCATTTGAGAAGTTTTCTTGATATGATGAGCGATTATGAGGTTGACGCTGAAGATGTTATTATGAAATTGTTTGTTTAATCATTAATTGAAAATTCTAGAGAATGGTTCAAGAGACTTCTTGAATTATCCATTATTGATTGGAAGGATATTGAATACTGTTTGAAAGAGCAATATGGTCACAAGCAGAATCAAAGTTATATCCTAACTGAATTCAGTAATATTAAGAGGATACCTGATGAATCTGTTACTAAATTTAATGATAGGTTCCAAAAGAGAATGTATAAACTCATGCAAGCCATGAGAGTTGATGATAAGATCTGTTTGATTACATATTTTTATTCTTTTGATGGAAAAATTACATAACATCTTAGGGATACACAACATAGGACCTTAAAGGATGCTTTCAGAATTGCTATAAATCTAGAAAAAATTTGAGAATTCTAGGAAGGCTAGAAAATAAAAGAGATGACCCTAGGTTGTTTGGAAATAAGGGAAACAGAAAGGAGGATAACAAGAGTGTAGGTGGAAAGAAGCAAGAGCCTAGTGAGATAAGTCAAGTTCTAAATGCTATAAAGAGTCTAAATATCCCTCAGGTAAAAAATGATAGGAATCCCATTGAAAATAGAGCCCCTTACTAGTCAAATTTAAATAGATAAAATAGGTTGCAAAATTTCTCTTATACTACCACTTGGAAATATGGTTAGCCTAATGTTCCTCCCCCAAAGAATACTAACAACAAGGTCACCCCTAATCCCTTATCTAAAAACTCTGTAAATGTAGTAGATTATCTTGAATTCATTTTTGAACCTATATGGTGTTTTGTGTGTCATTTAACCCATGCCCTTGAATCTTGTGCAATAGCCTTGTCTTTCTCGTAAAATCAGAACATAGTAGAAAAATTTCAAGAACATGAAGAAAACAATCAGGATGTAGGGTGTAACAAGTTTGAATCGCATTATGATTATTCTAACTATGAGGACCATGAAAGAGATGTAAATGAGCAAAGGAAGTTTTAGAATAAAGTGCAATATCAAGTATTCTATAATGAGACTGATGTTGAAGACAATGTGTGTAACATGATAAGTGCTAAATAAGAAATCACTTTAAGGAAGCCCTCTAGGGAAGAAATTGACCAAATTACAACAAAAATGATAGCTCAAGTACATACCAAAAATATGGCTAAAAATGAGGGTAATGATAAGGTGGCTAGTAGATTTATAAAAGGAGTTAATCCTAAAAAAGAGTAAGCTATGAAGCTTAAAGAGATCCCTACTAAGAAGGTTAAAATTACAAATAAAAATTGGAAACCAAAGAAGGAGGGTAATCCAAAGGTTTGTGTGTTCCCAAAGAATGCTCCAAAGAAGTTAGATGAGAAGATACCAAAAGAAATCATTACAAGTGACAAGAATCACCAAGATGCTATAAATATTTTTGATAAGCATCATAACAAAAGGAGTATTATTATTGACAACCCATCTATTTCTTCTATAGATATGATTACAATGTTATCACAAATCACTATCAAAGTCCCTTTATCTAAATTGTTAAGGATCCCCTAACATAGCAATAAAGATTTAGCATGGTTGGGAAATACTGGTATAAATGTCAGACATGAATGTAATGAAAATCATAGTCCCAAGGAGAGTAGTAAAGAAAAAGTAAAGGACAATGAAATTTGAGTAGTTGTGTCTCAAATTCCTCAAATGTTTTTGAATAATTTTGTAAATCAATGTTTGGGAAATGTTGAACCATTTTTCTTTAGCATTTTAGTAAATGGTAAAACATTAAAAAAATGCATGATTGACTCTGGTGCTTCAAATACTATGATGCCTTTTTAAATAATGAAGGAATTAGACTTGCAGGTGGATACTACTCAAGGAAGATGTTGTGCTATGGATAAAAGGGAAGTGATAGTCATAGGTACTATTAATTCTTTGCCATATAGACTAACAGTCTATCCTGAAAAGAACTTACTATGAGTGTATTGGTTGTTGATATTCCACCTCAGTATGATATGTTGTTATCTAGAAATTGGAGTGCTGCCATGAGAGGGAGTCTACAGTGTGATTTGTCATTTGCTACTTTTAATATTGAGGGGCATTTGATAAAAGCCAATAGGGAGACTAAGAGTATATACATGATAGGGGAAGATATAGAAGACAATATGATAAATTTTGTGGATACAAATATTAATGTATTTATAGCTAAGGTTTTGACTTTGAAGAAATCCAATTATAAGTCTTACATGGAAATGGAAGCTAACAAAAAAATAGACAAGGGTGATCTATGGACTATTTTTTTTAATGGTGCATGTTACAATGATGGATCTGGTGCAGGTATTTTATTGATATCTCTAGCATGGGTAACATAAAAATTATCTTTTACTTTAAGCTTCCCTTGTACTAACAATATAGCAGAGTATGAGGCTTTACTATTAGGTCTTAGATTAGCTCATAAGCATAAGATAAAGTGTTTACATGTTGTAGGATATTCTGAATTGGTGGTATCCCAAGTGAGAAATGGTTATGTGTCAAAGAACAAAAGATTAAAATAGTATAGAAATATAGTATGGGACATGATTGACTGCTTTGATGCATTTGGGATAATTTGGAAAGATAGGACTAATAATAAGATGGAAAACTTACTAGCAAATATAGCAACAAAGCTTGATGATATTACGTTTGCTGGTGTGTCTAAGATTGAGATTCAAACTAGGCTCTTTGTCCCTGATAATGTTCAAAATTGACAAGTATTTGAAGATCATAAGGATATTTTGGGATTTTTGAATTGTGAGAATATGCTGCTAGGACAAGAAATCAGTTGTTTAGCCTATGTAAAGAATATAAATGGAAAAGATACTATTTTTGGGCAAGAAGTGCAATTAAAGACAAATAAAATCCCAAAGGGTCTAGTTATTTTAGAAACTATTTTTGACAACCAAGACAGGTCACAAATGAATAATAGTGAATGTAATGCCAAAGACTTAGAGGAGTGAACTTGCAAACTCAGGAAACACCTAAAAAGGTTTATATTGGTAAGAAATTTCCTCCTAAGATTAGGAAAGATCTAATAGACCTGCTAAGGAACTATAGACATATGTCTTCATGGTCATATGATGACCTAAAAGCCTACAGGGAAGATATTTTTCAGCATGAGATCCCTTTAGAACTAGATGCCAAACCTTCTAGGCAAAAATAGAGACCAATAAATCCAACTTTGGCTCCCAAAATGCAAGAGGAACTTATCAATCTGAGAGATGAAGGAATCATAAAGCCTATTAGACATTCTTCTTGGTTATCAAATTTAGTTCTTGTTAGGAAGAAAAATGGACACATAAGGATATGTGTTCACTTTAGAAATTTTAATATATCTTCACTAAAGGATAATTATGGATTGTCAAATATGGAAGTTATGTTGCAAAGGATCACTAGTTTAGAGCTTATGTCAATTATGGATGGATTTTTAGGTTATAATCAAGTGGTTGCTAAAGAATCAGAATAGTTCAAGACTACTTTTACTACTCCATGGGGTACTTATGTTTATGTCAAGATGCCTTTTGGGCTACTTTTAAAAGGGCTATGGATGTAGCTTTTGTTGATATTATTGATAAATTTTAGGTTGTGTATCATGATGACCTCATCTCTTATTCCAAGGATTAGAATGATCATTGCATACATTTGGAAAAAGGTATTTATTAGAGCCCTTAAGTATGGTATTTCTTTAAATCTAAGGAAATGCAATTTTGGTGTTACTGAAGGAAAGTTGGTAGGACATCTAGTTGGTAAGCATGGAGTGTGGATTGACCTTGAAAGGGTAGAAGCAATAGATAAAATTAAGAAACCCAAAAGTATTAAAGGCATTCAGTCATTCTTTGGATAGATCAACTTTCTTAGGAGATTTATGACTAACTTTGTAGAGATTAGTAGCCCTATATCAAGGGTGTTAAAGAAAGGGTCTGAGATAAAATGGGAAGGTGAACCTAGCATTGCATTTTAGAATATCAAGAAAGCTATTAAAGATGCCCCTATTCTTAGATCTCCAAATTATAATAAACCAATGCACATATTTTTTTTCCTCATTTCACATTTTTGTTGTAGTATTATTATAGAAAAATGAGGAAGGTTATGAGTAGCCCATTGGATTCTTCGGAAAGTCTTTGCAAGTAGCAGAACTTAAGTATGACATCAATGAAAAATAGGCATATGCACTAGTGAAAGGAGTGAAGGCTTTTAGATGTTACTTAACGGGAGCTACTATTATTGATTTTGTTCCTACTATTGCTATGAAGGACATATTTTCATAACAAGATGTATCTGGTAGGAGGTGTAGATGGATTAATAGGATACCAGAGTTTAACATTGATATTCAAATTACCAAACTGGTTAGGGGTCAAGGTTTGGAAAAATTGATGACATAAGCCAATCTAGAGGTTAAAAAAATTAATCAACTTGATGATAGTTATAGGGATAATCTTTGCGATATGGATACTTTTGATTGGTATAGGGATATAATTTATTATGTACAAAACATGAAATCTCCATCAGAGTTAACAGATAACCAAAAAAGATCCCTTAAGTTACATGCCATAAGGTATGTTATAGTACAAGGTCAATTGTGGTGGAGAAATATGCAAGGGGTACTTTTGACGTGTGTAGATGAAATTGAATCTAAAAGGATTTTGAAAGATATGCATGAAGGGGTATGTGGTGGTCATTATATGGCTAAGACCAATGTTCATAAAATTCTTAGGGCTAGTTTTTGGTGGCCAACACTTTTTAGAGATGCGCATGAGTTTGTAAAAGGTTGTGATGCTTGTCAAAAGTTTAGTCGAAAGTTGAGATTTTTTGGGAATCTACCATTAAGACCTATTAAAGTACAGGCACCATTTCAGCAATGGGGAATTTTTTATATAGGTGAGATCTCAAATAAATCTAGTGGTGGCCATTCTTGGATTCTGGTGGCTATTTATTACTTCACTAACTAGGTTGAATTAATTCCTACTATGAATGCAAAAAGTAAGGTGGCGATTAATTTCATTCTAAATAATATTGTGACCAGGTTTGAATGCCCATAGAAGATTGTAACTGATAATGCTATGTGTTTCAGATCAGAGGAATATAAAAAAATTTGTACAAAGTATGACATTACAGAGTACACATATCACCCTATCATTCCCCAACAAAATGGTTAAGCAGAATCAAGTAATAAGAGTATATTGAAAATCATCACAAGGATTCTAGGAGAAAACAAAAAAGCCTAGGACTCAAAATTTTCATTAGCTCTTTGGGCTAATAGGGTTACTATGAAAAAGGCCATTGGTTATGTTCTATTTGATTTGGTCTATGGTATGTAGGCTAGACTTCTACAAAATAACCTAAAGGAGATGTAAAAATTTGTTCAATTATATGAAGATGATATCATTGATGAGATGCAACTCAAAATGGATGATATTTTGCAATTAGAAGAAGCAAGGAGAGAATCTTCTATTCAAAATGTCAAGATACAATCATAGATGAAGCATTTATATGAAAAAGGAACCACTGAGAGAAAATTTGAAATAGGTGACATGGTACTCATGTGGAATGCTAGAATGGAAGATAAAGGAAAGCAAGGTAAATTTGACCCAATCTGGCTTGGCCCATATAACATTTGTGATACAAACGGAGAAGATTCATATTTTCAGAAAGATTGAACTAGAGGTATTTTTGAATTGCTAGTTCATGGACAATTCTTGAAGAGGTACTTTTCTTAAAGTATTTTTTTTCCATGAACAATAGTTTTTAGATCCCCTTGTACTCTTTTACATTCTATATATTTTGTAGATCCTTGTAAATTTCTCTATATAGTTTGGTTCCTTGTTATGTTTTTATGTTGTTCTATTCTATGCTCTTGTAAGAAGCTGTCATTTTTGTACAAAGTATGTGGTCTACTCTTCCATAGATTCTAAATTCTTGCGTAGACACAAGTAGTCTATCATCCTCAGATAGAGCCACTATTGGTATGATTTTTCATAGTAAAGAGAAAGTCTTAAATTTTGGTGAAAAATCATTTAGGTCATTGTATTTTGTAGATTAGGGTTTTCTTCAATCATGTTTTTAATTTTTTTAGGTTTCCCTAGTCATGCCTTGATTCATGTGTTGTTGAATTCTATTAAATTCTCAAGGTTTGTCTCTCAACATATCCATTTAAATACCCTAAGTGTGAAAAAACCCTAGGTCTCTTTTCAAATTTTTGAAAGGATTTGTAGAGCACTTAGGTTTGGCCCTTTACAATCTTATGGTTTAGGGTTTCATGTAAGAACAAAATACCTTCTTCCTCATGTTTTCGTGGTCATGTGTTATCATGCAGCATAAAAGCATAAATAAGTTTTTATTTTATGAGGATATGTTTTTTTCTTTCTTAATAGTAGAACAGTTCATTTTGAGGCTCCCCGATCATACATTTGGTCTTTGAGTGAAGAAGCATAAAGGCTTTTTGTGCTTTGGAAGTGGTATTACGGCTTTATGGTGAACAATTGAGTAGGTGAGTGAATGAAGCTTGAAGAGGTATTCTTGGTCATATGATAAAGTGCTAAGCATGTGATCACAAAAGGTTTTAAAGGAGAAGTGTCATGTCAATTTATGGGATTATGAGTAAACAACTGAGCAAAGGGGCAGAAGGGTGTTGAGTTTTGATCTATGCACCTACATTTTAATGAATGGCGTGAGAGCATAATACCATGAAATGGCATAACAGATGGTTTGTAAGAATGGATAAAGTGTTTTACGATTCTATGGGTAAAAGGAATTTGTAAGGGAGAAAGTGAAGCTTAGTTGTGTTTACATGCATATGTTCCTTGGGCTTGCGGACAAATGTAAAGCCATATTATAATAGTGATTGTGCCAAGTGGGACTTGTTGAGTTATCAGATGGGCCTTGGTGCAAGAAAATCAAATGGTGACACATCATAAACATTAGATTGGCCTAACCCGCATGGTAGATGAATTAAGTTCTTAATTTTGGATGTGCTTGAAATCAATGACGATGTTATTTTCTATTTTTCTAAGTTTCAATCTAGTTTGTTGATAAGCAAAAGGTTAAATTTTATCATTATGCCTTTACGCTTCCAAGCTAAGCATCTAAATGAAGTTTTTTTTCATCCTTTTCTCTATGGTTATGAGTTAAGTGTGAGAATATCAATGTAAAGGGATACATGAAGGGAGGAAAATAAAGCTTTACACTTCTACGAGAAAGGAGAAACATAAGAGCGAGATGCCATCTATAAAGGCTTTTCGATGTTATGAGGTTAAGGTAACTTGTGCAAGCATAAAGGAGAGACAAAGAGAAGGTAAGAGGCATTATGATGCCATGGGTAAAGCCTTAAGTATATGTCTAGAAGATGGGTGTATAAAGAGTTATGATGTCCCAGGTAATGAAGTGAATAGAGCAACATAAACAAGTTTCTTAAGGTTTCCACTTATACGTGTGTGTGTGTGTGTGTGTGTGTGTGTGTGTGTGTGTGTGTGTGTGTGTGAGAGCATAAAGGGTAAAGAGAAGGTTATAAAAAAGGAATTATGCTCATACAATCAAGTTTTGAAGCATAAGATCGAAGGTCTCATTTGAGAAGGCTTGAGATTCTATTGTGTAAAGGGTTGCATAAGAGTGTAAAGAACATTTCAATCTAGTGCTTATGAAGCCCTAACACTTCTATGCTTAGGATGTTGTGCAGCCTCACTGGGAGAATGTAAAGGCTTGCCAATGGTGTTTTCAAGATTACAAAGATTAAAGATCTTGACTCAACATAAGAGTGGAAGATCAAAATTTGAAAAGAAAGTTATTGAAGCATCATACCAGTTCAAAAAAAGAGAAATTCACCATGGCCACATAAAATAAAACATTGAAAAGGACATCAAGATTGAATTTCACAATTGATATTGGCTGTTGTTAGCCTATGAAGGTGGCATTAAATGCTCATGCATGTAGAATTAATTAAAAAGCTGGCAGACTATATGATTAAAACATAAATATTTGATTGAATGTTCAAAATATTACCATTCTAAATAATTTGTAATCTTGCTTTGAAAAATTCTACAAGCATCCATAGCCTCATGATTTCTATGTTACTGTGCAAATAATTGAAAGTATAATTTGTAGAGAAGATGCCTGAAAAGGAGGTTGAAGAGGTTCCAAAAGAAGAGGTAGAGGTTGAAGATGAAGGTGATGATGTTGTAGAAGTCATAGTGGAAGGAAAAAGGAAAAAGGGCACTATGAAAACTAAGAAAAAGTCAAGGGTTAGGAAGTCCAATAAGCATGCAGAAGACTGGCTAAAACTTCTTCCAGGGTCATCAAACACCATTTTAGCAAATGACCATATCTTCAAAGACCCTTACTTCATAGTCAGAGATGCACAATGCCCTTGAATTGATGGTTTCAACTTGTTTTTATATTTCTACTAGAACAGAACAAAAAATGTGCCAGTCTGTAACCCCTAGAATAGAAACATGGCAAAGCTAATATTTTTAGAAGTTTTTGTTGATGTGGACATGCTAAAAGCACTAATAAATTCCTACAATCCAGTCACGAGAAAATTTCAAAGACATAATGGGACCTTTTTGTGCACATTGGATATGACTTTTTTCATAGAGGCTTTTGGATAAGAAGGGTAGATGGATGTGCCTATTGATCTTGAAGATTTACAAGGTAAATTTGGGAGAAATAAGACTTATTTTGTGAACAATGTCATGCTGCCCCACATTCCCTATAATGTTAAAAAGGTAGGGCTGATTCCAAAGAATGTGGGGGAATTTTTTCCCTTGAGCAAATTCAAGAATTATTTCAAGAACACAGTATATGGGCTACACAAAGTGTTAGGAAGTGATGGTATAGAGAATTGTGTCTATGGCTCCCTATTTTTGATGGCTTGTGATATACAAAACCCCTTCCATCATAAAGAGTATGACTATGTGGCCTTTATCGTGGACATCATGCACAATCATCTTGTCAGTGCAAAGAAGGGAGAAATGAAAGATTTCAAGTTCCACCATTACTCACTGCTGATGCAACTTATCTTGTATTACAACATTAGTTACATTAGCCAGGACTTTATTGATCAAACTTCAAATGAATTTGGTGAGTTACCTATGTGACTTTGGACTTGCATTCAGGATAAGAATTTTGATTATTCAAATGCACTTGTATTCTTTAATTTGTTTAGCTCTATCATTATGAGGCAATTGGATCATACTTTCTTTAGGGAACCCAATGTTTTGAAGACCTTGCTTAGACCCTCATTTTTAGATGAAAAAACCAAATTAGAATAGAATTGGGGGAGCATCTTTTTGTTTAAGGAGTGCACATTAATGAGAATATATGCATGCTAATAGCCTCCTCATATTGTACCAAAATATTTACCCCCTAGAATGCCCATTATTGAATTCTTTTGAAAATTTTTATTGATGAAAAAAGAAATGATCCCTCCTTCTTTGCATAAGCCCACATTTTTTTGTAGAACATTTAAGGTAGGAGACTTGTAAATTGGAAAAAATGCATATGAAGAGTTGAGTGAGTACCTAGGCTAGTAAAAATTTGTTACTGGGCCTTATAGGATGTATGATCCTGATAACTATATTACCAATGAGGTCAAGGCCATTAGGGGATATATCCTTCCTCCAAGCAAGCCAATCCCTATGGAGGATTTGATTGCCAACATAGTAGCAACAAGGGAGGTTGATGAGTTATTAAGAAAATATGGTGAAATAAAAAAAGTAGAGGAAGCCATGAAAAGAATAAACCCTAATTTTAAGGGTTTTTACATAGAAATTCCCTACCCTGGCAACATGAGAAAGATGGTAGATAATTTTGAACACATCATGTCACAAATGCCAGATGAGCCAGAGGGAGACAAAGCCACTATAAATAGAGAAACCCCCCAGCTAGATGTACAGTTAGAGGTTGAGTTGGAGGAAGAACAAACCTCAACTTCAACATGGGTGCCAAAGGGCAATAGAAGGTAGAAGAGAATGCACATCCCAAAGAGTGCATTAAGTAGTGCCTTACAAGTAATGCCTAGGAATGATGAATATTTTTATGATATTAGGCCAAATTATTTAACTCAAAGGGCTACAAAGATAGGAAAAGGCTCTAGTGATCTTCAAATTGCAACGTCAAGATTCGATGACATACTCATCCAATCTGAAAAGTTTATGGAGGATGACGGTTTCATTAAATCATCAGAGTTTAAAAAAAAAATTTATAGAATAAAACAAAATGAGCTCACATTGAGCCTTATGCCAGGGGAAGATCCTAAGACAAATAAGGAATTAGTTGACGAGCTGCTTGCCTATGACCCAAAAAGTGAGACTATGATCATTATGGAAGATAGGTAGTTAGTACATAGGAGTGGTATGATTTTGATACCCACTTGGAATATTGAGAAATATTTTGTACTTGATCAAATGAGAAGACAAGATAAAGCCATTAGTTATGAAGCTAGTAGTAGTGAGGGGTTGAAAAGGGAGTCAAGATTTAATGTAGATACAAAAACCTTAACAGAGTGGAGTGTTTCCCTTGACAGAAAAAAGCCCAGAATGATGGATATACAAGAAACTGCATAGGTCATCATGATTGTGTGGACTTTGGAAAACACTACTAGGAAATAAATGTCTAGCCTAATCAAACACTTTCCTCTCATGAATGAGGTAAAGGTGGATGAAATTGAGGATAGGCTAGCTGCTATATACAATGAATGTCTTGATATTAGAAAATTGTATGAAGGAAATCTTAAAATGAGCTATATACAAAAATAGAGAATAGAAGAGTTGGAGGGGAAAATTCAAAGTTTAGAAGCTCAAATAGCATCCCCAAAAGAGCAACTCAAGGCTGCAGCAAAGGCATAACATGCACCTAGGCAAGTGGAAGAAGAAAGGTACACTATAGAAGCAGAGGCCCAAATAGAGGAGATACCTATCCGGGTAATAGTGCCAATGCCTGTGGTCAATGTCGAGACAAAAGTTCCTCAATCTAACAATGTAACAAAGAGAAGTGTTATGATGAATGTACTAAGCCATATAATAAGCACTTTGAAGAGAATATCTCAAGATGTTTATAATGCATTCATCAACTATAGTCTTTAGAACAAGTATGCAAGGATGCAATAGGATGGCTTGATCTAATGTTCCAATAATAGGGACCATATATGCAGTTCTTTGACTATATTGATACCATTGTTAGAAAAAAATCCAGATATTCTAGATAAAGTTATTGTTGTGAAAGAAGGCATGGACAAAGTGAAAGATTTGTTGTAATTTTTCACAGGGAAATTGGCATCCATACAAAATAAAATGAAAGTATTAACAAGTGGTTTTCATTCTTTAATTCTTTTTGTTCCTAATTTTGATAGTAAAGTGAAAGATTTCAATGAATGGTCTAGTTATTTTGACCATATTGTAGACTTGCCATAGGTGGCATCTATTTTCCAGGGTGATATTGATGAATGTGTTTTCAATAAACTGATTGATACCCTATTCAGAATTAAAATTGAAATGAATAGGTTTACTACAGAGGGGAAAGTGATTACTAATGTCAGGAGGTAGAAGTCTACTAAAGAACTAGCAACAATCAAGACATGTGAGTGGCCCACCAAGAGAGAAATTATTTTCTAGGAAGCAATTGTAGAAATCAAAGCTTTACCAATAGCGATCAGTTAGAGAAAAAGTCCAACTATCATCTGCAACTACTTTTTATTGTTTCTTTTAAAATTAAGGTGTCCAAATATTTTTCTAAAAGGTTGTTATACTCATTGTTGTAAAAGGACACTTTTCAATCACAATTTCCCTTTTCCTGTTGCAACTCATGTTATATTAATGATATTTTAAGGCATTGTGAGGGTCCAAATTTTTTGTATGTTTTTAGTTTTCAAGAAAGTACATTTGGTCCAGTCATGTGTAGTTGTTTTTTATTTTACTTTTAGTCATGTACTTTTCTGAAGAAAAATAGAAATGATAGAAACAGTATGAATTTATGGGTTCTTTACTGAGTTTCTATTGGTTATTATATTAATCAACAAAAAGGATAATGCAAAAGGGTATTTACACCAAAACTGTGTCACCATTTTCTATCTCCTTTTTATGAATTTGTTAATTTTGAGATCATTTGAATAATGTTCATTTGATTGAATGCATTCTGGATGGAGTGTATATTTGTTATTTGTCACTTTTAATTCAATAGATTATGTAAATGCTTCAATAAATTAGTAAAATTCATGATTTTATGAAGAGGATATCACATAAGAAAGAAAATAGGTGATTATAGTTGATAGATTCAATTACAAGTTAATTGAACAAGATCTCCTACTAATAGTTGCCTCTTGGCCCCTAGGGATAAGGCACTAGTCATATAAATCAGAGGTGTTTGAGAGTAAATTCTCCTTCTACATGTCAAAACAATTGTAAATTCAAAGTCATTTTTATTTCATTTTTTTCAAGGTCATCATGATGGTCACCACTAGTTTACATTAAATTTTTTGAGTCTTAGGTAGCTACTATTTTAAGGAATACTTGTAAACTCTAAGAGAATTATGACCAAATTTGCTTATAGGGGATGCATATAAACTTGAAAGCATTAAAGAAATTGGTAAACTATACATATGCATGAGGATAAAAGATGAAAACCAGAATGAAACTAAGATAGTTTTAATATATCATTTTGCATTAGAATCATCCCTAGGTATACCCACCTTGGTTTTGTAGAGCCTAAAGAGTAGGAAACCATCCTTGGTTTTGTTGAAGTTGGGTCCAAATGGTTTACTTATGTAATTGTTCATGGGAATTTGATAATCCTTAGGTTATATGAGTATTATCATTTTGGTATTGAGCATTTTGTTGCTCAGTAGTTTCAAACATCAACAAAATTGTGACTCTGCTATGGAATAATGCTTTATGTGTCATAAACCAGTGTATCATTTAAGATCTATTCTTCCCTTGGGTAGAATCTAAGGTAGGAGTTTCATAAGAGTTGTTCTATGGTCCCAAGGGTTATTTACATTTTGTCTATGGTATTTAGTAAAATAATTGTGGTCTATTCAAAAGTTTTTCCCGTAAGGTGGGTGGAACCTCATAAGGTTTTAACTAGTGTCATTATTTATAAGTTTGTTGTGTCAAAATCAGAGAAAATAAAAGGAACACATGGGAAAATGTGAGGAAAATATTGGAAATCAAATTACAAACTTATCTCCCTCCAAGGGGAAGGTAGAATTGGGCTATGAAAAGATCTTAGATGCATAGAGAAGACCATCACCAAGAGAAAGTAATAAGGGGAGAGAATATTCATTTTTCTACTATGGAAAGGGAATCATCTTTCCAAAGTTCTAGATCCCATCATGGACTATCTCATGATGGCTTTTTTAGCACACCCAAAGTAATATGCCAAGAAATTGAAGAGCTGCATAATATTCCCAGTTTAGAAAAAAGGAATAGCAACACTATTTTTCAGCGAAGTATGAAACCTTTATTATCTAACCATTCTCAAGGAGAAGTAGCACCAAAGCATCTAAATCTTGAGAGTTTCAATGATGAGAAAATTGCTCGTTCTAAGTTTACTATCCTAGATCCTGATGAGATTGAAGTCCTCAGAATGAAACTTACAGAGCAAGAAGCCATAAATAAAAAATTGCAAAAGGAAAGGAAGGAAAAGATTACAAAAGCCTTTGAAGAAAAGGAAACATTACTTAGGAAAATTGCTACCCTAAAGAAGAAAAATGAAATAGTAGCTAATGCATGGCAACCAGAGATTATAGGTCAACTTGAAAGACTTAAGTTGCAAGAACAAAAGTTTTTGCAAGCTTAGAATATAAACTTAGAAGGGCCTGTTATGCAATATATTGAGAACTATAGTGCTCTAGAAGCTAACAACAACAAATCAAAAGATGTAGGGAAAACTATAGAAGCTAAAGATAAGGGGAACCAAAAGGATATTGGTGTTAAGATTAATGAACCAACATAAATTGTTCAGATCCAAGATTCCATCTCACTTTTAGATATTGAGTTGGAAAAGAAAAGGAAGGAAAAGGATGATCTAGTAAAGACACTAGAGATTGCAGAAAATGAAGCAAACATAGTTGAGATAAACAACAAGAAAAAATTCTTGGAGAATGCTAGAAAGCAATTTGCAGTTATGCCCAAAGATGATGGTGGATCTAATGATGCAAATAAAAATACCACTAAGGTACATGTTCCTTTATTATCCTCATTTTCACATAAAGTAGATCTTAACAAGTCTATTGGTGATGCTAGCACTAGTAATATTGTGGGTAACATTAGACAAGATATTTACCATTAGCCTAAAATTGATTTACAAAAAAAACTTGTCCAGTTAGAAGGCTATAGGAAAATATTTTTTCATGGAATGCCTACTTACCCTAACCCCATCCCACAAGAAATAAGGAAAAGGTTGCCTAAATTTGCTGGGAATAATGCTATCACTTCAGAAGACCATTGAGGAGTTTTCTTGATATGATGAGTGATTATGAGGTTGAGGCTGAAGATGTTATTATGAAATTTTTTGTTCAATCATTAATTGAAGATGCTAGAGAATGGTTTGTAAGGAAACTCAGGTGTGGAAATAGCTTCCTATGCTAATCTCATAAGGAAAGTATGATGCAAATCCTATTAAAATCTTCTACACTTACAGATTCAATATCATGTAAACAACAATATTGCAGCCAACCATGCATACAGAAAATAGATAGAGAAAGGAACACATAACACAAAGATTTTCTAGTGGGTAAAAACCTTTCGGTAAAACAACCCCACCCCTCAAGAACCTGCACAATGTATTATCTTCAACATAAGGTTACAATACACTTGCAATGCAAGTTCAACATCAACAATAGAAGACACCAGTAGCTACTCGCAGTACCAACAATACACCTTTTTCACATCTCATCTCTTTGCAACCCTAAACATGCTTATAACATGCGCTTCACTTTAGGGCTACTCCCAAAGGTAAACCATATTAGGGTTTTACCATTCTTCGATAAAATAGGAACCCCAAAAAATTTACTATTGGGGTAGAGTGTACAGTACTCAAATATTTTAGTTGCCACATGTCTTCACTTGTCATTGAATCTTCCTAATACAAGTCTTACATGTCATAGGAATCCATCATAATCGTTTTAGTCACGATCTCCTTACTTAAGATGTTGACACATCAACATTATTTGCAAGAAATACATTTTACAAAACAAATAATAAGAATAAGAATTATACAAGGTTGAGACACCTTATTCCTAACATGGTTCAAGAGACTTCTTGAATTATCTATTGGTGATTGGAAGGATATTGAATACTATTTCAAAGAGCAATATGGTGACAAGCAGAATCAAAGTTACATCCTAACTGAATTGAGTAATATTAAGAGGTTACCTAGTGAATTTTTTATTGAAATTAAGAATAGGTTCTGAAAGATAATGTATAAACTCATGTAAGCCATGCAAGTTGATGAAAAGATCTATTTTATTACTTATTTGAATGCTTTGATGGAAAAATTGCATACTAGATTAGGGATAAGGAACCTAGGACCTTAAGGGATGCTTTTAGAATTGCTATAAATGTGGAAAACAATTTGAGAATTTTAGGAAGGGTAAAAAATAAAAGAGATGACCCTAGGTTGTTTGGAAATAAGGGAAACAAAAAGGAGGATAACAAGGGTGTAGGTGGGAAGAAGCAAGAGTCTAGTGAGATAAGTCAAGTTTTAAATGCTATAAAGAGTCTAAATATCTCTCAAGTAAAAAATGTTAGGAATCCCACTAAAACTAGGAACCCTTACCAGTCAAATTTCAATAGACAGAATAGGTTGCAAAATTTCCCTTATGCTACCACTTGGAAAGATGGTCAGTATAATGTTCCTCCCCCTAAGAATACAAACAACGTGGCCACTCTTGATCCCTTATCTAAAAACATTATAAATGTAGTAGATGATCCTAAATTCATTGGTGAACCTATATGGTGTTTTATGTGCAATTACCCCATGCCCCTGAATCTTGCGCAGTAGCCTTGTCCTTCTCTAGAAATTAGAACATGGTAGAAAAATGTCAAGAACATGAAGAAAACAATGGGGATGTAGGGTGTAACATGTTTGAATCACATTATGATTATTCTGACTGTGATAACTATGATAGAGATGTAAATTAGAAAAGACAGTTCTAGAATAAAGTGCAACAAGTATTATCTAATTAGAGTGATGTTGAAGAAAATGTGTTTAACATGGTAAGTGCTAAAGAAAAAATCACTTTAAGGAAGCCCTCTAGGGAAGAATTTGAACAAATTACTACAAACATGATAGCTCAAGTATAAACTAGAAACATGGCTAAAAAGGAGGGTAATGATAAGGTGGCTAGTAGGTTTATGGAAGGACTTAATCCTAAAAAAGGATGGAAGGACTTAATCCTAAAAAAGGGGAGGCTATGAAGCTTAAAGAGATCCCTACTAAGAAGGTTAAAATTACAAATAAAAAGTGGAAACCAAAGAAGGAAGGTAATCCCAAGGTTTCTAATTCCTAAATAATGCTCCAAAGAAGTTAGATGAGAAGATACCAAAAGCAATCATTACAAGTGACAAGAATCACCAAGGTGCTAGAAATATTTTTGATAAGCATCATGACAAAAGGAGTATTGTTATTGACAGCCCATCTGATTCTTCTATAGATATGATTACAATGTTATCACAAATCATTGTCAAAGTCATTTTTTTTGAATTATTAAGGATCCCTAAACATAGAAATAAAGATTTAGCATGGTTGGGAAATACTAGTATAAATCTGAGACATGAATGTAATAAAAATCATAGTCCCAAGGAGTGCAGTAAAGAAAAAGTAAAGGACAATGAGGCTAAAGTAGTTGTGTCTCAAATTCCTCAAATGTTTTTGAATAATTCTTTAAATCAGTGCTTGGGAAATGTTAAACCATTTTTCTTAAGTAGTTTTAGTAAATGGTAAAATTTTAAAAAATTGCATGATTGACTCTGTTGCTTCCAATACTTTGATACCTTTTGAAATAATGAAGGAATTAGGCTTGAAGGTGGGTACTACTCAAGGGAGATGTTGCGCTATGGATAAAAGTGAAGTGATAGTCATAGATACTATTAATTCTTTACAATATAGACTAACAGCCTGTCATGACAAAGAACTTACTATGAGTGTATTGGTTGTTGATATTCGACCTCAGTATGGTATGTTGTTACCTAGAAAATGGAGTGCTACCATGGGAGGGAGTCTACAGTGTGACTTGTCATTTGCTACTTTTAATATTGATGGGAATTTGATAAAAGCCAATAGGGAGCCTAAGAGAATATACATGATAAATGAAGATATAGAAGATAATATGACAAATTTTTTGGATACAAATATTAATGCATTTAGACCTAAGGTTTTGACTTTGAAGAAATCCAAGAATAATTCTTAGATGAAAATTGAAGCTGACAGAAAAACAAACAAGGGTGATCTATGCACTATGTTTTTTGAAGGTGCATGCTACAAAGATGGATCTGGTGTAGGCATTTTGTTGATATCTCTAACCAAGGTAACATACAAATTCTCTTTTACTTTAAGTTTCCCTTGTACTAACAATATATCAAAGTATAAGGCTTTATTGTTAGGTCTTAGACTAGCTCATAAGCATGAGATAAAGTGTTTACACGTTGTAGGAGATTCTGAATTAGTGGTATACCAAGTGAGGAATGCTTATGCATCAAAGAATAAAAGATTAAAATAGTATCAAAATGCAGTATGGGACATGATTGAATGTTTTGATGCATTTGGGATAATTTGGAAAGATAGGACTAATAATAAAATGACATACTTGCTAACAAATATAGCAATAAAGCCTAATGATATTACATTTTCTGGTGTGTCTAATATTTAAATTCAAACTAGTCCCTTTGTCCTTGATAATGTTTAGAATTGGCAAGTATTTGAAGATGATAAGGATATTTTGATATTTCTGAATTGTGAGAATATGTTGGTAGGACAAGAAATCAATTTTGCAACCTATGTAGAGAATATAAATGGAAAAGATACTATTTTTGGGTAGGAAGTGCAATTGAAGAAAAATAAAATACCAAAGGGTCTAGTTGTTTAGAAACTATTTTTGACAACTAGGATAGGTCACAAATGAATAACAATGAATGTAATGCCAAATATTTCGAGGAGGTGAACTTGGAAACTTAGGAAACACCTAAAAAGGTGTATATTGGCAAGAAATTGCCTCCTAAGATTAGGAAAGATGTGATAGACCTACTAAGGAAGTATAGACATGTGTTTGAATGGTCATATGATGACCTAAAAGCCTATTGGGAAGATCTTTTTCAGAATGAGATCCCTTTGAAACTAGATGCCAAACCTTTTAGGTAGAAACAAAGACCAATAAATCTAACTTTGGCTCCCAAAATGCAAGAGGAACTAATCAAGCTAAGAGATGAAGGAGTCATAAATCCTATTAGAAATTCTTCTTGGGTATCCAATTTAGTTCTTGTTGCTAAGAAAAATGGAGAAATAAGGTATATTATATTGCAAGGTGAATTATGGTGGAGAAATATGCAAGGGGTACTTTTGATGTAGATGAAATTGAATCTAAAAGGATTTTGAAAGATATGCATGAAGGGGTATGTAGTGGTCATTATATGGCTAAGACCACTGCTCATAAAATTCTTAGGGCTAATTTTTGGTGGCGAACACTTTTTAGAGATGCTCATGAGTTTGCAAAAGTTTGTGATGCTTGTCAAAGGTTTAGTGGAAAGTTGAAATTTTCTAGGAATCGACCATTAAGACTTGTTGAAGTATAGGCACCATTTCAGGAATGGGGAATCTATTTCATAGGTGAGATGACAAATAAATCTAGTGGTGGGCATTCTTAGATCATGGTGGCTAGTGATTACTTTACAAAGTGGGTTGAAGCAATTCCTACTAGGAATGGAACAAGTAAGGTGGTGATTAATTTCATTCTAAATAATATTGTGACTAGGTTTGGATGCCCACAGAAGTTTGTAACTGATAATGCTATGTGTTTCAGATCAAAGGAATATAATTTGTTTTGTAAGAAGTATGGAATTATAGAGTATACATCATCACTCTATCATCCCCAAGGAAATGGCCAGGCATAATCAAGTAATAATAGTATATTGAAAATCATCAAGAAGATTTTAGGAGAAAACAAAAAGGCCTAGGATTCAAAATTGCCATTAGCTCTGTGGGCTAATAGGGTTACTGTGAAAAAGGCCATTGGATGTGCTCCATTTGATTTGGTCTATGGTATATAGGCTAGAATTCCACAAAATACCCTAAAGGAGATGTATAAATTTGTTTAATTATATGAAGATGATATCATTTATGAGATGCAACTCAGAATGTATGATATTTTGTAATTAGAAGAAGGAAGGAGAGAATCTTCTATTCAAAATGTCAAGTTACAATCATAGATGAAGCACTTATATGAAAAAAGAACCATTGAGAGAAAATTTGAAATAGGTGATATGGTACTAATGTGGAATGCTAGAATGGAATATATAATGAAAGGATGGTAAATTTGACCTAATTTGGCTAACCCATGTAACATTTGTGATACAAATGGAGATGATTTGTATTTTCTAAAAGATTTGACTGGAGGTATTCTTGAATTGCCAGTTCATGTACAATTCTTGAAGAGGTACTTTTCTTAGAGTATTTGTTTTCCATGAATAGTAGTTTTTAAATCCCCTTGTGATCTTGTACATTTTATAATTTTTGTAGATCCTTGTAAATTTATCTATATAGTCTAGTTCCTTGTTTTGTTGCTCTATTATGTGCTCTCTGAAGAAATTTTCATTCCTAAACCAAGTATGTGGTCAATTGTTCCATAGATTCTAAATTCTTGCATAGACTCAAGTAGTCTATCATCCCTAGACAGAGCCACTATTGGTCTGATTATTCATAGTATATAGAAAGTCTTAAATTTTGGTGAAATATCATTTAGGTAATTGTATTTTATAGATTAGGGTTTCATTCAATCATGTTTTTAAACTTTTTAGGTTACGCTAGTCATGCCCTAATTCATGTGTTGTTGAATTCTATTAAATTCTCAAGGTTTATCTCTTAGCATAGCCATTAAAATACCCTAAGTGTGAAAAAACTCTAGGTGTCTTTTCAAATTTTATAAAGGATTTGTAGAGCACTTAAGTTTGGTCATGCAGCATTAAAGTGTAAAGAAGTTTTTGTTTTACGAGGATACACTTTTATCTTTTGTAATAGCAAAATAGTTCATTTTGAGGCTCCTCGATCATATGATTGGTCTTTGAGCAAAGGAGCGTAAATGATTTTTGTGCTTTGAAAGTGTTATTATGGCTTTATGGTGAACAGTTGATTAGTTGAGTGAAAGAAGCTTGAAGAGGTATTCTTGGTCATACAATAAAGTGTTAAACATGTGATTGTAAAAGGTTTTAAAGGAGAAGTATCATGTCACTTTACAGGATTACGAGTAAAGAACTAAGCAAAGGGGTGGAAAGGTTTTGAGTTTTAATCTATGCACCTATGTTTTAATGAATGGCATGAGAGAATAATATCATGGCATGGCATAAAGGATGGTTTGTAAGAATGCATAAGTGTTTTATAGTACTATACGTAAAAGGAATTTGTAAGAGCAAAAGTGAAGTGAAATTTTGTTTATGTGCATATGTTCCTTGGGCTCTCAGACAACTAGAAAGCCATATTATAATAGTGATCATGCTAAGTGGGACCTATTTTCATTGTCAGATGGGCCCTGGTGCAACTGAATCAAATCATGGCATGTCACAAACATCAGATGGGCCCAACCTATCTGGCAAATGACTTAAGTTCTTAATTTTGTATGTGCTTGAAATCAATGGTGGTGTTATTTTCTATTTTTCTAAGTTTCAATTTGGTTCATTGATAACTGAAAGGTGAAATTTTATCATTATGCCTTTACACTTCTAAGTTAAGTATCTAAACAAAGATCTATTTCATCCTTTTCTCTATGGTTATGAGTTAAGCATGAGCGTATAAGCATAAAGGGATAGATGAAGGAAGGAAAATAAAGCTTTATGCTTCTACAAGAAAGGAGAAACATAAGAGTAGGATGCCATCTGTAAAGGCTTTCTGATGTTATGAGGTTAAGGTAACTTGTGCAAGTGTAAAGGAGAGATAAAGAGAAGGTAAGAGGCATTATGATGACATGGGTAAAGCCTTAAGCATATGATTGGAAGATGGGTGTATAAAGAGTTATGATGTCCCGAGTAATGAAGTGAACAAAGAAAGATAAAGAAGTTTCTTAAGGTTTCCACTAATGTGTGTGAATGTGAGCATAAAGGGTAAAGAGAAGGTTATAAAAAGGGTGTTATTCTCATACAATTAAGGTTTGAAGTGTAAGATCAAAGGTATCAACTAAAAAGGCTTGAGATTCTATGGTGTACAGGGTTACATAAGAGTGCAAAGGAAATTTCAATGCAGTGTTTACAAAGCCCTAACACTTCTATGCTTGGGATGTTTTGAAGCCTCACCAAGAGAATGTAAAGGCTTGCTAAGGGTGTTTTTGGGGTTATCAAGATTAAAGATCTTGACTCAACCTAAGAACGAAAGACCAAAATTTGAAAAGAAAGTTGCTGAAGTGTCATGCTAGTTTAGAAAAGGACAAAGTCACCATGGAGATAAAAAAGAAAACATTGAAAAGGACATTAGGATCAAATTTCATGGTTGATATTCCTTTCAATCAGCCTACAAGGGTGGAGTCAAATGCTCATGCATGTAGAATTAATTAAAAAGCTAGTAGACTATATGATTAAAACATAAATATTTGATTGAAATTTCAATATATTACCATTCTAAAGCATTTGTGATCTTACTCTGAAAAATTCTACAAGCATCCATAGCCTTGTGATATTTGTGTTACTATGCAAAGAATTCAAAGTATAATTTGCAGAGAAGATGGCTGACAAGGAGGTCAAAGAGGTTCTCGAAGAAGAATTAGAGGTTGAAGACAAAGGTGATGATGTTGTAGAAGTCACAACAGAAGGAAAAAGGAAAAAGGGCACTGTGAAAACTGAGAAAAAGTCAAGGGTTAGGAAGCCCAATAATCATGTAGAGGACTAGCTGAAACTTCTTCCAGGGTCACCAAATGTCATTTCAGAAAATGACGATATCTTCAAAGACACTTACTTCCTAGTTAGAGATGCACAATGCCCTAGAATTGATGGTTTGAACTTTTTTTTATATTCTTACCAGAATAGAATAGAAAATGTGCCAGTCTGTAACCCCTAGAACATAAACATGGAAAAGCTGATATTTCTAGAAGTTTTATTTGATGTGGATGTGCTAAAAGCACTAATAAATTGATGCAGGAGCATCTTGCATGGAAAAATTATTGGCAAAAAAAAAAAAAAAATTGAAAAAAAAAATTGGAAAAAAAAGAAAAAAAATCTGGTGGAGAGAGAAAGTGATGAAAATTAGAGGAGAAATAATAAATAAATAAAAAGGAAAAAAGGAGAAAAAGAAAAAAAGAGGAATTTCTATTTTCGAGCTGCATAGGTGGCATAAAATTAAAAAAATGAGAAATTAGTTATTATTCCATTAATCAAGGTGTGTATGTGGCATCTTAGAAGCTTGTGGAAAGTTTCTTAAATCTTGCATTTAATATATGTTGTTGTAAGAAATGAATAATGTTGAGCAAGGAACGAGAAACAATCCAAGTAAGTTAAGTGTGAAACAATTTTACCATGAGATAAGCAACTCCAAGAGCATACACCAAGATGGTTCAACAATGGAGACAAGGATTTATAAGGGGAAAGCAAAGAAAACCCCTTGTGAGTTATTATGAATGAAGGCAAATGCCTAAAGAAGAGAGAGAGAGTGTTGGAGCAAAGGTAGCTCAATACAATAACATCAAGTGCTTAGAGTGGTGTGTAGTTGTGAAGAAAGAAGGAGGAGCATCTCTTATATAGAGATGAGAGAGGAGTTGCATTTGTAACTCCCATTTCTATGAATGCCACATTCATAATAGGTGTGTGCAAAGTGTCACAATCCTCTTAAGGAGGATAAACTAAATAAAGAAATAAATAAGAGTTGTCCTTACATGTGGAATAATGGACAAATAATGACATGTCCTCCACATGTGTACAAGTGGACAAATTACATGTAGGGACCCTTGGAATATCCTAATTAAAATATATCCAAGGAAAGATTAACCTTTCTAACACCCCCCCTTAAGCTTTACTTGGGGAGTGTACTTCAACTGGTTGCAAACCCAAATTTTTACAATGGAACTGAAATTTCTCTTTAGAAAGTGGTTTGGTTAAGATATCAGCCACTTGATCTTCTCCTTTACAATAAAGAAGAATAATTTGATTGTCTTCAACTTGTTCTCGAATGAAGTGATGTTAAAGTGAAATATGTTTAGTGCGAGCATGATATACTGGATTCTTTGCCAAGGCAATAGCACTTTGATTATCACAATGTATAGGTGTAGGTGATTGTTGAAGTAGACCAAAATCATCAAGAATTCTTCGAATCCACAGAGCTTCTTTAGCTGCATTGGTACAACCTTTGTATTCAGCTTCCGTTGAGCATAGGGAAATAGAGTGTTCCTTTTTGCTTTTCCAAGAAATTGGACCTAAACCAACAAAGAAAACATAACCACAAGTGGATTTCCCATCATTGGGATCTCCACCTAGATCGTAATCAGTATAGCCATGTAAAATGAATTCAGAGTTTGGATCATAAAATAAGCCTATATTAATAGTTCCTTTAATATATCTTAAGATGCGTTTAGCAACTTTAAAATGAGTTTGTTGAGGTTTAGACATGAAACGAGACACTAAACCAACACTATAAGCAATATCAGGTCTAGTAAGAGTTAAATAATTTAAACTTCCTACTAATTGTCTATACAAAGTTTCATCAACAAAAGGAGTATTCATATCATTTATTAATTTAGTTCCTAATTCACATGGAATTGAAACATGGTTAGAGTCATTCATCTTAAATTTTTCTAAAAGATCATAAGCATACTTGCTTTGAGAAACAAATATACCATTAGGAGTTTGAAAAATTTGCATACCTAAGAAGTAATGTAAGATACCTAAGTCGGTCATTTGAAATTTTTGTTTAAGTTGGAATTTAATATCAGAAATCAAAATGTCTAGACTAGAAGTGAGAATTAAATCATCTACATAAACAATAACAATGATAATATCATCAGTAGTATGTTTAATAAACAAATTAGGATCATTTTTTCTTCTAGTAAAACCTTGAGAAATGAAGAAAGAATTAATTTGAGAATACCATTCTCTAGGTGATTGTTTAAGGCCATAAATAGATTTGTTCAATTTGCAAACTAGATTTTCACTACCTTTCTTAACAAATCCAGGAGGTTGAGCCATATAGATTTCTTCATGTAACTCACCATTTAAAAAAGCACTTGTAACATCCATTTGATGAATGGGCCAATTCAGTTTAGATGCTAAAGCAAGAACTAATTTGATAGTAGGCATTTTAGCAACAGGTGCAAAGGTTTCATTATAGTCTAAGCCTTCAATTTGGGAAAAGCCTCTAGCAACTAGTCTAGCTTTAAATTTACTAATTTCATTATTAGTATTCAATTTTGTTTTATATAACCATTTACATGAAACTAGGTTTTTGCCAGGAGGTAATGTGACTAAGTCCCAAGTGTGATTAGCAAGTAACGAAGCATATTCCTCTTGCATGGCTTTCTACCAATGAGGTTGAGAGTTAGCTTGATCAAAAGACTTAGGATTGTTAGAATTCATAATAGTAGTCATCAAAGCATAATTACAATAATTAATCCTTCTATGTTTAATTCCACCAGATTTAGAAATATAATCATCAGCTTCATTGATGAGATTTTGAGCCCATTTAGGTTTACGTTTAGTTGTAATGGAATTATCACTAGAGGAAGAATCATGAGTAAGAAAAGTATCATTAGTATCTATTTGAGTATCATGAGATGTAGGAGTAGAAATAACTGGTGGTACTTGATTAAAAGAAAGAGTAGGGTTAAGAGAAGGAGGTTGGTCCTCCACTAGCACAATTTTAGTGCCACTGAATTCTTCATCCATTGTAGTAGAGCAATCATGAACTCCAGTTTCTGCAATACAAACATCTCTAGCAACTTGAACTTTGTTAGTAGTGGAATCATAAACACGATAACCCTTAGTGTGTTCATCATAGCCAACAAACATATAAGGAGATGACTTAGCATCTAATTTATGCCTTTTCTGTTTAGGCGTATGGACATAAGCAGTGGAACCAAATATCTGTAAATGATGTAAATTTGGTTTCCTACCAGACCAAGCCTCTTCTGGAGTGATAGCTTTGAGAGCTTTGGTAGGAGTCCGATTAAGAATATAAGTTGCACAAAACATGGCTTCAGCCCAAAATTTATAATGCAAATTCTTAGCATACAACATGCTTCGAGCCATTTCAACAATGGTCCGATGCTTTCTTTCTGCTACACCATTTTGTTGTGGTGTATAAGGAATAGTAAGCTTGTGCTTAATTCCACATGATTTCAAATAAGAATGAAAAGCATTATTCACATATTCTTTCCCATTATCAGTTCTAAGAATTTTAAGTTTATACCCAGATTGCCTTTCCACATATAACTGAAATTCAATAAATATATCAAGAACTTGATCCTTGCTATGCAAAAAATAGATCCAAGTTCGTCTAGAAAAATCATCAACAAAGGTAAGTGCATATCGAGAACCTTGGATGGAGGTATTCTCCATGGGACCCAAAAGATCACTATGGACAAGATGCAACTTATGAGTTGCTCGCCATGATTTTCCACTTGGAAAGGGCTCCCTATGCATCTTACCACTCATACAACCTGTACAGGTAATCTTGGAAGGAATAATGTTAGGCAAGCCATCAACCATATTATGCTTTTGCATGAAAGTAATATAATCAAAATTTAAATGACCAAGTCTTTCATGCCATATATTGAAATCAATAGAAGTATGTAAAGAATATCGTGAACTAGCAAATTCATGGAATTTAAACAAATTGTCATTATCCTTTTTAGCATAAGAAATTACTTTGAGAGTTTGAGGATCTATAATATAACATGTATCTTTGTAGAATTCAACTTTATAGTTCTAACATAACTGTGAAACAGAAATTAGATTAGTTTTCAAGTCAGGGATAGATAGAACATTATGCAATTTACCATTAGCAATAGTAACATTACCTAGTCCTTCAACTTTACAAGTCTGATTATTAGCTAACTGAATAGGAATGTTAGCAATATCAGGTTGTAAGGAATCAAAAATTTCTTTATGAGAGGTGACATGTTGGGATGCACCACTATCAACAATCCACTCTAGAGGTTTACAAAGATTAAAGCTACAAGTAAAAGCTTGACGAGAATTAGAATAAGTTGAATTACCTTTTCTATGGTTTGAGGTTTGATGATTGGTACTATGATTCATAGGTTTTCTACCATTTTGTTTTTTAAAACAATTATTAACAAGGTGACCATCTTTGCCACAATAAGAACAATGAGGTTTGGGATTGGAATGGTTCCTCTGATTAGGATTACGAGTATTATTAGGGTGATGAGTATTATTATATTTGGGATGAAATTTATTGTTAGTGTTATTTGAATTAGATGGCTTGAAATTATGATTATTGGAACGAGAATTATTAGTTGAATTTCTAGAGACAAATGCATGTTCAGTTGATTTGAGAGTACCAAACTGGATTAGCTTAGCTTCTTCTTGTCTTAATAAAGTTTGGAAAATAGCATAAGTTAACTAAGAAGATAAAGTAGGAATAGCAAGTTGTGCATGAATATTGGTTATAAACTGTTGAAACTGTCTTGGAAGACATTTTTTAAGAATAAGATGGATTAAATGAATATCCTCTAATTGAATACCTAAAGCCATAATTTGACTTTTAAGAGAATCAAATTTTAAGAGGAATTCATCCATACCTTTAAAATCTGCATACTTGAGATCTTCGAGTTGATCTTGCAATTGTATTTTGCGATATTCATTGCTACTGTCATACTTGGTCTTCAAGATGGACCACGCATCATGAGCTTTAGAACAGTGAGCAATTAAGACATATAAATCTGGAATAATAGAAATACCAATTAACCCTAAAGCTTCTTCATTTTTAGCTTTCCAGGTATCTTTCTCATCTTGAGTAGCTGCTGAACCAGGCTCAAGAGAAGGGTCAGTGGCTATTTCAAAGAGATGTTTAAAACGAAAAATAAATGAGATATGAGTTTTCCAAGAATGATAATTTGAATAATTAAGTTTGATTTCTGGAATTAATGTTGACATGATTGGAAAAAAAAATTCTTTCCTTCTTTTGAAAAAAAAATGCCCTTAATTTGAGAATCAAATGATTTGGAGAAAAAAAAAATTAAATTTTTTATGAATTGAACAAAATTGTTTGTTTTTTTATTTTATATTTTATGTTACTATTATTATTTTTTTAAGAATATTTGATTTTTTTAAATTATTTTAATTATAATTAATAGTGATAGTGGAATTTAAAAATAATTAAAGTTTAATAAAATGAAAAAAGAAGGAGGGGGAAACGGTTTTAAATCAAAAATTGAGGGAAGCGAGCGGTGGCTTGCGCGTGGCAAGAGAAAGCGGCGGTCGGTGGTCGCCGCGTGTGTGGAGCGGCGAGCCGCGGGCGGTGGTGGGGGGTTTTAAAAACACAGAGTGTGCGGTAAGTGTGCAGAGGTGGCAGCGGCGGAATGTAACCGTCGGGGAGGATGTTGGCGCGGCGGCGCAAATGTTTGCACGACGGTGGGATTGTTGGCATGGCGGCGCGATTTTTTTGCGCGGCGGCGTGATTTGCACGGCCGAAATTGTGTAACAGTGCCTTCGGCGGGTGGCTGAGGCACGGGGTGGCGCGCGGGTGGCGTGGCCACCTTAAACAAAAAATAAAAGAAGTTTTTTTTATTTGTTTTTATATATATAAAAACTTTATACTATATTTTTTGTTTTTTTTAAAAAAAAACAAAAAGAAGTAAAATATATTTTTTTCCTAAATTTTTTTTGATAAATACAGTGAGAGGAAAAAAATAAAGAGATAAAAAGCTTCACTATTGTAATATGTTTTGTTTTGGCGGCATGCCGTCCAAAACAAAAAAAAACTACTAAGAAAACTCTTTGGCAGCAAGCCGTCCAAAGAGGGTTAGAAAAGAATAAGAAGCTTTATAAGAAAACCCTTTGGTAGCAAGCCATCCAAAGAGGGTTAGTAAAAAAATGAAGCTTTGCAAGAAAACCCTTTGGCGGCAAGCCTTCCAAAGAGGGTTAGTAAAAAAAAACTTGCATGCACAAGATTAGTTAAAATGAGCTAAGATCACAACACAATCTTCTTCTCTCAATAACATCTCCAAATAAGGTGTGCTCCAATGAATGGCAACCTTCACCACAAAATGTAAAACAAGGATTAGATAACCAAGCTCTGATACCATGTAAGAAATGAATAATGTTGAGCAAGGAACGAGAAACAATTCAAGTAAGTTAAGTGTGAAACAATGTTACCATGAGATAAGCAACTCCAAGAGCATACACCAAGATGGTTCAACAATGGAGACAAGGATTTATAAGGGGAAAGCAAAGAAAACCCCTTGTGAGTTATTATGAATGAAGGCAAATGCCTAAAGAAGAGAGAGAGAGAGTGTTGGAGCAAAGGTAGCTCAATACAATAACATCAAGTGCTTAGAGTGGTGTGTAGTTGTGAAGAAAGAAGGAGGAGCATCTCTTATATAGAGATGAGAGAGGAGTTGCATTTGTAACTCCCATTTCTATGAATGCCACATTCATAATAGGTGTGTGCAAAGTGTCACAATCCTCTTAAGGAGGATAAACTAAATAAAGAAATAAATAAGAGTTGTCCTTACATGTGGAATAATGGACAAATAATGACATGTCCTCCACATGTGTACAAGTGGACAAATTACATGTAGGGACCCTTGGAATATCCTAATTAAAATATATCCAAGGAAAGATTAACCTTTCTAACAGTTGTGATCCATAAAGGAAATATAATTTTCTAATTGGGCCACATGGTGGTGCTTAGTTGTAATTCTAGAAGGTTATGGAAGTTCTAGAAGGTTGTGGAGGAATTCCATAAGGTTGTGGATAAGTCATGCATGGGGTGGTAATTTCCTATTTAAGCAAGGCATATGAGCATTTCTAAATAAAGCTCAAGGAGAAGCTCAAGGAGTAGCTTGAGGAGTGGAAGCTCAAGGAGAAGTTTGAGAAGTAGAAGCTAGAAGGCGTGAAGACTTCAAGGTGTGAAAACTCTAAAGGTGTAGCTCTTCAAGTAGAATTTATTGGTAAAGCTCTTGCTGTGAAGACTCTTATTTAGGATTTCTCTTATGTTGAAGAAGTCATATAATCTTGTGGGTGTTGTAAGGATCTTCAAGTATAATAAAATTTCTTGTGAAGCATTTTTTTTATTGGTCTCCATATTGTTTCTTTCTTGATTGTGAGTGGGTAAGGGTGGTGTGGCCCTCTATCAAGTGGTATCAGAGCGGACCTACATAAGTGGTATCAGAGCAGGAGATCCTGAGTGTACAAGCAGATCACTGAAGTGTGAGGCAGTTTGTACTAGGACCTTGGTTAGGTGAAGTTTATGAGAGCTAGTGGACTGCAAAACTGTTGTCCTAGACTTGTGATGTGGTTCCTGATTGCTTGTGCGAGGTGGCAGGTTACGATCTGACTTGCAAACAATTTGGTTGTCACAAGGAGCGTGGGAAGGATTTGTTGTAGAAGGTTTACGAAGATCTTGGAAGATGGCTCCAAGAGGATTGGACCCTAAGATGATTGCCAAAATCCATGATATAGTGGAGAGGAATTTTTCTAAGATGATTTCTCAGTTGGATGATAGATTGGCTGATCAAGTTAAGGAGGTTCGTGAGAGAAGATGGCATCACAAGGTTGAGGTGGAAGAGGTTGGTTTTGCTGATCAGTCTGTGGAGTTTGATGCAGAACCTATAGAGAAAATAGAGGTTGTTGTTGAGGATATTCCTAACCTTGCTAATGTTGGGATGGAGGTTGGTTTTCATGATCAAATGGTTGAGACTGACATGGAGATTATGGAGCACTCGGTCGTGGATGATCTAGTTGATGTTGGTGGTGACTTGTATGTTGCAGAGCACTTGGTCATGGATGATCCAGTTGTTGTTGGAGGTGAGTTTGTATTGCAGAGCATCTTGTTGTGAGCAATGAGGTTGCTGGTGTTGAGAGTTTGGCATGTGTTGATGAAGATCTACATGTGGCTGTTGATGTGGGGTTTGTTGCTATGGGTGTGAATTCACTAGTTGCTGATGTGGATGAGAGCTTTCTATTGAAGCATTATGTTCAGTTTGTTCCTCGAAATAAGCATGTTGATTGGGTGGTTAAGATGCTAGTGTGGAGGATTTGCATGGTGGTTTTGTTGTCCCTATTGAGGTGGAAGCCTTTGATGAAGATGAAGATGGTGGTAGATCTTTCTTTTGACATCAAAGTGTGAGACACACTTTTGTATCTACTGGGGGAGTTTGATGCAGGAGCATCTTGCATGGAAAAATTATTGGCAAAAAAAAAAAAAAATTTGAAAAAAAAAAATTGGGAAAAAAAAAAAAAAAAAATCTGGAGGAGAGAGAAAGTGATGACAATTAGAGGAGAAATAATAAATAAATAAAAAGGGAAAAAGGAGAAAAATAAAAAAAGAGGAATTTCTATTTTCGAGGTGCATAGGTGGCATAAAATAAAAAAATTAGAAATTAGTTGTCATTCCATTAATCAAGGTGTGTAGGTGGCATCTTAGAAGCTTGTGGAAAGTTTCTTAAATCTTGCATTTAATATATGTTGTGATCCATAAAGGAAATATAATTTTCTAATTGGGCCACATGGTGGTGCTTAGTTGTAATTCTAGAAGGTTATGGAAGTTCTAGAAGGTTGTGGAGGAACTCTAGAAGGTTGTGGATAAGTCATGCATGGGGTGGTAATTGCCTATTTAAGCAAGGGATATGAGCATTTCTAAATAAAGCTCAAGGAGAAGATCAAGGAGTAGCTTGAGGAGTGGAAGCTCAAGGAGAAGTTTGAGAAGTAGAAGGCGTGAAGACTTCAAGGTGTGAAAGCTCTAAAGGTGTAGCTCTTCAAGTAGAAGTTATTGGTGAAGCTCTTGGTGTGAAGTCTCTTATTTAGGATTTCTCTTATGTTGAAGAAGTCCTATCATCTTGTGGGTGTTGTAAGGATCTTCAAGTATAATAAAATTTCTTGTGAACCATTTTTTTTATTGGTCTCCATATTGTTGCTTTCTTTATTATGAGTGGGTAAGGGTGGTGTGGCCCTCTATCAAGTGGTATCAGAGCGGACCTACATAATAAATTCCTATAATCTAGTCACCAGAACATTTCAAAGACATAATAGGAGATTTTTGTAGACACTAGATAGGACTTCTTTCATAGAGGCTTTTGGATTGGAAGGGTAGATGTATGTATCTATTGATCTTGAAGATTGACAATGTAAATTTGGGAGAAATAAGACTTATTTTGTGAACAATGTCATGCTTCCCCACATTCTCTATAATGTAAAAAAGGTAGCACTAATTCAAAAGAAGGTGGGGGAATTTTTTCCCTTGACCAGATTCAAGAATTATTTCAAGAACATAGTATATGGGCTACACAAACTGCTAGGAAGTGATGGTGTAGAGGATTGTGTCTATGGCTCCTTGTTTTTTATGCAAAAAGAGGGGTAAAAATTTATTAAGACAGAAAGGAATACAACAAGGAGAGCTCAAAAAGGAGCTCGATCCTGAGCAACAAGATCATCAAATTCTTGCACCATCTCAAAGGACTGTTGCCCCCTATCCCTAATATTTCAACTCGAATCATGATTAGAAGCCCATTTGGCTAAAAAATCAGTAGGTCTATTCCATTCTCGCAAAATATACTTGAACCTAATAAATTGAAAAGAGGAAGAGAAGAAAAGAATCTGCTTAACAACAGTGGCCAGCTGCCAACTAACATCCTCAAGCTCTTGCAAAGAAAGCATGTTCACCACCACCTGGGAATCAGACTCACAAATAATCTTACTCCATCCCCACAAGCAACACTATTCTAGAGCATATAAAATAGCCTGAGCTTCCATGAGATTGTTAGTATAATCACCTTTATGAATTGAGAAGAAAAATTTAACATACCCAGAACTACAACGAGCCACTCCGCCAATACCAGCTGGACCAGGATTCCTGCGAGAAGAACCATCAGTGTTAATTTTCAGAACTCCACAGGGAGGAGGAGTCCAGTGCCCATCTCGGTTAACCCAACCCTTCCTCTGATGGTGAAGCTACCTAGACATAGAAGGAAACCTATGACCCGCAACCCCATCCTGCAGATGAAAATTGAGGCGATTACAGATAGCAAGTTCAACCGGATCCATACCCCCATCAAGCTCACACTTCACAAGAATAGTTTCCTGGAGAGAATGTGATATTTTCCACCAAAGATGCAAAACACCAAGCTGAACATCTTGGAATATGCGATGATTCCTCTCCAACCAGATATGCCAAAGCATGAAAGATGGGCCAACAATCCAAGCAGCATGGAGAGAAGAAGACTTGGAGGGAGCACTACCCAAGCGAGCCCAGAACTCAGGCAAAGAGGAAGCATGCCGACAAGAGCAACCCCAAGTGCTCCACTAAAGGTGCCATATCTGAGTAGAATAGGAGCAATGGAAGAACAGATGGGAGATAGACTCCTCTCCATTACCACAAAAAACACAATAAGAGGGGCCCTGAAATCCACGTTTACAAAGATTATCCCAGGTAAGACGATGGTTGTGAGCCACTAACCACATGAAAAAATTGCACTTGGACCAAGAAACTTTATTCCAGACTTGCTTCCACGAAGGGACCTCAGCATCGCCAAATAATTGTCTAGTTATCTCCTGATACCCAGCAGAGACATGATATTTACCAGACAAGGTACCGCCCCAAGCCAATACATCTAGACCAAGCAAAGAGGAACACTCTCTAGAGGCTAGAATTTGAGAAAGCTTCTGACGATCCATGTCTGTACCTCCAGGAGGCCAATCAGAGGAATGCTTCCATCTATAACCAACAATAGGTCCCAATTGATAAGGAGTCTTGTAATGAGCCACTTTATCCCATCCAGCGGCAAGAAAAGAGTCACAAAGAGGCTGAAGATGAGGGTATATGGATAAAATGGAAGGGAATCCATCCCAAGCATCAGACCAAAACAAAGCCTGAGAACCTCCTTTACATATCTAGAACAGACCCCTCTTCACCAACATCGCACCTGTCTTCAAAGTATGCCAAACCATTGAGCCACGACCTTCAAGAGGAAGTACAAAAATAGAGCAAGGATCAGCACCATGAAAATATTTATGAGTGATAATACGAGCCCAAAGTTGATGCTGTCCAAAGCACCATCGCCAATAAAGTTTAGCAGCCAAAGCTTGTCTACTCAATAGAGCAGAACGAAGACCAAGACCACCCTCCTTTTTAGGCCTACAAATAGTTGCCCAATTAACCAAGCTCCATTTAGTACTACGCAAATTACCACTCCAAAGGAATTGTCGAGAAAGAGAATCAAACTCCTTGAGAAAGTAAATAGGTGCAGCATGAACCATGCTTCTATAAGTAGGAAGAGCTTGGATAACAACTTGAAGAAGAGTAACCCGGGCAATAGTAGAAAGCCATCTATGAGTCCAATGATTTACCTTATCCTGAAGCTTGGTAATCAAGTTTTTCCAGAAGAGACGTGGCTTCCTGGAAATAGCAATAGGAATGCCAAGATAAGTCAAAGGAAGTGAACCTATCTAAAATCGTAGGATACCAACAATCCTGTGCTGAATAGAATCAGGAGTGTTAAAAAAGTAAATGAAAGATTTGTGTTCATTAAATTTCTAGCCTGAAGCTTCCAAATAAACGTCCAAAGCATGTTGAAAGGCTTCAGCTTCCTTGATCCTAGCAAGACCGGCAAGAGCAGAATCATCAACAAATTGAAGATGGGAAAGAGAAGGTAAGCCATTACCCCACCGCCAGCCTTGAATAGAATTCTGGGACACCTGATGCTTAATGAATCTACCCAAGCCTTCAACCATGATGATGAATAGATATGGGGAGAGAGGGTCACCCTGGCAGAGGCCTCTAGAAGCACCAAATAGTTGTGAAGGTTGACCATTAATAAGAATAGAAAAAGAGGCAGAAGTAACTCAACTCATAATCCAACTCACCCAGTCAGAGCTAAATCCAAAAGAAAGAAGAATACTCCTTAGGAAGCTCCATTTAACTCTATCGTAGGCCTTAGCCATATCTAGCTTAACAAACATGGCTCTCTCCCTTGAAGTAGCCATAGAGTGAATAGCCTTAGTAGCAATAACCACCCCATCCAAAATTTGTCTTCCAGCAACAAAACCACCTTGTTCTTCTGAGATAATAATGGGAAGCCACCTTTTCAGTCTCTCAGCAATCAGCTTAGTAATAACTTTGTAGACCACATTACATAAGGCAATTGGTCTAAAAAACTCCAATTGATTAGCACCCTCTCTCTTAGGAATAAGAGTCAAGAATGTAGAGTTCAAAGCTCGAAGCATCTGCTTGCTAGCATAGGATTCTTTAACCACCTCCAACAAATCATGATTAATGATGTCCCAAAATTCCTGAAAGAATTCAACTGGAAAACTATCAGGACCAAGAGCCTTCCCCTTAGGCATGCCAAAGACCACCGCCTCTAGCTCTTCCAAAGAGATAGGATGCATGAGATAATCATTCATTTCCTGAGTGATAAGGGAAGGAATACAGGAAAAAATAATATTTTCTTCATTATCAGCAGGAGGAGAGTCCTCAGAGAAGAGGGTAGAGAAGTACGAAATAGCCTCTTGGAACAATGCTGGCAAGGAATTCAGTTGGATACCTTGAGAATTAACCAAAGAAGAGATAGTGCTCTGATTCCAGCGAGATTGCACTGTTTTATGGAAAAAGGCAGTGTTTCGATCACCTTCCTGGAGCCAATCAACTCAAGCCTTTTGCTTCCAAAAAATTTCCTCTCAAAGTTTCCATTCTTCTAGAGCTCTAGAAGCAAGGGATTCAGCCTGGCCAAGATCCTCCAAGAAACCTCGATCTTGAATCTCCCTTGTGATGAAATCAAGATTTTCTTGAGCAAGCCTCTTCATAAAGTAAAGACTCCCAAAGCATTCCCTATTCCATATCTTGAGCTGCCTTTTAACATATTGAAGCCTTTTAGAAAATGAGAACATTGCAGTACCATATGCAGGGGCACCATCTTTCCACCAACAAAAAACAAAATCATGAAGAGAGGAGTCACGAAGCCACATCAACTAGAACTTAAAAGGAGGATGCTTCAGAACATAAGCCCCTATAGCAGACAATTTGATTGGCCAATGATCTGAACCCCTCCAATCAAGGATTTCTGAAGAGATAGTAAGGGTGCCACTAAGCCAGAAGCAAGAAACAAGAAATCTATCCAAGCGTTCTGAGATAGCAGCAACACCAGTCCTATGATTATTCCAGGTATAGAGGCCATTAGAAGGCTTAACATCAGAGAGATGCAAAAGAGATATGTGTTGCCGAAGAAGAGCAGAAGAAGGCCCCAATCTAGCCAAACCACAATGCTTCTCTTCCAGACTTAAAACTGAATTGAAGTTCCCTGCTAACACCCAAGGATGATAAGGATGACAATTTCTAACATATTGAATATGTTCCCAAATTTCCTCCTTTCCCACAAGATCAACAGGTGCATACACATTAGTAACCATGATTACCTCTCCTGAGTCTAGAGTAGAAGCTACCATAGAGAGAGCTGAGTGAGAAGACATCTAGCCAAGAGGAGAAATTTTTTGAGGATCCCAAAATATAGCTAAACCACCAGCACTACCTGTTGCCCCAACACACTGGCATTGGCCACGAGACCAAATACTAGAGGCATGTTGGACCATAGACTCCACAGAGAGCTTAGTCTCTTGGATACAAAAAACATCAGGACTATGATCAACCACCAAGTTATGAATAGCCTTTTGTCTAGGGATGCTATTCAACCCCCTTACATTCCATGAGAGAATAATCATCATTGGGTAGATTTGGGAAAATGAGAATCCAAAGGTTTCACTAAACCGAACTCAATCAATATATCTCCTGTGAGTTTAATCTTCTCTTGATCTATTTTGTGCGCACTCCTTAGAGGGGGAGAAGAATAATCCCACTTAAAGGGTCGAGGCAGCAACCCCAAGGGGAGAGGAGATCCCTTGCCCTTACTTGATGGTAGCACATCCTTAACCAAGTCAGCCAAAACAACATCATCATCTTCCAACACTGTAGGAGTCACCAGAGCCGCTGTCACAGGAGCTACAGGAACCTCACAATTCTGATATACTACAACTTGAGATGCCCCACAAGCATCATTAGGAATAGATCTCTCATCTGGGCAAGCTGGATCAGAAGAGATAGGAGGAGGAATACCCTCCTCTAGAACCATACTATCTAGCACCTCAAAATGGTTAAAACCTAAATCAGATAATCTTTCTTTCAAAGGCCTCTTTTGACCACGTCCCTTAGCTCAAGGATGAATAGGGGTAAATCCATCCTTATCCTGCATTGAAGCCTTACCCTTACCTATATCATCTTGTGGATTCATCCCCTTGGTAGTATTAACCATTTGAGATTGTCCTTTCCCTGTAGTATTTGCCAAACCACCAGCATTTCTAGCTGTAGACCGATCCACTCCTTTGAAACTCAAGTTACGGGGGCACTGCCACAGTAAATGACCATACTCATGACAAATTCAGCAACGAAAAGGGAGGGATTCATAATCTAACTGTTGCACCCAAGAAGAATCCCCCAGAAAAATTTCCAAAGAATCTGGTAATGGGTTATTCAAATTAATTTCAACACAAATTCTAGCAAAAGAAATAACCTTTTTATCGAGGGTTTGATGTGCGATCGTAGCTGGCTTCCCCAACAAAGCAGCAATTTGTCGAAGGATGTCTTCATGCCAAAATTCCAAGGGAAGACGAGGCAAGTGAACCCAAACTGGCACTGTTGAAGGGAGATCCTCAGCAGAATTAAAACTTGAATGCCAAGGTTTGACAAATAACCCCACATTGTTGTAGAAATAAGGGCCTCCTTCAAAAACACGATCACAATCAGACATGCAAGAGAATACAACAAAAATATAACTATTCCCTGCCAACATAATCTCCATATCACCTTCCACCTACCAAGAGCGGTGGATCCATCCCTCAAGAGCGGATAGGGAAATCCGGATTCCAAGAAATTTGCATATCAAAGCATGCTTGGTCCAGTAATCAATGTCCTCCATTACAGTCATTGGAGGAATAACTAGAACAGGGCGATCATGGCTACGTAGAAGACAACCATTAAATTTTTTCAGCTTGGAGCTCTCCCCTAAATAAAATGATTCAGATCAAATTGCATGCATAGTTGGAGAAGAACCATCTGTTCTCACCAACGGAGAAGAAATCCCAGGCCTTGCCATGCAAAAAATAAAACCCCCAATCCAAAATTGATTGCAGAAGATCTCCAAAAACACTGATGCAAATTATGTCCAGTAGCTAACAATCCAAACAGAATAGAAAAATAGTAAAGATCAAACACCAAGAACAGGCTAGGGGAAAAACCCTAGCCTAGCTGGCAGCCAACGCTTCTTAGAGACTCCATCCTCTGGGCATCCTCCTATGCATTATGTTTATTTTTTTATACCTTAGGCCTAGATGACTTCATGACTCCATGATTTCTAAATCCTCCTTGTTTTTTATGGCTTGTGATATACAAGATCCCTTCCACCATAAAGAGTATGACTATGTGGCCTTGATCATGGACATCATGCACAATAAACTTGTCAGTGCAAAGAAGGGAGAAATGAAAGATTTTAAGTTCCACCATTACTCACTATTGATACACCTTATCTTGTATTACAACATTGGTTACATTAGCCAAGACTTCATTGATCAAAGTTCAAATTAATTTGGTGAGTTACCTATGCAACTTTGGACTTGCATATAGTATAAGAATTTCCATTATTCAAATGCACTTGTATTCTTTAATTTGTTTACCACTATCATTATGAGACAATTGGATCCCACTTTCTTTACGGTACCCAATGTTTTAAAGACCTTGCTTAGGCCCTCATTTTTAGATGAAAAAACAAAATTAGATCATAACTGGGGGAGCATCTTTTTGTTTAAGGAGTGCACATTAATGAGAATATGTGCATGCCCATAGCCTCCTCATATTCTACCTATATATTTACCCCATAGATTGGCCATTATTGAATTCTTTTGGCAATTTTTATTGATGAACAAAGAAATGATCCCTCCTTCTCTACATAAGCCAAAATTTGTTTGAAGAAAATTTAAGGTAGGAGATTTTTAAATTGGAAAAAATGCATATGAAGAGTTGAGTGAGTACCTAGACTAGTACAAATTTTCTACTAGGCCTTATAGTATATATGACCCTAATAACTATATTACCAATGAGGTCAAGGCCATTAGGGGGTACATCGTGCCTCTAAGAAAGCCAATCCTTGTGAAGGATTTGATTGCCAACATAGTAGAAATAGGGGAGGTTGATGAGATACTAAGAAAATATGGTGAAATAAGGAAGGTAGAGGAAGCCATGAAAAGAACAAACCTTGATTTAAAGGGTTTTACATAGAAATTCCCTACCCTAGCAACCTGAGAAAGATGGTAGATAATTTTGAACACATCATGTCATAGATGCCATATGAGCGAGAGGAAGAGGATGCCACTATAAATAGAGAATCCCCTAAGCCAGATGTATAGTTAGAGGTTGAGTTGGAGGAAGAACAACCCTTAACTTCAACAAGGGTGCTAAAGGGAAATAAAAGGCAGAAGAGAATGCACATCCTAGAGAGGGTGGTTAGCAGAGCCTTATAAGTAATGCTTGGGAATGATGAATATTTTTTTGATATTAGGTAAAAAAATTTAACTCAAAGGTTGGAAAAGTCCCTACTGATCTTCAAATTGTAGTGTCAAGATTGGATGACAGGCCCATCCAATCTAAAAATTTTATGGAGGATGAAAATTTCATTAAATCATTAGAGTTTAAAAGTTTTTTTTATAAAATAAAAGAAAATGAGCTCACATTGAGCCTTATTGCAGGGGAAGATCCTAGAAAAATAAAGAATTATTTGATAAGCTACTTGCCTATGACCTAGAAAGTGAGACAATGACCCCTGTGGAAGCCAGGGAGTTAGTACATAGGAGTGGTAAGATTTTGATACCCAACTGGGATATTGAGAAAGCTTTTCCAAGGTGATATTGACGAATGTGTTTTCAATGAACTAATTGATACCCTATTCAAGATCAAAACTGAAATGAATAGGTTTACTACAGAGGGGAAAGTGATTACTAATGCCAAGTGGAAAAAGTCTATTAAAGAACTAGCAACAATAAAGACATGTGAGTGGCACACCAAGAGAGAAGTTATTTTCTAGGAAGAAATTGCAAAAATCAAAGCTTTACCAATAGGGAGTAGTTAGAGAAAAAGACAAAGTTAAAGATTTTATGCTCCAGGTGTCATCTGCAACTACTTTTTCTTTTTTCTTTTTGAATTAAGGTGTCCAGATATTTTTGAAAAAGGTTTTTATACTCATTGTTGTAAAAGAACACCTGTCAATCACAATTTCCCTTTACTTATTGCAACACATGTTATATAAATGAGTTTTCATGGCATTGTGAGGGTCCAAAATTTTTCTATGTTTTCAATTTTCAAGAAAGTACATTCGGTCCAATCATGTGTAGTTTTTTTTTTGTTTAATTTTAGTCATGTACTTTTTTAAAGACAAATAGAAATGATCGAAATAGTGTGAATTTCTAGGTTCTGTACTAAGTTTCTATTGGTTATTGTATTAATCAACAAAAGGGATAATGCAAAAGAGTATTTACACCAAAACTGTGTCACCATTTTCTATCTCCCTTTAATGAATTTGTTAATTTTCAAATCATTTGAATAATGTTTGTTTGATTGAATGCATTTTACATGGGGTGTATATTGGTTATATTGCTATTTTTAATTCAATAAATTATGTAAATGCTTCAATAAATTAGTATAATTGATAAGTTTATGAAGACGATATCACATAAGAATGGAAATAGGTGATTATAGTTGATAGATTCAATTACAAGTTAATTGAACAAGATCTCTTGATAATAGTTGATTCTTAGCCCCCAGGGATATGGCACTGGTCATATAAATTAGAGGTGTTTGAGAGTAAATTATCCTTCTACATGTCAAAAAAATTATAAATTCAAATTCATTTTCATTTCATTTAGTTCAAGGTCATAATGATGGTCACCACTCATTTACATTAAATTTTTTGAGTCTTAGGTAGCTGCTATTTCTAGGAATACTTGTAAACTCTAGGAGAATTATGACTAGATCTACTTATAGGTGATGCATATAGACTTGAAAGCATTAAAGAAATTGGTAAACTATGTATATGCATGAGGATAAAATATGAAAATTAGAATGAAACTAAGATAGTTTTAATACATTAGTTTGCATTAGAATCATTCCTAGGTATACCCACCTTAGTTTTACAAAGCCTAAAGAGTAGAAAACCATCCTAGGTTTTGTTGAAGTTGTGTCTAAATTGTTTACTTATGTAATTGTTCATTGGAATTGGCTAATCCTTAGGTTATATGAGTATTATCATTTTGGTATTGAGCATTTTGTTGCTCAGTAGTTTCAAACATCAACAAAATGGCAACTCTATTGGGGAATAATGCTTTATGTGTCATAAACCAGTGTATCATTTAATATTTGTTCTTCCCTTGGGTAGAGTCTGAGGTAAGAATTTCATGAGAGATTTTCTATGGTTCTGAGGGTTATTTACATTTTGTCTGTGGTATTTAGTGAAAGAATTGTGATCTGTTTGATGAGACCAAAATTTTCCTTTATTTTATGTTGTTTAAGATACTTTTTTGATACTTTGTTTATCTTTGTTAACACATTTGTGGACCTATGTTTACCGAACCTATGATAAACCTATGGGGTAGAAACTATGCCATCTTTTGCTAATATTATATATAGTATGCAACATTTCATATAGTTATCAAAATTTACATTCTTATATTTGAATTTAATTTGATAAATGCTTATTTGCAAGCATGTTTTGCAATATAACTAACCTATTAATGAAGACTAAAATATGACTAGAGGAATTCAAAAGCTAAGCATCAACAAGATTTAAGGAGAAGAGAATGCCAAGGAGCAACCATGGTGGAGGAAATTGTAACAGTTCTAGAAGACATGACAGTGTATAAGGAGGAACTATGAAGACTTATTACCTTCTCTACATTTACTCTATGGTAAGCAGATGTTTAGACTCTATTATTCCTGCCTTAAGCTATTATTCCTTTTTCCTACCTTTAGTTGTTATCTTCCTATTTTCTCTCTTGCATATTTTTAGCTAGGTCATTTACTTTTCTATTATGAAATAAATGGTGATTTCCTATATATATGTATTGACCCAAGTGTGTTAAGTTTTAGGACTAGTTAGAAGAAATAGTTTCTGAGAATAGACTATTAACTTTTACAATTGTATTTTTATAGTTCTGTGTTATGTAATGAATTTCTAAATTGAATGAAATAATTTTCAGCTTTTATCTTGTGTTAGTAGTTTAGAGAAGTTGACCAAAGGGACCCACTTGGAAGGTGGATTAGATTAGGATAGAATAAATTTATTTTCAAGCATTCATAGTATCTTAGTTAGAAATGTGAGTTCCTTCATCTAGCATCACACTTTCTGAATGTTCCTCCACCATATGTGAGAATAGTTTTAGTGGATGAGCCAAGTTGGAATATTTGTTATCTTTTCATTGTATTTCTAGTATTCATAGAGTTAAGTGTGTTAGTTTCCTGTAGCAATAGTGTAAGTTATTTTCCTTGCATTTTTACTTTACTATAGCATAAGCTTAGTGACTCATTAAGAGACCTACTCCACATATTGTGCCAACCATTTCAAGTATACATCCCTGGGTTAATAAGATTAAATGCACCTCATAGTGGGAGAAATAGTCCTTAGTTTGAATATATTATTCCTAAACAAGGCCTAGTGCATGACTATGATACATCTATTGTGAGGCAGGTCATTTTTGGCACTGTTGCTAGGGATGGTGTCAAGCTAGGAGCATTTTTGAGTCATAGTTCCTAGATAAAGTTTTTTTTTAGAAATCTCTAGTTTGAAGTTTCTTTCACCATTGTGAAAAGTTTAATTACATGCATTGAAGATGAAGATGACGAGATGAATATGACAGATTTCTTCCACAAGGATCTATTAATTTGAATGAAGAAGTTGAAGAAGAAGAAGTTGAGTTACCTTTTGAAGACACAAGCCCTATTTTTCCTATGGTATAATTATCAAGAACTACACCAATAGATATATCTAGTCTTCAACCCTTCACTGAAGTATTGGACAGTTTTCTTGACAACACTGCTCTAAATCCACTAGTTGTTAATCATCTAGTAGCCAATATCCCTTTTCAATAGCAACCTCATAATTTCATACTTGTAGTTATGGAACAACCTACTTTTCCATTTCCTCTTCCAATTCTTATAACCAATGCTAATCTTAAGAACATACCTCCCACTACTCTTTTGAAGTTCTATGGCCTTGCAACTAAAGACCCTGATAGTTTTTTAATTGAATTTGATATCATTTGTCATTGTTTTGACTACAACACTGATGCCCATAAGCTTATGTTGTTTCTAGCAACATTGAAAGAATCAACTTTACAATGGTTCTTGGGTTTAGGAGCCAATGCAACAAGAAGTTGGGATGAAATGCAAGCTTTGTTTCTAGATAAATATAAATAATATTGCAAAGCATCTAGTATAAGAGGGGATGATATCTTCAGGATATCATAGAAGGAGGAAGAAATGTTGGAAGACTATGTTTCATGTTTCTTATACACACTGCAAAGAAACCCTCAGCATACATTGTCTGAAGATTCACAAAAACTAGTCTTTCTGAGAGTTGTGAATAATGACTGTCTAGAAGTATTGGAACTGGTAGCTAGTGGTGATGTCTATCAAGCTTCCTAGGATGATCTTAAGAAGATTTTTTAGAACTATTCAAGGTCAGCCATGAAGAAAGGTTGAGGACCTCATTCCACAATCACTAAAGGAATCACTCAAGGCATTTCAAAGCTTGAGGTATCTAACCTATTGTCATATTTCAAACAAGATATCACCAATGATGTTACTACACATCTAGATACAATGACCGCAAAGAAAAAAAAAAGTAGAATCTAAATTATAACTAACTGAGTACTATCCTCATTGCCAAAAGCAAAAGAAGGATTGCCAATGTAAACTAGTTACAAGCATGGAGAACTAGCATCTTCCAACTGAGTAGGTCAAGATAGATGGAGATGATGAGCAAGTATTCTTTGTTTCTCAATGTCGACCATGGGCCCAACATCAAGGTATGCCTTAGGACCCCTTGCAAAGTGAAAATTCATATGGTAATCAATGGAAAAACTATAATTTCCAAGGTCCACAAAATCAATCCAATTGGAACAATGCTAGGAAAAATAAACCACAACAATCCCAATGGCCTTAGAAATCCCAACCACCCTGGCCTAATCAACAAAGTAACCAATGGCCACAGAACCAATAGTACTACTAGAAAAAGAAACAAAACTAATGGCAACCACCCCAAGGGAATTGGTAGTCTATGAACCAATGGAAGGGATCTCAACAATGGCCTAACCAAAATACTAGTGCTCCACAATTACCCCCTCCAGTTCAACAACATACTTTAATGCCACCACCTACAAATCTTGGATCTCAAAAGCAAACACAATTACCAAAACAATCTTAGCCAAATCTGAATAGCCAATAACCTTAGTAGCCCATGTATAGTGTTGCTGCTCAGTTGTCTCCTACTTACACCTTGACTGTTGTTGATATACATCTGAGATTTGGTACAACTTTACCAGTGCCTAAATTGCCTCTTATAACTAAATTAATAGATTATCCTAAAGCATCAGAACCTTTAGTTATTGAAACTTTTGACTCACCTAATGTCACCATGTCAACCCCAGCTCAACTAGTAGTAGAGCCTCCTTTTCCAAAAAAATTGATACAAAAGAAACCTGAACAAACTAAGGAACAAACTTTTGACATTGTTGATCATTTGAAAAATATACATGTCCAATTACCATTTTTTCAAGCTATTAAGGATATTCCACTCTATGGAAAAGCTATTAGGGAAGCCTACTTGAAGAAACCTAGAAGGAAGAAGGACCCCAACACAGTCCATGTTGTGGGACAATTGGCTAACATCATGCTAGGGAACATGATTACACCAAAATATTCTGATCTAGGAAGTTCAGTAGTGAATGTTAGTACAAATGGCCAATTTGTTAAAAATTCTTTAATAGACCTTGGAGCTTCTATAAATTTTATGACTAGAGATACCATGAAGAAGTTGAAAATAGACGGACTAAGGGCTACACCAACAATTCTGTAGCTTGCAGATAGTTCTACTTGTTGATGTTTGAAAATGTTGTAGGTTTCCAATTACCCCAATGAGAAAAAGACACATCTAGGGGCATCTTACTCCCATTTTTGAAACATCCTTTTAGACACTAGGCCAACTATAAGGCTTGACCCTTCTTCTACTTAATTCATGCTATCGACATGGCATTCCTAAAAAACATGGAGCTCTAATTTTAAGTCAAGAGTTAAATACATTCACATTTAACTCTGTTCTCTCAATAGAACATTGTTCAGTCATAATAAATACCCAACCTTTTGCATTTATTAAACTCCTTCATAGTTGACAAAGTACCAAATCCCACACACTCATTTGAACTCAAATGACATCATGCATATGGTGAAAATTGAAATATTTAGAAAAATGTCACATATTCCATTTCAAAAACTTTAATTTGCACACAATCTCCACCAGTCTAATGGAATTAGTCAGACCCCAAAAGCGGGTCCAGCTATTTTTTTGTTTTATTTTTGAACAACTGGATTGTCAAACTAATTAGAATCAAGTTTGATCACTGAACCATCAATTAAAACTCACTTGATCACTTATTTGCAATTGCCAATTTAATGCCATAGGTTCCTTTGACATCATGCAAGGGAAAGTGATTACACCAAAATATTTTGATCTAGGAAGTTCATTAGTGAATGTCAGTATAAATGGTTAGTTTGTTAAAAATGCTTTAATAAACCTTAGAGCTGCTATAAATGTTATGACCAAAGATACCATGAAGAAGTTGAAAATAGGACTAAGGGATGCACCAATAATTCTATAGCTTGCAAATAGTTCTACTTGTTGGTTTTTGAAAATGTTGTAGGTTTCCAATTACCTCAATGAGAAAAAGACACATCTAGGGGCAGCTAACTCCCATTTTTGACACATCCTTTCAAACATCATGCCAACTATAAGGCTTGACCCTTCTTCTACTTCCTTCATACTATTGACATGGAATTCCTCAAAAATGTGGAGCTCTAATTTTAAGTCAAGAGTTAAATCCATTCACATTTAACTCTATTCTCTTAATAGAACATTGTTTAGTCACAATAAATACCCACCCTTTTGCATTTATTAAACTCCATAGTTGAAAAAGTACCAAATCCCACACACTCATTTGAACTCTAATGCCATCATGCATATGGTGAAAATAGAAACATTTACAAAAATGTCACATATTCCATTTCAAAAACTTCAATTTGCACACAATCCTCACTAGTCTGATGGAATCAGTCAGACCCCAAAAGTGGGTCTGACTAAAAAAATTTTTTTTTTTCAAAAAATTGGATTGTCAAACTTATTAGAATCAAGTTCAATCACTGAACCATCAATTAAATCCCACTTTATCACTTATTTGCAAACTATCAATTTAATGCCATATGGTCCTTTGACTAGTGTTAAAAACTGACCAGAACACCTGATTGAACTCTAAAAATTGGCATACTGACTCTCTATTCCACATACTTCCACCCTATTAGATCTCTTCCCATGAATAATTTGAGGTCAAAAGATATTGACTGGCAAACTTGACCTCTTAGAACTGCCTGCAAGAAAACATGTTAGAAAGTAATAAACTATTGACTTTGAAAACTGGGTAAACAGACACTTGGGAAAATGAAAACTGGGATGTTGGTTCACTATCATGAGGTGAGTATAATTTTCAATTTGGGATCATGAAGAATAACATGACAAAAATGGCAAGTAGTCAAAGTGGGCTACTTGGATTTTGCAGATTGAAACAATGACAGAAAAGTGAATTTTGCAAATGGAATTGACCTGGAAAAGTGTGCAAATGGATTTGTCAAGACTTGAAATTTGGCACACTTAAAATGTTTTTGGAGGACAAAATAGTGGTACAATCTATTTGATCTCACCTATCATGAATCTCAAGATATAACATCATGAATAGGGGTACCAATCAATTTTCAAATGCTGACACCAGTAAAACTTTAGAAATTGCATTTGGAATCACATTCAAAAGCTGATCAAATAGATTCATCATAAGATAAAACTTGAAACATAACAAGTCTCTGATGTCTACAATGTAACACAAAAGGAAATTTAGCATTTTGATCGACTAGGTCAAAATTACAACTCATCAAACAAGGCTTCCCAAAATGATGTTCAATGTGCATCAGCATGAAAACAATAAATGAACAACTTTGAGGGATTCAAAACCCAGACAAACAAACTCAAAATGACTCAAAATATTAAACATAGGCTCTCTAGTATGGACACTAGACACTTCCAAAGTGGCAAGTCATGGAATATTTCTGGGTGTGAGATAGTCAGATGCAAACATGGCCTTCCGTTGTTGTTTGACATGAGTGAAAATGTAGATTTGGAATTTGCTCAAAATGGAACTTCACAAAATAGCTCAAAATGTCAATTTATGTTCATGGAATGCATATATGCACTAAATGAAAGTTTTTAGAAACATTAAACACCTCATGGGGCTCAAAGGTACAACTGAGTACAATCTCATCAAAAACATTTGTGGGGCTCAATTTCTCAATGGCACTCAAAATTGGGAAGGAAATTTTGAGTCCCAAAACTACTGTCACTCCTGATGGGATGATAGAAAAAATAGTTGTAACCTTAGATTCTCTAGAGTATCCTACAAACTTCATGATTTTGTCCCCTAAAGTTAATCTATCTAGTTATCCTGTCATCTTAGGTAGACCATGGTTAGCCACAGTTAATGCAAATATAAGTTGCAGATAAGGGAATATGACTGTATCAAATGATCAAGCAACAAAGCAATTTTATTTATATCCTCTAGCTCAACCATTACTAGATTTGAGTACATCTATTTGGCCAAATTTAGGAGATGAAGAAGAAGAGTTAAATTCTATAGTACAACTCATGATGTTGCATAAACAGTCTTTTCTAAAATTGCAAGAGGAAGATTCAGTACATCAGAGTATCATCGCTAAAACTTGTGTGGTAGAAAAAGATGTATCTAAAAGTTCTGTGTTAGAAATGATCACATATGAGGAATGTGATAAGAATTTTACTTTGCTTAAAGAACTTGAAACTCTTAAACCACTTTTGCCTTGTGAATTAGAAGCAAGTCCAATTTTTAAAGCCACTATGATAGACTCCACTACTACTGTTGAATTGATTAAAGGTCATAAACTTCATGTTAACCCCAAAATAACACCCACATAGATGGAACAGTTAAACGAATTGCTTCAAAGACATGAAAAGGCCTTTTCATGGGATTATAGTGATATGAAAGGGTTGAATCGTACATTATGCACTCATAAGATATACATCAATGAAGATTGTCTACCACTCCATCAACCCCAGAGAAGGATAAATCCAAGTCTTAGAGAAATAGTTAAAACTGAATTGTAGAAATTGGTTGATGCTGGTTTTATTTATCCTATATCTGATAGTAGATAGGTGTCAACTTTGTTATAGTGCCTAAGAAGGGAGGAGAATGGAGAATCTATGTAGATTATAGAGAATTGAACAAGGCTACTAAAAGGGATCACTTTCCTTTACCATTCATAGACCAAGTTTTGGACACACTAGCTGGAAAGAAGTATTTCTCTTTTCCAGATGAGTATAGAGGTTATAACCAAATCGGCATTGCTCCTAAAGATCAAGATAAAACCAAAAATATGTGTCCATGGGGTACTTTTACATACTGTATCTTACCATTTGGTCTATGCAACGCTCTTACAAAATTTTAAAGAGCAATTATTAGTATTTTTGCTGATATATCACATGATTGTATGGAAATCTACATGAATGACTTCACAACATTTGGAATCACTTTTGAAGAAGCAATTGTGAATCTTGAAAAGGTTTTGGTAAGATGTCAAGAACATAATTTGGCACTTAATAGTGAAAAGTGTTTCATGCTCATGCAGGAGGGTGTGGTACTTGGTCATTTCATATCCACTACAGGAATACAAGTGGAACCAGCTAAGATAGAGGTAATTCAAACATTGCCCATACTTACAAAATCAAAGATGTAAGGTCCTTTCTAGGTCATACTAGATATTATAGACATTTCATAAAAGATTTCAGAAAAATAGCTAGTCCTTTATATAAGTTACTAAAAAAAGAAGCTAAACTTAGTTGGACATCTGAATGTGATGAAACCTTCTTGCAACTTAAGAAACTTTTGACCATAGACCCAGTTTTACAAGGCCTTGATTGAAATTTACTTTTTCATATATATATAGATGCCTCTGATTATGCCATAGGTGCAGTCTTAGTGTATCAATCACAAAATCTTGGAAATGCCATTTATTATATTAGTAAGAGCCTTCATGGTCCAGAGTTGAACTACATTATGACTGAAAAACAATTGCTAGTAGTAGTTAATGCCCTCAAAAATTTTTTACGTTACATAACTAGCTATTCCATATTTGTTCATATTGATCATGCAAAAATTAAATATTTCATGAAAAAAACTACTATAATAGGTAGGTTAGCAAGATGGTTACTATTATTGCAAGAATTTGATATAACTATTATTGATAAGCCTAGAAAAGCCAATGTTGTAGCTGATTATTTATCAAGAATCCATCATGATGATCTTGACACTACTTTGGTCGATGATGCATTTCCAGATGAGCATTTGTTTCATATTGCTATTCAAACTCCATGGTATGTAGACATTGCTAACTACATTTCATCCAATAAAATAGTAGCACATTTTTCTTACAAGGAAAAGAAGCTGCTTGTAGAGAAAAGTTTTTGTTTCTCTTGGATAGATAATCTCTTGTTTTACATTGGACCTAATCAAATTATGAGAAGATGTGTGCAAGAAGATGAGACATATGGCATTCTACATGAATGTCATAATGAACCATGTAGAGGATACTTTGTAGAAAAAAAAGAACTTTAAAAATCCTAACAATTGGTTATTATTGGCCTACACTTCATAAGGATGCAACCAACTATACAAGAAAGTGTGACCAGTGTCAAAGGATGGGCTGACCAACCAAAATAGATGAAATGTCTCTTAATCCTTAGATGCCATTAGAACTATTTGACAAATGGGGAATGGACTTGATTGGTCCAATTGATCCTCCATCTAATAGGAAGTCCTATATTCTAGTGTGCACTGACTACCTAAAAGAATGGGTTGAAGTTAAGGCTATGAAGCATGACCGTGATGAAAAAGTTTTTGAATTCCTGTATGAAGAGGTTTTTACTCGCTATGGTGTACCCAAAGAGCTAGTCATTGATCAAGATGCACAATTCACCTCTAATCTAATCTCAAAATTTATGAAATAGTATAACATTAGGCACCAAAAATCTAGTCCTTGTCATTCTCAAGCTAATGGACAAGCAAAGGTTACAAACCGAGAGCTAGAAAATATTCTAACAAAAATAGTCCATTTGCACCATCAGGATTGGACCAACAAATTACAAGAATTTTTTTGGGCTTAGAGAACAACCTGGAAGACTACTACAAGATTCACAACATTTGAGCTCCTATATGGAAAGGTGGCCATGCTTCCAATTGAATTTGAACATAAAAATCTAAGGACAACCTTAGCATTAGATATTGAACTTCTTGTAGCACAAAGAGAACATATTTTTCATCTTAACTCTTTGGATGAGATGTGCAAAGTTGCTTTGGAACATATTGAATTCATACAAAAATAAAGGAAACAATAGCATGATTCTCATATTATCAATAAACAATTTCATGTTGGTGATTGGGCATTATTATATGATTCTCAATTCAAGGATATGCCAAGGAAGCTGTAGACAAGATGGCTAGGACCATATGAAATTAGCCATATCTTTGATAATGGAACTATTCAACTAACTACCATTGATCTGGTACCTTTAAAATTGTTAGTCAATGGTCATAGACTCAAGTTATACAAATAAACACAAACAAAAGTGGATTTTCTATAGTAGTTCCAACACTTGGCTTCAAATACGACTCAAGTAACTCTTCTTGCAGTTGAAGGTGTCAACCTTTCAACTGCTGCTCTTCAACATTAGTTTTTTTTTTTTATGTTCATGCTCATAATAATGACTTTATGTTCACATATTCACTTTTTCTTTCCATTTCATCTCTTTACCTTCCACCCATCCACCTCATCTCATTTCTTTATCTTCCATCCACCCACTTTCCACATCATCAAATTTTCATGTTTTCATTTAAAATTTTGCAAAATGCTGATGGATGTTGCCACTGATATTATTTCTACCACCTTTGGTACGTGCAATAATCAAATTGACAAGTATAACATTTTCAAATTATATTTCATTTATAGTCCACAGATTTTGTTAATTATATTTAATACTACATAATCTATATAATGGTGATGTTATACTAGTCCCTTACCTGTACTAGGTCTGATAGGTGAGGACACTTGTCTAAATTTAGCAGGGGGTAGGGAAGGTCATAAAATCTAAAGGCACGTCTATTTATTCGTGATGATTTTCTAAATCTTCACATTACCCTTCATTAATACAAATTTATTGCCATAAGTACGCAAAGTGAGGTGTTGTACTCCCTTTTTTTTGAATGATTTTCTATGTCAAGCTATGATGTGACCTATTTTAAATTTTTTTTTGTCATTCGAACCCTATTTTTAGACGATTCTCACATAAATTTATGATTTACCTTCATTCAAAACTTAATTATTGTGCATAATAATTTGTTATAACAATTAATTGCTTCCTAAAACAAAGAAGTGTGATGAGTCTGAGGAATAACACAATAGTTTGAAGCTTGAACAGAAAGGGAGAAAATAGAGTAAACAGAGGAAGTGTTAAGGAAATTGGGTGGGCAGTTGCAAAGGAGAGAGCTGGTAGAGCATACTATGTTGCTCTCAGATGTAGAAGTTGTAAGAAGGTTTAATGCATGTGGATGGCTAGGGTATTTCTTGCATTTAACTACATATGATGAAGAGGTGGGTATAGAGTTTACAAGGTCATTCAATGAGGGAGAAGCTTCTATTTGGGGCTTAACAATAGTTGTAATAGAAGAGCGCATCACTGAGGTAACCTAGGGTTACCTGCAGTTGGAGAAAACTACCCCTAGCATGCATGACACTAGGTCAGTGAGAGCCCAATTTACGAAGCTGCCTAATCCTCAATTGGATGTCACAAAACAAGGTCGCAAGAGAATGTCACTGCTACCACCATACAATGAATTATCCATGCACATAATTAGGTATTTTACATGCGAAGGAAGATTTTCATACCTACATGCACATCATTTCAAGCTACTTAGTTGTGTAAGGCATAATCTTGCTAGGAATATTCCAAATTTCTTGTATAATATTCTTTGCATTAGTGCAGAGGAGACTCAAAAAGGAAAAGAGAATTATGTTACTCATCATGCTTTAATTAAGTTGTTAATAGAGTGGTCACTTGGTGATGTATCCCACTTAACGTGGGATGAATTTGTGCAACTTAAAACCATGCAACCCCAAGCTGGCCCTAGCGAACAACATAGTGAGGGAAATGTAGCTCCCACTAGTGAGCCTATCGAACAAAACATTCAAGAGGCTAAAACTGAAAGGACTCAAGGAAATGAACAAGAAACTACCCTTGTTCAAGAAAATGTGCCTCCACTTATACAAGAAATTCCTAAACCTACTACAAGAAAAGTTAAGAGGAAAAGAAAACTACCAAAAGAAATTTCTGTTTAGCAAGAATCAAGCCCTACAGTTGTAAAACAAAAGAGAAAAAAGAAGGGTCCTACAAGAACTGATCATATAGTTGAAACACCCAAGGGGGAAAGTGTTTTATAGTTCTATAGGTAAAAGCAATTTGTAAGAGAAAAAGTGAAGTTTAGTTGTGTTTATGTGCATACATTCTTTGGGCTCATGGACAACTATAAAGCCAAATTATAATAGTGATCATGCTAAGTGGGACCTATTGAGTTGTCAAATGGGCCCTGATGTAAGCAAATCAAATGGTGACATGTCAAAAACATCAGATGGGCACAACCTACATGGTAGATTACTTAAGTTCTTAATTTTGCATGTCGTTGAAATCAATGACAATGCTATTTTCTATTTTTCTAAGTTTCAATCTGGTACATTGATAAGTAAAAGGTGAAATTTTATCATTATGCCTTTACACTTCAAAGCTAAACATCTTAAAAAAGATCTATTTCATCCTTTTCTCCATGGTTATGAGTTAAGCATGAGTGTATAAGCATAAAGGGATAGATGAAGGAAGGAAATCAAAGCTTTACACTTCTACAAGAAAGGAGAAGCATAAGAGCAAGATGCCATCTGTAAAAGCTTTTCAATGTTACAAGGTTAAGGTAACTCATGCAATTATAAAGTAGAGATAAAGAGAAGGTAAGTGGCATTATGATGCCATGGGTAATGCCTTAAGCATATGACTCAAAGATGGGTGTATAAAGTGTTATGATGTCTCAGGTAATGAAGTGAATAGAGCAACGTAAAGAAGTTTCTTAAGGTTTCCTCTGATACGTGTGTGTGTGAGCATAAAGGGTGAAGAGAAGGTTATAAAAAAGGCGTTATGCTCATATGATCAAGGTTTGAAGTGTAAAATTGAAGGTATCAATTGAGAAGGCTTGAGATTCTATGGTGTAAAGGGTTGTGTAAGAGCATAAAGGAAATTTCAATGCAGTGTTTACGAATCCCTAATGCTTCAATGCTTGGGATATTTTGAAGCCTCATAGAGAGAATGTATGGGCTTGCCAAGGGTGTTCTTAGGGTTACAAATATTAAAGATCTTGACTCTGCATAAGAGCAAAAGACCAAAATTTGAAAAGAAAGCTTCTTAAGTGTCATGCCAATTCAGAAAAGGAGAAATTCACCATGACCAAGTAAAATAAAACATTGAAAGGACATCAGGATCAAATTTCATAGTTCATATTTCTTGTTGTCATCCTAAAAGGGTGGTATTAAATGCTCATGTATGTAGAATTAATTAAAAATCTAGTAGAATATATGACTAAAACATAAATATTTGATTGAACATTTAAAATATTACCATTCTGAAGAATTTGTGATCTTGCTCTGAAAAATTCTACAAGCATCCACAGCCTCATGATTTCTGTGTTACCGTGTAAAGAATTCAAAGTATAATTTGCAGAGAAGATGGTTAACAAGGAGGTCAAAGAGGTTCCTAAAGAAGAGGTAGAGGTTGAAGACAAAGGTGATCATGTTGTAGAAGTCACAGTAGAAGGAAAAAAGAAAAAGGGCACTATGAAAACTGAGAAAAAGTCAAGGGTTACGAAGCCCAATAAGCATGCAAAGGATTGGCTAAAACTTCTTCTAGGGTCATCAAGCACCATTTCAACAAATGACCATATCTTCAAAGACCCTTACTTCCTTGTTAGAGATGCACAATGCTCAAGAATTAATGGTTTCAACTTGTTTTTATATTTCTACTAAAATATAATAGAAAATGTGCTAGTATGTAACCCTTGGAACAGAAAATTGGAAAAGTTGATATTTCTAGAAGTTTTTGTTGATGTAGACCTTCTAAAAGCACTAAAAAATTCCTACAATCTAGTCACCAAAACATTTCAAAGACATCATGAGAGCTCTTTGTGCAAACTAGATAGGACTTATTTTAGAGGCTTTTCGATTGGAAGGGCAGATGGATGTACCTATTGATCTTGATGATTTACATGGTAAATTTGGGAGAAATAAGACTTATTTTGTGAACAATGTCATGCTGCCCCACATTCCCTATAATGCAAAAAAGGTAGGGCTGATTCCAAAGAAGGTGGGGGAATTTTTTTCCCTTGAGCAGATTCAAGAATTATTTCAAGAACATAGTATATGGGCTACACAAAGTGTTGGGAAGTGATGGTATAGAGGATTGTGTCTATGCCTCCCTATTTTTAATGGCTTGTGATATACAAGACCCCTTTCACCATAAAGTGTATGACTATGTGACCTTTATGATAGACAACATGCACAATTAGGTTGTCAGTGCAAAGAAGGGAGAAATGAAAGATTTCAAGTTCCACCATTACTCACTGATATTACACCTTATCTTGTATTACAACATTGGTTACATCAGCTAGGAATTTGTTGATTAAACTTTAGATGAATTTGGTGAGTTACCTATGCATATTTGGACTCACATTCGAGATAAGAATTTCCATTATTCAAATGCACTTGTATTCTTTAATTTTTTTAGCTATGTTATTATGAGGCAATTGGATCACACTTTCTTTAGGGAACCCAATGTTTTGAAGACCTTTCTTAGACCCTCATTTTTAGATGAAAAAACCAAATTAGATCATAACTAGGGGAGCATCATTTTTTCTAAGGAGCGCACATTAATGAGAATATATGCATGCCCACAACATCCTCATATTCTACCTAAATATTTATCCCCCAGTTTGGCCATTATTGAATTCTTTTGGCAATTTTTATTGATGAACAAAGAAATGATCCCTCCTTCTCTGCATAATCCCACATTTTTTTGTAGCACATTTAAGGTAGGAGATCTTGAAAGTGGAAAAAATGTATATGAAGAGTTGAGTGAGTACCTAGGCCAATACAAATTTGCTACTAGGCCTTACTAGATGTATGACCTTGATAATTATATTAACAATGAGGTCAACGCCATTAGCGGATACATCCTACCTCCAAGCAAGCCAATCTTGTTAGGATAAACCACAGACATAAATAAAAAACTACATACAAATATAATCAATAATAGAAAAATAATAGATCACATAGAAATGAACACAAGGCACCAAGATTTAATGTGGTTTACCCAATCCCTGGGCTACGTCCACCAAACAACAAGTCCAACCTTATTACTATCCAGTGATTACAACCTAATTACAGTCAATAATCCCTTACAGCTCAATACTGCCGCAAGAAGAAATTTTGCATCACAACATAATGAAAATACCTAACCCTAAACCATTTTATACAAGTATTTTATCTATTTTAGGGTTACAACATGTCGGCCATAATATGTCGGCTACAACGTCAGCCACAGCCCAATTTTTTTTTTTTGTACTTTCCTAATTAGTCACCATAATCTAATAATCTCCCACTTGGAGACTAATCCTATAGTAATACCACTACCACATGGGGCTCCCACTGGATCAAACTACCCTAGACTCTATTGTTCTTTTATTCATGTTCAGTCTAAAAGACCAACTAAAGCTGAAGAGGAGTTTAGCTTCTCCCTTGTTACAACCTTGGTCAACATATCTACTAGATTTTCATTTGTATGTATCTTCTCTAGCTTTAACTATCTATCCTCTAAAACTGACCGAATGAAATGGTACCGCAATTGTATGTGTTTGGTCTTAGAATGTAGAGCTGATTTTTTTGCAAGATGAATGGCACTTTGACTATCTATGAACAAATAATTATCCTTCTAAGGATGTCCCAATTCTTCCAAGAAGAATTGAAGCCATATCATCTCCTTGGCAGCCTCTATAGCAACAACATACTCTGCCTCTGTAGTGGATAGAGCATTAATCTTCTATAACCTAGAAACCCAGCTCATAGCTGCCCCACCAATAGTAAAGACATAACCTATAGTACTTGTCTGGTATCAATATCCCCTACCAAATCTGAGTCAAGATAGCCTTATAAATTAGTAGTAGAGCCCCCAAATTGTAAACACTTATTAGATGTTCCTCTCAAATATCTGAGAATCCACTTGACAGCATTCCAATGCTCGAATCTTGGATGACTCATATACCTGCTAACGAGTCCCACTGCATGTTCAATATTTGGCCTAGTGCATACCATAGCATACATCAAGCTTCCTATAGCTAAAGCATAGGGTACCTTGGACATCTTATCCTCCTCTTCATGTGTCTTAGGACACATCTCCTTAGTCAACTTCAAATGACTAGGTAAAGGTGTGCTCACAACGTTAGCATTCTCCATAGAGAAATGTTGCAACACCTTCTCAACATAATCAGCCTGAGATAGGGTTAATGTTCTGTTCTTCCTATCTCTAGAAATCTTCATACCAAGGATTTTTTTCGCAGCCCCCAAATCCTTCATAGTAAATGCATGTGTTAATTGGCATTTTAGCCCCTTAATATGATCCATGTTAGACCCAGCTACAAGCATATCATCAACATATAAACATAAAATAATTTAGCTATCATCATCCAACCTCTTAAAATAAACACAGTAATTTGAATGACACCTATTATATCCATGCTCATGCATAAAACTATCAAATTTCAGATACCATTGCTGAGGTGCTTGCTTCAACCCATATAAACTTTTCTTTGATTTGCACACTAAGTTATCCTTACCTTTGACCTCAAAACCCTGTGGCTGAGCCATATATATTTCTTCATCCAAATCACCATGAAGAAAGGCTATTTTAACATCAAACTGCTCTAAATGAAAATCTTTAGTAGCCACAAGACTTAAAACAGTATGAATAGAAGTCATTTTAACAATAGGAGAAATAATCTCATCAAAATCAATTCTCTTTTTCTATGCAAATCCTTTTACAACTAACTTGGCCTTAAATATTTTCTTACCTCCTTCCTCTTCTTTCAACCTATAAACCCACTTATTATGTAAAGCCTTTTTACTTGCAGGCAACTTGCATAGATCCCATGTCTTATTCTTTAGCAAAGAGTCTATTTCATCTTTCATTATAGACTCCCATTGAATCTTAGTATTCACTTGCATAGCTTCATCATAACTTTTAGGTTCACCATCATTAGTAAGTAAAATAGAATACAAAGAGGGAGAAAATCTTTGTGGAGGTCTAATTTTTCTTGTTGACTATCTAACAGTCATCGATGTGTGTGGTATTTATTGTTGTAGTTGTTGTACATCATGAGGAATGGCTGGAACATCAGCTTTTGGAGTATCATCCAGCACTACATAATCATCTTCTTTCTTCTCATGTTGTTGCAACAGATCTTTGTACAACACTTTCTTATTGAATATGACATCCTAACTTCTAACAATTTTATGATTTTCAAAATCCCAAAGCCTATAACCAAATTCATTAATGCCATATCCAACAAAGACACATTTCTTTGATTTAGCTTCTAGCTTGGTTCTATTTTCAGAGTCTATATGAGCAAAAGCTTCACAACCGGAGGTCTTGAGAAAAGAATAACTCACCTTCTTATCAATCCATGCCTCCTCTGGAATACCACAGCCCAAAGGAGTAGAGGGACCTCTATTAATCAAATATACTACAATATTGATAGCCTCCACCCACATGTGTAAGGGCGACCTAGCATGCAACCTCATACTCCTTGCATGCTCCATTATAGTCCTGTTCATGCATTTAGCCACTCCATTTTCCTGTGGAGTCCTTGAAATAGTTTTTTGTCTATGAATACCATTACTAGAGCAATAATCTTCAAATTCATGACTGCAATACTCACCACCATTATCAGATTTGAGACATTTTAATTTCTTACCAGTCTCATTTTCAACTAGGCATTTCCATTTCTTAAAAGTTTGAAATACATGAGATTTCTATCTAAGGAAATAAACCCATACTTTTCTAGTTGTGTCATCAATAAATGTAACATAATAATGAAAGCCACCAAGGGAAGAAACATGATCTGGTCCCCATACATTTGTATACACAAGCTCTAACTTCTCCTTTTTGTTTTCCTTCTCAGTCTTTACAAAACTCACTCTCTTTTGTTTTCCATACACACAAATTTCATAGAAATCCATATTAACACATTTTAGACCTGGTAAAAATTTCTTTGAATGAAGTAATTTTATACCTTTCTCACTCATGTTCCCAAGTCTATTGTGCCACACTACTGTATCAAAATCTACAGCAGTTATTTGTTCTCCCTGCTCAACTGTGGCAATTGTTCCTAAATATTCATTTTTCTCTAAAACAATCAAAGTAGAAGGAACAATATGACCTGTACAAAGATATAAGGTGCCTACTTTCACACCTTTTGCTACTACAAGGAAACCTTTTGAAACATTCCAATTTTTATCATTAAAAGTAACTACATGACCCTCATCACTGAGTTGCTTGGCTGAAATTAAATTCCTACTCAGCCTTGGAACATGCCTTACCTCATGTAGTAGCCAATGATTCCCATTCTGCAACTTAATCTTAATTTTTCCCTTTTCAACAATCTGATAGGGTTCATTTGTTGTTTAGTGTGGAGCCTGATTAGTCCCCAAGTGGGAGATTGTTAGATTGTGGTGACTGATCAAGAAAGTACTGTACATACTTCATAAATAGTGGGCGTAGCCAACATATTATGGCCGACATGTTATAACCCTAAAGCAGTTTAATACTTGTATAAAAAGGCTTAGGGTTGGGTATTTTTCATAATGTTGTGATGCGAAATTGTTTCTTGTGGTGGTATTGAGCTATAAGGGATTATGGTTTGTAATCAGGTTGTAATCACTAGATTGTAATAAGATCGGACTTGCTGTTTTGTGGACGTAGCCTAGGGGTTGGGTGAACCACGTTAAATCTTGGTGCCTTGTGTTCATTTCTATGTGTTCTATTATTTTTCTGTTATTGGTTATATTTGCATGTAGTTTTTTATTTCTGTCCGTGGTTTATCCTAACATCATTATCCCCCAAATAAATAAGCCCAAAATCCCCTTGGACATAATCAATGAAATAACCTCTATGAGGTGTAGCATGAAATGAAGCACCAAAATCTAAAACCCATGAATCATCAATACTTTCTAAAGATAGAAGCAAAGTATCCTCTTCAGATTTGTTACTTACCACATTTTCCTTCTTGTCTCCATTTGATTTATCTCCTTCATTTTTCTTTCAATTTCAACAATCTTTCTTTTTATGACTTGGTTTGCCACAATACCAAGACCTCCTCCCCTTTGACTTCCCTCTTGATTTCCCATGATTTCCGTAGTTACTTCCTCTCTCAGTCGTTCTACCCCTACTTTGTGCATTCAAAACAATTCCTAATGTAGATCCGCTTGAGGATTTCCTACAAGTTTCCTCACTCAAAACAACACCAATCACATCATCATATTTTAGGGTACTAGATCTAGGAACAGAATTACTCACCACCATTACCAAGCCATTCTAGCTTTCAAGCAAAGAACACAAAATCAAGAGATCTCTAATTTTGTCATCAAAATTGATATGCACAGAAGATAACTAACTAATAATAGTATTAAACTCATTTAAATGATCCGCAATAGATCCACCTTCTACCATTTTCATATTAAATAAATGCTTCATGAGAAATACCTTATTTGAAGTGAAGGGCTTTTCATACAGTGTCGCTAGGGTTTTCATAAACTCTTCTATTGTCTTTGCTTTTGTAATATTAAATGCCACTAATGGTGCCAAGCATAATCAAATGCTTTTGAGTTCCTTTCTATCTAAAAGATCCCATTCAACATTTGACATAGTTCCTTGATTCTTGGCTTTTCCTTCCTATGGTTTCCATAAATCCTTCCGATACATATAGTCTTCCATTTTCATCTTCTATAACTGGAAGTTCTACCCATTAAACCTATCAACCCTTAGTTTACCCTCATCTGCCATTGCTCCCACTCAACCGTGAGACTCCCACTCAACCATGAAACTTTTCTACAGAGGATAACTAAAAAAACAACTAGGCTCTGATACCACTTGTTAGGATAAACCATGGATAGAAATAAAAAACTACATGCAAATATAACCAATAATAGAAAAATAATAAATCACATAGAAATGAACACAAGGCACCAAGATTTAACATGGTTCACCCAATCCATGGGCTATGCCCACCAAATAGCAAGTTCAATCTTATTACAATCCAGTGATCACAACTCAATTACAATCCATAATCCCTTATAGATCAATATCGTCGCAAGAAGCAATTTCGCATCACAACATAATGAAAATAGCTAACCCTAAACCCTTTTATAAAATTATTTTATCTATTTTAGGGTTACAATATGTTGGCCATATGTCAGCCATAATATATTGGCTACAACATCAGCCACAACCCAAAATTTTTTTTGGGGGTGATGCCCTGAACCCCACTAATTATGAAGTATGTACAGTACTTTCCTGATTAGTCACCATAATCTAAAAAATCTCTATGGAGGATTTGATTACCAATATAGTAACAATAGGAGAGGCTGATGAGCTACTAAGACAATATGGTGAAATAAGGAAGGTAGAGGAAGCCATGAAAAGAACAAACCTTGATATTAAGGGTTTTTACATAGAAATTCCCTACCCTAGCAACCTAAGAAAGATGGTAGATAATTTTGAACACATCATGTCATAGATGCCACATGAGCCAGAGGGAGAGGAAGCCACTGTAAATAGAGAATCCCCTAAGCTAGATGTACAGTTAGAGGTTGAGTTGGAGGAAGAACAACCCTCAACTTCAACATGGGTGCCAAAGGGAAATAAAAGGTAGAAGACAATGCACATTCCAGAGAGGGTGGTAAGAAGAGGCCTACAAGTAATGTCTAGGAATGATGAGTATTTTACTAATATTAGGAAAAATTATTTAACTGAAAGGACTATAGAGGTAGGACAAGCCTCTACTGATCTTCAAATTATAGTGTCAAGATTGGATAATAGGCTCAGCCAATCTAAAAATTTTATGGAGGATGATGATTTCATTAAATCATCAGAGTTTAAAAGTTTTCTTTATAAAATAAAACAAAATGAGCTCATATTGAGCCTTATGCCAAGGGAAGATCCTGAGAAAAGTAAGGAATTAGTTGATAAGCTACTTGCCTATGAACCTAAAAGTGATACAATGACCCCTGTGGAAGCCAGCTAGTTAGTGCATAAAAATGGATTGATTTTGATACCCAACTAGGATATTGAGAAGGCTTTTGTACTTGATCAAATGAGAATACAAGATAACGCCATTAGTTATAAATCCAATAGTAGTGAGGGGCTGAAAAGGGGGTTAGGATTTAAAGTAGATAGAAAAACCCTAGCAGTGTGGAGTGTTGCCCCTAACAACAAAAAGCCCAAAATGATGGATACACAGGAAACTGCACAGGGCAACATGATTGTGTTGACTTTGAGGAAAGAAATCTCTAGCCTAGTCAAACACTTTGCTTTCATGAATGAGGTAAAGGTGGATGAAATTGAGGATAGGATAGCTATTGTGTAGAATGAATGTCTTGATATCAGAAAAGTGTATGAAGAGGAGCTCAAAATGAGCTATGTACAAAAATAGAGAATAGAAGAGTTCAAGGGGAAAATTCAAAGTTTAGAAGCAAAAATAGCATCCGTCAAAGAGAAACTCAAGGCTGCAATAGAGGAAAAACATGCACCTAGGTAGGTGGACGAAGAAAGGCACACTATAGAAGTAGAGGTCCAAATAAAGGACATACCTATAGGGGTAATAGTGATAGTGCCTATGGTCAGTGTAAAGACAGAAGTGCCTCAACCTAATAATGTAATGAAGAGAAGTGTTATAATGAATGTACTAAGCCATAAAATGAGAAATTTGAAGAGAATATCTCAAGATGCTTATAGTGCATTCATCAATCTACAATCTGCAAAACATGTATGCAAGGATGCAATAGGATGGCTTGATCCAATCTTTGAACAATGGGGGACATATATGCAGTTCTTTGATAGATTGATACCATTGATAGAAAAAAAGAAAGATCTGCAAGATAAAATTATTGTTGTGAAAGAAGGCATGGACAAAGTGAAAGATTTTTTGCAATTTTTCACAGGGAAATTGCCAGCCATACAAAATAAATGAAATTATTAACAAGTGGTTTTCATTCTTTAATTCTTTATGTTCTTGATTTTGATAATAAAGTGAAAGATTTCAATGAATGGTCTAGTTCTTTTGAGTATATTGTAGACTTGCCATAGGTGGCATCTATTTTCCAAGGTGATATTGATGAATGTGTTTTTAATGAACTGATTGATACCCTATTCAAGATCAAAGCTGAAATGAATAGGTTTACTATAAAGGGGAAAGTGATTACATATGCCAAGTGGTAGAAGTCAGTTAATGAACTAGCAACAATAAAGACATATGAGTGGCCCACCAAGGGAGAAGTTATTATTTGGGAAGCAATCACAGAAATCAAAGATTTACCAATAGGAAGCAGTTAGAGAAAAAGAAAAAGTTAATGATTTTATGCTCCAGTTGTAATCTACAACTGCTTTTTATTGTTTCTTTTTTAATTAAGGTGTCCAGATATTTTTGAAAAAGGTTGTTATACTCATTGTTGTAAAAGGACACCTATCAATCATAATTTCCCTTTGCTTGTTGCAACTTATGTTATATAAATGAGTTTTCAAGGCATTGTGAAGGTCTACATTTTTTGTATGTTTTTAGTTTCTAAGAAAGTACATTTGGTCCAGTTATGTGTAGTTATTTTTGAGTTTACTTTTAGTCATGTACTTCTCTAATGAAAAATAGGAATGATAGAAATAGTATGAATTTTTGGGTTCTTTACTAAGTTTCTATTGGTTATTGTATTAATCAGTAAAAAGGATAATGCAAAAGGGTATTTACACCAAATCCGTGTCATCATTTTCTATCTCCCTTTCACAAATTTGTTAATTTTGAGATCATTTAAATAATTTTCATTTGATTGAATGCATTCTAGATGGGGTGTATATTGGTTACATTTTTTGTTTCTTTAAATGCTTCAATAAATCAATAGAATTCATGAGCTTATGAAGAGGATATCACATAAGAATGGAAATATTTGATAATAGTTGATAAATTCAATGACAAGTTAATTGAACAAGATCTCTTGCCAATAGTTGACTCTTGGCCCCTAGGGATAAGGTGCTAGTCATATAAATCAGAGGTATTTGAGAGTAAATTCTGCTTCTACATGTCAAAACAATTATAAATTTAAAGTCATTTTCATTTCATTTTGTTCAAGTTTGTAATGTTGGTCACCACTTGTTTACATTAAATTGTCAGAGTCTTAGGTAGCTGCTATTTCCAGGAATACTTGTAAACTCTTAGAGAAATATGACCAAATTTTCTTATAAGGGATGCATATAGACTTGAAAGCATTAAATAAATTGGTAAACTGTGTATGTGCATGAGGATAAAAGATGAAAATTGGAATGAAACTAAGATAGTTTTAATACAATAGTTTGCATTAGAATCATTCATAGGTATACCCACCTTGGTTTTGTAGAGCCTAAAGAGTAGGAAACCATCTTTGGTTTTGTTGAAGTTGGGTCCAAATGATTTACTTATGTAATTGTTCATGGGAATTAGCTAATCCTTAGGTTATATGAGTATTATCATTCTGGTATTGAGCATTTTGTTGCTCCATAGTTTCAAATACCAACAAGATAAATGTTACCATTAACATTGATGATACTAAACCTTTTGAGAGTTTGGAATAGCCTAAATCTCATGCTGAGGATATTGAAGGAAAATTTTTAAAAATTGAAGATGAGAAAAGGCTACTAAAAGAAGAGAAGAGGAAAATAGAAGAGGCCAAGCATAAATTGCTTGAAGAAGAGATAAAAATAAGAGTTGAGGAAGAAAAGAAGAGGAAGTTAGAAGAAGATAAGAAGAAGAAAATAGATGAAAAAAAGAGAGAAAAATAAAGAAAAGAGAAATAGGAAGAAGAAAGAAGAGTCAAAGAGGAAACTAAGAAGAAGCAAAAGGAAGATGAATTTAAACCTTCGAGCTCATCTACTCCACTTTCTCTTGCTAGACTAGTAGATGATGATGGTCAAAATGACTTGATCTCATCTTTTTCAAAACTTATTCAAAAGAAAATGATAGTGAAAATCCTACAAAGATGGAGGTTACTAACAAATTACATAGTACTGTGGCAATCTAGCACTTAGAGGTAGATCCTGAATAGAGTGCACAAGAAGTGGTAGAATATTTTGGTAAGGAATTTACTAATTCATTGAATGTTGTAGAATCTAAGGCACATATTTCACATGATGCTTACTTGTTTAGCACTATTTTTCAAAATATCAAGAATGATTTTCTAACTCTTAATACTTTTATCAAGAAACTTTAGAAATGTCAATAGGATGGAAAGGTATTGTATAGAAGTGTACCTTATCTGAAAAGTTGACCAAGAATCCTAATAGTCAAATTGAAGGTAAGATGAGTGAGCTAGAAGCTCTATCTATCCAGATACAACATCCTTCTCGAAAAGTTGATGACTTTGAAGGATAAGTGACTAGTATTCATTATGATATTAGGAAATTGAAACTTTGGAAGGAAACTTTTTTTAAAAATATATTTGGATTTTAGAGATTCTATTTCTCTAAAAATGTCTGTCTATTGTAGAGAAATTATTGGAGGAATGTGTCAAAGCCAAAGTCACTTATTCTTGTTGGATACAATTGTCTAATTATGTGTTGTCTTTGATGTTACACAAATGTCATATCAGTTGTCAGTTAGTTCGTACTGAGCTCACTTGTTCAGCAAGCCAAATTTCCTTTTCTATTGAGTATTCCTAGTGTTTACTCTATGAAGATAGTGTCTACCAAGCTCACTCGAGCATCAAAGGAAATTATGGAAAAAAACAATGTTAACCAAATTGACATCGTTAACAAAGGAAAGTTGGAAACAGTTAGTGCTAACTGAGATCACTCGATTACCAAAGGATTTTTTCAAGTTCATAGTGTTAACTAAGCTTTTGTTAGTTAACACAGGAAATTGTGTTAGAACTAGTATTTACCAAGCAGGGTCAACTAATAAAGGATTTTTATTGTTTTGGCACATAAAGCTTAATTATTTCAAGTATTGGTTCTAGCTGACTATGGTAATGGTTAGTAGTCATTCTAATTTGTACTGAGCCAAGTTGACAATTTGGATGATGAAAATGTAAGGTCATGTTGAGATTTCTAGTGTGTGTGTCCAAGTGTTGATTGAATTGAGAAGGAAAGAGTGGGAGAGAGCTTGAAGGATAAGAAGGTATCCTTGTGGAGCAAAAAAGTGTTATTTGATTAGGAAGGATCAAGTATGAAGTAGAATAGAGATCTGCAATCAGCAATTTAGTTGCATCACAATTAGGTCATTTCATTGTTACTCTCTAACCATTGTAGTAGTGATCTAAAATCTCTTAACAGAGATGGTTTAGTAGCCAGTTGTAAATCCTCTAAGAAGGTCACATTTCCATTGAAATTTTTTAAGACCTCTTGCAAGGCCAATCCTAATAGGGTGATTAAACCCTCTAACAAGGTCACACCTAATAGTGTGTTTTGTAACCTTTAACAAGGTTGGCTCCTAATAGGGCTCACTTCAAAAGAATAAAAAATAGTAACTAGTTAAATTGGTGGTTCTTTTCATATTGAATTTCCACATTAAATCCTTATGTCTCATGTGTTTATGTTATTTCTCTTATGCTTGCAAACTAATTATAGTTAATTTTTAAGATATGTTAAAAGTAATTCACACTCTACATTTATGAAGTTACAACATTTTCTATGTGTTTACCAGGTAATAGTAGAAATTAGTTTTTTCATTTAAATTTTATTGCTGAAATCTAAGGGATCTAGGATTTATTTTAGTAGTAAATGATTCAACCCCCCTCTCCCTTCTCAATTACTCCTATATTTCCAGCAATTGGTATCATAGCTTTTGGTTCTTGTAGGAAAGGTTTCAAGGACCTAATCTAAAGATCAGGATGTCTTACAAGAGAGATATTCCAAAGCTAAACAGAGACAACTTTTCAATATGGAAAGGACTCATGAGACTTCATCTAGCCACCATTAGTGATTCAAGCTTGAAATATCTTGATGAAGAATATAAACTCCTACTAGTACATTATCTATTGGAGATCTTGCTGAGAAAAAGAACCATAACATCATGATAATTGATATTGCATCTACTATTAGCTATGATGAATTTGATGAGATTAAAGACAACAAAACTAATTTTGATATATGGAACAAGCTAAAGGACATCTATGGTGGTGATGAAAATGTAAGAAGAGCCAAAGTAGAAATCCTTAGAGGATAGTTTGATCAAATAAGAATGAGAGAAGATGAAAATGTTACCAAATATGTGGAAAGAATAAAGCTAGTGTCAATGCAATCTAAGCTTCTAGAGTAGAAATCAAGGACAAAATTATTGTAAGTAAAGTTCTCAAAACATTTCCTCCTATCTATGCAATTAGACTAGCTATTGTTCAAGAAAAGAGGTGTGATCCAAATTAGAAGTTAAGTTTGGATGCCTTAGTAGGAAGATTGATAGCTTTTGAGCTAGATAACTTTGAAAATTATGTTCTAGCTTCCAAAATTTTTGAATCTACATTTGAAGCTAAACTTTCACTCAAAGAGAAAAGCAAGAAAATGAGGGACAATCAGTTAGAAAGTGAAGAGGAAACAAAGGAATTGATTGCGATCTTGAAGTTTTTGAAGCTTTACTTACAAAGAAATATTCTAGAGGTAGAGGAAAATACAAAGGTAAAGTTACCCTAATCTATTTTTCATTTGAAGAGATTGGTTATATTGCTACTAGGTGCCCAAACAAAGAGAGCAAGGATGAGAAGAAGAGTCACAAGTACAAAGGAAAAAAGAATTTCAAAAATCACAAATCATACAACAAAAAAGGTAAGAAAACATGTTTTATGGCTAAGGATTCTGATAATGGTGAAGATGAGATAATATACATTAATATAAAAGATGAAACTAATGAATATGAAAAGATGGCAGTTATCTCTCATGTTAGTAAAAATGATGCATGGATCATAGATAGTAGATGTTCACATCATATGATTGGAGATGGAACAAAATTTGAACACTATGATGGAGGAAGTGTAAGGTTTGGTTTTTAGAGAACTAATGATAACAGTAGTTTGTATATTAAGGAAGGACCAGATAATAAGATTGTATTGGAAAAGATATTTGTGGATGATACTCTATTTATAGGGAATGATGATCTATGCAAAAAAAAATTTAGAAAAAATGAACACAGAGTTTTAAATGTCCATGTTTGGTGAAATAAAATTCTTTGTTGGATTATAGATACAATAGAACAAGAATGGTATCTACATTACTCAATCTAATTATATCAAGGAGATACTCAAGAAGTTTGGAATGGAAGACTCAAAACTAGTTGGTACACCTATGTGTACTAGACTCAAGCTTACCAAAGATGATGACTCTAAAGAGGTAGATTAGACCTTATACAGTTCAATGATTGAAAAATTATAGTATGTAGTTAACACAAGGCTTGAAATTTCCTTAGTAGTTGGAATAGTGACAAGATTCTTAGCTAAACCTAGAGAAAATCATATGATGGCAATCAAAAGAATCTTAAGATATTTGATTGTCATTGTAGGCCTAAAGATATTCACTGATGTTGGTTAGGCAGGAAATCTTAGTGATGGAAAAAGTACATGTGGTGGAGAATTCTTTCTTAGTAAAAGGTTGGTATCTTGGACAAGCAAGAAGCAAAACTACACATCCCAATCTACAACAAAAGTAGAGTATGTAGTAGTAGCAATGAATTGTTCTAATATTTTTTGGTTTAAACAGTTATTGGAAGGCATGAAGATTGAGATCAAAGATCTAGTTGTCATGTTTTGTGATAACACCAATGCAATTAACATATCAAAGAACCTAGTGATGCATTCCAAAACTAAGGATGTTGCTATAAAATATCACTTTGTCAAAGAATTGGTGTAGCACAAAGAAATTAGATTGGAATATGTTCATACAAAAGAATAAATTGCATACATAGTCACCAAGCCATTACCTAAGGATGCATTCTGATATCTAAGAGGTAAGTTAGGGGTCATTCCCCTATCTAAAGCTCACTAAATAAAGTTTTAGTGATGCATCAATAGGAACCAAGTTGAAGTTCAATCAATTGATGTAGCATAATTAAGAAAATATTACATATGAATTAGTACTCAAGGTACATTGACACTAATTTGGTATGTGGTGTCAAAGAGGGAGAAGATTACTATCTTATCTTTCTGAATTTTGTTTATAGCTTTTTGAGGGAGAAGTATACCATCATAAAAGTTATGTAATTCTTTCACAGAAGGAGATTACTGCATAAAAAAAGAATTTTTTTGGTGAAAAATCTAAGAGGGAAAAACTTTCTATCAGAGAAAGTCTTGTTCTCAAATTTTATTGTGCTATGAAATTTTCTGTTTCCATTAATGTCAAAGAGGGAGACTATTGGATACAATTATCTAATTGTGTGTTATCTTTGGTGTTACAAAAATGTCACATTAGTTGTTAGTTAGTGCTTACTAAGCTCACTTGGTCAGCAAGACAACTTTCCTTGTCTACCAAGCATTCTTAAAGTTTATTCTATGAAGATAGTGTCTATCAAGCTCACTCAGGTGTCAAAGGAAATTATGGAAGAAAATAGTGTTAACTAAGTTTACATGGTTAACAAAAGAAAGTTGGATAGAGTTAGTGTTAACTGAATTCACTCAGTTACCCAAGGATTTTTGCAAGTTTGCAGTGTTAACCAAGCTTCTGTTGGTTAACATAGGGAATCATCTTAGAACCAATATTTATCGAGTAGGGTCAACTAATGAAGAATTTTTGTTGTTTTGGCATATGAAGCTTAATTATTTCAAGTATTGGTTCTAGCCAACTATAGTAATGATTGATAGTCATTCTAATTTGTATTGAGCAAACTTTACAATTTGGATGATATAAATGTAAGGTCAAGTTGAGATTTCTAGTGTGTGTGTATGCAAGTTTTGATTAAATTAAGAAGGAAAGAGTGGGAGAAATCTTGAAGGATAAGCAAGTATCCTTCTAGAGTAGAAACATGTTATTTGATTAGAAAGGATCAAGTATGAAGTAGAATAGAGATCTATAATCAAAAATTTAGTTGCATCACAATTAGGTCATTTCATTGTTACTGTCTAACCATTGTAGAAGTGATCTAAAATCTCTTAACAGATTTGGTTTAATAGCTAGTTGTAAATCCTCTAACAAGGTGATAGTTCCATTGAATTGTTTTAAGACCTCTTGCAAGGCCACTCCTAATAGGGTGACTAAATCCTCTAACAAGGTCACACTTAACAGTGTGTTTTGTAACCTTTAACAAGGTTGGCTCCTAATAGGGCTCACCTCAGAAGAGTGAAAAATAGTAACTAATTATATTGGTGATTTTTTCCATATTGAGTTTCCATGTTAAATCTTGGTATCTCACATGTTCATGTTATTTCTCTTATGCTTGCAAATTAATTGTAGTTAATGTTTAAGATTTGTTAAAAGTAATTCACACTATGCATTTCCTGAGCTACAACATCAATTAGTTTTTTTAGTCTAAATTTTATTGTTGACATCTAAGAGATTTGGGATTTATTTTAGTAGTAACTGATTCACACCCCGTCTCAATTACTCCTTCTATATTTCTTATACTTTGGTCTTAATGTACTTGAAATTGCACCATATGCCTAATGTGCAATTCTCAGCTTTGCTGAATCAGCCAAGGATACATAGATAAAAGGTTAACCAATCTTAAGGAGAGTTTTTATGATTTCATGAAGATACTATAATTTTAAGGTAGATAATTATAGCTTTTGACAGCAAATGGACATGCTTTTCAATAGTTTTGGACATACCTTTATCATTGATGTCAAAGGGGGAGAAGTATATAAGAAAATTGTAAATCAAGTAAAGGGGAGAAGATAATAATGTAAGGGGGATAATATGTAAGATGGAAAAGTTGTAATAGATGATTAATGTAGTGTTAATTTATTATTTTTGACAAGTTTTTGATACTTAGCCAATTTTCCCTATTTTATTTCCATCAATGCCAAAGAGGGAGATTGTGTATAATTGGCTAATGAAGATATGTATGATGTACATGCTTACATGAAATCTTAGAAATAATTATACTTAGCTTTTGGTACTAAAAAAATTATCAAATTATGAATTTGGTTTAAGCAGTGTATTTTTTTATGTAATTTGTTACTGACATTATATTATGACTAGTGAACTTAGATGGAGATAGGATACATGTTGATGATGATGTCTATAACCTCAAAAGTTAGTATAGACTTTATATAAAATAGATATTCATGTTCTACCAGTTAAACAAGATAGTGGAATTAAAGGAAAGGAATTCTTTTGTTTACAAAATAATTACTTGACCAATTAGGGCTGACATCCTAGATGTTTACTTTAAGTTGGAAAAGTATATTCTGGTCTTAGTTGACCCAATAGTAATTTGTGAAAAGGCATGTTATTTATGCAAAAGACATCTTTCAATGAGTATTTCAAAATTGTGTAATATATTATGTAAGTTGTGCAAGTATTATGATATGACCAACTTTTTGTGAAAGTGATATATGCAAAGTTGATTTTGTGATATGAGATTGAACTAAGGAAATAGTTACATAAGCTATATTCTAAAAGACTAATTACTTGTTTTTGCAGTGAGCTCTTCTTATAATTGAAAGTGCATGTTTGGGTAGTGAGCTCATCTTGCATCTACTGTAGGGTAAAAGCACAAACTTGTGTCACTCTTTTTTAAAGGAAAAGGCTAACAAAACTATAATTGTTCACTTTTAGTGGCATAAAATTGGTATTAGTATTTGGAATTTGAAAATGAAGAAAACTAAAAAAATGTGTGGAAATGGATGAAGTTAATTACTATAAATTTTAATAATTATTTGGAATAAGAATTGATATATTTTCCTAATTTTTGTAGATAATTTTTGAGTTGCTGAAAAATGTTTAAAAATTAGATGTTTATTTCCCACCACAAAATTATATGTAAATAAACTTATTTCCATTTGATCTTAGACTATGTTATAGATAATAAATATAGGTAGAAGAATAAAAAATAAAAATTGGCTTTAGACCTATATTTTCTCTTTCATAGTGATTCAAATTTCAACTCACTTAAATCAATAGTTTTCATCTCCCACCACATTTATCAAAATAACTATATTCTAACTAGAAGAAAAAATAATCATTCTAGAAGAGGATTCTCTCCTCTACAATGTCATGTAATTTTTTAAAAAAAATTGATATGATTTAATATTTTTTTATTTTTTAAAATTGGTATCTTTTCAAGTGTTAAAATGCATGTTTGTAGAATTTTTTAAATTATAATATACTATATCCAATTAAAACACTATAAACTCTATATGAGAACATTCTTGATTTTGAGCACTATAAAATGGTGTTTATATGTTACTAAAACGATATTATAAAAAAGAAGTAAGAGTTATTGAAATGTAAGTTTTCTAGAATAAATTTATTTCTTTAGTTATTGGATACAAACTAGTATTAAACATGCATTTACTAGAAATTTCCAAATGGAAAAGTGTGAGACCATGTATAACTTAGCTAGAATTAATTTATCTAGATGATATGTTTGAAAAAATATCTAGTTGGTGACTAAATTTTTTAGATTACTAATTCACTCCCCCCTACCCCACTTGCTTAGTAATTCCTATTTCTAACACTCTCTTCATCATTATTTCAGCATAGGCTAATTCCTTGTATAAATCTTCCATGTCTGGGGTCAACATGGCTTGGATATTGATCAAGGTAGCACAAGTGTTAGTATGTTGTACTTGTAGCATGACTAGCTTACCTTATGTAGATAGTAATATATGATAATAAATATGGCTTTGACTAGGATAGATTTTCAATGTTGTACCTTTGGACTATAGATCTCCTTGCAGTCGGTCAATATCCCTCTATACTTATTGTGTGAATAAATTCACATCACAAAGTTTTTTTTATAGAGAAAATATATTTTCTAACACCTTTTTCAGATTCTCCATTATGGTATCTAAATAAACCTATCATAGTGCAAGGACACTAGATATTTTTTCAAGTACCTTAGTATGAAATTTTCTTTCAGACCATTCTAATAGTTTAGTATTTTCATCTAGGTCTTTATCACTAATCTTATCCACAATTAAGTATCAATTTCTCAATAATTGGTTTATCTTCATTTGTAGTTGGGAGACTAAAAATGTCTTTGATATCATGAAGCATTTTCTTCTATTTATGTTTCCTTCTTAAAAACTCTTCATGTTTCTTCCTATGTATAGGTTCTTGTAGAATGCTCATCTACTCAATAGTGATTGTGTTTAGATCAAACTTGGGTAGTTCAATCACCTCATTTAGGATAACATCTCCATAAGATATTTCTTTTGAGCTCCTTGATGTTTCTATACTAGGCCTTGATATCTACAATGATGTGCATTATTGCTTGGCCACTGAAGATATTGACTACTGGTAGGAGTCATAGAGAATGGTAAGGTAACCAAAGTTTGGATATCAATTTGATCCTCTAGAGTAGTAGTCACCTTCAATACTTTAGACCTATAGACTTGACTCAGTTCCTATTGATCATCACCTTGAACTTGTGTAGAAGGTACATGACTAGATTTCTAGCTAATTTGATTTCTATTCCATTTGTCTCAATTGTTACTAAGGCTTTCTTAGTTGAAATGAGTGGCACTAGAGACAATGCTCATTGTAATGTTTCTCCACCAGTGACAAAGGAATTCTTGATCTTTGTTTCATAGATTTCTTAAAACCCTCAAAATAACTAGTCATTACTGACTCAAAGTTATCTCAAATTTGCTCTATGAATTGTGCAATCTGCAATGTGATAGACCTATTGGTCTTCCAAGCATCTTTTCCAAATGTAGGAAATGTGTTCTGCACATAAAAGAATATAAAAACTTGCAAAGAGCCAAATTTTCAAGATTCTCTCTTGGTTTTCCTTATGGCCTCCAAGTTGTTAGATAGTTGTTGAAGCTGTAACTTTCCAAGGTCATAGGTGTGGTCTTTCTTCACTATTTTGTATCCCAAATCTACTACCATGAAAGATACATTGTTTGGTCTACTAGATTGAAAGACATTGTGAACTATCAATCTCATAACAAAGGAAATTAGGGGGTTTGAGATAGAATTTATATACATTCCCCTCTTGTTCCATATTGTAACTATGTTCTTCTCAATAATCTCCTTTGAATCACTTTACTTGCTCTTAGGACTTTCTAGGGTAGGATAACATGTAACTTGGTTGATGATCCTTTTAGTACTCTTAATTGGTCCATTTTCCATCTATATGAAGTCATCATATATTCTATTGAGCACAATATTTATCCATTTAGTCTTGGATATATTAGGGAAATCTATGGTATGGGTTAGCCCTTTCCTTTCTACAATTTCATTCTCTTCCCTTAAGAATCCATCATCACAAAGCTGGCTGAACAAATCCCTTATCTCCATTTCTCCTATACTTGAAAATTTTCATGTATAACAACACTTGACATCTTGAGTCATTAAGACTTGTGGTGCTATCATTGATAACGCACCATACATGTCTCATTTATATGTAATTTTAGGATTTTCTTAGAAAGGTGGTTTCCTTACATCATTACTAATTAATTTCACATTAAGAATTTCCTTTCCTTCCTTCTTAACACTTTCTTCTTAGTCACCTCACATAGCAATACTGATTGAAATTATTTTTCTATCTTAAGATTTCTAACCTCTTCAGTTAGTGAACCATTCTTTTCCATTGGATTTGTAACTACTACATCAAACTCACTTGAGTTCCCATCCTCAAATAGTCCAGTAGTGTCTTCCTCTTGGTAATGAGTGTCATTTTTTTCAATAGCTATCTCTTTCCTTCTCTTTAATGAATGTTGCAGTTTGTCTCTTACTTCCATTTGTTGGTGTAGGGAAAATTGGATTTAAATCGTCTAGTTCTCAACTGTCTTTCCCAACTTGTAGACTTCCATCTTCAAGATCTTTCCTTAAAGTTAAAAAGATTTCCTTTCCAGAGAACAAGGCTCTAACACCAATTTTTAGGAATTATAATTGGAAAGTAAACTCTGAGAGGGGGTCAAGGGGAATGAATCAGTTCTTCAAAAATTTAACCATAAAACATTCACCACACATCCATCTCATCATTTAGCATGTAAAATGAAATAGGTAAGTACACATGGTTATCCATAGCATGAAGCAAATAACACATTACACAATAAGTTTTTTACCTAGAAACCCTCCAATGAGAATGTAAAACTAGGGTGGGGATGATACCCACAAATCTTTATTGTTGAAACTATAAAGTGTAGCCAATTAAGGTTACAAAAAGTTTGACCATAAACTATGATTTACCCTATGAAAGGTCTTCTTTGTTAAAGGTTTACAAAGAATCTTAGGTCTCACCCTATTAAAGGATTTCAACACCCTGCTAAAATTGTGCCTTGTTAGAGGACTTAAACTTGCAATAAAACAAACACTCAGTTAAGAGATTTACATAAGCCTCTCAGGACTAGTCTATTAGGATTATTTTTTCTACATCACTTGTTATAATGACTCAACACCATGATCCTTCTATTAGCATTCCATTGCTAGAGGTTAGATCTTCTCCTTCATGGTGTGTACTTGATCCTTATGATTGGATATGTCTCCCTTTTCCTCTCTCTACTTTTCTTTGTTCTCCTCTACCTAATTTTTCAATTCATAACATTATCAAAACCTCCTCAACCATCATGAATGCTCTCTTCACTTAGAATTCTTCTCTCTTTCTTCTTCTTCTCTTCCTTCCTACATTACAAGTTGTTTAGGTTTTGTCTCCTTAAGTAAACACAAGTTGGCTAGGGTTAGGTTAGAATCTATGGTTGTGGTTGAGCCATTTTTCTACCTAGAACATCCCTCAATTTGACTGGTTGCATGTACTACATAGGGATTAATAATATACATCTATATACACCTTCTAGAATCTTAAAACAATTGTTAATTCAACCTAGAAATGATTAATATAGAAGTTTGTCCCATTAAAAATAACTATGTCCAAAATTATTCACTTAGCAATTGAAGTCTTTGATGCTCGTCATTCATTGTATCTTCAATGTTGTAACTCATTTCTTGAATGACTCAACATACTCTATTTACTAGACTCCTGAGTGACTCAGTACTCACTATCTTCTTGGCACATATTTGGGCTCGACATTGACTATGTATATTACTCACTATGTATTGTTTGGGACCTTATTTTCAGCATGCCTTAATCACTCAACTTACACTCATTTATCAGCTTTCTTTGATCACTTGAACTATACTTTTTTTGAGTAATGAGTAAGTGTTTCCTCACTACCTTGTACAAAACAATATTAGATTAACACATTAAAGCAATTAGCACATATGATTAAGCTTTTAATACCATGTACTTAGAAGTTCACTAGGGAAACTCTCCATGGAAGATTATAAGTAACATAAGGAAGTTTGAGATAGTCTAGATACTTGACTTAAGTGTTTGTCCATGCTTATATAGAAGTGCAAGAACCCAAGGAGATTTTTCTAGTAGTAGTAGTAGAACCAGATCTGAAGAGGATAGAAAGATTGAAGAAGGTATATTCCTATTTTTAAGAAGAGAACCAAATGGTGAGAAAAAATTTAAATGTTGGACGTGTAGTGAATTTGGTTAGTATGCATCTAAGTTTCCTAAAAGAGACAAAAAGTATAAGAAAATTTTTAAGCCTAGAAGTCTTAGAGATTTTTTGTATGCTAATGAAAATGATGAATATAAAGAGAGAGCTCAAGGTGAAAGTGGCAATGAGTTAGGATTTGTATCAATTAAGGAAGATGGTCCTACTAAACAAATTAGAGAAGAAAATGATCTAGTTTCACAAGTTGAAAAGAAATCTAATTGGATTAGAGACAATGGATGTTCACATCATATGATTGGTTATATAAACAAGTTTGTTAAATTCAGAAATCATGATCAAGATATTGTTAGAGTTGGTAACAATGCATCTTGTCAAATCACAGGGATGTGATCTATTACTCTAAATGGAAAAACTTGTTGGAATATTCAAATATGGAAAGAGTACTTATGAGAGGGCGGGGGGGGGTGAATCATAAGTACCACACTTTAGCCAATAAAACCTCATGCATGTAAATACATCAAACAAATATGAAACTAAACACATGCATCAACAGCTCATAACACTGGAATTTGGTAACCTAGAAACCCTCCAGGAATAAGAAGGTAAAACTGGGGTGGGGATGATACCCAAAAAAATTACTACAGCAATATTGTTCAACCACTTCTGATGGTCTGCCTTATTAAAGGCCCGCCCAATTAAAGGCTTTACAAACACTTAACATGAAGTGTCACCCTGTTAAAGGATTTTAATCACCTAATTAAAGGATCTACGAAATAGCTGTTAAGCTAACCTATCACCATAGGATTTACATTCTAATACAATTTCTAGAAAGTATTAGGTATAAAGAACCTGATAGATTACAATCCTTGATTGCTGAATGCAGGCACCTTTTCTGCTTTCTCTGATCTTGGTCCTATTGTGATCTGATAACCCTTGCTTCTTAAAGTAGATTTTCTTGTACACCCTTGTATATCCACTCATACATATTTTCAATGAAATTTCATCTTCCTTATAAAAACTTCAAAGACTTAGGGTTAGATATGGATCTACGATCCATATTGAATCTCATTTTCCCGCTCAATACTTGTCTTTTACTGATTGTTTGCATGCCTTTATCATTTTTCTTATTGGCTGCATGTAGATTGTATAGGAAAGATAAAAGATTCGATCTCATCATTAAATCCTTCATGATTTTCTTTATGTTGGCTACAAAAATTGTTTGCATCATAGTTTGTGCAATTTCAAACTTTTATGCTGATATTCTATGTTACTCGGCTCCTGAAGCATCTATGACAATGGTTTATGCTTTTAGGTTTATCATGCTAATGGGCATTCTTGCTTCTACATACATTAGATGTATGTCCTTTCTTTCCAAAAAAATGACATGTAGGTTTAACATCTTTACCTTTTATCACTTCTTTGTTCTACACTCTTTGATGATTCTCCAACTTCAGTACTGTTGTATCCAAGTCCTGATGTATCATGGGTTGATCTTGGGGATTTCAGTATTTGCTCAAAATATTTGATGGCTTCACTTGACTTGTTGAGATTCTCCACCACCTCTCTTTCTCTATTCAATTCATTCTGAATTTGTTCATTTTGCATCTTCAAAGTAAAGATCTCAATATCTTTCATATTGAGTTCATGATGAAGGTTCATCATTTGGAAAAGTGTATCCATCTGCATGTTTGAGATCCTTGTCAATTCAGTACATTTTTCTTCAAGTCTGTTTGCAAGATTTCTTTTGTCATTTTCCATCATGACCTTATCATCAATTTCTCTTTTCTTTTGTTCATTAATTTCACATATCATTATGGCCTATGATTCATGTTCCATCTTGAGAAATCTTATCTCCTCTATTTGAGCTTTGTTTTTCTCCATCAGTTCTGCTATTGCTGCATCAAACTCTTTAGTGTCTCCGTTGGAAAATATGTTGGTGGTATCAATCTCTTTGTAGTTTATCTCATTTTTGGCTATGGCTAGATCCTTCATTTTTTTTAATGAATTTCTCAACTTGTTTTTAAATTCCTCGAAGCTATGCAGAGAAAGTTGCACATCTATCACCTGATTTTCAATGATCTTTCCAAGTTTGAAAGCTTCCATCTTTAGATCTTTTCCTCCAAGCTGTTAGGCTTTTCCTTGTGAGAACCTGTATAAGCTCTAATACCAATTGTTGGAATATTCAAATATGGAAAGAGTATTTATGAGTTGGGGGGGGGGGGGGGGGGGGGGGGTGTGAATCATAAGTACCACACTTTAGCCAATAAAACCTCATGCATGTAAATACATCAAACAAATATGAAACTAAACACATGCATCAACAACTCATAACACTCGAATTTGGTAACCCAAAAACCCTCCAGGAATAAGAAGGTAAAACTGGGGTGGGGATGATACCCACAAAAATCACTATAGCAATATAGTTCAACTACTTCTGATGGTCTGCCCTATTAAAGGCTTTACACTATATCAATAGTGACCTAGTTAAAGGCTTTACAAACACATAACATGAAGTGTCACCCTATTAAAGGATTTTAATCACCTAATTAAAGGATCTACGAAATAGCTATTAAGCTAACCTATCACCATAGGATTTACATTCTAATAGAATTTCTAGAAAGTATTAGGTATAAAGAACCTAATAGATTAAAATCCTTGATTGCTGAATGCAGGCACCTTTTCCACTTTCTCTGATCTTGGTCCTATTGTGATCTGATAACCCTTGCTTCTGAAAGTAGATTTTCTTGTACACCCTTGTATATCCACTCATATATCTTTTCAATGAAATTTCATCTTCCTTATAAAAACTTCAAAGACTTAGGGTTAGATATGGATCTACGATCCATATTTAATCTCAATTTCCTGCTCAATACTTGTCTTTTACTGATTGGTTGCATGCCTTTATCATTTTTCATATTGGCTACATGTAGATTGTATAGGAAAGATAAAAGATTCGATCTCATCATTAAATCCTTCATGATTTTCTTTATGTTGGCTACAAAAACTGTTTGCATCATAGTTTGTGCAATTTCAAACTTTTATGCTGATATTCTGTGTTACTCAGCACTTGTTAACACTCGGCACTTGTTGACACTCGACACTTGTTGACACTCGAAACTTGTTACACTCAACACTTGTTACACTTGGCACTTGTTATAGCTTGACACTTCATATTACTCAGCACTTACTCTTTGTTCGGCATTGTTTAGTGGAAAAATGGTTAAGTGTATTGACACTCAATTGTCAAATTTATTCTTTAAGCTAACAAAACTAACACAAATGATGTTTACTTTTTGGATGGTCTAAGCATAACTTGTTGAGTATTGGATAGTTTGTGGATAAAAGGTTATTTGTTATAGTTCATATAAAAGACTTGTATCATCAAGGATAAGGATGGTAAGATGATTGGAATAGGTATAATATCTAGAGGTAATGGTTTTTTATTGAATCCTATAGAGATGACATGCTTATTTTAAAAAGTGGATAACATGTTGTTATGGCATAGATGATTTTTTTAATATAAACTTTGATAACATAGTGAAGGTTAGAAACACATTTGTAGTTAGATACTTTCTCAAGATAATGAATCCTACTAATTTTGTTTGCAAAGAATGTATCATGGCTAAATAGAATAATGTATCATTTCCCAGCAAGAAGTTTACCACTATAGAGAAGTTGGAGATTGTTCATATAGATTTGAATGGCTTTACTAGGACAAAATTATTCTATGGAGATAGGTACTTATTGATTTTTGTTCATGATTTTACTAGAATGATGTGGGTACAATTTCTTAAGGAGAAATTTGAAGCATTTGAGAAGTTTAAGATATTTAAGAATAGAGTTACTTGAGTGAGTCTAGTGTTAAGATTAAATGTTTGAGATTAGATAGAGGTAGAGAGTTTACTTCTAGAGAGTTTAACATATTTTGTAAACAAACTAGGATTAAGAGATAATTACCATCACCTAATACCCTTGATAAAAATGGGATAGAAAAAAGGAGAAACATATAAGTATCAAAGGAAACAAGGAAACTGATGTTTGAGAATGATGTATCCAAGATGCTTTGGAGAGAAGCAATCAATACAATAGTGTACACCATGAATAAAGTATATATAAAAAAGGCACAAATAAGAGTCCTTATGAATTATGGTTTTGTCATACACCTTCAATAAAGTACTTTTGAAATTTTGGAAGAAAGTGCTATATAAAGAGAGATGATGATGTTGGTATGTTTGATCCAAGAAGTGATGAAGCTATGTTACTTAGTTATTCATTAAAAATAAAAGCTTACAAATGTTTTAATCACATAATTAAGACAATTTTCAAATGTGAAAATGTGAAAGTTTATTAAAATTTTGGAATTATGGAGAAGATGATGGATTATAATTCTAATGAAGAAGAAGATAATCCTAGAATTGGTAGAGAAATTGTAGAAGTTTTCTTTGAGATTAAAAATGACTTGCAGAATAATGTGAAAATTGTTCAGAAAAGAAGAGAATGAATATTTAAACCAAGGGAAGAGATAAGAGCTAAGATAGAAACTCCTACAACTAATAAGAACTTGATAAAGTTTCACCCTACATAACATATAATTGGAAGAAAAGACAAAGGAGTAATAATAAGAAATAGAGTGAGAAATTATGTATGATTTCTCAAGTAGAACCTAAGAGTATAGACGATGAATGCAAGGATGATAATTAGATTCAAGCAATGAAGGATGAACTAGATGATATTGTGATGAAGGACACATGGGAATTGGTTTCTTGGCCTAAAGACAAGAAGTCATAGGAACTAAATGGGTATTCAGAAAGAAGAGGAATGAACAAGGAGAAGTTTTGAGACACAAAGATTGATTGGTATGCAAAGGTTATTCATAGAAAGAATGAATATATTATGAGAAAAAATATGCCCCTGTAGCCAGAATGGAGGTAGTAAGAATGTTTTTGACTTATGTAGCAAATAACAAGTTCAAAGTATATCAAATGTATGTTAAATAAAACTTTTTGAATGGAGAACTTGAAGAAGAGATTTACATTGAGAATCCTAAAGGATTTCCTTTGATAGATTACAAGGATATGGTATGTATATTGAATAAATTTCTATATGGTTTAAAACAAGCACTTAGAACCTAGTATGCAAGGTTAAACAAGTACTTGGGAAATATTGGATTTACTAAAGATGCAACATATAGTAACTTGTATTTGAAAGAAATTGAGAATGATTTTTCAATCATTGTGATATTTTTTGATGATATATTATTTGGAGAGAATGATGAAGCAAATGACATATTTGCTGAGGAAATGAATAATAAGTTTGAAATGAGTATGATACGGGAGAAGAAGTTCATTTAGGCTTGCATATTGTGAAATAGAGTGATGGCATTTTATTTTCACAAGCTAAGTATTTGAAAGATTTGTTGAAAATATTTTCCTTGAAAAGTTTTAAGCCTATTGGTACACCAATGATAACTAGTCACAAGTTATCTAGTGAAGATGACACACCTACAATTGAGAAGAAGTACAGATCCATGATTCGAGGTTTTCAATATCTAACTCACACTAGAGAAGACATATAAAATATGGTTGGGATTATAACTAGACTTCAAACTAATCCAAAGGAGTATCATTATGTAGTACTAGAGAGGATATTCAGATACTTGAAGTGAACATCTATCTATGGGATATTGTATGATAGATCAAGTGATTTCACTTTATGTGCTTATATTGATGGGGATTGGGGAAGTAGTATGGATGATAGAAAAATCACCAGTAATGGAGCATTTTTCTTAGGAGGAAGATTGGTTTCTTCTCTAATAAAGAAACAATATTGTATTTCATAGAGTATAGTTGAGGTTCTCTATGTAGTATTAACAAATAATTGTAATAAGGTTTTGTGGATGAATGATGCAATAAGGCTTTGGGTAGCCTTCAAAACTTCAGCAATGGATTTTTTAGGGCTATATTAATCCTCCAAGGATTGGTTGGGTAAGATCTTCCCAAGAATCCTCCCTCTCCTAGAGACAAGAACTCATCAAATTAGCCCTCAACTCAATCTAGTCTATAAGGACACACCCCCACACCCTTGCTACAATATATTTATATTTTAAGGTGTAAAAAACCTTCCACAATAATCAATGAACTCATTTTTATATTCTCAAACATGGCTTTCACTCTTTTCTCAATTCTTGCTCAGTAATTCTATGCTTTATCCAAAACAAACCTAGTAGAATTAGCCCTCCTAAACAGTGATTTTGTAAATTGATCAAATTTGACCTAAAAAGGCCCCTAAAAAATATGATATTTGGATACCTTTTTGGAAGAACTATCCAATTCCAAATAATCTCATCTCGGTTCCATACAATGGTTCCCTAATTATAAAACCCTCCTTTTTAGGTTTAAAATTAGTCTAGTTTGTTACATGGTAAGAAATTTTCATCAAACTTCCAAAATAGGCTCAAATATTACTTGCTTGTTTGTGTTGACCATTTAAGGTGCCAAACCTTGTATCATAACTCACAAGGCCAGCCTGTGAATGTTTTTCTTTCTTGAAATGGCTCAAAAACATACTTGTTCAGCCATAACATCACCATTTTTGGATAAAAACCAAGGAGGAAATGTTAGAAAATTTATCTAAAATAATTTCATCCTCACCCCTATCCATCCACAAAGCCAAAGTCAGTTAGAGGCCATGGATTGCTAGGAATCCATTGAAAAGCTTCAAAATCCTAGTTGCTAAGAAAGCACAAAAAGAAGAAAATGGGTAAAACCTATTGATATAACTTATTGTACAGACTTAAATCAATGAAATGAACATGCTAAAGAAATCAAAATACTAGATTCAATAAATTTATAACACAAATCCAAAAACTTGCTTGAAAAGTACGGATCCACACTTTATAAGACACAAAAATTTACTCCAAAACTTATCTCCTTAATTGCAACCAAAAAGTATGGTTATCTCCATCATATATACAGTCCTCCAAGTCATATGGTTTTTTTCCAACCAAATTTTCACTTGGTTATGCATTCTTGACAACTTTTGCAAGAAATTGAAAAAATTGCCAAAATTTTAAAGTTTCAACTAAGCAACTTTTTAGCAACATTTTGCACTATTAAGAAATTTGACTCCAAAATTATATGAGATTATCCCAAATCATGTCTAAGGACTAAATATAATTAAGATTGATCAAATTTATCCTTGAGTTAACATTTGACCAAAGGGTAACTATGTTTGACCAACCTAGACAAATAAACACTAGGTGATCTTTTGGCCTCCAAAATGAGTTCACCAACCTATCAAACATTTTCACTAAGGTCTCTAGGATAAACCTATCCATGTTTTTTTCCCTTAGATTGTATTATTGGTGCAAGGAGAGATAAAATAACAAGGGCCAAAGGCACACCAAACTATCCAATCCATCCTACAAGAGTTAACATAGTGGAAACAAACAATAAGGAAAAACACCAAGGAGGGAGAGAACAAAATGTTTTATTGATTAATCAAATGATCAACATAAATGACAAGCTATTAGGCCTTCTAGGTTATGGCTAATTAAAAATACCACTTCTAGATTTACAATCCAACTTTAAATTTGTATTTCAATCTTCTAAGTCCTCCCCACCCCTGCCTCCAACCCCCCCCCCCCAAAAAAAAAAAGAAGTCTCCTAAAAAATCAACCCTAAAATTCCTTAAATACTTGTGTGGCCATAGGTTGGCCTATCACAAAATTAAATCCTACATTAAATGCATGCATAGCCACAAGTCAGATCAAATTAGATATTAACTACCTATACCAAAATTAAATGCAAGCAAGGTGAGCCCAAACTAGAACTAGACATATAACTTGGCAAATGAAGAATTCACAAAATACTAACACTAAAAAAAACCATTGAGCTTGGTATCCAAAGAGTCACATGGAATCAACTATGAACTAACCATCCTTCAATTCTTGGCAACCAAGGAAATCACTTAGCATCGCAAGGAATCACTCGATAACCAAAGGAATCACTCAAAAAAAACTAATAACTTTGCAACCACTAAATGCTCAATGCCAACTAGAAAAATGAACAAAAGTGCAGGATTACAAGGTAACCTAGGATGCTCCTACATCAAACAACTAGGGTTCAAAGAAATTATTCTCCTGAATCATTGAGATACCACAACCTAAGCTAAATACAACTTAGATTAAGAAATATTCATAGTAATCTTTTCCTCTTGTACTCTTTCCAACTCTTTGATCCAATGCCTTTTCAACTTCTTGAATCTTCTTCTTAGGATAATCATCTGATACAACAACTTCATCATCTGACACATGATACTTTTATAAATTATCAACATTGAATATAGGAGATATATCCATGTCATCTGGTAACTCAACTTCATAAGAATTACCACTATCAAAATTCTTCAAGATTATAGAAGGTCCAAACTTCTTCATCTTCAACTTACTATATGTTCCAATAGGAAATCTTCATTTCTTCAAATGAACCATCACTTGATCACCAAGTTGAAAAATATGATGTCTTTTAGACTTATTACCATTCACCTTATACTTCTGATTATTTTGTTCCAACCTCAACTTCACTTCCTTATGCAAAGACTAATACTTCTTGGTAATCCATGCAATCTCACAATCTCTTTGAAGAAAAGTTCAACAACATGCTCACATTTTGATGTCCTCTTACATGGTATGAAATGAGACATTTTAGAAAATTTATCAACCATAACAAATAGAGAATCATACCCCTTCACTATTTTAGGTAATCCAAGAACAAAATCCATACTAATGTCACTCCAAGATTTTTTTAAAACATTGATAGGTGTATATAAACCATTATTTTGACTTACTCCTTTTGCAGCTTGAAAAGCTCCACAACTCTTTACAAATTTATAAACATCCTTATACATTTGTGGCCAATAATACTTCTCTTTCAAAATACTCAATGTCTTATCAATTCCAAAATGTCCATCCAATCCATCACTATACTTTTCCTTAATCAAATTCAACCTCATATAACTTTAGGAATATACAATTGAATAACTTTAAAAAATATACCTTCTTGAATGAAATACTCATCATACTTACTTATCTGATCTATTAAATTTGGTGCTCTACACTTTCTCCATGCCTTAGAAAAATCAGGATTAGCATCATACAACTCTTTTATTTCATCAAATCCAAGAACTTCAACCTTCATTTCAGTCAACAAAGAACATCTTCTACTCAATGCATCATCAACTCTATTAGTAACTCTAGACTTATGCTTAATCACAAATTTGAAACTTTGCAAATACTCAACCCACTTCATATGTCTTTGGTTCAATTTATGTTGACTTCCCAAGTAATGTAAAGCTTTATAATCAATATACAACACAAACTCCTTAGGAATAAAATAATGTATCCACTTCTTCAATGCTTGAACAATAGCATAAAACTCTTGATCATACATAGAATACTTCCTTTTATCATCATTCAAATTTTCACTAAAGAAAGCAACATGTTTACCTTCTTGAGTTAATATGTCTCCTATTGCATGACCACTTACATCACATTCAACTTAAAATACTTCATTGAAATTAGGTAAAGCCAATGTAGGTAACTCAACAACCTTTTATTTCAAAGTCTCAAAACTCTTATTAGCTCCTTGTGTCCACTTGAATTCCTTTTTACCTCATCTCATTGTCTCAATCATAGCATTACAAACAAAACTAATATTTCTTACAAACTTTATGTAGAAACTAACCAAACTATAAAATGATCTTACCTCACCCACATTCTTAGCTGTAGGCCACTCCAAAATTGGTTTAACCTTCTCATGATTCATCTTCAAACCATTCACTGAAATCACAAATCCCAAATACACAATCTCTTTTTGCATAAAAGAACACTTTTTCAGATTAATCATCAACTTCTCTTTCAATCTCTACAATACTTGTCTAACATGCTCAAGATGTTCTTCCTTAGTCTTACTAAATATCAGAATATCATTCAAATGAACAATAAAAAACTTACCCAAAAATCTTTTCAGAACTTCATTCATCAATCTCATAAAAGTACTAGGGCATAACCAACCATTCATACAAACCATCTTTTGTCTTGAAAATAGTCTTCCATTCATCACCTTCTCTAATTCTGATATGATGATAGCCACTCTTGAAATCAATCCTAGTAAAATACTTTGGTCCATTCAAACAATCCATTATGTCATCCATCCTCAACATGATGGAGGGCCACACCACCCGTACCAACTCATAACCAAAAATGCAACAATATGGAGATAGAGAGATGAAAAAAATGCTTCATAAAGCATCCATTAATACTTGAAATTCATTACAATATTATTTCAAATGGAAAAATTCCAAATTCTTACAATATAAGAGAGCTTCCTCACAAGGACTTCCAACTAGAAGAGCTTACAACAAAAGAACTTCTATTTCTCAAACTTCCATTAGAAGAGCGTCCATTTCTCGAACTTGATTACAAATGATAATAAGCCTTGCTTAAATGGGCACTTCTAACCCAAGACATTACAAACACAAGCAATGTGGGATAAAAGGTAAATACAACTACCTTTAAATAAATATTAAATTCCCACCCAAATACAACTAAGCACCCAACAAATATTAAATACATGATTTAAGGAACTTTCCACAAACTTCTAAGATGCCACCTACACACGTCGATTTATGGAATAACAACTATTTTTATTATTTTTCTATTTATGCCACCCATGCACCTCGAAAATAGAAATTCCTCTTTTCTCCTTTTTCCCTTATTTTATTTTTAAATTATTTTTCCTTCTATTTTCGTCACTTTCTTTCTCCTCTTCCATTTTTTTTTTTTGTTTTGTTTTTTTTTTCCCTTTTTTTTTCTTCTTTTTTTATTTTTATTTTCTAATAATTTAATTTTTTCATGCAAGATGCTCCTGCATCAGACTCCCTTGGTAGATAGAAAAGTGTGCCCCGCACTTTGATGCCAAAAGAATGATATACCACCATCTTCATCTTCACCACAAGCTTCCACCTCAATAGGGACAAGAAAACCAACATGCAAATCTTCCACATTATTTTTGCTGATGCATGATGCTCCTGCATCCGACTCCCATGGTAGGAAAAATTTTGTGAATATGGATCCACAAAATGAAGTAGCCACTATTGACATTTTTTTTCCCTTCCTCCAATACATAGCTGGAACAAGTATCTAGTGCCAATATATTTCCTTCTTTCTTCTTTTCCAACACCTAGTCAGAACAACTGTTTGCTGCTGAAAATACTCCTTCGCAATGAACTCTATCCAAGTATAACTCTCATCCTCATCCAATCTTATTGAATTAATTACACCTATAATAAACCCAGCAATACCATACCAATCTTCCTTTGCATACCACACATGACTAGCAAGATACTCATGCAAACCATCATCAATATCTTTCAAACTCACCTCAAATTCAGCATCATATAATTCATAGAAATTTACCTCTTTGACATAGTCATCTTGGCTTGCCTCTTTCATGTTGTCAAAAATGCATGTAACTACTTCACTTTCTTGATCTCCAATGAAGGAACTATACTTTTCCTCCATAGTTGAAATCTTCAAATCATCTTGATCTACTTCAAGATCATAAATCTTGTCATCTTCATGCTCTTCCTCTTCTCGTTCATCTTCTTCAACTTTAGGTTAACAAATAATTTCCTCCGCATCTGCTTGCTCTTCCACTGGATCATCTTCCTTTTCTGCATCCAAATAATTATCAATGTCTCTTTTCTGGTGACATGCTCTTTGTTTCGACAACTCAGCTTCTAATTCATTAACTTGCTTCTACAAATCAACTAGCAATGATTTTTGATTTCTTGCTCTAAATTTATCAAGTCGAGGAATCCTTAGAATCCATCCAATCACAAAATTCATCTTCTTCTTTCTCTTCTCCATAATCAAGTCTTCAGAAGACAAATCTCGTCCAAAACAAGAACCTCATGCAAAATGCCTCACATTCGGTGCTCTGTCTACACAATCAAGAACTTCTTCACAAAATTCACCTAACTCAAGGTCCTAGTGCAAATTGCCTCACATTCGGCTATCTATCTGCACGCTCAAGAACTCCCACTCTGATACCACTGATGGTGACTACTCTGCTACCAATGAAAAAGGTATGATCTAAGCATGCAGACAGATCGCCAAACATGAGGCAGTTTGCACCAGGACCTTGAGTTGGGAGAAGTTTGTAAAAAAGTTCTTGATTGTGTATACAGATCGCCGACTGTGAGGTGGTTTGCACAAGGTTCTTGTGTTGCACTAGATTTGTCTTCTAAAGACTTGATTATGGAGAAGAGAAAGAAGAATATGACTTTTGTGATTGGATGGATTCTGAGGATCCCTTGACTTGAGAAAATTAGAGCAAGAAATCAAGAGGCACTGCTAGTTGATTTTCAGAAGCAAGTGAATGAATTAGAAGCTAAGTTGTAGAAACAAAGAGGGAATTACCGAAAAAGGGATGTTGATAATTTCTTGGATGCGAAAAAGAAAGATGATCTAGTGGAAGAGAAAGCAGATGAAGAGGAAATTATTTGTGAACCTAAAGTTGAAGAAGATGAACAAGAAGAGGAAGAGTATCAAGATGACAAGATTTATGAACCTGAAGTAGATAAAGATGATTTTAAGATTGTAGAAATGGAGGAAACATATAGTGCCTTCAATGGAGATCAAGCAGGTGAAGTAGTTACATGCATTGTTGGCGACATGAAAGAGGCAAGCAAAGATGACTATGTCAAAGAGGTAAATTTCTATGAACTATATGATGTTGAATTTGAGGTGAGTTTGGAAGATATTAATGATGCTTTGCATGAGGATCTTGTTCGTGATGTGTGGTATGCAAAGAAATATTGGTATGGTGTTGTTAGGTTTATTACATGTGTGATTAATTCAACAAGATTGAATGAGGATGAGATTTATACTCGGATAGAGTTCATTGTAGATGAGAGATTTCAGCAGCAAACACTTGTTCTAGCCAGATGTTGGAAAAGAAGAAAGAAGGAAATATATCGGCAACGGATACTTATTCTAGCTATGTGTTGGAGGAAGAGGAAAAAAAAAATGTCCACAGTGGCTACTTCATTTTTTGAATCCATATTCACAAAATTTTTCCTACCATGGGAGTCGGATGCAGGAGCATCATGCATCAGCAAAAAAAAAATGTGAAAGATTTGCATGTTGGTTTTCTTGTCCCTGTTGAGGTGGAAGCTTGTGGTGAAGATGAAGATGGTTCAATATCTTTCTTTTGGCATCAAAGTGTGGGACACACTTTTCTATCTACCAAGGGAGTCTGATGCAGGAGCATCTTGCATGGGAAAATTAAATTTAAAAAAAAAAAAGAGAGAGAGAAGGATAAAATAAATTTAAAAAAAAATCTAGAGGAGAGAGAAAGTGACGAAAATAGAAGGAAAAATAATAATAAAATAAAATAAAGGAAAAAGGAGAAAAGATGAATTTCTATTTTCAAGGTGCATAGGTGGCGTAAATAGAAAAATAAGAAAAATAGTTGTCATTCCATTAATCGAGGTGTGTAGGTGGAAATTCTAGAAGGTTTTGGATAAATCATGTATTTAATATTTGTTGGGTGCTTAGTTGTATTTGGGTGGGAATTTAATATTTATTTAAAGGTAGTTGTATTTAACTTTTATCCCACATTGGTTGTGTTTGTAATGTCTTGGGTTAGAAGTGCCTATTTAAGAAAGGCTTATTATCATTTGTAATCAAGTTCGGAAATAGAAGCTCTTCGAATGTAATCTCTTGTAAGAAAGCTTGAGAAGTAGAAGTTGGAGAAATGGAAGCTCTTCTAATGGAAGTTCGAGAAATAGAAGTTTTTGAATTGTAAGCTCTTAAAATGTAATCTCTTCTAATGAATTTTGAAGTATTAATGGATTCTTTATGAAGCATTTTGTCATCTCGTTGTCTCCATATTGTTGTGATCTTGGTTGTGAGTTTTGTAAGGGTGGTGTTGGCCCTTCATCAGTGGTATCAGAGTATACCTTTGTTAGTGGTAGCAAAGTGTACCTCCATTAGAGAGCATCATGCATCACAACATATGAAACCTATATTTCACTATGATTTTGTTGATAGCTCTGGAATCAGTATACATTCCCCATTCTCCATTATTTTTAGGTGCTAATACAATAATTACAACACATGGACACAAGATTTCTTTGATCAAACCTTTCTCCAATAACTCATGCACTTGTCTATTAAGTTCTTCATTCTCTATAGCTATCAATCTATATGGTTCTTTATTCAATAAAAAAGCTCCAAGAATTAGATCCATACAATGACTTATACTTCTTATTGGTGGTAAACCATTAGGAATATCCTAAGCAGTAATATCTTTATACTGATTCTACAATTTTGCAATTTCTTCTAGTACTCGACTACCACTATTTGCTATCACTCTATCATTATTAACTTTTGTTGCTCAATCATTACTACCAACACTCAGTCCTCTAGGAACTATAGAAAAAAAAAACATGATTCTTATTTACTTCCTTTTCAAATTTCTTTCCATTAACCATGTAAACTTTTATTATAGTACAAATAACCTCATCTAGACTTTTAATCTAAGGCAACAATATTTTCTTCTTTCCATTTACCCAAAGAGTATATTGATTCAATCTTCCATCATGTACAACATATCTATCATATTTCCAAGGTCTACCCAACAAAATATGACAACAATCCATAGGCATAATATCACACAAAACTTTATCAAAGTAATGTCCAATTTTGAACTTCACAAGGCATTGCTCACTTACCAATATCTTATGCTCATCTTTGATCCATGAAACATGATGAGGTTTGGGATGTTTTAGCCTTTGCAACTACAACTTTGTAACCAACTCTTTCGATGCCAAATTTGTTGAACTTCCACTATCAATAATCACCTTGTAGCATTTTCCAGCAATCTTACATGTCTGTTCTTGAAAAGTCTTCTTCTCAAAATAGGTTCCTCATCACTTCCCTTATTACATAAGGTTCTTCTCACCATTAGATTTTCTCTAGCCTTAGGTCCACTTGGTGAACTCTCAATCTCTTTGAATCACATCATTTCTATTACCTTGCCTACATTCAGAGGATCTACATTCAAAAGATCTATGTCCCTCTTTACCACATCTAAAACAATTACCATGAAAATCACCTCTAGAATAGGAATTGTCTTTTTCTTGGTAAAAATTGGTACCTCCTTGGTAAGAATACACTTAGTCTTGTTGGTGTAGGAGAACCCATATAGAGATTGTACATGTTATCGCATTTCAGACTCTAACAAGTTGTAGAAGTTACCAAGCACAAAAATTTTTTAGCATAAGATCTCTTCTTGGGTTTTATTTAGATCATTATGGAGTCATTATTCCATATTCTATATTGATCTAGAATATTATGTAAGCCATTTTGGCAGGAAGTCTCTTTGGGTCAATTTTCTTATTTTGGTAATAATCTAGAATGTTCAGTAGACCATCCTAGTAAGTATAAATAGAGTCTTTAGGTTTAGGTGTAGTCAAGTTTTTGGATATGAAGTTATGGGGAGAAGAAATATTTAGGAGAGCAAGTGTATATACTATTCATTTGATGAATCGATTAGAAGAATATTGTTATCTATCACTTTTTGGTGTCAGTTCCTTTTGTTTTTTCTTCCATTGAATTTATCTTTGCACCATTTTTGGTATTAGAGCTTAGCAAAAGGTCTGGGAAAAGGTGATTGTGAGTTTGTGTTTGTTGTGATAGCTTGGGAAGAGAACCTGTAGAGTGGCTAAAAGACTAGCTTTAGTGGAGAGAACCTAGATAGGAGAAAATGGTCACAAGAGGAGATTTATCTTATGATAAGAGGATACTTTTAGATGCATGAGTTTCATATTGTGATTTTTAGAGAAAGAAAATAAAGGAAGAGATAAAAATGAAAAGAAAAGAGAAGAGGAAGCTAGAATGAATCAAGAGATAGAAGAGAAACCGAGATTCCTAATGAGAGAACTTAAAAAAGGGAAAGAAAATTTAGTGAGACTAAAAGAGAAGTTGAAGAAAAATATTGAAAAAGAAAATAGTGATTTTGAGAAATAATCCATTGAGATTACAAAAAGTTGTAAATATGGAATAGAGAACTTGGTTGCTAATAAAGAAAAGAGTTGTCCATAGGAAGGACAAAATGAACAAGTTGATGCTGATGTAAAGAGTTTGTAACAAATAGATGTGGATGACCCTTATGATAAAAAGATTCTTGAAGATCAGAAAAAAGGTTGAAGTGGTAATTGTTGATTAGCCTTGTGATGAAAAGGTTCATAAATATGGAAAAGAGATAGATGTGATGGTTGATCATGGAACCAAGAGATGGCATTTGAAGTTAAGAAAGAAAGTGGTATGGCCTATCAAAAGGATAATAGAGGATAGATAAGGATCAAATAGTGATAAATTTGTCTCCAAGCATGGAGATATTGCAGCATAAAGAAATTAGAAAAAAGATGCAAAGGATCCTATAGTGAACCAAATTGATGAATTCATATATGATGAGGTCCCATTTTCTTTTTCTAATCCATTTATTGTAGGTTTGTAGGAGTTCTACTTGAATTCTTATGTGGAAGAGGTTTGTGAAAATATGAAAGTTCACTTGGTCCCTTGGAAAGAGTACTAATAGAAAATACCAAGGAATTGGAAGAAAAGAAAGAGGAAGGACAATCAAACAGACTTGGATTCTATTGTTCCCAGGTGTATGGTGTAGGAGCACACACATAGAGATTGTACATTTTGTCGCGTTTTAAACTATACCAAGTTGCAGAAGTTATCGAGCACATAAATTGTTTAGGATAAGATCTTTTCTTAGGATTTGTTTAGACCATCGTGGGGTCATTCTTCCCTATTCTATATTAATCTAGAATACTCTATAAAAAAATTTGGTAGGAAGTCTCTTTGGGTTAGTTTTCCTATTTTAGTAATAATCTAGAATGTTCTGTAGACCATCCTAGCAAGTATAAATAGAGCTTTTAGGTTTAGGTTTAGTTGAGTTTTTGGATATGAAGTTATAAGAAGAAGAAATATTTAGGAGAGAAAGTGTATATATTGTTCATTTGATGAATCAATTAGGAGAATATTGTTATCTATCTCTTTCTGGTACTAGTTCCTTTTCTTTTTGCTTCTGTTGCATCAATATTTGTATCACTTACCATTGTCATCATTCTTCTATTCAGATTTTTTCTTATCCTGGACAAATTTGTCAAATCTGCTACCTTCTCTAATGTAAGAGCATCATGGGTTGATGTGTTACCCTACTCATTTTTTTCATTCTACTAGTTGTTGCTGAGTTTTAGGTATTTCCAATTTGTAACAAGTGTCGAGTGCTAGTAATTTTGCAGTTTAAGCCGAGTCTAGGTTATCCCACATCATGTTAATACTCGGGTTTTCATGTTATCCCATCTCACTCTATAGTGTATGTCAAGTTCCAAAGTGTGTATTGAGCTATTCTTCATGTTCCAAGTTACCCAGTGTATTCTAAGTAACTCTTCATGTGCCAAGTTTTCCTATTTATGCTGAGTGTCAACATTTTGGATGTAATTTTTGCATTTTTGGTGTGAGATGACTTATGGAATTGTATTTGATTGTGGAATTTATGTTAATATCTTTTCTTGGGATGTGTCCAAACCATTTTTGGGTTGACCTTCCTATAATGTAAGGTTCTAGAATAATGTATAAGCCATTTTTGCAAATATAAATAGAGTGTTTAGGCTCAGAGCTAGCACAGATTAGGAGGAATTTTAGAGTAGAATGCAAAAGTTTGGAGAGTTGATGGCATATGTGTCTGGAGCTACAAACTTGATGTTGGATCTTTGATCTTGAATGTATATTATATCTAGTCATAACCTAGAAGGCCTTATAGCTAGGCATGTATGTTGATATTTTCATGAATCTATAAAGAATATTGTTCTCTCTCTATGGTGTTGTTCTCTTTGTGTGTTTGCTTCCATTGTGCTTACTCTGCAAGGTTTCTTTAGATTTCTAGATGTGCCTTTGGCCTTGGTTCTTTTCATGCCTTCTATTGCATTAGGTGCTATTAGAGCCTAACGTTCATCCATGTGGGGATTGGATTGTGTAGAACCTTGATTTAGATTTGGTTGTAGGATTGTAGATTTGTAGATTTGACCTATAACTTGTAGAGGGTTATGATCTTGTAGGAACCTAATTTGTAAAGATGGTTTGTGGAAGAGAAAATATCGATAATGCTATATCTAATGAATTGAGAAAAATTGCAGCCAGATTAGATGTTGTGGAGACAACCCAGAGGAGAGGAGCACATCTTGAGGATGTGAATGATGATGAAGCAATAGCACCAAACCCTAATCTAGAACTAGAAGAAGATCAAGATGAGGAACGATTGCTAAGAGTATTGTCTAGGGCACATTTTAAGCTTGTTGTAGAAGTTCTTCCCTATGATGGCGAGTTGGAAAATAATGTTGTGTTGGATTGGATCTCTGATATGGAGAAGTTCTTTGAATATGAAAACACTCCTGAAAATAGAAAGGTGAAGATTGTAGTTACTAGGCTGAAAGGTCATGCTTCATTATGGTGGGAGCATTTGCAAACTGATAGACAAAGGAGAGGAAAGGAGAAGATCAAGACTTGGCCAAAAATGGTGAACAAGGTGAAGAACAAATTCCTTCTTTCTGAATACAAAATTATCTTGTTGAGAAAGATGAAAAATTTGAAGTAAAAAGACATGATTGTGAAAGAGTACACTAAGGAATTCTATAGATTGGATATCAGATCTAGACATGTGGATGATGATGTTGAGAAAATTACAAGATACATAAATGGATTGAGATTTGGAATTCAAGATGAAATAAGTTTTGTGAAATTGGAAAGTGTAGAAGAAGCATATCAATATGCCTTGAAAGTTGAGGAGATCTTGACAAATAAGCAAGAACAAAGACAAAGAGGTAGAGGTGGTAGATTCTAGAGAGGCAGAGGTAGATCTTATAGTGAAGGTGGTAGATCTGAGAGTTTTGTGTAAGATAAAGACAAATCTAAATGTAAGAATAATGACAAAGACAAGACTAAATGGAAAGGTAGTAGTCCATACCAAGGAGGTACTAGTTCTTACTAAGGAAGAGGTAATTCTTATCCTAGAGGTGGTTTCTATGGTAACTGTTTCAAATGTCATAAAGAAGGGCATAGATCTTTTGAATCTAGATCTTCTGAAAGTGGGAAAAATAATAGAAATGTTGTGATACAAGAAGACATTGAGAGTACACCAAGTGGACTTGAGGCTAGAGAAAATCTAATGGTGAGAAAAACCTTATGTGATAAGAGAAGTGATGAAAAACTTTTCATTAGAAGAAGTCTTTTCAAGACTAGGTGGAAAATGTTGCAAGATGGCTGGAAAATGCTGCAAGGTGATCATTGATAGTGGAAGTTCTACAAATTTGGAATCAAAAGAGCTAGTTGCAAATTTTTAGTTGCAAAGTTTGAAGCATCCCAAACCTTATCATATTTCATGGACCAAGGATGAGCATAAGATATTGGTAAGTGAACAATTTGTTGTGATGTTCAAAATTGGACATTACTTTGATGAAGTGTTGCATGATATTATGCCTATGGATTGTTGTCATATTTTTTTGGGTAGACATTGGCAATATGATAGATATGTTGTACATGATGAAAGATTGAATAAATATAATCTTTGGGTGAATGGGAAGAAGCAAATATTGTTTCCTTTGATTGAAAGTCCAAATGAGGTTAGTTATACTGTAATAAGAGTTTGCATGGTTAATGGGAAACAATTTGAAAAAGAAGTGAAGAAAATTCAAGTCTATTTTACCATAATTCTTAGATGACTAAGTGTTGGTAGTAATGACTGAGTGATAGTAGAATTTGGTAATGACCAAGTAATAGCAACTAGTGGTAGCCAAGTACCAGAAGAAATTGTAGGATTGCTAAATGAGTATAAAGATATTATTGCTGAGGATATTATTGATGGTTTACCACCAGTGAGAAGTATAAGTCATTATATGGAACTGGAGCTAATTTTTTGAATAAAGAACCATATAGATTGACACCTACAAAGAATGAAGAACTTAACAAGAAAGTGCACAAGTTGCTAGAGAAGGGTTTAATCAGAGAAAGTTTGAGTCCATGTGTTGTGCCTACTATATTAGCACCTAAGAAGAATGGAGAATGGAGAATGTGTATTGTTTCAAGAGCTATTAATAAGATCATAATGAAATATAGGTTTCCTATACCAAGGATGGATGACATAATGGACTATTTGAGTGGAGAAAAGTATTTTACCAAGATTGAATGCAAGAGTAACTATCATCAGATCAAAATTAGAGAAGGTGACAAAAGGAATATTTCTTTCAAAACAAAAGATGGTTTGTATAAATGGTTGGTTATTCCTTTTGGTTTGACTAATGCACCGAACACTTTTATGAGGTTGATGAATGAAGTTTTGAAAAGATTCTTGGGTAAGTTTGTGATTGTTTATTTAGATGATATTTTGATATTCAGTAAGACTAAGAAAGAAAATCTTGAGCATGTTAGGTAAGTATTGCAATGATTGAAAGAGGAAAAGTTGTTGATAAATCTGAAAATTGTTCTTTTATGCAAGAAGATATTATGTATTTGGGATTTGTAATTTTTTATGATAGTTTGAGAATGGATCCAAATAAGGTTAAAGCAATTTTGGAATGGTATACACCTATGAATGTGGATGAGGTAAGATCATTTCATGGTTTGGCTAGTTTTTATAAAAAAATTATAAAGAATTTTAGTGTTGTTTGTAATGTTATGACTAAGATTGGGATTTGTAATTTTAGATGATAGTTTGAGAATGGATCCAAATAAGCTTAAAGTAATTTTGGAATGGTCTACACCTAGGAATGTGGGTAAGATAAGATCATTTCATGGTTTGGCTAGTTTTTATAGAAATTTTATAAAGAATTTTAGTGTTGTTTGTAATGCTATGACTGAGACAGTTAGATGATATAAAAAGGAATTCAAATGGACACATGGAGCTAATAAGATTTTTGAGACTTTGAAACAAAAGGTTGTTGAGTTTCTTGTATTGGTATTTCCTAGTTTCAATAAGGTATTTCAAGTTGAATCTGGTGCAAATGGTAGTGTTATAGGATTTGTATTAGGTCAAGAAGGTAAGCCTATTGCTTTCTTTAGTGTGAATTTGAATGATGCTAATAGGAAGTATTCTATGTATGATCAAGAGTTTTATGTTATTTTTCAAGAATTGAAGAAGTGCAGACATTATTTGATTCCTAAGAAGTTTGTGTTGTATACTAATCATAAAACTTTACAGTACTTAGGAAGTCATCATAAATTGAACCAAAGAGATGAAGTCAGTTGAGTAGTTGTAAAGTCTTACATTTGTTATTAAGCATAAGAGTGGAGTTACTAATAGAGTTGTTGATGCATTAAGTAGAAGATATTCTTTATTGGAAGAAATGAAGGTTGAAGTTCTTGGTTTTGATGAGATGAAAGAGTTGTATGATGCTGATCCAGATTTTTCTAAGGCATGGGGAGAGTGTAGAGCACCAAATCTAATAGATCACATTAGTAAGTATGATGAATATTTCAATCAAGAAGGTATGTTGTTCAAAGGTATTCAATTTTGTATTCCTAGAAGTTCTATGAGGTTGAATCTGATTAAGGAAAAGCATAGTGGTGGATTGGCTAGACATTTAAATTGCATTGATTAGACATTGAGTTTTTTGAAAGAGAAGTATTATTGGCCATAGATGTATAAGGATGTTCAAAAATTTGTGAAGAGTTGTGGACTTTGTCAAGATACAAAAGGAGTAATTCAAAATACTTGATTGTATATAGCGATTTTGTTCTTGGCTTTCCTAAAACAAAAAAAGGGTTATGATTCTATACTTGTTGTTGTGGACATATTTTCTAAGATGTCTCATTTTATACCATGTAAGAAGATATTAGATGCTGAGCATGTTGCTGAAATTTTCTTCAAAGAGGTTGTTAGATTGCATGGATTACCAAGAAGTATTATTTTTGATAGAGTCAACAAGTTTGTGGGTTATTTTTGGAAGACTTTGTGTAAAAAGATGGGTATTGAGTTAAAATTTAAATCTACATTCCATCCATAAACAGATGGACAAAATAAGGTCATGAATAGAAGGTTGGGTAATTTTTTGAGATGTTTAGTTGGAAAAAAGCCAAGAAATTGGGAGATGGTATTAGCACAAGTTGAATTTGCATATAATAATTCTATGAATAGGAGTACAAGGAAGATAGTTTTTGAGATTGTTACTAAATTGAAGCCTAGAAGAGTATCACATTTAATAGATGTTGATGGTGAAGAGAAGAGAAGTGTTGCAGGAGAAGAATTTGTTGATTTCATGGAATCTTTCCATAAAAAAGTGAAGTTGAAGTTGGAATAAAGTAATCAGAAGTACAAGGAGAATGCTAATAAGTATAGAAGACATCATATTTTTGAAGTTGGTGATCAGGTGCTAGTTCATTTGAAGAAAAGAAGATTTCCACTTAGAACATACAATAAGTTGAAGATGAAGAACTTTGGACCTTGTAAGATCTTGAAGAAGTTTGACAATGGAAATGCTTATGAAGTTGACTTGCCTGATGACATGGATATATCTCTTATATTCAATGTTATTGATCTATATAAGTGTAATGAGTCAGATGATGAAGTTGTTTTACCTAATGATTATCCAAAGAAGCATATTGAAGAGGTTGAACATTTATTAGATTAGAGAGTTAGTAAAAGCACAATAGGAAAAGAGTACTATGAATATTTGGTGAAGTGGAAGAATAGACCAGTTGAAGATGCTACATGGATTTCACAGTCTGAGTTGGATTCAACTCAGGTTGTGACATTTCAATGAATCAAGAGAATCATTTTTTTCTACTCTAGTTGTCTGATGCAGGAGCATCCTGGGTTGACGTGTTATCCTACTCATTTTTTTTCATTCTACTAGTTGTTGCCAAGTTTTAGTCATTGTTGAGTTGCAACAAGTGCCAAGTGCCAATAATTTGTAGTTTAAGTTATCTTATGTCATGTCAATACTTGAGTTCACGTGTTATCCCCTCTCACTCTGTAGTGTGTGCCAAGCCATTATTCATGTGTCAAGTTACCTAGTGTATGTTGAGTGACTCTTCATGTGTCAAGTTATCCTATTTATGCTGTCTATCAGCATTTTGGACATGATTTCTACATTTTTGGTTCAAGCTGACTTGTGATATTGTTTTCGATCATGACATTTATGTTAAGATATTTTGTTAGAATGTGTCCAAACCATTATTGGTTCAACCTTCCTATTATGTAATATTATAGAATGATCTATAAGTAATTTTAGAAAATATAAATAAAGTATTTAGGCTCAGAGCTAGGGTAGATTAGGGGGAATTTTACAGAAGAATGTGAAAGTTTGGAGAGTTGATGCCATATGTGTCTGGAACTAAAAATTTGATGTTGGATCTTTGATCTTGAATGTATATTGTATCTAGCTATAAACCAAAAGGCCTTACAGTTAGGCATGTATGCTAATATTTTCATGAAGCTATAAAGAATATTGTTCTCTCTATGTGGTGATGTTATCTTTATGTGTTTTCGTTCATTGTGTTTACTCTACAAGGTTGGTTTAGATTGATCGGTGTTCCTTTGGCCTTGGTTCCTTCCATGCCTTCCCATGCATCATTCTCCATAGGATCTACCTCTACCTCTATGGAATCTACTAACTCTACCTATTTTTCTTTGTTCATGCTTCTTTTACAAGATCCCCTCATCTTTCAAGGAATATTGATATGCTTCTTCCACACTCTCTAACTTCACACAACTTATTTTATCTTGAATTCCAAATCTCAATCCATTTATATACCTTGCAATTTTATAAACATCATCATTTACAAGTCCATATCTGATGTCCAATCTATAGAATTCCTCAAGATACTCATTTGCACTCATGTCTCTTTGTCTCAAATTCTAAATCTTTCTCAACAAGCTAACTTGGTAATCAACAAGGAGGAATTTTTTCTTTATCTTGTTCACCATCTTCAACCAAGTTTTGATCTTCTCATTTCCTCTCCTTTCTCTATCAGTTTGCAAATGTTCCAACCACAGTGAGGCATGTTCTTTCAACCTTGTAACTATAATCTTCACCTTCCTATCATCAAGAGTGTTTTCATACTCAAAGAACTTCTCCATATCAAAGATCCAATCCAATATAGTATTAGCGTCCAATTTTCAATCATAAGGAACAACTTCTATAGAAAGATTTGAATGTGCCCTAGATAATAGACTCAACAACCTTGCTTCATCTTGATCTTATTAGGTTTTGGATTATGGTTTGGTGCTATTGCTTCATCATCACTTACATCATCAAGATCTACTCCACTCCTCTAGGTTCTCTCTACAACATCTAATCTGGCTACAATTTGTCTCCATGTATCAAATACTACATTATCAACATTTTCTCTACCTTGAACTATCTTTTCAAATTAGATTCCTATAAGATCATTACCCTCTATAAGTTATAGGTCAAATCCATAGATCTGCAACCCTATAACCCAAATTCATTTAGGGCCCATTTGGCAAAAGGAACACAAGTAGAATAGGAATATGTAAATTCTTAAAAAAATTAATTCTCCATTTGGATGCACCAAATTGTAATTGGAATATGAAATAAAATTGGAATGTGTATTCCAATTTTGGCCCAAAAATGAGGTTTTTCAATTCCACCCAAATAGGAGGAATTGGAATATGTATTCCTATTCTAGTTTCATTTATTTTAGAAAATATAAAATTTTGAGTCCACAAATTCCACATCAAATTCTGGCTAAACCAAATACATAATAGGAATATGTACCCCCATTTTCTATTCTAGAATAAGTATTCTAGAATAGCTATTCCTATTCCCATAGCCAAATTCACCCTTAAGGTTCTACACAATCTAATCACCATAAGGATGAACATTAGCTAGGCTCTAATACCACCTAGTGCAAGGAGAGACAGAAGAACTAGGACCAAAGGCACACCTAGCTATCCAATCCACCCTGCAAGAGTTAACATAGTGGAAATAGACAACAAGGAACAAAATGAAGGAGTGAGAGAAAAAAATGTTTTATTGATTCATCAAATGATCAACATACATGCTGAGGTGTAAGGCCTTCTAAGTTATGACCAATTACAAATACCACTTCTAGATTCATGATCCAACTTCAAGTTCACATTTCAATCCTCTAAGTCCCCTCCCCCCAAAATCTCCTAAAAAATCAACCTTAGACTTCCTTAAATACTTGTGCAGCCACAGGTTGGCCTATAAAAAAATTAAATCTTACATTAAATGCATGTGCAACCACAAAGTAGCTCACATCAAATATTAACTACCTATACCAAAATTATATGCAAGAAAGGTTAGCCCAAACTAGAAACAAACATAGATAACTCAGCAAATGAAAACTTCACAAAATACTGGCACTCGGCAACCACACAAGCTTGGCATCAAAAGAGTCACTAAACATCAACTATGAACTTGACATCCTTCAATGTTTAGCAACCAAAGAATCTCTTTGCAACTAAAGGAATCACCAAAGAAATGACTTGGCAACAACTAAGAACTTAGAAACCACTAAATTCTTGACAACAACTAGTAGAATGCACAAAAGTGCAAGATTATAATTCAACCTAGGATGCTCTTGCATCAATTACACAAAAAAATTGAGGATTTCACTAACTAAGTCCCTTGTCTACCTTGTGCTCGCACACAATGCTCCTAGTGTACAAATGAACTCATGTCCTATGAGTTGTTATATAAGAAGCTATCTTGTCATGATGGATGATGTCCAACTTAATCATCCAAGTGGATTCAACTTTAGGAAAACCTTCCAACCTAACTAAGTAGTCTTTGTAGACTCCCTTCCTTGTCTTCTTCAACACTTTGGTGTGCAATATCCTTTCAAGTTACATGGGCTAAGGAGTGGGTAAATTATTGACCCAATAATCCACCTAAGAGTCTTGCACTACCACTTGGTTAGCATCTAAAATTAATCCTTTGTAGGCATATAGATCACATACATTGAAAGTAAGGGAGATTCCAAAATTAGTGAGTAGTACCAACTCATAGGAATTTGTACCATATTTTTATAATACCTTGAGAGGTCCTATGTTTTTCATCAATAACTTGGTTGGTTGGCCCGTAGGTAATCTCTCCTTTTTGAGATAAGCCATGACTAAATTTCTTACATTGAACTTAACTTCTCATCTTGACATGTCTTCTCTTTCCTTATATTTATCAACACTCTTTTCAAGAGCTTCTTTTACTTCATCATGAATGGCTTTAATATATTCAACAAAGTTTTCTTCCAATACACTCCTTTTCTCCATATCTTTTATTTTTCTTTGTTCTAGTACTCCCTTTAGATGGTAACCATAAACAATCTCAAAAGAACTTATGCCAGTACTTTTGTTTACTAAATCATTATAGGAATATTCTTCCTACTCTATAATTAGGTCCCAAAATTATCCATGTTTTTTGGTAAGGGTCCTCAAAATTTTTAAAATGACCTATTCATTACTTCATTTTGACCATTTGATTGAGGATAGTATGATGAATAAAATGCAAGATTAGTACCAAGCATTTTCCACAATGTCCTCCAAAAGTGGCCAGCAAACTTGGAATCCTTATCCCTATAAGCAATACTAAGTGGTAAACCATAAATTTGGACAATTTATTTTTAAAATATACCTAAAATTTAATAAGCATCATTGGTGCTCTTTCATGGATGAAATGAGCCATTTTTCTAAATCTATCCACTAAAACATACACATTTTCATAACCCCTTACTATTTTAGGAAGTCCCAATATGAAGTCCATACTAAAGAATTCCCAAGGCCTAGATAGGATGGTAAGAGGTTGATAGAGCCTAGAATTGGATTATGTTCCTTTACCTTTTTATAAAATACCACATCATTCCACAAAATTTCTAACATCTTGGTACATTTTAGGCCAAAAAAATTTCTTATTTACCCATTCCAATGTCTTGTCATATCCAAAGTGTCCTCCAAGACTACCTTGGTGTTATTATTTGATAATTTTGGTCCTTCTAGACCATTGAGGTGTACACAACTATGAAAATTTCAAAAGTAATTCATCCTGCAACAAATAGTCATCATAGTCCACATCTAATGCATTAGAAAAATCAAAGTAAACCTTATATGCTTTTGCAAAATCTTTACATGTGAAATATTGCTCCTTTAATGCCTCTAAGCCCACACTTTGCAATTGGACTTCTTGGATTTTCAACATTCTTACACTAAGGAAATTAGCTATAAAATTTTAAGTACCCTTATTATGCTTTATTATGAATGTAGAGGCTTGCAAATAATCTACTTACTTGAGATGCTTTTGATTCAGCTTGTCCTACCTATTAAGAAAACTTAATGAATGATTGTCTATGTAGAATATAAACTCCTTGGGAAGGAGGTAATGTGTCCATTTCCTTAGTTACTACACCATAACATACAACTCTAGATCATATGTGGAATGCCTATGTATATCTTTGCTAAGCTTCTCTAAAAAGAAAGCTATAGAATCGCCTTCTTGACTCAAAAATGCACCTATGGCCAAGTTACTTGCATAACACTCAATTTTAAATTTTTGGTGAAAATAAGGTAACCTATGGATGGGTAAGTTAGCTACTCTCTTCTTCAAGTACTCAAAACTTTCATCTACCTTTGGTGTCCATGAAAACTTGCATTTTAGTCCTCCTTGAATAGTGTTTAAGATAGGTGCCATGATATAAATGAATTTTCTAATTAACTTCCTATAAAATGATGTCAAGCCATGTAAGCTTCTAACATGTCCAAATAATCTAGGAGTAGGCCAACTCAAAATTTCCTCAACCTTAGATAGATCCATCTTCAAATAACCTTGTGATACAACATAATCAAGGTAAATCAATTAAATTTTCATAAATTTTCATTTATCCATATTGATCATCACCATTCCTTGATGTAACTTATTCAAGACCATGTCCAAATTCTTCAAGTGCTCCTCCTTAGTCTTGCAAAAAATCAAAATATTGTCAACGTACACAATTAAAAATTTGGCAATATATTCTACCAATACCTCATTCATTAATCTCATTAAGGTACTAGGTTCATTAGTCGACCCAAATGGAATCACCAACCATTCATACAAACCCTCATTGGTCTTAAAGATTGTCTTCCACTCATGTCTAGGTCTAATTTTTATTTTATAATAACCTAACTTCAAGTAAATCCTAAAAGGTAGAATGCTCCTCCCAAATAATCCATCAAGTCCTTTGTCCTTGGCATGGGAAACCTATATCTTATTGTAATCCTATTGATGGATCTAGAATTAGTGCACACATCTTCCACTTTCCATCTTCTTTTGGAGCTAGTACACTAGGTACATAACAAGGGATTAAAATCTTCGTAATTAACCATTTGTCCATAATCTCTTACACTTGTTTAGCTATATCTGCATTTTGAGCAAGGAATCATTTTATATGTTGCCTTGTTAGGTAAGGTTAACCCTAGTATGAGATCTATCTGGTGACTTTTGTCCCATGGGTGGTAAACTATATAGTATCTCACCAACCACAATATCTTGATACTTATTGAATAGCTTTTGTACATCCCTAGGCAATTCTGCGACCTTATCTTTCTTGGGTTCTTATTTTGGTTCCAGTATTATGAAATACCTTTCTTGTATTAGTTTAGTCTTAAGAACTTTGAAGAATTCCTTCCCACTCAATAATATAACACTAGAGCCTATGGCCTTATATTCTACCACCTCTATTAATGGATCCATTTGAAACTTCCTACTTAGCTTTGTGATAACATAGGAGTATTTTTCCCCATCATGCATTGCCTTGAAATCATATTGCCATGGATGTCCTAGAAGAAGCTGGCAAGCATCCATTGGTAGAAAAGTGCAAAGCACATTATCCTTATACTCTCTAATTTAAAAATCTACATAGGCCTTCTCATCTACAAAATCTTGTTGACCTTTGTTAAGAGAAGATACCTTATAGGGAATAACATGAGGTAATCACTTCAACTTAAGCTTTTCTACAATTTCTAGAGACATAATATTTTTAGTAGAACCTAAATCTACTATAATTATACATACATTTCTATGGGATTTTCATGTAGTTTTTGGTAATGTCTTCTTCCATGGTGGCTCTTTGAGTTGGGGTAATTTTAACAATGTCCTTCTCATCATTGGACTTTCTCCCTCATGGACTGGTTTGGATTTACCCATAGGAGAAGTAACACTACTAGCCTCATCTTCATGCAAAAAGGTGGTTGTTCTCTCCATTTTTTATGAGGAGTTCTTTTCTGGACATCTTCCTATAGGGTGTTCTATCTAACCATAGTAATAAAATTTCCCAATGAGCATAGTAGTTCCACTTCTACCAAATCTACCTCTTGATGGAATTCTACCTCTATATTTACCCCTACCACTTCTTACAGTTCCTTCTCCACTTTCTTCTCATGTCACATTCTCCTTGTTACACTATTAGTTTTTTGCCTGCAAAAGAAACCTCTTTTTCTAAAACTTGTCTAGTTCCTACCTCTTGAATTTTTCTCTCCTTTCTTTCTCACCTTTTCCTCTTCTCTCAAGGATAGTTGGGAACACTTTTTCACTACACTAGGATCCATAAAGATAATTTTATCTTGGATATTAGTCATTAGTGCATTCAAATATCTTGCTAATTTCTCGGGCTCACTTTCTTATTTCTTGGACCTCAAATTGATTCTATCGAACTCTTCAATGTATCCACTCGCATCAAGATCTCTTTTTTCAATTTTTTAAAATTTATTGTACATTTTCACATTACAATCAGTTGGGATAAATTGGGCTTTAATTTTGATCACCATTCTTTCCCAAGAATTAATCTTCCTTTTTCCTTGGTAGACTCTCTCTTCTTGCATCACATTGCACCAAATCAATGCTTCTCCTTTCAATCTTGCTTTGGCAACACTCACCTTCTTATCTTTGTCCACTTGTTTAAGGTCAAAGTGGCTATTCAATCATCAATCTTGTCTAGGAGTTCCTCACCATTCAAACTTCCATTATATGTTGGTAAACTATCAAAATGATCTATGTTTAAGGCATCTAGAAACATCTTGTGTTCCTTATAAGCTCTACTTGCTACTGGTTTTGAAGAAGTAACTTATTATTCTTCTAGTTATTTTTCATCATATCTCACATCACCCCATGTAGTGATCTTACCCTTTTCCTTGCCTTTATTCTTCTCACTCTTCAACTCTTTCTTTTGGGTGTCCAACATTTCTTAGAAAAGTTATTTGACAACAACCATGTTAATATCCTTTGGAGGGATTTTGTGCACCTTAGTTTCCCCTACAAACACTATTTCTTCTATGACTGACATACACTTCCACTCAATCCTTTCTTTGATACCACTCTGATTGTGTAACACTTTGGGTGTCCTTCAAAACTTCATTAATGGGTTTGTTAGGGCTATCTTAATCCTCAAAGGATTAGTTGGTTGGGATCTACCAAAAGACTCCTCCGTTGTTCCTCCCTCTCCTAGAGATAAGAACTCATCAGATTTTCCTTCAACTCAATTCATATATAGGAATCTCCAAGATACCCTAGTGTCTCACCAAAACCCCCACACCCTTGCTATAGGATCTTTGTAGTTCAAGGTGTCCAACACCTTTTAAAAAAACCAATGAAGTAGATGTTGAAGGTTATTAGGATAGAATTTTTTGAACCATTTATCATAAATTGTGATAATAAAAGTATAGTGAGTATGTCTAATAATATAATAGTGCATTCTTACACTAAGGATATATCCATTAAGTATCATGTTTCGAGAGAGAATGTTGTAGAGAAAGAGATCAAATTAGAGTATGCCAGTACTAAAGATCAGATTGCATATATATTTATGAAGCCCTTGCCTAAAGATTCATTTGGGTACTTGAGAGGTATGCTTGGGGTTATGCCCCTAACTACTTCAGAGTATATGATGCATAGATTGCATTAGTCTAGTGGTACAAAGTACTATTATTTTATTGGACTAAATGTTAATGCTTCTTGTATGGAAGAGAGATGAGTAAAGTCATCTAGGACTCTTGGAAATTGGTCTTGAACATCGTCTTTGGACACTCAAGCTGGTTGTAAACTTGGAGCAAATAATTGACATAATGAAGCCTTTGTCATTAATGTCAATGGGGGAGATGTGAATATGAAAAAAATCTCTATGTTGACCAATGAGGGAGATGCATAAAATAATTCCTAGAGCATACCTTTATCAAGGATATTTGGAAAGACCCATGTAAACAAGAACAAGTAATATCCCTATAAGGGACATACACAACATGAAGAGTTATTAATGGTAAAAGAGAAGAATAGTACATATTAATGTCGATATGGAGTGACATTGAATGGGGGAGAAGCTAGCATGTTTCTAGTGTCTAAACAACTAATGCCAATATTAAAATGTGCATAATAAAGTAGTATTCTAGAGGATTTGATATTTTATTGGTAAAGAGGATTTATTAAAAAAATGAGAACAACAACACCAACAACAGAGTGTATTTTTTGGTATTCTTGGAGCTTATATATTTTTTCATCTATGTTTCCATCAATTAAAATGGGGGAGATTTTTAGCATGAATTCTAATGGTATTCCTTTGGGGAGTATACAAAGAATTCAAGAGCATGTAGCATAGTTGACATGTTGCATTCATGACTATGTTTTTTATGGATGCCAACATAGTATGGTTTTTGTGAAGAATATTAGAGTAGAAGACATAGATCATGGTTTTAGGGATAGAGGTTTGATGTTGAAGTAATGTGTGGTTAAGGACATGGTCTATACTATGTTTTGATATCAAGGTTAAGTGCACACCAAATAAGTCAAAGAAATGTGGAAGATATACATGATTTACAAAGAGAAATACAGAGACAGAATACCAAAAAAAATGTTTTTCTTTTGGATTGTATCTACTAACAAAGATAAAATTAGGCTATGTAAAATTAGATAGTGACAAAGGATAGTTTGATGATGATGTCAGCAAGTGTAGAAGGTCTCGAGTCACACATGTGAGAAGTTGTAAAGACTATGAGCCAATAGTGTTGTGTAGTTACAAAATATTTAATTATCTTAATATGGTGCAATTATAATTAATTGAGAAAACCTCAAGTATGATACAAGGAATTGTTTTTGAGGACTTTGTATAAAGGAAAGTATTTTCCTTGGTTGTAAAGTGTGATTTATATTTGAATAAAGTGTGAAGTGTATAAACAAAGGAAAAGTATTTACTATATGTGAGAAAGTGATCCAACTGATTATTGGATGTGAAGTTGGTGATTTGGTATCAATATCAGAATGAGAAGAAGTCTAGCTAATAGGAAAATTAAGGAGAAAGAACAAGTATATTTCATTTTTAAAATTCTACAAGGAATAATACGAAGATCATTTGGACAATGGGTTCATTAGTCTTGCCCCTTAAGATGTTTCATCTATCTACCTTCTACAACTCCTAAAAGGGTTGTAATCTCCTAATAGGGATTGATATGTACTAGATTTAATTCATAAAATCCTAATAGAGTCTATCCTCTAACAAGGAATTTATATATTAGTACATCATCTTTTGGTTACATTCTCACTGGGGTTTTCCCTCTGATGAAAGGTTTCCTAGTTAACATATCTAATTTTATTGCATGTACGAGTATCTTGTTATGATTTTTGATTATATTATTCATATTCTTAAGGTTTAATTGTGATAAATTTGGATAAGTGATTCAACCCCCCACCCCCTCTCTTAGTTATACTGGTGGAGTATATATTCTAGCATTTTCTCCTTGACCTAGCTAGCCTTCTTTTTCCCAAGCAAGAGTTATGTCTCCTTTCCATTAGTGTAGGGTTTTATCTTGATCATCTAAGGCCATTTCCTCCTTAGAAACATTCTTCTCCAGATTAATAATCCTTTTTTACTAGCCTTTTATTCTTACATTAATTAACATGGCTTCATTTAGTAGAAGAAACCTTCTCTTTAGTTGATCTTATAGTAAGGATTTTTTATACAAGGGAAAGGGTTATATCTATTTTAGGGAGAGGGTTCTTATGTTTTTCTCTTTCTTCACATGAATTTTTTGGGATATCCTTAGCTAGGGTTGTTGAGCCTAACTACTTAATTATCACTATTTTTTTAGGGATGTTTCCTTTTAGTTTTTTTTTCATACCATCTAGCAGAAGCTGCACAAAGTTGGGAGTGTGCTTGGTAACCTCCACTACTTAAGAAATTTTTTTATCCTTCTCATGGGTGAGCTCCTTTGGCACAAGGTCTAACTACATATCTACCACTTGGTTATCCTTAATCTCATCATTAAAGTTCTAAAATAGTTTAGCCTCATCATCCTTGTCCTGAGACTCAAATTCCTCTAGGATTTGTGAGGAAAATTCATATTCAATTTCATAAGCCACCTCTTCCTCCAAATCATCCTAGGTTTCCTCTTTGCTTTCTTCCTCTTTTAATCATTTCCCCTATTTTCTCCTTGACATATCCAACCTTCTTTTTCCCAAGATAGAGTCAAATCTCCTTTGCATGAGTGTAGGGTTTTATCCCCATCATCTAAGTCCATTTCCTCCTCAGAAATATTCATTTTTGGATTAATAATCCCATTTTCTAGCTAGTTATGGTTAGGGTTAATAACTAGTTTAATTTTAACAAAATAAATATTCCCTTGAGTTGACGTCATAATATGGAGTTTTTCTTCAACGTAAAAGGCTTTATCTCTATTGGGAGGAGGGTTCTTATTTTTCTCTCTTTCTTTGTATGGTTATTAGGGATGTCTTTAGCTAGGGGGCAGAGCCTAACTATTTAATTATCACTACTTTTTTAATAATGCACCATTTTGGGTTTACTTTTCATGCCATCCAACAAAACCTATACAAAATTGAGAGTGTGTTTTGTAACCTCCATTACTTATTAAAAGTGTTTATCCTTCTCATGGGTTATCTCTTCTAGCCCCATGTCAGCCTCAATAGCTTCCACTTAGTTATCCTCAATTACATTATTAATGTTCTCAACAAATTTAGCCTCATAATCCTTGTCCTAAGACTCAAACTCTTCTATGAATTCTAAGGAAAATTCATATTCAATTTCATAAACTACCTATTTCTCCAAGTCATATTATATTTCCTCTTTATTTTCTTTGTCTTTCAACAATTTCCCCTATTTTCCCTTGACCTTTTTGGCACTCAAAATCCCAGCCCTGATTTTGAGCACCATAGTAAATTTGAGCCTTATAAACGCTTTTATATGCCTATGTACCTGGTTGTCAGTATGAGGCCTAAGAGGTGTTTAATGTTTCTAACACCTTCCATTCAGCCTGTCTCCCTATTCCATATGGTCAAATCATCATTCTGAGCTATTCGGCGAAGTCCTATTTTAAACAATTGTCAATCTTGCTTTTTCACCCGTGTTAGACAACGATAAGAGGCCTTGTTGGTGAGTGAATATCTCGCACCCAGAAATGCATCATGACTTACCCCTTTGAGAGTGTCTAATATCCATACCTAAGAACCTATGTTTCAGATTTTGAGTCATTTTGAGTCCATTTGTATAGGTTTTGAATCCCTCAAAGTTGGTCAGTTATTGTTTTCATGCTTTCGCACTTTGCACCTAATTCTAGGAAGCCCTATTTGACATGCAATAACTTTTGACCAGTTGACCCAAATGAGAAAATCCCTTTTGCATTGTATTCTAGATGTCAGAGAACTTTTATGTTCCAAGTTTCAGCTTATGACGAATCCGTTTGGTCAGTTTTCAAACGTGATTCCAAACACAATTTATAAGTTTTAACTGGTGTCAGTAATTGCAGATTGATTGTAACCTCTGTTCAGGACGTCATATCTCCTGACTTGTGATATGTGTGATCGAATGGTTTGTTCCCCTATATTATCCTCTAAAAATACTCCAAGTGTACCAGTTTGTAAGTCATGATGAACCCGTTTGCACACTTTTCCAAGCCAATTCTGTTTGCTCAAATCACCTTCAGTCAATGTTCTTAGTTGCAAAATTCTGAGTAGCCTACTTTGAATGTTTTCCATTTGCGTCCTATTATCCATCATGTGGCCAAATTGCATATCCATAATGTCCTCATGACAGAGAACCGATGCACCAGTTTTTGTCTTCCCAAGTGTCCATTTGCCCAGTTTTCAAAGCTAGATCCAAACCCAGTTTATTGTTTTCTGACTTGTTTTCTTGTAGATAAATCTGAGAGGGCAACTTTGATGGTCAATATCTTTTGACCTCAAATTTTTCATGAGATGAGATTCGACAGGTTGAAAGTATGTGGAACAGAGATCAATGTGTCAGTGTTATCTACTCAACATGCGAGTTAGTTATCAAGTGATTGACTTGATCTACCCATAAAATCTAATATATATGGCGAAGGTGGTAGTGACAAATATACATTTTCAGGATTGATATAAAGAAAATGGAGTTGGAGAAAATGTATACATGAGAACATTTGGTGCCAGATTTCAAATTTAAAAAATATGTATCTTGCTGCTTATAATTTTTGCCCGGATCTTGGAACAGTGTGGTCATTATGAAACAAGTCATAAATTTATCACCTCTGATGATTTGTTAAGAACCTTTCTCAAGAGGAGAAATTAGTATTATATTATGACTTACATGAATACAAAAGTAAAGAAAGGAAGAAGTCATAGACACATCAAGTAAAGACCAGTGCCATTGAAGAAAATGGAGGTGAAAGTTGTGTGAGGAATCTTATCCATATGTAGTAGCAACAAAGAAGCTATGCAAAAAAGCTCACCCAAAAGATAGAGAAGTTGTTGTGTTTGAACAGGAAAGACTCTGCATTTAAAAGGGGTAGAACATTCACCCATGTTATAGCGAAGCTTCCCAACATTAAGAAAACCTCACGCAGTCAAAGCGAAGCCCACAAACAAATGAAGAAATGGGGAAGGTTAAGGAATAAATCCCAATGCAATTCATTAGGAGGAGCAATGCAAGGTAGTTCAAAAAAGTCAACGCAACAAAAGAGAGCACATAGCTAATGAGAAATGCCAATCAATAGTTGAACACGCAGATGAAAATCTGCAAGCACCACTCAAGAGAACCTACAACACCTTACAAAAGAAACTCCACACCTATGAAATGGGAGTGGAAGAAAGGAAGTTGTGAAGTATTAAACACATGTAGTAGGCAGATATCCATAGGAGGACTTCCAAGTTGGGAAAAAGGAAGCTGCTTCTAGAAATGTAAAAAGATCACAAATTTAAAATGATTTCCATGCCAAACAAAGGAACTCCACGCTTCGCAGGAGTAATCCACACTACGAACAAAGTTTGATAGATGTGAGAACCATTTAAAGACCAAGCCACGTAACTTTAAACAGAGTTAGCCTACGTATATAACAAATCCAACTGAGCAAAGACCAGTCAAATAGCGGGGGGGTTTCAAGCCAAGAAACTCAAGGCAGATCACGCTAATAAGAGTTTTGAGCACGTAACCAGCTCTGTAATCAATGTCAGGTTCAATGCTACAGATGCCAACAAGGGGAGGCATGAAGAAAGAGGGCCACACTAGCAATGTACAGAGCAGAGGAAAAATGCAAAATCCCACATTGATCGGGTAATATTAACGTAAATTCTTTAAATACCATCTCAAGCACCCATTAAGTTGTCTTAAGGGATCGGCCTTTTGAGAAGGTGAGCAGGTGTGGGGCCCCCATATCAAACCTAAACGTGGAAGATAGCCTCAAGTGACATAGACAATATTTTAAATGAATTAACAGCCGTGCTGATTTGGTAGAGATCGCAGGAGATGACGCTACGTGGAAAAAATTGACGCGTGCCCATTTCCCTGCAATATGAAGTTGCGCCTGATTTTAAAAATGCGAGAAAGCAAAATTTGGACATGTGGCAAGTGGGTCCTAGCTGGTGAAAAGGTGATGATCAAGTGCAACTTATGAGGATGCATCAGATCGTGACACGTGTCATGATCTAACGGTCGGTGTAATCCCGCATTATGGAGATGCGAGGGGGATAAATAATGTAGGAATGTGGGATTGCGACATGTGGCACTGGGTTCCTGCGGTGCTGACATGGCACCGGTCGGCCAATCAGAGGCTGCCACATGGCAGAAAGGCTGGTCAACTAAAGGTTGACCTAGATTAAAGGAGAGGGCAATATTAAAGAATGAAAAACAATAATATTTTATTATTATTTTTATAAAAAAATAGTTTGACGTGCATCTTGTTAAAACTCAAATGAGGCTCTTTTCTAAAGTTTAAACTTTAGAAACTTTTAAATTTTTGAAAATGTCTTGAGTGCAAGCCTGAACTTTCTAGCAGAGGAGTCATTTTCAAAATGACTTTCAAAAGGTTTCTGAGAGGCCAGATAGGCGATGTTATATATCGCCGAAATTAGGAGAAGATGAACTATCCAATTCCGAAGTTAGTTTTTGCACAAGTAATAGCTAGTTCAAGTTATAGGAGGTTTTCTATCAGGTACCTGAATTGCAACCGTTTTCAAACCAGGAAGTCCAGTTGTGATTTTTGGCAAGTTAATAGCTTCAATATGCATAAAAGACAAGGAGAATTGAGTTGGGGGCATCTCTAAGTCATTTAAAGCAAGTTTTATCAACATTTTGATGCAAATCAGATTTTTAGCAAATCAAGGATTTCATTATTTAGTTGGGGTTATTTTGCAAATCAGTTGCAATGTAATGATGAAACAAGAAAATCAAATCAGATGGAAGAAAGAGGTTAGAAAGAGTCTTTACAGTTGCAGGAGATGGATTTCTAAGTCAATAGATGGCAGTCACAGGTTCAATCTAGGATTTCATCTTCATCCTATATTATTCTTTCTTTCTTCAATTTGAATGGTTCCAGTTTCTTGAAAGAAAGAGTTCATTGTTGTGATACCATTAGGGATTCCAATTTTTGCACTGTGAGACCATTGGTTCTAGTATTTTGACATGTTTCCATGACTGTGACACCATTTTCTTTAGCAGAACTCTCATGTGAATAGCATTGTAGAGATAATATAGATAGTTCTGAGATATTAGGTTGTTTCATGTTTTAATTTTATGCATTTGAATGTATAGTTTCAAGGAAATGAATACATATGAGCAACAATTTCACTAGTTTTGTTCTGGTTCTTATCTCCTGTCTCAACAATCTGTAAGTCTTAAGTGGTTTTGGAACAAAGATTTGAGACCCATTTGCATCCCTTTCAGGTTGTATGTTTGTTGTATTTTGCTGTTGGACCAAAGGGCCAAGTAAATGCTCGATATGTTTAAACAAGGTTACTGGTTGTTTGAGAAGGATATTTCATGAGAATGAGACTTGAATGAACACTGATGTCTGAATCACAAGGTGGTTGGATAGATCTGATGTCTGGGTATATGAGATACGTCGTGATGTCACAGATGTATGTTTTGAATTCATGGAATTGCCCAATGGATTAGGCACTGATCAGTTATAGGATCACTAGTTATACTATTGCATATTTGAGGTTTTGTTGAATCAACATCTTTAATCAAATGAATTTTCCTTTCATGTTGAAGAGCTATAAACAGAATACCCTCACTTAGCTTATGAATTTCATTTTTTTGCATCTAGCTACTGCAAATATATGTAATTTCATAAGTTATTAGGAGAAATAAGGGTTTCTATCTACTTTGTATTAGATTCAGTGTATGCTTTGATAACTGGTACAATATAAGGAATCTATAGGTTCACCCGCCTAGGTTTTGCAGAGCCTGAAGTGTAGAAGGAGTATAGCCTTATAGTTGGCCTGGTGTCTGAATGGATGTGTTGATAATGGGAGTTAGCTGCGCCTAGATGCATTTTCTTCTCATCAGGGTAATTGGAAATGGGTAAAATTTTCAATCACCAAAAAAATGGTGACTCTGTTGAGGAACTGTATTGAATCAGAGGTAAGACAAACCTTGAGAATTTAAGAGAGGAGATTTAATATAGTAGAAGAAGTGCATAAAAAAGTTGCAGTAGTAGGTTATCTGATGTGTTTTCCAAGTCTCTTACTCGAATATCATGCACCCCAGTTGAGCTTTATTCATAATCAGCAGTATGTTATAAAACTGGATGAAAATTGTGTGCTATGACTATTATAGCTCTATCTTCAATCAGTTCAGTTTGCAAGTGCTATTGAGAAAGTCCAGAGTCAAGAATTCATTTATAAAGTATATTTTCCTTCCAAGATAATAATGATCTGCAAGTTTCTCCTACATTGAAGGTCTGGTTCAGATTTGTCAAGTGACAAATTATGTTTTATTTCTCACCAAGTGTGAGTGGCGACTCTCAAATCTCTGTACTAGTTTGTTCCTAGTCGATTTCATTGCAAAATTTTAAAGGACTTTCAGATGTATGGGCAGATCTGAAACTGTTGATAGGTCTTGGAAAAGAAGTTTTAAATTCTTGATAAGTTTTAAAGTGCTACTTGAAATTTGCTGTTATAAATAATTGAAATGCAAAGGTAGATCACATCAGTGATTATTTCATTCCTCTTGCAAAGAGGTGGCGGCTCTACAAAGTTTGATCAGTGGTGTGAAGAATTTCAATCTTACACCTATGCCAAATCAGTAGATCGAAGTTCAGCATCAGCACTTGAGGTATTTTGGTTTTCATGTTTTCTTTTAATGGAAATCAAATGTTAGAATCAATGCCTCTATCAAGTGATTTTCAGCACTAGAAGGAAGAGGTCAAAATTTTTTTCTATCATGGAGTCAGATCTCAGATCTGAGATTAGTTTGCCAAATTATGAGAGTTTGGAAATTGTTAATAATAACATTGCTATGTTGAATAGACTGTCTACAAAAGGATTGTCAATCTTATAAGAGTTCAAGTAGGAAGTACTCAAGGTTTAAGTACCAAACAATGTTATTTAAGGCTTAAATCAGTAATTAGTAAGATGCCTTTTCGTTGTAGACCTGAGGAATCTTCCTTTCCAAATGTTTTCCTTGATGTTCTAGTACTCAATTCAGTAAATTGGCTAGCACCTATAATGTTACAAATAATTTTGCAAGTTGAAAGGTTCATTTAAGAGACAGAAGGCGATGATTATAGATTTCATGACATGTCTTCTAATGGTAATGAATGTGCTAAAAGCCAAGGTAGCAATGAATATAATGAATCTGTAGAGCAAGATAATCTGTCTTTCGAATGTGAAGAGATGGGTTCAAATGTTAATGAATCAGGTAACAAAAATCAACATGAAAAAGATGGATATAAAAGAGAAGATAAATTATGTTACAGTACATATAAAGTTGAAGAAAGTTGTAACAATAGTAGATCCAGTGATTGCCATGATAAGAAAGAATGTTGTAATAATTATAATTTTCTAGATTGTTACACTAATGATCTTCTTGTTGTAAGTTCTTCATATTACCCAGATGACAATCACAGCCAAGAGAAGATTTGTGAGGCAGTCTTCTTGAGCTCTAGTGAAATCTCAGAATTTTTGGCTCGTGAGTTTGAAAAGAACATAAATATCTCTAAGGATCTTCATATGTTCTCTTATAATACTTTCTCATTCAGTCAAATCAATTCCCCAAAGTTTGATGTGGAAAAAGAGGTAGAATCTGAACAATCTTTGTTAGACTTTGGAGGTGTAGGCGATAGTTCCTCAAAAGTCTTTGCACATGACAATTTGTTGGATGTAGAGAATGTTAGTGAAGGGAAGTTTAATGCTGTTTCAGATTCTTTTCATGTTGATTTTGCTGAACATTGTTTTGATGTTTCATATGGTGAAGTGGAAAACAATGAGTGTTGTCAATCCAATTATAGATTTTCTTCATGCACTCATAAGTCTTGTAAAGATGAGTTCAAGGTGTATTCCGACATTTAGTCTAATGAAGAAAGTGATAATGATCATCATAGTTTGGATCACCACTTTCAGAATGAATTTTCATGTATGGTGACTAATCAATTTTTTGAATATGAAGAGGTTTTAGTAAAGGATAAATCTGATTCAAAGAGTAACATGATTGCAAGTAAGCAACGATCAGATTTTACATACTCTTCATTTATGGAAGCACAAGGTGAGTTACAATCTGCTCCATATAACTTGTTGAATAAAGTTGAATATGAGCACTTTTTGTTTCCAGTTGAAAGAATCCATGATTCAATTAGTAGTGATCAGTTTCAGTTTGATATCAGTTTTTACGGTCATGCTGATCCATTTTTTCAGAGTGGGCAAGATGAAGAAAGTATGTCTAATTTTCATACGCACTATGAAGATGATGATAGTTTTGTTTTGCCTATTGAGCTAATTGCAAATGTTGATACGTTGGGTGAAACAAATGATAATGAGAATTTCAGTTTACCTTAGAAGTATGTAAATAAAAATAAGTTATATGACAGAGGTAAAAAGTTCTAAAACTTATCAGTGGCTTGGGGCCATCTCTTGTACATAGTTAAGAGTAGTTTTCCTATTTTCAATAAAGTTGTTCGAGAAAGTTTTGTTGTTCAAGAGAGTTTTGAAGTTTTGGAATGGTCTACTTATTCCAGAGATCTAAAATCTTGCCATGCCTGCAAGGGACATGTATCCCCAGACAGAGCCACTGTTGGCGCTCAAAATCGCAGCCCTGATTTTGAGCACCATAGTAAATTTGAGCCTTATAAACGCTTTTATATGCCTATGTACCTGGCTGTCAGTATGATGCCTAAGAGGTGTTTAATATTTCTAACACCTTCCATTCAGCCTGTCTACCTATTCCATATGGTAAAATCATCATTCTGAGCTATTCGGCGAAGTCCTATTTTAAACAATTGTCAATCTTCCTTTTTCACCCGTGTTAGACAACGATAAGAGACCTTGTTGGTGAGTGAATATCTCGCACCCATAAATGTGTCATGACTTACCCCTTTGAGAGTGTCTAATATCCATACCTGAGAACCTATGTTTCAGATTTTGAGTCATTTTGAGTCCATTTGAATAGGTTTTGAATCCCTCAAAGTTGGTTAGTTACTGTTTTCATGCTTTTGCATTTTGCACCTAATTCTGGGAAGCCCTGTTTGACATGCAATAACTTTTGACCAGTTGACCCAAATAAGAAAATTCCTTTTGCATTGTATTGTAGACATTAGAGAATTTTTATGTTCAAATTTTCATCTTATGACGAATCCATTTGGTTAGTTTTCAAGCGTGATTCCAAACGTAATTTATAAGTTTTATCTGGTGTCAGTAATTGCAGATTGATTGTAACCCTTGTTCGGGACATCATATCTCCTGATATGTGATAGGTGTGATCAAATGGTTTGTCCCCCTATATTTTCCTCTAAAAATAGTCCAAGTTTACCAGTTTGCAAGTCATGACGAATCCGTTTGCACACTTTTCTAGGCCAATTCTATTTGCTCAAATCACCTTCACTCAATGTTCTTAGTTGAAAAATTTTGAGTAGCCTACTTTGAACGTTTGCAATTTGTGTCCTGTCATTCATCATGTGCCCAAATTGTATATCCATAATGTCCTCATGACAGAGAATCGACACACCAGTTTTCATCTTCCCAAGTGTCCATTTGCCCAGTTTTCAAAGCTAGATCCAAACCCAATTTATTATTTTCTGACTTGTTTTCTTGCAGATAAATCTGAGAGGGCAACTTTGACAGTTAATATCTTTTGACCTCAAATTCTTCATGAGATGAGATTCGACAGGCTGAAAGTATGTGGAACAAAGATCAATGTGTCAGTGTTATCTACTCAACATGTGAGTTAGTTATCAAGTGATTGACTTGATCTGCTCATAAAATCTAATATATATGGCGAAGGTGGTAGTGACAAATATACATTTTCAAGATTGATATAAAGAAAATGGAGTTGGAGAAAATGTATACATGAGCACGTTTGGCGCCAAATTTTAAATTTAAAAAATATGTATCTTGTTGCTTATAATTTTTGCCCAGATCTTGGAACAATTCGGTCATTATGAAACAAGTCATAAATTTATCACCTCTGATGATTTGTTCAGAAGCTTTCTGAAGAGGAGAAATCAGTATTATATTATGACTTACATGAATACAACAGTAAAGAAAGGAAGAGGTCGCAGGCACATCAAGTAAAGACAAGCCCCATTGAAGAAAACGAAGGTGAAAGTTGTGTGAGGAATCTTATCCATATGTAGTAGCAACAAAGTAGCTATGGAAAAAAGCTCACGCAAAAGATAGAGAAGTCGTTGTGTTTGAACAGGAAAGACTCTGCATTTAAAAGGGGCAGAACATGCACCCATGTTATAGCGAAGCTTCCCAAAATTAAGAAAACATCACACAGTCAAAGCGAAGCCCACAAACAAATGAAGAAATGGGGAAGGTTAAGGAATAAATCCCAAAGCAATTCATTTAAAGGAGCAATGCAAGGCAGTTCAAAAAAGTCAACACAACAAAAGAGAGCGCATGGCTAATGAGAAATGCCAATCAATAGTTGAACACACAGATGACAATCTGCAAGCACCACTCAAGAGAACCTGCAACACCTTACAAAAGAAACTCCACACCTATGAAATGGGAGTGGAAGCAAGGAAGTTGCGAAGTGTTAAACACATGTAGTAGGCAAATATCGATAGGAGGACTTCCAAGTTGGGCAAAAGGAACCTGCTGCTAGAAACATAAAACGATGACACATTTAAAATGATTTCCATGCCAAACAAAGGAACTCCATGCCTGGCAGGAGTAATCCACACTACGAACAAAGATTGATAGATGTGAGAACCATTTAAAGAGCAAGCCACATAGCTTTAAAAAGAGTTAGCCTACGTATATAGAAAATTCGAGTGAGCAAAGACCAGTCAAATAGCAGGGGGGTTTCAAGCCAAGAAGCTCAGGGAAAATCATGCCAATAAGAGTTTTGAGCACACAACCAGCTCTGTAATCAATGTCAGGTTCAATGTCGCAGATGCCAACAATGGGAGGCGTGAAGAAAGATGGCGACACTAGCAATGTTCAGAGAAGAGGAAAAATGCAAAATCCCACATTGACAGGGTAATATTAAGGTAAATTCTTTAAATACCATCTTAAGCACCCATTAAGTTGTCTTAAGGGACCGGCCTTTTGAGAAGGCGAGCAGGTGTGGGGCCCTCGTATCGAACCTGAATGTGGAAGATAGCCTTAGGTGATGTAGACAATATTTTTAATGAATTAATAGCCACATTGATTTGACAGAGATGGCACGAGATGACGCCACGTGCAAAAAATCAACAAGTGCCCACTTCCCCGCAATATGAAGTTGCGCCCAATTTAAAAGATGTGGGAAACTAGAATTTGGACATGTGGCAAGTGGGTCCCAGCTGGCAGTGAGGTGATGATTGGGTGCAACTTGTGAGGATGCATTAGATCATGATACGTGTCATGATCTGACGTTCGATGTAATCTCGCATTATGGAGATGTGAGGGGGATAAATAATGTGGGAAAGCGAGATTGTGACATGTGGCCCTGGGTCCCTACGGCACTGACATGGCACTAGTTGGCCAATCAGAGGCCGCCACATGGAAAAAAGGCTAGTCAACTGAATGTTGACCCAGATTGAAGGAGAGGGCAATATTAAAGAATAAAAAATAATAATATTTTATTATTATTTTTATAAAAAAAAGTTTGATGTGCATCTTTTTAAAACTCAAATGAGGCTCTTTTCTAAAGTTTAAACTTTAGAAACTTTTAAATTTTTGAAAATGTCTTGAGTACAAGCCTGAACTTTCTAGCAGAGGAGTCATTTTCAAAATGACTTTCAAAAGGTTTTTGAGAGGCCAGATAGGCAATGTTATATATCACCGAAATTGGGAGAAGACAAATTATCCGATTCTAGAGTTGATTTTTGCACAAGTAGTAGCTGGTTCAAGTTAGAAGAGGTTTTCTATCAGGTACCTAAATTGCAACCATTTTCAGACCAGGAAGTTCAGTTGTGATTTTTGGCAAGTTAATAGCTTAAATGTGCATAAAAGAAAAGGAGAATTCAGTTGGGGGCATCTCTAAGTCATTTAAAGCAAGTTTTATCAGCATTTTGATGCAAATCAGATTTTTAGCAAATCAGGGATTTCATTATTCAGCTGGGGATATTTTGCAAATCAGTTGCAATGTAATGATGAAACAAGAAAATCAAATCTAATGGAAAAAAGAGCTTAGAGAGAGTCTTTACAGTTGCAAGAGATGGATTTCTAAGTCGACAGATGGCAGTCGCAAGTTCAATCTAGGATTTCATCTTCATCCTATATTATTTTTTCTTTCTTCCATTTGAAGGGTTCCAATTTTTTGTTTCAGTTTCTGGGAAGAAAGAGTTCATTGCTGTGATACCATTAGGGATTCCAGTTTTTGCACTATGAGACCATTGGTTCTAGTATTTTGACATGTTTCCATGACTGTGACACCATTTTCTTTAGCAGAACTCTCATGTGAACAGAATTGTAGAGATAATATAGATAGTTTTGAGATATGAGGTTGTTTCATGTTTTAATTTTATGCATCTGAATGTATAGTTTCAAGGAAATGAATACATATGAGCAACAATTTCACTAGTTTTATTCTGGTTCTTGTCTCCTATCTCAGTAATCTGTAAGTCTTAAGTGGTTTTGGAACAAAGATTTGAGACCCATTTGCATCGCTTTTAGGTTGTATGTTTGATGTATTTTGCTGTTGGACCAAAGGGCCAAGTAAATGCTCGATATCTTTAAACAAGGTTACTGGTTGTTTGAGAAGGATATTTCATGAGAATGAGACCTGAATGAACACTGATGTCTTAATCACAAGGTGGTTGGAGAGATCTGATGTCTGGGTATATGAGATACGTCCTGATGTCACAGATGTATGTTTTGAATTCATGGAATTGCCCAATGGATTAGGCACTGATTAGTTATAGGATCATTGGTTATACTGTTGCATATTTGAGGTTTTGTTGAATCAACATCTTTAATCAAATGAATTTCCCTTTTATGTTGAAGAGCTATAAATAGAATGCCCTCACTCAGCTTATGAATTTCATTGTTTTGCATCTAGCTACTGCAGATACATGTTATTTCATAAGTTATTAGGAGAAATAAGGGTTTCTATCTACTTTGTATTAGATTCATTGTATGCTTTGATAACTGGTACCATATAAGGAATCTATAGGTTCACCCACCTAGGTTTTGTAGAGCCTGAAGTGCAGAAGGAGTATAGCCTTATAGTTGGCCTGGTGTCTGAATGGATGTGTTGATAATGGGAGTTAGCTGCCCCTAGATGTATTTTGTTCTCATCATGGTAATTGGAAATGGGTAACATTTTCAATCACCAACAGACCTATCGAACCTTCTTTTTTATAGAGTCATATATCCTTTCTATGAGTGTAGGGTTTTATCCCCATCATCTATGTCAATTTATTCCTCAACAACATTCTTCTCAAGATTAATAATCTCCTTTTCTTGCTTTCTTTTCTTAGGGGTATTAATAGGGCTTCTTTTAAGAGAAGAAATCTTACCTTTAGTTGAGGTCACACTAAGGAGTTTTTCTTCGAGGGAAAGGGTTTTCTCTCTATTAGGAGGATGGTTCTTTTTTTCTTTTCTCTTTCTTTGCATAGTTTAAGGGATATATTTAGATAGGTGGCAAAGCGTAACTACATAATTATAACTACTTTTTTGGGGATATTTCCTTTTATTTTATTTTCCATACCATCCTACGAAAACTAAACAAATTTGGGAGTGTGCTTGCTAACCTCCACCACTTCTAAAAAAATGTTTATCACTCTCATGGGTTAGCTCTTTTGATCTATGGTCCACCTCAATGTCCTATACTTGGTTATTCTCAATCTCATCAAATATTCCATTAGAAATAGATAATACTAAGAGATATGGGCGGGTTGGGGGGGGGGGGGGAATCAATATTTTCAATATTTTTAACCACAACTAAATATTGTTAATTGCTATACCACATGCATAAGAAAGAGAATCAAAAATACTAAACAATATGAATGACTACACAATTAGAGAACTCATAAAACCATATTTGTTAACTAGGGAAACCTTGACCAAGGGAAAACCCTAGTGGGAATGGAATCCACAAGATGATTCACTATATAAAGAATCTAGTTAAGGCTATTGACCCTATTAGGAGTTTATGAAGCATGCATAATGTCTCGTGTCCCTATTAGGAGACTAGACCTTCCTAGAAGATTCAACCTTGTTAGGAGTTGGTAGATCATATACAAATGTGTGCAAGAAGAGCCCACAACCCTAACATGCAAGTATACAATATATTCTTGAAGAAATAATTATACATACAATACTGAGATGTTGTTCTTTGCAAATATTTTGACTGACAATTCTTCATACAAGAGTGACTTTGCACATATCAATCTGCATCATATCTCAAATAATAATGCTTTACATCATATATCACAATATCACATTCACTTGGTACTCTTATTTCATAAGATCATGTCAAGTTTGCAATCACTAATTACACCCTTTTTTGCATCACACTGCACAACTTCCTTACTTTGCAAATCATGTTCTTTACTTAAACCAAAAATATTAGTAAATTATTCCTTATTTAGCTCACATAACATCCCTAGAGTTAGCTCACAAATAAATAATAATTGAAACAATAAATCAAGTCGATTAACATATTTTGTTGACATGCTTTGTTCTATGATGTATCATCATTGTGTTACTATTTCCTTCATAACTTGAACTCGATTGGTCGTATGAACATGCACACTAATATACATCATCAGTATGGTATCCTACAATTTTGGTTAACTATGCAAGAGAAATATTCTACTATCATCAAATTTTTTATGATGTTGTAACATTGTCTAACACTTAGACAATTTTCCTTTACAAATGAACATGACTAATATACAAAACAAATATGTTGCCATAAATGACAACCATAACTTACATTATTTGATTGATTGGACATATTGCCAAAAATCTCCCCCTTTGGCATTGATGGCAACATTTTGGGAAAATTGGCTAAGTCCCAAACATGTTGTCATACCAATCAAAACAAATAACCATAACATAGTAAAAACATTGTATTGATGCTATGAAAAGGTTACATCCATTATAAATCCTATTACAAATGATTTCTCCCCTTACAATTACAATTACAATTTTCCATATTTCTCTCCCTTTGACATAAATGAAAAAGGTGCAAAAAGGAAACAAAAATTGGTCAAAATTTGGTAGTTGCATCAAAACTTGGAAAAACAATCACTAAAGTTGATCTTCAACTATGCAAAGAGTTTCTTCCAACTTTCTTTCAATGCATCTGATACACTGATTAGTGCACATAAAGCATATGCAGCTAGTTTTGTTGCATTCAAGTTTGTAGCCACAAACTTTTCATATGAGGTCTTTGTTGCTAGACATTCCTCTAGTTGATTCTCTAGCAATATTACTTGTAGGAATAAGTGTTCTCTTAAGAGAGTGAATCTCTTCAGAATTTTCTCTCTGTTTGTTTGTATATCCCTTATGCTGCCATGAAGTGTCTACATTGAGGGCTATATGGTATCTATCTTTTTATTCTACTTCCAAAAGTTGTCAGTGAGCATTTGAAGCTTAGTTACCTTTTCTTTTATTTGATAATCAAATTCTTGAAGATTACTATATGCCAAGTTGTACTTAGCATAGGCTTGTTTTCCTTCTTCTATAGACTTTCTTAATGCCTTAATACATATATTCAAGGTTTCTATATCATTTGTCATATTAGTGCACATGGTATTAAGGATTTTACCATCGTGCTTTGTTTGTGATTGAATTGGAGCCACATTTGTGAGTGTTGTGAACTCATCATCAAAAGCTTTACACAAAATTGTTGCACATTTTTGAACATCTGCAAGGGTGTCAACAAGGCTTACTACTTTCTCTATTTTGTTCAAAAATTAAGTCAAAGTCTTCTCAATTGACTTGACTAATTTCTTCTTCTCAAGAAATTTACTCAAAGAAGATATGAGATTCTTCACTTCATCTTCTTCATCTGATTAAACTACTAATGTTGCTACTTGGGTAGGTGGTACAAAAGGTGTTACCACTACGACTATCAAAGGCATTCTTTAGGTACCTACTTCAATGCTAGTATTAATATTTTGTACATCTTATTTCATAGGCTCCTAATCATTTTCTTCATTAGAGATACTATAGTCCACAATATTGAAAACAATGCTAGCACCAAAATCCTTGAATGGGTCTTCAGTTTTGTGAACTATCACATTGGTGTTATCTACTTGCATAGATTCACTACCAATGGTGATATGTGGTGAATCATTTGAACTTGGTGTAGCTACTAGTTCAAAAAATTGAGGAGGACTACATGCTATATGACTAGCTTCATTTGTTTGTGCACACTCCTTAGATTCTTTGGGCATAGGACTTGCCTTCTTTGTTTGCACACTTTTCTTTGTCATAGTACTTTCCTTCTCTAGCTACACACTCTTTTCTGCCACTGGAATTTCCTTTTCTGGCTACATACTCATCTTAGGAATAGTAGACATGTATGAGACTATAGCCTTTTCAGTCTCCAAGTTTAATTCTACATAATTTCCTCCCATGAGGAGAATGAATCTCTTTTTATGTCTCAACAATGGTGCTATAGCTTTCAAAATTTCTATTATCTCTTGCTCATTATTAACAATACATAGCTTTCTCACCATATTCATTCTTATTTTCTTGTCTTCCTCTAACACTCTACTTTTTCTATTTCTCAATCTATTATACAAGTCATGAGGTATTTGACCTCTTATACTATCCAATCTCTTATCTTTAAGAATCATGTTTCTAACTGCAACATTTTCTAGTTGTTTTCTATCCATATTATTGTATAAATCATAGTATTTATTTAGTTTCACAAGAAATTTGTCGTTAATAATTTGCATTTTTAGATTCTCTACCTTGGGTTTCCATGCTTTGTGTCATGTTGATGTCTTTGCTTCTTGATTAGCTGGCTCTACTAGTCTGTCACCAGTTTCTTCCTTAGATTCATAAGAGCTAATCTGCAAGTTTCTTCTCTTTTTTCTTGAACCACTTGTAATTTACTTGACTCTCTTCTTAGGAGGGGTTCTAGTCCTTTCAAGTCTTGTAGATTTCCTAGATGTAGGCACTTCCTCAATCTTTACTAGATTCCTTTGTGGTTGATGCTGCGCAACTATTGTATATGGCATAGTAGGTGCTTGTACACTTGTTTGTGCAAATATGACCTCTTTAGTAGGTCCTACTACTACAATGGGTGTAGGTTTCAATAGCTAAGATTAACCACCGACCTTCATTTCCATATCTATCCCCTTCACCTCATCAAATTCTTTTCTTTTGATCCTTGATTCTTTCAAAATATAATCAATCACCCTTTCCACCTTTTTCTTAGAGTCCTTTATTATATGACTAGTTTTGACTTCTCTCATCTTTTCAATATAAGTTCCCCATCTAGGACATTCATAATCAACTTTTAAGTGAAGGATAATTTGTGCATATCCTTCAATTAATTCTTCACTTATCTCAAAACCCATTGGCTCAATGAATTTGACTCGAGAGGAAATACAACTTGCATATAAGTAAAATTAGTTTCAACCATAAAACACAATTTATCCTTCTATTTTTCCACTAGCATAGGAGGTATCCTATACCTTTGCTTCATTTCTTTTTGGCAAGACCTCATTATTCTATTAATATTACTATCTCTGACTACTTTAGGTCTTGATCTATATGTGTGAGTGATTAATTTCATTGCACACTCACTTCCATCCCAATTTATGATTCTAATAAATTTATTAGATGCATAGAATAATATATGAATTAGTAGGGATTCAAACCTAAAGACTGCACTCCTAGACTTTTTGATTCTTGATATATTATCCAACAATTGTACTTGGATAACATCACATAAATTAACATCTTCGCCTCTTACTACTAGGTAGGTTGCATGAAGAAATCCCACAGCAACTGAATCTATCCTACATCCATGATTTAATTTTTATCCAAAGATTTTGCAAATCAATCTTACCCCTTCATCTTGAATGCTATTAACTTTCATTTTTCTACCATCAAAACATGTGTTTAGATTTGTCTCAACTATCTTGCACACATTCTTGATATTTACTAGATTACTTCCTTTGTTACTTAGACTTGTGACCTTGTGAATTGGGTTATTATAAATACATATGATAGAGTTTCCCAACCATAAGACATCATCATGTATTTAACTCAGAATTATCCATGTCCATATATGATTGTCAAAGTCCGTATAGAACATATGCTTGACTATGTTAAGTTTCTCTAGGTAACCATATTTAGGTTTTAGTGACATCATTTTTGCACAACTTCTCCAATTCCTTATGTATCTCTATATCACCTATGCTTTCAATATTTTAATGGATATAGCCTCTTATATCCTCGATGTGAAGAACATTTTATGAAACTTGTGAAAATGCTCCAATAGGGTCATCAAGCAAATAAACAAATGGGTGTTTCTTGGAAGTGTACCTAGGTCTATTGTTCACATTAAAAGCTTCTTCTCTTTCCATTACTAAAAGATTATGCTCAACAATTTAGAAAATACCTTAACTTTTTGTATTAGGGTTTCCAAAGACTTTGTGTAACTACAAACTTCATTAATTCTTCAAATCTTGCTTTGATCTGGCACTTAGATTTTGCACAAAAAGATGGTGTTTGCAAACCAAATTTTGTCCTTTCAATCTTTCATAATTTATACTTTGCATTAAATGCATATTGCCACTAGTTCAGTATACTGTCTTTGTATAATAAAGACCTTATTCTTCTTATATACCCTTTTCCTAATCTTATCAAGCAATGCACACTTCACTATAAACCTTTCTCAATGTCTACTACATACTATGTACTACACAACCTTTGATACTTTCTCTAACATTAGTTATCAATAAATGATACTCTATTTCATTGAGAATTCTTAATTTTGGTAGGAGGTGTCACAAACAATAAGTGACTTCATTTTTTTGTTAGGTACATCATCTAGAACTATATGAGAGCTTTTTGGTTCCTTTAATTCATTTTTCTACTCCATTTCATTTCTTCTATTGTTGCTTCTATAATTCTAATTCTTGTTTAGGTCTCTTCGATCCATTCTACAAAACTTTGTTGTGTGTCCAAAGTTATTACATAACTAACATACATGTACATTTTTTTTTTGTTCATTTAGCTGGTTGTCAGATGCTCTATAATTCCTTTAAATGTGTCAAATATTATTGCATCTATAGCAAACAATTTGTCTTCTTTCTTCACTTTCATTGCTATGAGATCTTCTTTTGTTTTGTACATGGTTAGTATTCCTATATATCCTATTATTTGCATTATTACTATCAAATTTAGGTTTCTTACAATCTACTACATAATGACAATATCCATGACAATTATGACAATAAAATTTTGAAATAGGTTTGAAAGACTTACCTTTTCAATCATCACCAATGTCTTTAGGTTCATCACACTAGGCATAAGATTCCTTTCTTTTGTTATCCACATCTTGATCAAATTTTTTAACTTTCTCAGAGTGAGTAACATTCTCTTTGTCCTTACATGTATCATCTATCTTGCTTAGATCATCATTGACTTCAAGAGTATCAGGTTCTTTTCTCTCAATAGATTTCTTTGCAGATTGTCCAAGCAAGAATCCAAGTCTAGTCTTGTCATAACTAGGTCTTTGTGCACATATTTGCTCTTCAATCTTATCACTACTGGTATATAGTTTCTCAATTTGTTGTTTAGTTTGTACCAACACACCTTTCACAACATTGTTGTATTTTTAATTTTGCATGAGCACTCTAACATAATAGATTCTAATTCAGATGTTACCTTTCTTAACTGGGATCTCAAATCTGTATTTTCAGTTTTTATCTCAGAGTCAATATTTCCTCCATTTTTCTTAAGACTTAGCTTAAGTTCAACTATTTTTAACTCAAGTTTTAGGATCTCATTTTCTTTTTGTAGATCTCTAATATCATTGTCATGGGTTTTCTTACTAGGTCCTTTTTTTTTAGGTCATCTATTTTGTCCTTCAATTCACCAATGTAAACTTTAACATCTTTGTATCTATCTTTAAGGCCATCTCTTTCATCAGCAAGGAGATCAATTTTCTCAAGTGCTTCTTCAAGATTCTTCTTCAATTGTTCCATATCCATAGGGATCTTATTCAAGCTATTAAGCCTTTTCTAAATAACTAGGCTCTAATACCAATTGTTAGAAATAGATACTATAGAGAGGGGGGGGGGGGGGGGGGGGGGGCGGGGGGGCGGGAGGAGGGCGGTGAATCATTATTTTCAAACATTTTAACCACAACTAAATATTGTTAATTACTTTACCGTGTGCACAACAAAGAGAACCAAGAATATTGAACAATATGAACAACCACAAAAGAAGAGAACTCATAACACCATATTTGTTAACTAGGGAAACCCTAGCCAAAGGAAAACCCTAGTGGGGATGGAATCCACAAGATGATTCACTATATAAATGATCTAATTAAGGATATTGACCCTATTAGGAGTTGGTAGATCATATACAAATGTGTGCAAGAAGATCCCATTGCCCTAACATGTAACTATACAATAAATTCTTCAAGAAATAATTATACATACAATACTAAGATACCTGTTGTACTTTGCAAATCTTATGACTAACAATTTTTCATACAAGAGAAATTGCGTACATATCAATCTACATCATAGCTTGCATAAAAATTATTTCCATCATATATCACAATATCACATTCACTTGTTAGTCTTATTTCACAAGATTATGTCAAGTTCGCAATCACTGATTACAAACCTTTTTTTTGCATCGCACTACACAACTTCCTTACTTCAAAAATGAAGTTATTTACTTATACCAAACATATTGGTAAATTCTTCCTTGGTTAGCTCACATATAATCCTTAGAGTCAGCTCACAAATAAATAATAAATAAAACAATAAATCAAGTCGATTATCATATTTTGTTGACATGCATTATTCTGTGCTATATCATCACTGCATTACTAATTCCTTCATAACTCAAACTTGGTTGGTCATATGGACATGCGCACTAGTATACATTATTAGTATGATTTCCTACATCTCTAATTTACTATGGAAGACAATTTTTCAAGAAAATATTTCACTATCATCAAATCTGTTATGCTACTATAACATTGTCTAACACTTAGACAATTTTCCTTTAAAAATGAACATGACTAATCTACAAAACAAATATGTTGCCATAAATGACAACCATAACTTACCTTATCTAATTGATTGGATATATTGGCAACATATTCTCAATAATGCTAGCCTCATAATCCTTTTCCTTAGACTCGAACTTTTATAAGATTTATGAAGAATAGTCATATTCAATTTCATAAACCATCTCTTCCTCTAGATCATCCTAAGGTTCCTCTTTTTTGTCTTCCTCTTTCAATAATTTCTTACATTTTCACCTTGACCTATCTGATCTTCTTTTTCCCAAGCTATAGAGTTATCTTCTTTCCATGAGTGTAGGGTTTTATTCACATCATCTAAGTCCATTTCCCCCTAAGAAACAAACTTCTCCAGATTAATAATCATTTTTTCTAGCCTTTAATGCTTACAGGTATTGACATGGCTTCTTTTAGTAAAATAAATCCTCCCTTTAGTTGAGGTCACATTAAGGATTTTTTATTCAATGGAATGGGTTTTATCTCTATTAGGAGGAGGATTATTATTATTATTTTTCCCTCTTTCTTTGATAATTTTTAAAGATATCTTTAGCTAGGGGAACAGAGTATAACTACTTAATTATCACTACTTTTAAAAGGATGCTCCCTTTTAGTTCATCTTTTATACCATCAAGTAGAACATTCACAAATTTGGGACTATTTTTGCTAATCTCCACCACTTCTAAAAAATGTTTGTCCTTCTCATGAGTAATCTCTTCTAGCCCTAGGTCCACCTAGTTATCCTCAATCTCATCATTAATGTTGTGAACAACCTTAGCCTCATAATCCTTATCCTAAGACTCAAACTCTTGTAGGATTTCTGAGGAAATTTGATATTCAATTTCATAAATCACCTATTCCTCTAATTCATCCTAGGTTTTCTCTTTGTTTTCTTTCTATTTTAATCAATTACTCTATTTTCTCCTTGAACTATCTAACCTACTTTTGCCCAAGGTAGAATCATATCACGTTTCCATAAGTGTAGGATTCTATCCCCATCACCTAAGTTTATTTCCTCCTTATAATTATTCTTCTTTGCTTTAATGATCCCTTTTTCTAATCTGTTATGCTTAATGGTAATAACTGGGATTTTTTTAGCATAAGAAATATTTCCTTTAGTTGAGGTCACACTAAGGAGTTTTTCTTCAAGGGAAAGGCTTTTATCTCTGTTAGGAGAAAAAATATTATTTAATATTCAAATGTTTTTTAGGAATATCTTTACCTAGGGGGGCATAGCCAAACTACTTTAAATTATCACTACTTTTTAGGGATGTACCCTTTTAGTTTATTTGTCATACCATCTAGTAGAACCTACACAAATTTGGAAGTGTGTTTGGTAACTTCCTCCACTTCTTAAAAATGATTATCCTTCTCATGGTCAACTCTTCTAGCCCTTGGTCTACCTCAATATTTGCCACTTGGTTATCCTCAATCTGAAAATTAATGTTCTAAATAATTTTAATTTCATAATCCTTGCCCTCAAACTTGAACATTTCTAGGATTTCATAGGAAAGTTCATGTTCAATCTTATAAACCACCTCTTCCTCCAAGTCATCTTAGATTTCCTCTTTGTTTTCTTCATCTTTCAATCATTTTCCCTATTTTCTTCTTGACCTATCTAACCTTCTTTTTCCCAAAGTATAGTCATATCTCCTTTCCACGAGTTTATGGTTTTATCCCCTTGATCTAAGTCCATTTCCTCCTCATAAATTTTTTTTTCCAGATTAATAATCCATTTTTCTAATGTGTTACACTTAGGGGTATTAACATGACTTCTTTTAGTAGAATAAATCTTCCCTATAGTTGAGGTCACACTATGGAGGTTTTCTTAAAGGGAAAGGGTTTTGTCTTTGTCTGAAGGAGGGTACTTTTTTTCTTTTTTTTTTCTCTTTCTTCAAATGGTTTTTAGGGATATCTTTACCTAGAGAATAAAATACTAACTACTTAATTATCACTAATTTTTTAGGGATGTACCTTTTTAGTTTATTTTTCATACCATCTAGTAGAACCTGTACAAAATTGGGAATGTGCTTGATAACCTCCAATTCTAACAAATTTTTATCATTCTCATGGGTTAGCTCTTCTAGCCCTAATTCCAGCTCAAAGTCTCAATCTCATCATTAATGTTCTAAACAAATTTAGCCTCCTAATTCTTATCCTCATACTCAAACTCTTCTAGGATTTTTGACAAAAAATCATGTTCAATTTCATACACCACCTCTTCGTCCAAGTCATCCTAGGTTTCCTCTTTGACTTCTTCCTTTTTTAGTCATTTCCCCTATTTTTGCTTGACCTACCCAACCTTCTTTTTCCTAAGCTATATTCATGTATCCTTTCCATGAATGTAGGGTTTTATCCCCATCATCTAATTACATTTCCTCCTTAGATACATTCTTCTCCAAATCAATAATCCCCTTTTCTACCTTGTTATTCTTAGGGGTAATAACATGGATTCTTTTAGCAAAAGAATTCTTCCCTTTAGTTGAGGTCACACTATGGAGTTTTTCTTCAAGGTAAATGGTTTTATTAACTTGAAAAAATTTCTACAATCAGTCATAGTAGAGAGATGTGTATTCTGGATTCGATTGTGTGCCATATTTTTGTATTAAAATTTTAGATCACACTCAGTGATCCATCATCAAAATGTGAAGATCTAGAGGAGAAAAATGATAAGTTGCAGCCCAATAAGAACAAAAATGTGAGAAAATTAGGTGTGGGGAAAAAATGGGGACACAAAGATTAAGGCATCAAGGTCAACAAAGACAAAGAAATTGAAAGGTATAAATAAACATAATGATGAAGAAAAAAAAATAACCATGCAAAAGGAACAAAAATAAGAGAAAAAATAAAGAAGTTGGTGGCAACATCAATAAAATTGGCAAAACTAATAATACAACAAGAATAATCATGATGCAAATGTGTGTGTGTGTGTGTGTGTGTGTATGTGTGTGTGTGTGTAAATGTGCATATACATAACAATATAAAATATGTATAAGGTTCTTTATATATATATATATATATATATATATATATATATATATACTTTAACTGAGCAAAAACACATTGGACAGGGATAAAGAAAAAATGACCTAGATGGACACATCTATCTCGGTGTGGACGATGATGAATAGATCAATACGTTAAGAATGAATGAATAAACATAAATAGCATTGACTAAAAAGCCAAGGAGGGAAACCTACCTAACTATAAAATAGGGGGTCACCATGAAAAAGAAAAAAATACAAGAGAGGTCAGACACAAAGGGTTCTTAGTAGAAAGAAAAAGTTAATTAATTGAATAATTGAATAATTGATTTAAAAAATAATATTAATAATAATAATGATGATAATAAAGAAAATAATAATAATAAAATGAATAAAACAAAATAAAATGGATATATATATATATATATATATATATATATATATATATATATGATAAACATAATAATGAGAGAGGAGTAAGATAAAGGGTTTTATCTTTGTTAGGAGGAGGGTTCTATTTTTTTTTTCTCTTTCTTCACTTTATTGTTAGTGATATATTTTAGCTAGGGGGTAGAGTGTAACTACTTAATTATCTATCTTAACCCTAAATTGGATGATGAAAAATGAGCAGGAAAAGATCTTAATTTCTTATTTAAAGGAATGGTTGGTTAGAAGAAAAAGTGTTAATGTGCAAAAACCTAAGGGAGACAAGGATTCAAGGGTTTTGCTTCATCAAGTGATCTAAGAGAAGAGACTACATTGGCATGTTAAGTAAGAAGGCTTAAGAGTATGAATGCTTGAAGGGTGAACAAGCTATTAGAGCTGCAATATATGAAGGCCAAGCAAAATGGAAGACTAAAAAGTGATTTGTATTCTACAAATGAAGTTGTAAGTTGTTATTAGATCAAGTCTTATTGTTACTCTCTAACAAGTGTATTAGTCTAGGGTAAATCCTTTGAATTAAGCTTGGTCTAACAGATATTTGTAAATCCTTTAGCTGGGTGACATTCCAAGTGAATGGTCTAAAGTCTTTTAACAAGGCTCACTCCTAACAGGGTGATTGAAATCCTTTAACACGTTCACATTTAATATTGTGTATTGTAACCTTCAATAGGGTTGGCATTTCATAGGGCATTTCTTTAGAAGAGTGAAAAAGAGTAGCATGTTACTAGTAGCTTTCCCTAATTGGGTTTCCACATAAATCATTGTGTCAATTGTGTTGATGAATCTATTTTGTTTCATGTTTACATTTCTACAAGTCGATTTGATAGTAACATACAAGTTTTTGATGATTCCATAATCTTATGGATGCATGCATGAAGATAAATATTGTATGGGTTCATTAAGCTATGAAAGGTTTTATTTATACATCTAGAACTTGGATAATTGATTCAGCATAATCTTCCATTACCAATGAGCATGTTGACCCTACTAGAGCCCCAATTGCTAAGTGTATGAAAAAGAAGAAAGAACATAACCAAACAATGCTAGAGATTACTTCTTCCCTAAGTTATGTTGAATTTGATGATATCAAAGGACTTGATAGTGAAAAGAAATTGTGGGATCCCTTAGCCACCATCTATGGAGGAGACACCAATGTTCTTAGAGCCAAAATTGAAAGTCTCAGAGGTAAGTTCGATGATATGAGAATGGAAGAAGGTAAAAATATTGCTCAATATATTAAAAGGATAAAAGAATTTGTTAATGCAATAAGAGGACCTAATGGTAAAATAGATGATGATATAGTGCTAAGGAAAGTTTTAAGAACACTATTTCCTATATATGCTATTAGAGTTTCTGCAATTCAAGAACTAAGATGCATACAAGGGAATGATCTAACTTTTATAATTACAAACATAAGAATATTGAATATGCTTTTAAATCTAAATTATCATTGAAGGAACTTGATGAGAAGAAGAAGTAGAAAAGGATAAAGCATGTATCGAATGATAGTGATAAAGATGAGGAGGATGTAGAATAGCTTGAAGCACTACTGACAAGAAGATTCCACAAAGGTAAAGGTAAGTTCAAAGGTAAATTACCTATTATTTGTTTCAATTGCAATGAGGTTGGTCATATTGCTGCTAGATGTCCAGAGAAGAAGAAATATAGAGGTGGTGACAAGTACAGAAGTAGGAGAGATGAAGATAGTGAGGACTACAAAGACAAAGGCAAAAAGTCATGCTACATTTCTGAAGAGGAAACAAGAGATGAATCTGATAAACATGATGATAAAGCGGTGTATGTTGTAATGGAGGATGGATCTAATGAAGATAAGGAAACTACACTTATGACTTGTGTGAACAAGAATGATTTATGGATCATTGAAAATGGGTGTTCACATCACATGACTGGAGACAAAAGTAAGTTAATTTCCTTGAATTGTTATGATGGAAATAGTGTAAGATTTGTTAATGATGCACCATGTTTGATAAAAAGAAATTTTTTTATCAAACTCATAGATAAGATTTTATGTAACAATACTTACTATGTTGAAGGACTTATCTACAATCTCTTGAGTGTGACACAAATATAAGAACAATTGGAAAAGGTGATCAAACTAGAAGTAATCTATTCTATCTTGATATATGCAATGGTACTTATCTAGTTGTAAAATTTGATGATGTATGGTTGTGGCACAAAAAAATATGTCATGTTAATTTTGATAACCTAGTTAGTATCAATAACATGAGAAATATTAGAGGTTTTCCTAAGTTGAAAAGGCTTGATAATGTAATATGCATTAAATGTTAGTTAGGCAAAATGACAAAGTCAAGTTTTAAGAGTAAAACTTATACCTCTAAAGGAATACTAGAGATTGTTCATGATAAATTTTCTGGACCAACTAATGTGAAAATATACAAAGGAGATAAGTACATTATGTTTTTTATTGATGATTATTCTAGAATGGTGAAATTCATGTTTTTGAAACTGAAATTTGATGCTTTCCAAATGTTTAAGTGGTACTTAGCAAGAGTTTAAAATGAAAAAAGTAAAAGTATAAAGTGTTTAAGATCTGATAGAGGAGGATAATTCACATCAAATGAGTTTGAGATGTTCTACAATGACAGAAGAATCAAAATACATACATCTACCCCTAAAACCCCTCCAAAAGATGGAATTCCTAAAAGGAGGAACAAGTTTGTAATGGATTGTGCTAGAACACCTATGATGGAGAAGAATGTTTCTTTGAAGTACTGGAGATAATTTGTAAGTATAGCTATCTATACCTTGAACCATCTACAAGTCAAGAAAGGTAATCATTCTACATCTTTTGAATTGTGGTACGAACACTCACCTAATGTAAATATTTCAAGGTATTTGGAAGAAAATGTTACATTCTTAAAGACTTCAAGAAAAGTAAACTTGATACAAAAAGTGAAGAAGGTATATTCTTAGGCTACTCCACAAGAAGTAAAGCTTATAACTGTTTGAATACTAACACTAACAAAATTATGGAAAATGCAAAGGTGAATTTGATGAATATATAGAAGTATATGAGGCTGAACCTATGAAAGAACTATAAGAATACAAATCATTTATATACTCTTACGAAGGTATGCCTTCTAAAGAAGATGTTATAAATCAAGCTACAAACCAAAAACAAGTTTTAGTGACTACCAAGTCACACACCATGAATGCCAAGTTGCATTCAAGAACCAAGATACATTCAGATGTTGAGTTACAGAATGAAGTTGAAGCACATTCTAATTTTGAGATTAATGGAAATGTTGAGTTACCTGAAAAAGATGTACAAAATGATTCTAAAACTTAAAGATCTAGTGAAGAGAGAAGAGCTAAACCAAGATTGTCTAAATATGTCAAAAGACATCATCTAGCTACACAAATTATTGGAGATAAAGATGCTAGATCAATGTCAAGAAAAAAATTGAAAAACAATACATGCTTGCTGAGAATGGAGGAACCCAAATCAATAAAATATGCATTAGAAGATGAAAACTAGAGTAAGGCAATGGAAGAAGAGATTGAACAAATTGAGAAAAACAAGACAAGGACTCTAGTTCCTAGATCACAAGAAAAAAATGCGATTGGCACTAGATGAGTATTCAGAAACAAGCTAGATTAAAATGGTGAGGTAATAAGGAACAAGGCAAGATTAGTTTGCATATGCACAAGAAGAAGGAATTGACTATGCAAAGACATTTTCCCTTGTTGCTAGAATGGAAGGAGTCAGAACTTTACTTGCTTATTCTGCATAAAAATATTTCAAAGTTTATCAAATTGATGTTAACTTTGTATTTATCGATGGCATATTAGAGGAAGAAATTTTCATAGAACAACCAGAATGTTTTGTTGATGTTAACAATAAGAACATGGTATGTGAATTAAACAAAGCTCTATATGGTTTGAAACAAGCAACAAGAGCATGGTATGAGAGACTTCATAAGTATCTTGTGAAGATTGGATTTGAAAGGATTGATGATAATAGAAATCTATACATGAAGATAGAGAAAGGAAAAGGTATCTTGCTATCTAAAATTTTTGTTGATGATATCATATTTGGAGGTCAAGATGCCTTATGCAAAGATTTTGAAAATTAAATGAAGCAAGAATATGAAATGTCTATGTTTGGAGAAATCAAATTCTTTGTGGGTTTGCAAGTATATCAAATGAAATATGGTATATACATCATTTAGTCAAAGTATGTCAAAGAAATATTAAAAACATTTGGATTAGAGGATTCCAAATAGTAAGTACACCTAGTGATAGGACACAAGTTGTCAAAGCATGATAATTTAGCTAAGGTGAATCAAACATTATACAGGTCTATGATTAGAAAATTGCACTATGTAGTACATAGCAAACCAAACATTGCATTATATGTAGGGATAGTTGCAAGATTCTCTACTAACCTCAGGGAGAATCATTTAATGGTTGTAAAGAGAATAATGAGATATCTAAAAGGAATAGAGGAGGGTAAAAGCACAAACTTGTGTCACATTTTATAAAGAAACGTAATATCAGAATGTGACAGTTCAAATTAATGACAAAAAAATGGTATTTGTGTTTAAAATATGAAGATGATGTAAACTAATGAAATGTGTAGAATTGGATGAATTTTATGCCTATAATTTTTATAATTTTTTTGAGTAAGAATTTATTCATTTTATTTTATTTTGAAGTCCCTTTTTTAACTAAAAAAAATATAGGGTGTAGTTCCTATCAAACAAGTATATGCAAATCATCTTTTTTTATTCTAATTTGAAAATATCTTATAGATAACATGTATAACTAGTGAACAAAAAAAATAAAAATATTTTTGATGTATATTTTCTTTATTATAAGTACTCAAGTTTGACCTTATCAGAATCCAACAAATTTTTTCTCCCATCAAAACTTCCCTATCAAATCTATACCTTTTTGAAAAAAAATTACATATTCATGAAGAGGATTCTCTCCTCTAGAGATAAATATAATTTTAAATTTTTTAAAATATGATTTACTATTTTTTTTCCTTTTTTGAGGGAGCATCTTCTAAAATGTTGAAATATTGACTTATAATATTTCGAGATTATAACATATTATAAATAATCAAAACACTCAAAAAATTATATAATGATGATATTGAATCTGCGATCTATAAAAGGGTATTTTTAGTTTTTGAAAAAAAGTGAGTTTTGATAGAGAAATGAGATTTGACCAAAATAGGTTTTGGTATCATAAACGGTGACACAGATATGTGTTTTACCCAGGAGTTTGGTCTATACTATAACAAAAATGAAAATTTTGAATTAAGAGCCTACATTGATGAGAGAAAAAACACCAATGGAGGAGCATTTTTCTTCAACAAGAGGTTAGTTAAATGGACTAGCATGAAATAAAATTTTAGCTCACAATTTACTACTGAAGCTAAATATGTTGTTGCTGTTGTAAATTGTACAAACTTTGTATTGATCAAATAGCCACTCAAATGTATGAAGGAAGAGATCACAGAATTAGTGATACTTTATTGTGATCATACAAGTGCTATCAATATATGAAAGAATCTTGTGATTCACACAAACACTAAGAATATTGTAATCAACTATCATTAATTGAGAGAGTTAGTTACGGATAAGGAGGTGAAAGTGGAATATGTTAACACTAAAGAGAAAATTGCTAATATTTTTACGAAAGCATTACCTAAGGATGCTCATGAGTATGTAAGAATTAAACTAGGGGTAATACCCTTATCAAAGGCTATCTAAGTAACAAAAGGAGTGCCCTACATCTAAAAAGATAATTTTCATATGTTACAAATTTGATGTAGAGGATCTTATGTTACGAGTTTCCTAAAGTAATCAAAGAGATAAAACTTCAAATAAGTCACAAGCAACATGACAGAGGAAGTAACTGAAGAAATTGAAGAAGCTTATAGCTAAATGCTAAGATGACAAGTCTTTGGCATTTTTGTCAAAGTGGGAGAGATTGCCAATCAAGAGAGAGATATGAAGACATAATTACCAAGGGCAATGGAGAGATTGTTGATCAAGAATTACTAATCAAGCTAGTAAAATTACTAAGGGAGAGTTTTACTAATCAAAGGGAGAAATATAAAATGGATCTTAGAAGGAGATAATTGGTGATCAAGAGATTTACTAAAGAGAGAGAAATCCTAAAGAGGGAGAAATCCTAACATCTACCTAGTAAAAGGGAGATATAGTAAGAGAGAATTTTAAGGATGAATTAAAAGAGTTTTGTAACCTATTTAGAAGATGGAAGTTGCTAATAGAGGGAGAGTGATCTGATTAGGATCTAGGACTATTACAAAGGAATGCTAATTTATCACATAGAATTAATTTAAAACTTTTAACGAATCAAATTAACGTAAATAAAATAAGAGAACAACAAGATTAAGTTGATAAAAGAGACAATGAGAGAAAGAAGACACAAACAATTTGATCTCAGAGTTCATCCGTATGGACTACGTCTCCGGGTCCAGCTCCAATAGGGGGACTGATCCAATTATCTCCAAAAATCATGTACAAATGTTTACAAAGTCATTCCTTTGAAGTACAACAACATCACGCTATTTCAAAGTACAGGAATAAACGCTTCAACAAATCTCCCTTACTCTTAGCACTTCGACGTTCTCTCCTTTTTCTGAATGCCCCAAGAGTCTCCTAAACCCCCTTTTTATACATGAAATTAGCCAAAATAAGGCTATAAAAAAATGATGTAATATTAGACCCTTCAATTAATTCCTCCCTTCGAATTAACCTTTAGCCATTTTTGAAATATTTGGCTTAGGTTAATTTTGGGGTCAAAATAGATAATAACCTTATTTTACTAAGGTTAGGCCGTCGATTTAAAGGATAAAATAAAACTGCACTAAATATATCTTAAAGCACCAAAATAGCTCATTGGCAGTTGAGTATTTTTAAAAAGGCACCGGTCGGGGGTTCCAACCCCGCCAGCGGCTTCCTTTCTCTCCAATTTTCGACTGGAAGGGGTTATATACAAACTGCGCTTTATATATTTCAAAAGCAACGAATGCTCCAATAGTCATCAACAGAGTCTTAGGACTAGGAGGTCACAGGTTCGACCCCCCCGACCATCACCTATATTTTTTGAATGGCATTTTTAAATTTTTTTTTAAATATATATATATTTAATGCCACACCACCTTGGACTTCAATCGAGCACCATTTTCACATACGATCTCCATTTTTGACAAAACAAACATCGTTGGAGAGCTCTTGACGAGACCTTCGATTTGATGCTAAATTTGACCAAATTTGGAGAGTTTGATTTTTTTTGCCTTTTTAATAGCCTCTGTACCTGAATTTGACCAACCTTTGACAGGTCATAACTTTTGTGTACGGACTCCTTTCTCACCCATTCAAATTGCATTGGGTCCAAAATTTCAAGGAGTTTAATCTGATGTTGATTGTTGGAGTTTTGGAGATACTTCAATTTTGATGAAAGTATCCCCCAGATCAAGCCTCCCCACTGAGGAGCTTTCGGACCACCAAAAGTTTGGATTACTCAGAAAGAAGGTGAGGGTATAGTTCCCTCACTTTACCAATCTCCATCTATCTTGCCTTGCTTGGATGCATCCCCTTCAATCCCACTCGGAGGTATTCAACTGGTCCTCTTCATGAAGTTTTGACATTCTTGTCTAGGATAACATCTTCTGGCAATTCTGACATATAATCTGGTGAAAGATCATCAACTGATGGAACCTGAACACTGATGTCTTCATCCAAGATCATTGGAGGCTCATACAACTCCAGATTCTCAACATTGACAACTGAGTAAATTTGCTTGTATGGAGGAAGATTAAGGTGAAAAGCATTAGTACCGATCTTTTCCAAGATCTCAAAGGACCATTCCTGATAGCTTTGAGCTTCCTTCCTTCACCTTGCATTCTTTACTTGCTGATATGTAACCAAACCTTGTCACCAACTTGGAATTGGTGATCAATGTGATGCTTATCATGGCGAGCCTTGTATTTTGCTTGGCTTTGCTCTAATTGTGCTTCTACTGCCTGATGGATTGCTTGGACCTTCTCGATGAACTTTAAAGCCTTTTCTACATCATGGCATCCATCTACAACATCATCCTTCCCAAAAGCAAAATCCATTGGTGAATTAGGCAAGTAACTGAAGCAAGTCTCAAAAGGAGACCTCTTTGTAGAAGAGTGTGCCACATGGTTGTAAGCATGTTGCACATAATGAAGAATTTCATCTCACAACTTAGGATGTTTGTTGCAGTAGCCTCTAAGTAGATGCACAATTTTCCTATTCACTACCTCTGTCTGTCCGTCAGTCTGTGGATGGAAGGTTGTACTCTTCTTCAGCTTGGTGTCCATGAATCCCCATAAAGATGACCAAAATTCCCCTAAGAATCAAGAATCTTGATCCGATACAATAGAAGTGGGTAACCCAAAATGAACCCATACATTTTGAAAGTACAAATGAGTAGTCAGTTCAGTAGTAACTTTCTTTTTACAAGACATTAAAATACACATTTTGCTGAACCGATCAACTACTACATACAAATAATCATGACCCTTCCTAGAAATAGGTAAACCTCCCACAAAGTCCATAGATACACTTTCCCATGGATGGGATGGTACAGGTAATGGTGTGTACAAACCTAATTTCCTATTACTTGGTTTACTGGTTGCACACATTACACATCCTTTTATATACTTGGTGACAGTTTCCTGCATACGAGGCCAGTAACAATATTTCTGCAATTGAGCTAATGTCTTACTTACCCCGAAATGTCCTGCAATCAATGAGGTGTGTGCTTCACGAATTACATGTGCTTGTTCATTTCTAGGAATACATAATTTTCCCAAGTGGTACAACAAATTATCCTGCAAATAGTAATCTTTCTCTTCTACATGTTTACCCTGGATTAAAGCTGCATAGATATCCTTAAAGTTCTCATCATTAGCATATTTTTCTTGAAAACTTTCATGAACCATAGAAGTATTTTGAAGGATTATCAAAGCATTCTGAATAGGAGGTCTAGACAGCATATCTGCTACTTTGTTATGGGAACCCTTCTTATACTTAATTACCAAATGAAACTGTTGTAGAAAACCCATCTACCTAAAGTGCCTACTTTGTTGCAACTTAGATTGTGAGTGCAAATATTGTAGTGGTTGGTGATTAGTGTGGATTACAATTTCCTTTCCCATTAAGTAATGTTTCCATTTTTTAACACTCTGAACTAAAGCATAAAGTTCTTTATCATACGTAGGATAGTTACTTACTGCTCCTGAAAAAGTTTTAGAGTGGTAGCAGACTGGTTTACCTCCTTGCATGAGTACAACTCCCATGGAAAACCCACTTGCATCTGTCTCGATCTCAAATGGTTGATGTAAATTTGGTAAAGCTAGAACTGGTGCAGTGCTCAACTTTTCTTTTAAAGTGTCGAAAGCCTTCTGTTGTGGACCTCCCCACTGAAAAGTTGCCTTAGTCCTGGTTAATGCCTGTAATGGTGATGCAATGTAAGAGAAGTTTGCAATGAACTTCCTCCAGTATTGACCTGCACCTAAGAAACTCCTGACTTCAGTAACTGTACTTGGCTTAGGCCATTTTACAATACATTCAACCTTTGTAGGGTCTACTTTCAGTTGACCATTCCCTACAACATAGCCTAAGTACACTAAAGATGTCTTTGCAAATTCGCATTTTGACATCTTTACATATAGTTTTTCTTTTCTCAGTATTTCAAATAATTTCTTTACATGAATTACATGATCATCCTAAGACTTACTAAATACAAGAATATCATCTAAATAGACTATGACAAAATCATCTATAAAGGGACGGAATACATCATTCATGACTCTCATAAATGTAGCTGGTGCATTACAAAGCCCAACTGGCATGACCAACCACTCAAAAAGTCCCTGTTTTGTCTTAAAAGCAGTTTTCCAAATATCACTTTCTTCAATTCTTATTTGATGATATCCACTACGTAAGTCTAGCTTAGTGAAATAGATTGCATGTTTCAACTGATCAAGTAAATCATCAATTCTAGGAAGAGGGTACTTGTTCTTTACCGTTATCTTGTTCAAAGCCCTGTAGTCAATACACATTCTCCAAGTCCCATCTTTCTTTGGAACCAACACAATAGGAGAACCACAAGGAGAAGTACTAGGACAGATAACTCCTTTCTCAACGAGCTCCTAAACTTTCTTTTTGATTTCTTCATTCTGCAAGACTGATAAATGGTACATGCCGATATTAGGAAGTGGTGCATCTTGCTGCAACTGAATCTCATGTTGTATCTCTCTCTTACGAGCCAATCCTTTCGGTTCCTGAAACAAGTCATCGTAAGCGGAAACAACTTTGACTGTTTCAGCCTTATGTTTTGGATCACATCCCTTAAATGCCTCAGATGTTTCATCTTCTTTGGCTTTTACAAGCATCAACACAAAATTCTTACTAGAGTTGACTAACCTTTTCATCTGACCAGCATTAACTAGTGCCAGATTAGTCTTAACCTTATGTGCCCGTACAATGTATTCAATCTTGTCTTTAAAAAAATGATATTTATTTTCCCCCCTATAAAATATAGCTTGATGATTAAAAAAATAGGGACTCCCAATTACGAGACCACATATATCTAAAGGAACTACATCAGCTTCTACCTCATCTACAAAGTTTGTAGTGATAGCAAATCTTAACTTGCATTGTTTAGTTACCTGTAACTGTGTATCATCGCAAACCCATCCAAGAGGGTATGGTTTTGGATGAGGTGTTGTAGTAAAGTTAAGCTTTTTAATAACTTCCTCAGATATCAAATTAACTTGGGAACCCGTATCAAATAATGTATCAACCTTATTATGCTTGATAACAACTCGAATGTGAAATAATTCATTCCTTTGCTTATCATTCTTAGGAGAAGATTCTTTACTTGTACTTGCACTTATGCTAGAAGAACTTGGAGCTGACAAAAGAGATATACCTTTTCCTTTACCTTGAATCCTGGTAGCAACAATCTTTGTCTCATCTCCGGAGTCAGATCCAAGATCTTGTTGAATTACAACAGCAATTTTCTGTTCACCTTTGTTTCCACCATATCGCTTTGGCCTCTTTTCAGGATGTAACTTCCAACACTTAGAATCATCATGCCCTTCTTTCTTGCAATGTGAGCATGTGGGTTTCTCACCCTCTTTCTTTACTGTTGCTATCTTTTTACCCTTTCCTTTTCCTTTGGACTTTTCCTCAGACTTAGATGGCTTTTTATCAGACTTATAAATGAAAGTACCCTTACCCCTTGATTCTAAATGTGTTGCCTGGACACATACTTCATCCAAATTACAAGGATTCAGGATGAGAATAGAATGCCTTAGGTAAGAATGAAGACCACCTATATACTTGAGTAAGGTGTCCTGGGTATACAATGGGACATTTAATGAAATAGCCTTTTTGTGAAATTCATGGGTGTAACCTTGGACAAACTGACCTTTCCCTTGCCTAAAATGTTGCCAGTTCATCATTAACTGCTGCATATGGCCTAGGGGGTAGAATTGCTTTTTTAAAGCAGTAACAAATTCTGACCAAGACAAACTAAACTTACCATGTTGTGAAGTTTCATCCTGAGACCTACTCTCCCACCAAGTTAGGGCTACACCCCCTAAACGGAGAGTGGCTAACTGAATTCTATAAACATCATCTACAAGGTTTTGAACTCTATAGTAGATTTCTACTTGCTGAATCCAGTCATCTAGTTTCTCGGCATTTAACTCCCCACAATATTTTGGTAAGTCAAACTTTACATCCAACTTAATTCGAGGCTTATGTCCTCCTTTGAAAATGTTAGAAGACTTAGAATGGGTAGAAGAAGGAGAAGAGGGGGAAGAAGGAGAAGAGGGAGAAGAAGGAGAAGATGGAGGTGTCTTTGGTGGATCACGATCAGCTCCTTTCTTTTTCCCTTTGTCCTTTCGAGCTGCACGTCTTTGCATCTTCTCTTCTCTTTCTCATACCAAAACCTCTACCATTGTCTGCAAATTTTGAAGAGTCTTCTGAGTACTCTTATCTTGAGAAGCTTGTCCACCTTCGTCTGCCATTTGTGATGATGGTTTAGTCCTTCGTTTTCCAATCTCAAGATTGTATTCCTCAAGCTTTCCTTCGCCTTTCTCAATCCTGGATCTTGCTAACATTCAAATCTGCAATACTAGTCCAACAAAAGCTCTGATACCAAATTTGATCTGATTAGGATCTAGGACTATTACAGAGGAATGCTAATTTATCACATAGAATTAATTTAAAACTTTTAATGAATCAAATTAACGTAAATAAAATAAGAGAACAACAAGATTAAGCTGATAAAATAGACAATGAGAGAAAGAAGACGCAAACAATTTGATCTCGGAGTTCATCCGTATGGACTACGTCTCCGGGTCCAGCTCCAATAGGGGGACCAATCCGATTATCTCCAAAAATCATGTACAAATGTTTACAAATTCATTCCTTTGAAGTACAACAACATCACGCTGTTTCAAAGTACAGGAATAAACACTTCAATAAATCTCCCTTACTCTCAGCACTTCGACGTTCTCTCCTTGTTCTGAATGCCCCAAGAGTCTCCTAAACCCCCATTTTATACATGAAATTAGCCAAAATAAGGCTATAACAAAATGATGTAATATTAGACCCTTCAATTAATTCCTCCCTTCGAATTAACCTTTAGCCATTTTTGAAAGATTTGGCTTAGGTTAATTTTGGGGTCAAAATAGATAATAAACTTATTTTACTAAGGTTAGGCCGTCGGTTTAAAGGATAAAATAAAACTGTGCTAAATATATCTTAAAGCACAAAAATAGCACATTGGTAGTTGAGTATTTTAGAAAAGGCGCCGGTTGGGGGTTCCAACCTATCCGGCGGCTTCCTTTCTCTCCAATTTTCGGCAAGAAGGGGTTATATACAAACTACGCTTTATATATTTCAAAAGCAACGAATGCTCCAACAGTCATCGGCGAAGTCTTAGGACTAGGAGGTCACGGGTTCAACCCCCCCAACCATTACCTATATTTTTTGAATGGCATTTTAAATTTTTTTTTTAAATATATATATATTTAATGCCACACCACCTTGGACTTCAATCGAGCGCCATTTTCACATACGATCTCCGTTTTTGACAAAATGAACATCGTTGGAGAGCTCTTGATGAGACCTTCGATTTGATGCCAAATTTGACCAAATTTGGAGAGTTTGATTTTTTTTGCCTTTTTAATAGCCTCTGTACCTAAATTTGACCAACCTTTGACTAGTCGTAAGTTTTGTGTACGAACTCCTTTCTCACCCGTTCAAATTGCGTTGGGTCCAGAATTTCAAGGAGTTTAATCTGATGCTGATTGTTGGAGTTTTGGAGATACTTCAATTTTGATGAAAGTATCCCCCGAAACAGAGAGATTTCAATACAAGGAATTATTTTTCTTTTTGGTATTGTCTTATTGTTTTAACCTAGTTAGTTTGGTTGAACAAGGTGTTTCCCATTTGGTTGATCAGTTTCATTTTCTATCAATACCAAAGAGAGAAATTGTTGAGACAAGATTAAAATAGATCATTATAAAAGGAGATTATTGAAAAATATTTTTTGATTCAATCATTATTTTGTCACTAATTTCAAATGTACTATTTTATGGTAAGACAATTGCTTATATGACTCAAGTACTATCACTTAGTTGATTGATGAAGAGGATTTGATCAAAACATTTAACAACACCTAGAGGAATGGTTGAGTTATTATTATGTAATGAAGTACAAGAATTAGTTACGACAGTGCTAACATGATGTATTGATAATCTACTTATGGTTACAAAGCCTAGTTACACTAAGAAAGTTTAGAAGAACAAGTTACACAAAGTTTGTTTGCCAAACTTGACCGAGCAGATAGTAGGTGTTGAGAAAAGTCAATATAAGCCAAGTAAAAAAATAATTGGAGCTGAGTAAAAGTTCATTCTAGTCTATGTTGAGCGCTACTAAACTTTAGTTTGTGCCGAGTAATTTCATAGAAGATGTTGAGCAATGTAGTATGTGCCAAGCATCAGAAGCTAGATAATGCCGAGTGGCTGCATTATTTAAAAGATCATGAAATCAATGGATCTGAGCTAACAAGTTTGTTTTCTTAGATTATGTGAACTAGGTGGAAGATAAGGTTGATGAGCTAGTAGAACAGAATTCAAGGTAAACCATTTTGAGATGAATTCAAAGAGGATTCTAGGAGAAGTTTCTAGAAGAGATATGGAATGTGGGATAGATGCATTGCATCCTACCTAATCCATCTTAACCCTAAATTTGAAGATGGAAAATGAGTGAGAAAATATCTTAATTTCTTATTTATAGGAATGACTAATTAGAAGAAAAAGTGTTAATGTGTGAGAACCTATGGGAGACAAGGAGTCAAGGTTTTTGCTTCATCAAGTGACCTAAGAGAAGAGACTAACATTGGCATGTTAAGAAAGAAGGCTTAAGAGTATGAATGCTTGAATGGTGAACAAGGTATCAGAGCTAAAATGTATGAGGCCAACCAAAATGGAGGACTAAATAGTAATCTCCAACCTGCAAATGAAGTTGTAAGTTGTTATCAAATCAAACCTTATTATTACTCTCTAATAATTGTATCAGTCTAGGGTAAATCCTTTGAATTAAGGTTGACCTAACAATCATTTTTAAATCCTTTAATCGAGAAACATTCTAAGTAAATGGTCTAAAGTCCTCTAACAAGGCTCACTCCTAATAGTGTGATTGAAATCCTTTAATAGGGTCACATTTAATAGTGTGTATTGTAACGTTTAATAGGGTTGGCCTTTCACAAAGAATCACTTCATAAGAGTGAAAAAGAGTAGCATGTTACTAGTGGTTTTTTTCAAATTGGGTTTCCATGCAAATCATTGTGTCTATGATGTTGATGAATCTATTTTGTTTCATATTTACATTTATGCAAGTTGATTTGACAATAACTTACAAGTTTTTAGTGATTGCATAATCTTATGGATGCATGCATAAAAAAAAATGTTTTATGAGTTCACTAAGCTATGAAAAGTTTTATTTATACATCTGGACCTTGGATAACTGATTCAGACCCACCCCCAAGTTATTCTAAAAGTATTCCAATTGTGCACCTTCCTAGACCAAATGAGTTAGTCTAGTAAACATGATTGTAGAGGATATCGGTAAGGCCATTATGGTCTGGTGGATTTTCCCCTTTTACCATACTATAGTTAAGTGATGAGAATAGGAAGAAGGGAACCTTAATCTTATCACCATGTCTTGGTAGATTTAACAAGGGAAGATGTAGCCATGGAGGTTGTAGAAAGAAATTCTAGGCTAAAACACTTTATAACTCATAGGAAAATAATGATAAATATAGAAGGTAGAGAAAAGATGTTTGTGCCTCTTTTTGGAATTCAATCAGACATGTTCTTTATTATCAACAAGGAATGTATTTTTGAGTATATTATATAACCAGGAAAACTCTTCTTTCCCAAATAGCCCCTAGTACACTTTAGACCAATCTCCTCTCCAATGAGTTCATAAAGCACCACAAAATTGACACTCCTTACGGAAACATGGCCCTTGTGCTAGGAGTTAGTGAACTTAGTTGACAAAAGGCTATTGAAGCTCCTTATAAGTGTGATTATTTGGCTCCACCTTCAAGTACTCCCAAATTTCTAAACTCTAAATGAGTTTTCTATGTTCTTTGGGTTTGACCCTTTATGAAGGACCATCAATTTCATTCATCATGTTTAAATATTCTTGCTCAATAAATTTAAGACCATTTATTTCACAAATTTTCTCCTTTTGACAAGTTTAGCCTACATATTAGCACTAATGAGTTGTGGGTACATAAAACACACATTTTTAGGAATCTCCAATTGATAGAATTGAGGACTTTGCAAAGTTTGATTAAAATTAATAATCACCAAAGTGATTATCAAACTAACTGGCTAGCATGAATTACTTTTATGGTTCCAAGTGACATTCCAATTTGTTTTGTTGGCATTAATCAAACATACATTGATTGATGTGTTGTCTAAAAGAAACATTAATTTTTTGTACTTCCACTAGATTGATAATTTTGTTTCCCTTGTATCTAAGATCCCTCAACTTTCAACCAGTTCTCAATAATTATTGCAAGAAAAAGATTAAAAATTAGCAATGTGGGGAAAGTCCCATCTTTCTTCCCCAAAAGATATAGATTACTAAATTTGGTTTTTTTCTCCACTTTCTTTTGATATATTAGTGATGAAAGCCATCTTCAAGTTTTCCCTCAAATATCATTTTTAAATTTGAAGTCTTTATTCCACTACCACTTCTTTGTAACCAAAGGTCAAGTCTTAAGGTGAGCAAGAAACAAACATACTAGAAATGATAAGTAGATTACCTAAGCATCTTCCCTAATCTAATAATTGTTTATTTTGTTCTTTCATTAAGGAGAATTTTATTTTGATCCTTAGGAAAATCACCATAATTTAGCATCATCCATTCATTTAAATTCATAAACCATTTTTCTAGATATCTATTTCTTTATTTCCTTCTCTTAGATTATGTTAAATTATCACATTATTGAAGGTAGAGAGAATTATGTACTATAGTTCTCCATAGTGCCCTTTAACTTCCTAGGGAAGTGAGCTTTATTTTAAGGGATATGAAAAATAAGTTTGGTTTTTCCTTCATGAATGATATTAATTACCTCATTTTCCTTGAGATCTTTAATTCCAAGCCACATTGCCTTTTCTTATGGTAAATTATTAGAGTAGTTTCCCAATTTTTGGCAAAACCAATAACCATTTTTCCCTCCCACTTCCTAATCACTCCACCAAATCCCATGAGCCTGGATTACCTTTACAAAAACCATCCACATTACACTTCATTCAATTAAATTCTAGTGGCTTCCATATAATTAATTTACTTTTCCATAACCTGCTCCAATTTAGGTTATTAAGGTTTTGATTAATATTACAATTTATTTTAATTCTTAATCAAGGAACCCATGGAATGAAGTACCTTTGAGGAAGGAATGAGAATTAAAACCTTCTCTAATCAATATTTTTGTAATATGGAATAGAGATAAAGCCAAAACTCATTCTTCCCTGAAAATTCTATTGTTTCTTTCCTTTCATAGTAATACATTATCACATCTGGAACATTTGATATAGAAATGAGCATAACCTAGGAATTTTGTGAGTATTAATATCTTGACCTTACTAGTGTTTATTCAATAACTAAGTTTTGTTTGTAAAAGGTATTGTGGGAAAAAATGCTTGTAATTTTGTGCATCATGATAAAACCATGAAAATAAATCAATTAAAAAATTATCATATTTAATATCGATATATTTGTGACTAGCATCCTTCTAACCATTATAAGACTCATACATAGCTTGTAGGTATTTTGGCTCATCTAGGGATCCCTGCCAATGCTTGGGACATGAAATAGTAGAATTTGTGAGACCCCTCTCTCATATGTTAAGTCAATGTTGCTAAATCTTCATAGTCTTTATCTAAGGGTTGCATAATTTAAACAATGGATTATAGAATAATATGATCTTGTTTTATTGGGCATATTGTTACTAGAGAAAAATCCTAAACCTTATGTCCAATAATGTAATATTACTTCTATGAAACTAGGCTTACATAAAACTTTTATTCATGTTGTTAATTACTCTAGAGTTGCACACATAGTGTTCTTTATTCTCTACATTGTCTCAGAAATTGATCCTCAAAATATCTTTGATAATCTCAAAACAATAAACTATCTTATTTTTTATTATAGAACTACTATACATATCTTCAACATATAAATCTATTTCATAAAGTTTTTTGCAATATCTGTCATTGCTTTCCAACATAAATTTAGATCAATTTTGGGCCATGATAAGACATCTTTCCATCATCCATCATGTGAATTCATATAAATAATTTTTAGAGTATATATTCCACCAATATAAATGAGGGGGGGGATTAGGGTTTGAATCAATTATCCAACTAATATTACAATTATCAACCTTGTTAAACTTTGATCATATGAGCAATATAATCACAAATCACAACAAGAAACTCATACACAATAACACTAGATGTGTTAAATAGCGAAACCCTTAATCAAATTGAAAACCATGGTGGGGATGGTACCCATAAGATGGTGTACTAATATAAATATTCCTTATTAGAGGATAGACCCTATTATGAGTCTATAAAAACATGCAATACATATTAGTCCCTATTAGCAGACTTTGAATGCCTATTAGGAGATTCCAACCCTGGAGATGGACCCACTATCCAAATGTATTCAAGGAAAGAAGAATGAACAAACTATCCAAATGATCTTTATAATATTCCATGTAGAATAATGGAAATGAGCAGTCTCTTTCCCTATCCTATCAACCAGAATTTTGCTCCTTCTAATTTTTTAAGAAGATCACAAGGCTCACATCCAATAATCCCTTGGATCGCTTACACTCATTTACCAAACACTACTTATTTTCTCAATCACATAGAACATACCTGATAGGTCAATATAGGGGCAAATAATATGAAAGAATTAATGATTGTGAAAGGTATCTGAGAGCATAAGCTTGTGAAAGGTATCCAAGAAAAATGTTATCAAGGGGTGATAGTTGTGTTGCCCCACTTTCTAGTCCTGTAGTAATTTGGAAAAGTAGATGTTTAATCATATTTGGTCTTGTCAAGTCAATAAGTCTTTCCTCTTTAGGTGATGATTGTCTCCATCGGGTTTCCATCTTTCCCCCTTCTCGCACATTGTATAGCTGGGTGGGTTCTCCTTATGGTCATAGTTCATTTGGGTAGTCTAGATCCTTACTTGATGGAGATTCTCAAAGGATACTACTTCAAAAAAATTTACTTGCAGATTATACGAACTAAATATGAAGAAAGATGAAGGGGCGGAAATTTCAGTTTTGCCTTCTCCTTTTGTGGACTTCCGCACCTTGAAGGTAAAATTCTGCAATGAGTTTTAAATACAACTTGCAGATTTCAAGATAGAAAGGTGAGTGAAGTTATAGACAAGTTAGTTGATTATCATCATATTCTAGCACGGGAATCATTCAAAAATTGCCAAAGTGATCAGAAAAGGCATTGGCAGAAAACTCAAAACTGACTTCTCCTCCTGCGGACTTTCGTAGTCGGAAAGTGAAACTCCGCCAGAAATGTAAATGCAGTCTAAAGGATGAATTCAGAAAGAAGAGTTATGTTTTGCTTAAGATCATCTAAAGTTTGGGATGTTTTAATAACGTGGATGATTTAAAACCTGTTGAGACGAGTAAAAGGAATATTTGCAGAAAACTGAAAAATAGCTTCTCCTTTTACAAGCTTTCACACCAAGAAGTCAATTTTTCGAACAGGCATAACTAAAGAAAGTAAAGGAAGTCAGTAGGCCCCACTTCCATTGGCAAAGTACTTTTTCTATTTTTTGAAGGCTTAAAGTGAAATAGTTAAGACAAAAAAGACTAAACGAAGGCTTCACGGAAAATTTGAAATTGCCTTCTCCTTTGCGGAGTTTCTACCTTCAGAGGAAATTTTTTGCATTGTCCAAAAAATTAATCTTGCAGGCTTGGTTATGTAAAAAATTAATCACAAGAAGCCTAAAGGATACAAGGGAAGTGAATACTCACATCTGAAAAGGATTCTAAATGCAGAATCGAGCTGAGCGAATTTCACCCTAGGGAGTACTCCGTCTTGGTTTTTTCAAAACAGGGTTAAAATGGGAAAGTAAGTCAATAATAAAGGAAGTTACCATTAAGCCAATGGAAAAGTAAAAAGACATGGAGGAACCCGTTACAATCATTAGTCTAATGGATTGATCATTTATTTTGTTTGTGTGGCACGGATCCTAAAAAATTAATGGGTAAATTGAGGTTTCTATATAAAGAACAGTATAACCAATTTTCAAATTACCATTTTCTTGCTTTGAATCGTTATGCTGAACATTGCTAATACAGTACTTGCAAAGCTATTTCTTGCAATCATTTACATTCTCAACTTTCATAGTCTACATCTGTTTGATTAAATGGCTCGTTTCTCTGGATTTGATGGTTTGGGTGGAGTCCGATCAACATGGTAGAACATCACAGATACTTCACTCCGCTTTTATGATATTCTAGATATTCAGAGAAGGATATGGATTGAAAAAATTCATCCTATTATTGAGAAGCTCTGTGGGAGTGGACTGGTGGAGGTAGTTGGATTTCCTGTGGTAGTTCAAGCTTAGGAGTTGATTGTTGAACGTATCAATCATTACAACCCAGACACTAAGAAGATTCTGTTGCCTGATCAGAGTGTATTGGTTTCAGTTGATAGGAAAGCAGTGGTCACCTGTCTGTGAATCCCAAAATGTGAGGAGTTCTCCATACAGATATCAGAATTCTCTTTGAAAAAGATGGTATGGAGGAAAGAAATTTGGCCAAGTTTTATTATTCATTTTATATGTCTTCCTTCCTGATATATACACTGGCTAGGCCTCCCTAGAATTGAGGATACACCAAGAAATGTTAAAAGTTATGAATTTTATTCGTGCTTGTAGCTACAAAATAACTACGTAAATTTTATCAGAGTTAATGATGCATTCACTATGAGAATTTGCAGGGAACTCCAAGGGTGTCCGGAGTGTAGATTTAGCTCAGAAGAAATGGAGGTAATTAGTCAGTTTGGTTGCTTCTTTATACAATTCTCATCCTTCTCCTATTTGCATCTTGCAGCATTCAATGGGTTTCCCTTGAAGATGCCCAGATACCTGAATGACATGATCATGTTGATGGAGATCGTGAGACAGGCTCTCCAGGTGAATGCATTGAGTGTTGGACTGTGAAAGAAGGGATATGAATTCCCTATGAAGGTTGGAGCTTATAGTTGTGAATCTAGGTCAGATCCTAAGAACATGGTGAAAGTGTTTGAAGGAAGGTTCAGATTAAAAGAGTATGAAGTTTTAAGACCCATGTTTGACCCAAATGGGTATGCTCGAGATGTGCTTCAGATTGGAGGCACGATCAAACATATCACCACCATAGAAGACTATTGGGAAAATTTTAAAGATGAGCTGAAGAGTAGAGATCATGCCTTTGCTAGATTCACGGTAGATCAAGTAAAAACTTATGGTATCAATTTGGATGTAGAAGGGCTAGAGGATGATGGCCAGAATATGTATAGCAATACATATTTAACAAGGTTGAGAAATACCCCAGTTAGTTCAGAGCCCTACACTAATATAGATGAAGATCTCAATGTTATGGTGGCTAGGATCATCAAAAGAATAGGAAAATGGGTAGAGTGGACAGCCAAGAAGGGTCAAAGTAAGGGAAAAGCTTCTCAGAAATCTCCAGCTGCTGCCACTCCCACTTATTCTCATAGTGCCACACCCGATGTATCAATATCAGCCACTTGAGGACTAGCTATGCTGGTAGGAGGAGGAGATCAACCACCTGAGAAGAACATTCCCATATCTCCGACATGTCAAGGTGGCTCTCTGACAGTTATTGGGACCTAGTCTACTACTGAAGAAAAAAAGACTGCTAAGGAAAAAGATAGTGGTGCTCCTCCAATCTTCATTCCTCACGTTTCCCCATCTCCATCTCCACAGAATACACTTGTCCCTTCTCCTCATGCTACACCACTTCCATCTCCTCATCATAGTCCTATTCTATCTGAGAAGACTCCCATTTTGCAGCCACCTGGTTCTCCAGTTCAGGTAGTAGAGATTGGAGATGGAGACTCTAGTATCAGTGAATCCACTAAATTAGACAAGGCTGAAGGAGGAACACAAGAGGAGGAAAAAGATCCAAGCTCATCTAGACTTCTTTCTAGAGATTCAAAGAATCCTTTCTCCATGGAAACAATGGTAAAGACTCCAGTGAAGAAGAAGATGTTTAGCATCAAATCATTAGGAGCAACTTCTAAGGTAATTGGAACAGAGTCTTGGCTTGAAGACTCACTAGAAAGAAAAAGGAAAAGGAAAGATGAACATGTTCCTGCAAAGGACATTGTATCTCAGGCAGTTTGTTCTGGTTTTTCCATGGTGAAGGTCAAGAAGCAGAAAACTTTGTCAATTTTGGGGTAAGATCCAGAAATAGGACATCTGACCATGGAGATTGCCAAACCCAGTAAGGCAGGGTGAATTGAAGACCTGACTCCTAGAGATTTTACTCTTCATTCTATTGATCTTGGAGAAGCTAGGCATGATACAAAGGTGGGAAAATGGAGATCAGGTAATGAGATCATAGAAAATCAATTGGAGGATCTCAAGTTGTCAAAGATCAGAATGAAATCTGAGATGGAATAGCTTAAGAAGTTCATTAGGCAGTAAGTTGTCCCATTGGCAACTATTACTGGCATACCTGTTGCTAAAAATCCCATGGTAGAGGAAGTACAAGCCTTCATCTCCTAGCTGCAAAAAGACTGACATTTTGGTCAGATCAGGAAGGAATGGATTGACAAGCTCAATTCAGATGGAGTTATGTTGATTGATCAAATTGGAAATGTTATCATTCAACTAGAGACTGAGAAAGATAACCTCATATCTAATCAACATACTCTGGCCACAGAGAGAAGAAGATGTGAAGAGTGTGTTTCCCTTCTGAAGATGATTATTTAGATGAAGGCAAAAGAAGTAGTTGAAGCGAAGATTCTGAAGAAAGGTAATGAGCCCCTATTTGAATGGCTTCAAGGTATGCAATTAAAATAGGAGATGATTCAAGAAGTAGAAAAGGGGCTAAAGGAAACGAAAGATAAAGTAAAGAAGACTCAGGACAAAGCTTTCAAGTTGATGAAAGGACTACATTCTAAACCGCAGACTAGTGGTCAAGGAAAGGCATTGATTGGAATATAAGTGATGAAAAATAACTTCTCTGTATATTTGAGTAACCTGTCAAGCATCGCTCCTAATAATCAAAATAGAATAACAGATTTATAGACATTGAGCAGATGCATACATGTGGCAGCTGAAGAATTAAAAAGTCAGATGAATTTTGTAAAAGAATTAGCTTGAGAGCATTCAAAATGGCTCTTAAGATTCACCAATGTACATGTGTCTAGCAATGATGAGCTAATTCCTATTATAGTTGCTGACAGGGCATATAGAGCGAAAATGGAAAAGGGGAAGAGGTCAAAATAATGTCTCTTTTTCATTTTCTTTTGATTTTGTAAATGAAAAATTAACTTCTTGTCATTTGTCTTCTGAGGAGATGAACTAATTGGTATTCCTATTGTAACGGTCATCTCTCATCTCTATATGTATAGGGCTAAATGATTAATGAAGGGTTGGCAAATTTTTGGCATGAATCTTGTTGCAGAGACAACTGCGTTTTGTGCCATTTCTTTACTGTCTGCTTTCTTCTTCTATATGTTATATTTCCATAAATGTTAAGTTGAAGTAATTAAGTGAATAGAGTTTCATTTTGTTATTTCATTTTAATGGAACTGGTAAATCAATCAGAGAGTTGAAACTAGTTGTTGGAGATATTTCTGTTAAGTGTTTCGTTTGTATGCATTCCATCTTGATTCTTCTTAATCATTGTGATATTATGTTGTGCATAGCAAGTCATAAGATTGTGAGGGTTCAAACACAAAAAGTATCTATTAGTTGTTTCATCTGCATAGTTAAGCTTGCATTGCATTTCATATTTGCATCTATCATGATTGCTTTGTTGAGAAATTCATAAGAGTGTGAAGATCACAGCACAACATTTTGCATCTAAATTCTGCTTGAGATTTCACTTGCCTGGGTGGAACTCTATTTTCCTTTGCTATTATTCGGTTAAGAACATACCCCATAGTAGGAATTAGAGATAAAACAAATTCATTGCATATCATTTCAGAAGGGAGCTGTACCTTCCAATTCAGAGGAAATCTATCAATCGCATGATTGATTATCCAACTGTTGGCATCTAATTGTTCTTTAAGAATTGGGCATTTGGAGAATTTATTTAAAAGGACAATATGTTTGCCAACAGATTTTTTGGCAACTTTTCTGGGGAGACGAATAGTCACTTGATCAAAAAAACCTATGTCATGAGGAAAAATGGTACTACCTCACGAAAACATAGTTCTAGTGCTCCAACCTAATCTTGGTTTTCAAGATGACCAAGAGGATATTATTTCATCCCTAAATACTTTTGTTTGGAGACATAGAGGGAATATTTAACACTATCAGAATGCTAGCCAGGTATTAGAGGAAGAATAAAGAAGAGCTGAAGACTTGGAATGAGCTGTTCAAAGGAGAGAGATCTGGAGAGCAGAAAGACAACTCAGACAATAGGCTCAGAGATAAACTAAACCCAACATCCTGGAAAGGTTCTTAAGAAGTACCAAGGAACAAGGTGGGAAAGACCACATTTTTGATAAGCTTACAGAACTTGGCTTTCCCATCCTAGAAGTTCCAAAGTAGAAAGGTGAATAGAAGAGTCGAAGTAGACCACCTTCCCCTGTTCGGAATTAGAACACTAGTGCTTCTCAGTCTACCTGTCAAGTATTGGCCTTACACAGAATCACCACTCTCTCTATGGTTAATTTTCCTCCGTTCGTTGCTATAAAAATCATGGCTACTCCATGGGCCATAGCGACAGAACCATTAGCATTAAATGCTTATCACCCACTTCCATCGGGTTCAAGGAAGAATTTTCCTAAATTCTCGGGTGATGGGAAAGTTACTACAGATGAACACATTAAAGCCTTCTTTGCAGCTACCCATATATTAGGTGTGGGACATGAAGATGTTGCTATGAGATTATTCATAGAGACCCTTAGAGAGGATGCAATAGACTAGTTCTACCATTTACCTGATAATTCCATAACTGACTGGGACTCGATGAGAACCAAATTTGAGGCAAGGTTCAAAACTACGGAAGATGAAAATGCCTTACTGACATAATTAACTTCAATTAAGATGCAATTAGCTATAGACATGAGGGATTTTGTGTCTAAGTTTAATAATATTAATAGTAGAATTCCCGCTGCTGATAGACCCACGGCTGGTAACCTGAAGACTTTCTTCATTAGTGCTATGCCTCTGGATATCAATTATGATCTAAGGAGAGCTCATCCCACAGATTTAGCAGATGTGCAAAGGAATGCCATAAAATTCAAAGATGATCTTATTTCCACGAGAAAATGGAAGCGATAAATTCAAACAAAAGGAAGCTCTAGCAATACTACTTCATCTAAGGAAATGATACAAAAATTATCAAATGAATTGACAGCCATTAAGAGAGAATTGCCTGGGTTTAATTAGTCTTATCAGAGGAATTATCAGAATCCACCAGGAAGGAAGAATGATGGAAAATTCCCATAGCTTCAAGGTGCACAACCTAGGTTACAGATTGAGGCCACAGCCAAAAAGGGAAATATGTGTGTTTTTCATCTGACTACAGACCATGATAGTACTAGTTGTCCAAAAACTGCCCACATGATGCAGTTGTTATCCACTGAGGAATTGAATAGTGCAAGTCCTAGTTCAGAGCCTGATCCATACTCAAATGGTGACTCTGGAAATTTATTTTTAGAATATGAATCAAATTTTGAATCTAAGTCTGAGTGTTATGCAACCATTGATGGGACTTCATACACAGTGCTGACTCGTGAGCAGAGGATGAAGAATCAGTCCTCTACTCACCCTCACAAAGATAATTCCAATCCTTCTTTGAGCAAGGCACATACTAATCAAGGGATGTCCTTCACTTTAATGAGTAAAGACAAGACATCTTTTGATTTTATTCAATTCTGTGAAGAATCAAAGGTTCAAATTTCTACTATTGATTATTTGAAATCTCACCCTGCTGAGTTAAAAAAGCTAGTAGATAGATGTAAAAATGATGTCCCAAATCTTAATCATAATGTGACAGTTGAGAAAGAAGAGGAGACCTTAACATCTGACCTATTCAATCAGGAAGATTCTACCATCTTAGCAACATTTTCGGAACAAAAACCTGAACCTTTTTATATCTCACTGTATATCAGTGAGTGCAAGCTAAGTAACTGCATAATAGATTCAAGTGCCTCAAATAATGTTATGCCTCAGTTTGTAGCCAAAGCCTTAGGACTCAATCTCACTAAGGTACATGGTAGGTGTTACTCCATGGATGCCAAATAGGTCCCCTTAGTTGAGAAAATTAAATATGCTCAAGTAGCCTTAACAGCACATCCCGAGAAGAAGCTCTTATTGACTATCTTGGTAGCTGATATCCTAGCTAGTTATGGACTATTATTGAGTAGAAGTTTCTGTCAAGATTTAGGGGGTGAAATAAAGCTAGACTAGTCTCAAGCTGTGATACCCATTGGAAAAAACAAATCAAATTGGAACCTGAAGAAAAGGCTAAATTCACAGTTTTAAAGTTAGACAATCCTAAAGCCCAGATTTTGTACCAAGAGCTTGAATTTGGTAATTACATGCTCTTTACTGAAAGAGACCTAGATGAACAAAGAAATGAAGAGCAGATTTCTAAGGTTTTTGATGAAAGTAAAGATGTGTTAGGCATTTGGACACTGGAATTCGATGGAAGCTATGCTTCTGCGGGATCTGGAGCGAGTGTGGTATTGATATCCCCAGAAGGAGAAATTGAACCTTTAGCTTTCAAATAAGAATTTGGGAATACAAATAACACTATAGAATATGAGGCCTTACTTCTGGGAATCATGTTAGCAAAGGATAGAGGAGTAAAGATTTTAAAAGCTCAAGGTGATGCAGAGCTTATTGTGAAACAGATAAAAAGACAATACTCTGTTAAAAATCACAAATTGAAAAATTATAGAAACAGAGTATGGGACAAAATTGAAGGTCTGGAGGCTTTTTCTATTGAAGCGGTACCGAGAGAAATGAATGCTAAAGCTGATTCATTAGCAGTCTCAGCTTCTCTATTGCTTCCTCATCCAGATTTCAAAGACAAAAAGTATCAAATTGAAATTGTGTATCGGTCTGTTGTCCCAGATAACATAGAATCATGGCAAGTCTTCAGTGATGATAAAAGTTTGCAGCTGTTCCTTGAGAATGACGAGCTCAACCTTGAGCATGAAAATACAAAACCTCATCAAAATGGTAAAGTTTAGTTGAAAGGTAATATCATTCCCCCATATTTTGTGGCTTTGGAAAAACTGTTCAATAGACATGATGCCTATATAAAACAAAAGAGAATAGAAAAAGGACCTACTACGGGTGAATATGAAGGAGTGAACATTGGAGAGGTTGATGATCCTAAAATGATTAATCTTGGAAAATGTTGTACTCTTGAAGAAAGAGAATTTGCAAAGAAACTATTTGAAGAATACAAAGATGTCTTTGCATGGAGTTATGAAGACTTGAAGAGTTACAGAGATGGGAAAGTAAAACATCAAATCCCACTTAAGCCAGATGCAGTCCCATTTAGATAGAAACAAAGGAATTATAACCCCAAGGTTGTAGATGCCATTTTTTGGGAGGTAGATAAAATGTTGAAAGCAAGAATAATATATCCCATCCATCACTCCACTTGGATAGCTAATATAGTGCCTGTCAGGAAGAAGAATGGAGAGATAAGGATATGTGTTGATTTCTGCAATTTGAACCAAGCGTCTCTAAAAGATAATTTTTCTCTTCCTAATATGGACTATTTACTGCAAACGGTAGCGGGCTTAGAAATGATGTCTATGCTTGATGGTTTTTCAGGTTATAACCAAGTTGAAGTGGAAGAGAAAGACCAACATAAAATAGCGTTTACTACTCCTTGGGGTACATTCGCATATCATAGGATGCCTTTTGGGTTGATCAATGCTGGAGCAACTTTCCAAAGATGTATGAGTAAAACCTTTGTAGATATGAAAGATTGGATCATAGTTATATATTTAGATGATCTCACTATGTTTTCAAAGAAAAGGAAAAATCATATGGAAGATCTAAGGAAGGTGTTACAGAGATGCAGAGAACATAGGATATCCTTTAATCCTAAGAAGTTAGTTTTCTATGTGACAGAAGGAAAACTCCTTGGTCATATAGTTTCTCAAGGAGGTATTAAGATTGACCCTGAAAGAGTGAAAGCTATTCAGAGATTAAGCCTGCCCTCAAGTAAAACAGGGGTTAAATCTTTCTTTGGTCAGGTGAATTTTCTCAGAAGATTCATACCTGATTTCATAGAAACCACTAAACACATAGTGGATATGATGAAAGGAAATTCAAACTTCAAATGGAATGAGGTGGAAAAATAGGCATTCCAAGATATAAAAACTGCTATTGCCAGTGCCCCTGTATTGTGTCATCCAAGTTATAAAAGAGACTTGATTATTTATTGTTATGCTTTTGAACATACATTGTCAGCTATCCTCGTACAGGAAAATGAGGAAGGAATACAAGCTCACATTGCTTTCATGAGCATTCCCCTAAAGAATCATGAACTCAAATATTCCTAGATCAAAAAACATGCTTTTTTAGTGGTTAAAGCCCTTAAAATTTTTTGGTTCTATATCCTGCATTCACGTTCAATAGTTTTTGTCCCAAACATAGCAGTTAAGAGTGTATTAACTCAACAAGATATAGGTTGCAATGTCAGGGGAGCATGGATAGCAAAGAAACAAGAATATGACATAGAGATTAAGCCTACTAATCTGGTAAGAGGGAATGCTTTATGTTAAGTAATTGCAAAAAATAAAATTGCTGGTGAGTCAGAGGAACCAAGTGGAAAACAACTAGTGTTAGTTGTAAGTCTCTATGACTCATGGTTTGAAAACATCTCCTATTTCTTAACATATGGTGAATATCGCGAAGGCCTCAATGCAAAACAAAGGAGAGACCTTAAACTAAAGGTAGCCAAATATGTAATCTGGGATGGTAGACTCTTCAAAAGAGCTATTGATGGCACCTTTCTTAGATGCGTGGATAAACAACAACAACAAAAGTTGTTGAAGACCTTTCATGATGAGGCTTGTGGTGGACATTTTTCTTCTTTAGTCATAGCTTTTAAGATATTAAGACAATGTTACTATTGGCCAAGAATGTTTAAAGATGCATATGCTTGGGTTTCAAAGTGTGAAAAATGTAAAATTTTCTTTGGGCGTCCTCAGCTAGCAGCCCTACTGTTGAGGCCTGTTGTAATTGAAGGACCTTTTCAGCAATGGGGCCTTGATTTTATTGGTCCTATCAATCCAGTATCCAGTGCTAGTCACCAATACATAATAACTGTGACTAACTACTTCACTAAGTGGGTGGAGGCCAAAGCTACAAAGAACACCACTTCTGAAGTTGTATGTGAATTCATAAAGGAGAATATTTTAGTTAGGTTTGGGGTTCCTATCAAATTAGTAATGGATAATGATTCCTATTTTTCTTCAATTGAAATTACGAATTTCTGTTTTAAGCATGGAATAAGTGTTGGTCATCCATCAAATTATTTTCCTCAAGGGAATGGCCAGGCTGAGTCTAGAAACAAAAACTTAGTAAATATCATTAAGAAGCTAGTTTCAGATAATCAAAAGAACTAGCACAAGAAATTTTTTGAAGCACTTTGGGCAGATAGGGTGACACCCAAGAGAGAAATTGGTGTATCTCCTTTTGAATTGGTGTATGGAATTGAAGCAAGTTTACCTCTACCTCTAGAGCTGGCCACAAACAAACTCAAAATAATGATTGAAGATGATATTTATAAAGATGGCCTGGATAAGAGAATGTTGTATTTAAGTAAACTTGAAGAGGAAAGAGAAGAAATTGTTGACCATATTATGCAACACCAGAGGCGAGTGAAAGAACTATTTGATAAAAGAACAAGACCATAGAAATTTATGGTGGGAGACACCGTATTGCTCTGGGATAAGAGAAATGCTCCTAAAGGAATGCATAAAAAGTTTGACACTCTATGGAAAGGTCCTTTCACAATTCATCAAACATTTGAGAAAAATTCTTTCAAATTGGCCTATGAAGATGGTGAGGTACTACCCCTAACCTACAATGGTCAAGATTTGAAGCTCTATCAAATTTTGAATTGAAAATAGGTAACCCCTGTATTGTAATATAGTAGGTTTAGTGTTTTGTGTGTGCTTTAGTTAATCTTCCCCTTTTTCTGCTTTTCCTTTCCTTTGTTCTTTGTTTTTCTTTAAGTTTTGTTGTGCTGCCACCTTTTATTTCCTTTTGCAAAACCAGAGATTTTGAGTCCCTCACTTGGGTATTCTCTACCCAAGTCCCCAGTCAGAGCCAGCTGTTGCCCCACTTTTTGTAGTAATTTGGAAAAGTAGATGTTTCATCATATTTGGTCTTGTCAAGTCAATAAGTCTTTCCTCTTTAGGTGATGATTGTCTCCATTGGGTTTCCATCTTTCCCCCTTCTTGCACATTTTATAGCCCGGTGGGTTCTCCTTATGGTCATAGTTCATTTGGGTAGTCTAGATCCTTACTTGATGGAGATTCTCAAAGGATACTACTTCAGAAAAATTTACTTGCAGATTATACGAACTGAATATGAAGAAAGATGAAGGGGCAAAAATTTTAGTTTTTCCTTCTCCTTTTGTGGACTTTCACACCTTAAAGGTAAAATTCTGAAATGAGTTTTAAATACGATTTGCAGATTTCAAGATAGAAAGGTGAGTGAAGTTATAGACAAGTTAGTTGATTATCATCATATTTTAGCATGGGAATCATTCAAAAATTTCCAGAGTGATCAAAAAAGGCATTGGCAAAAAACTCAAAACTGACTTCTCCTCCTGTGGACTTTCGTAGTCGAAAAGTGAAACTCTGCTAAAAATGTAAATGCAGTCTAAAGGATGAATACAGAAAGAAGAGTTATGTTTTGCTTAAGATCATCTAAAGTTTGAGATGTTTTAATAACATGGATGATTTAAAACCTATTGAGATGAGTAAAAGGAATATTTGCGAAAAACTGAAAAATAGCTTCTCCTTTTACAAGCTTTCACACCAAGAAGTCAATTTTCCAAACAGGCATAACTAAAGAAAGTAAAGGAAGTTAGTGGGCTCCACTTTCGTTGGTGAAGTACTTTTTCTATTTTCTGAAGGCTTAAAGCGAAATAGTTACGATAGAAAAGACTAAACGGATGCTACACGAAAAATTAGAAATTGCCTTCTCCTTTGCGGAGTTTCTACCTTCAGAGGCGATTTTTTGCATTGTCCAAAAACTTAATCTTGCAGGCTTGGTTATGTAAAAAATTAATAACAAGAAGCCTAAAAGATACAAGGGAAGTGAATACTCACATCTAAAAAGGATTCTAAATGTAGAATCGAGCTGAGTGGATTTCACCCTAGGAAGTACTCCGTTTTGGTTTTTCTGAAACAGGGTTAAAATGGGAAAGTAAGTCAGTAATAAAGGAAGTTACCGTTAAGCCAACAGAAAAGTGAAAAGACATGGAGGAACCTATTATAATCATCAGTCTAACGGATTGATCATTTATTTTGCTTGTTTGGCACGGATCCTGAAAACTTAACAGGTAAATTGAGGTTTCTATATAAAGAACAGTATAACCGATTTCCAAATTACCATTTTCTTGCTTTGAATTGTTATGCTGAACATTGCTAATATAGTACTTGCAAAGCTATTTCTCGCAATCATTTACATTCTCAACTTTCATAGTCTACTTTTGTTAGATTAAATGGCTCGTTTCTTTGGATTTGATGGTTTGGGTGGAGTCCGATCAACATGGCAGAACATCATAGATACTTCACTCCGGTTTTATGATATTCTAGATTTTGAGAGAAGGATAAGGACTGATTCAATTCATCCTATTACTGAGAAGCTCCATGGGAGTGGATTGGTGGAGGTAGCTAGATTTCTTGTGGCAGTTCAAGCTCAGGAGTTGATTGTCGAATGTATCAATCATTACAATCCAAACACTAAGCAGATTCCGTTGCTTGATCAAAGTGTATTGATTTCAGTTGATAGGCAAGCAGTGGTGAACTGTATGCAAATCCTAGAACGTGAGGAGTTCTCCACACTGATAGTTAGAGGAGCCATATCAGAATTCTCTTTGAAAAAGATGGTATGGAGGAAAGAAATCCAACCAAGTTTTATAATTCATTTTATATGTCTTCCTTCCTAATATATATGCTGGCTTCCTTACAGTTATGGCCAGGCCTCCCTAGAATTGAGGATGCGCCAGGAAATGTTAAAAGATATGAATTTTATCCATGCTTGCAGCTAAAAAATAGTTATGCAAATTTTATCAGAGTTAATGATGCATTCACTATGAGAATTTGCAGGGAACTCCAAGGGTGTCTGGAGCAAAGATTCAACCCAAAAGCAATGGTGATAATTAGTCAGTTTCGTTGCTTCTTTATATAATTCTCATCCTTCTCCTATTTGCATCTTGCAACATTCGATGGGTTTCCCTTGAAGATGCCCAGATACCCGTATGACATGATCATGTTGAGTGATCGTGAGACAGGCTCTCCAGGTGAACGCATTGAGTGCTGGACTGCGAAAGAAGGGATATGAATTCCCTATGAAGGTTGGAGCTTATAGTTGCAAATCTAGGTCAGATGCTAAGAACATGGTGAAAGCATTTGAAGGAAGGTTCAAATTACAAAAGTATGAAGTTTTGACACCCATGTTTGACCTGAATGGGTATGCTTGAGATGTTCTTTAGATTGGAGGCACGATCAAACATATCACCACCATAGAAGACTATTGGGAAAATTGTAAAGATAAGCTGGAGAGTAGAGATCCTACCTTTGCTATATTCATGGTAGATCAAGTAAAAACTTATGGTATCAATTTGGATGTAGAAGGGCTAGAGGATGATGGCCAGAATATGTATAGCAATACATATTTAACAAGGTTGAGAAATACCCCAGTCAGTTCAGAGCCCTACACTAATATAGATGAAGATCTCAATGTTATGGTGGCTAGGATCATCAAAAGAACAAGAAAATGGGTAGAGTGGACAACCAAGAAGGGCCGAAGTAAGGGAAAATCTTTTCAGCAATCTCCAGCCACTGCCACTCCCACTTCTTCCCATAGTTCCACACCCAATGTATCAATATCAACCACTCGAGGACTAGCTATGCCTATAGGAGGAGGAGATCAACCACCTGAGAAGAACATTCCCATATCTCTGACATGTCAAGGTGGCTCTCTACTAGTTATTGGGACCCAGTCTACTATTGAAGAAAAAGAGACTGATAAGGAAAAAGAGAGTGGTGCTCCTCCAATATTCATTCCTTGAATTTCCCCATCTCCATCTCCACAGAATAGACCTGTCCCTTCTCCTCATGCTACACCACTTCCATCTCCTCATCATATTCCTATTCTATCTGAGAAGACTCCCATTTTGCAGCCACCTGGTTCTCCAGTTCAGGTAGTAGAGATTGGAGATGGAGACTCTAGTAGCAGTGAATCCACTGAATTAGACAAGGTTGAAGGAGGAACATAAGAGGAGGAAAAATCTCCAAGCTCATCTAGACTTCTTTCTAGAGATTCAAAGAATCCTTTCTCCATGGAAACAATGGTGAATACTCCAGTGAAGAAGAAGATGTTTAGCATTGAATCATTAGGAGCGGCTTCTAAGGTAATTGGAACAAAGTCTTGGCTTGAAGACTCACTAGAAAGAAAAAGTAAAAGGAAAGATGAACATGTTCCTTCAAAGGACATTGTATCTTAGGCAGTTCGCTCTAGTTCTGCCATGGTGCAGGTCAAGAAGCAGAAAACTTTGTCAATTCTGGGGCAAGATCCAGAAACAAGATATCTAACCATGGAGATTTCCAAACCCAATAAGGCAGGGCAAATTGAAGACCTAACTCCTAGAGATTTTACTCTACATTCTATTGATCTTGGAGAAGCCAAGCACGATACAAAGGTGGGACTATGGAGATCGGGTAATGAGATAATAGAAAATCAATTGGAGGATCTCAAGTTGTCAAAGATCAGACTGAAATATGAGATGGAAGAGATTAAGAGGTTCATTAGGCAGTTAGGTGTCCCATTGGCAACTATTACTAGCGTACCTTCTGCTAAAAATCCCATGGTAGAGGAAGTATAAGCCTTCATCTCCCAGCTATAAAATGACCGACATTTCGGTCAGATCGGGAAGGAATGGATTGACAAGCTCAATTCAGATGGAGTTATGTTGATTGATCAAATTGGAAATGTTATCATTCAACTAGAGACTGAGAAAGCTAACCTCATATCTAATCAACATACTTTGGCCACACAGAGAGGAAGATGTGAAGACTGTGTTTCACTTCTGAAGATGATTATTCAAATGAAGGTAAAAGAAGCAGTTGAAGCGAAGATTCTAAAGAAAGGTAATGAGCCCCTGTTTGAATGGCTTCAAGGTATGCAATTCAAACAGGAGATGATTTAAGAAGCATAAAAGGGGCTGAAGGAAATGGAAGATAAAGTAAAGAAGACTTAGGACAGAGCTATTGAGTTGATGAAAGGACTACATTCTGAACTGCAAACTAGTGGTCAAGGAAAGGATTTGATTGGAATAGAAGTGATGAAAAATAACTTCTCTGTATATTTGAGTAACCTGTCTAGCATCGCTCCTAATAATCAAAACAGAATAATAGATTTACAAACATTGAGCAGATGCATACATGTGGCAGTTGAAGAATTAAAAAGTCAGATGAATTATGTAAAAGAATTAGCTCAAGAGCATTCAAAATGGCTCTTAAGATTCACCAATGTACACGTGTCTAGCAATGATGAGCTAATTCCTATTATAGTTGCTGCCAGGGCATATAGAGCGAAAATGGAAAAGGGGAAGAGGTCAAAATAATGTCTCTTTTTTATTTTCTTTTGATTTTGTAAATGACAAATTAACTTCTTGTCATTTGTTTTCTAAAGAGATGAACCAATTGGTATTCCTATTGTAACGGTCATCTCTCATCTCTATATGTATAGGGCTAAATGATTAATGAAGGGTCGGCAAATTTTTGGTGTAAATCTTGTTGCAGAGACAACTGAGTTTTGTGCCATTTCTTTACTGTTTGCTTTCTTCTTCTGTATGTTATATTTCCATAAAGGTTAAGTTGAAGCAATTAAGTGAACACAGTTTCATTTTGTTATTTCATTTTAATGGAACTGGTAAATCAATTAGAGAGTTGAAACTAGTTGTTGGAGATATTTCCGTTAAGTGTTTCATTTGTATGCATTCCATCCAGTTTCTTCTTAATCATTGTGATATTTTATTGTCCGTCGGAAGTCATAAGATTGTGAGGGTTCGAACACAACAAGTATCTATTAGTTGTTTCATCTGTATAGTTAAGCTTGCATTTCATTTCATATTTGCATCTATCATGATTGCTTTGTTGAGAAATTCATAAGAGTGTGAAGATCACAGCACAACATTTTGCATCTAAATTCCGCTTGAGATTTCACTTGCCTGGGTGGAACTTTGTTTTCCTCTGCTGTTCTTTAATTAAGAACATACCCCACAATAGGAATTAGAGATATAAAAAATTCATTGCATATCATTTCAGAAGGGAGTTGTACCTTCCAATTCTGAGGAAATCTATCAATTGCATGATAGATTATCCAACTATTGGCATCTAATTGTTCTTTCAGAATTGGGCATTTGGAGAATTTATTTAAAAGGACAATTTGTTTGCCAACAAGTTGTGAGATGGGGGATTATGAATGTAGCTACAACACTCGAAAAAACTTATACCAAATCAAAATGATTTTGTGAAAGGTTATGTCACTTCTAGCAGTAGAAACTTACTGAATTGGAAACAACTCATAATAGAAATATTGTATGATAAAAATAACTACAACCCGTAACAAATTATCAACACTTAATCTAATTCATATGAAATGTTATTTTACAATCAAATACAAATATTGAACACATATACTATGATTAAATCTATACGCATAATGGTAATCTAATAAAAATAAAAATGAAAACTAACTTAAATACACTCCATATGTAAATAAAAAGGAATCACTAGTTAACTTTGGAGTGGGCCTTGCCTGCTCAACTTCCTAGTGATGAAACAAAGTAATATTCTTAAGCCATTTTAATCCTGCAGGTATAGAATTTATATTTCAAAATGATAATGATCTATTACAATGTTGTGTGTTTTGTAAAACCTACACACCTCCTTTACACTATATCTCATGCTACTTATATATATGCAACCTTAACAACTTGTTAACTACTCTGATATACATGTCATCTAAAGAATGGCTATTACATAGCAAATCGATAAAAAAAATTTGTGGCTTGCAAAGAACAGACAATTTTTTTGTATTAGTTTAGAAAACAATATTGTCTTCATCAACCATTTTTTAGTCATGGTTTTGAAAAAGGTTCAACTATAAAAAAATACAAATGTAGAGAAAATGACATTTATTCTGTCCATATGATTCATAAAAATGAATCTCAACTACAATGCCTAATACTTGGAAATACTAATGGTTAAGCTTTGGCCAAAGTTTATTTTTATCCCTTGCAACATAACTTGCCTTCATGTCCTTTCTAGACATACATGCAGTTATGTTCAAAATAATTGGATTAAATAGCATTCGGTGGGTAATCGAATTGTGTTTGGTCTCAAGTATGGAAAATAATCTATGCATTAACTCAATGACTTCCCATCACTTCTATAGCCCATGATTACCAAATTGCATTCTCCTCCATTCATTGGATAGGATACCAATCTGATGATCCATTCACTGGTTCAGGATTTCCTCTTGACATGTCTCACTCCCAACATTGATCCTTGTAACTCATAATCTATGTGTTAGATAAATACAATCACAACTATATATTCTAATATTTGATCTAATAACTTGATTAATTATCATTCCTATATATCATATCATATGCAACAGAGAAGGAGAAGCTAGAATATTAATATAGGCATGGAACTGAGTGGGAAGGCTTATATAAAGGCTAGAAATATGGTATACAATGAGACATACATTGCTCTCATCAATACACTCAATGCATACTTTAAAAAAAAGGAAAACATCTTTTATTTGTACTATATCATAAAAATAATTCCTTGAGTTAGCTTTGAGGCTTTCCTAATTAATGATAATAAGATAATTAATTAATTCATAATTACAATAGCACTATCAGCTCATAGTCTATAAAACTTCTCACTTGTGCAATACTAGGGCTTTTATATTTGCTAACTTCATCATTAGCATATCTTATGTCACTGGATCACCACGCATCTCCATATTATATCTCCGTTAGAAGATATAGTAAAAACATAAAAAAATACTTCCCTAATACTTTGTCTCTATACTCCTCTCTCTAACTTAGGCATATCTTCTAGACATCTTTGACTCAGGTACTATGCATTGAACCTTAACATATAGACACAATATCAAGCATGTCCGTGAATGCACATCACTAGATAATAAAAAATTGTATGTACAACTAAGATCTTTGTTTGCTACTCTATCAATCTTCATATACTTACTACTATGTTGTCATCAATGACCAACATAGTCATGAATGCAACATAGATGAATACTCTCCAATGCTTAGGATACTCCTCCAAAAGAATACTATTAGTATTCATGTTAACAATGACATTCCTACACATAAGTCTAATGACCCCCTCCATCTTGATATTTTCCTTTATATTTACAATATTGTAAGGAAACTTTCAAGAAAGAATATAATTGTTTCCACGTAACCCACGATAGATCTGAAATAAATATGGAATTGAAATCCACATGCAAGAGAATAAACAACATAACCAAACAAATGTGACACAATATATACCCTAGGAAACTCTCATTGAGGGAGAAGATTCAGCCTCCAAAAGTATCCATCACCATGTATTATTTAGCAAAATTACCATTGTAATACAACCATGGAAGCCTTCAAAGACATAGCTACAACAAAGAAATTCATATGAACAAGCATGAATCCACACATCCTACACCATACTTCCAACCTTCACAAATGCTCCCTTCACTAACCTGTCAAGCCTTTTCCTACTCGAATCTTGTCTTTTTTCCTTTTGTCTTGTCACACCAACAACAACCCTTGTGGCTGCTTATATAGTAGCAAGTCCCACAAAACCACCAAGTGGTATTACATAATCCATGTGCCACCTAACCCATTGACTCCACATTTAATATTGGACATTTAATTTCTTTTCCCAATATTAAATAATTACATAAAATATTATCACAATGCTACAATACAACTCATCAAGTATATCCCAAGGGAATCTTTAAATGTTGCATGTCTATCTAGGTGCAACATTATTTACTAAAATAAAATAATACATTATAACAACAATATGCAATGTGTGCAACACACATTATCTCAACAATCTCTCACTTGTTGTATACATTGCATAGGGTCAATTTGTAGCCACATAAATGAACAAGGGAACAATCCCTCCTAGCACATCCACCATCAGTGATCAAAGTAAACCATGTGCTCCATCCTGGTACTCACAAAAAAATCAAAGTATCCAGCATCTCAAGCATGAATCATCTTACCTCCTATTATGCCACTACCACTGAACATATATAGAAGCCATCCAAAGAGAAAGCCACACAACTTGTTGCATTAGAAGATCATAGAATCCTATGCCAACTAAAATGTCAAGCACAAAAACCTAAACAAAAGGTAATCACATGTATTCTTAGTTTTCAAAATATCCATAGCTGAAATGACACCCACAACAAGTGCCAATCCATCCAACTATCCATACCTCGAAAAGGTATACCAACTAAATCTCACATTATCAACATATCCAATCTGTAACCTATAATGACAAGCCTCAAGAAAAATACTTTCCACATATATACCAAGAAGCTCCCACTATAAAAGGTAATGTCAAATCTATAACCAATCCACTCACAACATCTCAAAGAAGTAAATCCATGTAGTCTCAAGGACATCCACAATACATAAAACAATAACATGAAATAACAACTCTCCTAAAAGATATCCAAGTCTCCCAAGATATCCAACACTAATAGAGGAAAGAGATAAAGGAAGAACCATGTCATCTCTCACATGACATACATAAGCACAAACTAGTGATCACAATCACCAACAAATCTCAAATCCAATGTAAGAAAAAATGAATATCTAGAAAGATAATGAAGACCAAAGAGAAAACATGCAAATCATAGCATGTATCATGTCCTTGTACACACATCTCTAGATGTAAACTAGGTAAGTATGATCTCCTCCATAAAATGCCAATAGGAAGCCACAATAACACCCAAATCATACCATATAAATAATCATGGATGTAAGCCTCTCACAAGAAAATAAAACTCATAAACCATTCCTAATCCAAAGAATATGCCCAATATAGAATCATCTCCTAAACTCAACCAACATAAAAACATATGCAAATGGAGATAACCAATGCTAAACCATCTCTCAAATGAGCCCTCCACAACTAACTCATGTACCATAGCTCAAGATCCATATCTATGAAAGAAAAGCATAAACATAATGCACCTAATAAAAACAATGGATTATACCTCTCAAGTAGAAAATCACTGAGTAGACCAAGAGTGGGGAATGAGAATGCTCATCAAGATATCCAAGTCTCCAACCATGACTCATCTAAGAAAAATATCCCCTCGAGTCCATATTAGGTGAATGCCCCTCAGACTCTCCTGCTAACACCATCAAACTATCCCAACAAACACATCTCTAATCCAAGAGAATTAGCATCACTACCATCTCTAAACTTATCCATGAGCACCTATAACCTATCAATCCATGCCAAATCCAAAATACAAAATAGAAATATCATGAAGTATCTAGCTTAGGATCAATGTACTCAATATCAAGAAACTAAACAACAATCAGTGTCAAAGTTCCAACCATGGCCTTAGGAACATAAACATGAAAACATGATCTAAACCATCTCAAAAGAGACAACATACTCCATATGAACATACTATACAATGCCAAAAATCTAAATTCATATCAAGAGTATACCATGTTATAATAAATGTGATGGGAACACAACCCAAGCACAAAATGGACACAACAAGAAAGGGGAAATTTTATTAACTTTGAGAAAATGCTAATACATTCAATACAGAGAAAATAGACTTCAAAACATGCCCTAAGGGCTTACAATAGTATAAATCTGGAGAAAATTTCTCCTTTTAGTACCTCCTCTCAAACTCCACTTCAAAATGCCTTTTACAATGCCAGAAATGTTCTTAAATAGACCCCAGAGGGTTAAGGATTAGGAGTACATTCTAGAAAGTGCTAGTTGGCATCCACCAACCAAATAGAAGGCTCCAAAAGCTGAGTTAGAACTTGACGCAAATCTAGAAGAATCTAGAAATGGTAACCGAACTTCTAGGAGGCATAACTTTTGAACCGTAGCTCCGATTGATGAATTGTTTACATTTTTTGAAAGCTCTCGAAGTGCTCTATAGCCCTATGGATAGGCTTTACTCATCCCCCATTTTTTGGCCCTTTTCAAGGTCATTTAATGCCCCTAGCCTGACTTTGAAGCATTCTTAGGATGTCTCCAAAAACTAAAAAACTGCGATAATTTTCAAACCATAGAGCCTTTTGACATGATTCTTTTTCTGGAATGCTCTAAATTATAATGACAAACATCTAGCCAATTTACACCTTCTAGTTCACCAAAATGATGTCTCAATTACATACTCCTATTTTTTTGACATTTACACATATCCCAAGGTGTTCAAATACTCTATCCTAGAACACTGATAGTGGAACTGTGAGAGTTGGAATCTTTATTTGACCCAAATGGGTATCCAGAAATGAAAACACATGAAATAGAAACTAAGTCTAAGTACATTGTTTTGGTTGACATAGGATTGCCCTTATACCTCTGGATGCTCCTGCATCAACACCCAAGGTAGATTGAAAAGTGACCCTGTCACTTTATGAATGGTAGAGGAAATCCCAAATGGGAAACATTAGTTGCTGAAATCCAAGTTGAGTCCTCTATTGGCCGTCCTTTCCACTTGACCAAATACTCTTCATACTGCTTATTTCTAGTACTCGTACCCACACAATGATCTAGAATGTCTTCTATCTCCTCCTTCTTAGAAGCAGGAATTGGACATGGCTCTAACATCAACTCCTCATTTGCACCATCATCATGATACTCTGTTAAGTTTGCAATGGTGAGAATAGGAGAAATGTGAATACCATCTGGCAACTCCACCTCATATGCATTTCCAAAGTCATGTTTTTTCAGAATTTTGTAGGGGCCAAATTTCTTCATTTTTAGGTTGTTGTAAGTACTAGTTGGAAATATTTCTTTTCTTAAGTGTACCATGACTAGATCCCCTACTTGGAATTCCTTATGTCTTCTCCTTTGATCAGCCCTAGATTTATACTATTGATTCATCTTTGTAATGTGTGCCTGAACCTTCTCATGTAGACACTTGATATGTTTAGAAAGTTCTTCAGCTTCAGCACTTGTCCTCTCCCCTTGCTCTATCTTCCTCAACTCTATTGTAGTCCTTGGGCTACTTCCATATACAATTTGGAATGGTGATCTACCAGTACTCCTTTTTATAGAGTTATTGTAAGAAAAATCTACTTATGGTAGAATCAAATCTCACCCCTTGGGTTTATCCCCAACTAAACATCTCAGCAAATTGCCCAAACTTCTGTTTACCACTTATGTTTGGCCGTCTGTCTGCGGGTGATGTGTGGAACTGAATTTTAAGTCTATTCTCAACTTCTTCCACAATGTTCTCTAGAACTACCCCACAAATTTAGTATCGCTGCCAGAAACTATACTCCTTGGAAGACCGTGTAGTCTTACCACCTCTCTAAAAAACAAGTTTGCAATATGGACAACATCATGAGTTTTGTGGCATGGAATGAAATGTGCCATTTTGGAGAATCTATCAACCACCACAAATACTAATTCATTACCCTTTTGTGTCCTTGGCAATCCAAGAACAAAATCCATACTTATGTCTTCCCATGGCTTTGATGGAATAGGCAATGGCTGATATAGTCAAGTATTGTGACTAAATCCCTTGGCAACTTGACAAATCTGACAACTCTGTACAAACTTCTTCACATCTTGTGAAATCTGAGGACAACAATAATGTTCTCTAAGAATGGCAATGGTCTTATCTTGACTAAAATGTCCTGCCATCCCTCCACCGTGTTTCTCCTTAATCATATTTTCCCTCATGGAACTCCTTGGAATGCATAATTGGCTGCCCTTGAACAACATACCATCCTAAATCAGACAGTCTAGCCACTTAGTTCTATCTAGAGCAACATGCTCCTTACAAGCTTTCCACGCTTCAGCAAAATCAGGATCCTTAGGGTACAGATTCTTGAGTTCATCAAACCCAACTACTTCAACCTACATTACTGTAAGCAACAAATGTCTCCTACTTAGTGCATCTGCAACCCTGTTAGATTTTCCACTTCTATGCTTCAACAAAAATGTATAGCTCTACAAGAACTCTACCCACTTCATATGCCTCTAATTCAATTTACCTTGGCTATTTAAGTACTGTAGTTCTTGATGATTAGTATACAAAAAAAATTCCTTTGGAAATAAATAGTGCCTCCATTTCTTTAAGGCTTCAACTATTGCATGGAACTCTTGATCATAAACAAAATACTTCTTTTTCGCATCATTCAATTTTTCACTAAAATATGCAGTAGGTTTACCTTCTTTGCTTAGTACAGCCCCAATAACATTGCCACTAGCATCACAATCCACCTAGAACACCTTTCTAAAATGTGGAAGTGCCAACATAGGTTGTTCTATCACCTTCTTCTTCGGCAATTCAAAACTTCTTGCAGTTGCCGCTGTCCATTTGAACTCTTTTCTATCCCCTCTTATTGTGTGAAATTCTTAATGAACTTTCTGTAAAAACTAACCAAACCATGAAATGATCTTACATCAGTAGTAGACCTTGGAGTAGGTCATTCCAAGATGGCTTTTACCTTCTTTGGATCCATTTTAAGACCTTTAGGTGATATAACAAACCCCAAGTAGACTAATTCCCTTTTTGCAAAGATACACTTCTTTAGATTAATTAACAGTTTCTCTTCCCTTAACCTTTCAAGGACACTACAAATATGCAATAAATGTTCTTCCAAAGTCTCACTAAAAATTAAAATATCATCCAAATAGACAATAACAAATTTTCCCAAGAGCTTCTTAAGTACCTCATTCATAAGCCACATGAAGGTGCTTGGGGCATTGGTCAATCCAAAGGGCATGACTAACCACTCATAAAGACCCTCCTTGGTCTTGAAGGCTATTTTCCACTCATCTCCTTCTCATATCCTTATCTGATGATAGCCACTCTTGAGATCTATCTTTGTGAAGTACTGAGCTCCACTCAAGAAGTCCATAAGATCATCCATTCTTGGCAAAGGAAACCAATATTTGATGGATATCTTATTTATAGCTCGAGAGTCTATACACATCCTCCACTCTCCATCCTTCTTTGGTGCCAGTATTGCAAGTACTACACATGGACTCAGGCTCTCCTAAATCAAGCCCTTCCTCAATAGTTCCTGAACCTGTCTATTTAGGTCCTCAGTTTTAGTAGGAGTCATCCTATGAGCAGCCTTGTTAGGAAAACTAGCTCCTGGAATTAAATATATCTGATGACTGATTTGCCTTACTAGTGGTAATCCTTCTGGAACATTATTAGAGATGATATCTCTAAACTCACCTAGTAAATCTGAAACTTCAAGTGGTATTTAACTACTACCTTCTTTATCTTTCCTAGGGATCAAAGCATAGCACATACGCTGATGTTTCATGCCATCCAAAAACTTCCTTACATCAACAAGACAAATCCTAGCACTACTACATACTTTTTCACCTTCCTTTTTCATGGGCTTTAGTTTGTGACAAACTCCATCCTTTGTTAGAGTGTATGTGTTTGCATTACCATCATGTACTGCATGCCTATCAAACTGTCATAGTCTTCCCAAAAATAGATGGCAAACATCCATTGGAATAACATCACAGAGAACTTCATCATGGTAACTCCCAATTTTGAATTTCACTAAACATTGTTCACTTACTAGGACCTTATGATCATCTTTCACCCAAGCAATCTGATAGAGCTGGGGGTGTTTCTCCCTCTTGAGCTTTAGCTTAGAGACCATCTCTTCTAACACCAAGTTGACAGTGCTACCACCATCAATGATTACATTGCAACATTTATCCTCGCACTTGCACCTAGTATAGAATAAACTCCTCCTTTGTCCAAGTTCAATCTCACCACTTAGTAGGACCCTTTCATTTACTAAAGTCTCTCCTCTTTCTACATCTTCTGAATGTGATGATTGTGCATCCTCATCCACATGAGCAACCCTAGCTTGACCCTTAGCTCTCTTATCTATCGTTCCTTGTCATTAAGGGCATTCAAAGGCACGATGACCTTCTTCATTGTAATGGAAATAGGTACCACAAAAGCCTCCTCTTCCTTGTCCACATCCTCTACCTCTTCCTCTATGATTTCCAAAGTCTTGGTCATGGGAGTGGTTGAAACCCTCATTCCTCTGGTTCCTTCTAGTACACACATCTTCATTTTTCTTTTGGGTTTCATTTCGGGCTCCAGATGACCTACCAAGTGCTACCTCTTCCTCCTTGACCACGCCCTCTTTGTCTCCCTTCAAACCTCTTATTTATCTTCTCCTCAACTCGTAGGAAAAGCTGGTATGCCTCTTCAACACTGGTCATTCTTACCAAACTTAATTCCTCCTAGATGCTAGGTCGCAACCTAATGATATAACAAGCAACCTTCTCCTTATTTTCTTCTGTGTGCCCTACTCTAATCAGAAGTTAGTAAAACTCCTCTATATATTCTTGGACTGATTTTCTTGCTTGCTTTAAGCCATGCATCTTCTTAAACAAATCAAGCTCGTAGTCAACAAGAATGAACTGCTTCTTCAATTTGTCCACCATATGATCCCACCTTGTGATCTTCTCTTTTCCTCTTCTATTTCTTTCCAATTGAACCTCTTGCCACTAGATTTTGACATGGCCTTTGCAAACTTAACCCTATCTAGATCCCTCATATCCTAATACTCAAAGTACTCTTCTAGTTCATTGATCCAGTTGATCAACTCATCTGGTTTCAGATTTCTTGAAAATACACCCACATCAATTGTAGCTCTTTTCCCAAACTTTGTAATGGCCCTAAAAAGCCTTTTCTCTACCTGATTCAGAACTTCCCCGTCAAATTCTCCTTCTGGTCCAATTTCTTCTTCTTCATTGTCATCCTCACTTTTGTCGCCTGCAGCAACATTTTTTCCTCTACAGAGCTCCTCCTGCAATGCTTGTACCTGCCTTTGGAGGGCTCTAACCTCCTCAGGATTAATAGCTCTAGCCCTTCCACCATGCTCTCTTCGTGGAGGCATCTTCTTAACTCAAACCCACAACCACACAGTCCTGGTACAAACTGCCTCACAGTCGGTGCTCTGTCTACACACTTAGGAAAACCAACTTTGATACCACTAATGAAGGTACACTCTACTACCACTAACAAAGGTATGCTCTGATACAACTTGATGGAGACACAACCCAAGCACAAAATGGACACAACAGGAAAGGGGAAATTTTATTAACTGTGAAAAAATGCTAATACATTCAGTATAGAGAAAAAAGACTTCAAAACATGCCCTAAGGGCTTACAATAATATAAATCTAGAGATAATTTCTCCTTTTAGTACCTCCTCTCAAACTCCACTTCGAATTGCCTTTTACAATGCTAAAAATGTTCTGAAATAGACCCTAAAGGGTTAAGGACTAGGAGTACATTCTAGAAAGTGCTATTTGGCATCCACCAACCAAATAGAAGGCTCCAGAAGCTACATTAGAAGTCGATGCAAATCTAGAAGAATCCAAAAATGGTAACCGAACTTTCGAGAGGCATAACTTTTGAATCATAGCTCCGATTGATGAACTGTTCACATTTTTAGAAATCTCTCAAAGTGCTCTATAGCCCTATGGACAAGCTTAGCTTGTCCCCCATTTTTCACCCTTTTTGAGGTCATTTAATGTCCCTAATCTAACTTTGAAGCATTCTTAGGAAGTCGCCAAAAATTGAAAAATTGCAATAACTTTCAAACCGTGGGGGTTTTTGACCTGATTCTTTTTTTGGAATGCTCTAAATTATGATGACAATCATCTGGCCCATTTATACCTTCTTGTTCACCAAAATGATGGCTCAATTACATACTCCTATTTTTTTTGGCATTTACACATATCCCAAGGTGTTCAAATACTCTATCCTAGAACACTAATAGTGGAACTGTGAGAGTTGGAACCTTTATTTGACCCAAATGGGTATCCAAAAATGAAAACACATGAAACAGAAACTAACTCTAAGTACATTATTTTTGTTGACATAGGATTTTCCTTATACCTCTGGATGCTTTTGGATCATAATGAAACCATCCTCACACCAAGGATAACATGTCAAATGAAAGCATAAACCACACCTTTACCAAGAATCCCATTAGTCGTCAAGATGCAACCATCTCCACACACCATAAAGAAAACCATCTTCACATACCATAAAGAACCATCTCCACATACCATGAAGATAACCAAGAACCCCATAAGTCTTCAAGATCTAACCATCTACACACATCATGAAGATAACCAACTAATCATGCAAATGTCAAAGATGCTTTTACAATAATAGGATCTAAGAAAAATCTCCAACATCTACAAGCACTCAATAAATATATCAATGTAAAAAAAAACTCCCACTCAACTATGGTACCAATTCACCTATGGCATGATAAAATCCATCACCTACATGAATATTCTCTAAGTCTATACTCAGACAACCAAAGTGTCAGTACCAAGTGAAACCAAGATCTCTAAACTAAGATGATATAAACCAAACTAAGAACTAATCCTGCACTATCAACTCATCACTGTCACAAGCTCCCACCAAACCATGTATCCAAGCTATCCATGACATCATGATGGAAATTATCCTTTAACCATGAGAATCAACCAAGGCATCAAACCATCAAAGAACTCAAAGTGCACATCATGAGCTCCTCAAAAGAAACCAAATAACCATGATCATCAACCAAGAAGATATACCACCATAACCAAATCAGAAATCCAAACCAATGAACATCAAGGATGTAGCTGTATATCCAATCATAACATGCCAAAATTCATGGCATCATGATCACATTCATGAACTGAGCATCTGACTCTCAATATTTCCAACCTATCAACATAAAATAGTCAATCACAATCTTCCACTGTGATTATCCCTAGTAAGAACATCTCATCCCTTCTATATGAAGAAAAGATCAAAAAATCATGTGACTTAGGGAATAGACAACCCAAATCCAAGCCACCAATCTAAATATGCAATAATAATAAAAGAACAATGGGAAAAGACAACCCATAACCAAGCTATAAATGCAACCTATAAGTATAGACTACTTACAATACTGCACAACTTATAGACCCAACAAGTCATCATACATATCCAAAACAAATATTGATAATTATATCATCATGAGACTAAACTGAATTATGAACTGAGCATACAATGACATCAAATCTTAAATCTCCAAACATACAATGTCATAAACTCACAATGCCACCATAGTCAATATATATCATAAACTATTCAGATTAATATATCACCAAATAAACTATGCCAAACCTGCATGAAACTAATATGTAGAGCTTTCCAAGAGCTTTCTATTGACAACTCAAAGTTTAAAACCTGACTCTATATGCCCAAGTTATTCCCTAATTTGTGCTCAACATAAATAACATCTAACTTTTGGGCTCTTCAAATCTAAAAAATATCAAAATCTCACAACCAAACCTACACCAAGTTTTAGTGCTCTGAATTATCTTTCTAATGCCTATAAGAAGTTTGAAATCCAATATCATGAGAAAAAGTTATGGTCATTTTACTAAGACAATCTTTTTACAATTCTCACTGTAATTTTCACCTTTTTTGATGAAAATTCTAATGAGATTAAATTTGATGGCCATCATAGGCTAAAACTTAAAACCTCTTTCATTTCCTCTGAACATGTCCAAACTATGGCATCTTATATATCAAAATTTATGGAAACATCGACCCAAATTCGATGGTGAGGTTTGTTTATTTACCCAGGAGGTCATTTTTGCAAACTCCCCTAAAACCCTCATTTAAATGAAACATTCAAAAAAACCCTTTTGTCCAACAATTTCACATGCCAAAAATCTACCAACATCCCATCATAACAACAAACCTAAAACCATTAGATTTTCAATAAACCACTCATATATCTTGGTCTTTCTTTTATCCTCTCATGCATTCGCATGGATTCAATCAAGGGTTACACTAATAAAACTAGGCTCTAATACCACTTGTAAGAAAACTTTCAACAAAGAGTATAACTATTTCCACATAACCCATAATAGATCAAAAATAAATACAGAATTGAAATCCGCATGCAAGAGAATAGACAACATACCCACAAACTATGACACAAAATATACCCTGGGAAACCCTCATTGAGGGACAAAAAATTCAACCTCCAAAAACATCCATCACCATGTATTATTCAACAAAAATATCATTGCAATACAACCATGGAAGCTTTCAATGTCATAGCTACAACCAAGAAATCGATGTGAACAAGCATGAATCCACACATCCCATGTCATGCTTCCAACCTTCACAAATGCTCCCTCGGCTAAGCTGTCATGTCCTTTCCCACTTGACTCTTGTCTTTTCTTCCTTTTGTCTTGTCACACCAACAACTACCCTTGTGGATGCTTATATAGTAGAAAGTCCCACAAAACCACCAAGTGGTATTACATAAACCATGTGCTACCTAACCCATTGACTCCACATTTAATATTGGGCATTTAATTTCTTTTCCACAATATTAAATAATAACATGAAATATTATCACAATAGTACAATACAACTCATCAAGTATATCTCATGGAAATCTTTACATCTTGCATGTCCATCTAGATACAACATTACATAATAAAATAAAATAATACAATATAACAATATTATTAAATGTGTGCAACACCCATTATCTCAACAAATGTTAGTTGATTCTTGGTAGATGGTGGAGTAGACATTAATATCCACTCACTGAAATTAATGAATGATTTGGGATTCTTTGAGAGATTCATTAGGATTCTCTAAGAGGTGCACTAATACCTAAAAAAGAATATCCACAAGTTTCTATGATGATGCATAATTCACTTCCACGTAGGCCACGACTCTCCCTATGAGAGTGGACCTTTCAATTAAATGTTTATACTATATCTTGAAGTTAGATCTTCAATATTAAAATCTCCTTGGCCACCCATAGATTCATGAAATGAATGTTGTTCCCTCTTCATAATTTTAATTCTTAAAACTCCTTTACAATGAAAAAAATACCATGCAAAGTGATCTTGACATTTTCAAATACTACAAGAATTTTAAAGGAATGCCTAATTATCAAGTGCCCAGTAATGAAGAAGTCATATATTCCAGATTATCTCATGATATTGGTCATTATATTGTATTTTGATATCTCATACCTTCCACATCTCATTTTGCAACCAAGATCTAGATCTAAGACAAACAACATGGTAAGTATAGAGGTGGAAAGTCATTTTCTAGCAATAATATGCCTCGGTCACAATTTTTTTTATGTTAAAATGCATCCTATTAAAAAGTAACCACTATCTTCCTCCTACTAGTTTAACTAATTTGTGTGAACTAGATAAGGAAATCATATAAGAGGATGTTTCTACAAATCTCTATAGAGATAATTAAGTCACCCAAATATGTGATCCCCACTTGAACAATGTGGAAAAGGAATTGATATCATGAAATAAAATTTGTATGATGTTCATAGTGTCCTCAAACTATAAAGGCAAGGGATCACATAAATAATTAAACTTAAAATCAAAGATAAAAATAGAGGGCTACTTGTTATGTACCATTGGAATGGATGCTCCAACTATGAACATTCTCAAATGAAAAAGTGGTGATACTTATAAAAATATTGAGAGATCAAATTTTGAGATTGATTCCTATTAATGAGAAGAGAGTTTGGGAAAACCATCAAACAAATACTCTCTTAACCATGTCTAAATAGAATTTTTTGGGGTACTAGTGGCTCTACTTTATCATAATTTAGCCACATCCCACTTGTTTTTTTTATTATGAATAGTCCTTTTCAATTAATAAAATTTACTAAGATTACAATTCACAAAAAAGGGCCTGGGAATACAAGATCACCCCGCGAATGAGTTCAATTGGCTGAAGCCAGAGCAAACAACATGGCCGCAGCTAGCAACTATAAACTATTCATAAAAAAAATTATTTAGAACAACCGCATGCTGCCAAGGCAGTACTAGCAAAGGGAGGAGGATCATCTTTATCAAGAAATCCCCATGCATCAATGGGATTGTGAGGCGAACAAGGAACAGTCCAACCGTTAGCAGCATATTGAATGGGATAGTTGCAGTCTCCACATCCTTCTTGTCTAGCCACGAAGGAGAAATTTCCAAGGCCAACCGGGGAAACTTGCCAGAGTGCGCCCGTCTAGGGGGAGGAGCTGAAGACCATCCAGAAGCTCGCCCAGGGGGGGAGCCAGGGACCAGCCAAAACCACCACGTGGTGGGGAAGCGGAGCGGTGCCTCCAACCACCATGACCATCACTGGGAGAGCGATGGCAGGGACCCTAGGAGCGTGGCGTGTGCGAATGGCGGCCAGAGGACTGGCGTCAGGAACGGTGACTGCGAGATGAGGAGGCATCAGCCAAGGCATCCGGAGGCACTCTAGCAATGGTACAAGGAGCATTGCCCTAGTGGTTTAACAATTCTTGTAAGTGGGCAACCTCCAGGGAAACTTTATTAGCTTGCACCTGTATCTGCATAATGACATTGTTACAAATGCATGCCTTAGTGTACATTGCAATGTTAACATCCAAAAAATTGTGAGTGAATAAAACTGCATTCCTATCTTTCCATAGAGAAAACAAAATTTCCATCCTAAAAGTATGCCAAATCTAGGAAAACTTTCGAGGAAATCTGGGGGAATCACCTAGCAGGATCATGTGCCATGAAAAAGGTTCAAGCCTGAAAGGCTTGAAAAAATGATGGATCCAGTGCCAATAATTCTGAGCACATTTGCAAAACCAAAAAATATGCAAAAAGGACTCAAGTTGGCCACAGAAGGGGCATATGGGATCAGGAACCCCAATGTGCTTGAGTCGAGGCCCCAGGGGAAGACCTTGGAAAGCAAGGCACCAAGCAAAGTGAGCAATCTTAGGTTCTGTAATGGCACTCCAAATGGTGTTGAACCGTTTTCTCCATTGAGAAAGTGAAGAATGCAAATGCCACCGTTGATTAAGCATGTCCACCATCGAAAGGTGGGGCGAAAGCCATCTGTATCCCATATTGGGCTTATAATTGGTAAATGGAGTGGTAGGAAACCACTTCCAATCATACCACCAAGGTCAAACATACTGAATCCCCACTTTATGAAGTAAGTGCACAGGGATGGAAGACAACAGAAGCTCATAAGTCTGGCGATTGGCACATACAAGGTGGTATTGAACTTGCATATCCTCCCAAGACCTGAAATTCATGGTGACTCTTGAAAAAATGTCCTTAGTATTGTGAATGCCACATTTATAAAAATGCAGAGCACTGGCACCTTGAGTCTTGGCAAGAGGAATACCCTAGAAGGAAAACAAGGGAGACCACTAAATGTTCTGCTGATTTAAGGACAGCCCATTGCGAAACTCATTACTAGCCCAATGAAGCCAAGGTTTAATAGCTTCCCAGGCTTTCCACATGCTCTTTATAATGAAAGAGACCTGCATGACCACTGGTTCTCGCATAGTGAGAAGGGTCTGAAAACCAATTCCCTTCCACGCTGGTCTGTTAGCAGGGAAGCCTGAAGAGATGCAATGCCTGACAAGAATTTTCCAGGCTTCATCTCCAGAAATAGCTTTGATAATCCATTTAGCACAGAGGGAAAGGTCCTGATTTTGAGTGGAAAGTAGGCCAAGACCCCCAGATTCCCTTGGGAGACAACAAAAATCCCAAGCAACTCTATGAAAACCATGATGGTCAGAACCAGAGGCCCAAAGAAAATCTCTGAGCAAACGTTCTAATTTGAGATATGAAGATTTGGAGGGATCCCAACAAGAAGAATAAAACACATGGGTGGCAGCCAAAATCTTAGAACAAATCTAGAATTTACCAGCAAGAGAAAGTGGCTTAGTGATCCAATAATCAAGCTTTTTGGTAATCTTTGTAAGCACAACATTCCAAAGTTCCACAAGGGAAGCCTAGAAAGCAAAGGGAATGCCAAGAAAGCAAAAAATTTCTCCATGAGTAACCCATTTCCATTGGAATTGGGTGAGCCAAGGTGGAGCTAGCAAAAAAGACTGTCGGTAACAGAGCATTTTATGCCATTGAATGGAAGAGCCAGAGACTTGACAAAAAGTGTCAAGACAATTTAAAGCATTTTTGATGTTTTCTTCATCTTCAAGAAGAGTGAGAAAAGAATCATTAGCAAAATGATCATTGACTAACTGGGAGGAAGAATTAGGCAAGGAAATGCCTCGAACCAGCCCAGAAGACACAGAGTGAGCAAGTAAATAACCAAAACCTTTGGCAGCAAGGACATAAAGCACTGGAGCTAACAAACAACCTTGTTTGATAGAAGGAAAAAGTCCAAAATCTTCAGATTGCGAATTATTGATGGTGATGCAAGCATTAGCATCACCAAAGAGCATCTCCATGGACTGAAGGAAATTGGGACCAAAACCCAAAGCCAGAAGCATAGCCAAAATGAAAGGCCATTCAATGTGATCATAGGCTCTAGCAAAATCTATCTTTAAAAAGACAGCCTGCTGCTTGGACTTACGGGCCCATTCCATACCGTCCTAGATAGCAATGATGTTGTCAAGAATATACCTAGATTTGATGAAGCCAGTTTGTTCAGGTCGCACAATTAGAAGAAGCATATGGCAGATTTTGAGAGAGAGCACCTTAGCAATGATCTTATAAGACACATTTAGGAGGGTGATTGGCCTCCAGTTGCAGATGTCCTTAGGATCACCAGCTTTAGGTATGAATTTAATATTGCCTTTATTTATGATCACTCCTAAGCTTTTAGAATGGTATGCTTCAAGATAGACTTTGTGGAGATCAGGACCAATTTGCTCCCAAAGATGTTTGTAAAATTCACAGGGAAATCCATCACACCTAGGGGATTTGTCATCTGCCATGGAGTAAGCTGCCTCTTTAAGGTCTCGGAGGGAAAGAAGTTGCTCACAGAAAGTGTGTTGCTCAACCATGAGGCGGTTTGGAGTAATAGTAATACACTTTCTAAGAGCCTCCTCCTGAGCAACCGAATGGCCCTGAAAAGCAAAAACATTCTCATAGTGAAGAACAAAAGCTTGTAGGATGTCTGGCAGACTGGAAAGAACATCAGTTCCCTATTTTATCTTTTTAATCCCAATATTGGTATGACGGGCTCGGAGAGCCTGGAAGAACTCCTTCGAGGCTTTGTTGCCAACCTCCAACCAGTGGAGATAGGCTTTAATTTGAGCTCCTTGGGTAGCATAGTTATCAGCAATTTTCTTTTCATGGGGAAGCTTGGCAAGCTGAAGTTGCAGATCCACATCAAAGGGGTTGAAGGTGAGTGCTTCAGAGGCTTTTTTGAGGGCAAGGGTGTTGGCTTCATAAGATCATTTTCTGAAAATTGCTAGCTGATGCCCGTAGATGCACAAAAAATGAGTCATTCTGGTAATGGCATCATTCCACCATTGAATCCAACCTTGATGGGAATGTGGACGTGGTTCCAAATTCCAAACACGTTGTATGTGGGAGATAGTGGAGGCATGCAATAGCACAGATGTTTTGAGGAAGAATTGAGACTTAACCACTTTGGGGATAGCTGTTTGCCAAGAAATGCCAAAATAAATGGGATAGTGGTCTAACAACATCACATCTATCAGGGGAATGACAGGTAGATCACGATCTTTAGAAAAATAAAAAAAATATTGCGTCGAGATCATAGCATGATCAAGATGTTTCAATATGCAGTTAGGACCGGCTCGAAAATTGGACCAAGTGTGCCAAGCCCCATTATCATGATAGCGGCTAGTATTGGGATCAAAGAGGCTCAATTTATGACGCATGTAAAACTAGGCTTCTCTTTCCCCAGCTGTCCAATGGAAAGGTAGAATGCCATCTTTGTCAGAGGCAACTTCAACCATATTGAAGTCCCCACATAGGACCCAAGTAGCTAGCGATAGGTTGTCAGCAAGCCAAACCCACATTTGCGCCCTTTCCACAGCATCATTGGAGGCATAAACATTAATGAATCCAAAAGAATGATTGTTGATGGAAAGCAAAAGCCAAATAATATGGTGTGTGGGGTCAAAACTGTGCGAAATAATAGCAGAATGAAGGCGAGGTGATAGGAGAGTAACTACACCACCTCGGCCAGCTTCATGCTGAGAAGAAAACATGACGCTATCCTGCCAAATGACGCGGCATGAAGCAGAAAGCATAAAACCAAAAATCTTAACTTCTTGCAGGCAAAGAAAATCTAAATTCCCAAGTCTATGACGAGTATCCCAAACATAGAATTTTCTAGGGAGGTCTATAAGACCTTGAACATTCCAAGAGAGGAAGTTCATGAAAACTCTTCCATATCATCCTCGTCCTCAAGAGAGGAGTAACTATTCTACAAAAAGGTAGAAACTCGGTGAAAGTCAGACAGGAAATCCTTTGGACTTACAGCCTACTGTTTGACCCATGATATCTTCACATGTCCAAGAGGACTACGAGAATGCCTTGTTGCTAGTGGTACTATGGAAGAGACTGGAAGAGGAGAACGAGCCCCAGCCAAGGATAAGGTCCTGGTGGCTGCCTTAATCCCTTGCGAGCCAGTAGGGTTTGAAACCTGCAGAACCAAAATTGGTGCAACAGAAGTCACTGGCGTCTCCACGCTAGCAGGTGTTGACACTTCGATGGAAGCAGGAGGAATCACGGTTATGGCCGCATAGGATGGCTTGGGGGCCAAAGGCTTCAAGGCAAGATTGCCTTTGCGCCCAACAGTAACCCATTCTTCTTTTTTTCCTTTGACCTGCTTGACAGGCATCACTTTAGGCTGGGTTTTGATCCTAGGCATGGCCAAAGGGCAGTCCTTGATCTTGTGTTCCATAGACTGGCACCTATAATAGGTGTTAGGTAGGTTCAAGTAAAGCACCTTCTGTGTGAAGGTTTGAGTGCCAATCTGGATTTCCACTGAATCCTTGAGATCATTAGAAAGATCAACTTCAATGCAAACACGCTGCTGAGGGCGAGCATTAAAAAAATTCTCTAGCTCCTTGGTAACAACTTTGCCAAGGGCTTGGGCAATAGACTCAATAAAAGGCCAATAGGGCAAGGGTAGACCTGGGAATTCAACCCAAACAGGAACCCTAAGCTTTTTATTGTCCAAGATAAAGAAGTCTCAGGACCATTTTTGAAAAGCAAGCAGAGAGGAACGCACAGACCAAGGGCCGTTGGTAAAAACCACGTCAGCTTGTGATGGGTTAGCAAAGCGAAATTAAAAAAAACCTTTGGTAAGGTTTTGCGCAGCATCAAGGCGAACGCCATGAGGAGTCCAACTTTTGTTAATCCATTCTCTGAGCATAGCTTCAGGGGGGGTCCTACCAACAAAATACCCTATCAAGCTATGTTGTTCTAACCAGTCACATGCAACATCAAATTCTTGCAAAGGAAGGACAATATCAGGATTACGTCGTGGAAAACATTCGGGACAAACTTGCGCGGGCATTTGTTCGGTGGCGGTGCCATGGCAGTCTGAAGTAGCAGTGTGAACACTAGAAACAACTGGTTCACTACTGGCCAGAGCCATTATATCCTAACCTAAAGCTCCTGCAGTAAATGCGGTATGAAAAGTGCCGACAGAAGGGGAGTGCAAGCGACAGGCCATACGCAAAAAAAACTGCAAGTTTGCATGAAGCAAGAAAACCCTACCAGAGCGAAAAAGCCCAACCCACATCCCACTTGTTTAAGAATAGTAATTTGTTAGTTTCTCCTTACTACACCCATAATATATAGATTGAAACCAACAAGGACTATGGAACTTCGACATCATTGTAAAAACAAAAACCCAGTGATTGAGTTTTCATAGCTCCTAGAAAATATACCATGAAAAAATCATAAAGATGTGTATTTTGTGGACATTAGTGTTACTACTTATTTGGGAATATCTCCATCTTAAAAAATAGTAGAAAGAAGAGTTATGTGTGTACATATAATATGGGGAAATAGAGCTATCTGGCTTACCTAAATACATTTGTTCTTTAATTACCTTGAGAGAGAAAAGATCCAGTTGCCTAAAGATGTTGTGCACAAAATGGATTTAACAATACCTTGTAATGAGTTCATAAGACTTATGTAATTATGAAAAAGGAAAGAAGACACTAGGGTAGTGTATGATGAAATGATATTTTCTTACATAAAAATTAGAAAATAAATTAGATATGAAAACTTTTGCAATAGATCTAATTAATTTGGAGAAAGATAAACCTATAGCTGAAATCTAGGAAAAAAATCAAGGGTCATTGGTGAGACAATCAATAAAATCCTAATATTTTTAGAATTTTGAAATAGGGTTTCGTGGGTCTTTTAATGTTTGATCTAAACCTAGATCTATGTGTCCATAACATTCCACCTACATAGAACAATAATACATAGAACAATAAGCAATTTTGTTGGGTTGATGGGATTTTTCTAAAGTTAAGCCCTAGTTTAGGTTTTAACGTTTAAATTGAAATAAATAAATTAAAAATGAAAGCATACTAGAATATAATTGAGGCTATATAGGAGAATTAAAATTGCTTATACATTGTTGACACAATATAATTTTTGTGTGATTACATGTATTTACACAACAACATGACTTTATAAGGACTAAAAGAATATCTATAATGAGCTTTGATTGATTTAATTTTGGTTGGATCCCTGATCATCTATGATAGTTGTGTCTAGGGACTTGCATGAAGTGTGTTGAAGCTTGCCTGAAATGCTAGATCTAAAGAAGAATCCTTTGAATGCTTAAACTATTGAGCTTGAATTGGCAATGCAAATGTATGATATGAAGATTAAATGATGGGTGTATGTTTTAATTTATATGTCTCCCTAGAATCTTAGGTATAGAATTTTTAAGAGATTCAACCATGAATATTTTTTCTCAAATGAACTAACCATTAGAGGGTTTGAGTTTGGGCTCAGATCATCAGGAAAAACTCAACAAGGTGATATAATCTAGGACTAAGCCCCCCAAGGTAACATTTTCTGTCCAATAGGCTGAAAATAGGAATTGAAGTCCAAAACATTATGGGGACATCATAATTTTATCAAGTGTCAGACAAAATAGACAAGATTAGGACATGGGAGGGCATACATATTGCTAAAATAATGTATAGGTGAGCAAGAAATTGCATAGGGATGCAATATATAAAGGCAAAGGGTGAAAAACAAAAGATACCCTAGACCATTGAAAGATTTAAAATAATGTACCTAAAGGTGGAAACTTCTTTAGATGTCCAACAATAGATGGTTAGATGTACTCCCTATTAACAATGGAAACTCTCTATTACTGATTAAAAAACCTAAGAGATGAATATTACTATACAATAAAGTCAAACAATCATAAACATTGTATCTTTACTTATAGAAACTAAGAAAGTGTAACTTATCACATTTATCCTATGCAAATATATCAACTTTGTATGGTCATCTATCGACATGCTAGAACTATATCTTGAACTAATTCTCCATCATCCACCACTTCATTTGAGAATAAAACCAGTATAGCAAAAAGCACGAAAGTTGCACCCTCAATTTTCTTTGTTCAAACAAAGTTGGAACTCAAAAAGCGTTAAATTTTCGCTTCATCAAGCCCACATGTTATGTTGACATGATATCAACATAAGTGCTAGTTACCAAGCCAACTAAGCCCATTAGAATATGCACTAACATTAGAGATCCGAATAATGGTGAGCCTTAGAATGATTTTCCCCTATCAAACATTGATCAAATTTCAAGGGAAATTTTTTAATAATGAAATTTCGAGGGCATAATTTCATTGATGAGATTTCAAGGGAAAATTTTCATGTATCAATCATTTTTTCATATAATGAGTGGATTTTTACTCTAGTTTTTTCCTTGTTATTCTTTTACGTAAATCTGATATTCATCGGGGTATCTTCTACTGATAATTAATTAGTTTAAAGTTAACTACTAAAGGTGTTAGCTAATAAGTTTTATATTCTGATTCATCCTCCTGCCTCCTAGCATGCTGAAGTGTAGAAGAAATATTCGTGAATCTTTAGAGTTGGACAAAGGAACTTCCATATTGCCAGATAAGAAATGCTACTTCTGGAGATATCATGGGCTCAGTATTTCTCTCTTTTTCTTGTTAGCACAGTGAAAGCATCGTTTACTTTCTAAAAATGCTTGTAGCTCTATTCTAAGTGCAACTGTGGATAAAAATATATAAAAATATGAGCGGGATCCGGTACTATCCTAAACACCACAACCCTAGCGGCCTGACCATGCTTGAAATAGCATATAAGAGGTAAGATATCATATAGAAATAGTGGTTTGCTTCATATCATGTTAACTGATCATGTACATTATCGTTAATAATTTCAAGTCAATCTATAGTATAAATATCCACACTTACAATGGTGATAAAAGAGTAAATCTAATCTTTAAAACAATTTAAATTCATATTTACCATTAACCTATTAGAGACCGCCACTATATTTGAAATATCTCCATATACATAGACCTGTGAAACATCTTTACCATCTGATAAGTAGGGGATAGTTTCCACAGCAAGTCAAATTGTAATATTGCTATGAGGGTTTAACTGTGTGATTTTCGAGTCAAACTCATTGACCCATGTTTCATGAGTAGTGATTCAACACGAATCCATCTCTCATGAGAATAAATGGAACACTTAGCACTCATTGGATCTAGGTGATGCTCATAGGGGTGAAGCACGGGGATTTCTCGAGAAGTCACCCATCCTAGTACTACTCCAGCCTGAGTGCGCTTAACTACGAAGTTTCCTCCACGGTTAAACCCAAAGCTTGCAACCCCATTTGCAAAACCTTCACCAAGTGTTGTGCCTTATGAACCATTCATTAGAAAGCCCTTTAAGCGCATCAATTGATAAGTAGGAGATGGTTTCCATAGCAAGTCAAATTGTGATATTGCTATCAAGATTTAACTGTGTGAATTTTGAGTCAAACTCATTGACCCATGTTTCATGAGTAGTGATTCAAAACTAATCCATCTCTCATGAGAATAAATGGAATACTTAGCACTCATTGGATCTAGGTGATGCTCACAAGGGTGAAGCACCGGGACTTCTCGGGAGGTCACCCATCTCAGTACTACTCCAGCCTGAGCACGCTTAAGTACGGAGTTTCCTTCATGGTTAAACCCAAAGCTTAAAACACCATTTGCAAAACTTTCACCAAGTGTTGTGCCTTATGAAGCATTCATTAGAAAGCCCCTTAAGCTCATCAATTGATAAGTAGGAGCAAGTCAAATTGTAATATTGCTATCAGGATTTAGCTGTGTGATTTTTGAGTCAAACTCATTAACTCATGTTTGACTCAAAAATCACACAGTTAAATCTTGATAGCAATATCACAATCTTTACCATCTGTTATTTTAGCCTTATAGGTATCACTGGCCAGACAGTTTTAACTATTATACTGTGGTACTGACCTTAATTATTGGCGAAGTATTGTTCTGAACTCTGAATATTATCTGTTACCGATTCTGGATTATATACTTCCATACATTGTGAAAATATTTCAGAGTATTGTACAACTATTGGATAACTTGCAGCATTTGTCAACCCCCTATCTAAATAAACTGTAGCCTTTCTAGTATCAAAATAAAAAAGGTGGAGTAGGAAATACTTACCCAACGTTCATATATCTGGTCAACACAACATCAAATAAAATTAGGTTTCTTCAACTGTAAGGTCAAATCACATAGTAAGGTCAACTGTACTTTCCAAAAAAATCAACATTCCATAAGTTGACATATCGTTGAGGCATTGTATCAAACAGTCCACGGCCATTTTCTTTAATGTTTCTGAAGCTTTCTAAACAAATCTATTTCACCCACATCCAATATGCTCCATGGATTTTTTTAACCTGTTTCGAAACTCCATCTCCACAAGTTGGCTGAACGGATAAACTTTCCATTACATTTTCTTAAGAAATTTCTAAATCCTTTGAAACAAATATATTTTGTGGATAACATACAGTCGCCGAATCTCATGAGATCACATTTCTTTAAGGCATTTTGTCAAACAATTCAGTTACACTTTTATACGCCTCTACAATTTACATTTATTAATTCATAGTTTTTTGAGGCATTTGAACAAATACTTCACAAGCAATATCTAGGATTCGCCGGTTTTGTTTTATCCAGAATGTTCTGCAATCTTATTCACCTGTAAGACAATTATATAAGGCAACATATCTTAGAGACATTTAGTCAAACAATTGGCTTGCAATGTTTAAGCTCTATTACAAGCTGTGGCTTTATTTTTAATTTTTTCAGGGGGTTTGTGAAGTTGTTTGTGAAGTTTCCCCTATGTTTTCACATGCTGGAGGTAGAGATGGACAAAGGAGATACTTAACACACTGAAATGAACAAGGCAGAATAATGTGGATAAAGGATAATTATTTTTGGAGTTTTTTTTGAGGGGGGAGAACAACTAGATCAAATAGGAAATTTTTATAGGGATATTTGAAGAATATGTTCTCTATTTCTTCTTGTTTGAATATATTTTTATTTTTATTTTATTAAAAAGAAACATAACATTATGCTATTTCATTGGGCTATACTTTTATATAATAACATGTAATACTAAGGTTGTTAAATTATAAATATTTGTAAACATTTTAAAAGTTTCAACATGTGTTATTGGCTTGGATGATAATATAAAGGTTGAGGTCTTGATTCCCAAGTTTTTCATTAAAATAAATAAGTCTCTCATGTTAAACATTTCTTGTGAGGTTGGGATAAAGACATTTCATAACCAAATAAACAATGTTTTAAGTTGTTTCATGAGATTAACAATTTCATTATATGCAATGCTTTTCCCTATATTTAATGAAGACTTTAAGCTACATTTATTGTTAACTAATGACTATAGGAAAAAGTATTGATATAATCTAGAATCAATGTATAATGTAATACATTGATTAAATAAAGAGATATTATAATTATGTACTGATTATACGTTTCATAATTATTTTTTAACCAAAGATCTTGGTCATAGATCCAAATATTTGCTTCCATAAGATATAATAAATTAGTGATCCTAGATATAATTATATAATTTAAGCTAATCTATGCTTATTTTATTGAAATAATTTTAAAATGATGTTAATCCATAGGAAAAAATTATTTCCCTCCATAGTTTTTGTGAACCCAATAGATATTATATGAAGCAATCTTTACTCAAAGGTTTCAAAAATAATAATCACATTCATATCTAAACTTTTCTTGTAAGTATATCTTATTTTAATAATTAAGCCTTGTATTTGCTAGGATCCGATAATTAATTTCAGATTGTAAGATTCATAATACTTTAATAATTTATTTATTGTTTCATACAACCTTAATACAATTGTTAGGATGGTGGCCCATGGTTAGTGTGCAACACGATTCTCTACAGATACATTAAAAATGCAAAAGTATTATGTCAATCCCTACAAAATGGAAATAATATTGGGATTAAAGAAATTCAGTTACCTCATAATTCTGAGTTACTTATTTAATTTCACTAAAGATGTCCATGAGGGGAAAGAGGTTAGCTATAAATTTATTTTTTCACTTATTTAATATCTAGTAAACAAAATAAAATATTATTAAAAACATAAAGATTATTATAAGAGATGTAATACACACACACACACACACACACACACACACACACACACACATTCCAACTAATGGTGCTTCTAGAATTACTTCATTTTCTTTGCATGCAATGTCTATTTGGACATTATCAAATTAAGGGTGTGTAAAATTGAATTTTGGTAGAGATTTTAGAGGTAGTATAGGTCCATCTAGAGTACCTAACTATAATTATGAGAGTTATATCTCCTCAAAAGATCTTGACTTAAATGAAAGGTAACTCATTTTTTATTGATGATGCCTTTAATATAGTTTCAACCACTCTATTCAAAAGATTTTGATTTAAATGATAGGTATCCTTTCTTTTATTGAGGATACTTCGAACATAGCTTTAGTCACCTATGAAACTTAGAAGGCGTATTAAAAAAAAAAATTAATATCCTTCAACACCTATGACATAACTATTTGAATATCAAGTTTGACATCAAAAAGGGTATAATCTCTAAAAATTCTCATTGTTGTGTACAAAAAAAATAATTTATGGTGTCAAAAAAAGTCAAACACATCTCCATATCATTTCTCAAAGGGGACTCAACCTCATAAGAAAAATACATTCCACATCTACAAGTGGCCATAAGTTCATCATTGCTACCATCAGATACTTCACAAAGTGGATCGAGGAAAGAAATAATACACCAATATAGAGGACAAAATGGTGGTCTCTAGAACCCACATTTATTTTAATCATCAAAGTTTGAACTCTAGCAAGAAAAATGATTGGATATTGTGTGTTGAACACATTAAATTATACTATTTATCATTGTATTATTTAATGTTAATATGTATACATTGTAGGAAGATGGATGTGGAACATGGATTGACCCCCATAGAATATTCTTGATGAGTTTTATGTTAACATTGTGATAGTATCACATAATTGATAGCAAACCTAAAATGAAAAAAATGGGAGCATAAACATGATAGCCAAGATTTGATAGATTCTAAGTCTAAGTCTAAAGGGAGTGGAGAGAAAAGAACCCATGCTAGGAAGAACTGTAAAGATAGGAGGAACCTTTACATTGAGGAAAAGGAGGAACCCCCAAGAAACTGATGAAACCTTCCAAGAAAAAGACACTCATCTTTTGGCTAGCTTTAGTATGGGCACAATTGATCTCACAACCAAGGAAGTTAATCTAGGTGCTAATGATGTCTCTCATGAATTTATCTTCCCCCCTTAGAAAGCCTAATGAGGATCCTCCTATTTCACCTCCCCTAGAGAAAGCCCATGTTCATCCCTTGGACCCTTTTACTCCTACCATGTACCCCCTACTCAAGACCCCCTCCCAACCCCCATTTTTGATTAAAAAATCATTCAAATAGGTTGAATTTGAATTGAAGAATTTGTGGACCGAGCTGCAGTGATTTTTTTACTGACAAATCTTCACCAATTGGCTATTCCATCTCTTTGGGAAATCCCAATTCAGAATATAAAACCTACATATGGGATCAACCACATTACTCAGATATTAAATAATTTGGCTCCAAATGCTAGGCTAATCACTCATTAGTTTACACATAATTGTTCCCAAATCTTGATCCAATCGCCAATGTAATCTACATTTAGAACACAATTATTTTAATTTTTTTCTAGCCTTTCCCTAATGTTTTCTTATTGAACAATGTTATTTCACCCTTAAAGTAAAATAATATTTTCTCTTGGGTTGAGAATTGCCTACCATTTTACTAACATGTGCCTACAACTACCCCATTTTAGCCAACTATTTTATGTTTTGGTCCTTGGGGCATGTGTTTTAATTTAGAGAAGATTTAGACTTTATGATATGTTGTTTAAAATTAGGCACAAAATAGAGCTGAATTCATTGATCTATATTACATCGATGATCCAAATTAATTCCTTTCACCATAAATATGACAATATTAAAGGTGATGACAACCAAGTTGGCAATAAAAAAAGACACATTATTAATTGAATCTTAATGGATTGACATACTAAAAGTACACTATACAATGTACACTTGGCATGTGGGCCATGGACCACTTGTGACTCTATAAATTCACCAAAAAATTAAATAATCTTTCTTTGGATATTGAAATATTAGCCAACTATATTAATATTTTGTGTTATATTAAATAATTAATTTTCCTTTTACATTATGAAAAATTTTATGACCAACAAAAGAAATTGTCTACATTTATTTGCTTACCAAAAATAATAAAATTAGTTCACCATAGTTATTATTAAATATTGATATAGAAAGGAAAATTCGCTAATAGAAAAATAATTTTCTCCCTTGCCTCGAATAAAAAAATACCCTCGATTATAATTTTTTCCTTCATATTTAATGCTGAATTCACCTATTTATTACATATTTTTCTCAGGAGGGGTTTCTTAAAGTTATCCCTGCTAAGCTGAAAGAATAAAAGAACTTTTGAATAGATTGGAACTTTAGGTTCACCACTCTTGAGGAGTTTGTTGTAAAGGTCATGCATTCTATAGAAAATAGTGTCAAACTAGTTCAATAAGAGAAGAGAAGAGTTAAGATGAAGGAAGAGGATAAGAGTGCCAAGAGACTATACAAGTTCCCGTTGGATGACTAGCTAGACATGCTACTAGGGAAATCAATTCCTCCTAATGAGAAGAAAGAATAATGGATTGGCCTCATTCTATGTTAATATTTCTGTCATTCTTTTTACGATGGTTAATGTTTGGACTATGTCGCCAATATCTAAACATATTTTATGATGTTTAACACTGCTAGTTTATTTTGTTATGTTTCTCTTGTTAGATACTGGTATGTCACTATTGTCTATAAAGGTAATGATAGTAGTTTGGAAAACTCTCATATGTACTTATTTCGGATATTACTAGATGACTAGTGTGTTGGGTTTTTTTTTAATCTTGGTCAGTGAGTTATCTGTCAACTAATAATGTTTCTTTCACTATGGTTGTGTCTGTTAGGCTAATCACCCAATTTTTCCTTCTATTATTATAAAAACATACATTATGATAATATTTGATGTAGTTATTTAATACTGGGGTAAATAAACTAAATAAAGTTTCAAATATTAATGTGGGTCAATGGGGGTTTGGTACTATTCTAACACGCACACTTCAACACGGTCCTTATTTGTGGATTCATTGCAGAATGAACATTGAATTGTTCATCCAAAATTTGCCCTGCAAAGTGACCTGTTGCCTTCTATCTAAAGGGATTTTGCCTGTTAATATCCTCAGAATCGAGGTGTAGGCAACCAGACGCTCTAAGAACGAAGGATTTGACAAGGGAATTAAGCTAAGAATGAGTATATAGATTAATCTAAGAAAATGAAAGATGCAATGTAATCTAAGAACAAATGAAGCAAACTAGATTAAGCATATGCATGATTAAACTAAAATGAGATTAAACTAAAAATGAGAATGTATGCAAGAAATGTAAGTAAATATGAGCATGAATTTCAACAGCAATTCGATAGCAAATCAATTCATCCTCCCCCAAATGAAGAGATGAGGGTCTCTTAAATAGAGTTTCCTGGAATCCATCAACAGTTGAGATCGATTCAGATCAACGGTTAGGATTGAAGATGAGTTTCAGTCATAAAGGGAGATTCCCAAGTTAAAGGGAGTTAACAGACTTAATTTGAGATAAATAAGGAGTTAACTGTTTTAATTTGAGTAGAAAAAGGAGTTAACTGTGTTAACTCATTTTTGATCAATAGTGAATTGGAAATTCCCCTTTTTTGAACTGAAGAGAGATTTTGTTGAGATATTTAATTTAATAAAATGAAATATGCTCTCATAATTACTTTTTCTATTTAATTAAACAATCTTTAATTAATTAGAGACACTTTTGTTTAATTAAATAACTTTATTTAATTAATTAAGAATGTCTTCCCATTTAATTAAATAACTTTGTTTAATTATTTAGAAGTAAGTACTCTATTTAATTAAATAATTTTTTTTAATTAATTAGAAATACCTTTCCCATTTAATTAAATAATTACATTTAATTAATTTTGATAGGCGTATTTATTAAATTAAATAAATTTAATTCCATAGTATATTAGCCTTAGGATATAATTTAATTTAATTAAAGTATAAATACTTAATAATTAAATTAAATATTAATCAAGTAGGTTTAATGCAACTAATATGAGTACGTACTATAGGAATTAAATAAGAAATATGATGAATGCAGATTAGGGTTTTTCTGCATCTGACAATTAAGTCAAGTAGCGAATAGCAGAATGAGAATTGCCTATTAGAATAGGACTTTGGAATTATCAGAAATAGACTAGAATTGGTATAATGGCAATGAGCCAATTTTGGGGTATTACATTTTGCCCCTCTTTGAATGAATGTGCGAGCAACACGTTCAATTCAAAGATAATCAGAAAGCATGATGTGAACATGAGATTGGTTCCAAAGGTGATGACACAGAGACCAATTGATAAGCTTTTTAAGGACCTTCACCGCAGTAGGCACCTCCACCTCAGCATGCACCAGAGATGGTCAATGAGGATATGCTGGATTAGCCGGTAGGTGGAGTACAGGATGTGGTACGATCGTACCGAGAGCGAGTTCATACAGCCTCTTGATAGTTGGGAGAGTTGTAGATTGCAGTGGCAGTCAGGGATGCGCAGCTGGTAGAGAGACAAAGAGAGATAGATCGCGCGAGAGAGCGCGCGGAGGCTACAGAGCGGAGGCTAGAGTTGGCACAAGATGACATCCACTTCCAGTCTACTCGAGCTGCATATTATTATGCTGCATACACTAGTACAGTACCTGATGAGACATTGCAGGTGCAGCGATTCTCTCAATATGCACAAGAGTCCGGAGGTGCACGACCTCCTGTCAGGCTGGATATGCCACCACCGCCTCCACCACCTAGAAATGTGTGCGTGAAAATGTGGCCTATGCTAACACACACACTTCAACACGGTCCTTATTTGCGGATTCATTGCAGAATGAACATTGAATTGTTCATCCAAAATTTGCCCTACAAAGCGACCTGTTGCCTTCTATCTAAAGGGATTTTGCCTATTAATATCCTCAGAATCCAGGTGTAGGCAACCAGACCCTCTAAGAATGAAGGATTTGACAAGGGAATTAAGCTAAGAATGAGTATACAGATTAATCTAAGAAAATGAAAGATGCAATGTAATCTAAGAACAAATGAAGCAAACTAGATTAAGCATATGCATGATTAAACTAAAATGAGATTAAACTAAAAATGAGAATGTATGCAAGAAATGTAAGTAAATATGAGCATGAATTTCAACAGCAATTTGATAGCAAATCAATTCATCCTCCCCCAAATGAAGAGATGAGGGTCTCTTAAATAGAGTTACCTGGAATCCATCAACAGTTGAGATCAATTCAGATCAACGGTCAGGATTCAAGATGAGTTTCAGTCATAAAGGGAGATTCCCAAGTTAAAGGGAGTTAACAGACTTAATTTGAGATAAATAAGGAGTTAACTGTTTTAATTTGAGTAGAAAAAGGAGTTAACTGTGTTAACTCATTTTTGATCAATAGTGAACTGGAAATTCCCATTTTTTGAACTGAAGAGAGATTTTGTTGAGATATTTAATTTAATAAAATGAAATATGCTCTCATAATTACTTTTTCTATTTAATTAAATAATCTTTAACTAATTAGAGACACTTTTGTTTAATTAAATAACTTTATTTAATTAATTAGGAATGTCTTCCCATTTAATTAAATAACCTTGTTTAATTATTTAGAAGTAAGTACTGTATTTAATTAAATAATTTCTTTTAATTAATTAGAAATACCTTTCCCATTTAATTAAATAATTACATTTAATTAATTAAGATAGGTGTATTTATTAAATTAAATAAATTTAATTCCATAGTATATTAGCCTTAGGATATAATTTAATTTAATTAAAGTATAAATACTTAATAATTAAATTAAATATTAATCAAGTAGGTTTAATGCAACTAATATGAGTACGTACTATAGGAATTAAATAAGAAATATGATGAATGCAGATTAGGGTTTTTCTGCATCTAACAATTAAGTCAAGTAGCAAATAGCAGAATGAGAATTGCCTATTAGAATAGGACTTTGGAATTATCAAAAATAGACTAGAATTGGTATAATGGCAATGAGCCAATTTTGGGGTATTACATTTTGCCCCTCTTTGAATGAATGTGCGAGCAACACGTTCAATTCAAAGATAATTAGAAAGCATGATGTGAACATGAGATTGGTTCCGAAGGTGATGACATTGAGACCAATTGATAAGCTTTTTAAGGACCTTCTCTAGAGCAGAGCACTTAGATACCTAAGATCGATAGCATTTAAAAGACTATCTTCAGAACGAAGCGTAATCTTTAAGGATCTAGACAGAATGTCTAGATACCTAAAATTGATAAGCATTTAAAAAGTTTCTTCATAATGAATTTTAACCTTTAAGATCCAGATAGAACACCTAGATACCTGAAATTGATAGTATTTAGAAGATTATCTCCAGAACGAAGCTTAACCTTCAAGGATCCAGATAGAACACCTAGATACCCGAAATTAATAGCATTTAGAAAGTTATCTCCAGGACGAAGCTTAACCTTCAAGGATCCAGATAGAACACCTAGATACCCGAAATTAATAGCATTTAGAAAGTTATCTCCAGAACGAAGCTTAACCTTCAAGGATCTAGATAGAACACCTAGATACCCAAAATTAATAGCATTTAGAAAGTTATCTCCAGAATGAAGCTTAACCTTCAAGGATCCAGATAGAACACCTAGATACCTGAAATTGATAAAAGATTACAAGGTCTCATTAGAGTCATAGAATCATCCCCAGAATGAGGTTTGATCCTCAGGAGTCGAGGTTTAGACTGTCCCAATACCTGTCCATCGAACTCTGAGAAGAGTTGTTATAAGGTTAATCAATTGATGAAAAGATAAGATAGATGGCAGAAATGTCAGATAGAAGGGAACAAAAAGCCCCAAGTGATGAGATGCCCCAAGTGACGAGATGCCCCAAGTGACTAGGACATAAGATGGGACCTAAATGCCCTGAGCAATAAGTATTTAATGATGTAATCATCATGCCCCCTCGGGAGCAAAATTGAAAGATGACACACCAAAAATATGATTTGAAGCAGTATATCATGTAAAGTTGACTATTTTAAAAATGAATTTTGAAAATATAGAGAATGTAAAGTTGAAAAGATTCCAAGAATTATAAAGTATCATAAAGATTTGACTGCACAAGCATTCGATCACATTGGTCCCTAAAATTTTAAAATGCATTTTTAAGGCTTTTGGGTGTGTCAGATCTCGAATTTGATCCCGAAAATGGATCTAGAATGGTCCAATTAGCCAAGGGTGCGATTTTTGCGCAAATTCAAGCACTTTGAAAAATTTGGTCAACACCTATATAATGGCTTGAAGGGTCATTTTCAATTCATTTGTGCTTTTTTCTTTTAGTGATTTTGAGCTCTGATATAGACATGGTAGTGAACTTGAGATATCATCATTTTGAGCGCTCCAGACGACACAGTCGGCCAGCAGACTACGGACCATCGGTGAGTCATCAATATCCCATCTTTGTACTTTCAATTACACGTATTTCGAGATCATTTATGCACATTTTTAGCATGTTTTAGGATGTTCAATTCTTTCTTCACGTGAGACCAATCTCTTCTCGCGCGAAGATATTCTTTCTTCGCACGAAGAAACAGGATGTGCTGTTTCTTTGCGCGAGGTCGGAATATCTTCGCACGAGGCGATTTTGGCTTCGCGCGAAGATGTAGATTCTTCGTGCGTGGAAAATCCTATTTCACGCAAGAACCTCTTTTCTCATGCGAGATGATCTATATTCACGCGAGGAGATCTATTTTCGCACAAAGGAGAGTTTCTTTGCACGAGGAGAGAACTATTTTGCGCGTAACCATATGTATTCGTGTGAGATTTCAGCAATCTCGCGCAAAATTCTGTGCCAGTTTTGTGATTTTCGCATTTAGAAATCGCATTGTATTTTGTTTTGATGCTTCAATTCGACTTGATACTGATCGTTTGTTTATCATTTTTTTTATTGTGCATGTGGGAGGTATTCAGAGACATATCATTTAGATCTCATTATCTGTGTTATGGAGAGTTATTGCGGAGTTTGGATGATGCAAATCGGGCACACATTGCCCGATTGGGTTTGTCTTCACTATGCCAGATTCCAGCCGTGATGGTGAATCATGGTTTACTGACTGCATTGGTAGAGTGTTTCCATTTGGAGACAAACACATTTCATTTGCCGATGGGTGAGATGACCATCACACCAGAGGACATATGGATGATCTTGAGGATTCTCTTTCATGGTGCCCGGGTTGTATATGATACAATGCCTCGATTAGGGACAGAGGCACTATCCATTATTTTTGAGAGAGAGCTACCGAGGGGCAGGGCCATCAGCTGGGATGAGCTGATGCATACTTATGGACCTACACACAGGTTAGCATCTGTGTTGGGTATTTTCTTGAGCTGCTTCCTATGTCCTGACAGGGGACAGCATGGGTTGGAGTGTGGATGGGGTGTCATGGTCCGTAGGATGGTTGCGACACCTGAGATCTTTGGGTGGGGTCAGTGTATGTTGGCCCATCTTTTTCATGAGATGCATGAGGTCATCTTCCATGAGAAGAAGACCATGGAAGTAGGTGTTTATGTGTTACAGATCTAGGCCTCAGAGCATCTCCCTGTATGTAAACTGATTTTTGAGGATTCTTGAGAGCCCATGGAGCCCTACATTTGTAGATATCGAGGGCATATTACCCAGGCCCACCTGGGTAAGATTGAGCATTGGCGAGCACATCTCGATGACCTAGTTTCTGTTATATGGCGACCTTAGAGAGAGATAGAGGATTGGGATGATGCCTTGAGAGAGCTGCCTTGGATGTTTAGTTCTCGACCGCTGGTAGGCAGGACGACATCTGTCATAGAGAGATTTGTCATCTCTCGAGTGTGGCAACAGTATGGTAGACCACAAGACATTGCGGCTGAGTACTATGCCTATGCCAGGGTATAGAAGGATATAGAGCGGGGATGGCCTCCACGGATGGATCCAAGATGATCCATGATAGATATTTGTAGTTTGGTTGCAGTTCAGTGGGACTACCTGCCAGAGGTAGTAGATGCTGGGATGACACTTGCATATCAAGCATTTTTGATGAGCCATCCATTCCCACACTTCATAGATCCATTAGGGATGGTAGGGCAGGTACAGGGGCAGGGACAGGTATCACAGTAGTAGCAAGCATAGCCACAGGTATCACCACAGGTCCAACACCAGGTACAACAAATGCCTATTCCCCCACGGAAAATGGGATCAGACCCAGGTGCTGGGGGTAGTGTAGCAAGACACAGTTGATGGAGGAGGCAGAGGACAGAGGAGCAGGTTCTTCAGTAGGAGGTACCACAGCAGTAGGCACCTCCACCGCAGTAGACACCTCCACCTCAGCATGCACCAGAGATGGTCGATGAGGATATGCCAGATCAGCCGGTAGGTGGAGTATAGGATGTGGTACAACGGTACTAAGAGCAAGTTCGTGCAGCCTCCTAATAGTTGGGAGAGTTGTAGATTGCAGTGGCAGTCAGGGATGCGTAGCTGGTAGAGAGACAGAGAGAGATAGATTGCCAGAGAGAGTGTGTGGAGGCTGCAGAGCAGAGGCTAGAGTTGGCACAGGATGAGATCCACTTCCAGTCTGCTCGAGCTGCACATTATTATGCTACATACACTAGTGCAGTACCTGATGAGACATTGCAGGTGCAATGATTCTCTTAGTACGCACGAGAGTTCGGAGGTGCACGACCTCCTGTCAGGCCGGATATGCCACCACCGCCTCCACCACCTATTGCCCCTGTTCCTCCTGCTCCTCCCAGAGGTGAGAGTTCGAGAAAGAGTTAGATGCTCTATGCCTGACTCTTATTTTGATGTCTGGCTATGTATCAATTGGTGTGCCAGCACCAGATATATCATTTTTGATCGATTGTGCTCGAGTAGCGCCCATTTTATTTGTACTGACCCATTCTTTGACATATATATATATATATATATATGAGATTTTGAGCCGAGTATTCCTATGTACATGTCATTTTCTGTTTTGTTTTGCTCGGATGTATGTGTAGAGAGAATGCATATGTATGAACTGACATCTGACATAGTGTTGTGCATTTTTATTTGATAGTCACAAATATTCCATTGAGGAACGAGAATCGATGAACCAAATGCTTGTGCAGCTGTGGAGGAATCTGATGCATGTGGAGTATGAATAGGATTACCATCAAATTGTGTGCTAATGCAAATGAAGTATACAAGACTATGTTAAATGCAGCCTTAGGTCTGGTCACCAAGCCTCGATGATTTATCATCATTGGATATAAAACAAAGCTCGTATGTTACACAATTTCCACTGACATTGCAATCATGAAAATATGAATGTAACATACGTTATTGGAATGTCGGGATTAAATGTAAGCATTCGAGGTACAAGAAGCCAGAATGACCAGAACATTTGTCCCTTTTAATGTAACAAGTTAACATAAGCATCAAAGCATGAATGCTAGGATGACCTCAATGTTGCTTGTATGACAGGCACACCAAACACACGGGAGATTCCTCTTATGCAAAGTATTCAATATTCATGCTGTCCACAATGACCCTTGCCTTCGTAATCTGAGATAGAAGTGTGCTAAATATACTCGCAGTGACCCGTACGTTCACTTAATAGGACGAGTATCAGTATGTACTATAGCATGAAGAGTTCACTCCAACAAACAAGGAGAAGAACCAATATCGTTGACATATCTGTATAAAAGGAGTCAAGGTACACACGACCATCCAATACGGAATGGAGGCTCTTATAGTGGACACCTCTCTTATAGGAATGTATCAACTTATTGGAACTAAACCGCAAACAGAAAACATATGAAAAGATCATGCCCCTAGTCATTACTTCTCTAGTCAGAGATGACATCATCGATGTTGCTCGAGGAGATATGATAAAGCAAAACAAAGTAATAAGAGAAAATGCTCAGAAGATCCAAACAAGTATATCATTGAGATTAATGTTTTCAGGATGATGTCAAGTGTCAATGTCCAGAATATGTAAGAAAGAAATCTCTTCAGTAGGGTGACAATAGTAGGCAGACGCAGTCAGAACAACTGGTGACTGTCACGAAGGAGATTCTATGAGGAAAATCTTGAAAAGAGTGGCACTGGTGACAGTAGGCAGACACAGTCAGAACAACTAGTGACTATCACGAAGGAGATTCTATGAGGAAAATCTCGAAAAGAGTGACACTGGTGATAGTAGGCAGACGCAGTCAGAACAACTGGTGACTGTCATGAAGGAGATTTTATGAGGAAAATCTTGAAAAGAGTGACACTGGTGACAGTAGGCAGATGCAGTCAGAACAACTGGTGACTGTCACGAAGGAGATTCTATGAGGAAAATCTCGAAAAAAGTGACATTGGTGACAGTAGGCAGACGCAGTCAGAACAACTGGTGACTATCACGAAGGAGATTCTATGAGAAAAATTTCAAAAAGAGTGACACTGGTGACAGTAGGCAGACGCAGTCAGAACAACTAGTGACTGTCACGAAGGAGATTCTATGAGGAAAATCTCAAAAAGAGTGACACTAGAGGGGAATGCCCTCGACCTATGACAAAAATCAGTCCATGGATACATGAGTAGGAAAAGTAGGAAAGAAAAAGCATGAAAGTGACTAACAAGAGGCGCCTGTTTACCAAGTTCTCACCTTCTTGGATTCTTTTTTTTTTTTTTTTCAGGACTTTTTCTGATTTTTAGGATTTTTTTAGGACATTTTCTGATTTTTAGGATTTTTTTAGGACATTTAGATATGTACAGAGAGCTTGCTAAGATTGAATCAACTGAAAAACCAATTCAAGTGGAGAGTGTTCATATGCTCTTTAAGCACTTCTCTTTCAGTTGTAGAAAGTTGATAGGCGCCAGATCCATATACTGCAGTAATGATGTAAGGACCTAGCCAGTTTGGTTCAAACTTTCCCTTTTGCATTTGTTGTTGTTGATTCTTAGGATTCTCTCTTAGGACGAGATCAACAAGCTGGAAGTCACGTGGCCTAATCCTCCTATTGTAGCTTCATGCCATTCTTTGTTGATATGCTCGTAGATGATTACAGGCCACTTGTCGTCGTTCATCCAACAACACAAGTTCTTGAAGCTGGGCTATCCTACAGTCATCATCTATGATAAGGCCTTTCATAGAGATTCTCAAGGTAGGAATCTCAATCTCTATCAGAAGCACAACATCTACCCCATATACCAACGCAAAAGGAGTCATGCCCGTTGGAGTTCTAATGCTTGTTCTATATGCCCACAAGGCTGGATTGATCTGGAGATGCCAATCTCGCCCTGACTTACTGACTGTGTGATGAAGAATTTTGAGGATTGCCTTATTTGATGCCTCAGCTTGCCCATTACCTTGGGGGTAATAAATGGAAGACCAATGTTGTGTAATTTTAAATTTCTTGCACAGTTCCTTAAGGTCTTTATTTTTGAATTGTCCTCCATTATTAGTAATGATTGAGGACGATATACCATATCTATAGATGATGTAGTTTGTGATAAAAAGTGCTACAGTTTTGCCATCAGAAATTGTGAGAGGGACTGCCTCTACCCATTTCGTGAAATAATCTATAGCGGTGATAATAAACTTATGTCCATTAGAAGAGGTTGGGTGAATCTGTCCCACCAAGTCAAAGGCCCATTGTTGAAATGGCCATGTTGAAGTAGATGGAATCAACTCTCTAGCTAGAGCGTGAATGAGATTCCCATGTAGTTGACACTGTTTGTAGGACCTAGCATATTTAATAGCTTCTTGCTCCATTTTAGGCCAGTAGTAACCAGCATGAAGGAGTTTGCGAGCTAGTTTTAGGCCATTGGAATGAGATCCGTAAATGCCTTTGTGAACGTCAATTAGTGCATGTTTGGACTCATCGAGTTCTAAACACCTAAGGAGTTTTCTGTCGAGACCTCTCCTATATAGATCATCAGCAATAATGACATAATGTGAAGCATTACAGATTAGGTAACGTTTCTCATTCTGGGTCAGACCTTCCGGAATGGTTTGATTACAAAGGTAGGAGTAGATGTGATGGTAGCGGGATGATTCTTGTCCTATAATAGAATAGATCATCTTGGAATTAGGTGTGTCATAGGCTGGGTAGTGTAATGCTTCCATCAAGAACTCGAGTCAGAGATCATTTTTTGGCATTTGTAGAAGGGAGGCCAGAGTGGCCATGGCATCAGCCGCTTTATTATCTGCATGTGGAACCTGTTGGAAGGTGATGTGTGCAAAATATTTTGTCAAGTCATCACCCATGCACTTATAAGGAATTAGCTTTTCATCCTTTGTTTGATACACATCATTTACTTGGTTGATGACAAGCTAAGAATCACCGAAGATATCCAATTGATCTACTCTCCATTCAGCTACAATTTTCATACCATTGATCAAAGCTTCATATTCAGCAATGTTATTTGTACAAGGAAATAGAATCTTGTATGCTTTGGGCAATGAGTATTTCTGTGGTGTGATGAAAAGTAATCCAGCACTTGATCCTTGTTGTGTGAAGGATCCATCGAAGAACATAACCCATGTATGGTGAGTGAGTGTTAGAATTGACTCATCTAGAAAATCAATGTTTATTGGTAGGAGACTCAGTATGGGTGCCTCAGCTAGCTGGTTTGCAATTGCCTATCCCTTTATAGCTTTGCGTTCAACATATTGGATGTCAAACTCACTTAGTATCATGACCCATTTAGCCAATCTTCCTGTGAGAGCTGCCTTACTGAGCAAATACTTTAAGGGATCTATTTTAGCCAGAAGCCGTGTAGTATGAGCAAGCATGTAGTGTCTCAACTTTTGGGAAGCAAAGACAACTGCCAAGCAAGCTTTCTCAATAATACTGTAGTTTTTCTCATAAGAGACCAATGTTCGGCTCAAGTAATAAATAGCTCTTTCTTTGTTATCATTGTCTTCCTGAGCCAACAGGATTCCCAAAGATGTTTCAGTAGCTGAAATGTATAAAAGCAAAGGTTTCCCATGCATAGGAGGCATCAAGATTGGTGGATTGACAAGATACTGTTTAATCTGTGTTAAGCTTTGCTCACAATCCTGGCTCCAATTGAATTTCACACCCTTATGTAAAGTCTTTGTGAAGGGTTGTGATTTATCCGCCAATTGTGAAATAAATTTGGAAATAGATTGAAGCCTTCCCTGTAGTCCTCTCATCTGACTGATGTTTTGAGGTGGTGACATGTCCATTATTTCTTGTACTTTTTCTAGATCTACTTCAATTCCCTTTGCAGAAACAATATATCCTAACAGTTTTCCTGATGTGACACCAAATGCACATTTCTTAGGATTGAGCCAAAGACTAAACTTTTCCATACGATCTAGAATTGGTCCCAAATTGTGCAAATGGGTATTGCGTTTAGCGTTTTTTACCAAAGTATCATCAACATAGTCCTCCATAGTTTTATGCATCATGTCATGGAAGATTGTAGTAACAACCCGCTGATATGTAACTCCAGCATTCTTTAAACCAAATGGAATTACATTCCAACAAAAGGTTCCCCATGCACATGTGAAGGCTATTTTCTCTTGATCTTCTGGTGCAATTTTTATCTGATTGTATCCAGAAAAACCATCCATAAGTGAGTACATCTCATAGCCAGCTGTCATGTCCACAATCATATCAATATTAGGGAGTGGGAAGTCATCTTTAGGACATGCCAAGTTAAGATCACAAAAATCTGTACAAACTCTGATAGACTTATCATGCTTGGACATAAGGAGAATATTGGATATCCATTCAGCATAATCAATTGCACGAATTAAACCAGCCTTCAGAAGTTTCTCCAATTCGGCTTTGACTAGCAATGCAACATGAGGATGCATTTTGCGGAGCTTCTGTTTAACTGGTTTTATGCCTGGCATTATGGACAAGTGGTGCATAATAAGATCAGGATCCAATCCTAGCATGTCAGAATATGTCTAGGCGAAATTTATTTTCTTTCCCTTGAAAAAGGCAATGAATTGTTCCTTTTCTTCAGTTGACAATGACTGAGCCAAATGTATCACATGAGGATGTTCTTCTGTGCCTAGGTTAATTGGTTGTGTTGGCTCTATTAACATTGATGATCTCTCCTGAAAGTGACTGGGAAGGACATCAAATATCTCATCTGTGGGTGCCTCAAAGAGGTTTTCACCCTTGGATACATCTTTTATTTTTACTATTTTTGGATCCGACACTGCCACAATGTGGTTTTCACCATCGAACCTCTTGCAATTTTTCTTTTTAATTATGTGACTAAGATATTTGATGTCGGCCTCAGTCATGTTGACGCTCTGCTCATTGGTGGAATACGTTACATGTTTGATAGTGTTTAGGTAACAGGCAAGAGTATAGTCATTCTAGAATGTGGGGACTTCGTTAGATGCATCAGGGTTCTAGTCTATAAGCTTGAGATGTGCGAGTGAGAGAGTAGTGGCTGGTTCAATTGCATTCATAGTATAGTTATTAAATGCGTGGACCAACAATTCGAGACCTACAACGACCTCACCCACAGGTGTATTCAAATGTCTTGGAGTACGAACATTAGTAATTGATGAATCTAAGACACTAGTTGGACTAGACCCATGTGACCTATCCCTAGACGTTTCACTCACTTCAATTTGATTTTCATAGACATGCACTTGGTCAATGTCTTTATCAGTAGTCGCTTTTGAAAGATTATCAAATTCATATTCATGAGAATCGGTGCTACATGGTGAGAGACTATAGAACTCCCCAACAGTGATAGGGACATACTCTCCTTCAGCCTCTGGATTCTTACATAAATACTCAACATGATATGACTGACTAGATTCTCCCTTTTCTGAATGATATTCGAGTTGCTCAGTATTGTCCTCAAAAGAATCACTAGTATCATCCAGAGTGCTAACACATGGCACAAAGTCATCTGGCTCAACAAAGAATTTAGCAAGATCATAAGGAATAGGATGAGGGTAAGAATCCTCATCATCAGATTCTTCCTTTTGAGTACCTGATTTAGATTGTGACTCATTTTTAGATGAACTCTCAGGTACAGGTATGAATTTATTGGATCCCAAATGGAAAGGGACCTTCTTGAACCCTAGGCCAGTTGTGTCACTATTGCTTCGAGCTGTTGCTTTGACAGTATCTATTAAACCATTGTTATTGCACCCAATAGGGCCAGTTCCCTTGTAGCCAAAATGCTTCATAAGCTTAAGACCAGGTCCATACTTCTTAGGAGTGATTTCTTGAACTTGTTCTGTTAGGTCTACTGGAGACTCTTCTTTGTAAAGCCATGCAACAATGGCTCTGTTTTCACTTTCATCTTCTAAGGGAACTGTAGCTTTGACAAAAGAACCATTAAACTTGGTATGAGGTGTCAACACGAATGGCTTCTTTGCTAGTGAGGGTCTCCCAAAATGTCGAGGGGATTCTGGAATTGATGTTAATGATAACACTGGTTCCATGTGGTACTCTCCCATACCAGTTTCTTTCAATTTAAATGACTACTCAATTTGTTTCAGCTTATTGTTGTGACAATCAGTAGACTCGCGGTTAGCAGGGATGAAAGATTCAACAGCTTTGAGCATATTGCAAGTGTAGCTAGTAGTTGCAGGAATAGTAACTTCAGAGCCATGAAATGGGAATTTAATGCATTGGTGGTATGTGGATGGTACAGCATGCATCTCATGTATCCATGGCCGTCCTAATAGAATGTTGTAGGCTAATGGAATTTCAAGCACTTGATAGGTGACATCCCTTTCGACAGGACCGAAGCGAATTGGTAAAGTCACAAGACCTAGTGACTTTCGTTCTACTTCATTGTATGCTTTAATAGTGATCTTTCATCGAGGATCAATAGAGTCCTCAGAATAACCCAATTGTCTAAGCAGAGTTGCAAAAACAATATTTATGCCAGCGCCATTGTCAATTAGTACCCGATGAACACGTGTCTGGTGGATCATAACCTCAATGTGTAGAGGCTGATTGTGTGGGTGATTCAGTGAGTTGTCATCCTCCTCGAAGAAGGTCATAAGATGAGGTGAGGTCAGGTGACCTACCATGGATTGAAATCATTCAAGATCAAGATCCTGAGGAAAGTTTGTCTCAATGAGGGCTTTGTCTAGAATTTGCCTATGAGCGGGCAAAATTTTAAGTAGCTCAAATATAGAAATGTGAGCTTTGGTTCATTTCAATTGATCTAGAACACTATAACTGGTTGCAGTCAAGTTCGTCGTGTGTTTTGCACCTTTACCGGATGGACCAGTGAGGGCTTTGTCCTTGTGTTGTTCAAGATTTGAAGTAGGAGGTGTAGGGCCTTTGAGCACCAATTTTGCATGAGAGCAAGTAACAACATTAGCACAGTGTTGTGAAGATGTATTATCCATGTTATTGAAAGTAGGGCCTCTCAAGACAAATGGTGTCTTGGGTTTATCATTATCTTGTTTCCCCTTTATGGTAATAATGTCGCAGTATTCAAAATCTACAGGTTCAACCATGTGAATGACATTGTCATCATTGGAATACGTATAATTGACCTTATTGTAGGGTTCTGGTTTCGAAGTCTCTCCTTTTTCATAGGGTGGGAAAGGCTCTTTGAATGCCTTGTGGTTCAAGTTTTTGTTATGTCCATCTACCACAAGTTCACTAGCATCAATCATGTCTTGGACTTTATGATGTAAGTTTATATAGTTGATGGTTTTATGACCCTTGTTTTGGTGATACTCACAAAATGAGGTCTCATTCCACCATGGTGGATGTGGTTGTGGATCATAGGGATGAGGGTTATCCATTGGTGAGATAATCTTGTGTTGTAGCAATGTTTTGTAAACCATATCCAAAGGTTCTCCTAAAGGTGTATACTCTCGCTTGGGTCATGCTGCCCATGAGTTTCTCGATTTATTCCCAGACATTTTATTGTCAAGAGAAGGCTTCTCAGCACTTTTGGCCGCTTTGAAGCAGTCTGTGAGATTAAATGCTGCTTTAGCAGGTTTTGGTGTGACATTATCAACAACCCCATCATGTACAATTTCTCGATTCTTGTTGACATGTTGGATTTTATCCTTGTTGGAAGTGGAACCTTGTTTTGAGTCTCTTTGAAGAGTGAGCTCACCTTTCTTGACCATAAATTCTTCGATACAGATAGCCTATGTAATCATGTCTTGAAAGGTACGCAGACCTTGTAGTTGGACTCTATACCCGAAATTAGGTAAGAGGTTATCAGTGAAAATGTTGAGCTTCTCCGTTTCTGGGATTTTACGGGAGTACTTGGTATAAAGCTGACTCCACCGTTGGAGGAAAGTGAGAAAAGGCTCACCCATCTTCTGTTTAAGGTTGCATAGATCTCGAATATTTATAGGGTGTTGAATGTTATGAGAATATTGCTGAACAAATAAATTAGCAATTTTGTCAAACGTCTTGATGCCAGGAGGTAAATGTGAAAACCACTCCAAAGCTTGACCACCTAGGCTTCTAGGGAATAAATGCATGAGGTACGTTTGATTGTGTATAAACTCCATAGAAAAAGCACCAAATTCTCATAAGTGATCTTGGGGATCAATAGTACCAAAGTACTTGTCATATTTGGGTAGTTCTACACCTCTTGGGAAAGGTGGCATGTTTATACTTTTGTCAAATGGAAATGAACAAAGAGTGTCCAATGTGTATGTCTTTTTGGGTTTCTCTTTCTCATGCATCATCTAAGCCAATTAGTCTTGCATAATTTTTAGTTGTTTTTGGAGTTTAGTGGTCTCGGTTTCTTCTTCACGTGTGATAATGGTCTCCACATCGAAATGTGTGGGCAGTTTAGCTCCCTCTTGGGCGAGTTTGAGAAAGTACTTTTCTTTCTCTTTGTTGATTAGGATTCCCATGACCTTCTGAAAGTTTTTGTCTTGTTGACATCTTGCTATGTGTTCAGGAAAGATTTCCACCTCTTCTTGTTCTTCATTAGTGTCATTTTCTTTCTCTTTCTCCTTGTCAACCCTAGGTTGTTCTTGATGTCGACTATGGCTACCCCGTTCAGGTTCATGATTAGTCATTATAGGAACTTGTTCAGTTTTCATACATTGTGTTTGAAAAGGGTCTGTGGAGAAAGGGTCATACATTGTGTTTGAGAATGTAGGACTCCTACCTGTCTCAATATCCTTTTGGTAAAAAAGATTCCCAATTTGTTGCAAATTGGGAAATTTTTGTTGATCTTGAGATGACCTTGCAGGTGATGAAGACCGTGAAGACGCCTCACTAGCCAAACTAGATATGGATTGCATAGCGAAAGGTAAGCTATATATGCTGCAATTACGACCCCTTGTATGACCACGTCTAATGTTATCAGGATAAAACACATTGCCACTTCTAGTTGTGACAGTCATAGGCAAGGACAAGAAGCTAGAACCTAGATAAGGACTATGCTAAGACCGAGTCTCAAAAAGGACAAGATAGTAACAAGAATGCTGTTCACTAAGGCACAAATGGTCTGATTTAAAGGCTAGAACAACTAGAGATTATGACCACTGTAGCACAAAGTATGGCAAGCATTAAGACGAGGATGTATGAGATGAGACTAGCCAAGGTATAAGACACAAGTTTTCAATTAAGTGAACTGTCGCTGTTCTAGGACTGTTTGCAAATAGAGAGCGATAAATGGACGCAAAAAAGGACAACGTGCAGGCTACAGATAGCTAAAAGAGACCCAGATTGTAAATGCTGATACCAAACTTTGCATGAAAAACCTTTACTGGTCACGTGAAGAAGTTTTACAGCCCGCGCGAAGATTTTTATGTCTCACGTGAACATCAGTAATAGTTTTTAATTTCGCGCGAGAATGTTTCTATATCGTGCGAAGATGCACAACAGAACTTTAATTTCGTGCGAGGGAAAAATGGCTTCACGCGAGAGAAAAATGATTTCTCGCGAAACCAAAATGATTTCTCGCAAACGAACAGAACAATTTCACAACAGCGACTAATTTTGATAAAATTTTTGATCAATCCAATAACCAGGCAGATAAACAAGCACATAGAACAGCAAGCAAGTGATTTCAATCACGTCTGAAAACAATGAGCAAGGACAAAAGAAACCTTGCGCATGAACAATCAAGTGACTCAGTTTGTGTTTAATCTATAGAAGAGCTATTTGTGTACATTTTCAAAGAGTTTTGCAATCATCGCACACATTCCTTAGAAAAATAAAAGTTGGCTTCTCTAAGGTATTTAATAATGGTTTGACTCTGCAACTTTTATGGCTCATAGGGGTGACCTCCAATCTCGGCGCACTGAGGTTTTGACACAGTCTGAGAACTTAATCTTCAAGAGCTGCTAGGGAGATCTGACAACCCACAATGAACCACACCCGTGGAGATTTCTTGCACAAGGACATTTATATAGCGGTTGTCATTACCATGGCAAAAATGGCTACTACCGCTTGAGGTTCCGTCATCACAATTTTCCCTGTAGAGGGATTGTCTGCTATGGTTAACCCTCTCTAAAGGTGTTCCGTCATCACAATTTTCCCTGTAGAGGGATTGTCTGCTATGGTTAACCCTCTCTAAAGGTGACCAACTCAAAATAGTATACCACAAGGGGACTTAGCTTCCAGATTCAAGGTTCTGACACCTTTTCACCTTTAGCTCAATCAAAGCAAACAGATTAATCTGACATGCTAGACTAAGATTATCCCTTAAAGATCTATGATATCATCTTTATGTGATCTATCAACCTCTCCGGAGAAAGGATTCCTTAATCAACAAGTCAAAGATTCATCTATCTATGAGATGCTCAAAGTATCCTCCCCACCCATAAGGAATCCATCTTAGAGAGGAGTTTCACTAGGAACCCACTCCCTCAAGATCCACGAATAGTGTTCATGGGGGCTTAATTACTATGTGTGTATAGATGTTAATTCCTAAAAGCAAATCTATCTAAAAGTAATCAACAAGCACAAGGTGGTACACTTAACGCTTTAACTAATGTGAGGTGAGTCCAAAGATGTGGAACATTTAACCCCTCACACAAGCCAAAACGAGTCCACAACTCAGAAATTAGTGAATTCTAAAAAGCAGAAAAGGGTTGCCTTGTGGAGCCTTTAATGCTTATGTCCTGTAGACCCCTCCCCTATTTAACATGGTGCTAAGCTTGCAACCACAGGGTGGAACGAGGGGCCGATGGATTAGTGAGTCCAATAACCCAACATAGTTAATCAGATCTATCACTAAAGACTAAGCTTGCTAAATGAATACTAACAGAGATTACACCCTAGTATGAGTTTATGCATGTGTTGTAAAATGGAAGTACAGAAGGAAACACACAAGCTCGACATGAAAGATGTTTTTTTTAGATCCAAATGAAATGTTATCAGCTGATGAAGATTACCTAGTGATCCTCGCAACGCGCTTAGTAGATTCTTACCTGTTTCTGACAACTTTAGCACGGTTTTCCCATTATTCAAAAATTGCTACTATGCTGTTCAAAAAAATCAAGACAAAACACAGAAACACTAGAAACTGCTAACAGTCAACAAAAAAATTAGAAAACACGTAAATTAATGCAAAAAAAATTTGCCTCTGTTAGCAGAGTTTTGCGCGAAATTCCTGACAGTCTGCGCGAAGAAGTTTTATGGCCCGCGCGAAATCAAATCCGGCTCGCGTGAGATTAAATTTAGCTCACGTGAAAAAATAAAGTCTCGCGCGAAGATTCGCATGCCAAAGAACTTTCTTGCGTGACGCGGAAAGAATCTTCGCGTGAAGATTCTAAATCCTCGCGCAAAAATGAACAATTTCTTGCGAAGATTCGAACCTGTACAGAATAGTACAAACAGAGCACAAAAAAATGATTAAAAAAAATAAAGAAAGAGGCCAGGAAAATTGATTTTCGGGCCCCACGGTGGGCGCCAAAAATGTATGCGTGAAAATGTGGCCTATGCTAACACACACACTTCAACATGGTCCTTATTTGCGGATTCATTGCAGAATGAACATTGAATTGTCCATCCAAAATTTTCCCTGCAAAGCGACCTGTTGCCTTCTATCTAAAGGGATTTTGCCTGTTAATATCCTCAGAATAGAGGTGTAGGCAACCAGACCCTCTAAGAATGAAGGATTTGACAAGGGAATTAAGCTAAGAATGAGTATACAGATTAATCTAAGAAAATGAAAGATGTAATGTAATCTAAGAACAAATGAAGAAAACTAGATTAAGCATATGCATGATTAAACTAAAATGAGATTAAACTAAAAATGAGAATGTATGCAAGAAATGTAAGTAAATATGAGCATGAATTTCAACAGCAATTTGATAGCAAATCAATTCATCCTCCCCCAAATGAAGAGATGAGGGTCTCTTAACTAGAGTTTCCTGGAATCCATCAACCGTTGAGACCGATTTAGATCAACGGTTAGGATTGAAGATGAGTTTCAGTCATAAAGGGAGATTCCCAAGTTAAAGGGAGTTAACAGACTTAATTTGAGATAAATAAGGAGTTAACTGTTTTAATTTGAGTAGAAAAAGGAGTTAACTGTGTTAAGTCATTTTTGATCAATAGTGAACTGGAAATTCCCCTTTTTTGAACTGAAGAGAGATTTTGTTGAGATATTTAATTTAATAAAATGAAATATGCTCTCATAATTACTTTTTCTATTTAATTAAATAATCTTTAATTAATTAGAGACACTTTTGTTTAATTAAATAACTTTATTTAATTAATTAGGAATGTCTTCCCATTTAATTAAATAACTTTGTTTAATTATTTAGAAGTAAGTACTCTATTTAATTAAATAATTTTTTTTAATTAATTAGAAATACCTTTCCTATTTAATTAAATAATTACATCTAATTAATTAAGATAAGCGTATTTATTAAATTAAATAAATTTAATTCCATAGTATATTAGCCTTAGGATATAATTTAATTTAATTAAAGTATAAATACTTGATAATTAAATTAAATATTAATCAAGTAGGTTTAATGCAACTAATATGAGTACGTACAATAGGAATTAAATAAGAAATATGATGAATGCAGATTAGGGTTTTTCTGCATCTGACAATTAAGTCAAGTAGCGAATAGCAGAATGAGAATTGCCTATTAGAATAGGACTTTGGAATTATCAGAAATAGACTAGAATTGGTATAATGGCAGAGCCAATTTTGGGGTATTACAAGTAGCACATGGTATTATCAGATGGTTTATGTAATACCACTTAGTAGTTTTGTGAAATTTTGCTTCTACAAGTGGTTGAAGTGAGATAGGTTATCCAAGGTAGCATTTGTGAAAGTTGGAAGCATGTCATGAGATGTGTGCAATCTTGCTTGTTCACACAAATTTCTTGGTTGTGGCTAGGACTTTGAAGGATTCCATGGTTATATTGCAATGGTCTTTCATTAAATAACATATGGTGATGGATTCTATTGGAGGTTATGGTTTTGCCCATGTGGGTTTCCCAAGGTATATATAGTGTCACATTTTTGTGGGTATGTTTTCTATTTATTAGCTTACAAGTGGATTATAAGTGTTTATTTGATTCAAATTTGTTATGGGTTATGTGGAAACAACAGAGATTTTCCTAGCAAGTGTCTTAACAAAAATAAAGATATTTACAATTGAACTTTAAAGATATAATAAAAATAATAGTTATGGTTGAAGGATTTGAGCAAGACTAATCCACAAAGCTTGAAGAATACCTGCATGAAATAACCTATCACAGAGAAGAAAAATCAAACAAGACACAAGGGTTTTTCTCTGAGAATATAAAAATTGTATTATCAAAAATTAATAGAATAATAGATAACTATTAAATATTAATCCTTATAGAAGGAGATCAAAAATCTAAAAGGGAAACCCTAAGAGGTAAATGACATTTAATAATTACTAATTAATTATTAATTGGAAATGAAAGGTACATAAAGTGAAATCTTAAGAAGGGAGTAAAGGTAAGTTAATAAATTAAATTAAATTAACACTTTAATCTAACAACCTCCTTTTAAGATGAGAAACAATGCAGCTACAAATAATGCAGAAAATGAATGGAAACTACAATGCAATGCTAAAAGAAACCTTGGGTCCCGACAACAAGGGCTGATGAGGTTCCCAGTGACAACCAAATCTACATGAAATAGAGAAATAGATAAAACCCAGTGGGAAAAAATGTACTCCAAAAAGGGATAGAAAGAAAAGAAGCAAGGAAGGACTCATCACTAAGACCCCCTAAGGACATCTTCCTTCACATTAAGCATAGAATGCAACTAAAGATACTATGGGAATACAAAAGGTTTAGTGAAGATGTTTACAACCTACTAAGTAGTGGGAATGTACTCCAAGCTCAAGGTACCATACTAAATTAGATGCTTGATGAAATGCATGTGAAGCTCAATGTGCTTGATCCATTGATGCTCAACATGGTTGTGAGAAATGTGCATAGCACTATGGTTGTCACACCACAGAAAGGTAGGACTATTAGGAGGAAATCCAACATTTTTCATCAACTATCAAAGCCATAAAACCTCCTAACTAGCCAACACACTTTCCCTGTACTCTACATTTGTAGCTGATAATGTGTGAGCATGTTGCTTCTTGCAAGACTATGTGATAGGACTAGAACCAAGATAGAAGAAAAATCTAGAAGTAGACTTGTGAAAATAATTATCTCTAGCACAATTTGAGTCTCTATAACCAAAAATGTGATGATTCTCTTATGTATAGTGAATCCCAAATGTACCTCAAGATATGTATGGAATCTTGCAAATGACTCTCATGTAGATCATGGGAGAATTGAGAGACAAGACCAACCATAAAGAAAATATTAGGATGTGTGTGTGTCAAGTACAAAAAACTACCCAAAAGTTGTTCGTATAAAGTGGAATCCAATGTAGGAGTAGTACATGTGGTAGATAAAACAACACTCAGTTGAAAAGGTGTAGGAGTAGGATTGTAATCAAACATGTTGAGCTATTGAAGCATATCAAGAGCATACTTCTGCTAGAGTATGAGTATCACATTCGAGGACTAAAAAAATTGTAGGCCCAAAAAATAGTATAGAAGTTCAAGGTCTATCATCTCAAATTGCTCTCTCAATGCTTTTTGAATGCTCTATATCATGGAGGATGAGCTACCTATAATGATGAGATCATCTACATAAAGCATGACATTAAATACAAACTATAGGATTGGAATGACACCAAATAAACTATGAAGCAAGCAAGAAGGAATTTATCTTGGTATACCATGCCTGAGAGGCCTGTTTGAGACCATATAAAGATCTTCAAAGTGTGTATACTAATGAAGATTCCTACACAAAGCCATGAGGCTGCTCCATATTGATCTACTCATAAAGGTCTCCATCCAAGAAAAAAAAGCACTCTTCACATCCATTTAATAAACTATCCATCCTTGTGAAGTTGCAAGAGAGAGTACAAGGTGAATATAATTCATCTTGGCAAAGGGGAAAAAGTCTCAGAGTAATCAATACCCTCAACCTATGAAAAACCCTTTGCAACAACACATTCCTTGTACCTATCAATAGAACCATTTGTAGTATACTTGGTATAGTACACCCACTAGCACCAAACCAACTTTCTTCCTTTCAGAAGAAGATAAAGATATGATGTGTGGTTCTTTATCAAAGAAGAGAATCCTTATTCATAGCCCTATCCCACTCTAAGTCTCTTGTCCCCTATGAAATTTTTTGTGGATCATCTGAAATGGAATGTCTGAAGATGCCAGTGCCTGCAATGTGAGTATGAGTACAATGAGCATGGGCAGGATAACCTAACAAAGGTCTAGCTGCATTAACTATATCACAAGCCACTTAGGCACTTGCTAAATAACTAGAGTAGGTGATTAATATCTGTTGGAATATTCAAATGGGAAGAGTCCTTCTTGGGGGGAGGGGGGGGGGGAGGGGGGTGGTGAATCAGAAGTACCACACTTTTAACATTTTCAAATCCCTTAAAACAAATAACTTAAAGTAAACTGCATGCATGTAAACATATTAAATAAACACAAAGTAAACCCATGCAAGTAAACACATAACACTAGAATTTGGTAACCCAGAAAACCTCTACAAATAAGAAGGTAAAACTGGGTTGGGGATGATAACTACAAAATCACTACAACAATAATTGTTTGACCTCTTCTAATGGTCTACCCTATGAAAGGCCTACCTTATTAAATGATTTGCACTATGTCAATATTGACCTGGCTAAAGGATTTACAAACACTTTACCTGAAGTGCCACCCTATTAAAGGATTTATTCACCTCTTCAAAGGTTCTACAAAATAGTTATTAAGCTAACCTATCAACATAGGGTTTTCACTAGCTAATACAATTGTTAGAGACACTAGTAGAATTTTGGAAAATAAATGACTACATGACTAAATTGTTTAGTCACATGACTAAAAATGATCAAATTATATTAATTTTTGGTAGATCACAAGTATAGATGATTAAATAAATGACTATTTTGGTCATTAACTAAAATCACAAGGTCAAACAAATAAAAAATATTAAATAAATGACTAAATAATTAGTTACTAATATTTTTTCACCCAAAGAGAAATAACTAAATGAAACTCCTATACAATAACATTTGATAACATCATAGAATGAATCACTATAACTCCTTTATGCAATGGTGTATGTATTGATTGTCTTATGATGTAGGATAATGTTTGATGATAGATGCATGTGTTCTAATAAATTTGTAATGCACATAAATTATGGATGTATGAATTTGATGGACTGGATTACAAAATGTAAGAAGACTTAAATGTTTATCCAAATGTATGAAATCTGAAATGAAACTAAATGCATGGTGTAAATGTGATATAGAAAAAAAAAATGTTGTAAAATGCATTAAAAAATGTTATGCATAGGAAATGAATTAATGAGATAATAAAATAATAAATATGTTAAGAATATGATGCAATAAATGATACTATATGATTATTTTAGGAGTGTGACTAAAATAATATGTAATAAAAGTGCATAATATAAATGAGCTCCTATTTATAATGAAAATGGACGTGACTATCCTCCCTACAAACTATATAGTTGACTAATTTAAAAATAGTTGAAAACATCATGGATTTTTCCAAAAAAAATAGCATTCGATCCTCATGATCTGCATAGTTTGTAGTAAAAAACAACAAAAAATTTGAAAAAAAATCACTACGTTTTGTGAATATGGTAAAAAAATAATTTGAAATAATTTTTTCTTTAGTGTATCTGATGTGGAGATTAGTCTAGCACAATGAAAATGTGCAATAGAGATGAAATGAAACTAATTTAAAGTAAAAATAAATGGGATGAACACAAATATTGTGACAATGAAAAGATAAATATATCCAAATGTAATTATTTTCTATTTTTAAATGAGATAGCCTAAATACTCCACTTGGTGACATGACAAATGGCCAGTGGCTAACTAGCCAACCTGGTCATTTTTATTATAATTTTTTTATTAAATTAAAAAATAGAAAGTAGTTATATTATAATTTTAAAATTGATTATTAAAATAGGAAAAATGATTTAATCAGACAATGTAGTTGGCTGCATAGACGTTGCAAAAGGAAGTGCCTTCATTCTTTTTTATTATTAATAAAACTAAAAAGAGGCAAAAATAAAGATATGACAAACTCTTTTATAAAATTCCCCAATTCTCTATAGCGGAGGGTTTGAACAATGCACTGGAGTTTCTCAAGGAATATATCGATGCTATGATTGTAAAAATTGGGGCTTCATGTGTAATTCTAAAAGTCTATTTCATGTTCACATTGTAGATCCCCAATGAATATGAAGAAATTTTTACTTACTCCTCTATGCTTTCATTAGACACATGCAATTTTTATATCAATAGAATAAATGTTTTACCTCCTCTGCCTATAATTTCACATAATGAAAAATAAGGGATTATTAGAAGATATTTGTGGGTAAGGAGGGAATGATCCACATTTTTTGTAACCATTCTCTGTGTTATCTCTTTTTGTGACTTGTCACAAGGCAAGGATATTCATGCTTATGTAATTGGAAACAAACTTCAGTTAAATATTTCTCTAGGGAATGCCCTTGTGGATATGTACTTAAAATGCATGGCTATAAAATTAGCAAGAAAAATGTCTAAAAAATGATCAAGAGATACATATTTTCCTAGAACGCAATTAGTGTAGGCTATGTACAAAATGTATACTTTGCTGATGCCATAAAATTATTTAGTCAAATGTAACTATTGGGAGTTAAACCAGATGTGATTACCATTGCAAGTGCCCTTTCTGCATGTGGTTTCCTAGAGAATATTTGAAAGGGTAAGGAAATCCATGCTTGCATAATTCAAAATAGGGCCTTTTCAATTTACATTATCATGAGCAATGCTCTCATAAGCTTGTATGGAAGCTGCAGAGTCTAGAGGTTGCAAGCAATTTGTTTATCAAAGTGTCTGAAAGAGATCTAGTATCTTGGAATGCAATGATCTCAACTCACATCCATAAAGGAAGTTTTAGTAAAGCCATAAACCTATTTCATCAAATGGAAAATACATATTTGATACCTAATTTTGTCACCATCTCAAGTATTCTATCTGCATCTACTCGACTTTCAACTTTGAGGCTATGGATGGAGATCCTTGGTAATATAATAAAAAATAGTATTCTTAGCATAGATGGTGTTGTGGGTAATGCTTTGATTTACATGTATTCCAAATACACAAGACTATTGACTTCACGTCAAGTGTTTGTCAAAATGCCATCTAATAATATTATCTCAAACAATGTAATGATTATAAGGTATACCATATCCAATGATAAGGAGAGTGCAAAAAATGTATTTGATAAAATGTATGAAAGAAACACATCCTTGTGGAATATGATGATTGCACTCCAAACTCAACATGGGTATGCCAATGAGGCTCTAGACTTCTTCTGCAAAGCTCAACTAGTAGGTATAAAACCTAATAGTGTCACTGTTGCAAGTGTTCTCTTTACATTTTATCAAGTAGTAGGTCTTTAGTGGGGCAAGGAGATTCAAAATTACATAATAAAAGAGGTCTTCATTTTTTACGTCTTTGTGACAAGTGCCATTATTGATATGTATGCCAAATGTGGGAGTTTACAACATATATGCCTAGTATTTGAGAAGTCATCTAAATTGAATGTGGTCATATGGACTACAATGATTCCTGTGCATGTTATTGACACACATGGAGAGGAAGCTCTCTCAAAGTTTTATTAGATCCAAAAGGAAGGTTTAAAACCAGATCATGTCACCTTCACTATTGTTTTTTCTGCATGTAGTCATGCAGACAAAATTGATCAAGGCTGGCAAAATTTCAATTGCATGGTTAAATATTATTGCATCAAACCCAATATGGAGCACTATAAATGTATGGTATACTTTCTTGGTCAGGCTGGCCATCTATATGAGGTCTATAATTTTATCAAGAACATGCTACTAAAGCCAAATTCTCACATATGGGGAGCTCTTATTTCTACTTGTAGAATCTATCATAATACAGATGTAGTAGAACATGTGGAAAATCAAAATTTTGAGGGAACCTACAGATACTAGAGATTATGCTCTCATGTTAAACATTTAAGCTGCAATGGGCAGATGGGATGGAGTACAAAAGATAAAAAAGCTTATGAAAGAAAAATGATTAAATAAATTTCCAAGATATAGATGGATTGAGGTAAAAAAAATGGATTATATCCACTTCTTGTAGAAGACATAGGATGTCCATAAATGGAAGTGTACAATACTTTGGACAAGTTTTGTGAAGAAAAGGGAGAACAATATTCCTCTACTATGCATAGAGATGTACAATATTCTAAATTATTTCATGTTTTAGAGAGTAAAAAGATGAAATTAATTTAGACCACTTCATTTATTTAACCATTGATTTTGGGGTTATGAGAAAATGGCCTATGCATCTTATGGTGATCAAGGCCCTTAACATTACTGTTTGAAGCCCATTTTTATTGTATCATCAATTCTTATGGAAGAGAATGTCAATTGAAAAAGTTATGTGAAAATTCAAGATGTATATGTAGTATGAAGATAGATTATCTTTTTATTGAACTCAAACAAGCATTATGTAGTCATCATCTCAAACACTATTTCTTTATCTTTAGAGGCCAATAAGAAACATGTGATTGCAGTTGGCAATATCATAAACTATAGTTGCATGAGGAGTATTGTGCCATCAGAGAAATAATGTGGAAGCTAAAAGATAAATTTAATTTGGTTGTATGAAGCTTACAAATTTAAAATTAAATTGATGTCAACAAATGACTAGTATACATAGATAACACTCAAAAGTAACATTCAATTATAGTAGAACTTGTGCTCTCAAAATTTGAGTGAAAAGAAAGATGAATATATTTAGGCTTACTATTTTTGGGAGCTTCGGCATTAGAAGAATTTTTATTCCTTACACCATAATCTTGTAATTCACTTTTCAACTTTAGCTACTTTAAAACCTATTTCTTGGGATTTAGGGAAGAAAACTCCAAATCTATAAATGAAATTGTATCTGATTTAGGTACTTTGTCTAGAATATTAGCTATGAAATGTATTTAATAAGGATTTGAAATCTTATACATGCTTAACAAATAAAATAGTCTATAACACATGAAATTAGCAAAAATATTAAAATTACCCTGATATGTCTGTCAACTAGGAAAATGAGACATCTAATGAATACCAACTTTTCCAAGAAATTTCAAAGAGCATTCAATAGTTCATTCTAAAGGAACTTTATCTCCAAGCCTTTCTCCATAAGCCAAAGAGTTGCATGCACCTGCAAAGTCTGTGTATTGGCATTTTCCAAGCATTGCTACTCCATCTATCGATAGAAAAATTAAATTACAAGATTACCAGAAAAGGTTAGACATGGTTATATTATAATCACAAATAAATTCTCTAATACATACAACAAAAAAACATTAAGTGAAGTGTCATATCCATGTGACAGATAAGAGGAAGAATGAAGGGTATCTATGAAAAGATAAATCATTAACCAAAAAAATGTTAAAATGTTAAAATATATTATCAAGATGAAAAAATTTAAGACATAAAATCATCGGAAGAATTATAAAATGTAATGCAACAATACTCATTTTCTTGAGTAAGGAAACTTTCCTATTGGATAGATGACGTTTGTGGAAAAAATGAAGATAATTCAACAACTATTTTTGAGTTAGTAATGTCTTTTACATTGGAATAGAGGAAGCGGTAAAGTTATGTATGTATAAGAGAGATCAGTTACCTTTAATTATTTGCAATAAGGATTCTCAAAAATTTTATGTAATGATAATCTCTTCTATCATGCTTTGTTCTTCTTAGTTACTTGATATGAGTTCTAGCTCCCTTATGGCTTTTTTCATTCATCTAGTTAGCATTGAGAGGTTTCTATTTCTCTCTCTCTCTCTCTCTCTCTCTCTCTCTCTCTCTCTCTCTCTCTCTCTCTCTCTCTCTCTCTCTCTCTCTCTCTCTCTCTCTCTCACTCACTCTCTTCATGAGTTGTCAGAATTTCAAGTATGATCGTTTTGGTAGCATCAGTTAGTTTTAGTTACATTTGTTGAAAAATTTGTTGGAATGGCATCGATTCACATCTATACATTCTCCTTTTGTCTATTTTGTAACTGATGTGTTATTGGTGACTTGGCCTTGTTCCCTCTTTTTTGTCTATCACCAATTCTTCTTGTGAAGGTTACTATGAGTTACCTTGGACGTACTGCATTTACAGTCAGCAGTGATTTGTAACAGTTGTCTTTATGCTTTCCATGTGCATCTCTTTGATGGCTTGGTATGGTCATTTATTGAAGAAAGATATAATGTTTTTGAAGGTGTGTGATTAATATATTCATGTTGTGTATCGAGAGCTACTTGCCTAATTGTGTATCGAGAGCTACTTGCCTTATTCTACATTGGGAGTTGTCTGCCTCTATATGTATGGGGAGATACTTGTGTGTGGATGCCAATTTTTTAATTCTACATTTTTTAAAGTTAGGCCTCTACATGCTAATTACAGTACTGGATTTCCAAATCAATGTAAAATGGTGAATTGAAGATAGAATTTTTGTTCTAATTTTTTTTTACTAGAATTGGTTTTTGAGTGGGTCCTACATTTTTTTAGGGAGTTGTTGTGCTTTCTACACAATTGATACTGTGGAAGGCATCAATAATATCATGACTGGCAATCTAGTATACCTATCCAAGCAAGAACTTGTGGACTGTGACAACTCTAACCAAGGTTACAATGGAGGAATCATGGATAGTTCCTTCTCCTTCATCATTTCCAATGGTGGCATTGATAAAGAATCAGATTATCCTTACAAGAGTGCCAAAACTAGCTATAATAACAAAAAGGTATGTTCTTTGTAACCCTTCCCCCCAAATCTTGATATATCTCACTTTTTTGAACTATCAATTATAGAACATAAATACACATTTTTGCTATTACATGAGCTCTTACATTGAGACATTCAACATAAAACTTAGTGAGTTTAGTTTTTCACCCAAACTTATTCAAACATTCATCTAGACAACTATATGCAATTTTTATATGACCTTTGGATCCAAATAGCCTAAAGAATTGAATAGGGTTACATGAACTCATCTCATTGGTTTTTTCTAGCTTATGCATGGATTGTACAGAAAAACACATCATCAAGGTTACCTCAACTCATCTCATTGGTTGTTTCCAGCTTATGCATGGATTGTAAAAAATAACACATCATCTAGCAACATATATTTATTTGTATGATATTTGAGTGTACAAGGTCAGGGTAGATCACAGCTATGAACTTAATATTCAATTCTCTTGCACCAAAGTATGAAATTCTACACTACTGCAAAACCAAAAATGACCATTAATGGAGCTACTGAAAGTGTCTATTCCACTGCCAAGCCATCCTACACTTGGCCTTCAAAGGACCAGTCATGTCTCATTCAACTTCAATATTTTCTTTCTAGAGGGACTTTTTAAGGTTATGTTGGCATCGTATTTGCATTGAACTTATTTTTTGTTCTATTCTATATCTTTTAGGTGAAAAAGGTTTTCATTGGTCTTCAAGATATGAATGGGTAATTTTTTCTTAAATAATGCTCATCAATCAATGTCACAACTCCCAAGCCAGAAAAACTATTCCAATTGTGGCTATTTCATTGTTAAATTGTGGTTATCATTCTATAATGCATGAAAATTTGAATGTTTTGAGAAAAATACTTTTTCTTCCTATTCAGTTTCATTAAAAAATAGAGAAATAGTTTCTTAATTATTTATTATAAATAAAAAAATTAATGTTAAATGACTTTTCTTTGCTTTTCACACCTTCCCACTCTCACAGGCATGGTTGCCTTAATAACTTATCACTTCGCACTTTGTCTTCTTTACTTTTCTTGCTCTTCGAAACCCATCCAGTTTAGAACTGTATCCATTTCTTTCTTTTCAGAATTTTTATTTTGGATTAAATAACAAATTCTAAACATCATGATTCATTTAAAACTTGTAGATATTAAACATAATTCAAAATTCTTTGTATTGGTTAGATTTGGCCTTCCTCTAATACTCACACGTCAAATAATGAAAGCTAGACCTATTGACTGCTCTAGCACTCTCTTCTCTAATCAAGGGCTTATTTAGGTGTTTAATGGTTGATTGAATGATGTAACATGCTAGGAGACACACTCTAATTAATCCTCATAGCTACTTAACTTCAGTCTTTGTACCATAAATCACCACCCTAATGTTTCTTGATGTTGTCTCATGCTTTGTCATAATCTGCACACAAGGCAAGTGTTCATGTTGTCACTTGCATAGCACCACCCACAACTTCCTTCTTCTTTTTTGACTTCTCCCTCACTATTGTAAACCCATGGCCGAGCAGTATCATAAAATTATTTACATAGCTTATACCTAACATGAGATCTATATAACGATTTCTTGAACACTATCCCCTGTCTCCAAGCATTATCAACACCAATGCGATTTCCCAAAACATTAAAATCTTTGATTTCTTTCTACACATACTCAAGCACTATCATGGAAAAACATAATAATAAATAACTAATCAATCTCTAACACATGGATTTCAATTCTGCCATTCTGGATAGGCCTACATACAAAGGTTCATAACTTTTGAAGTAGAACTAAACTTTTCAATCACTTTAGTGAAGAGGGGCATAATTAGGCTCATAATAACATATCCGAAGCTCATAAAAATCCAATGGTGCATTAGGGAGATATGGCCCCCTCACTAAGACTATTTTTGCCTATGCCATTCAAGAAAAAAACATAGATAAATGTCTTATTTTTGAACCAAATGCCATCATTCCAAAAGCAAAATAAGCATATAAGATAACCAATCAAGCTAGACTTATTAGAGTTTTTTTAATCTTGAACTAGATTGCAGGAAATTTAAAGAAAATTCTTAATAAAAGCTAAACACACCATTCTTTGATTTGGTAAAACATATTCCAATTAAAATTCCAAAGAATTAATAAAATGTTGCTGCACCTCACTGCTTCAAATGTCGTTCATCTATTAATAGTAGGTAACTTGAGGAAATGGTGCTTTCAATAGTCAAGAAGACACAAAGAAAGCAGTAGGAAGGTAATAATTTCTATCTTCTCCAAGGGTGGACAATGAGTGTGCATAAAATAACTATATTTTGATGGTGCTGCTATTTTTATTGTTGATGCTACTCTTTTTACTTTTATTGTCTTTCAAGATTTTGTATGACTATTGGAGTTCTAAAACTTTTGTCACTTTTCTTTTATGGTAAGTCTTGGAGTATTGCATACTAAGTGTTTCTTTAAAAATAAATAAATTATATAGGATCGGGAGCTAAATTATTGGTAATTTTAAAATTTCTATATTATGTGCTTATTGTGTTTCTTGTAGATTTATTGTTCCAAATTTGTCTTCATAATGTATGAGAGGTTGAGGGTAGTTCTAGCTCCTAACTATATATCCAAACACTTATAGTTCATCCCATCAAAAAACTACTATGCACAGTTATATGCTAATTTTAGATTTTAATTACTTTTTGAAACATAGAAGAATGTTTGTAAATGGACATGTTTAACTAGCCACATTTTGAATACTACAATCATAATAATTAGTTTAAGCTCATTTCAATGGTGATGAAATCCCATGTCTATGCATATATAACCCTTAGGGGTGTGATTAAGCTTCAACAACACACCGTTACACATGCACTTTCTTCTATCAAATCTATAAAGGACTACTATTTTAACAAATGTCTCTTTTATGGTGATGGAAGTGCTTCAAATCCCATTTTCACTATCTTCTCTAAGTTTCCAAGTTTGTTATCCCAATTTGTATTTAGTGTTTCTTTCAGTTTGCAAAAATGTTTTGAATGTACCATTGCTCTGAAGAAAGCATAAAAAATCTAATTACCTTTATAAATTTGTAATTTTTAGGTATGATAGGAAGTATGCTATACTATAGCCAATCTATTAAATTATGAATTGTTCAAATAGCCATAAAAATTATATTTGTAATAACTATCAGGTTTAGATCTCATAAAAATGATATTTTTTAATAGTCAATGATTAATAAGCTTAACTTATCGCTAGAACTAATATAGTTTCAGGCACATGCATTTTATTTTTTGAGATATTTAAATTTTCCCATAAGAATCATATTCAAGAGTTTGGTTCTAGGAATGTCTCATGTTTATACATGTATAATATTTATTAACAAAATGATAGTTATTGCATCTTTAACAATCTTGTGCATTATTCTTTAAAGGGTACTAGCTCAATGGAAGAGGACCTACTTTACAAGTAGGAGGATGGTGGTTCGATTCCATCGTGTCCTAATATGATTAAACTCATGATTAAATATACTACCAAATATGTTACCAAATTACCTACCAAATATACTACCAAATAAACTACCCAATCAACTACCAAAATTAATTATCAAATAAATTACCAAATATTGTACCAAATATACCACCAAATATGTCACCAAATAAACTACCAAATATACAGCCAAATATACTACCACAATCACCAAATAAACTACCAAGAAATAATAATAATCAACCAAATCAATGACCAAATTAATGATTAAAATAGTTAAGTCATAAATTTGGTTGCCAAATTAATGACCAAAATAAACTACCAATGGTCACATGATCAAAATTGGTCATATATCTATAATTTTTAGTAGTTTATTTAGTGATATATTGTTGTTTTTGTACTAGTGAGAGTATTAGAAACCTTTGACCTGATTGCTTACAATATTCAATTGCTGATTTTAGGCACTTGATCTTCTCATTCTAATGTGATCCTTGCTTGATTTGATATCTGTTGTATCCCTTGTACTATTCTAATTAACTAGATGTGTAATTGCTACTCAATTCACTAAGTTTGTGATGCCCCTACCGTTTTTCCTATTTTGCAATTTTGCTATCTACTTAGCAACTTCCTTAACCTCTATTCAACATCTTAAAATCATGGGGCCTAAGCCTTCTTATAAAGACTTCATAGACTTAGGGTTAGGTATGGATCTATGATCCATATTTAATCTTGAATTCCTACTCATTCCTTGCATTTTTCTCATTGGTTGCATGCCTTCTCCATTTTTTTGATTAGGTGTATGCTGATTACAAAGGAAATATACAAGATTCATTATTATCGTTATTCTCCTTTGAAATCCTACTATGTCAGCTCCAAAAATGGTTTACATCTGAGTTTTTAAGGGCACAAACTCATGTGTTGATTCTATGTTTCTCAGCACATACTAGACTATTGGTGCTTGACACATATTTGATCTTGGTTTGCTTGACACCTATTTTATTCTATCTTGCTAGACACGTGTATGAATTTGGCTCACTCGGCATATAAAGCTTTCTAAATTTCTTGGCATCAATAGTGACTCAACATGTATATATCACTCAACACCTATATAATGCTCAGCACCTGAAGTCACTTAGTACCTATTGGAATTATGGCTCGACACATACTATAGCTAGACATGTATAGTGTGCTTGGCTCTTATATGAAAAGTGGTTAAGTGTGTTGACACTCAAATGTCAAAACCATTCTAAGACCAACAATATCAAGATCTTCCTTAGAGGATGCATAATCCTATGGAGGAGTAGAGAAAGTATTAGGTAGTGAGGAAGAAGCTAGTGATGATGGGTCCATTTGAGATTAATGTTCATCAAACTAAACATCTCATTGAAACAAGAAATCTCTCAAACTAGGATGAAACAACTTGTATGCCTTGATATCCTCATAGTAGAAAAAAAAGATGAGTGGTCGGCTCTTCTTCTCCATGGCTTTCCACTAAGCATCTAGAATAAATTCCAAATCCTCACTGCCAAAAATGTGGAAAGTAGAAAAATCATTCTTGGCATGAGTCCAAGCCTTCTCAAGAGTCATGTGTCGCAATGCCTTGTGAGCCATCCGATTCTAAATATAATTGACACAATTGATAGCCTTATCCTAAAATGAAGAATTCATAGCTCGAGACTGTATCATACAATTGGCCATCTCTTGTAATGCAAGTTTCTTTCTCTCTGCAACCTCATTCTGCTAAGGGCTATGGGGTATCATGAATCGATGCTACAAACAATGCTTAGTGTAGGGTAAAAGCTCAAACCTATGTAACCCTTTTATAAAGGAAAATTCTAACAAAAGTATGATTGTTCACCTTAAATGACATAAAATTGTTATTATTATTTAGATTTTGAAAATGAAGTAAAGTAATGAAATGTGTAGAAATGAATGAATTTTATAATTTTTAAAAATTATTTGGAATAAGAATTGATATATTTTCCATTTTGTTAAAGATAACTTTTTAGTTGGTAAAAAACATTGTTAATCAAGGGTATAGTTCCCACCACAAAACTATATGCAAATAAAATTAGTTCCCTTTTATCTCAGATTATGTTATGAGTAGCATATGTAGATAGAACAATAAAAAAAAGGCTTTAGACATACATTTTCTCTTTCATAACGATTCAAATTTCAAGTCACCTGACATCAATAGTTTTAATCTCCCATAGTTTTAATCTCCTCTAAAATGTCATATAGTTTTTAATTTTTTATATGATCTAATATTTTTTTCTTTCTCAAAATTGACATCTTCTCAAGTGTTAAAATATGTACTTATACAATCTTTTAATTACAATATACTATATCTAATTAAAATAATATGAACTCTATATGAGAATATTCTTTACTTTGATCACTATAAAATGATTTTTATACATTAATTGAAAAAGAATCATAATAAATAGTAAGAGTTATTGAAATGTCATTTTTTAAAAATAATTTTATTTCTTTAGTAATTGGATATAGACTAATATAAACACATGCATCTAATAGACATTTCCAATTGGAAAAGAGTGAGAGCATATATAAGTTAGATACAATAAATTTATCAAGATCATATGTTTCAACAAAATTTATTTTTCTATAGAAACACTCAAATTTAGTCATTTTGATAAGTCAGCCTAAAAGGTGACACAACTATGTACTTTTATCTTGCACAAATCTTTCAAAGACTAATTCACATGTTCCCACCCATTTTTAGTGAGCATATACCTAGTAGAAAGACCAAAATACTTCTCTATAAATGTCTTAAAGATTCAAAATTAATCAAAGACATTATACTCATACTTCAAAAAGTACACCCATGTGTGTAGAGAGAAGAAATCTATGAAGTTGAGCAAATATTGAGCACCTAAAAAAGATGTAGTCACAAATGACATAATATCACTATGTATCAACTTGAAAAGTTCCTTAACACATGTGGCTATACCTATCAGAAATGGATCTCTATCATGTTTTCCATGTGCACAACCTTGAGATACACAATCAGTACAAGAGATCTGAGGTAGCCTAATCACTAGCTCCTATAGATATCTATAGTTGACATGCCCAAAACTCTCATGCCAAAGCTTTCTCACTATGTCTGCATGAGAAATGAGAGCAATACCAATAAAATCAAAGCTCTCAAAATCCATCAAACTAATATAAGTGATACTAAATATCAACATTCTCTATAGAAAAATCCAAGTCAAGGTCACTGAGGTCTCAAACAGCCAAATTATGTGGTGAAAACTCAACTATCTTTCCAGAGCTAGAATGATTAATCTGAAATATAAACAAGAGGTTTGTAGAAATGGTGGGAACCAAGAGAATATCCTATAGTGAACCACCTTCTAACAAGATACTTCCTAAAACTATGACTAAAAGTTGTGTAGAATAACCAACTATAATATGTGTAGTAACACTCTAAGAAAATGAGGTAACCAAATAAGGTGAGTGTTTGATATGGTGTGAAGCTTTGGAAATAAGAATCCAACTATATGTAGAAGGCAATGCTCATGAAAAAGTAGCATGTGCTTTCCCTAAATAAGGATGCCATTGCTTCATAGAAGCAATACTCTACAGTTGCATGGCCTCCTCTAAAGCCTCAAGACATTTCTAACACCTAAAACTAGATGTCCTTCCTTGCAAAAAAAACTACAAGGATCACCTATTTACTTCTTAGCCTTGGAGGAAGACTTGCTAGACTTAGAAGATTTATCCTTCTAGGAGGGTTTCCAAGAATATAGTTTAGGAGTAGGCCTAGAGGAACTCTCACTAATTGTTGAATCTATCTTGGGCTTCAGTTTTTGCTTCTACTTCCCTATAGATTTATGAGCAACCAATGCATGTTTCTTTGAAATGGTGATAGTATCCAATTTTGTAAGATTGGATTTCTCCCTAGTCAAGAAGTCAAAAAGTACCTTAAAAGTAGTAATAACAAATCTAGGACCCAAGGCATCCATAGTGGAATGAAAGGTTGAAGAGAAACTATGAAATTTTCCTCAAAGCTTGGAGAGAATTAGGTAGATGCACTCCTTTTCTTTCTTCTCTTTCCCGCATCCTTGTAACAAAGTCATCTTCTATTTGAACCTCATGAGAAAGTCCTCAATAGAGAAGAAAACATTAGGTACAAGAGAAGTAAGCTCTACCTCAATCTAAATTTCTCTAAACTGATTAATAGTACTGGAAACAAGTCATTAAACTTGTCACACTTTTCTTGAGGAGTGGAACACTCACAAAATGAAACTATAAGTTATCTAAAACACTCAAAGAAATTAGACCCATGGCTTCATCCATCTTCTTCTTGTGTTGCAAAGTCAGCTATTAACTCTAAAAAACTTGTTGTACTGTATCTAGACAAGACCAAAAACCCTTTGAATAGAGAAATCATTACATATGGGATTCCCATGTATGATAGTTTTCTGGGTTTAGTGTTACTAGAAAAGAAGACGTCTTAGCTATTGTTTTAAGAAGGGTTCTTGAAGTTCTTTGATATGATAAAATTATCATAGAAAGGAATATAATTGAACCCCACACAATGCAAAAAGTTGAAACCCAGCTTGCATAAGGAATGTATAAACTAGAAAAGAGAAAAAAAGACTTAGATATGAATCACATATAGCTAGTACAAACTATGGGTGACATGACAAAGAACCTGGAAAGTTTTTAAGAAGAGATTTCTAGTGCTATTTTTGGATTGAAAAGTGAAGATATAACGATGAAGTTATGCCCCTCAAAGATGAAATACATCAAGAGACTTCAAGCACAAAAATAGATACCAATCAAGAAAATTCCAAAAAATACCTACACCATTTTCTTTGCCTCTGAATCGCCTTTCTGGCACTTCTTTCAAGTCGAAAAAATACTCCTATATGCTGAAGATATTTCTAAAACATTGGTAGGGGCCTTGGAATGATAAACAAAAAATTATTTATTTATTTATTAAAAAATAAAAAATAAAAAAAAATTCTACTATGGTGGCATGGTGGTCAAAGGGTGGTGCCACTAGAGGCAGTGGGTTGGCAGCATCCATCGAGGCAGTAGGGAAGCAATGACCTCATCGAGGTTTTGCAGTGGAGAGATGTCGTGGTTAGAATACCATAGGCAGTGACTGTTGGTTGTTACTAAAACTACTAGTAGTTAGTTGACCACTACACCAAAATAATATACTACCAGAGTTTAAAAAATATCTCAAGATATATATATATATATATATATATATATATATATATACATATTTTTTCTTATTTTTAGTCTTTTTTTTGCATGCAATAGGTTGTATGACCCTGGTATGCAAAAAAGATTTTCCTCCTAGGTCAACATTGTCCAAAATTGACAAACATTATATGAAGAAAGTGGTTTTGATGCCTTCAGAATCCAACTGTGAGGTCTATTTGGCCTCAAAGTGCTTTGAAAAAGAGATGCCCCCTATTTTAACAAAAAATACTCGAGAAACACTAGATCTATTTTTTTAAACCCTCATTCTTCTTTTTCTCCAAATACCTTACAAGCTACAATAGATCTGACTCTAATACCATGAAGAGTTTGAGCAAGACAAATCCACCAAGCACAAAGAATACTTGCATGCAAGAACTTGTCACAAAGAAGAAAATGCAAAGAAGAGACAAGGGTTTTGCTTTGAGAATATGGAAATTGTATCATCAAAAATGAAGAGAATGAGATAATTACTAATTAATTATTAAATGGAAATGAAAAGTGCATAAAGTGAAATCTTAAGAAGGTAGTAAAGGTAATTTAATAAGTTAAATTAAATTAATGGTTTACTCTAACAATAGTGTTTGTATTATACTTCTAACCTTTCTTGAAAAGGTGGAGATTAAGTGTCTCAAAAATAGGAAGAACAAAAGTGGTACCATTTCCTTAAAAAATGCATAACATAGTATTTGGTGTGCTCCCATTGAGACCTTGACTATTACATGAAATTTTTAAAACTAATTCAATGGAAAATTAACTAACACCATACAAGTAATGTCATTTCTAATGATTAATTTTATAATCAATATATCATTTTTGACTAATTTTTGGTGTGGACACAACTGGTTTTTTTAGTAATACCTCACCCTATCACCTCACTAAAATTCTTGAATACTAATCAAAATGTTTTTTTTTAATGAGTGTACAACAAATTCTGATTTCCTAAAAAATGTAATTTTTTTTCAAAATTTGATGAATGAAAAAAAATCTATATTCAATATAGAACATGCTAATTTTTTATCCAAAAAATTGCATTAACATTACAAATTATAAATGAAAACATAAACATAATCAAAATTTGAAATAAATTATATATTTGTGTAGCTAAAACAAAGTTTAACATCATCATAACTTTTCTTAGTTCCTACTATAACCCATGCAAACCTAATGGAGAGAATCATAGAAACTATGAAAATTTCTTTCATTTTTAAAAACACAATGTCTTAGGGTTGAAATAATAAGGTAAATATTTGGGTTAGATGCTTATGGGAAATCTAATCAAAAGGCTTCTCATTTGACAGTGCAAGACATTTCAAAAGAACAAAATATAGTGCCTACCAAACTTAACAAATGACAAATATGGCAAGTGTTAATTTTGCCACTTAATAAGTTAAAAATATATATAATTTTAATTTAGTATCTCCCTCTCACACCCTTTGATTGAATTTTTTAATTTATAATTACTCTCTCTCTCTCTCTCTCTCTCTCTCTCTCTCTCTCTCTCTCTCTCTCTATATATATATATATATATATATATATATATATATATATATATATATATATATATCTATGTGTGTGTGTGTGTGTGTGTGTGTGTGTGTGTGTGTGTGTGTGTGTCTGTATATGTACATGAAATATTAACATTTTAAGTTTAATTTACATTTCAAGATGTATTTATCCTTTATTAGGCTTATATATACTTCATGTATATATTAGTAGGATATTTCAAAGAATTTCTGTCTCTAGGAGTTATAATGTAGATTATATGTTTTATAAGATCATATTAACTTTAAACTTAGTCAAATTAAGTAATCCTCTTTATCTTTGGTGTAAGGAAGGATTAAAAGTTAGGGCCAAAGGCACACCTAACTATCCAACCAACTTTTTGAGTTAACACAATAGAAGAAAAGACATAGAGAACAACACCAATGAGAGAGAGAACACAACACTTTATTGTTCCATCCAATTCTCTACATACATGCCCAATTGTAAGGTCTTCTTAGTTATGACTAGATACAAAGTACAACTTCAAAATGTATGATCCAGTTGCAAATTTTTAATTCCATAGACATCTTCTTTGACTCTCTAAGTCTTACCTCTACTTATACTTGTCAAAATAGATTACATAAGATTCTAGAACATTACATGATAAAAAGGCTAACCTTAAAATGGTCTAGACTCATCCTAAGACAAGATCCTATCATTAAATTTATGATCCAAATTAGATACATGAGTTCCCTGAAACTAGGAACTAATTGACAACTTGGTCAATGAAGGAACTAACCAATAGAGTAATCACCAAGAAACTTGAAACATGAAAGAGCTTGGTCACTAAAGAACTCAATAAACACTGGACTCAATTAGAACTGCAACTCAGTCAAAGAGGCTACCAACCAACTTGACATTTAAAGACACTCGAGTGATGAAAGGAAATTGGTTGAAACAAAGATCAATAATACTGGCACTTGGTACTAACTATGTCTTGATAATGCTAGAACAAGATCAACATTGTAAGCTTGGTAGAATCAAAGAAAACAAGAAGGATAACATAGGCAACCCAAGATGTTCCTACATCAAACAACCAAGATTTAAAGAAATGATTTTCTTGAATCATGCAAGTGTCACAACTTGAGTTGAATACTCAGATTGCGAAATCCATGTAGCATCTTCAACTAGTCTATTCTTCCACTTCACCAAATACTCATAGTAATCATTTCCTCTTGTGCTCTTATGAACTCTATGATCCAATACATGTTTAACCTCTTTAATCTGCTTCTTGGGATAATCATTTGATAATAAAAATTCATCGTCGGACTCATTATACTTATGCAAATCACAAACAGTGAATATAGGAGGTATATACATGTCATTAGGTAACTCAAATTCATAAACATTGTGATATAAGAGCATCCTAGATTGCATTGCTATCCTGCATGTTTTTTGAGTTTCTTAGTTGCAACCAAGTGTCAATGTCTTACATTGCCTAGTTCTATAGGTTTGTTGAGTTTGTAGTTACTACTGAGGTATCCCTTGATTATTGAGTTAGAGTGGTTGTCAAGTTCTCTTTGATTTCCAATTTTGGAGTGGTTTTTGAGTTCCTTTGGGTTTTGAGTCCTTTGGTTGTCGAGAAGCAACATTTTGTTTTCTCTTTCATTTTTGAGTTGTCTATGTGTGATTTCTAGTTAAAGCCAATTTTTGTATTTAATTTTGCAATACATAATTGTTGAGAGCTGACTTATGGCTTATTTTTCCATTAGTGTAAGGTTTCATTTTTTTGTATTTGTAACAGATTGACTTCTGGTCATGCATGTATTTAAAGGGGTCTTAGGTAGAGTCTTGGTAGGAGGAAGTTAGAGATAGTAACATATAAGGATCAGAAGCAAAGTTGAAATACAAAGTTAGACCATTATTGATCGAATCTAAATTGTAATTTTGGCCATAACTTAGAAGGCCTTAGAGCTAGGCATGTATCTAACATTTTCATGAATCTATAAAGCATTTGTTCCTCTATCTCCTATTTCTACTATTATTGTTTTTTTTCATTATGTCTACTCTCACAAGAGGTTTAGAATAGCTAGGTGTACCTTTGGTCCTAGTTATCTCATCCCTCACTACATTAGGTGGTATTAGAGTTTGAGGTTCATCCTTGTGGAGATTGGATCATGTAGAATCCTAAGAGAAATTGGTTGTAGGGTTCTAGATCTATGAAATATTTGACCTACAACATGCACAGGGTTACAATCTTGTAGGAACATGATTGTAAAGATCATTCAAGGTGGAGGAAATGCTAACAATTCTATATTGGATACATTGAAATAAATTGTGATGTTATAGAGACAACCCAAAGAAGAGGAGTGCATCTTGACAATGTGAGTGATGATGAAGCAAAAATACCAAACTCTAATCCAAAACCTAATGAAGATCAAGACGAGGCAAGGTTTTTGATTAGATAAATAGGTTTTATAGGGATCTTGAAACTTGAGAGTTAAAACATAACAAGCTGAAAAAAGTGTTAGAAGCCCAGCCACAAAAGTAACAAGTCTAAAGGCTAATAATAAGTGCTAGGCCTAGCCAAATAAAAAAATGCCAAAGAAAAGGCCAAACAGAAAAAACAAGACAAACAAAACAATCAAAAGCCAGAACAAAAAGCTAGCCAAAAAGGAAAAAGATAGGAACTAATTCTTGATCTTTCTTTCCAACTCCTGCATGACTTGGGTAGCCTCCTGGGCCATCTGGTTCTCCTTGGCCTCCTCCTGGTGAGTCCTATGTTTTTCCTAGTCCAAAGTAGAAAAAGTGATACTAGTGGTATTATCATTATCAGATATGGCTTTACCCCTATCTTTTCCATCCACATCCCCATGCATGCCTCTATCTTTAAGCCAATTAGCTAAAGATAGAATATTGTTATTAATCGAGTTGAGTAGTGAGATTTTCTGGCTCGACAAATTGTGATTGTAATTTTCTAGGTTGTGGATCCTCCTTTCTACTAGGCTATGCCTATCATCATAATCTGTCCCTTTCTCTAGGCCCTTTAGATTCCTAGTTCCTTCTATTTGACCCACCTTCTCCTTAACCTCCTCCAGCTCATGAAAAAGCCACTTGATTGACCTATAATTGTCTATCATGTTGTTGTGGGCATTATTCAAGAGGTTCATCCTAGATTCCTTGGCATTATTAGAGATTTCCACAATCGTAGGGTTAATGATCTCTTCAAGATGCAATTCCTCCTGGCTATCCACTAAGATCTGGGGGTTCATCACTTCTTTGAAAATACCCATTTTTGAAGTCCTCACATTAAAATTTCTCCAGGCTTTCCTCCTATCTTTGGCCAACACCTCCCCCCCCCCCCCCCCAGCTCCAAAGCTATCCTTTATCTACTCCTCTAGGTGGGCTTGGGGATGGATAGGGGAGAGAGGGAGTGGAGAAGAGCCTGGGTCATATTGCAACCTCTCATCCTTCATGCCCACCCTCTTGCATTTCTTCTCACCCTAGGTTTCCTTGTTTTCCTCCTGCCTCTCCTTTTCCTCATCTTTAGACTCCATAGCCTCCTCTTCATCATAGTTTTCCTACTCCTCATTCCCAAGATTCTTTTGATGATGATCTCTAAGGCTTTTTCTTCTAGGGGTAATGGGAGATGGTGATTTATTTACATTCAACATTTCTTTTTTACCAGAGAAAGAATGCCCCCCTTCGTCAGAACTAATGCTCTGTATATCATCCAAGTCAAAGGAGTAGCTAGAGTTTTTGATTTCCTTAGTCATAGCCTGTAAAGGGATGTTACTTATTGTCTGAGCCTTGAAGTACTCATAGATGAGCAATAATAGCCCCTCATGCAAAGTAGGGTTAGAAAAGGGTTTCTTTTTGAAGCTTGACACTGCCTTGCTCATAGAGTTCAACAAATAGAAAGGGAAATTTTTTTTCTATCATGTTGAAAATGATTCAAAAGAATGAAATGGTGGGTACGAACACTATCAAACCTAGGGTCAAGAGTAATGTACTCAATTATAGCAAGAAATACATACTTCCAAATCTTCATTATAGAATCTAGATCCTAAAATGTATCACTATTTTTCAAGGAATTCAACTCCTTAGAGTTTTAGGCAAAGTCCTTCACTACATTGGCCGAAATCTTTTTGTCCCTAAAGAACTTAAAGCCCACCATCAAAATCTCAGTAACAGCCAAAATCGCCTTCTCTATTATTAGAAAATCTATTCCATTCACCTTGAATCTACCATCCTTCAAAAAATTGACCATGCTGTCAGTCACATTTTGGTCATAACCATGCAACTTCATGATATAACTTGAAATCCTACCCTAAACCAGCTTCTCCCATACTTTCTCCTTGCTTCTCCATTTTTCCCACCAGTTCTTTTCTGCACCTTTCACCCACCATATTGGCACTTTTCTCTCCCATAATTCTCATAAGCACAACCCTCTAAAACCTCACCACTTGATAGGGTTCTTTGTGTTTTAGAGAGAGACTAAAGAAATAAGCCTTGTCATTTCTCAGGTTGCAAATGCAAAAAATGACCCATAAAGTCTACCAAATAAATTGTAATAATTCCTACTTCTTATGTTTACCAATATAGCCTTTAAGAGTTGTACCCTTTCCCCATAAGCCCTTCCTATTCGTAATTGCAGATTGATCTCCTTCATACTCCCTTGGATCTTATCCAGCTCAATCAGGCTCTTAACATCCACTGAAAAACTCTTTCTCAGTTGTCAGGTTATTTTTTGGTCAGATTGGACACCTTTATTTGCAAACCAATCTACCACTGAGTTTGCTTCTTGGAAAACATGAGTGACATAGACTCTATAAATTTAGCAAGAGTCTCATTTGTCTCATCAATAAGATTTGCTATGAATAATGAGATTTTCTATTTAAACATTTAATAATGTTATTTGAGTCCCCTTCAAGCCATAGATTAGTAACTCCAACTTCAAAAGCCAGTTTCACCACATGGCAGGCTGCATTTTCTTCTGCAATGTGATTAGTATGGAATCCCAATGGGAGGGAGAAGGTCATTACTTCATCCCTAAATTCATTCCTAATTAATCCTTCACATCTTGAGGAGCCAAGATTTCCCTTAAAGGCATCGTCAAAATTGGCTTTATGCCATCCTTCTGGGGGAAGAAGCCACTTGGCTTCCTTTCTTTTTAACATTCTTTCCTTTTCCTTCTCCATTTTCCTACCACCCACTTCAATATCTCCTCCCTTCCTTACTAGGTAGTTTTCCTTTATATTGTTGTGAATCTTCTTCTCGAGAACAATGGTTGGCTTCTCTTTATCTCTGAAGATTCTATTGTTTCTCTCCTTCCATATGCTCCAGTAGTAGTGGGGTTAGATCTAGGTTCCTAATTCCTACAAAATAGGGGTTTTGAACAAGGATTTCCATTGGTAGAAAAAATCTAGGAGATTATCTAGCATGCACTAGCTAATCCCTAAGTCTTGGGTTAGGAAATCCCAAACCTCCCTAGAGAAGGAACAATGAATGAACAAGTGGTTTCCTATTTCTAGCTAGTTCGTACATAAACTACATCTACTTGATAGAATTTATCCTCTTTTTATAAGGTTATCCTGAGTGAGAATTTTGTTCTATAAGGCCATCCAATAAAATATATTGATTTTAGGACTAAGGCTTGGGATCCAAGCTTTCAAACAAGGAGGCTTTTCTTTTAAGCTCCAAAGAGCCATATACCCAAAAACAACAGAGTAGTTTCCACTAGAGTTGTCCCCCCCGATCATTTCATCCCTCTTGTTGCTAAGAGCCATTGAATTTAACATTAACATGATTGGATTTAGATCATCAGAGATTATAGACAAATTTATCCAACCCTGTTCATTCCTATAGTTGTAGACTTTCAGCCCAAAAAATTGAATACAATTGTTTGCCCAAACATGAGGCAAGGTTGTTGAGAGTATTTTCTAAGGAAAATTCAAAACCTAATGTAGAATTTGTTCATTATGATAAAAAATTGGATACAAATTTTGTGAAGGATTGGATCTCTAAAATAGAGAAGTCATTTGAATATTCATGAAAACACTCTTGATAATTTAGGAAGGTGAAGATTGCACTTACTAGGTTGAAAGGACATGCCTCACTATGGTGGGAGCATTTGTAAACTAATAGAAAAAGGAGATGAAAGGAGAAGACTAGGATTTAGTTGAAGATGGTGAACAAGTTAAAGAACAAGTTCCTTGATACTTATTAACAAGTTATCTTGTTGAGGAAGATGAAAAATTTGAGACAAAGAGACATGACTATGAAGGAGTACACTGATTAATTTTATAGATTGCACATCAAATTTCTAGATGTAGATGATGATGTTGAGAAAATTGCAAGGTACATAAATGGATTGAGATTTGAATTTCAAGATGAGATAAGTTTTGTGAAACTAGAAAATGTAGAGGAAACATATCAATATTCCTTGAAAGATGATGAGATCTTGACAAAGAAGCATGAATAAAGACAAAGAGGTAGAGGTGGTAGATTTCAGAGAGGCATAGGTAGATCTTATGGAGAAGGTGGTAGATCTAACAATTTTGTGCAAGATAAGGGTAAATTTGAATGGAAATTTTATGATAAAGGCAAGACTAAGTGGAAAGGAAGTGATTCCTATTGGGAGGTACCGGTTCTTACTAAAGAAGAGGTAATTATTATTATAGAGGTTGTTTTGGTGGTGAATTTTTTAGATGTGGTAAAGAAGGACATAGATCTTTTGAATGTAGATCCTCTAAAAGTAGGAAATGTAACAAAAATATTGTGGTTCAAGGAAACACTAAGGTTTCACCAAGTGGACCTGAGGCTTTAGATAATCTAATGGTTAGAAGAACCTCATGTAATAAGGGAAGTGATGAGAAACCTCTCCTAAGGACAAGTTTTTTCAAGACTAGATGTAAGATGGCTGGAAAATGTTGCAAGGTGATAATTGATAGTGGAATTTCTACAAATTTTTCATTAGAGGAATTGGTTACAAAGTTGTAGTTGCAAAGGTTGGAGCATCCTAAACCTTATCATGTTTCATTAATCAAAGATGAGCATAAGATATTGGTAAGTTAACAATGCATTACAAAGTTCAAGGTTGGACATTACTTTGATGAAATTTTGTTTGATATTATTCCTATGGATTGTTGTCATATTCTATTGGATAGACCTTAACAATATGATAGATATGATATTCATGATGGAACATTGAATTAATATACTCTTTGGGTGAATGAGAAAAATAAAATATTGTTGCCTTTGATTGAAAGTCTAGATGAGGTTAATTGTACTACTGCGAGAATTTGAATGGTTAATGGAGAGAAATTTGAAAATGAAATAAAGGAGAATCAAATCTATTTTTCCATAATTTTGGGGAGAATGTGTTGTGCCACTAGCAACTAGTATCATAAACTAGTGTTAACCAAGTGCTAGTTAGCAGTGACTGGTTGACAAAAGCTAGTGGTAACTAAGTGACATTAGAAAATTATAATCTTGATTGAGTGCTAGTAGAAATTACTAAATTTCTAAATGAGTATAAAAATATTGTTGCAAAGGATTTACTATATGGTTTACCTCTAATTAGAAGTATAAGTCATTGCATGGATCTGATTCCTAGAGCTAGTTTGCCAAATAAAACACCATATAGATTAACACCTACTAAAAATGAAGAGCTTAAAAAACAAGTGCATTGGTTACTACAAAAAGGTTTGATCAGAGAAATTTTTAGTCCATGTGTTGTACCTCTCATATTGGCACCTAAGAAGAATGGAGAATGAAGAATGTGTACTAATTCCAAAGCTATCAAAAAGATCATAGTGAAATATAGGTTTCCTATGCCAAGGTTGGATGACATAATGGATTGTTTGAGTGGAGTAAAGTATTTTACCAAGATTGATTTTAAGAGCTGCTATCATTAGACCAAAATTAGAGAAGGTGATCAATGGAAGACTTCTTTGAAGAAAAAAGATGGTTTGTATGAATCATTGATTATGCCTTTTGGTTTGACTAATGTACCTAGTACTTTCATGAGGTTGATGAATGAATTTATAAAGAAATTCTTGGATAAGCTTATGATTATTTATTTGGATGATATTTAGATATTTAGTAAGTCTAAGGAAGAACATCTTGAGCATTTTAGACAAGTATTTATGAGATTGAAAAAGGAGAAATTGATGTTTAATTTGAAGAAGTGTTCTTTTATGTGAGAGGAGATTGTGTATTTGGGATTTTTGATTTTAGCTAATGTTTTGAAGATGGAACCTAAGAAGGTTAAAGCAAAGTGTGATTTAGATGTGAATAAAGTGAAAATTGTGTAAACAAAGGCAAAGTGTTTGCTAAATGTGAGAAAGTGATCCAAGGGATTATTGGATGTGAAGTTGGTGATCTAGTATTGATATCAGAATGAGAAGAATTCTAGCTAATAGGATAAAGGAAGAGTAAGAGCAAGTATATTTCATTTATAATATTTTTCAAGGAATAATACAAAGATAATTTGGGTATTGGGTCAATAGGTCTTTCCCTTAAAGCTATTTCATCTATCTGCCTTCTACAACTCCTAAAAGAGTTGTAATCTACTAATAGGGACTGATATGTACTAGATTTATTTCATAAAATCATAATAGAGTCTATCCTCTAACAGGTAATTTATGTATTAGTACATAATCTTGTGGTTACATTCCCACCAGGGTTTTCCCTCTGATGAAGGGTTTCCTAGTTAATATATCTAGTTTTATTGCACATATGAGTATCTTCTCATGATTTCTGATTATATTATTCAAATGGTTAAGGTTTAATAAGGTTCATAATTTTGATAAATTTGAATAAGTGATTCAACTCCCCACCCCCTCTCTTAGTTATATTGGTGGACTATATATTCTAACATTTTCTCCTTGAACTAGTCGACCTTTTTTTCCCAAGCAAGAGTTATGTCTCCTTTCCATTATTGTAGGGTTTTATTCCCATCATCTAAGGCCATTTCCTCCGTAGGAACATTCTTCTCTATATTAATAACCTCTTTTACTAGACTTTTATTCTTACATTAATTAACATGGCTTCTTTCTTTAATTGATCTTGCACTAAGGATTTTTTATACAAGGGAAAGGGTTCTATCTATTCTAGGGGGACGGTTCTTATGTTTTTCTCTTTCTTCACATGATTTTTAGGGATATCCTTAGCTAGGGATGTTGAGCCTAACTACTTAATTATCACTACTATTTTAGGGATGTTTCCTTTTAGTTTATTTTTCATACCATCTAGCAGAAGCTGCACAAAGTTGGGAGTGTGCTTGGTAACCTCCACCACTTTTTCAAAATGTTTATCCTTCTCATGGCTGAGCTCTTTTGGCCCAAGGTCTAACTATATATTTGCCACTTGGTTATACTCAATCTGATCATTAAAGTTCTAAAAAAATTTAACCTTGTAATCCTTGTCTTGAGATTCAAATGCTTCTAGGATTTGTGAGGAAAATTCATAGTCAATTTCATACACCACCTCTTCCTCCAAATCATCCTAGGTTTCCTCTTTGCTCTCTTTCCCTTTCAATTATTTCCCCTATTTTCTCCTTGACCTATCTGAGCTTCTTTTTCCCAAGCTAGAGTCAAATCTCCTTTCCATGAGTGTAGGGTTTTATCCCCATCATCTAGTTCCATTTCCTCCTCAGAAATATTCTTTTTTGGATTAATAATCCCATTTTTTATCTAGTTATGGTTAGGGTTATTAACTAGTTTAATTTTAGCAAAAGAAATATTCCCTTGAGTTGAGGTCATAATATGGAGTTTTTCTTCAATGTAAAGGGTTTTATCTCTATTGGGAGGAGGATTCTTATTTTTTTCTCTTTCTTTGTATGGTTATTAGGGATGTCTTTAGCTAGGGGCACAAAGCCTAACTACTTAATTATCACTACTTTATTAATAATGCATCATTTTAGTTTATTTTTCATGACATCCAATATAACCTATACAAAGTTGGGAGTCTATTTTGTAACCTCCACTACTTCTAAAAAATGTTTACCCTTCTCATGGGTTATCTTTTCTAGCCCCATGACCACCTCAATGGCTTCCACTTGGTTATCTTGAATTACATTATTAATGTTCTCAACAATTTAGCCTCATAATCCTTGTCCTTAGACTCAAACTCTTCTAGGACTTCTAAGGAAAATTCATATTCAATTTCATAAACTACCTCTTCCTCCAAGTCATCTTAGGTTTCCTCTTTATTTTCTTTGTCTTTCAACAATTTCCCCAATTTTCTCGTTGACCTATCAAACCTTCTTTTTTCCAAAGATAGAGTCATATATTCTTACTATGATTTTAGGGTTCTATCCCCATCATCTATGTCAATTTATTCCTTAGAAATATTCTTCTTGAGATTAATAATCTCCTTTTCTAGCCTATTTTTCTTAGTGGTATTAATAGGGCTTCTTTTAGGAGAAGAAATCTTCGCTTTATTTTAGGTCACACTAAGGATTTTTTCTTCAAGGGAAAGGGTTTTCTCTCTATTAGGAGGATGGTTTTTTATTTATTTTTCTCTTTCTTTGCATAGTTTTAGCGATATATTTAGATAGGGGTTAGAGCCTAACTACTTAATTATAACTATTTTTTTGGGAATATTTCCTTTTATTTTATTTTCCATACCATCTTGCAGAAACTACACAAATTTGGGAGTGTTCTTGCTAACCTCCACCACTTCTTAAAAAATGTTTATCACTCTTATCAGTTAGCTCTTTTTTTTTTGCGGTGCACATCAATGTCCTCCACTTGGTTATTCTCAATCTCATCATTAATATTTTAATAGAAATAGATAATACTGAGAGAGGGGGGAGGGTGGGGGGGGGGGGTGGTGAATCAGTATTTTCAATATTTTTAACCACAACTGAATATTGTTAATTACTGTAACACATGCATAAGAAAGAGAACCAATAATACTAAATAATTTGAACAACTACATAATAAGGGAGCTCATAATACCATATTTGTTAACTAGGGAAACCCTAGCCAAGGGTAAACCCCAATGGTGATGGAACCCACAAGATGATTCACTGTATAAAGGATCTGATTAAGGATATTGACCTTGTTAGGAGTCTATGAAGCATGCATAGTGTCTTGAGTCCTTATTAGGAGACTAGGCCTTGTTAGAAGCCTCAACCTTGTCAGGAGTTGATAGATCATATACAAATGTGTGCAAGAAGAGCCCACTACCCTAACATGCAACTATATAATAAATTCTTCAAGAAATAAGTATACATACAATACTAAGATGTCGTACTTTGCAAATATTTTGACTAAAAATTCTTCATACAAGAGCAACTTCAAAAAAATGAATCTACATCATATCTCACATAATATTGCTTTGCATCATATATCACCATATCACATTCACTTGTTAAGTTCTTATTTCACAAGGTCATGTCAAATTCACAATCATTGATTACACCCTTTTCTTTGCATCACACTGCACAACTTCCTTACTTCACAAATGAAATTCTTTACTTATACCAAACATATTGGTAAATTATTCCTTATTTGGCTCACATAACATCCTTAGAATCATCTCACAAAGAAATAATAATGAAAATAATAAATTAAGTCGATTAACCTATTTTTCTAACATGTTATGTTCTGTGATGTATCATCACTGCGTTACTCCTTCATAACTCAAACTTGATTGGTCATGCAGACATGCATACTAGTATCCATCATTAGTATGATGTCTTACATCTTTGGTTAACTATGGAAGAGAATATTCCAAGAGAATATTTTGCTATCATCAAATCTATTATGTTGTTGTAACATTGTCTAACACTTAGACAATTTTCCTTTACAAATGAACATGACTAATTTGCAAACCAAATATGTTGCCATAAATGACAACCATAACTTACCTTATCTGATTGATTGGACATATTGCCAACAATCTCCCCCTTTGGTATTGATGGCAACATTTTTGGAAAATTGGCTAAGTCTTAAACATCCTGTCATACCAATCAAAACAAATAACCATAACATAGTAAAAACATTGTATTCATGTTATGAAAAGGTTACATCCCTTATAACTCCTATTACAACTTATTTCTCCCCTTATAATTAAAATTAAAAATTTTCATATTTCTCCCCATTTGACATAAATGACAAAGGTGCAAAAAGAAAAATAAAACCTATCAAAATCTAGTAGCTGCATCAAAACTTGGAAAAACAATCACTGAAGTTGATCTTCAACAATGCAAAGAGTTTCTTCCAGCTTTCTTTTAGTGCATCAAATACACTAATTAGCACAAGTAAGGAATATGCATCTATTTCTATTGCATCCAAGTTTGTAGCCACAAACTTGTCATATGAGGTCTTTGCTGCTAGAAATTCCTCTAGCTGATTCTCTAGCAATGTTACCTATAGGAATAAGTGTTCTCTTAAGAGAGTGAATCTCTTCAGAATTTTCTCTTTTTCTGTTTGTATATCCCTTATGTTATCATGAAGTGTCTATGTTGAGGGCTCAATGGTATCTATCTTCTAATTCTACTTCCAAAATTTGTTAGTGAGTGTCTAAAGCTCAGTTACCTTTTCTTTGATTTGATCATCAAATTCTTGAAGATGATTATATGCCAAGTTACACTTAGCATAGGCTAGTTTTCCTTCTTCTATACACTATGTTAATGCCTTAATACATATATTCAAGGTTTCTATATCATTTCTCATATTAGTGCACATGGTATTAAGGATTTTACCATCATGCTTTGTTTATGCCTGAATTGAAGCCACATTTGTGAGTCTTGTGAACTCATCATCAAAAGCTTTACATAAAATTGTTTTGCATTGTTGAAAATTTGTATGGGTGTCAATAGGGCTTACTACTTTCCCTATTCTATTCAAAAATAAAGTCAAATCTTCTCAATTGACTTGATTGATTTCTTCTTCTCAAGAAATTCACTCAAAGAAGATATGTCATTCTTCGCTTCATCTTCTTCATCTAATTGAATTGCTGTTGTTGTTGGTTGGGTAGGTGGTGTGGAAGGTGTTACTACTACTACTATCAAGGGAACACTTGAGGTACCTACTTCAATGCTGGTCTTAATCTTCTATGCATCTTCTTTCGTAGGATCCTAATTCTTTTCTTCATTAGAGCTACTATAGTCCACAATATTGCCAATAATCCTAGCACCAAACTCCTTGAATGCATCCTCAATTCTATCGACTATCACATTGGTGTTATCTACTTGCATAGATTCACTACCAATGGTGATATGTGGTAAATCACTTGAACTTGGTGGAGTTGCTGGTTCAAAAGTGTGAGGAGGATTACATGCTATAGGACTAGCTTCTTGTGTTTGCACACACTCCCCATATTCTTTGGGCAGAAGAATTTCCTTCTCTATTTGCACACTTTTCTCTATCATAGTTCTTTCCTTCTCTAGTTGTGCACTCTTTTCTACCATTGGGATTTCCTTTTCTGGCTGCACACTCTTCCTAGGCATAGTAGACATGTATGAGACTATAGCCTTTTTGGTCTCCATGTTTACTTCTTCATAATTTCCTCCCATGAGGAGAATGGATCTCTTTTCGTGTCTCAACAATGGTGCTATACCTTTCAAAATTTCTATTATCTTTTCCTCATTATTAAAAATATAGCTTTCTCACCATATTAATTCATATTTTCTTGTCTTCCTCTAACACTCTACATTTTCTATTTCTCAATCTATTATACAAGTCTTCAGGTATCTGACCTCTTATACTATCAAATCTCTTATCTTCAAGAATCATGTTTCTAACTAAAATATTTTCTAGTTGTCTTCTATCCATATTATTATACAAATCATAGTATTTATTTAGTTGCACAATTTTTTTGTCATTAATAATTTGCATGTTTAGATTCTCTACCTTAGGCTTCCATGCTTTGCCTCCTGCTAATGTCTTGGCTTCTTGATCAGCTAGCTCTACTAGTTTTTCACTAGTTTCTTCCTCAAATTCAGAAGAGCTAATATGTAAGGTTCTTCTTTTTTTGCTTGGACCACTTATAGTTTTCTTGACTCTCTTCTTAGGAGGGGTTCTAGTCCTTTCAAGTCTTCTAGACTTCCTAGATGTAGGTGCTTCCTTATTCTTTACTAGATTCCTTTGTGGCTTCTACTACACAACTGCTACATATCGCATAGTAGGTGCTTGTGCACTTATTTGTGCAATTATGACCTCTTCACTAGGTCTTTCCACTACAATGGGTGTAGGTTTCAATAGCTCAGATTAACCACCTACCTTCATTTCCATAGCTATCCCCTTTACCTCATCAAATTATTTTCTTGTCATTCTCGATTCTTTCAAAATAGAATCAATCACCTTTTCCACCTTTTTCTTAGAGTCCTTTATTATATGACTAGTTTTGACTTGTTTCATCTTTCCAATATAAGTTCCTCATCTGGGACATTTAGAATCAACTTCTAAATGAAGGATTATCTATGCATATCCTTCAATTAATTCTTCACTCATCTCATAACCCATAGGCTCAATGAATTTGACTCAAGGAACTATAGCTTCCATACAAGTGACATTAGTTTCAACCATAAAACAGAATTCATCCTTGTATTTTTCCACTAGCATAGGAGGTATCTTATACCTTTGCTTCATTTCAGCTTTGAAAGACTTCATTATTTTGTCAATGCCATTGTCTTTGACTGCTTTAGGTCTTGATCTATATGCGTGAGTGATTAACTACATTTTACACTCACTTCCATCCCAATTTATGGTTCCAAGAAACTTATTAGATGAATAGAAGAATATATGAGTCAATAGGGATTCAAACCTAAAGATTTTTCTCTTAGACTTCTTAATTCATGATATATTATCCAACAATTGTGTTGAGATAATGTCACATAAATTAACATCTTCACCTCTTACGACCAGGTAGGCTGGATGAAAAAATCCTACATGGATTGAATCTATCCTAGATCCATGATTTAATTTTTATCCCAAGATTTTACAAATCAATCTTACCCCTTCATCTTGAATGCTATTGACTTTCATGTTTCTACTATCAAAACATGTGTTGAGATTTGTCTCAACTATCTTATGCACATTCTTGATATTTATTAGAGTACTTCCTTTATTACTTATACCTGTGACCTTGTGAATTAGGTCATTATCAATACATATGATAGAGTCTCCCAACCATAAGAGATCAAAATGTATTCTGGTCAGAATTATGCGTGTCCATATATGATTGTCAAAGTTCATATGGAACAAATGCTTAAATAGGTTAAGTTTCTCTAGATAACCATATTTAGGTTTTTGTGACAAATAATTTTTGCACATCTTCTTCAATTCATTGTGTATCTATGTATTACCTATGCTTTCAATCTTGCAGTGGATATAGCCTCTTATATCCTCGGTGTGAAGAACATTTTACAAAACTTGCGAAAATGCTCCAATAGGATCATCAAGAAAAGGAACAAATGGATGTTTCTTGGAATTGTACATAGGTCTATTATTAACATTAAAAACTTCTTGTCTTTCCATTTCTAAAATATTATGCTCAACAATTCAAGAAATACCTTAACTTCGTGCATTAGGGTTTTTGGTGACTTTGTGTAACTGCAGACTTCTTTAATTCTTCAAATCTTTCTTCAATCTTGCACTTTGATTTTGAACAAAAAAATGGTGTTTGCAAATCAATTTGTGTCCTTTCAATCTTTTGCAATCTATACTTTGCATTAAATGCATATCTGCCACTAGTCCAGTATACTATCTCTATATAATAGAGAGGTTATTCTTCTTATATACACTTGTCCTAATCTTATCAGGCAATGCACACTTCATTGTAGACTTCTCTCAATGTCTACTACATATTGTCAACTAAAAAATCTTTGATACTTTCTTTAACATCAGTTATCAATAACTGATACTCTCTTTCATTGAGAATGCTTAATTCTGCTAGGAGGTGTCACAAAAAATAAGTGACTTCATTTTCTTGTCAAGTACATTTTCTAGAACTGTATGAGAGCTTTTTGGTTCCTTTTCCTTTATGAATGATTCCTTTAATTCATTTTTCTACTCCTTCATTTCATTTCTTCTATTATTCCTTCTATAATTCTAATTCTTGTTTAGGTCTCTTCTATACATTATGCAAAACTTCAATGTGTGTCCAAAGTTATTACATAACTGACATATAGGTACATTTCTTTTCTATTCATTTAGCTAGTCATCAAATGCTCTACAAATCCTTGCAATGTGTCCAAGATTGTTGCATCTGTAGCAAACAATTTGTCCTCTTTCTTCACTTTCATTGCTATGAGATCTTCTTATGTTTCCTACATGGTTAGTGTTCCTATATATCCTACTATTTTCATTATTACTATCAAATTTAGGTTTCTTACAATCTACTACATAATGACCATATCCGTGACAATTAGGACAATAAAATTTTGAAATAGGTTACCTTTGCAATTGTCATCAATGTCTTTAGGTTAATCACACCAGGCATAAGATTCCTTTCTTTTGTTATCCATATCTTGATCAGATTCTTTAACTTTCTTAGAGTTGGTAACATTCTCTTTGTCCTTAGATGTATCATCTATCTTTCTTAGATCCTCATTGACTTTAGGAGTATTAGGTTATTTTCTCTCAATAGATTTCTTGGAAGATTTTCCAAGAAATAATCCAAGTCTAGTCTTGTCATAACTAGGTCTTTGTACACATATTTGTTCTTCAATATTATCACTATTGGTATATAGTTTCTCTAGTTGTTTTTTTTTTTGTAACAACTCACCTTTCATAATAGTGTTGTATTTTTCTAATTTCGCATGTTCTAAATTAATAGATTCCAATTCAAATGCTACCTTGCTTAACTGGGATCTCAAATCTGTACTTTTAGCTTTTATCTCAGAGTCAATTTTTCCTCCATTTTTCTTAAGGCTTAGCTTAAGTTCAACTATCTTTAACTCATGTTTTAGGATCTCTTTTTCTTTCTTTATATCTCTAATATCATCAACACTAGTTTTCTTACTAGGTCCTTTTTGTTTTAGGTCATCTATTTTTTCCTTCAATTCACCAATGTAAGATTTAGCATCTTTGTATCTATCTTTAAGACAATCTCTTTCATCAGTAAGGAGATTAATTTACTCAAGTGCTTCTTAAAGATTCTTCTTCTATTGTTCCATATGCATAGGGATCTTATTCAAATTGTTAAGCCTTTTCTAAATAACTAGGCTCTAATACAAATTGTTAGAAATAGATAATACTAAGAGGGGGGGTGGTGAATTAGTATTTTCAAACTTTTTAACCACAACTAAATATTGTTAATTACTAAACAATATTAACAACCACACAAGAAGAGAACTCATAACACCATATCTTTTGACTAGGGAAACCCTAGCCTCGGGAAAACCCAAGTGGGGATGGTACCCACAAGATGATTCACTATAGAAAGGATCCATTTAATGATATTGACCTTGTTAGGAGTCTATGAAGCATGTATAGTGTCTTGAGTCCCTATTAGGAGACCAGGCCTTGTTAGAAGCCTCAACCCTATTAGGAGTTGGTAGATCATATACAAATGTGTGCAAGAAGAGCCCATTGCCCTAACATGCGACTATAAAATAAATTCTTCAAGAAATAAGTATAAATACAATACTGAGATAGTTGTTGTACTTCGCAAATCTTATGATTAATAATTCTTCATACAAAAACAACTACACAGATATTAATCTCCATCATATCTTGCATAACAATTCTTTCCATCATATATCACAATATCACATTCACTTGTTACTCTTATTTCACAAGATTATGTCAAGTTCGCAATCATTGATTACACCCCTTTTTTTTGCATCACGGTGCACAACTTCCTTACTTTGAAAATGAAGTTCTTTACTTATACCAAACATATTGGTAAATTCTTCCTTATTTGGATCACATAACACCCTTAGAGTTGGATTACAAAGAAATAATAATTAAAATAATAAATCAAGTCGATTAACATATTTTGCTGACATGCTTTGTTCGATGTTGTATCATCACTGCATTACTAATTCCTTCATAACTTGAACTCAGTTGGTCATATAGACATGCACACTGGTATACATCATTAGTATGATGTTTTACATCTCTAGTTTGTTGTGCAAGAGAATATTCCAAGAGAATATTTTGCTATCATCATATCTATTATGCTGTTGTAACACTATCTAACACGTAGACAATTTTCCTTTACAAATGAACATGACTAATCTACAAAACAAATATGTTGCCATAAATGACAACCATAACTTACCTTATCTAATTGATTGGACATATTACCAACATATTCCCAATAATTCTAGCCTCATAATCCTTTTCCTCATACTCATTCTTTTATAGGATTTATGAAGAAAAGTCATATTCAATTTCATAAACCATCTCTTAC